>OX352762.1:100108370-102508370 GCA_947095585.1 Nephrocerus scutellatus | reverse complement strand
CGAGCTAGGTGTCCTTCCCACCGGAGCCTACCGAGCTTAATTTTCTTCACGATCTTCTTCACATCGCGGTAACGGTACACATTCCAAACTATCGGGCGCTGAAACACTATAACTTAAAATATAATTTTTCATAAAAACAGCAGTACCACCAGCTAAGTATTTATCATTGCAATCATCAATGCACACAAAATATAACCTGGTAGAGAATATTTGCAAAGTTCATTATTTTCATTTCAAATTTTTGTTAACACAAAAACTAGCGGTAGAGTTTGAGTTTATCTAAGAATAACAGCGGGACTACAGCAAAGTAGTGATAGATAGATATTACTAAGCTTTTCGGTGTAAAATATCCACTTCCAGTTTATTTAATACTTCAATGCTGAGTCCTTTCGCTAGTTGTCCAGGTTATATACGTATGGTATACACAATAATAAGATCTAGGAATAATACAAATTTACAAACAAATCTGACTCTTGGATTCAATCCGCGATCGATTTCGTTTAATATAAAATACCAGTACATTTTAAAAAGCATACCTCTTGATATTTTTGATTTTGACACAAGCATACAATGGGAAACATATGTATGGTCCAAAAAGGTATTCTTTTTTTGTGTGTGCTCTTACGTAACATTGCAACTTTCTGTTTTCAATTCGAAATCCATTATGTAAAAGTAATTCCAACCGAAAAAGGAAATGGAAAATGCTTTTACTGAAAAATAATAATCCAAGTGAAAGGAGCGAAATATACTTTTTTACTGCAATCGCAAATAACATACATAAACCAAACAAAACTGAAAAACACTGAGCCTGATGAGATAGTTTTGAGGAATGTGGGCATTTGCGCATACAGCTTGTAAGAAGGCTTAGGTTTATATATATACTATTAAAAGTACCGAAAAATTTTGTGTTATTATGAATTAAGGGTTTTTATTATTTTCATCAGAATAATGAAACTCACTAAAAAATTATATCGTGTATGACTTTTTTTTGTTTTTATTACTGCTATTGTTCACTTTTTAACATTTGATTAGTAAACGCTTCAGAATAGTCGTAAAAATTAGCATTATGAATAAAAATGCAATGAAACTTTAAAATAAATGTGAGATCTACTCAACCATTTCGAAACCGTAACAAATGGTCGCAATCTGTTTTTTAATATTTATCTACAAGAAATTTCCAATAAGAATTTATCACTTAAAAATATCCTGCTACACTTAAAGCAAAGGAAATAAACAGGAACATTATATTAAAAAAAGCCTGGAATCGAGACGATGGGAGGAAAAATATTACCGGCGATGCAAATAAATGACTCATCAGCATTAAAATGAACTGACACATTAAAAACAAAATGAGCATAGGCCAAAGCCCATCAGTGCGGCTCAATAAACATCCACTTTCAGTTTGTTAATAAAATATTATTCCGCACAGTAATTTTCCTTGAACTTTCAACCTTACACAGCAGTTATTTTGTTTATGGAACGAACAGATATACATATCGTAGATATTCGTACAAATGCATAACTATATATATAAAACATACAAATGTATACAATAATAGTTTATTATTTTGTACTTCGGTAAATGCCGAAGCGTTAAAATAAGGTTTATGTTTCGCGTTTGTAATATACAGGGTGTGTTAGTTTAGGTTGTGGACGCAGTGGCTCAGTGGATAAGAGCAAGAGGTTCGTGGTTCGAATCCCAGTAACACCAACAGTATTTTTCACTTTTTTTTCATCACCTGCGGTACACGTAACATTTTATTGTAAAGAAACGTACTATTAAACCCACATCACTTCACACCCTGTAACTCCTGAACGACATTTTTTCGAATTAAGATTATGGGGGAAAAAAATAGAAAAAATAGAAATTTGGGTAATTTTTTTTGTTTTGTTCGTTATGGTCCTGGAAAGAAAGACAATTATAAAGGAAAGTCGAAAAATTAAGACAAACAGCAAAAATCATAACTTTTTTTATGAACTTTTAATCATAACTGACGATAGGAAAGACATATTTGGTTGATTCTTTTTTTGTTTTGTTCGTTATGCTCCTGGAGGAATTTTTAGAATAAGAAAGTTCGGGAAATCAAAAAAAATTTTGAGGACTTAACTCAATTGAATGTTTTCAGTAAAATGAAAAATCTGGAAAAGCGCATTCCAACCGTAATTAAAATAGAATTAAATTTATGTTTTAACTTTTATGTTGATTCTCGATCTGTCCAACAAAAGTCGTTATTTCGTTTCTTTTCTAATAGATTCCAATAAATGGAGCTATGTATTAAATGTTGTTTGGTAGCTGATCCATTTCCACGGTCTTTCTTTTGCGATCTGTCAACGCAATGAATCTGACCAACATGCAAATAGATATAAAGCACTTGCAGTTTCGAGTGCCATTGAGTGTTTGCGGCATTAACTTTGAAAATTCATGCTTCTCACATGGTCAATTTTATGTCTCCTGCTCCAGTGTCGGAAAACCATAAGCTTTGTTTGTTTACGTGCCAGACAACAAAACAAATATAAAACACTGCGCGTACCAGAAGACCCAAAAAGGCCCCTAAAAGACCCTCAAAAGACTCACCAAAAGACCCTCAAAAGTCCCCCAAAAGACACTCAAAAGACAACCAAAAGACTCTCAAAAGACCCCTAAAGACCCAAAAAAGATCCCAAAGACCCCAAAAAGACCACCAAATACCCCTGAAAGACCCCCGAAAGACCCCCAAAAGACCATCAAAAGACTCTTAAAAAGACTCCAAAAAGACGATTAAAAACCATGAAAAAAGCTCCAAAAAGGTCACCAAAAGACCCTCACAAGAATCATAAAAGACCTCCGAAAAAAGCATTAAAGTTCCCCAAAATATACTAAAAAGATCCTCAAAGAACCCCTAAAAAACCTCAAAAATATCCTCAAAAGGCCTCCCAAAAGACCCCCAAAATACCCTTAAGACCCTCAAAAGAACCCCAAAAACCCTTAAAAAGAATCGAAAGATATAAGAATTATCTGTTGATGAAATCGCACAAGATAATACAGATAGTGATTGGTCAGACTTTGATGACAAAAACGCCGAAGTAGTGCTGAAAAAATCATTAAAGACCCCAAAAATATACTCAAAAGACCCTCAAAGGACCATCAAAACACCTTCAAAAGATCCTCAACAGGCTTTCCAAATCCCCATAAGGACCCTTAAGACCCTCAAAAGACCCCCCAAAAAACTCCAAAACTCCAAAGGACGTTCAAAAGACTCCCTAAAAGACCCACAAAAACCCCTAAAAAACCCCTAAAAGATCACCAAAAGACCCTCAAAATACCCACAAAGGACCCTTAAAAGGCCATCAAAACACCCTCAAAAGACTCCCAAAAGACCCTCAAAAGACACATAAAAACCGAGGAACAATCCTCTATAAGTCCATTCAGATACTGGCTTACGCAGACGACATTGACATCGTTACATCTGTACAGGAAGCTTTCATCCAGATCGAGCGAGCGGCACGAAATCTGGGGTTGCACATAAATGAGAGCAAAACAAAGTACATGGTGGTCACGTCTACGGTTAGAAGAACTAACATTGCTCCCTCAATTAAAATAGTGAAGCGCGAGTTTGAATATCTCAGCTTAACTGTAGCTGCCGATAACAGCATGTAACCAGAAATATGCGCACGGTTGCTCAAAGCCAACAAAGCCTACTATAGTCTGTCAAGACTTTTCAAATCCAGCAATTTAACCATAACATCCAAACTGCTGCATAAGGCAATGTTCATACCAATACTTACACATGGATCTGTGTGCTTAGCAAAAAGCGTTCGAGAAAAAATTCTTATGTAGAATTGTTGGGCCCGTATGTTAGGACGGACAATTCCGGAGACTGTATAATGATGAGATCTACGAGAGGTACCGCGATGACGACATCGTGTAGAGAATTATGCTCGGTAGGCTCCGGTGGGCAGGAAACTAGGTGACCTCACATGAGCGAAAAGCACATGCTCGGAAAGTCCTTTGCGGTAGAATTTATGGAACACGACAGCCGGCCAAGCCTAAGCTGAAAGGATGGCGTATACCAGGACGACCAGAGTTTAGGGATGCCAAATTGGATGACATCGTGTTGGAGAGATAATTTGCGGGAGACCAGGACCGTACACCGGTTGTACAGCCAGATATGATGATGGTATATTTAAAATATATAAAAATTACGAATTATGTAATTAGCTCGTATGGTTTTATATTTGGGGATAGTTTTGCCCATACAACAGTTGCAGCGGAAAGCTAGGAAGAAAGGGTCGATGTTTGAGCAATATTGAACAAATACATTATTAATACAGCTCTCATCTAACTTAAAAAAAACGTCATTTAAATTTTAAACACTGACATGAATTTTTGATTATACGATTATTTATTACAGGAAATTCATCGGAAGCTAAATTCATCGCAGGGACATTTCATTAGAGAAAGAAATAACCCTCCCTTGCGATGAATGGCTTTGTTATAAATCAGCCAGGTACGGAATTTTTTGTTTAAAATATTTCAGAATCTCGACAAAACATTTGACCTAAATTTTTTACTTTCTAAATTATTAAGGTATATTTTTAGTTTGCTTGCCTATATTTAAAAACGTCAAAGAGTCAAGTCACATAACTTCTCGCTTTAAAATTCTTGTAGCTTGCTTTTCACTATTACACACTTGAACAAAATGTCAAAGAACACATTTTCTGACCAAAATGCACAATTATAAGACGCCACCATCTGGAATAGGCATACAATATAAAGAAATGAAAGGAAGAAAGAAATGAAAAGAGAAGTAATTTTAATATTACGACAATATGAAGCACACTTCATGGTCTCAAATTTATTTACTTTTTAGTTTCTGCTCGTATTTTGCACAAGTATATAAGTGTATGTGTCGTTCACTTGTGAGTACAATCAACAAGGGAATAATTGCCAAAAGGCATAAGGCATAAGGTCATACGTCAAGATGTTTTAATGCAGGGTTTATGCATATGCTACAACAAAGACCGTGTCCTTGACGCTATATACGCAAAGATCTGGGTAAAAATATATATGTATATATACTTCCATATATATTCTTACCCAGATCAGAACAAAAAAAATACAACAAAAGTAAGACAATAATATTGTGTGTGTTAAACAGGACAATAGAACTTTAAAAGAAAGCAAAAACAAATACCGTCAAACACCATTAATAATTAAATGGAAGGACATTCTCGTGTATGTTGTGCTTTACACGTGCGCCGGCCTTACACGCTAGTCCTTTTTAATACACACTAACTCAACACGTAGTAAGGACAGACATAGAAATAATAATATTGTCTTTTTTACCAATTGAACCGTAGGGCTAACTAGGGTTTCAATTGGTTTCAATATACTTGTAATTTGGACGCCCATTTACTATTATAATATTTTGTATCTGTCGTCTCTAGGTAGGTAGGTAGGGTGGTGGACTGCGCTGCCTTAGCGAGGACCTAGAGTGCGCCGTTTTGGAACCACAGACTTCGGGAGACCTTATGACGTTATAATTGAGATGATTATAGTCAGCCTGTGGCGTTCAGGTACGAGATCAAATCGGTGATCCGGCACTTGACAAATAAGAGTTTTTTCAATTTTTGGAGTCGGAAGACCGCCAGGGCTAAACAGTTGCAGAGATAATGGATGAGAGTCTCCCTCTCATTGACATCCCTGCAGCTTCTACAATATGTATTGTGCGGATTTCCTAGCTTGGCAGCGTGCCTGCCCACCGGCCAGTGGCCAGTAATAACTCTGAAAATATCTTTCCGTGATCTTGAGATCAGTTCTGTTTATGAAAGGTGGATTTACCAATCAAAATGATGCTGAATGTCTTGGTCAAGCAAATGCACAAGGAAAAGGATCGAAATGTTTTTAATTGTTATCAAGGCGATGACACCAAGATAACGTATATGGGTTTACGCAAGCACTTCAACTTGGTTAGCTGGCGAATGGAAAGAAATAAACACTCCAATGGCTTGAATAATTCTCTCGTCTTTAATTAAAAATATTGCTTCTTAAACTAAATTTTTGCTGATTCTTATAATTTTATTTGGTTAACATTGCTAAATGTGCAATACTAATTATTGATGATTATAATTTTATTTTACTTAAATTGCTAAATGTGCAGTGCAAGCTAATTTAATTTTTTGTTTTTCTTTTGCTGTAGTTCGTTGCACATGCGATCATTTCGCAATGTGCAATGACCTACAGCGAAAATAAATCACATAACGAATTATGTAGTGTGACATACATGAATTTTGACTGCAGCAACTGAAAGTTGTCGATGGGCAATTAGAATTTTATGCAAGAATATGTACACACGTATGAACATATGAAAGAAATTCTCTGTGAAGGTTTGAACAAGTTCTGTGGATTTGTTTTTATTGTAGTTAAGCCACATTGCCCTCGAAGTAGAGCAGTTGGTCGAGTCATTCCACCTTAGTTGTGCCTTGGTGGTATAGAAAGTGAGGGCGCGTTCTCTGACGGAGCTCAAAGAACAGCACACACGCTTCGTGTGGTCGATGTCCAATGTTAAGCCCTTCCTCGCCAGTACATCCGCTTTCTCGTTTCCGTCAACGTCGCTGTGCCTCGGCACCCACACTAGGGTTATGTCCATGCTTTGGCTTAGTGAAGCCAATTCAGCTTGGCATTGCCCTGACAAGTTTTGAGTTGTTGCTAGTCGCAGAAATGGCTCGGACTGGCTGTCCACACACATGCAAACTCAACCGGCACTGTTAGCAAGTCTCCCTACTCGGCAGGATCTCCGCCTAAAAGATGCTAGCGGAATCAGGAAGCTTGTAGGACATAGAAAGATTACGTTTTTCTGAGAAGCCTCCAGCGCCGACTCCACTTCTCATCTTGGACCCGTCGGTGAAAAGAGAGACGTCAAAAAGCCCCAAAACTCGTTCGTTCCTCCAACATTCTCTAGTCGACAAACTCAACGACAAAACTGGGGCTGAAGTTCAATTTAGGAATGCAGTAGTCAGTCGAGTTTACTATGTACACTTTTCTTTTACATAGTACATATAATATCGTAGCTTTGAATTTGCATATATCCTTTGTTTTTCAGAGCTAGATTTTTGAATACGCTGAATAGAGTGCAGCCTAGAGCGGCAGATTTTCAAAAGCGAAAATGCTGGCTTGCAACCTCATAGGTCCTATTTTATTCGTTTATTCATTGTGTGTGTCAATTTATTAGATTTGTTTATTATATCGGGTAGGAAAAGAACACACGATCCAAGCTTAAAGTGGAAGAAGAATTTGAGAATATAAATCCTGATTTGAACACCAAATAAATAATTTCGATGATTAATTTAATCTATCGTTTGAACGTAAGAATGGTGCGTGCCAAGGAATGCAACAATCTTATAGAACATGGATGCAGAGCACCAAATAGGCTCAAAAAAGGCCTCGAAATCAGATGGCATCCCAGCGGAGCTGATGATATCTGTTGGACGCGCATTAGACCAAGCAATTCATAAACTAAGTGCGCAAGAATGTGAGGAAGAAACGATACCATAAGACTGAATATGAGCGAACCTGTGCCACATACAAAAGAAAGGAGATATAACAATGTGCAGTAATTATCGTACAATGATCATAGGGCTATTGAGTTGGGTTTCCAAATCGAATATTCGAATTCTTAATTATTCGAATAATTCGACTGAATTTGACTATTTGATTATTCGAATATTTTTATGCAAGTATTTTTCTTCCACCAGTACAAATCACATAATGCCGCTTCAAGTAATGCTAATATTAATAGACGTTGGAACTCCTTAGTAACCTTCCCTAATTATCTTCGTAGTGAATAAAAATTTAATTTAATTTGGTCAGACAAAATGAAAAATATCGAAATGGCTCATAACTATCTCAAAAGAGTTGCTTAATGTGTTGTAATGTGACCATAGACAAAAGTGGCTGTTTCCTATACTATAACCAAGCCTCGAAAGTGGGCATTATTTACACTAGCGTGTTAATACTCTTGTGATTTACTGCAGTTTTAGCGAACACACATTCACACAGTATGTAGTTTTGTAATTTCATTGTTTCATTGCGCATGAACAGTTTCAGCATTAAAATTAGTTTGGTCGTGTGAAAAATAGCGTACATTACTCTCTGAAAAGTGACTATCGAATGCTCGATAGATTGCCGTACTCTGCAGTCGCCTCGGGCTTTAAGCTTCTAACTCGCAAGATAATGTCCACTTTCCTAGATCGTTATGTAATATACTTTTCACACGCCCATTGACGAAAGTGACTGTTTCATACACTATAACCTAGCTTCGAAAGTAGCCGTTATACACACTAGTGAGTTAGCATATAAAATACTTTTATTATTTACTGCATTTACAGCGAACACATATTCCCGGAGTAATTTTGCATTGCGCATAAGCGGTTTAGCAGAAAAACCGGTTTTGGTCGTTTGAAAAATAGTGTACATTACTCGCTGAAAAGTGCCTATCGAACACTCGTTAGGTTGCCGCACTCTACTGTCGCATCTTGCTTCAAGCTTCTTACTCGCAAGACAATGTCCACTTTCCTATACCGTTATGTAATATACTTTTTCACAAGAAAGCTCTAACTTTCGCTAGAAACTTTAAAAAAAATATATGACTTCTGAGAATGACACTGCCGAGAATATTACTCGAGGAATTAAGCCGTTCTATGTTTAAAAAATATATGAGCGAAGCACAATTATCCAAATGCAGAATGTATTATATCAGAATGAACCACAATCTTGGAGAGAGAACATATTTTTTAAATGAATACATGACAGATATGATAAGCACCATATTTAAAATACGAGGAGAATTGGCCAATCTGATTTATATACCACATCGTCCAGACCTTCCAATTTTGCGCGAGATGTGTAATCTTAAGGAAAAGGAAGATGTGGTTCACTTTATTTCGATTTGTCCAATTCTGAAAGAACTCCGCATGATATTTGTTAGTTCATACATATTAGAATAGAAGTAAATGAAGTTATCAACATTCTGAACAGTGACCGAGGATGGGATGTAGCCTACAATTATACATTAGACGCACTGCACTACAGAAAGCGTGTTATCGAAGAATTTTAAAGCACTCACTATTTATTATGTCTTTTTATCCTAAATACTGCTAATAAACATAATTACTTGTAAAAACTGTCAATCTGGTAGACGGCTATAGGCTAAAAGATTCAGACTTCATACATCAAAGTCATTAAAAACTAAACTAAAACTAAACAGTGAAAAATAAGATTACGTTGAATTATAACAGTTTTATAGATGAAAAAGAAAAAATAAATTTTGGATTATTTGTATTATTTTTTCGTAATAATTTTAATATTCGGCTTAATCGAATATTTTGTCGCTTAAGTATTCGATATTCGAAAAGTTACAAAAGTCGAATATTTGAAAACCCTATACTGTTAAGTACTGCGTATACGATTTTATCCTCAATCTTTCAAGACTTGATGAACACATTCACTGAAGCCATTAATAGTCCATGCCAGTGTAGTTTCATCATAGGTAAATCAAACTTTCATATCTTGACAGAGAGAGTTCAAAAACTTGCTACATCATCTATTTATAGCCTTTAAAGACGCTTATAGCTAGCATAGCTAGAATAAATTTTTGTAAATCCTTAACAGAAGACGTCATCCCAAGTAGACTGATACAAATATGTATGTTGACTATTACCAATATTATTAAAGGTCACTGCAAGACCATTCAACATCTAAAACTAACTCCAAAGAGGGGATGGACGGGCATATATCCTCTTCAATATGGCGTTGGAGAAACGATCCGAATTTCTGCTGGAACGGCGAGAAAAACAATCTTATATAGGTCCATCCATATACTGGCTTGCGCAGACAATATTGACATCATTAGTCGAAACCCAAGAGCTGTTTAAGAAGCTAATGAATTGTAGCAGCCGATTACAGTATTTAACTAGAAATACATGCCTGGTACCTTCAATCCAACAAAGCCTCCAATAGTGTGCCAATACAGTTTGGGGTCGTGCAGGCGGGGCTGCAATTTGATCACAGTTTACAGGCGGTGATACCCTAAATAAGGCATTTGTCTGTTTATCTGTTTATATTCTTTAAAAACCATAACTGAAGTTATCGAAGTTTGACGAGTCCGAATAACGTGAGCATTAACAGTGTTAAAATTCTGGGTTTTCGTCTACATAATTTTTTATTGTGTTTTATATGCTGGGCCATAATTCGTAAGCATGTTCCTAATGAAATTCTAATTTTAACGAACTAACTGAAAAGAACAATCAAATTAAATCTCAGTTTCCTGCAGTCGCAATCATATCAACAGAGAACACATTATTAAATCCCTGTGTATAAATTGCCATTAATATTTAATTATGAACAATATACTTTGCCATATCCAAAATTTGCAATCAAATTCATTAGCCCAGTTTCACTATCTAAAGAGGAAACTTGTTAGTATATATATCATAGCCGTAGCAAGCGATTTATCATTATTAAACGATAAATGTCACGTTGCATTAGTGACAGAAATTAATTATACACCCGCTAAGCAGACTTTATCAAATGTTGCGTATGCACAACATTTATTTGCCTTTCCCAACACAACGATGAAAACTAAAACTTGCGGAATTGTTGGCAATAACCGCAATACATGGAGCCATGCATTTATATGGATTGATTAAAATTGTTTAAATGTTTTGCTAAACATAATATTGCCTATCATTGGCTTTATACTGCTGATTAAATTGATATTAAATATGCCGGTAGAGGTTATTTAAAAATACCCAATGAAGTTGCAAAGTTTTGGATTACATCCATATAACAAAACGGTGAACGGTGTGAACGGTTAGGTCACAAAACTCGTAGACGTGTAGCAGTAATTTTGATAGTATATACTTCACATACCAAAATTTTTATGGATAGTAGTTACGAGTATGCTGTATGCCAATACCTGGCTTCGATCTAAATAATATTCGGTGCGACAGACCATTGCGATCCAAGGGCTAGCTTCTCGCAACCATTTGTGTTGAGCATGTATATTTTTGCACACAAATGGAGGGGACCTACAGTTTAATGCCGGATCCGAACGGCGAACTGAGAAGCTTTCCATGACAAGTAATTACTCTCGGACGTTTGTCAGACTTTCGCGAGAGCTGGGAAACCGTGAAAAATACTTTTGGTGTTACTGGGATTTGACCTACGCACCTCCTGCTCAGAAGCAATGCTGTTATCCACTGAGCCACGCGCCCACTTCGATCTATAGCTGGTAAAAATAATACTACATAGCTTACCCGACAGACTTTGTCCGGTCCAACTTTCGATACGTTTGTTTGTGATTTTATGAATTTGTGAAGAGCTATTTGAAATGTTAAATCAAAGTAAAATTGAGAAAAAACGTCAACCAAATGATTTATTTTCTTCCATTAAGTTTGAAATCACAATTAATCTCCAGGTGTTTTATTTACATTTCGATTTCGATTGCAATGTCAGAGCAAACCAGTCGAAAC
Source organism: Nephrocerus scutellatus (assembly GCA_947095585.1). Lineage (NCBI taxonomy): Eukaryota > Metazoa > Arthropoda > Insecta > Diptera > Pipunculidae > Nephrocerus > Nephrocerus scutellatus. The sequence goes on along the minus strand of OX352762.1, from coordinate 102,496,859 downwards.
AGAGCATTTGTTAGCTTGAACGTCACTATTTCGTTTATTGCAATGCTTTACGATACACAAAACTTTTGTAAGTAAAAGGTGCGGTGAGGGGGAAATTTTAGTACGGTATCAAAAATAGTTTTTTGTTGCGATTTGGAGTCACATTATTGTGTTACAGTTTTAAATTGTCATTTCTCAACCGATTTGTATGAAATTCCGCATGGTCTTTTGAGGGCCCTCTAGCGGGTCTCTCGGAAGTCTTTTAAGAGTCCTTTGGGGACTTTTTGAGGGTCTTCTGATTGTCTCTTGGGGGTCTATTTTGGGTTTTTTGATGGGGTTTTTACAGTTTTTAAGCGTTTTTGAGCGAATTTTGGAGTTCTTTTCTAGGTCATTTGAGGTTCTCTTGGGGATTTTTTGAGGGTCTTTTGGTAGTAGTTTGAGGGTTTTAAGAGGGTCTTTTTGGGGTCTTTTGGGGGTTTTTTGGGTCTTTTTGGAAGTGTTTTCAGGATGTTTTGAAGTTTTTTTGGGGGTCGAACAAAACAAAAATATAATTACGCAAATCCATCGTTCGAATTTTGAGTTATGGTCGCGAGTTCGTACAAAAATCCCATGGAAAAGAGTACTTTCAATATATTCCGAATTGAATTTTTTAATTTTTCGGGCCACTTTTCCAATTTTTCTCTCTGTATAAGGCTTACTCAGACTATTGAGAACATTTTAAAATAAAAATGAGCCAAATCGATCCAGCCGCTCTCAAGTGTTGCGGTTACCAACGAATAGCATTTCATTTTTATATATAGTACAGACTACAATAGCTAATGGTTTTTATATAACCAATTTGATTTTTAAAAAATTAAAGAAATTACTTCGGGTTAAGGTACCATCAATGTCATTAACTATGGTACAACATCATTCAAATGTTTTCCACGGAAATGCCTGCACAAGTAAATGCATTGCATCCAATTTAAACTTTACAGTCTCTGGCTTATTGGCATAGACCGAGAGGCAAATTGACCGATCCATTTTTGAATAAAACAGGGTCACTGCACTTCGAATCTAAAAACTCGATCAATCAATATGGTCCACTAGCGATATCCATTAAATGTGACATCGTTGCGTTTATTGAAAAAGAAGTATGGGCCAATTAGCACTTCAGCATGAAACTCGCATGAAATGGTAGTGAATGTCTTCAGATTGCTAATTCGACCAATTGAATTGTTGCATTAAACAGAAAAATACATTTCAAAAGGTTAATTAAAATTCACATATATCACATTCCTCACGTTTGTAGCCGGTTTCAATTTATTTTCTCAATATTCTCTCTGATTCATTAAAGCAATACGGAAAACGATCACCAAACTAAAAAAACGCGAGATCAAATGCTTTAACCAATCGCTGACTATGATTCATTTGTTAAATGTGCCATCGCCAGCAAAATATTGCTAATAATGACATAAATGAGTTTTTAAAATTCTTGGGGTCTTCAACCCCATATAACCCATTGGCGGTAGTAAGACATACTCTTCTATGCGGTGTGACTGTATGTGGATTGCCTTAAATAAAAAAGGAAGCCTTGACATAGTAAGCAAAGTCCAAAGATCATCTAGTCTATGCATGAGCGGAGCACTTCTTACAACCCCCTCCGCCGCATTGGAAATCCTGTTCGACCTAACAACACTCCACATTTACAGCAAGCAAGTAGCTGCTAGTTCGGCTAATCGCCTTAAAGCTATCTCCCAGTGGACTAGAAATGAAATCGGTCAATCTTCTATACTGAATTTAGTCAGAATCCCAGACAGCATAGACTACACAATTCCGCAACTCCATTTCAACAAAAAAAAAAGGTGAAACTTACCCTTCAGATCATTCTGGGACGATGACGCCTACCTGAAAGATGAACATATTCATTTTTGCACAGACGGGTCAAAAACTGATGACTGAGTCGGCGGAGGTGTTTTCTCACAAAAGCCAAATCTTAGCCTCTCTTTCCGTCTTCCATATCACTGTAGTGTTCTCCAGGCTGAAATTATGGAAATCAGTGAAGCCTTGTCTTGTCTGAAGAGAAACGCCATATCCGCTAAAGATATCCGATTATTCTCGGATAGCTGCACTGAAATTCCTGGAATCAGTCTCCACAAGTTCAATTTTAGCAGTCGAGGACGAAGCAGTTCAATATCCCCAAGCAAGGAACTACACTACCTTTCTTACCTGAATATGGTCCCAATCCCAATCGCTACATGCAAATTCTTGTTAAAGCGGGATGCTAACGTAAAAACTAACTGTAGGTGGTCAAACGGTACAACTGGCATAGCGACAAAGCAGATCTGCATCCGAACCGCTCCAAGTGGTGCTATTGTAGGTGTTATCACTGGACACTGTCTCATAGGCAGGCATGCATCAAGACTGGGAGTCTTCTCGAATGACTTCTGCAGAAGCTGCATGGGTGAGGAGATGGAGGAGACCATCGTCCATCTGCTCTGTACTTCTCCAGCCCTCTCCCAAAGGAGTAAACTCCATATGGGAGCTTTCTTCTACAACGACACTAATGATCTAATCAACATTGACATTGATAGTATCGTACGCTTCATACAAATCTCTAATTGGTTCATCCATCGAGTAGGTGGAAGAAATTCTTCCAGGTCCGTGTGGTTTCACAATGGACCATTACTGAACCATTACTGGTCTAAGTGTGTCGGTTCCACTGACAGCCACCTCAACCTAACCTAACCTAATCTGATATATATTAACTTAGCGTGCCCGTATGTTTTTCTGTAAAAATTAGGAAACAAGGAGCTTCCATATAATTCTTTTCAAAATTTACCCGATTTAATTCAAATTTTGCACACATGTATCTCTGATTGCAAAACTCTGATTAGACAATTCACATGAACAATTTTAATGGGTTGGTTTTTAATAATAATAAAATCACACCTATCGCATTCTCTTTCAAATCACTTGTCCTGATTTATCCATCTTAGTGAAATAGTCATATTTCGTACAAAATAACCTAACGACGAACACCTTTTCGCTGTAATTGGGCGCAGCAGCAAAAATAACATTAAATCTTGAGAAATTCGATTTGCTTAACGGCAAACTACCGAACGTGAGTGCCTTAACGACCACCGTGATGAACAAAAATCTGTATTTGGCAAGATAAAAAATTCATACGAAATGATCTACAAGTGAACAAACGTGCAATGCCATAACAGAAAACAAAAAAAAAAGAAAGTGAAACATTGCTACAGGATATGAGAGAAAATCCTAAATGTAATATATGTATAGCTTCCTCTGTTCCTTTGCTACTCTGCAATGCAGCATAAAGATGTGAAATCCCTTAAGCCTTTGCAAGGATTTTAACGATTGAACGATAGTAAATAAATGAAAAGCACTGTAAGCGAAAAATCCTGCAGTCGTAATGTAAGTGAATTACTTCGATTATGAAAAGGTGTCCCTAAGCTTTGGCACAAGGACGAGAAAATATTGATTCGACTACGTGCTCATGAAGGTGCGTCAACAATGCTGCTGCCTATTGTCAATAAGAAATAGAAAAAAAAGAAACTCATCTAGTTTAATCACAGATCAGGTTCATGGGAAACTTACAATTCCTATTCTTTATCCATATCGTTTCAAAAAATATTGGTAGCAATACTTCGATTTTAAAAATATTTTCGATGTAATGCGATATTACGCGTACTTTTAAAAATGTAATTGTATCTTTTTTTTTTTCATTTTAATCAGTTGATTTTTTTATCAAAGTATTTGATAGTAATTCACGAAACAATTATTTTTATTAACACAAAAATTTAATTTACATTTTGTCCACTGTGAAGTGAAGATACTAGGGCGTGACATTCACTACTGCTTTATATATAGAAGCCCCAGCTTAGACAATGTTTCAACTCGTAATGAGAGTTTGATTCACTGACTAATTCAATTGCGAGAATTGTCACAAATGATGATAACACTGACATCGTTATTGCGGGCGATTTCAATGTACAAAATTCTGGGTGGCTTCGCCAATCTGGCCAGACAACAGTCAAAGGAAGGGATGTTGAGATATTCGCTGAGTTTAGTCACTTTACTCAGGTTGTAAATGAGCCTACAAGAATACCGGACGTTGCAAATCATTCCGCGAACACCCTTGATTTGTTTCTTACCTCTCGTCCTGATAAATACTTCGCCAATGTATTATCGTCTCTAGGCTCATCAGACCATTGTGTAGTATCAACTTATTTCTCCTTAATAAACCACACAGTTTGAGAAAAAACTCCAAAAAACAGTATGGCAATACGAGAGAGCCAAGTGGGGTGGCCTTAACGTTACGTTAACGTTTGGGAGTATTAACTGGTCGCTATTTTTTCGTGATAGCAACGTGGATGCCGTCATTGATGCAATCAAAAACATCATCCTTATTGGTATGAGAGACTTTATCCCCTCCAGCAATAAGTCTGTCAAACCAAAGGAGGACGGATGGTAGGACTCGAGCTGAGCTGAGGCTTCTAGGATTAGAGAGGTATGCTTTCGGTTTTACAAAGCAAACCCTACTGAGGAAAACCGAACAAATTTTAAACGAGCCAGAAATGATTGAAATGCTCATCTTCGGCGGGTCAAATTCGCCTACGACTAAAAATGTCCCAAAGGTAGAAAACATTTTTGGTCATTCGTGAAAAGAATAAAAAATACAGCCTCGTCGTCGATTCCAAAGCTCATTGATTATGGCACTCCAGTTGTCAACTCTAAAGCAAAGCCAATCTGTTTGCTGTACATTTTGCAGCTAGCTCCACGCTTTCAGAGAATTAATGCCGCCTTTTTGTTTTTTTTATAATGTTAAGATGAGATGTCTATGCATGTATATCTTAAATGACTGCAGATCATACAAATGCCTGCACCTCCGAGTATAGAACACTCTATGGGACAGATCTTCATTCGTATTCGTGCAGTTGATAGAGTTTAAACGATCTCAATACTTACAAATCCATGGGCCAGATAGTATTTTCCAAGTAGTTTTGAAGAGGGGTTCTTCCAAGCTGGCATAACCAATGCGTAAGCTTTTCCATCTATCCTATTGTTCTGGACTCTTCACGGGAAGTTGGAAAACAGCTTACCCAAAAAAGCGAGCTGTCGTCTCCTTCTTCGTACCGAACTGTGAATCCGTTATTTGCATCAATTTGCTAAAAGCACTCGATATTTCGAATGCATTTGACAAAGTTTGGCATTTGTCAAAAATACGTGATTATGGAGTCAATGTAAAACTTCTCCATATTAGAGCTATCTTTTAAACCGCTCAATTCAAGTTGTCTTGGACGGTTTCAAATCGAAAATAAATCACATAAATGCTGGGCGTTCCCCAGGGCTCTGTTTTGTCCCCGACACTATTTCTCGTTTTTATTAATGATCTCTTGTCTATTACTTCTAATCCAATTTATTCTTTCGCTGATGACAGCACTCTTAGCTTCTCATATAAATTTAACGAACGTACATCCACCTCTCACGTGGAACTTAAACAACTACATATGTTGGTTATGCACGTTATGTTCTGAACAGCATAATAAAATGGGCAGAAAACAATGGAGTAGAATTTAACGCTTCCAAAACCCAATTCTCTCTCCTGTCCTCTAAGCGAATCTTAAACCTATTGTCATTATCCATGAATAGCAATTGTATCGAGGAAACTGAAAAACTGGCAATGTATGTTCGTTAACGTTAAGCTTCGTTAGAATCACCACATATTCACCGTCACCAAAACTGTTGAGAAATGTTTATGTTTTCTAACCCGGTGCAAGAAATTATTTACTCCTCTGATCTGGCTTATTTTTACAAAACGTTTATTCGTCCCAAACTTGAGTATAATTGTCATAAAAAGTTCGAGGTAGGTTTTATTTTCGTAAAATCGATACAGATTTTAATTTAATCGATACAGATAATTTAAACCCCCAACCTTAGCCATGAATGGATCCTGCATCAAAGAAACTGAAAAGCTCGCAATACTCGGTATGTGCGTCAACAACAAGCTTCGTTGGAATGACCACATATTCGCCATCGCTAAGAATGCTGCGAAATGTTTAGGTTTCCAAAAACGGTGCAAGATGTACTTCACTTCTTAGATCTAGCTACTATTTACAAGGCATATATTCGCCCTAAACTTGAATACAACTGTATTGTCTGGGCAGGTGCCCCCAAGACCAGATTACATCTACCAGACAGAATTCAGAACCGCGCCATAAAACTTATTGGTGACTTAAATATCGCGAAAACAATCGAATCGCTTGAACATAAGACTTTTTATCTTTTGTGCTTTTTTATCGCTTTTCCATAAGCGGTGTTCAAAAGAAATATCCAGATGCATCACGCCCATCCTCCAAACCAACCGAAATACCCGTTCCTCAAATCGAGCTCACGGGTCTACCATTAGACCTATATTCGGACTTACCAACCAATGCAGAGATTCCTTCTTTAGCCGCACAATAATTATGTGGAATGAATTGCCCGACTCTGTGTTACCGTATTTGTATGATCTGCAGTCATTCCAGATTTCAACTTAATTTTCGAACGCCCACGCTGTGCCAAGCATTGACTTGACCTTGCAGAAAATAATGATTGGCAACCGCTCTGGGTGGAATGCTGGATTATTTAGCCTTTCGTGGGCGAGTAGCAACTTCAATGCTCACAACTTACGGGAAGCCGGCATAAAATAGAGGCAACTTACAGAAAAATTGAATGGGAATACAGTATGATCGAAACGATCATCTTTTGGAAAAGATTCCTCGGGAGATTGGGAGAGCAAAATACTGACCTGTAGACAGTGTCATAAAAAAAATGGTGGAAAAAAACTGTGGTTCATGTTGAATGCAATGGTGAATTCCAAATTTTTAAGAGAACAAGCTATCGGTAGTTTTAAGAAACTTTAACTGAATGAGTCTAAATGGCATCCATTCAATTTAGATCAGAAGAAGTGGTCAAAGTACAATGTTGTTTGTGAAGTGGTGGTTCATTTATTTTTGTATAAAAAGTTAATTTTGTAAAAATAGAAAGGTTCTGCCTTATTTTTTCATGACTTCAATGACTATAAAATTCTTTTGGCATTGTCAGAGAAGGCAAAAATAGATGTTTACCATTCGGAAGGCTTGTCTTAGCGAGCTATCGCTTCCAAGAATATCGGAGTGACAATGCTGTTGGCAATTATTTTAAGGAATAACTGAAACAATTGTTGTGATCAACATGTCTTATTATGTCTCACTCAGCTATTGCTTTATAAATACCCTTGTCATGTTTCACTCTGCTATCGCTTCATTTTATATCTACATAAATATCTTTATCTTAACGATACAAGGTAGCATTGTTATCCTAATTGCTCGCTTGTATGTTCATTGGCATTGTGCGGGAACCAAAAACCATCGCAGGACACTCTTAGCCTCTATCTGTTAAGTGTGTTCTTATCTTGTGAAAACTGAACCGATGTTTCTGGGTTACACAATCCTTATCACTTGCCACCTAATAGAACATTAACCACGCGACCAATAAGCAGTTTATTTCAGGTATCAATAAAGACTATTATGTAGTGCAGCGCCTGTTGTGTTTACTTTACGGCGGCATAGCACTCTGTACATAGGTGCAATGCAGCTGCGTTGAATATGGTGTTGCGTAACAGGAGATATGATTTTAATGATTAATGCTATTGGTCAATAATTGTACGAACAAGTACTTAATCGATCCGATTGGCCATTCATACCAATCTTACTTAGTTTTAACCCAGAAGTTTGGGTACAAAAGAAGGAAAAAGCCGATGAACTTGAACTATAAACCGAGACTCTAGACAAGTCGCAGCCAAGCTAAAGACAGCGGGCTTGTCTTTGAGACAAGAAATTAAATAAAGAAAATTATTTAAAAAATTAAAAGATCCACGATCTAAGAAAAGCGGATCTCCTTTTAAACCGTCATCATAGCAGCTGTGGGGGTGTAATTGCTTGGGCTGCAATATCTTATTACGATACCCTCGAAAAAGCTCAGAAATTAAAGGAAAAAGCTACAAAGCAAGTGTTGGAATCAGCTTGCCCGAAAAACCACAATCTTTTTGGTCCACTTTCATGGATATTTTAACATGACAACGTTTCTATACACATCGCTCGCATTGTTAAATCGTTTTTTGCCGATGACAATGTTGAAACTATATATATAAAAACTATGGCCACCATATTCGCCTCAATATTATAGAAAATATCTATGGCTAATTCACAAAAAAAGTGGACGATGGCAAGGAAGCACTGTTCGATGCCTTTAAATTTACTTGGAATGAGATTTCACTCGATTACTTGGCCTTATTTTTCATTCATTTATAAAAAGTGGGCGGGGAAAAAAATTCAAAATTTAAAAAAATGCATTTTTTAATATTTTTTAATGCAAATATGACAAAGTTTCTTCGCTAGTATATATATAGGATTATCTGAGTTAGTTATTTACTTTGATTTGGTATCCAAAATATCCAAATTTATATAAATTTTAAGCAAGTAATAGGGTAAAACTGTAAGAAAAATTCGTAATTTTTGTAGTAAATTTAATTAACTTTACATTTTAATTGTAAGATTAGATAATATGTACAAGGATGCGATTAGACTACTAGTAAATGGGTATTCGGTGTTGATGCACACCACATAATGACAAGCGCTATGAGGAAAAGAGATAAGATACATCAATGTTATCACAACATCGGCGAACTCACTTCAAATCACTTCAGTTAAGTGGATGATGGCAATTACTCGTTTACATATGCACAAGAACATAACAAAGCCACAGTTAGACATGCATATATAACTTTATTGGGATCATATAATATACATATGTATGTATGCTCATGAAATAAAAAAATGGTATGCATTCTTCGATAAGCCTCGGCGGCCGAGTACGAGTATGTTGTATGTATATTACGTGATACAAGTAGGTAATTTCTCTAAAAGGATAGAAAAATGCAATAATCTACTTGAGGGTATCTGCACTTGTTCGCTTGTATGGCAATGAATGGCTGAAGATGACACAACAGCATACATAGCAGGCTGGATGACTATCGAGCAATTATTTCGGAGGCGCACCAAAGCACTTGAACAGTTTGCAGTTGACGCATGTTTCTGTTGAGTGCGTGGGTCTATGACGTTGGTAACAGTGAGTTAAAAGACAAACACAGAGACCCACTCGCAAAATATAATTGCAATTCGTTTGACTGAACTTTATACCGCATCAGGACATTCTACACATAACTGAACTTGGTTTTGTGCACTCGACAATTATGTTGTTTCCGCTGTAGACATTTTAGATTGGCATGGTTTTCTGTTGTTGTTTTTGCTCGTTTGTAGCTTTATTTGTAGCTTGCATACAAATTAAGTTGCACAAATAACATGGATTCATTTATTTAGCTGTTCTAAAAGCACATTAATATTTAAGAGATTTGTTTTATTACAGTTTGACATCCCTAAAATGTGGGCTTCCCGGTCTATGCCACTCTTTAAGAGTAGGCTTGATGAGGCAAACCAGCGAGGCTAACGGAAGTCGTATAAATCATACCACAACTAACTTTCCTATCAGAATTCTCTGCGCTCATGCGAGCTATGCATCCTACCAACCGGATTCTACCTAATTCACTTCACGATGTCGACATCGCCGTAACGCTCGTAGATCCACTATAGTGTCTCCGGAAATGTCCTTCCTTACATACATCGTAATCATATTTGGCTCTACAACCGGGGTTCGGTCATGGTCTCCCGAAGCCTACCAACCTTAATTCTCTGCACGATGTCGTCATCGCGGTAACGCTCGTATATCTCATCATTATAAAGTCTCCAGTATCGGCCTTCTTCACATACGAGGCCAACAATTCCCCGTAAGACTAAGACGTCAATGTGCTCTTTGCTAAGCACCCATGTCTCGGATCCATATGTTAGTACTGGTATGACTATTGTCATACCAGCTTGGCAGCTTGGATGTTATGGTTAAGTTCCTGGATTTAAAGAGTCTTGATAGACTATTGTAGGCTTTGTTGGCTTTAAGCAACCGTGCGGGTATTTCTGGTTTCATGCTGTTATCGGCTACTACAGTTGACCCGAGATAGTTAAAGGATTGCACTACTTCAAATTCGCGCTCCACTATTTGAATTGAGGGAACAATTTTGGATCTTCTACCCGCAGACGTGGCTATGAAGTACTTTGTTTTGCTCTCATTTATGTGCAGCCCAAGATTTCTTTCCGCCTGCTCGATCTGGATGAAAGCGTCCTGTACAAGTCTTGGGTTTCTACCAATGTCAATATCGTCTGCGTCTCGGATCACTTTTTATTACGCCAGGTTGAAGAGGACGCAGACCAGTCCATCTTGCCAGAGCCCGTTATAGATGTTGAATAAGCTCGATAAAGATCCGGATATTTTTACTTGGCTTATAACATTGGTCATGGGCAACCTACATAGTCGTGTCGGTTTATTCGGGATTCCGAATTCTCTCATCGCTTTATAAAGTACTACTCTGGCTATGCTATCATATGCGGCATTTCCATCACCTGCCTAAGGGTGTAATTCTGATCAGTTGTTGATTTGCATGGTATGGACCACACTGGTATGTACCACTGATGACTCTAGCTCTCCTTTTTTATGTATGGGGCACAGGATGCCTCTTCTCCAGTCTTCTTGCATTGCTTCTTCCTTCCATACTTGCATTATTATTTCATGAATTGCTTGGTTTATTGTGTGGCCTGCTATTTTAATCAGTTCCACTGTGATCCCATCTGATCCCGGGCTCTTATTATTTTTGAGCCGATTTATCGCTCTGCTAACTTCGTCTATATGGGCGCCGTGGCTCAGTGGATAAGAGCATGGCTTCTGTTCTCTTTCGCGGACGAGATTCTTCTCCTAGGATGCTTCTCACATTGCCGCCGCAATATTCTTACGTTCAGTCGCTAGCTTACATTCGTCATCGAACCTGTCGTTCCGATCTCTATGACTAGTGCCTAAGATGGAGTCAACAGTACTAATGGCAGTATTCTTAAGGCGTGTCCATTTCTCTTCTACGCCCGAAATCTCAGCCCCAGGACTTACTCTCCCTGCTAGTCGTATGGTATGCGACGATGCTAGCTTTGTGTGTAATGACTAGCTTCGTTTACAATATCTTCTCCTTGTAGACGTGGCCACCATGTACTTTGTTTTGCTCTCATTTATGTGCAGCCCCAGATTTTTTGTGCCGCTCACTCGATCTGGATGAAAGATTTTTGTTCAGCTCTTCGGTTTTGGAATATTGCGTGATTTATTCGAAAAAGTCATAACAAATCTGGTTCAGCGTGTAGTTATTTCCGTGAAGGACATTTGAATTATATTCTATTGCATAATTAATGACCGTGATAGCCTTTATATATATCAACAACAAACTGTTTTATTAAAAAATGATATCAAGATATCTGTGACTTAACTTACTTGCGAATTACGAATACATAATTATTATATTTCTTTGAAATTAGTTTGTAAACATAGCAGTTTTCTTTTGACCTAATAAAACTAACTCAGCTGTTTAGAATTTTCCACAGCTCTCTGTTTTTAAAACTATGTTTCAATTAATGAGTGCGACCCAGTTTTTTTCTGCATTGCTTTTCGGTTATGTTAGCTTTTCAAAAGGTATCTTTGTATAAATTAATACCATAAATAATATTTAGTTGCTTAAATTAAATCTTAAGGGTTACTCTGATATACCTGAATCAAAAGCACATTATATGCTTAATTCAAGTTAGAGGAAAATTGGTTGGCGTTTTCATTTGTGTCAAGTTGTTCCCCATAACTTTACTTTAGATGTACTTCCTTTCATCAATTTTATGATGAACTTACGAGTGACGCTTTGTAATTAAATTTAATTCGTTTTCACTTTGTTTGTATTTTTCAACTTTTTTTTAATAAGCCCTTTTATGTATATAGAAAATGTTATACTTTTTTTTTTGGTTCTTTCGAAATATATAACTCTTAAATAGTAAATAATAGTTATTGGAACTTTCTCACTCATATACGTTTCAGAAAAGAAATCACATTGAGTAGGATTTGCAATGAAAAATGGAAATGGCTCAATAATAAGTTAAGTTTTGAGTTTTTTTTTCATAAAATAAAGTTTCTTCGCATAATTATTATTTTATTCATTATGGCCATTAATGCAAAAACATAGAACCAAATATCAACACTCGCAAAAACATATGCGTGTGCAATATTATTAATCCGTTTCACAGCTAGATGATAACAAGCAACAAAGGCTTGAAAATAAATGGAAGATCAGAATTAATCAACCAATTTAAAACATAGTTGCACATCAAAAGCAAAGTTTCCAAATTGGTAGAAAAATTCGTCCATAAGTTTCATAGGTTTCGTAGGTATGTACGTGTAGAGTGGTGGACCATGCTGCACTTTCGAGGCCCTCAATTAGCCATTTGCGCCATTTTGATGGTCCATTTTGATGCCACAAATCCCGAAGGACCTGGCATGGATATTTAAGTGGTTTAAATACAGCCTGTAGCGTTCAGATACGAGATCAACTCGATGACCCTGTAATCTGAGAGCTATTTCAGGTCGTGAAAAAAGGGATTACCTAAAATGCGGTGTCTTGACCTTGCTAGGGCCGGACAACTGCAGAGGAAGTGTATGAGAGTTTATTTCTCAAGTTCATCTTTGCAACTTCTGCAGAAGATGTTGTGCGGTATACCCGAATTAGCAGAATGGCTGCCCACTGGCCAGTGGCCCGTGCTGATAACCACAACTCTGGCAATATCCTTCCGGGTTCTAGATAACAACTCGGTGGTTTTCCTTTTACTGTAGAATGGCCGTAACAAGCTTGGTATGGCGCAGTTCGACAGACAGCCCCACATGAGCTGTGATGTAGTACTAAAAAAGGAAAGAATTTACTGTGCACCGGAACCCAGAAATCTTCTTCTTGGCACTGTTGTACCAAGTTTCGAGTTTATTGTGGTCGAATAAATCGCCCTTATAGCAGATTGGCTATCAACACATATACCAACCTTACGATTTGTGCATTTCTAAGCCTTAGTGTCCTTCAGGCCTCGTTAATTGCTAGGACCTCTGACTGAAAGATGCTAGCTGAATCGGGTAGCTTGTATGACCTTGACAGATTTGGATCATTCGAGAAGATACCTGCTCCGACTCCGTCCTTCATCTTGGATCTGTCAGTGAATATTGTTGCGTCAAATTGCCGCGATACTGCCCCATCCTTCCAGTTTCCCCTAGTAGGAAACTCGACGCTGAACGAGGAGTTGAAACTTAATTTAAGGATGCAGTAGTCAGAAGATGATGGTATCATGCTTTCAGTACTGTCCGGAATATATTACAGTGCCCGTATGGTCTAGTAACAAACCACCAAGTGCAGTCGTACTGCACTGCGCGTCGCAACATACTTGTGATAAATATGTCAGGAGGTAATAGGTGCAAGATGGTGTTTAGGGCCTTGGTCGGACAAGACCGTAGAGCTCCTGTGATGCCTACTGCTGCTGATCGCTGTAACCATGTGGGGTTTGGAGGCGTTATACTTCTTCTTCATCGCTGGCATCCAGACCAGCGATCCATAGATAAGAATTGGCCATACAGCAGCTGTATACATCCAGAGAGCCATCTTTGGTTGAAGACCCCATTTCCTCCCGATGGTTTTGCTGCTGGGATAGAGGGAAACGCACGCTCTCTTAGCCCTGTTCTCTATGTTAGCGTTCCATCTTAACTTCCTATACAAGGCCACAGCTTGTTGCCTAGGAGCTAACTTTACCCAGCGCCCTTTTCGTGACTTCACTGATCACGGAAAGGTACTAGCCTAATACGAGTATCACCACGTTATTTGCGTACGCAACTACTTTCGTCCTATACTATTTGTTTTAGTAGCATTTTGTTAATTACCATCAGCCACAGTAAGGGAGAGATGACCCCTCTGACTCTGTCGACTCGTTTGGTAAAAATGGTACAGCTTCCAAGGTTGGCATGAGGTATGTATAATCCTGGCAATTTTACTTCTGACTGGGTCAGAGCTTCCTTAATGGCTTTAATGTGAACATTGTTCAAGGCTCCTTCTACATCTAAAAATATGGCTAGCGTAAACTGCTTGTAGTTAATCATGTGATCAATCGTTCGCACTACCTCATGGAGTACGGTTTCCGTGGACCTGCCGTGGATATGCGTGTTGAGATCTTGATATTTGTGTGATTTCAAATCGTTGCCTGATATGCTGATCTAGAATTCTTCTGCCTGCTTTGGGTATGAGAACCACCCGAACTCCCCTCCAGCTTCGGGGGACATAATTGAGTAGGAGAGAGCTTCCGAAAATCTTCTTGCCAGGAAGTCGACAGCTCCAGTGACTTGTGTAGCATAATCGGCCAGGCCGAAAAACTTCTTAAAGCCCTGGAAACCTATTCCCGGATTATGATATTATCTACTACCTCACGAGAGACCGGATGCACAGCATGCAACCTCTCCAAATTATTAACGCATTGATAACTGCGATAATATCGATGATATGGTTACGGTCGAAGTGGCCAAGGTATGCCAACAAGGTGGATTCCTTTAGCCGGTTCTATAGTGCCTTGTTGTCGATTCTTTGCTCGAAGAAGTTGGTCAATTTGATATACACATACAGGCTTATGCGAAAGATGTATGTCTTATTTCATTCAATAAATCGCTCAGGACCGCCTGTATAAATCTACAGACTGCTCTGAATCGGTTGGATAGTCTGGATAAACTCGTAAGCGTAAATTCGATGAACTTATTCCTTTATTTTGCCAATCTCTACGAAAGTCAAATATCTAGGTGTAATTCTAGATTGCAAGATGATGTGGAAGATTCACCTGTAATCGAGAATATCGAAAGCTCAGTTTATCTTTATTCAATGTAAAAGTGCATTTGGTAATAATCATGGGGGATGAGCCCAAAAATGGTACACTGGTTGTACTTAACGATAATCAGACCCATTCTCACCTTTGTGGCAGTAGTTTAGTGGCCAAGAACTTGTCTGAAAATTGATAAGAGGACGCTAAGCATAACATGCCCAATGCGCTCTACAATGACAGATGCTCTCAATACTCTGCTAAATCTGCCACCTCTAGATATAGTTATTCAGATGGTATGTCGACTTTGCAAGAATAACGTCTGGCATTATGAGCCATAAAAACATATTCCAAAAGGTTACGGAACAAATTCCTACCGTTCTGATGCCTGTGGACAGTACTGGCCCATTTCTTATGTTCAAAAGAGGATATAAAGTTCAATACCCTCGCAGGGAAAGTTGGAAAAATTCAACTAAGTCCCCTAGGAAATCAAAACCCATTTTCTACACTGACGGTTCTCTTTTAGCGATGAAGGAACTGGTGCAAGATGGATCTAAGATGAGAATTATAAGAAATCATTCGCACTTGGAAAATGGCCAACTGTTTTTCAAACAGAAATATTTGCTATTTTGAAAGTTGCCAATTGGGCTGACGGAAGTCTGCAATATGTAGTGATAGCCAAGCTGCTCCACTAGAACTGGAATCACCTTGTGTCAATTCGAAGATTGTTCGAAAATGTAAAAGAAGACTGAATTCTATTTCAAGATGGAATTCCATCACTCTGTCTGCCCGTCTGGGTTCCGGGACATACAGAATAATAAGGATATGAGTTTTCTGATGCACTTGCAAGAAGAGGTTCCTCCGATATTCCTACTGGTCCGAAACCACTAAGGCAAGCTTAAATTCGAAGATTTATGGAAGTTGAACAGGGACAACGTTGGAACTCCATAAATGCATGTAGAACTACCAAGGAATTTGTGGATAGGCCGAACAAAAACACATTGGGAATATCCAGAGGGAACGGTTTACTTACGAATATAACCCGACTGGAAGTCATATGTTCAAGTTAGGTTTTATATTGGATCCAATATGTAAGCCTTGCCTGGAGGAAGGAGAAACAACTATACATTTTCTTTGTAGCTGTCCTCCTTTCTCTAGGCTATGGATGAACGTTTTTGGAAGCGATATAATAACGATCGAAGAACTTCGGTCGTTGAAACTAGATCAAGTCTTTCGCTTTCTTAAAGAAACGAAGAGATTTGAATAGTGAACTCACAGGGAACGAGTACAATAGACAGACGGTCTGAGTGCTCTGGTGGGTGTGGATTCTCTCAGATTATCAAACCAACACACTACAACTATTTATAGGTGCATTTAAGGTTTTTTGCAATAAAAGTTTAATAAGTTAGTGAGCTGTTTATAGTCCTTCTTATTTTTCGTAGTTCTCAATATTTGGTTAGCAAAATTCAGAAATGAACTGCCAATATGAACGTGGCAGTCAGGGTAGAAAGCTTATCCCTCCAAATGGGGAGTTTAAAAGTTGCTCAACTAATCAGCAGTACATTTATTCTTGCAATATGATTACTAAATAACACTCAACGTTGCAAGCGTTTTCTTATTTAATTTAAATATATTTAAATAATGTCATATCACTTTCTAATTGCAGGTGATGCGAAAATGTATTACCCCTCCAATAATCAAATAAAATTCAAGAATTCTGCTCCAATAACAATTTTATAAGATAAATTTCATAATATATAAAATATATTACATCGTTCATTAAAAATAAACAATTTATCACAGAGAAGAATAACTAAAGTTGTAAGATTTAACAGGTTTTTCGATATTAATAATATTAATATATAATCGTAACAAAAAAAAAGAGAATGCGAATAAACTTTGTTATTTAATTAAATATTATAATCATAAAATTTAAATGAGAATTACATTCACATATAAGTAAATTAAATTTAAAGTCGATCTAAATGCTAACCAGAAGCCAAAATAATATACAAAATGTACGAAGAAACAATGCGAAATGAATAAATAACAATAATAAACAAGAAAAATTAATAAGTCAATAAGAAAAGAATCCATAAACGAACCGAAACAAACCGCCATGTGTGAAGTAAATTTTTCGTAGGACAACGATTTCACTTTTGTCGTGTGGCGTGCTAACGAAAAACGGAGCGAAGGACGACTAGGGCACATAAATCCATCAAGATGACGGATGACCAAACACCACCCAGCCCAGAGGACAAAGGTGAGTGTGAGGGAAATTGTTTTGGTTTTTGTTTAGTTTGGGGTTAAAAACAAATTTAAATTTTAAATGGAAATTCGATGAATCACGGTGCACACTTTTTTGACTCATCCAACTATTGGGTGTAATTTTTGTGTGTGATTTATTACTTTGAAACAACAGTGATTGAAATCTTAATCGAATTCTCTCAGATTAAAATTGCATTCATTTGTATAACCGATACAGTCATGAATTTCTTGCTCTTGACTATCGGTATCAGTGTGTTGCCTAAAAATAAGAAAAAAAATTAGATTTTTTGAGAAAACGTTAATCCAGTCCAAACCGAAAATATCTTATCCAGGTCTCGTTTCGCATTGGAACTCCGTCATGAAGGCGTACATTTTTATAATTTTTCTGGATATCCCTATTAGAGAGTGCAAAATGTGGTAGAAACAATATTGACTCACATTTAGTAAAACTGATCTTTAACCACCAAACTGATTGAATTTATCTTGGAGTTCGTTCCTCATTGCACAAAATGTGTGCACAAAATGATATCGTCAGCAAACGCTACTGTCGTGTTCCTATCCCTGAACACCTGAACGCTGATGTAAATGGAGAACAGGAGCGGTGAATTTACAGTTCCTTGCTGCATACCATTCGCGATATAAACAACTCTAGCTATCGTATCACGGTTATCAGTTACAACAAACTTCTTATTAGATATCATTTGCATGTTTTTTTATCTGAGAGAATTCTAGTCTTATTAACTTACATATCAGTCCTTCAGTCCACACCGTGTCGAAGGCTTTCTCGATATCTACCAGACAGGCCGCAGTGCATTCATTCAGATGCCAATTGACATCTGAGATGAGTTTAGTAACTGCAAAGTCGAGTGATTTTTTCTGAACTCGAACTGCTTCTGCGGTATGACGTCTTTTTCTTCACAAACGGACCAAATCGCTTTGTTGATAACTACTTCGGAAACCTTTCCCATGTTAGGCAACGGGCTGATTAGCCTATAGCTCACAGTATCAGAAGGATCCTTCTGCTTCTTTTCTATTGGAAACTTTCTAACAGCTCGGAAAGAAGAAGTTGTTCAATACATTTTAATATAAGACGCATGATGAATCAGTATGGTAGATGTTTCAAACGATGTTAGGAATGTTATCAAAACCGGATGATTTTTTGTTGTTTATTCGCCTAAAGATTAACGTCAAGTGGTGTTCAAATGTTGTAAAGTATCACAGAGTTCTGTCCGCTGTTAGTGCGACTGATCTAAGCCCTATCGAGAACGTGACTAGAGTTCTTAATGAGGCACTCCGATATCTAAATCGGATTACCTCATCTCTTACCAGATCAATGTTGCCGCCAGGTTTGTCAACACAAGAATGAATAACTTTAAAATGGCTACCAATAAGACTGAGTTTGTCACCGTTGGAGTCGATGACAAAATCATCACCGACTATGCGTATTGCACTGCTTAAAATCTCAGCCTGTTGCCAGTATTCATGCAGTACATTGGCACCCATAGATTAAACGTGAATACTAATGACAATGGACAACGAGACATAGAGACATAGAGATGGCTGCAAGCAATAATTTGGTCGTTGCGAGTACAAGGTTTGCGCGTAAAAATATCCCACCTGGGTATCTCCTGATAGACCACGTGTTAACAGACCGCCGCCACAACCCGAACCTGTCGGAACCCTGTCGGTACGGTGCTCCGAACGCGGATTGCATCATCAAGAAAGACAGCATCCGCGAATCAGATTCGAGTCAATACGTCTGCCGTTCGCAACGAAGACACCAGAAAAAACTACCGTCAAGCGAAAGGACTCGCCCTAAATGCAGGGAGAGTAAGTCCTGGGCTGTGATGCCGAGCGTAGAAGACAAATGGTCACGCCTTAAGAATACTGTCATTAGTACTGCTGACTCCATCTTAGGCAGTAGTCGTAGAGATCGAAACGACTGGTTCGATGACGAATGTAAGCTAGCGACTGAACGTAAGAATGTTGCGTTCTGGGCAATGCAACAATATCATATAACGCGGGCACGCGAAGATCAATATAAGGAGCTCAGAAGATATGAAAAAAACAGTTCACCGGCAAAAGAAAGCAGCCTGGGAGAAGAATCTTGTCAGTGAACTACAACAACAGAGAGCGAGAACCGTACCAGGCGCGGAAGTTCTACCAAAGAGTCCGCGGTATAACGCAATATACACCCACCGCGTTGAACATACTACAAAAACAAAGAGGGTAATCTGATCGCCTCTGAACGATGAGAAGAGCACTTTTATGAGTTGCGTAATTGCCAGCTAACTGAGGAATTAGAGGCTCCACCAATGACCGGAGACCACACTATGCTGCCGCCACCAATCATAGACGAAGTTAGCAGAGCGATAAATCGGCGCAAAAATAATAAGGCCCGAGATCTGATGGTATCCCGACGGAGCTGATTATAACAGTAGGCCCCGCAATACGACAAGCAATTCATGAACTAATAGTGCAAGTATGGGAGGAGGAAGCGATGTCAGAAGACTGGCGAAGAGGCATTCTGTGCCAAATACATAAGAAAGAAGATATCACAACCTGCAGCAATTATCCTGGTATAACGTTGTTGAGTACCGCGTATGAGATTTTCTCCTCTATCCTTCAAGACAGGATAGCCCCATACGCTAAAGGCATCATTGGTCCATACCAGTGTGGCTTCATTCCAGGCAAATCAACAACTGACCAGATTTACACCCTAAGGCATGTGATGAAAAAATGTCTAGAGTTTCAAAACTCATTACATCATCTTTTAATAGACTTTAAAGCCGCCTATGATAGCATAGCCAAAGTAAAACTTTAGAAAGCCATGAGAGAATTTGTGCATCCCAAATACTGACACGACTATGTAGGTTGACCATGACCAATGTTATAAGCCAAGTAAAAATATCCGGATCACTATCAAGCCCATTCAACATCTATAATGGGCTCCGTCAAAGGGATTGACTGGCCTGCGTCCTCTTCAACCAGGCGTTGGAGAAAGTGATCCGAGACTCTGACGTAACGGCGAGAGGAACAATCCTCTATAAGTCCATTCAGATACTGGCTTACGCTGACGATATTGACATCGTTGGTAGAAACCGAAGAGCTGTACAGAAAGCTTTCATCCAGATAGAGGAGGCGGCACAAAATCTAGGGCTGCACATAAATGAGAGCAAAACAAAAAACATGGTGGCCACGTCTGCGAGTAGAAGATTCAAGTCCCCCAATTCAAATAGTGGAGCGCGAATTTGAAGTAGTGCAATCCTTTAACTATATCGGGTCAACTGTTGCAGCCGATAACAGCATGGAACCAGAAATACGCGCACGGTTGATTAAAGCCAACAAAGCCAACTATAGTCTGTCGAGACTATTCAAATCCAGAAATTTAACCATAACATCCATGCTGCTGGTATATAAGGCAATGGTCATACCAGTACTTACATATGGATCCGAGACTTGGGTGCTTAGCAAAAAGCATTCTGATCTCTTAGCCGCGTTGGAGAGAAAGGTCTTACGGAGAATTGTTGGCGATTATTTAGAAAAATGCTGTTGGATGATTTTTTTCTGACAAATGCAGTTATTAAAGCCTATTCATGAGGGTCGTCAAATTCAAAACAAAATTTTTTAAAAGTATATTTACAAACACAATTATTTCGAAAAATACTCTTGGATACATTGTTTTGACAAATCCAATTTCCTACAAATCCGTGGTGCAGTAGTTGTGCATTCAGCCAACAAGAGCGAAAAAGTGCGTGTTGTGTTACTAATACCACTTATAAAAAGGAGTTGCATGAGTCTCAGTGTTCTTGCAGCAATAGTGCAACAACTTATCACTTCATTCCAGTGCATAATCTGCTTCAAAGAACGATCTAATTTTGTGAGTCGATTTTGCAATATCAAATGGACACATGAAAATGGTCCAAGGCAAGACCTTTCGAAGCAGATTATGCACTGGAGTGACGTGGTAAGGGTGCATCCGTTCCACGTGAAATTTTGTCGCACTATTGCTGAAAGAACACTAAGACGACATGCAACTCTTCTGATACGTAGTAGTAGTATCGCAACCCGCACTATCTCGCACTTATTGACCGAATCCACAAATGCTGTGCCATGGATATGTAGGAATAGGCTTTAATGCATTTGCATTTGTCAAAAAATGTATCAGAGAGCATTTTTCAAAATAATCGTGTTTCTAAATACAATTTAAAATTTTGATTTTGACGACCTTCATAAGGGTATAGCTTAAATAATTTAAAAAAATGTACATTGTTTGATCTTAAAAATTAATTTTTTTTTAAAAAAGACCAATGGTGATCTTGTGGCTGGAAGCGTTCAAGAGGTATAGTGTGTGAAGTCATGTAAGTTCAATAAAACGTTTTCGTTCATTTCACAAACTTTCAATTTTCACCCTGTGGATTTGTAGAAAATTGAATAGGCTTTATTACTGCATTTGTCAATAAAAATTATCCGAGAGGATTTTTAGAAATAATCGCGTTTAAATATAAAATTAAAAAAAAAAATTTTTTTTGACTTTAACGACGTTCATATGGGTAATGATTAAAAGAATTTAAAAAAATTTACTCTGATTGACCTTTAAGATTTAACCTTGTAGCTAGAAATGCTCAAGAGTTGCAGGGTTTGAAGTGATTTACGGTCAAAAGTACGTCTCTTCGTTTTAAAACACTACGTACACCGCTGGTGGTGAAAATAGAACCCCTCCACCGTTAGCCACCTTAAATGTTACACCCTGTATATTCATATATATATGTATATATATTTTACTCAGTGCAATTACTCTATGTCCGTGCAAACGACATCCAATAGCGATTAAATTACTAAATTGGTTTAAATTCCATGACACTTTGTGCCTATAGATCTTTCGTTAAAATGTTCAACATTTCTAATATCTCAACTTAACGGCGATTTCATAAGCATTACAGTCTTTAATTTAAGCTTTAAAATGCTTTTTGGTTTTGCTTGCTCTGTTTCCTTCTGAGTGCAATAAGATACAATGTTTGTTTGAATGTATAGCATTCCTTCAATTAGCCGTAGCCGTTAGCTCGTGGAAGTGAGAAAATCATTTTCTCTCAGTTTCTGGGCAAATTTCCAACATTTAATTTTGCTTAAAGTTTCCTCTAGTTTTCGTTTTGAATACTCTACTACTCTTAAAGCTAGACTACGATTATTGTAGGCCTATGCAATGACGATGGCGAAAACGACAATGACAACAACGCTGGCAAAAGACAAACACAAACAAACGAACGTTGACGAACCAACGAACTGCCCAAATCCGACCATCGATTATAATTAAAGTTTATGTTTGGGTGAAAGGTTTTTTTGCCGGAGGAACTTATTCCTTATTTCCTTGTGGTTTTGTTGGCCTCCATGGAAACCCATTTAACATCGGGAACTGTGATATGGTAACGTGAAAAGCGCAAATTAAAAAGATGCTAGTGGTCATCAGTCCACTCCACTTGCTCAGCGTACACGATAAAGAAAAGGAATTGGTGACCCGAGTTGATTTGCACATTAACTGATTGTTTTGGCCATAAATCCTATTTGTACATAATGGAGGCGCATAACTCAACAGTAAGGGCCAACCAACACGACTGCAACGATTTTTATAGTTCGTCGCGTTGCTGGCAGCTCCGTTCTGCGTCAATCTAAATTTAGTTGCGCACGCCAGAAAGCCTATTTTGTAGTTTATCCCTCGTTAACGTTTCAATGCGAAAGCATCAAAGCCTCGAAAGGTAAAACTATTCTGGTATTGCTGCTTGGTATGGTGGCTATGATGCGATTTAACAGTTAATTGGTTGCCTGGTTGCAAGTTTGGTTAAAAGGACTCGGTTGTTGTTTTCGCCTGGGTAAGGATCTTTTGTTAGTCAGCAGAACGACGCGACCCTACTTACTATGACGTGAGAAACGTAATTATAAATCGCGATTTCACATGCTAGGATTAATGGAATTGCGGCTTTGTAGCCTTACACACGTCGGACATACGAGAATGTGGGTTAAAATTTTTGTGCAATTCCTTTTTTACTTACCTTGGTACATCAGCCTTTCGGTAATCACGTGGATTCAATCTAACGAAACTAAAGAAAATATGTGAGTGTATGCGATATAGGTACCCGCATTTGCTCGCATATATATTGTATGTGAATATATTACAGGAAAGCTGGTTTGCAATCATAAGTACAATATGTAGTCGTATTTACAAGGGATGAATAATTTTAGACAAATCAAACCCCTATTTTATAAAAAGATTTATCGGCAAAACAGATATTTTTCTTTTCTTTAAAGTTTTGTTTTGATTTTAAGGTTTCCTTTCCGCCCCGCAAAAACTAATTTCCGTTTTTTGAAATTTTTCCGCTCTGGTTCTTTTGGATATCAGTGAAAGTGTTATTTCAGCTCAATCCTTTATTTCTTCAAGCTGTTGATAAATGTTGGTTCGTTAGCACTGTTATTTATTAAGTCTGATAAAAGCCCATACTAAGTATACAAAATCAGTTAAAATCCTCTACGGTTATAAGAGTTTTAGTATTAAAACGGGTGTCCCAGATTGAGGGCGGAATTTAAACTTAAAAGTTTTTGTTTTGTGGTTGGCAACTTGGTGTTTAAAAATAATATTATAGAACACTTCAAGGAAGAGCAATTGATTCTTATTTTTAAAATATATATGTATAACAAAAAAAAAATAAGAAAGACTTACTGAGAGAATTCGGTAGCTTGATTTAAGTTTTGGTTCGCTGAGCCAAACCAAACCGATTACTTATTTGGCACAGAGCAATCCAAGATATCCAGAAGTTCTCCGCAACGAATAATGAATGGTAAGTGATTTGCATATCTTCCCCCATTTAAGATTTATTTAATCGAAGAGATAAAGTCTACTTTAATAACCTTTGAAAATATATATATATTTCATTTGAAGGCGAAAACTGTTTTTTTTTCTAAAATAAATCTGGGAAACCTCCTACAATTATACAAGCATTAGGATTTGCACGCTGTTGCGTTGATTTTTTAAGTAGCCGATTCGCTACAATGCAAATTTTCCCTATTAACCTACCTTTTTTTTTTTTTAAATTCTCTATATTAACTTCTCGTGTCCGTGTACTTGTGGCTAGCTGGCTGGCTGGCTGTCTGGATGGCGGACCAAATCTTGTGATCAATTTTTAACCCAATTCCTAAAGCCCGATTTTATTTAAACATTGTACAAACGTGTATCACCAATGACAACACTTTCTATTAAAATTTAGGGCCCTTCGACCCTCAGGGTCCATTACGTTTTTTGTTGCGAATCATGCAGTATATGCGTCGTTGATCCTCTAGACGAAAACGCTTCCAGTTGTATGCTCGGTCACGCTGTATTATTAGTTTACGAATTCGGTTAGAGAGCCAAAGTGTGTTGCCAGAAGAACTGGTTTTGGATTTTATAGGAACATGTGATTTGTGGAGATGTGTTGTATTTGAATTTAAGAACTCCACTTGATCATTTGGCGATGGCACGCCTGTAGGGGTGGTGGTCGAAAGGTGTTGGAAGGAGACCGATATTAGTGTCGATTTTATAGTTTTCATGGTGGCAGACGTGAATAGTGAATAGTAAAGCACTAAGCAGTTAATCACATACCAATCAACTTTCCTTACATGTTCTTCTAATAATGAATAATTAATTTTCTTAAAGTCTCTATATTCAAATGTATTAGCTACGGATCGTGCTGAAAGTTGATCGTAGAGAAGAACCTTGCCTTTATCGTTGACTAAGAAAAGGTCCAGCAACGTAGTACTTTGGTGGTATTGACCACACAAGATGATATTTGGGCATGTGAGAGAAATTTTGTTCTAATATTGCCGTAAGAGGAACTAAAGAAATGTATCTATTTGGTCGATGCGCTACACCAACTAGAAGTTTATCCTCGCCATTACTCAGCTCAACGAAAACATAATCGATTTTAGTATCACCTTGAGAACGACACCTTAGTCTGAAGTTAATACCCGCCCTTACATATATAGCAACACCTCCACCAACACGTCCATTTCTATCAGCTCGAAATACTCTGTATCCACTGAGATGACATATTTCGTCATTAAAATTATCACTAAACCACGTTTCGGATACGCAAACTACATCATCTCTAGACTTCACAAACAGATCACGGAACTCATCGATTTTGGGAAGTAGACTCTGTGCATTGATGTGACAGACGTGAATACCAGTGTTCTGTCCATGTAAAATTTTAGTCATTGTTCTTAAGTTCCCATCCATAATATAGATAGAGCAATAAGTTCAGTAAATAGTTAAGATTGGAGAGATTAGAGTTATTTAAATGTAAGAGTATTGGGTATAAAAATAAACGAAACAAAAACCAACCAATAAAAATTTAAATTTTTCATTAAATTCTCTAATACTTAAAATATATATGTATAAGAATACTTAAGTCCACTATAAATGCTGAAATATAAAAACACATCCGAAGCACTGCAACCCAACAACAAAACAATCCCAATTGTAAAGCAAGTAGCGCTTCCCAGAGCGCACAGCGCACAACGCACACAGACGCAGTCATTATAGTATGAAATGATCTGATGCCGGTAAAAAAAATTGTCCTCGGGCTCGGGAGGCACCCACACTCTTTTTTATAAAAAAAAGTACCCGATTTTCTTCAAATTTTATACGCAAGTGTATCTCCGATGGACAACACCCGATTTACTTCATATGTTAAAACTCCTGTGTGTCTCCGATGGAAACACTTTTTTAAAAAAATTCGGTGTGATCGGGGCTCATAAAATTTTTTTTTTAAAAATTTACCCGATTTTATTCAAACGTTGCACATTAAAGATTTTACACGAAAAATTTTATGGTTGTTTTATTTCGTTTCTAGAAGTAGGAGTAATAGTCGGCATTTTGCTTACTGATGGAGTTTATTAAACATAGATTTGATAAATGTCACACATCATTGCGATGAACGTCGAAATCGGAATGACATCTGCGTTATTCATTATATTGATTCATTCACTTATTAGCAATTCATAACTTGCAGCCAGTAGTTTTTTGTCTCTTAAAACTTGGCGAACCCATTCAGTAATAATTAAAGTCGAACTCTGCACATCTGATATCTGCAGCACTGACACACCAATGAGGGTTTTCTGGTTACTTCGTGTTAAGTTATCTTTTAATTTATTGTACATGTAATGTTGTGGAGAGGGCTAGGATAGTGCTCATCAGACCATGGGATAGCTGAAATCTCTTCATTTCAATCACCAGACAAACGTGCCCGGTGTCTAGCCGCAGTTTTAATAAGATTAGTATGATTAGTTTAAAGTTATTTTAATTTAAAGGACATAAAAAAATCACATTGAAATTGAATTGAATCAATTATAAATCATCATTAAAAACTGGTGTGATTATTTGAAAAATATAAACCAACTGAAGCCATTAAAAGAATAACTGGAAAAATTTCCTAAATAATTAAAGGTCAGTTCCATAAAACTTACGTTGCGCTGCAACGACAAAATTATATAGAAAAAACTACATGCAATGCAATTCTTGTTCGTGTGCTTTTAGCCAATGCTGCTAACAAACCCCTCCAAATAGACTAGTCCTGATCCTATTAATTGCTTCTATATTTTGGACTAAGTTATTCAGGTTCGTTTTGATTCGCTTTCGACCACATACTTCACATATAGTTGTTTTACTATCATTTCTAAAAATGTATTCCTCGTGCAATCAATGTGAATCATCAGCGTTATACTCGTATATGGCAATGACATAGTGCATCATAGATATTTTTGCCAGTTACCTTCCGATACGAAACAAGTATCGCTGTAACCTCATACATGTTGCAGTCTTTTAATCAACGACCGCGAATATTTAATTAGTGCAGCAAGTGTTTGTCTGTGTGTGCATCAGTACAGTATTAGCGCCATACCATATACGCTGTACATATTCGATAGTTTTGAGTATGATCTATTTATCGCATGATATCTGGTCTGTTGCTCATCCACAAATATAATGGCGATTTGGATCATCATTAGGCACGTAATAATAGCATTAGGTGAGGTGAGGTGCGGTGTATAATTAAATTGTGTTTGATTAGAGATGAAGGACATTCAAAAAGCTGCACAGCAACAACTTTTTAAACACAAATAATTGACAAACGGTCAATGGGGACGATTGAATCGTAGTATAGAATGTATGAAATCTGAATGGCTAATGATGATTATAATTTAGATCCTATCTTCAGTTGGTGCGTGGTAAAAACTATATGTAAACCATTTTGTAGTAAAAAAGAATATCGATCAGCGATATTTCAGCTTCATATCATGTAGCTGATTAAGGAATGTAATTGCACAATTGGTGTTAAACGGTTAGAGGACAAGTTTTAAATTCATCACATTGTATGTAGGAGGTAATCTTCGAAACTACTGGACCCATTTCAACAATTCTTTTCAATTCAAATAATTAGAATGGACTTTCAGGATAAATATAGGCTATATAATCCGTTCCGTTTAAGTTAAAGCAACTTTAGTGGCGACCTATTTTGTAACTTAATAACTAAAGTCAAGCGAATGTGTTTTTTTTACGAGAAAATCTCTTTTCAAAACATTCTTTGAAGATTTTTGTGGTTTTTCGTATCTGGATCAACTACAAATTCAGGCTTTTGATAAAGGTTCCCACTTCGGTTTTTTATTTTTTATTTTGTGTGATTTAAATAATAAACCAAACAATCTTTAAAAATTCAACATTTTCATGTAAATTCTCTAATCGGAGATGTAATTTACTGGGGTGGTTACCACAATCTTTTTCCCAGAACCCGCGACTTTTCATTAAATTCAAAAATGTACAAAATAACTTTCCGCAACTGCAATTAGTTCTTGTAATATTGTTAATTCAATGTCTTCTCTTCGGCTTCTACTTCAATACCAATCAGTTCGACTTTTGCTTTTAGATTTTTTCGATCATACGTCAAATGCAATTCACAATACTGTTTTATATTTACATAAGGCCGCTTACACGGTGAGTGAATTTTTAAATACATTAAAATAAACAAAATATATTTAATTCACATTGTCAACCTAATTCTAATGTAAAAAATTTAACGTAAGTACATTTAAATTTTATTAATTGCAAATTTTTACAAAATTTATATGGGCGTCCCTCGGTCTTGGGGCCCGAACACTAGAAAGTTGTTATAAAAAGTGTTGCTACCGGAAATACGCATGTGTTTGAAGAAAATTGGGCTTTGGGAAGTTGGTTAGAAATTGATCGAAAGATTCCGCCAGCCACCTACTCACAACAGACAGACAAACACATGTCGACGCAAAGTTAATAAAGAATTTAAAAAAAAAAAAAAAAAATGTATGACCACTAATATGGTTTCCGTGGCCAACCAGTCTTTTTAAAAATTTGGTGAAAGCAAAGTTGTAGCACTTGACATTTCAAAGTCATTTGACAGAGTTTGGCACCAAGCTCTTCTGTCTTAAATGCGTGCATTTGGAATCGATGTAACCCTGCTTCAATGGATTAGAAGCTAACTTTCAAACCGTTCAATCCAAATTGTCTTGGATGGTTTTAAGTCTGATATTTACCGCATAAATACGGGTGTCCCCCGAGGTGTGTTCTGTCTCCGACACTTTTTCTTATTTTCATTGACGATCTTCTGCAACTTCTAATCCAATACTTCGCTGACGACAATACTCTTAGCTTCTCTTATATGTTCGCAAGCTGACGCTCTTTCTATTCGGATGTGGAACTTAAACTACAGCGTACGTTAATCTCGTTAAATTCTGAACTTGACAGCATAGCAAAGTAGGAAGAACACAGTAGAGTCGAATTTAACGCTTCCAAAACCCTTCTTCTGTCGTTGAAGAGAAATAGTAACCTCCAGCCATTACCCAAGACAACATTCGTTGAAATGACCACATATTCAGCGTCGCAGAAAATGATGCGAAGTGCCTTGGCTTCCTAACAAGATCCAAGAAATATGTCACTCCCTCTGGTGTGGCTACTATCTACAAGGCACTCATTTTCTCCAATTTTGAGCATAGGTGTCATCTGGTCAGGTGCACATAAGACCACCTTGCATCTGCGTGACAGAATACAGAACCGTGCGATAAAACTTATCGGTGACGAAAATATTGCGAAATGAAAAGATTCGTTGAACATTACAAGAACGTTTCCTGCTTGTCACTGTTCCATCGCTTCTTCCACCAGCGGCACTCAAGGGAAATAGCCAGTTGCATGCCACCTCTCCTTGAATTCAACCGCAATACCCGTGGCGCTCTAAATGCTCATTAATTTACCCATTAGATCACTGAACTTTTTATTGCTTAATTTGAATATAGCCTTACTAGGTTCCAACCAATAGGTGTTGTTTTTCAGTTGAACACATACGCATTTAAAATTTTAAAAAAAAATTTTATTTAAATCTAAAATTTCAACCAATTATTTCCCACAAGAGATACACACATCTGTTAATATCTCGCTACGTATCTATAGCCAATTTATTCCAATCAATGAATTGAAATGTATTCTGTACTTAATCAAATTTGCATCTGCAATTGAGCTAAAGGTTGCAGTCGATGAGAAAGTTAATGATAACAAATGCAAAGTTCCTCCAACTAATTAGTAAACTAGCAAATTACCGAAAACATTATCCAATTAATCAATATTGTTTGTGTTTTGTGTACACACCATTTAACGCGAACATAAAAGTGTGCAGCACTAAGTTCATATAAGGTGCTCAGCTTCATTATTTTGACAAGTTTTACTTAATATTATAAAAATTAAACAAATAATTCAGTAGTTGAAGATGGAACTTTAAGTTCGAAAATCGATCTAGCAAATAAATAAAACTTCACAATAAGGAAGATTTTAATATATTTAATTAAAATTAAATATATATTTGTTTATAATATTACAAAGTGGAATGAGGAGTACGAAAAGAAATTCATTATGAATTTCATTTATTTTTAATCATGTATGTACCTATAATTCGAAATATGGAAGATGAATAATTCATGCCTCGGGGTCACTGGTTATAATAGTTAAGTAGTCAATATACGAAACCTGTCTGTTGCTTTATTCCCTTTTTTACCTTTAACCTACTTGTAGAGTTCGAACGAAAGTTTTCAAAAAAAAAACGGTTAAATTTCCTTTGAAATTCGGAGAATAAAAGACGAGAATTTGTTCTACTATTCTGTCGAGGGATGAAAGACTGAAAGCATTTGAGTGATAATTCTGATACGACTGTGTACATTTGCAGAGCAAGTCAATTGCATTAAAAATAAATTCAATAACAATACATTAAATAATTTATTCACCAGGACAGGTAAAAAAACGCAATGAGATTTTTTTACTACACAAAAAACAGCTTTACTAACTTGATGCATTATGGTATATTTCGTCGCGTCGGGTGTTACATATATCAAATGGTTATAAAAATCTGCTATGGCAAACACTGTGCGGAAATGATTATAGTAATTTTAGACGACTAATAACATTAAGAAGCTGTGGTATTGAAATACTTCTAAGGAGCTGGGAAAGTAAGAAAGAAATCGACGATTCGAGAAGTTCAGTAAACTTTAATAAGCGTAGTCCAAAGCAGCAGGTGGAGAGATCTTTTTCTATTTCACTCCAGCAATTGTTATTTTCAACTTATCGATTGTATTGATGAGTATAACAATTTATAAAATTTCTACGAATTAAGTTAAAAAATTGTATTGTGTGTTGTATTGCCAAACCATAACAAAACTTTTAACTTTGCAATTATGTTCCTGTATAAGCACTAAAGGAATATTTTTTTCTATAAAACTTCACATAATATGTATACACATATGTATATGGAGTTCGTAATGGATTGGGCAAACAAAAACACACTACAAATTCGTTAATTCATAAATTACAATTTTAATTAACAAATAGCAAAAGTTCACAAATTTACACTGGTGATTACTTAATATTCACTTATAACAGTATTATTCACATAGGCTGTAGCTCTATCTACGTTTCAACTTTTCAAGTAGTCCGGTTGAATTACAATTAATAACTTACTCAACGCGATAAAGTTGTTGTATTTATACCTAATCAATATTTTCGATACGGTTCTAGTGTTTTCTACTGTATTCTGTTCGAACCACCTAGAAAGCACAAGAAAGTACAAGAAAGTTCAAGAAAGTACCAGAACAAACTGATGTAATCTTATCTAAAACTAAAAGCCACAAAATTGTATATGGAAGATCCCAACAATATTACTGAGACTTAATATATGCAACGGTTTTTGGTAATACAATTCAATACAATGCTTATACTTATATACGAGTATTTCTATTTATATTTTCGTAAATATAAAAAAGAAACACCGGCGCTTATGGGGTGAACATTGGATTTGAATCCGTCCAATACGACCTGGATTGAACGGTCAGAAAGGTAGTTACTAGTCCAATCGAGCAGCGCCTTATCAATTCCATAGGCATTCATTTTCGACAAAAGAGCTTGATGCCAGATTCTGTGAACTGCCTTCGAAATATAGAGTGCAAAAACTTTGCTTTCACCAAATCTGTGAAAAGACTGGTTCCACTTTTCATTGAGATAAGCCATCAAGTCATCATATGTAGAACGATGCATGGTCGAGAAGGTGGATAGATATTTTCAAATTGATTTTGTTTCAGTATTCCTAATGAGAAGTTCCTTTGGAAATTAGTTGTTTTTATCATTGAGTCTGATCGAAGGACAATACCACTATCTATGTTGATTTTGTTAGTGATGGTTGCATTTCCTGACTTATTAGCTTAAATCTCGTTTGTTGTATTAGGTGTTGTGACTCTCTTTCCGGCCTCGCTTTTGATGTATAAGTAAAGTGGTGGAAGTCCTAGGAGCTTTTCAAGAGCTGCCGTTGGACAAGTTCTTATCGCACCTGTTGTACTTAGGCAGATTAGTCTCTGAATTTTATTTAGTTTTGAGCGTGTCGTAGATTGCTCTGTTTTGGGCCATCATATCAGGGCTGCGTATGAGAGCCTGGGTCTGATGATGCTTTGGTATAGCCATAGATTTATTTGCGGGCTTATTCTCCACATTTTCCTGAAAATGCGTTCGCAAGTGAAGTAAGCTTTATTAGCTTTGTTTAAGATGTATGACATATGAGAGTTCCATGTAAGTTTTTGGTCGAACATGACTCCCAGGTATTTGACTTCTGGCATTGTTTGGAGAGTTTTGCCTTGGAATCTTAATGTGGGAAGAGTAAGTTTCTTCGTTTTTGTGAAGAGGGTGCATATTATTTTGTCTCTAAGTTAACACTTAGGTCAACATCTCTACACCATTCATTTAGTAGTTTGAGAGCGAATTTCATGCGTACTGTTAAACGTACTCTCAAATTTAACACGCACCATTAGGACTAGGTCATCCGCATATAGCTAGGTCATCCGCATATAGCTAATATTTGTGATAAGATTATTCTTAAACCTGTCTAGTAGTTGGTCCATCACCAGTAACCACAGAAGTGGTGATAGGACTTCGCCTTGTGGACAGCCTCTGGTTGCCCCTACTGTGATGAGTTCGTCACCGAACGAGGCTCGAATTTTCCTATCTTTTATCATGTTCATGACCCATCCTATGATAGATTTGAATTGCTTCGAAGTTAGTGTTGTCAAAAGCGCCTTGTGTCAATGAAGGCGCATAGTAACATTCCTTTACTTCGAAGTGTGTCCTCGATTTCAGATGTCAACTCATGGAGTACTGTTTCTATAGATTTCCAGTCTGATACGCATGTTGGCTGGGGTTAAGAGGGGTTCGTGGAGTATGTTGGATCTTATGTGGTGACCTAACATTTTCTCCATGGCTTTAAGTATAAATGATGTGAGGCTGATTGGCCTGTAAGACCTGGTATCCTTGGGGGGATTTCTTCACTGCTTCTGGTAAGAAAATCATTCGAACTTATCTAGAACGTATTCTAGGCTATAGCTAGCTTTTTAGAGTCTGAAGAGTTTAGTTTCTATTATTTTTATGCCACGCTACAGAAGGATCGAGTATATCCCGTCTCCACCCGGAGATTTGTATGGTCCGCAGGAGTTTACTGCCCAGCGAACTCCTTCAGTCGTGAATAGGCTATTAGAGGGCCTGTAGGACTCGGCGAGGATGTGAGTTAAGGCCATCGTTTTCTTCTTGATTGCTTAGTATTACACAGTTTGGGAAATGACTTTTTACTAAGCACTTAAGAGTTTCTTGTCTCGAGGTTGTCAGTTCACCATTTATTGTTCTGACTGAACCAAGAGGTGATGTCTGTGATCAACGGGTTTTTAAAATGTGTTTTGCCTCTTTAATTTTTTTGTAATATAATATGCCAATTTGGGTGTTTAACTTCTTAAAGCAGCAGAGTTAAAGTAATATCCTTTCGATGTTGGGTGTTAACATGGAAAAGGCGTTATACCTTTTATCAGGCAAAATACTTTCTCACAACGTCCGCTCTCGTTAATAGATTAGTACAAACGGAATCTATGCGAATATTATTCATATTGCCTTTCGCCTAAGGAATATTAAGTGGCTTTCGTTGGTGCTTGTTATGTTTGTGTTAACTTCTATAGATACATATTTAAACGGGATTTTAATAAGACTTAACGAGAAGTTCACTGTAACGTTGCCAAATAGTTTATTCATAAAAGATACACGTCGTAGGTTTTAACTTGAAATGTTGTGTTCTTGCACAATTATTACAAAGTAAACCTCTTGGAAAGATGTAAAATATAAACTGAAGTACAACGACCCAGTGAATATATTTGCATTAATATTAAATATCTTGCGAGAGGAAAATGCACTACCAAAGAAACCTCAGGAAATTTCCATACTCCTCCAACATGCTTTTAGAAATCTTTAGGTGTCTAAACGACCGCCAACATCTTTTTAGTCAGACTTGCCACATTCTTTTGTTCGACGGAACCACAAAATCTAGCGTTAACGGAGGTGGGTTGTGGAATATTTACAATGTAATATTTTCTTGAATGAATTCGTATGCACTGTGCCCTCACAACCCATGATAATTAATTAAAAAACTTTACAAGATGTAATTGAATATAAATGTAGTTGGTTAAGTTTCAGTGAGGGTTACACCCGTTTTCACACTAACGTACACATTTCAAAGGAGCCCACATCAGCATGTTACTATAGAAAACAGTACGCATTTAAATTAGACGGTGAACACGACGAGTGTGAAATAAGTTTTTCACATTGGTGTGAAATGTTTATCTTTATATTTTGATGAAAGCATTGAGTTTTTTGAAGTTTTGTTAGGAACTAACATTTCTATATAAATATTTACTCGTATATTAATAAGCTTAAGTGACTGAAGTTTTTTCAAAAGTCTTTGAAAAAGTGTTCAGAAAATTCTGAATTTGTATGCATTCTCAAGATAATAAAAAGTACTTGTATGTTATTGTTATTAATGCACAAAAAACTATGTGTAAATATAAAATTTTTTTTTGATTTAATGAAATGCAATGAAATGTTTTCTAGTTCTAATCCTTTTCTAGTATAGATGACAGATCAGGTGATGGCATTGCTATCATCATTAGAAATGACATACTTTATAGCTTTATAAGTTCAGATAATGGCACGTTGCTTTTTCAATAAATTTGTGTGCAGCTTGTGGATTATAATCATGTGGATGTTATAGGCCGCCAGACTCTAATCTTGATTTTTTTTTAATTTTAAGAACATTTGTTAAATAGTAATAAGGCGACATCTGATTCTATTGTTGTTGGAGATTTGAAAATACCCGTTAACAAAGACACAAAACTAGTTTCGGACTATAAGTCTATATTACTCAGTTATGGTATTATTGTTACGAATAACTTTGCTACTAGACCTAAGAGTGATAATATTTTCGATCATGCCATTGAATCTGATATAAGTGACCACAGTTTTGTTTTCTCTCAATTTGTATATAAAGAGAAATATCGGGTGTTTCAACCGGTGCGCTTCAACTTTTCTCCGATAGGGACGGAGTCACTGTTTGGTGCGGATTACATGCCGGCGTCGTCATTGGGCCATATTTTTTCATCGACGATAACGATCGCCACGTTACTGTTAATGGAAATCGGTACCGCGATATGATAAACGATTTTTTTTGGCCGCAATTGAATGGAATGGACTTGGACGACATGTGGTTTCAGCAGAACGGGGCCACATGCCACACAGCACACGATACAATCGCGTTATTGAAGACTAAGTTCGATGAGCGTGTTATTTCGCGAAATGGGCCCGTCCAGTGGCCGCCGTGCTCGTGTGATTTGACACCTCTAGATTATTTTCTTTGGGGTTATGTGAAGTCATTGGTCTATGCCAATAAGCCGGCGACGTTGCAAGAGCTCAGAGCCAATATTGAACGTGAAATTGCTGGAATTTCGGCCGATTTATGCGAAAGAGTGGTCGAAAATTGGGTTCAAAGATTGGACTTCGTAAAACGTGCACGCGGTGGTCATGCAAAAGAAATCGAGTTTCATACTTAAATGTATCATATGTTTATGTTTAAATTCGTTAATAAAAAAAAAGTTAGTTCAAAAGTCGAACAGTTTGTGTTTTATTAAAAAAAAAAGTTGAAGTGCTCTTATTGAAAAACCCTGTACATACAATAAGAAAGTTAGAAAAAAAACTGTCAATTATGAGAAAGTCAATCGCCATTTCGATGAATTTTTAAGCTCAACATCCTTCAATGTTCGCAATCCTGATCTTACCTTAAAAAAGATTATTGCAAAATATAATGAACTGGTTGACATTAATACCAACATTCAGCAATTTCGGGTGAAATTGAAGAATTCTAATAATTGCCCTTGGGCATTGATCTGTGGAATTTAATTAAAACAAAAAAAAAAGAATCTATAAGCGATATAAACTAAACACGGATAATTTCGTGTTAAAAAAATAAATAAAATAAAAATTTTTCATGTAAATTCTCTAAAAGGAGATACAATTTGAAAAAATCGGGCTTATTTTTAAAAAAATTGTATGGGCCCTTTTCACTCCAAAAATTTTACAGAATGTTTTGTCCATCGGAGATACACAAGTATTTAAAACTCAAAAGACTTTACAAACAGTTGCGAGATACACATGATCGCACAACACAATCAACGAATAACTATCGGCCTATTTCTATGTTGTCTGTATTTGATAAGATATTGGAAAGATTAATTGCGAATCGTTTGACCGCATATCTAAATGAAAGTAATTTTTTTTCTTTTCACCAGTATGGTTTTAGGCAGAGTTCAGGCACTGATGCTGCGTTAATTGATATGACAGATTTAACATATAGAGCCTTTGACAATCAAGAATACAGTGCAGAGTGCAATTTATTTTTGGACATTCACAAAGCATTTGATTCTATATATCATAGATTGCTAAAATTGCTAAGATAAATGTAAATATCTCGGGGTGGTTCTTGATAAACATGTCTTGGGATGAACAAATTCGTAAGTTGACTCTTGAAATTTGTCCGTATATTTTTTTGATTAGAAAACTTGCTTCGTTTGTTTCAACACATAAATCATTTTCAATAGATTTATTTTTCATTTATTCATACACATTTGGCAGTGCTGTTAAAACTAAATTAAAGAAATTACAAATATTGCAAAATAGGTGTTGTAAAGCTATTCATAGACTTCCCCACTTATTTTCAACTACTGAACTGTATAGAAATGCTACTGAAGGAATTCTTCCATTAAATGCCTTATTTGAACTTAATGTGTCAATTGATATATAAAAATGTCTGAAAATTACGTTTGCTCGATCAAAACCGAATTTGGCAGGAAAGCATATACATTCATCGGGCCATTTGTATATAATAAAATACCTAATGTTATTAAAACATCTGAAAATGCTTCAAAATTTAAGAAAACTCATCTGGCATCATTAGTTGGAAATCATCTGTAATCACGATGTATTAAATACTAAAAGTGTGACTGTTTAGCTTTTAAAGGACAAAAAATCCACTAGCTATCAGTTACTATTTCTTTTCTTTTTTATTTATATGAAATTTTGTATTTGAAATATAATCCAATAATAATAATTTATTGTACAACAGCAAGATGATAATTATACTCTTGAATTATATACATAAGTTCTTAATTTATTATATATATATTACAACTTATAAAAAAAAAACCTGCATTCCTAATACAGAATTTACGGGTTCAAGTTCAAATCGAACCAAAAGCAGAGAACAGCTGGGAAACAACAAGGGCACTGAAAGAGGAATAGTTACTTTCATACATTTAATGAATGCACTCTTTTCTTGACACTCATCGATACAGTGCAAAACCAGATATGAAGTTCAATGACAATAACATTGCAAATTCATATAACATTATCGTTTAGGACTTTGAATGTTCCATTTATTGCATTGCATTTTAAATTGCTTACACAAAATTGCACTTTATGTAATAAACATTTAATTACATTTTATGTTAATATCGTATTTAGAATTACTCTTCATTTCTTAAAGCTTAAAAGTTATTTACTAAAGGAAATATTATTAGCACAGAGATTTTCCAAATTAAAATGTGCACTTTAAATCCTTGGGTTTGCTATGTGTACTACATACGCTTATTACTTTGCTCATTCACCCAACGCTGTACATATATTGTTCAGACAAAGTGTACGATGTATGTATGCGATTTGAGTTAGTTTTTGTTTTTGTTTGAGCTGAGCCAAATCTCTTCCAGCTAATCAAAGGTCTTTTCAAACGTAAATGTAAGCAAGGTACATTTGCGTTCGAAAAAACCGCATCATTTAGGTGAGTTGGGTAGAAGTATGTGCAAGCAATGAAATGAGGAGTAGTAAGACCTTAGATTAACTACAGCCCATAGCCTTTGTCAACAGACTTAAGTAAAAAGGACAAATGAGTTCCGTTTCAGGTTAAAGTATGCAGAATGTTTTTATCCATTGACACAAGGAATAAGTACATTTCGCCAGAGGTTTCATAGAGAAAACCAATCATTGAATAGTAGTGCAAAGGTATGTTAGCCCTTTTTACATTTTATGTGGTACCTATGTTGATAGCATAGCTTATCTGGTATTTCTTTAAATCTCAACCAACAGTTTTGTGGAAAAACGATTTTCTTCTTTTTAATTCATCATCTATCATCTTTTATTTATTATTGTGTCTTTGATTACCTCATTCATGTTAATTTTTACATTCTAAACTACATGAGCTTAACTTTACTTTCTTAACTTAATTTAAGCCTCTGACAGATTTTTTTAAACCGTACATGATATCTGTGATTGACCTTCAAAATTATTTAGTATTACCATTCCCACAGTTATTAAACGTTACTATTATATAAGCTACACGCTGATAAAACGGTAACTTTCAACTTTTGAAGATAAAAATATGTTTAATCACATTATCGCACTTCCACTCTGATCTTCTCTTTTTTCCTTCAGATCTGGCTACTATTTACAAGGCGTATATTCGTCCTAAGCTTAAATACAACTGTATAGTTTGGGCAGGTGCCCCCAAGACCACATTGCATCTACTAGACAAAATTCAGAACAGCGCGATAAAACTTATTGGTGACGTAAATATCGCGAAATCAATAGAACATCGTAGGAATGTTTCCTGCTTGTCACTGTTTTATCGCTTTTCCACAAGCGGTTTTCAAAAGAAATATCCAGATGCATCCCGCCAATTCTTGAACCCATCTGTAATACCCGTGCCTCAACTTGAGCACACGGGTCTATCAGGCCTATCTTCGCACGTACTAACAAATTCAGAGATTTCTTCTTTAGCCGCACTATAGTTTTGTGGAATGAATTTTCCGATTCTGTGTTTTCGCATTTGTATGATCTGCAGTCATTTTATACACACGTGCATAGACATTTCATCTTTTCCTTTCCCTAACTTCCTAACCACCACGCAGTGCCTGACTTGACATTATAAAGGTGCAGTTCCCTTAAAGTGTGTACATTATAAAAAAAGAGTGCGTGTAACTTTTACGCGCGATTTAAGTGAAACTTTTTTGACGTTGTGGCCGATATTACGATTAAACTACATCCTACATACCGAATTTCATATGAATCGCTTGAGAAATGGCTTAGTTCCAAAAAATTCCAGACCCTATTGGCCAGATCCAAAAATTTCCATAGAAACAAATCTTATAGTCGCATCTTAGTCCTACATTCCGAGTTTCATACGAATCGCTTGAGAAATTGTTTGGTTTCCAAAATTCCACACCCTATTGGCCAGATCCCAGAATTTTCACAGAATAGGAACAAATCTTACAGTCGCATCTTAGTCCTACATTCCGAGTTTCATACGAATTTTCCAATTTCCCAGGTTCCCATAATCATCCCGGGACTACTACGAATATTTAAAAACAAAATGAGGAAAATCGGTCCAGCCGCTTAGCCGTGAAAAGGTAACAGACAGACATATAGACAGAGTTGCTTTCACATTTGTAATATTATAGTACATACATATATGGATATTATGGAAGTATGGAAGTATGGATATTTATAGAAAAATGATTGTGCGTTAGTATGTAACGGCGCCACGCCTAAGCCACTGGAAGTATTGAAGCCATTTTCACACTATATGTTCGTTTGGTACTCCGATTAGTTTATGTTTGTTTTGGACCCAATTAGTGGCGCCGTTGGTCGAGATGTCATCACGCCTAAACCACTGGATGTATCGAAGCTATATTCACACTATATATTCGTTGGGTGTTCCGATAAGTTTTATGTTTTATCTTGGCCCGATAGGTGGCGTTGGAGTAGATATATTTACGAAAATGTGGTTGGTCTTTTGATGAATATCGATGTAATCCCATCACGCCTAAGCCACTAGACATATTAAAGCCATATTCACACCATATATTCAATTTTACCTTGAAAGTTTATCTCTTTATTGAGTCCGCTAGGTGGCGCTGGAGTCAAGATATTCTTAAAAGGTAATTTTGCACATATATCTAACCTCATCACGCCTAAACCACTGGACGTATAGAAACCATATTTACGCCATAAATTCTTTTAGTGCTCCGATAAGTTTAGATTTTTTTTAACTCGGTAGTTGGCGCTGGAATCGACACCATATGTTCGCTTGGTACTCCGATAAGTTTATGTTTTTTCTTGACCCGGTAGGTGCGGCTGGAGTGGAGATATTGTTGAATTAGTGTGAAGCCACCAAACACCGAAACCACTGTATTGAAGCCAAATTTATACCTTATGTTCAGTTGGTGATCCTTAATCTTTATCCCTTTTTTGAGTCCGGCAGGTGACGTCGAAGTTGAGATGTGTATTTCTAATGTATAAAAACGTTCTTAACAATGCCATATTTACACTAAATGTTCGTTTGGTACTCAGATAATTTTATGTTTTTTTTCAACTACGGTAGGTGACAGTGGGGGTGAGATATTTACGAAAATGTCATTCGTTTGGTTATTACTTATTTTATTTTACATAAACAAAATATTCTGTACTAGTGTAGTGTAGTGGGTGGGTGGTCAGTGGTAGGGAGATCAGTAGGCGGGATAGCAGTGTACGGGTGGTGAGTTGGGTGGGGTTCAGCGAGATAGGACAGCCGGGAAACGCCAGATATTTCCGCTAGTTTATATATATATAACAAAACTTCAACGTAGTTTATACTCGTACATATTTTTAAAGTACATATACCTTTTAATTGCAGCTTTGGTTTCTTTTGGTTCTCAACTTGTAAAACGCATCATTTCTGTTCTTCATTTCTATTCCTGATTCATGGTTATTTTTACGCACGCAGCTGTTTTTAAATTACTTCAATATTAGAAGTTACACGTTCGCCATTTTCGTTTTGGTAGAAGTATGGGTCAATTACTACCGTTACACTAAATGATCACCAAACCAAACAATCATTTTACCCGGATATAATGCAAGAATGTATGAACCGTTTTTGAACTTTCCGCTGCCCAAATGTGGCAATTTTGTTTGCTTGCATATCCGTTTAATGGTTGTTTTCCTTTAAGTTTTGCACCACCACAGCTTTATAAGATGTAGACCCAAATAACGATGCAAAATACCTCATGTAGTGCCATATAATAAGTTTAACTTATCAACTTAACGTTTAAAATATTATGAAAGCTCTTGTAAAATATTTGCTTTTAATTTTTATAGAAACATGAATCAGATAAATTTATTGTTTTAATAAATCAGTCTTTGAGATGCGTTATGATTGAAACTAGGTATATTTTACAATAAACAATAATTTAAAACTCAAAAAACCAAAAAGTAAATTTGCATGTAAAACATACGATAAACTTTGTTATTTGTTCCCTAGAGATCCCATTTCCATCGTCGTCTATTTGTGCAATATGGAATGTTTAAGAGACGAAACCTTAAAGTATTTCCCCAGCAAAACTGAAAGTACACAGCGCCTGGGTGATAGTTTAATGGTATTACAAAGTCAAGAAATTAAATTCATTATATACTTGTGTATACCAATACATAATAGCCTTACTGGCGCACACCATATTTAGCTTAGTTTACTAAACCTGACCCGGTTGACATTATTTTCCAGTAGATATAAAACACACACACTCGTGATTATATTGTTTGTTGTCATAGAACATTTACTTGGGTGTACATTTAATAAATAATTAATAATACAGGACAACGAAAAGACTATTAGAGTGACCTAATGCGAATTTGCAAAGTGGGGCAACTTCAGTATTCAAGTAAAGTACTTGAACAGTAAAAAACAACTTTTGTTTAAAGCTAATATCGTTGGCATATAAAATAAAGTATAAAATATAAATAAATGATGTTATTTTATAAGAACATCTTATAAATCGAAGCTCCTTCATAAGGTAAATGCGAGAACGCGAATTATGCGAGCAGTCAAAAACTAACGTTAAGATGTGCAATAGTTAAGTGTGTAATATATAAGAAATTTTATTCGGCCATCGTTTTTTTTTGTAAATGTACTGCAATCGACAATAATTTTGGTCTATGGTTTTTTAACTTACTAATTAAAATATTAGTGGGTGCCGTGGCTCAGTGGAAATACGCGTGGCTACTGAGCAGGAGGTTCGTGGTTCGAATCCCAGTAACACCAAAAGTATTTTTCACGGTGTCCCCACCTCTCGCGAATGGGTGACGAACTTGTCATTGTATGTCCCTTTCATTCGTGAGTAGCTAGGCTTTGGACCGCAATGGTCTGTCGCGCCGAATATTATTGTTATTAATTAAAATATTTTGACTTTTAAGTAATAAAGCAAGCTTAGAGACTAATCTTCCCAAAAGTAGGTAGTTCACCTTTGCAGCTAAGATCGCTTTACTTTTGTCGTGTTTAAGATGCAAAGGAAAAACTCATTCATAGGATGTAGCAAAGTATAATAGAAACGGTCATATGCGGTTTGCAGAGATTGTCCTATTAAACCAGCAAATTCTGCTATTGTCCAGCAATATGGTGTACAAACATGCGATGATCATGCTTACGAGTGGGATTTTCAAAAAGCATGCAGTGTCTGCCTAACTTCTGGCGCTTTATAATTTGATTCCTGCCCGAGGTGTTGGATGTTGCGCATAAACACATACTCGTAGCTGCCGCCTCATCGCCTCATCAACCAAACTTTAACAATCAGTTGTGTGCTTTGTTTTAGGAGAATACGAAGGCCATAAAAATATCTGTATCACGTCTGTCATTTATCGCTCTTGCCTAACTCTACACTATAAATGCTCATCCTCTGAGTTAATAACATTATTATTTCACAAAATAAACGTTTATGTTCTATAAAAATTCATTCTGTTCCCCGTAATGGAATTTAAATTGCACAAAAGGGTGGGGCGTACACGCCATATTGCTGTATCTTCAGAAGAGCCTGTCATCCGTGGCTGTTAGCGATATGCAAGAATGCATAAAAAATGTACAGAGTACCTATATATAAAAATATCTCTCTCATAAGGGAACACAAGCGAATAAAAAAGTTTTCGCCTGAATTTATTGTTGGCAATGAAATTTTAATTTCTAATTTCACAGCAACCATAATAAGTACAATAAGAAGGATCCACCAGACATTTTAATGTTGATTATCGTAGTGTATGTGAGTGCGCAAATAAGCTGTACATCTTTTTATGTCGTTAATAGTACCCAATCGGAGACTATAGTAAGATCGTAGCAGGAAAATTACTAAGATATAATTTGCTTTCTTGTATCTATGTATATACTCGTATAGAAATTTATAAAAAAGCCAATATTTGGGAGGAAGAAGGTTAATTCCATAATCATAAAGTATTTGATACAAGAAAGTTGTAGCTGCATTAGGATAACTCTATAATCCTATCCAGAGAGAAATCAAATTGAAATTGGCCTTTTTAAATGTTAATTAAAGATGTATGCTATACTCTTGATTGGACTGTGGGCGTGTGTGTGGGCAATTACCTATCTCCATTGATCTGCCGTATAAGTAAGTGTTTACTAAAGTGATGAGAGATTATGACAAGAATAAATGAAACCAGCCCATAAAAATTGTTCATGTAAAGTTTGAAAAAATCGATACATATATATATATAGCGGTCAGTTTGATTGGGTCAGGAGCGTGTGAGGGACAGCCAGACAACGCATCTTATTTTAGCTTTTGGTGGCTCTTAACGGTGGCTTGGTGGTTGGCGGTTCCCGGGTAACGTCGGGGTGGTGGCTTTAACAGGGTCTTAAGTGGGATCTTGAGGGGATTTAAGCCGGTCTTGAGGACGTCTTGAGATGGTGTTGATAAGGTCTTAAAGAGGATATCGAGACGGATGCTGAGGGAAGTATATAAATGATCTTGAAGGAGTCTTCAGGGGCCTTGAGGATGTCTTGATGGGTTTTGCGTGCGTCTTGAGATAGTTGGGGCCTGAGGAGGTTTTAAGGAGGTCTTGAGGGGTGTCTTAAGGTGTCTTAGGGAGTCTTAAGGTGGTCTTGAGTGAATCTTGAGGTGGTTTTGAGTGGATCTTTATTGGGGTCTTGAGGTGTTCTTAGAGGGTGTCTTAAGGTGGTCTTGAGGAAGTCTTAAGGTGGTTTTGAGGGGGTTTCAGAGGGTCTTGAGGTGGTCTCGAGGGGGTCTTTAGGTGGCGATGAGGGGGTTCTTATAATGGTCTTATGAGGATCTTAAGGTGGTCTTAAGAAGTCTTTAGTGCGCTGTTTAGGTGGTCTTGAAGAGGGCTTCAGGCGATACTGAGAAGGTCGTTAGTGGAGTCTTGCTGCGGTCTTAAGGCAGTCTTTAGGTAGTCTTGAGCGGTCTCGAGTTCTTTAGTACGTTCTTGAGAAAGTCTTTAGGTGGACTTGAGGGAATCTTGAGGTGGCTTGAGGGGGTTGTGAGAGGGGTCTGGGTGAGCTTTGAAAGGTCTTTGATGGGGTCTAGGCTGAGTTTTGAAAGGGTATTTAGTGGGGCCATAAAGAGGATTTGAGAGGGTCTTGGATGGGGTCTTTAGAAAGTTTTAGGAGGAGTTTTAGGAGGAGTTTTATGAGGGTCTATAGTGGGGTCTCAAGGGGTATTTAGAGGGTCTTGCGGTCGTTCGTCCGGGTGGTATTAAGGGGATCTTTGGGTGGTCTTGCGTATGTTTTTGGGAGATTCTTTCGGAGTGGGTGGAGGTGCTCCAGATGATTGTTGTGCAATGATTGTTGCAACATCTTTTAAAAAAAGGTTATATAACAGATTTAAGCCCACCACATCACAACTTGCAACTAAGTAAATTTTTAA
This sequence comes from Nephrocerus scutellatus, assembly GCA_947095585.1. Taxonomy (NCBI): domain Eukaryota; kingdom Metazoa; phylum Arthropoda; class Insecta; order Diptera; family Pipunculidae; genus Nephrocerus; species Nephrocerus scutellatus. The sequence goes on along the minus strand of OX352762.1, from coordinate 102,452,103 downwards.
CATTTCACAAGTTACAACTGGGGATATCTTTGGAAATAGGCACTACCTCATAAAAAGCAAAATACTTACATTATGTTTATTATTAGTACATAATATGATGTAAAAATACTATTCCTACTTTTGTTATCGATAGTCTCTATAGTTTTTCTATTTTTTGAGAATAAAAATATTTTTGTTTTTCCTCTTTAACCAAATCTACTTTAGTGCGGCCATTTCACTTTTGTGTCGCTCGACAAATAAAAGGAAATTTTATAATCCGTAAAATCAGGAATGAACACTTTTTCACTATTTTCTCTATTTCCCAGATTAACGGACAAGTGTTATTTTTCAAGGTACATAAATTATCTTCCGATAAGAAGCTAGGAAAATAATCAAATGTTTAATATGTCACGTTTTTAATTTAAATTGCCAAAAATGACAAAAATGTTATACCAACACTTATTTCGTACTTCCGACAGACTTTTCGTATTCCATAAAAACTAATCGAACTCTGGTGGGACATACGGGCGACAGACATTAATTGCGAAGCACAAAGAAAACATATTTGAAATTTTCGTCATTGTAGTTCTCTATATCCAAAGAATTATGGAAAAATAAATAAACTTGTAGTGTACGTCCGTTCCACGGGTAAGGTACGAAAGTGCACAAATATTTATATAACTGGATGTAAAGATGAGTTAAACTGAGAATAAGGGCAAATCTTCATCGTTAAACCGCCAGAAAAGCATTTTTGTTAAAAGGCATCTGTGCGAAATACCACTATCCTCATCGCTGTGAACTTTTACCCAAGCAAAGAATTACGTATCTGCATGGGTATCTTCGTTCATTAAAGTATCTGTGTTCGTTTTTTTACATTGTTGTATTTGTGTCGTTTGCCCTTTCGTTTGAAATGCATCGCTGATATTTATAGTACGCAGAACTGAACAGAATAATTTTTCTGTGTTATTCAGCTTTTGACCTTTTCGTTAACGTTTGGAATCAACAACAAGGATGGTAACATTAAAGAACGACGGCTTGGTATCATCTACTAGTCTCTCATATATCGATAGCTGATAGATATTATTACAGCCTGTTTGCTATACAATTGTTAACGTGGCAAATTCATATTTATACTCAGTGGAAATGCGCGTGGCTGCTGAGCAGGAGATTCGTGGTTCGAATCCCAGTAACACCAAAAGAGCTTCGCATGAATCGTAGGAGACTACCAATGTCAATGTAGATGAGATCATTACTGTCGTTGTAGAAGAAAGCTCCCATATGGAGTTTACGCTTTTGGGAGAGGGCTGCACAAGTACAGAGAAGATAGACGAAGGTCTCCTTCTCCTCCTCATCCATGCAGCATCTGCAGAAGTCATTAGAGAAGACACCAAGTCTTGCTGCATGCCTGCCTATGAGACAGTTTCCAGTGATGACACCTACAATAGCACCGATGTGCGATATTTTTTGAGAGATCAAACGCTTGAAGCGGTTTGGATCCAGCTGATGCCAGATCCAATTTGTCGCTAAGCAAGTTGTACCGTTTGACCACCTACAGTTAGTTTTTACATTAGCATCCCGCTTTAACAAGAATTTGCATGTAGCGATTGGTATGCCTATGGAACAATATTCAGGTAAGAAGAGTAGTGTATTTTTTTGCTTGGCGAGTTCGTAAGCCATACAGTTTCCCGGAATGTCTCTGTGCCCCGGCACCCAACACAGGTGGATATTGAACTGTTCCGCCATTTCCACGAGAGATTATCGGCAGTTAATGGCTAAAATTGAATTTGTGGAGACTGATTCCAGGGATTTTAGTGTAGCTTGGCTATCCGAGAATATACGGATATACTTAGCGGATATGACGTTTCTCTTCGGCCAAGACAAGGCTTCACTGATCGCCATAATTTCAGCCTGAAAAACTCTACAGTGATTTGGAAGACGGAAAAAGAGGCTAAGATTTTGCTTTTTAAGGCAGTGCACCATGCAGTCACACCGTATAGAAGAGTAGGTCTTGCCACCGCTGTATATAGCCAATGGGTTATATGAGGTTGAAGACCCCAACGGCTACCAATGGCTTGAGAATAGTGCCAATGTGGCTTTATGTTAAGTTTCCAGCTCAGCTTCCTGTCTAAAATAAGACCCAAAACTTGGCTCTATCAGAGAAAATTAAGATTATATATATGGAAGGAGGGTTAAAAAGTTGAACTTTGTATTTCCTGGTGAATAGGACAAGCTCAGTTTTGTGAGGGTTTACCCCTAAACCATTTAGAGGAAGTAAAAGTCGTAACAAGGCCTAAACCTTGTAAAACAGTTACAATCTGACTATTTCAGGCAGCTCGGCATTATTAGATTGGTTGCGTGGATTTTTCTTAGCCTAGATGCCTCAAAAGATTCTTCTATTTTATCACAAAAGAGTCTCCAAAAAGAGCGCTTGGCTGTCCTTAATTCTTTTTTATAAAGTTTGGGAGATGCTTTGTAAGCATTCCAGTTATCTTCTAATCTAGCTAAGGGGGGAAATTGTAAGATCAAAGTGTACGTTTAAATAGTAACAAGAGTAAGATCTAACACTTGCTGTCGACTCCTTTTTACGAAGGTTCATTCATTACCAGTATTGACTACAGTAAGGTTAGTGCTTAAAATATAAACAAAAAGTAACTCATCCGTGGCGTTAATGTCGGTGCTGCCCCATACTAAGTGATGGGCACTTGCATCGCAGCCGATGCTAACCTCCACCACGGTGTTCTCCATATCTTCTCTTTCTGAAGACGAACTGAGAAGTACGTCCTCGTTGGGGAATTCTTCAGAGGAGGGAGGAGGAGAGGAGCAAGGGTTCCTGGTTGATCACAACAATCGCTCTTTACTCCTTGGCGACTTTCCAGTCGTGGGTTGGAAGTGAGGGACTGCTAATTTGAAGGACCTGGTGTATTTCATCCGCAGATGATGGTTCAGTTGGGATCCAAGTGTGAGATATCGGTCGGCTTGGGATATCCTCCCTCACAACGACCTCGAGCTTAGCGCCCGGCCAAACCTCTCCTAGACTGCTAATGGCCTGTTTATAGAGATCGCGAGATCTCAAGTCATCACACGCGATTAGCTTAGATTAGGGTAAAACTGTTACAATTAAAAAAAATTGTGCATTTTTGTGTAGAAATGAGTGTACGTGTCACCCTGTTACACTGTTTTTCCAGTACCAAGTAGCCGGTCATCCCCTACCGTAAGAATGAGTTAAATAAACAAAAAAGTATTGGCTCCGCAGCAGTTCTCACAGCCATCTCTAGCACTCAGTACACCGATAAGAGCAAAAGCAAAGGCTGCTGCTTGTGTATTTTGGGTGCTATTAGAGTATTACCAGTTACCACATATGTACATAGCAAAACTAAATACTGACTTTTTGATTCGATTAACAGACAATGTCCTTGCGAAATGTGACCTTCTTATATTCAAATTTACATTTGCATACGTATATATCTACTCCACACTGAAATGTCGATGCTTTTGCGGCGTTTGCCGGGTTGTACTCGTTGTTATTCCTACTCCTAATCGTTATCTTTTTTGTCGTCCAATTTCCGCCGGCGCTTTCCAAGCGGAAACATAGAAAATGAAACTTTACTTCTTCGTAGCGCTTTTTGTAGGATTAAGAGGAATTTCATTGTTTCACATATTTTTTTTTCCTCTTTTTTTAGAAAGAAAAATAATTATAACACTTCTTGTGACCTCATCTATGATTTTTTGTATTTTATACGGTGTACAGAAAAAAAGCCAATTTAAAGAAAGAACAATTTTGGTCACAAAATTTTAAATGTTCTATAAAGGAAAACAAAAAATCGGTGCTACTAAAGGTTACGCTAACTTTATATTAAATTTTCTACGATCAGCATTATTGAATACTATATTCGAGGTACATATGTACTCGTATTAGAGGCAAGATATATCCGAAGTGCGTTGGTGAGACATAAAACAGGATCACGGTACTTTTGTGTAATTATTTTGTTGTTTTGTTCATTTATTTACAAAATTGTTTCGCAAACATTTTTATATAATGTCATATGTTAAAATAGCATATTTAAATTACATCCACCCCCAGCACTGTGCTTGAGGTTAATAAAGTATGAGCCAGACGAACAATAATTGTAATCAAGCATCGTTTTAGTAACATCAGACTATCAGATCTCTACTCCACGTGTTCCACACTACATCATCTAAGAAATTTAGAAAGAACGATACGATACGATACGATATGATGAGGATTGGCGGTATGTACGAGACACTTGCACCGCGACCTAAATGGGTATATTGTGCCGCCTATTCTTTGAGCCTAGAAATCTTTTAGTCTTTTGATAAACTGTATTATTCCTTTGGCTGGAATTTGTTGGTAATCTTCCACCCTTATAGTTATTTTGCCCATTGTGTTTATCCTTAATTTTATTAGGGCTGGGCAATCTGCTAGGAGATGTTCCATTGTCTACTCTTCTTCATTGCAGTATCTATAGGTCTCATCATTGCTGATTCCTATTTTGTGCAAATGATACTTACAAGAATAGTATCCCGTAAGTGCTCCACATAAGATTCTTAGTTCTTATTTTTTGAGTTTCATGACCTTTTTCGCTTTTTTGTGGTTAAAGTTTAGGAATTTCGCTGAGTGTTTTAGACCCTGTATATTTTCCTAGTAGTTATTTGTGCATTTGGTTGCCTAGTTTTTTATTTGACTATTTATGTCTGCATTGTTGAATCCGAGAGGGATCGGTCCTTTGAATGGAGTTTCCCTTTGTGTCCTCATTTTATTGGTTGTTTGAAGAGGAGGAGGCCTTGTCTGTTTCTTGTTTTGGCCCTTCTTGTGTCAGAGTTCTTTGGAAGGACTTCTTCGATGTCCCTTTCTTCTTGAAAATCTTTCTTCTTTTGCCTTAGCGAGATTTGACCGAATAGGAATCGGATCATTGGGTTTTCTTTTAACTTTGCTACCCCTTTCTGGTCTACCGTCATTACCATCATGGCACTGGTTCCCCGATTTTCCCGCTTTGGGACCCTCCACGGTTTTGTCTTTCGGTCTGCATTCCACTGTATTATGCTAAAATAAATTCGTTATCAAGGCACGGAGCGTTGGTGATATAGTGACCGCATATGCAACCCTTTTTCTTTTGTGGCCAATATTTCGGCATCTTGAGGTTGAGGCCTTCTCTTTTTACCCATTCCTCTATTTCGTTGTTTTTACAGTGTAGTATTATCATCCCTGGCTTGTAGCTACTGCCGAGGAATTTTGGCTCGGTGCACCCTTTCCTTTGCTTAATAATTTTTTCTAGTATGGCCTCTTGAATCTGGTCCATTTGAGCAGTTGTTAGTGTTGTATTCGGGAAATCCCTCGGCAACACTGCAAGTTTTGCATAAATGAGAGCCTCTTTATAAGATTCTTGGCTTTCTTTTGTGGCATGTTAAGGGCCTTTTTTTAAGTTTGTTCGGTAGGGGACGTAAGGTCCTCCGATCTCACCTTCTTTGGTGCATGTTTTTATTAGCTCTTTCTATGTGCTTTTCGGCTTGAATTCTAGCCTCTTCCCTACCTTACCCATTTTTTAGTAATTAGGTTAGCCTTTTCCGGCCTATTTTGTTTTGTTTAGTGTTTTTGTTAAGAACTTGTCTCCTACCTTCATAGTTTTTATGCCCTTTATGACCCATTCGATTTTTGTTTGAGAGCCTTTGGACGTGGAGGCACGTTCTTTCTCTGTTTGTCCTGGCTTCTTACTAAGAGAATCTACATCCTTCGTTGTTTTGAAGCTCTTTGGGCTGCTTCCACCCTTAAATTATTTTTAAAAATTTTGTTTTGAATCCCACGAGTTTCGCAAGAAAGGTAGGTCCGCCACGCCAGAGCTCCAGATTAGCGCAGTAAAGCATCTATTTAGGTGGGGTCCCGCCTGTGCACCCCAAGGAACTAGTTTCCTATACTTCATCCTTCGACATATGCTGTTCCACCTTGGATTAGGGAATTTGTTTCATTCCTTCTATTACACTCATATTTACATTCACTCTAACTTTTATTCCACATTTCCTCAAAAGAGTTACCTTCTCTCCGCCCATCTGTGTTGATTGTTTCTACAGCAGAGACATGACCTTACTGAAGAACATCTGCTACTTTGTCACAGTTACGGCCTTAATCTCCGATGTTGTTGGTGGTATCGTTATACCCCTGTGCGGCTTGCAGTCACGCCAATCAAAGCTTACTGCGGCTAGGAAAAATTTCCGTTGCCTCATACCCTCCTTCTTTATCCGGGCTTATGACTGCCAGGCGGGGCTAAATTAGGAAGAAATTAACTGGTAAAGAAAACAAAAACGCTTCATTGTGTATCTATGCATCTTGTGGATAATCAAAAAACAATAACGAGAAGATAACACGACTAAAATCAACACATGTGTTGTGAAAACTTTTCTAAGTGCAGCTTATATAAAAAAGATCCTGTTAGAAATTGTTGTTGCAGAAAGAAATTAAGAAAGTTTATCTGTATGAAATTGTTATTGCCGTGTAGTAAGCTTGTATAATAATACTTCCTAGCGTCTACTCACAACAGAAATATACAATTTCTTTGTCTGGAGGTTATTGTAAACCCGGTATCTTAAGGGTACTGCTAATTGGCCTTTTAAGTATAAAATCATTTTTATACTTAACGAAAATCTTATTTTCCTAATATACTTGGTGAATTGTAAATTCACGACATTTTTCGTACTCCTTTTATCTCCAATCAATAATCGTGCACAAAATTGCGCATATTATTGTACGTTAAAAGTTTGTAAAGTCTTCTTGTCCTCTAGTGTGTATTTATATCTTGAACAGGAATTTTACCTCAGTTTTGCGTAATATTTTTTCATGTCAGCTTCTTTACCCATTTAGATTCATTTTAACGTTGTATGGAATGACAGTCATTACTGTTAAACGCGAACAAGAACTCAACTAAGGATATCAGATGAGACAATAAATTTCTTTCGTACTTTTAAAGTTAAATTTTTTAGCTTCCGAGTTAAATCAGAAAAATTCAAACGAAATCAACACAAAGCAAAATGCAAAATGAAAATGAAAAATGAGAAAAAAGAAATCTCCCAATAGACAGTTGGATTGGTGCCACGTCAATGTTATAAATAAATTTCTTTCGGTTATTCTACTTTCCCCACTCCATCCAGCTGACACCAGCTTATGGATGCAACGTGTTTGAGTAAACATCTAGAAAATAAAGAAAAGTTTCAAATTAGCCAGGGAGCTAAGAAAGTGAAAGAAATGAAACGGGAAAAGTCCTTGGAGATTATCCTGGCACAAGTGTAGCCATTGAAGAGGCTGTTTCAACAGAATGTTGCTTGGTTGTAGCAGTCAGCAGGGATTTGTTTTGAAGCTGTTTGGATGGATGGATGCCCGTCAGTTTGCTTTAAGAATATAATCAATAATTAATCACGTTATGTATTATTGTTTCTTATACACAAAGTGTATAATTAATGACAATTTTTGAAGAATATTTTAATGGAAAATAAAAAGATTGGGGGGCAGTTAATTATGTATAACCTCATCAAAATTCCTAAAAATGAGTGATATTTGTAAACGCATAAATAAGAAATGCAAATGAATTAATAATTTTAGATTGAATTTCGCTTTAGAGAATAAGTTGGATGTGACAAACTGCATATTTATACGGGACCATTAAGTGGCAATTATCAAGAGACTATAATGTTCTTAAATACAGTTTTTTGTCAGATTGAGAAACTCTCAAAAAACATTATGTTCTTAATTAGCAGCTAAGATATCTTTAATTTTTTATCTGGTGAGCTGAAGACCTTATAGAAAAACGTGTAAACCAACTACAACATCTGTTTGTGCACGAAATCTTGGACTGCGCACATAAATGAGAGCAAAACAATGTAAATGGTGTCGACGTCTGCGAGCAGGAGATTTATGGTCTCATATCTATGATATTGGACCGCAAATTTGAATTAGTGCAATCCTTAATTATATCGGATAAATTGTAGTAACCACTAACTGCATAGAAGCATGCTAGTGTTTGACCATTTTCTCATAATGGGCAAAGCGAATAAGGACCCTATAACATAAACGTATCAATAACTCCCTTATAAAAAGCCAAACAAAAATTCCTCATACTCTTACGCTATCAAAAACAAAACCCAACATAGAAACAGCGGAGAGAGTTTTTAATGAAGTTTAAGGTTTTTTGAAAGTTATCGTATGTACTAGAAAAATCTAATTTTATTCATTCAGCATACTCAGATGAGAAAACCACTATGCTATTGTCCGCCTTTATAACCACATCCACTGCCCAACCGCTTAATTCACACGCTGTTTCAAACACTATAAGAGTACATTTCCTTAAGCGCGAATGGTATCACTGCAGTTTACATGTCATCATCTAATATCTCAAAAATCATGGAACTCTTCAGATGAAAGTGGCGTTCGATTATCCGATACGATTTTGTCTGGAAGACCATGTGTGGCGAATAGTGATCGAAGACACTGGATACTCATTTGTGACAAAGTGGATTTTACGATGAATACCTCTAAGCATTTTTAGAAAGAGTCGACAACTATGAAGAAAATCTTCTCTCGAAAAGCCAGCATGGTTAATGTGAAGACGGGACAACGGTCGCTGTGTTTTTCCCCCCATAGTGAACAGCTGCCTGTTCGTTCTCCGGTCTCTTCTCCAGGTAAGGTTGACATGTATTAACTGTCTGTTCACAATCACCGACAATGCTGGGCCACCAAACGTAGCTTCGGGACAAAGCCTTCATACGGACAATTCCAGGATGACCAGAATTTAGAACATTGAGAATTTCAGGTGGAATAATTGTACGGTTTCCCCATAATAAATATTCTCTAAGTCACGAGATTTCATTTCGGCGAGTGAAAAATGGCTTGAGATTTTATTCCGGCCACCTATAACTTTTTGATAGATCGGATTGTTTTATGTCATTTCCGCTATAGATTCAGTGTCGAGCACAGGCTTCGCGATGGTTTCGCTCATAAGAACCTCTTCGCTGATGGCATGAGCAGGCGGCTAAGCAAATCAGCATTTCCCATTTTCCTTCCTGATGGATGAACTATGTCGTATTCGTAAGCACTCAGTAAAATTATGCGGCGTAGCATTGGAGTCGAAACTATTTTTGGAGTTTGTTTGTCCAGATTAAACAAGCTCAGTAGTGGGCGATGCTCAGTGACGATTGTGAACTTCTAACTTTTTTGACCCCTTCTACGATGGCTACTGATTCCCGATCGATCTTTACATAATTCCGCTGTTATTTTGACATGATTTTCGAATAGAACGAAATAGGCTTTTCAGCTCCGTCGATCATATGGTGACAGAGTACGGCACCCAGACCATATGACGAGGCATAACACAATATCAAGATAGGCAGTTTTTCATTGTAGAGTACCACAACTTGGCCGGACGCTACCATGATCTTTAGATCATCGAAAACCTCTTGGTGAATTTTTGTCCAATCCCACTTCGTGTTCTGATCAAGAAGACGGTGAGTGTGTGGCAAAAGTTCAAGAGACCCAAGAACGCTTGTAGTTTTTTCTTGTGATTCGGTGGAGATGCATTTTTGATGACGTGGATCTTCTCACTTGTTAGACGAATTCCTAATCCATCGATTTTGTAACCAAGGAAATCGGCTGTTGGAACGTTAAATTTACATTTTTTTAACTTAATGCGAAGGCCGTACTACTATCAAATCTGGATAGAATTTCGGTTATTCGCTCAGCCAGTTGGATTTCGTCGCGCGCGGTGACAACGATATCATCAAAATACGGAAGTACGCCTTCAGTACCTCTGAGCAACCCTCTATGAAATTCTGAAATATCCCAGGAGCGGATGAGATTCCGAATCGAAATCTGGTAACTCGAAAAGCTCCTTTGTGGGTTACAATCATCTGGAGCATAGTTTTCTGACCAACTGACATTTATTGATACGCATGTGCTAAATCCAATCAAGCAAAGACGCTTCCTCTGTCGATTTGCGACAACAGTCTGCTAATAGCTGGAATTTAGAAACAGTCGATTTGTTGGCCATCAAGAAAGACGTCATGTTGCAGAAGGACAGATTTGTACTACAGTCTACAGAGGTTCCAAGAAATTTGAAGGCTGAATTAAGTAATTATTTGTAATATTTTCTTAAGCAGTGTATTTTGTTGTTTTCCCTGACCATGATACATTTATTAAACCATTGGACTCACGTCGTTTTTAGTTTCGTGATCCTTTTCCGTTTGACTTTTTTAATGAATCAGAAAGAATTCTAAGAAAATAAATTGAAACCGGCTACAAACGTGAAAAATGTGATATATTATAAATTGCATTCCTTCGATTTTTGAATTTTAATAAAGGGCATAGCCCAGCTTATTGCCGTGGCTCAAGTCATTCAGGGAGTTCTCCCTTGGCAATAAGTTTATCATATAAAAAAAGTGCGGTCTTAACGCCTTGTTAAATGTTGACTTGTAGTCCCCACAAATTCGAACGATGCCATCACTCTTCGGTATTGGCACGATGGGTGTGGCCCCGTCCGAGTATTCGACCGATTCCAAAATCCCTTGATTGATCAATCGATTTAATTCAGTTTCGACTTGACCCCTGGTGGTGATTGGAATTCGTCGAGGAGGGAATCGAATCGATTTACAGGGACACTGGCGGGCCAGTATAACAGCCTAACTCATTGTTAAATAGATGCTGGAATTTCTTGACGATGTCTTGGACTAGTTAGTTGGAATCGAAACGGTTGGCCCCCTGTAAACTGATCCCTAACGATGAAAACCAATTACACCCCAATACATTTGATCGTGTGTCCTCCACAACAACAATTTTGTTGAAAGTCTAATAAATTCAACTCACATTTCGAGATTTCTGGTTGAGCGCAAGGCCAAATCGATTTAATTGTGTTGGACGAGATGATCGTGTAGTTTGACCCCTTAAACCACTTCAAACCCACATGGCTTTTGTTTATTAAAACGGTGGCTCTCTTTTTCAAAATAACCAACGGCAATATTTGGTTGATTCTTCAGTTAGTTTTGTTTCGACGATTGTTCTTGTTCCTTGTGTTGGACGGTGTTGCTATAGCAGAAGATCGACATACACTATGGATGTGACCAGTTTTTCCACAAGACTTGCATACCGTATTTAAATGTGAACATGATTTACTGAACTGAACTTTTTCCGCATGAAGAATATCATGTAAATTCTTTGTTGCTGATTCGGCTGTTTGGGCGCTATCGATAACTTTGTTTAAATTTAGACCGGTCTCGGCAAGGAGCCGATTACACAACATATTTTACAAGGAGGCACCAAAATTACAATCCACAGCCAACCGACGTAATTCAGCGATGTATGATGCGAAAAGCTCGTCCGATAGTTGATTTCGCTTAAAAGATATGAAAAACGCCGCCATTTCGAAAGGTTTTGGAGAAAAATTATTTTTTAATATCTATTTGATTTTTGCAAGGGTAAGCGTACTGACCTCCTTCGGTGACGCCAATGAGACCAGGAGATCAATAAATTGCGGCTCTGCCTCGATCTCATTGGCCTGCAGGTACAATTCAAAACGTGCAGAATAACTCGTCCATTTCTCCGGAGTTGAGACATCGAACGGTTCCATACAATTTGTGATTGATTGGAGTCGACATCTTTTCTGCTATAATTTTACAGCCAAAACTCTCGTTGGATTGTGTAGCACCTGACGATTCCTGCTTTTCGACCATTTCGACCAACAAATTTTTGATTCAATATTGAAAATATTGAAATTGAAATAAAAAAAAATGGATTCTAGAACACTTCAGTTATTCGTTTCAAAAGAACATATAATGAACTGGCCGCCGTCCTGTCCGAACAAGAAGTGCCAAAGAATATCTTCTTTGTCGTAGAGCGAATAAGGCAAAATGACTGTAAGAACATACACAGCATTATAAACCAACTTATAAAAAATTTAACCAGATTTTATTCATTTTGCACACCGCTTTAAGAATTTACATTGTGCAAGTCTTCTAAATCCTAAACTTAGACCTAATCAAGAAAGTTAACGGATGGTGGAAGTGATGCTGACCTCTCTTATGAATATAAAAAATTTCGGAAAATATTAAAAGTCAAGAAACTATGATGAGGAATGCATTTAATTTATTTAACTTATTTCGGATGATGTAGCCAGCCAGATTTAAAATCTTTCCTTTTTATAAAAGTTGTGTTTTTAATCCTTCAGTTTTGTTGTGTTGAAAAGTTTACTATTTTGGTGTTTCTTTTTTTATTATTTTGCTTAACATCACAAAGAATTTTTCAAGAACACTTTTTGGATTAATACATGTTTGCTGATTTGGATAACTACGAAACGTGATCTTGGACAAGACCGAACGTAGCTCAGCTTGTTAAAGAAAGCTATCCACTTTCTTAACAAGATCAAATTGGACTTTTATACAAGTATTTATTTAAGTTGAATTTTTTGGAAAGCCTATCGGCTCACTGATTTTTCGTGACTCTTTCGTTTGTAAGGCCTGGTACTACAAGCGAATTCGTTGCGATTTTCTGTTGGGCTGTTGTCTTTTAAAAAAATCTTCTTTTTGTTGTTATTTTTAATTGTTTTTATTTTAATTTATTTAACATATTTATTCGAGTATTTAGTTATTTTTACATTGTGAAATGAATTCTTATTTTGAAATTAATTTCACTAATATTCGCGGCTTTAAGGGTAATTTTAACTCCATCGTAGCGCATCTTCACGCGAATAAACCTGCGGTTCTTAGTTTAAGTGAAACGCAGGTTTCTTTTATGGGTACCCCTAATGATTTCCAATGTCCGGGGTATTCTCGTGTCGACTGTGTGGTTCCACATCGAGGGGTTGTTCTCTTTATTAGAGATGATATCTGTTTTTCTGTTCCAAATTTTAATGTTCCAAAATGTAATCCATTGCTCAATACGATATTAATTGAAATTTTAATAGCAAACCATTCAATGTTTATTTGTTCCCTATATCGTAGTCCTAATTTGTCACCTGATGACACTATTATTGAATTTGATAATTTATCGGAAAAAATTGACAAGATTTAGGAATCCTCACCAACTTCAGAATTAGTAGTCTTGGGAGATTTTAATGTCCATAATGATTCTTGGTTGACATATTCGAATGGTAGAGAACACAACTCGTCGATAAGCCAACTAGGTATCCTGATACATCTGGTCAATCACCTCACCTATTAGATTTATTTCTAACTTCTATGCCAGATAAATATTCAATTGATTTATCTGCTCCATTAGGTCTTTCCGACCACGCTCTGGTATTAGCCAAATTTTCAATAACCCAAACCAATGTAGAGTCAACAAGTAAAAGGCTACTCTGGCACTTCAAAAATGCTAACTGGGAACTCCTGAATCAATTTTTAAGCTCATTTGATTGGTAAACCTGCTTTACCAACAATAATGCTGATGAAGCATCTCAACTGATCCCGTCAACCATTCTGCAAGGAATGAAAAATTTCATTCCTTCCTCGTTTAAGAAAAGCAATATTCGTAAGAATAAGTGGTTTAATGAAAAATGCATGTCAGCAGTCGCGAGTAAAAAATCAGCCCATTTGGACTACGTTAATTGCCCATCCGTAGAAAACCTTGTTAAGTATAAAATAGCCAGAAATAGAGCTAACGCTATAATTAACAGGTCCAAAATAATAAATGACCAAAAGATTCGAGATAGCATGCGGAAAATTTTAGATTATGATTCAAACATTAAAAGCTTTTGGACATTTGCAGCAATGGTTAAAAGAAACTTTGGAGAAAAGACTTCTTCTGTTCCTAATATTCAAACCGTCCTGGAAAATGGTGATAAGTCTGCACCTAATAACTACCGCGCTATTGCTCTGTTGTCAGTTTTGTCAAAATTAATGGAATCTATCATTAATTTCAAACTAATGAGCTATCTGGATTCGAATGCTCTTTTATCTGATGTACAGTATGGATTTCGAAAAAATCGATCTTCAGGTGAACTAATGACGTGCATGACTCATTTTTGGGAGCGAAGCCTTGAAAATCTAGGCGAATCAAGCGTTGTGTCCTTGGATATTTCTAAGACTTTTGATAGAGTTTGGCATGATTGTCTTATTAATAAGATTCGTGTGCTCAACTTACACCCCTCTCTCATTACATGGATTGAGGATTATTTATGGAACTGCAAAATAAAAGTGGTATTGAATGGTTTTTCCTCATCTTCGCATGAGATCAATGCTGGCGTTCCTCAAGGGTCATCCTTATCGCCTACATTATTCTTAATATATATCAATGACTTGTTGTCTTCTACAACATGTGATATCCACTCATTTGCTAATGATACTACGTTATCGGCTTCAATGGAGGTTGTTAGTCAAAAAGAATGCAATTCTCGCTTGATTGGTACGCGTGAATTAAAAAAATAAAAATAAATTAAGTAAAAGACAAACAAAAATTTCTTCTTCAAGAGGCTAAATAATTATACATGTTCTCCTACATTTCTTCATCTATTAGTAGACATGCATGCATTTCATGTTGTCGAAGCATTCAAAAAAGTTATGTACACATAAATAAAGAATTTCCACTTTACAATGCAAAAACTTGAACTAAAATAGTGTTGTCTGCTTTTGTTAAAATCAATACGAAAATGTTTAGGAATTTACCAATGCCATGAAAAATATTTTACCTGCTATCTGTGAAAGTCTTCGCGTGCATTACCAAGCAACATCTACAAAAAGGCAAGTATACTTACTCTAGATAGATGTACGAGTAATATGGCTACTGCACAACAATTTTGAGAGGATAATTTCTTCATCCTTTCACTGAATGCTGTTAGAACACTTTAAAGATTATGTGTTTAACTTTTCAAGATACATATCACCAATTGCGAATTTAATCGACCAATTCGCCTTTAATTTTGCTGTTTTAAGTTAAGAATAAATAAATATATGTCATCAATGTTAGTTTGAACATTCGCTTGTATGGTTTTTCATTATTGTCTGCTATTTCGTATGCGATTAACAATGGATACCATTAAAAGGGCGAATTTTTAAAAAATAATAATAGGAATAAAACTATTTTCCATATTATTTTAAAATGTCCTAAAATTTTTAAGAAACTGTACGCCAACAAGGCGGTAGGAGAGCTTTTACGAGCAGCGCAAGCTCGCAGCTTTGTCGAGCGAAAATATAGGAATTCAATCGACTTTACAAACACACCTTAAACACCTGGATTACGCGGACGACATATGCTTACTCTTTCACATGATCATGGATCTCCATGAAATGACAACAAAGGTGGAGAGAGAAGCTGAAATTGTGGGGCTGAATATTAATTCGGGAAAAACACAAAGAATCAGTCCCGGAAGTTTCTTATCAATCCAAGTAATCATTTCTGGACAACCGGTAGAGCAATGGGAATTATTGTCCCTACCGATTGTGGGACGGAACTAGACATCAGTAGTAGAATCGGAAGAAAGGTTTGCGTTCGGAATGTTGTTCAAAATATAGAGGAACAACTCTATCAGCTTAAATGTCCCACCCCATCGGGACATAAGTCCCAACATATTTTTTTGGGACTTATGTCCCTGCCATTTCATGTATGTAATAAAAGTCCACAAAATTTTTCTTTAATTATTATCCAACCGAATATTTTGGACTTATGTTCGATCTTCGACAAAAATTGTTTGGACTTATGTCCCGTTCGTCGTCCCGTTCGGTTGGGACTTATGTCTGCGCCGCGTGCCACACAAGGTCATATCTGCTGTAATAAGGAAGCTGTAAACGTTCGTCAAAAAATGCCTGCGAAACAAATTACGGACTTTTTGGCCCAGCCGCATCTGCAATGATGAATGCGTACGAGAACAGGTCAAAAATCCGTTTATGCTATTATGAGAAGACGTAAGTAACGGATTGGCCATACACTTCGAAATACAAATACTATTGTATTGCGAGCCAAGCGTTAAAGTGGAACCCGTTCATATTCACACAGTCAGGTAAAGGAGTGGGACGCCGTCGGCGAAACTAGCGAAGAGCTGGAGTGAGTTGAAGTACATCTCTAGAAACCATACACGAATGCGCGCAGGAGTAGTGTAGCCCTGTGCCTATTAAGGCCTTAAGGGAAATTCAACTTCTAAGATCCGAGGACCTAAGTAAGTACAATTTTTAAACGCAATGGAAATTTATTTTTAAATTCAATACAATCGTAGTGGTTCTTAGATGCATTGAAGATGTTATGGATACAAGAATGTGGATATTAATACGTAGATTATAAGTTTACATTTTATTTTAACCACAAATACAGAAAAGATCCGATAAAGTTTGTACCGTACTTACATAAAACTAATCATTTGTGTTAATGATTAATGGTTTAAAAACTCTGAAACTTTCTGCCATATTCGACCTTATGTTTCATAACGAAAACCAAAACAAATTACCGTGTTTTTTTATTTGCACGTTAATTTTTAAACATACAATAATATAAATCTTATCGAACAATCGTTGACATGACATTGAGTGAGTCAATAAATAAATAATTCTGATTGTCCTTCGCTTTAGGAGCAATTGTCTGAGAAGTCCCTACGTTGTGTTTCATTGACCATAAGAGATGCTGTGATGACTTGTTGTGTACGATCTATCTACACGACGACAATAAGTAAAAACAAAACAGAACTTCATGTTTTATAACATTGTTTTTCAATTTCTTGGAAAAGAAGAATAACCATTGACATCAATCTCAAAAGAAAAGAAAGAATGACTGTTTTTCCTCTTTTATCGCCACTTGTGTTTTCTTTGTAATTTCAAAGACATTCATTCCATTTTTTCCTTTTTGTCATCATTGAAGTAATTGATGGGGATGGATTGCCATTCAGAAAGACAGAATTGTGCATAATATTTTTAGATATGCGAAAACATGTTACCATGAACAATCGTATATAAGTTTTATGGAATGTTGATATTTAAAAGAATAACAAAGCCAGTTATTCACTTTGATCGATTCGTTTCTCTTCGCTTCTTCGTTAGTTTATGAAGTAAAACGATTTTTTTAATTAAAGTAACCAATTCAGACAAGTTTTGTATATTGACCATTCATTGATCATTTCCATTTCTTTTAATTATTATTATATTGTTTTTTGAGATTACCATCTGATAAATGATAAAGTGAACAAAGTAAACCAAAATTCGAACAACTATGGCTGCCGTTTGCTAAGTGCAACATATATGGAGTATATGGAAAACATTTGAACTTAAATTAACAAAATTCAAGTTTTGTTAATGTAGAAATAATAAAAAAAAATCAATAATCTATGAGTTGTGTTGCATAATAGTCATAATAGTTTTTCACTTCACAAACAAAATCTGATTCTGGCACTCCGTATAGAACCTATCTACACAATGTCTCCTAGTTTGACACGTCAATGTCATCCTTTCAACTGGGACTAAGAGGATGACGTACACGGTATAAGCGCAGCTAAAGCTTTATGCTGAGCATTTGAGTCTCGGATACGTTATCTTCTTTCTTTTTTTTACACCGCGGGGGAGCATAGGGCTCCTACAAACGCCCGCCAACGAACTCAATTGATCGCCTGAGGTTTCAAGAGACGCCACTCTGTCCCCTGGTATCTTGCTTCCTCTTCTATTGTTCTTTTCCATGTCTTGCTAGGACGGCCAACTCCGCGGCTTCCTTGTGGATTCCAGTCGAGCTCTAGTTTCGTAATAACGTCCGCTGGCTTTCTCAAAGTGTGGCCAATCCAGCTCCATTTTCGTCGTCTGATGATGAAAGCGATTGCTTCCTGCTGCGTTACTCTCCACAAGTCTTTATTGGTGATAATGTCCGGCCATCTTATTCTCAGTATCCTCCTTAACCACTTGTTGACGAAGACTTGGAGGCGCGTCGCGATTGAGTCTGTGACTTTTCACGTTTCGCAGCCATACAAGATTCCGGCAGATTTGCGAGGAGTTTAAGATATTATTTAGCATACTATAGGAGTGTCGCGTCTTGTTTACACGAGAGCACACATCCGAGTCAGCACCACCATTTTTTGACATCCAGCTGCCCAAATAACAAAACTTTTCGTCTTCCTCTATCTGATGTCCGTCAATCGAGAGGTCACAAGTTCCACTAGCGTTAACGCGAAGTAGCTTTGTTTTTGAGACTTTTTAAACCAACTTTGTTAGTGCGTAGTGAGTATAATTTTCGCTCCATGTCACCTAGCGATGAGACAGATATCATCGGCATAGTCCAGATCTTCTAGGCGGTGAAAAATATTACATGGCAAACCCGATGGAGTACGGGTTACTATTTTCATCACCCAGTCGATGACAATTGTGAAAAGCAATGGTGAGGGGGTGCAACCTTGCTTGACTCCGGAGTAGATGTTGAAAGGTGAGCCAAGATGACCACTATGAATGACGTAGCATGTTGAGTCGCGGTACAGCTCCTTAATGATGTTAATGAGTTTTATGTTCATGTTTCATGTTTCGGCCCACGCTATCAAAAGCGCGTTTAAAATCTACAAAACCATATACAGAGAAGAGCGATACTCAACTGACTGTTCAATGATTATACGCAGGGTATTAATTTGATCTGTACAAGAAATCCTGCTTGTTCATTTCTCACAATTGGCTCTAACAATTTCCGTAACCGCCTAGCTATTATAGAGGAGTTCACTATGTTTATAGTGTTTAGCAGGGTAATTCTTCTCCAGTTTTCGCAATTGCTCAAATCACCTTTCTTGGGAAGTTTGACTATTAAGCCATCTTTTAACGACGATGGAATAGTCTCAGATTCCCAGATTCCTTAATGTATCGCATGCAATGTTGGGGTAGTTAACTCGGCGTCGGCTTGAAGGAGTTCTGCGTAGATGTTGTCATTGCCTGTTGCTTTACCTGATTGCAGTGAACGAATTGTTGTCCTTATCTCATCCAAGGAAGGAGTAGCGTCGCTGATGTTAAGTAGCCTATTAGTTGATGGGTTGATGGACGTGCCTGGTGAAGTACAATTCCGCGTTTAACTCTGCTTTGATGGATTGGCGTTCACGAATGGTGTTCCATGTGCTATCTGATATCCATTCTTTTCTAGTTTTGTCGGGGTAACCTAAAATGGTTGAGGCTGCTTCCGTATACGCATTTACTGTTTTCTCCCATTTAGACTCTATGGTTTGGGGCTGTATCACAGAGAGAGACTGTTGTATGCGGGATAGATATTGCGTTTTACATCTAGGTCTTTCAGTGCGGCTACAGCTGGCTTTCTCGTTGTTTGACTTTGTGTGGATGAGTGGAACGCGAGCTTCAATCGCACACTGCCTACCACAGGGTGGTGGTTGCTGTAGACGTCGGCTGCTCTTCGGGTTCTAACGTCCAGCAGCGATGATCGCCACTTGCGGCTTATAGCGATGTGACCAATCTGGTTGTTGTACATGTGATCAGAAGAGGTCCAGGTAGCTTTGTGGATGTTTTTGTGGGGGAAAATTGTGCCTCCAATGATAAGGTTGCGATCAGAACATAGATCAACAAACCTTTTTCCTTTGTCATTCATAGAACCAAGGCCATGCTTTCCCATGATATGTTCCCAATCACTGTTGTCGCTGCCTATCTTTGCGTTAAGGTCGCCCATCAAAATAACGATGTCACTCTTCCGTAGTTGATATAATGAATTATTAGACGCAAGTAAAACGTGTCTTTTTCTTCAGAGGTTGCTTGTTCCGTTGATGCGTAACGCGACTTGGACGCATAAGATAGGAGTTGTGATGCGAGAGGCTTAGCCATGACTGACTATAATCGCGTCATCATCACCGTTTGTTACCAATACTAATACGTTATACGGTTATATAAAAACTGGTATAGTACTATGGTATTCCATCAGCTTGGATGTTATTGTCGTATAGTTATACAAACTTAGTTAAAAATGTATTCAATTTAAGAACAACTGCAAATGTAATTTAATCATTTTTTACTTTGCAGTTGCCAAACATCAAGTTGTTGCCTACACTCAAAAGTCCCAAATCAAACATGAAAATCGTCACATACAATTGGTACGAGAATATGGATTCCATCCGAGAACAAAAGCAACAGTTGAAGATGGTGATGTACTGCCAAAGAAATTCGAACCTTTTCCAGAGAATATGTATGGCAAACCGTTGGAGGAGATCGACAACTTCATCTATGAGGAGGTAAGTTTCATATGGATGTATATAATAATATCCTTTTAAACCACATTGACATGCCAACCAAAATAACAACGGTTGAAGTGATTGAACAAACGTATCTATAGGATATATGGTAATTTTAAATACAGTTTGAGAGATTCTTTGGCATTGCAGTTGCAGGATAAATGCAAAAACAAAAAAGTCGGAGGAAATTTGTAGTTTCAAGTTGGCAGCTGGTTGCTTGGATTCAGAGAAAACCGATGAAGTGCTCGTGTATCGAGAAACAAATTTGACATGAGGGAAGCATGTCCCACCGCGACCATTATTATTGTCCCAATAGCAATTGAAAATAGCTCCAAATGATCACTTTTATAAATCAATCAATCTTGTAAGTTCTACATTATAACCGCATCATCAATTCAATTCGTCATATAGAAACCATTTACACAAACAGACATCACTTAAGCGAAAGCAATAAACTTTATGACAATTTTACATTAAATTTGTAGTTCTGACTTTTATAAGCGTTTATTTATTTTACAAATTTGAACACACAATTAATCATATATTAAAAGTGACTGACGTGGGATATATTGTGTTATGTGATATTCAGCGTCACTGACAGTTTTATTGATAGCAATGTAAACTATGGACTACAATGAAATTGGATCTTATTGTTATAAGAATACAAGGGTTGTGTGTAAGAAATTAGTTTTCTTCTTCAATTTATTTTCTCTTATAAATTATGCTATCGCAATACTAACCGAGGAAGTCGGAATGAGTAAATCCAAATGAATAGGGTGGGCAAACCAAGAAGTCAAGAACAAGCAATCGCCCGTAAAGGTCCACTATTTTGATGTGAAATTAGTCTATTGATAGATTTTCAAATTAAAGCCATATCCAAAATGCGAATTGGAAAGTTCTGCATGAAAGCTATTAGTATAGAATGTTTGTCAGACTTTCGCAAGAGGTGGGAACGTAATTGATTACAAAAGAACATCTTCCCTTGCATATAACTGGTATTTCGTTCTAATTCTTTATTCCAAAGTCCACGGACTGATATCTTTATCGGGGACATGTTCTCTTTAAAATAGATATGTTTTTCACATCTCTTAGGTCCACAGGGGTCTTAGATGAGGCACCATATCAACTTAATGATGTGTTGCTCTCTTGATATCATGACATCAGCTGTGTCCTTAAAACCAGCTTGTGTAAACGAAAGGTTCCTTGGTGAAGACTTTTCAACTCTGTTAAACGCACGAAGAATTGGGACGAATATAGGTTACAGAGTACAACTCTGAATAAGATGATCCAAACGTGCCACATGGAGAAAATGCTGCGAAAACATTGTCGAAATGCCAGTTGCTGCACGAATCCATAAAGCATTAGTTAAGGCTCAGACAAACTGTGAAGGTTTATAAAAATGATACAACCAGAACCCTTCTCCATGTTCATGTCCCAGCTTCGTCTACTCGTGCACCATACACATACCTGAACGCATCTAAGCAAAGGGTCTGTATTACTGGTATGGTAAATAGTTTATCCGGTAAAATCTCCAGTCGGGATATAGTTAAATGGGTTTTTTAAACCTTTCAAAGCTCCCGACGGTGATGGGATCTTTTCAGCACTTCTACAGAAGGCAACCGATCTCATCCTACCGGGTATGATTACTTTATTTACAGCCAGCTACAACTGGGGGTACATTCCTAATATCTGGAGACAGGTAAATGTGATATTTATCCCCAAACCAGGTAAAAAGCATTGTGTGCTGCCTAAATCATACAGACCTATAAGTCTGACATTATTTGTCTTTAAAACTATGGAGAGACTTACTGATGTTCATATTAGAGACCAGTTAGAATTGTGTACCCCTCTGCACTCAAGTCAGTTTGCGTACAGGAAAGGCAAAAGCACAGAAGGTGCCCTTCTCTATCTTGTAAAGAAGATAGAATGAACTTTTCGTTCTAAGGAAGTGGCCCTCGGTGTGCCTTCCTCGACATTGAGGGCGTTTTCGATAACACTGGCTACGACTCTATTGCAAGGGCAATAATTAGCAGAGGTATCAAAGACTCGAGACATCATTGGATATATTATTTCCTCTTTGGGAGTGTCTGTGTCTGTGACTGCAGTTAAGTGATGAACTCAAGGAGGAATGCTTTCTCCCCTTCTATGATCACTAGTCATTGACAATCTTTTAGTCAATCTTCACTAATCAGACTACATCGCTACATCAATACATTCATATAATATTATTTATCAGTTTCGGTGGTTCGAACTATTGGTTCCAACTCGGAGAACACCGGGTTCGATTCTTGGCGCGTCCAAAAAACGCACGAATTGTTCTTACCGCACCGATCATCTAGATTACAAATACACATGTGATGCTGTACATGTGATATGCAGTTGCCGTATACTTCTGTATTTACATCTACGGTTGAGTTGATGTATAAAGTAATCGAGATGTAGAACCATCCATGTGGGCTTATGAGCATAATGTTCTAGTTTGTAAAAGCTCGGGTCTGAACGGAACTTCAACCACCAGAACACTTTCTTTCTTCTATCCAAAATATTTCCAAGCCCACGCTGTGTCTAGGCATTATAAGGGTGCAAATTCCTTGAAGCGTGCGCTTATTATAAAAACAAGAGCAAGTTATGCTGAATCGGAGTCACGGCCGTAGGTTTCAAGTGTGACAACGTCTGTCCGGGACGAAAGAAAAAAAAAACCTAGATCTTCTTTTCTGTGGAACGGATACACGAACGGACATCTCAAAATATAGTATAGTTTCCAAAATTCTAGATCCCAGAATTTTGATAGGAACAACCCTTAAAGTCGCATCTTAGTCCGCATCATACCGAATTTCATGCGAATCGCTTGTGAAGTTGCTTTGTTCCAGAAATTCCGGGCCATAATGATCATATTCCAGAGTTTCCATAGGAAGAAGTCTTAAAGTCGCATCTTTGTCCTACATACCGAATTTCATACGAATCGCTTGAGAAATGGCTTTTTTCTGAAAATAGTGACATTTAACAGTGCCGCACTTAACAGTGTCTCACTTTACAGTGTCTCACATAACAGTGTGAGCATACTTTGTAACTTTTATAAAACAAGTTGATAACTTTTATGCAGATTTTCAAATGCCAAATGTTATAAATTTATTTATGATTAAAAGCCAATATTATTTGCGGGACATAGAAAAAGGAATGCGACATTTTGCCTAAACTGCTTAATAAATTCATGAGCTTAACTGAGGAAGAGCGAACAAATTTCTCTTAATGATAAAATAATAAAGAGTTATTTTTCATTTTTGAAACTTTCACTGGAGAATTTTTCTTATGACAAAAAACATAAAATGAATTTCAACTAACTTTATTCGGGTCAGACTTCATAGAAAATATGTATTTATTTTTATGCAAATGAAGCATCAAGAATATTATTAAAATACGAGTGGATATGAAAATGTCGTACGAGAATATGGTTAGGTCTCGCCGTGCCATCTCCTTTCTACTGCTCGTACCAATTCCGGGTACTTAGCATTCAAATATTTTGCGTTTTTTTTTGTACTCTAAATCAGTACAGAATGTCAACTGCATATTCCGAAATTTGCATCAAGAGGACGACAAATGTATGAAAAGCATATCTACAGCACTTAAATAATATGTGTTTCGACTAATAAAAGGGATTCCATCGCAACAGCAGTGTCTAATACAATAAGTATAACGGAAATACTTAAAACAGGTGTACATTATCACCTAATGAAGCAAACATTTTAAAAGTAAATGTCCTAAATGGACCAACAATTGAACAAACTGCAGTATTGTAGCACCAGCCACTGCTGTTGAAGGAATGTTAAGTCTCCATCCCGTCGTCATCGTCATTTAGAAAATTAAAATTCACAACCGCAGCATGCATGACACATTTGCACACCACACGCACACATAAGCACACACTTATGAAACTTTGCTACTTTCTCTATTGCGGACATGCAATGCCATTGCCCCAAACCCCCAAGCAGATATAAAACGGGGTCAAAACACATTGCACACACAATAAATAGTATTCCTGAATTTTTAATTTCTCCACACTGGTTATTTATGTTTCGTTTCTTTGCTCTTTCTCTTCCTCTCCTTTTGCATTTGCTCGCGTGCATAGCTCTTAAGCAATAAAAGATTTTCTGGGGCTATGCACAGCTATGGAATTTATAAGCTGCAACACACACACATATACCTTGTATGCACACGCGCTCGCACACACAATGGATGGATGGCGAACTTTCCACTTTAATTGAAATGAAAAACTAAAGTTTAAATGAGAAAAAATAATAATGACAATTCAATAGGAAAACGGAAAAACGAAAGGAAACAAAATTTATGACTGGGTGCAAAATGCCGGAAGGAAAATATGTTGCACTTTGATTGGTTATCATTTATATTGGTATAAAGTTTTATACGAAATTTAAACCAACGCGGAGCAATATTACGAATTATAAGCTGTGTTTTCTATGGGACAACTAGAAAAACATAGAGAAAAATATAGTCAAGCGGAGCTTCTCAGCACGACATATGGATAGTTGTAATTAAGACTTAGCTTAAAAGGATTTTTTTCTGTGCGCCGTGGCTCAGTGGAAATAAGCATGGTTACTGCGAGCAGGAGGTTCGTGGTTCGAATCCCAGTAACACCAATAGTATTTTCGCGATGTCTCACCTCTCGCGAATGGGTGACAAACGTTCCGAAAGTAATCACTTGTCACGGAAAGCTTCTCAATTTGCCGTTCGGATCCGGCCTTAAATTGCAGGTCCCTTCCATTTTTGTCCAAAAATATACATGCGCAACACAAATGGTCGCGAGAAGCTAGACCTTGGACCGAAATGGTCTGTGTCGCGCCGAAGAGCCGAGATATACGAGTTGACATAGAAACGCGCTAAAAAAATGTTCCTGTCCTCTGATTATTAACTTCGGCCTTCGGGCTCGCAACAAAAAATATGTCCATTCTTAATTGTTCTGTATACAGGGTCCGGGGATCGAAGTGTTACTACCTTCACGCTGCTGAATCTACTAAACGGCTGATGACAGCGTATAGCAAATGACATATAAAACAAGCGTTAGTCTACTATGTTGTTTACAGGTCAACGGAATGATAACGATATACGTCGTATTGGGAAGGAATCTCCAAAATGAAATTCAAACGTAACAGTGTGATTGCATTGATTTTGGCTGCAAAGTCACAACCGGCTATTGTCAAACAACTCTAGCATTTGAATCTAATTTAAATTATTGTGTATCAGACCATCACACGTTACAGCGATACTGTAACATCGCCAGAAATGGCACGCAAAGTGAAATCACGAATTAAGCGAAATCCACGACACAATGCGCAAAAGCTGGCAAAAAATATGCACGTATCCGATAGAGGTATGCGATGGATACTGAAAAATGAACTTCAATTGAAGCCCTACCAGATTCAAAAATCAAGAACGCCTCAAAAGGCAGTTCGACTTGGAAGATGCAAAGTGCTAAAACGTCTGCACGAATGTAACGTTCTCGTAAATTTGTTTTTTTCTGATGAAAAAATTTTAACGGTTTAACAGTACGTATAAAACTCAAATGATGGTATGTGTTTAGAAGACATGTCCAACGACAATTTAGACAAGCGACAAGCAGCTGTAACTCTAAATGGAGGTTATCCACCAGTCTTTATCGATCAGGGAGTTAAGGAGAATAAAGAAGTGTGCCGGGAAGTGGTATTAAATAAAGCATTGCAACCTTAGGCCGCGTCATTCATTACGGTAATCTTGGCTCACCTTTCAACATCTACTCGGGAGTCAAGCAAGTTTGCACCCTCTCACCATTGGGTGCTTTTCACAATTGTCATCGACTGGGTGATGAAAATAGTAACCCGTACTCCATCGGGTTTGCCATGTTTTTCACCGCCTAGAATACCTGGACTATGCCCATGATATCTGTCTCTTATCACAATCGCTAGGTGACATGGAGCGAAAATTAAACTCACTAGAACTGCACGCTAACAAAGTGGGTTTAAAAATTAACGTCTCAAAAACAAAACTCCTTCGCGTTAACGCTATTGGAAGATGTGATCTCTCCATTGACGAACATTAGATAGAGGAAGTCAAAAACTTTTGTTATTTGGGCAGCTGGAGCTTTGAGAAAGCCAGCGGACGATATTACGAAACTAGCGCTCGACTGGAATCCACAAGGAAGCCGCCGAGTTGGCCGTCCTAGCAAGACATGGAAAAGGACAAAAGAAGAGGAAGCAAGATCCCAGGGGACAGAGTGGCGTCTCTTGAAACCTCAGCCGATAAATCGAGTTATTTGGCGGGCGTTTGTAGAAGCCCTATGCTCTCCCGCGGATTAAAGGAAATAAAGAAAAGAAGAACCTTAGGCATACACTCCAACAGGACTCATAGCCATCCTACAAAGCTCATTTATCACAACAGTTTATACAAAGTCACGTTCCAAATTTAATTTTTTCGCAACAATTGCGTCCATACCCACCAAACTTAAATCCAATGGACTTCTCCATATGGTTCATTTTGGAGACCAAGGTGTCGACAAAAATATATGTAATTGTGGGCGCATTGAAGACAGCTCAACAACTTTTATGTTAAATTAAAAAAATTATTTAGTAAATTTTCACTATATAAAAAATTTAAATCGTCAGAAGAATATTTCTGATTCAACGTATAGTAGAGATTTAAAATAAGTTTTATAATTCATCAATTGGCTTTACACCGTGATTCGGTCCTGGCCTCCCTCAAAAAATCTCTCCACCGATACCGATTTTGACCCGATGTCATTCAGTCCCTAAACTCTGAGCCGGTCCCGCTATCGTGTCCCATAAACCCTACCACAAAAGACTTTCCTTTTCACTCTTGCGTGTTATCGGCTGCTACAATCGACCCGAGATAGCTAAAGAACTGCACTTCTTCAAATTCGCGTTCCACTAAGCTAATATAACTGAACTAGCTCAAAAGGATTTTAGTTTCATGAAAAAACTCCTTATTTATACTCTTCCTCCTAAAACTACCCCTGTGAATAAAAACACAATCTCTTAACAACGCCATCGCAAACCGAGCGGTAAGCAAATGTTTAAAACATTTCCCAATAAATTCTGAATGGTAGAAGACGAGATATAAGAGTTGATAAACTGATAAATTAACAAACAGACGCATGCTGAAAAAATTCGTTGGTCCTAATTATTAGCTTCATTTGCAGCAATAACTGAAAATAAAGAAAAAAACAGTAAGGCCCAGAAAATTTAAAAACGACTGTTATTTTAATAAATTGAAGGGTCTTTCATTTGTTACTACCAATCAATTACGAATATAATTGGAAATTCTATTTCCACAAAATTATTGACACATTTATTTTTTCTTGTTTTCTGTGTAGAATGGATTATCAAAGAACTGCCACTGCTTTGGTTTAGTTTTGTCAAGCTTGTAACGAATGCAGCGTTGACGGAAGGTGCCTTTTTGATATTCACTACACTCTTGAATTGGATGGGCTTCTGCGAAGCACTTAGACCTGCTACCAAAGTATACCCTTCCAATTGTGTTCGAGACAACTGTATTTCCA
Source organism: Nephrocerus scutellatus (assembly GCA_947095585.1). Lineage (NCBI taxonomy): Eukaryota > Metazoa > Arthropoda > Insecta > Diptera > Pipunculidae > Nephrocerus > Nephrocerus scutellatus. The sequence goes on along the minus strand of OX352762.1, from coordinate 102,424,401 downwards.
TTTTGCAGACAATTTAGAAATTCCTGTTCGCATGAGCATTTCATTCTGTACAGAGAGAAATAAGAAAAATTTGTTATCGATTTTCAATTTCAAATAAATTTATATAATTCGTCTTACATTGGAAACCAATCATTGTTCTCTAAGGAATGCAATGATTTCTGTGACTCCAAAATCTCCTTGCAGTAATCATGGCTGCGACAGCAGATATCCGTATCACGTTGCGTTCCCAAGTCACTATAGTTTGTAGCCGAGTTTCCTGGACCACACCACTTTGTTCCTGGGGCGGTTATTCCTGTATTTGGTAGTGGGGGTAGACCCTGTTTCGAAATGTCTTCCTCTTCGAAAATAGCCATGTCCTCGAAAGTGGCGTGCACTCCATAGAAACTAATGATGATGGCAAGAACGAGTGCCACAAATAAACGGTGTAGTTGAAACTTCCGCATTGTTTAGCTGAGTAGTGATATTGAACTGGCAGCTGGGAGATATCCTCGGTTTATTTATATGCATCCCGGACGGGAGAAAAGCTAACAAGAGTTCTACAGGTATAAAGGTGTGAGATAAGAAATATGTTTATCTATGATATCACTATGACACTGCTGCCGCTGATGTCTGAATTTGAATAAATTTGGGCAGAACGATTAATTTGCTGAATTGTTATCTTTTTTTCAAGAACAATGGAATATCAAATGTTTTTTTATTATATAGTAAAATTTTTTAAAATATTGCTGTTATGCCTGCATTTTGATTTTAAGACTTAAACGAGGGTCAACAGTACATAATTCTAGAAAAAATATATTTTCAGTATATAAAAATTTTTAATTTATTTACAATAATAATTCATCTAACAGATTAACTTATTTTCTAACATACACTCCGCGTCAGCATACTTATCTCAGATAACGCACAATAAACATTTTAATGTTTACAATGTTTAGCATTATTTACTTAATGATAATTTTAATTTAATTTAAAAAATCAAAAAACGGGGTCAAAAACTCTCTTGAACACGATTAAGAGTTGTCGGATCTATAAGATAATAATAATATTCGGCGCGACAGACCGTTTCTGTCCAAGACCTAGCTTCTCGCGACCATTTGTGTTGTTCATGTATATTTTTGGACACAAATGGAAGGGACCTACAATTTAAGGCCAGATCCGAACGGCGAATTGAGAAGCTTTACGTGACAATTTATACTCTCGGAACGTTTTTCACCCATTCGCGAGAGGTGAAAAATACTTTTTGGTGTTACTGGGATTCGAACTACGAACACCTGCTCAGTAGCCATCCGCTTTTTCACTGAGCCACCGCGCCCACTAATCGGATCTATAGGTACTCGTGTTATTAATAATAATATTCGCCGCGACAGACCGTTGCGGTCCAAGACCTAGCTTCTCGCGACCATTTGTGTTGTGCATGTATACTTTTAGACACAAATGGAAGGGACCTACAATTTAAGGCCGGATCCGAACGGCGAATTGAGAAACTTTCCATGACAAGTTATTACTCTCGGGCGTTTGTCAGACGAGAGAGTGCGACACCGTGAAAAATAATTTTGGTGTTACTGAAATTCGAACCACGAACCCCTGCTCAGTAGCCATGCGCTTTTCCACTGAGCCACTGCGTCTACACTCGTATTATTAATATATCAAAAAAGGCAGCTTGATATTATGGTTAGATTTTTGGGTTTAAATTATTTTCTGAAACAACGAAGGCCATTATTAAGATAACGCTGGAACTAAGTACCGAGATAGTTGGAATAGTCAGAATAAAAATAAGTACGAAGGTAAGCTACCAACAACTTGTTTCTCTTCTTTAAAGATCGATTGTCAAACCCAAAGGAGCGCTTGCTAACATAGGCATCAATTTTGCGGAAATAAGCTTAATGAAAGTCATAATAGCTTTATAAAAGAGATAACTGTTGAAGGGGGAGACTGCAGTAAAAAGTTATGAAAAAAAGGAAGAAGAAGGCGGGGGGGTGGCGGAAATTATCAATAGTCGATAGAGATAGGGGACAAAGCGAGACAGAGGAATTAATGGGATCAGTTGTGAAGATAAGGTTTACTTGCCTACCCATGTCCTTGTTCTTTTTTTTTAATGTACACACGCTCAAGGGGTTTAAACACATATAATGCTTAGCACAGCATGGGCGTTGGACAATGAAGAAGAGGAAAAGGTGAGATGTCTATGCAAATGTGCCTTGAATGACTGCAGATCATACGAACGCGGAAACACAGAGCAGGGCAATTCATTCCACATAATTATTGTGCGAATAAAGAAAGAATATCTGCATTGGTTGGTACGTCCGAAGATAGTTCTAATGGTAGACCTGTGCGCTTGAGTTGAGGCACGGGTATTTCGGTTTGGTTGGAGGATGGGCGGGATGCATCTGGATATTTCTTTTGAACACCGCTTATGGAAAAGCGATAAAATAGTGAAAAGCAGGAAACATACCTACGATTTCCAAGCGATTCGATTGTTTTCGTGATATTGACGTCACCAATAAGTTTTATCGCGCCAGGAAGGAGAATATATTGCATGAATATTAGGGACTGAGGAAGCTCGATACCAGATGGGTGCTGCATTTGCTTATTTTTTTTTCCAAACTTGAAGAGCTGGCTTGATGAAAAGAGATTTGGTTCAAATTAGGAAGTCATTAGTGAAACAGAGGCCTACTTTGAGGGCTTGCAGAAATCGTATTACTCAGAGGGTATCGAAAAATTGGAATATCGTTGGACCAAGTGTATTAATCTTTAAGAAGACTTTGTTGAAAAATAAATTGAACTTTGCCGAAAATGTTGTGTTTTCTTACCTAGGAAGATTACTTGTCAGCTCACCCTCATGTATGCTATGCATTCTTGACTTTAGTGTGATTCTGATTATATTTTTTTATCGAAAAAATAAAAATAAAAATAAAAATAATAAAAATTGAAAAAAATGTAATATACATTTACTGAAGATTCCGGTCCTGTAGTTAAAGGTTTGTATTACACATGCGGCTCGATCAATGTATAGCACCAAAATTTTTGCGTGTTGCTGCATTTGTATGAAAGCGTCCTAAATAACCCCTAACAAGCAGTGTTCCTCGCAATGTTACATAAACAACTAAGTTTAAGAAGAGTGTAGCCAGTCCATGGAGTCCATCCTCTTATCGCGGAGCCCGTTGAAAGTGCTGATTATACTTGATGGTGAGCTTTACTTATATTGCGTTGATCATCATCAACCTACTAATTCATGCCAGTTCATTTGCGATGGTCTGGCAACACTCACTTTTACTTTGGCTAAGCCACCTTAGGTGGCTTTGTAGTTTTTTGACATATGTTGTAATGGGTTTTGAAGCTCTAGTGTACCCAGTCGTTTTTTGCTATCATCTCAAGTATGGACCAATGAGGACTTTAAAATATCTTACATACATACATAGCATAATTGCACTATTAGTTAACTAATTCCCATGTTTCATATTATAAACTTTCTTTAAAAAGTTCCAGAGCACAGGTAGCAAAGATAAATTTACTTACATCAATGCATGTTCGCACTGTCGAGAGCAAGTTTTCTTTTTAAAAAAATTACTGAATTTAAATTAATCTATTTAGTTGGTTACTTCCAAGGACTAAATATCGTCAATTTATGAGTTTGCGTGAAACTTCTTGAAAAGTGTTCCCCCATTAAGTTGCTGAATTTCTTAACTGGCTTTCGTGTTGATACGGGGGAGACTTAAACTACAATGCTACAAACTTTTAAAAATTTTGATAAATAGTTTCCATATTATGTACATGAAAAATATTTGATAATATTAACAAGTTTGTTGTTGGGTATACGAGCAAATCATAGCTCACATGAAATAGTCACACGCAATTTTTTTCTCAACACTTTTTGCACATCATCTCACAGCATTTTCCTCACGACATAAATTTACCTCATTAACTATGTGTTGCAAAATTGAGTGAAACTTAAGGAAATATGAAAATCAACACCAAGAAAATATAGGTTGTTTTAGTATATTAAAATAAATTAAACGCATTGCTTTAAAATCTTTTTCCACCGTGAATATTCATTAAAATTATCTAGTAACTTCCACTTTTCATTTCAAATTACGATATAATTTCGCTTTAAGCCTTTAATGCGTCAATATAGCTTATTGCCAACGAAGGTCGTCAGTAAATAGATAACAAAATTCCAATAGGTATCATTATTTTCATATTATTTGTATCCTTAATTGTTTGCTTGGGACGCGGAAGGGAGGAATGACACCACATCCCAACTGATGATTTCATGAAAAGAAGATAAGTTCTAAATGTTCAAAATTAATTCAGCTTTTTGCGCTACGGACGGTTCTTTCAGAAGCGAATTGTACTTTTTACTCGAAGGACGACTTTCGCCTAGATGGGTGTTTAAATATAAGCTAGCCTGAAGCATAAAAATGAAAGTAAATAAAATTGCATGCTTGATTAACGAAAGGGTTAATTATTTCTTCCTAATGCTTTCGGCATAAAGCAGCTTTTAGAACTACTGTAAAAAAAATTTATATCAAAATAATTAAAAAAATGAACAACAATAGAAGTCCTTTCATATCAAAAATTGAAATATTAACAATGACAATAAATTGCTGCAGCATATATATACTCCCTTAAAGTTCGCTCAGTCGTCAAAAGTTAGGTTCAGACCTTAGTCTACTATTGTTATATATCTATACTAAGAGGTAATGCAATAATAATAGTATTTAGAATGGACTTTCAGCGTGAACAGTTTGTAACTAAACAACTAAAGTCGACGAAAAAACGGTCAAGCATCATAATGACTGTGTGCTGTGTGCTGTGTGCTGCACTGTTCACTGATCTGCTTTCTGTGTAAGGTTTTGTACGAACATCACGCCTATAATGGCTTCATAGTGACTGTGTGCTATGTGCTGCGTTATTTGGTACAGCTACGGTCAAGCGATAGGACTCGCCCTAAATGCAGGGAGAGTAAGTCCTGGGACTGAGATGTCGGGCGTAGAAGAAATGGACACGCCTTAAGAATACTGTCATTAGTACCGCTGACTCCATCTTAGGCAGTAGTCGTAGAGATCGAAACGACTGGTTCGATGACGAATGTAAGCTAGCGACTGAACGTAAAAATGTTGCGTACCGAGCAATGCAACAACCTCATAGAACGCGGGTACGCCAAGATGAATATAAAGAGCTCAGAAGATATGAAAAAACAGTTCACCGGGGAAAGAAAGCAGCCTGGGAGAAGAATCTCGTCCGTGAACTGGAACAGTACAGAGAGCAAGGACCGCACCAGGCGCGGAAGTTCTACCGAAGGGTCCGCGGTATGACGCAATATACACCGCGTTGCACATGGGAAGAGCACTTTCATGAGTTGCTAAATGGCCAGCTAACTGAGGATTTGGAGGCTCCATCAATGACCGAAGATCATACTATGCTGCCGCCACCAAGCATAGTCGAAGTTAGCAGAGCGATAAATCGGCTCAAAAATAATAAGGCCCCGGGATCAGATGCGATACCAGCGAAATTGATAAAAATAGGAGGCCTCAAATTACACCAAGCACTTCATGAAATAATAGTGCAAGTATGGGAAGAAGAAGTTATGCCAGAAGACTGGCGAAGAGGCATCCTGTGCCCCATACATAAGAAGGGAGATATCACAAAATGCAGCAATTATCGTGGTATAACGTTGTTGAGTACCGCGTATGAGATTTTCTCCTCTATCCTTCAAGACAGGATAGCCCCATACGCTAAAGGCATCATTGGTCCATACCAGTGTGGCTTCATTCCAGGCAAATCAACAACTGACCAGATTTACACCCTAAGGCAGGTGATGGAAAAATGTCTAGAGTTTCAAAACTCACTACACCATCTTTTTATAGACTTTAAAGCCACCTATGATAGCATAGCCAGAATAGAACTTTATAAAGCCATGAGAGAATTCGGCATCCCAAATAAACTGACACGTCTATGTAGGTTGACCATGAGCAATGTTATAAGCCAAGTAAAATATCCAGACCACTATCAAGCCCATTTAACATCTATAACGGGCTCCGACAAGGGGATGGACTGGCCTGCGTCCTCTTCAACCTGGCGCTGAAAGTGATCCGCGACTCTGACGTAACGGCGAGAGGAACAATCCTCTATAAGTCCATTCAGATACTGGCTTACGCAGACGATATTGACATCGTTGGTAGAAACCAAAGAGCTGTACAGGCAGCTTTCATCCAGATAGAGCAGGCGGCACGAAATCTGGGGCTGCACATAAATGAGAGCAAAACAAAGTACATGGTGGCCACGTCTGCGAGTAGAAGATCCAACATTGGTCCCTCAATTCAGATAGTGGAGCGCGAATTTGAAGTAGTGCAATCCTTTAACTATCTCGGGTCAACTATAGCAGCCGATAACAGCATGGAACCAGAAATAAGCGCACGGTTGCTTAAAGCCAACAAAACTTCTATAGCCTGTCAAGACTCTTCAAATCCAGGAACTTAACCATAACATCCAAGCTGCTGGTATATAACACAATGGACATACCAGTACTTACATATGGATCCGAGACTTGGGTGCTTAGCAAAAAGCATTCTGACCTCTTAGCCGCGTTCGAGATAAAAGTCTTACGGAGAATTGTTGGCCCCGAATGTGGGGAAGGACGATTCCGGAGACTCTATAATGATGAGATCTACGAGCGTGACAGTATTCTTAAGGCATGTCCATTTCTCTTCTACGCCCGACATCTCAGCCCCAAGACTTACTCTCCCTGCATTTAGGGTGAGCTGTATCACTTGACCGTAGTTGTTTCTGGTCTCTACGTTGCGAAGCCGTATTTACTCGAATCTGATTCACGTGATGATGCAATCCGCGCTCGGAGCACCATACCAACAAGATAGTGGTCCGAGTCGACGTTGGCTCCTCGGTACGTTCGTACCGTCATCAGGTTCGGGTTGTGGCGGCGATCTATCAATACGTGCTCTATCTGGTTACGAGTGGCTCCATCAGGAGATACTTTGTGGATATTTTTACGCGCAAACCTTGTACTCGCAACGACCAAATTATTGCTTGCTGCCATCTCTATGACTAATTGTCCATTGTCATTAGGCTTCTCGTTTATGTTGTGGGTGCAAATGTACCTACTGCCTGAATACTGGCTCCCTACCTATTTTAGCATTCATACTGAGGGCAGGCATAGAGTTCCCGTTCGACTGATTCAAGGAATTCTTCTTTTTCATCATCTGGAGAATCCTCTGTAGGTGCGTGAACGCTAATGTTTTTAAAAGCGAATTTATCATCTTTCCGTGACAGTTATTACTCTTGGACGTTCGTCAAATGTCACAAGAGTTGGGACCATGAAATAGATTTTTGGTGTTTTTTATGGGATCCGCATTTCGAACCTACCGCTCAGAAGTCAAACGTACTAGCCACAAGAGCCAAAAAGCTTAACCTCCATGTGAAGAAGGTTAGACAAAACTCAAGGCCAATTAAAATATGAAATTAAAATTTTGATTTATTAAAATACGATTAACTTTTAGTATACATTCATAAACTTGTTAAATTTTTTATATTGTATTTCGAGCATTAGATACGTGTGCAATCAAACCATCAAGAAGCACACGATTTGTTGGTCGTCGCTTCATAAAATGCTTACGTTATTCGGTGGCAAGGTAGTAAAACGATTTCTATCTGTTTTGACTTTGGTTTTTTCGTTTTTTTTTCTCCCATTGATAAGATTTGACTTAATTTTTATGTTATCCAAAAAGAGGTTATCACAAATATCATCAGCCTGCACTTCGAGATTTTTAGTCTTTTTTACAGTCAGAGTGTTATACCTTTATTTTTCAATCTGGAGTTTTTTGCCCTTTTTGTTCCTTTTGTTCCTTTTTTCAAAACACCGTTTTAATTTTCATTAAAGAGCATTACAAACCATTGATAAAATTAAAAAATTTCTTATCTCACATTGTGGTGCTGATAAACAGAGCTGTAGATTTTTTATGCAGGCATTAATGCCAATTGTCGTCAAGGTTGTACATATAAATATCTCGGATGCCATCGAAAAGTAATTACTTCACTGTCAGCACTCAACCAGACAATGCAAATTTGTATCCGGCTGCGAAAATTTTTTTTGGCACTTGTTATTGCCATTATTCTTTGTTTCTCATGGGCGAACGCTAACATTGAAGAAATGACCATTTTCGAACAGGAAGATATTTCCAAGCGAGGCTTACCACCAGTTGCAAATACGCGAATGACTGCTCCAGGAACAAAGTGGTGTGGCCCAGGAAACTCATCTTCAAACTATAACGATTTAGGTACACAACGTGACACAGACATCTGCTGCCGTGGTCACGATCACTGTAATGATATATTGGAGGGTCAGAAAACGTTGCACTCCCTGGACAACACTGGTTTCTTACCAATGTAAGAGAGCTACAGCTAATAAAATAGTTATCCTTGAACATGAAATAGAAAACTGATTATTTAATTTTCCTATTCTTTGATTTTCGTCCAGAATGAAGTGTTCCTGTGAACAACAATTTCTAAATTGTCTGCAAAATGTTAACACACCGTTTTCAAACACAATTGGAAGGCTTTATTTTGGAGCCAGGTCGCAGTGTTTTATGCAAACCTATCAAATTGTAGAGTGCAGCGAATACCAGAAAGGAACTTTCCGTCAACGGTGCATTCGTTACAAGCTCGATAAGACGAAACCCCAGCGTTGGCAGTTTTTTGACATTCCATTCTACACGTTGAAGGACTAAACACGCTTTCCAGTATCGTCTAAATAATATCAGTTGTAAAAAAAATAAATAAAAGATTTTTAAGTACATGGTAACTCCCTCCAGTAAAATTATATTATATTTAAGCATCTGTAACATTAAGGAAGATGTTTTATGAATGCCTATCAAATGCAACACATCCATGTAAAACGAAATTGTGGTCGATGTAAGCTACAACAATTTCGTCTGAAAATAGCCTCTTTCTTAAGGATCTTAATGTGTCTCAATTGTATCATTAAATCTGTTTGTAGTCACAACTTTTTACAAACAGATCTAATAATACGATAAAAATAAATAAAAAATAAAACCAAATCTTAAGTTAGTTGAAGTTTTTATTTCATAAAAAAACTTTTTTTTAAAAAAAAACAACAAAGTCGCATCTTAGTCCTACATAACGAATTTGATACGAATCAGTTGAGGAATTGCTTGTTCCACAAAATTCCAGACCCTATTGGCCAGATCCCAGAATTTCCATAGCAACAATTCTTATAGTCGCATATTAGTCCTACATACCGAATTTCATACAAATCGATTGAGAAATTGCTTGGTCTACAAAATTCCAGACCCAATTGGTCCTATCCCAGAATTTCTATAGAAACAAGTCTTATAGTCTTATCTTAGTCCTACATACCGAATTGCATACGAATCGCTTGAGAAATTACTTTGTCTACAATATTCCAGACCCTATTGGCCAGATCCTAGAATTTCCATAGGAACAATTCTTATACTCGCATCTTAGTCCTAAATACCAAATTTCATACGAATCGCTTGAGAAATGGATTGGCCCACAAAATTCCAGACCATATTGGCCAGATCCCAGAATGTCCATAGAAACAAGGGTTATAGCCGCATCTTAATCCTAGATACCGAATATCATACGAATCGCTTGAGAAATTGTTTGGTCCAAAAAAGCCGGACCTTATTGGCCAGATCCCAGAATTTCCATAGGAACAAGGGTTATAGTCGCATCTTAGTCCTAGATACCGAATTTCCTACGAATCGCTTGAGAAATGGATATATTGATGGAATAAGTTATAACCAGGCAGATTTAATTCTGAGTTATCGGAGTTCTCATGCACCTGCACTTCATCCAGTGCCAGGATTGCTGGACTATGGGCATGTACATGGGTGTACACACCAAAAAAATTTGTTCTCAGTCCACGAATGTTTCTGAGATCCACCCTAAAACTACACATACCTAAAAAAACAAACGCGCCAAACACAACTTACCGCTTTTTTAACCGAACTGTCTCATAACAAAGATAATATATTCTATCCGAAACAACGCTATCTGCTCTTTTCGAATCTTAAAGAACGCTCTTTGCTGACTATCATTTGACAGCTTAGCGACACATACTGAGTTTCTTCATATTCTTCATCTTCAAACTAATGTTAAATTCTTTCAGCACGGAAAGAGTAAAAAGAGCATCAGCTCTAAGAGCCAAAAAATGTCATTATATGTACTTTAGCGATACCGCTTAGCAAATTGATTCATCTCTCAATGAAGACTGGTTTTTTTCCATCAATTTGGAACACAACTAATATTCAACCCGTTCCGAAAAAAGGTGATAAATATGTACCTACTAACTACCGCCCGATAGCTTTGTTGTCGGTTCTTTCGAAGGTTATGAAATCTATCATTAATGTTAGACTAATGAGCTATCTGGATGCTCTTTTATCCGATGTGCAGTATGGTTTTCGCAAAAATCGATCTTCAGGTGAACTCATGACGTGCATGACTCATTGTTGGGAGCGAACTATGTGAATCAAGCGTCGTATCCTTAGATATTTTAAATGCTTTTGATAGAGTATGGCATGATTGTCTTATGAAAAAGATTCGTTCGCTCAACCTAGACACCTCTCTCATTACATGCATTGAGGATTATTTATGGAACCGGAAAATAAAAGTTGTATTAAACGGTATATCTTCAGCTTCACATGGTATCAATGCTGGCGTGTCACAAGGGTTATCCTTATCGCCTACGCTCTTCTTGATATATATCAATGACCTGTTGTCTTCTACAACCTTTTTTATGATTGATTCATGTCAGTTAATGAATTCGGCAAATCTGTCGAACATTCAAGTCATTCTTGATTGGAGCAGATCTATTGCGGTGGAATTTAACCCAAATAAATTCCAGGCTTTTCTTTTTTCTCAGAAGAGCGTTCAACATTACGTGCCACCAGTAATAAATGGTACCATTATTGCGAGTTCAGATTCACTTAAGATGTTAGGTTTGAAAGTTTCAAGTGAACTTTCCTGGAAGGAACATATTTATGGAATTTCAAAAAGAGCGAGCCAATGTTTGGGTTTCATAAGACGTTGTAACTTCTACTTCACCCTTTTTAAAGTATTAAGATTATATAAAATGTATGTTAGACCAATTTTAGAATTTAATTTATATGTGTGGGGGTGGGCTCCAAAAAGTAGTAAGTTGAAGGAATTCAGAATAGACTTATTCGGCTGATAAACGATGCAACCATTACTTCATCTCTTGATTGTTTGGAGCAACGTAAATACTCGTTTTAGGTCTAATCAACATAGATTTGCCTTAAATCCGTTTTCATGTAGAAAAACTGACTTTGATGTGGATTCAATTGGTCGACTCCGTGTTTCCCGAATCTTTTGATCTACAGGCCTTCAAAATAGCCGTCAACAACTTCCTGAACGATGACCGTAGTGTCTATTAGAGGATAAGATTATTTTATATAAAAAAAATTATTATTGATTGTATTTTTTGTATTATTTATATAATTTGTTGTTAAATTTGTAATAATTTCTTAGTCAAAGTTTTTTGTAGTTTCCCCTGACCATTTATCCATTGATATAAGCATTTTGACCCGCGTAGTTTTTGTTTCGTGTTTGCTTTTTCCTATTGCTTTTTCAATGAATCAGATAGAATTCTGAGAAAATAAATTGAAACCGGCTACAAACGTGAGGAATGTGATAAATTACACATTCCATCGATTTTTAATTTTTATTTTTAATAAAGGGCATAGCCCACCTTATTGTCGTGACGCAAGTCATCCAGGGAGTTCTCCCTTGGCAATGAGTTTTATGCATACAAAAAAACAAAGTTGCTCGAAATGTAATTTCTTCTTTTTACGTTTCCCCCTTTTTTAAGTCAATTTTTTTAATACAAATAATAAAAAAGAAAAATAAATAAAAAAACATAATTTACAAATAGGCAGTTAAGTAAAGGAGAAGTGCTCACAAGTTATCAAGAAGAGGCTTGGCTTATTGTGATCTGCCTTTCAGAACGCTAGTCTAAAAACCTTTTTTAAATAGTTTACATATTTTTACAACCAAACCTACCAAAAATGGAGTTTTCATTTATGCAAATTTCTTTGACTATTTGTATTTGATGTGCAGAGTAACCTTTCGCTTATTTATATTTTAGTTTTTTTTTTGTTTTTTTTATTAACACTTTAAACAAAAATTACGTTTAATTTAGCATTTTTAACATAAGCATTAGTAATCAACCAGCAACTGCTTACACTTATCATAAATACAAAAATATAAAGCTGTCGTAAATCCTGACTTCAGTAGGGTTGGCGCCATTCCCTTATAGAAACCACTAGGACCCTCTTCTCGAAGTGTCATCCGAACACAGTCTATAATGCCAGAGTACTTTAGATTACGTCCAAATGTTTGTCGTTGCATTTCGAATCCTTGTATTTGGAGGCGTTTTTTAATAAAATCTAATGGATAGAGTGCTACCTTAGAGGCGATACCAGCCGAGCCGCCTGTTGTAAGAATACACCACGTTGGCAAATCACTTGGCGAAGTGCCAAGCATTTTGGCAGAAAAATCATTGAACCACCTGTAGAACATAAAATTCAAACCGACCAAAGGACCGATCTGAATGAGAGTCGTTCCAAGTCCTCTAAAAAGTCCCGGAACACCTTCTGTTTGTAATATCTGCGGCAAAGCACGTGTAGCATTTCGATAGCCCTTCAGGGATTGAGGATCCTGTGCAACTAAACGCGTACGTATTACGTCAAACGGCATGGAAACTATAGTGGCACAGCATCCGGCGACTCCACCACAAATAAAACTTGAAAGGTTGGAGTGATTCTGTAGAAACGGCGTTTGTTTTGCCACAAGATTCAATTGTTCGTATGTCCAGAACTGCGCTATACCATAGCTAATGCTTAGCAACTGACCTGCATTGTGACCTTTCCAAAATGCCATAAAGCCTTCTTCGTGATAGATTCGATGGCATGCCTGCAGTAATGATGTGTATTTTGATTGAAGGCAATAATTGCTTTGGAGCGGTTCCACTTGAAGTTGAAAGCGGATTTTCAGAACATCGAGTGGTTGACAGGCAAAACGAGTGATAGCCGCTGATGTGGCACCAGCGAGCGCAAATTTTAATTGTGCTAATTTACCATATTTCGTATGTGTTTTGTTGAAAACTCCAATTGTTGATGATGTATCTTCTTTGTCCAGGAATTTCTCCGGTTTTGACATTATCGTATAATGATTTTCCGTTACACTAGATAAACGAGTAGGAAATATGTAGGAATTAATTACTTCGAAAAACTGTTTCCCTGGTTGGAAAGTTTATGCTTATGAATAGAACAAAATAATTATCTTTATCTTAATATATAAACATGTTAACTAATAAAAATACAACATTTCTAATTTTTTTGTGATTTGTCAATGTTCATCCATCTCTGAGCTATGTTTAACGGTTTAAGTCTGTAGCTCAATGGGAAGTTAGTTTAAAATCAATCACATAATTCCGCTCAAACAGACAGGCATACACGAAAGCGAGCTAATAAAAACGTTTTAAAATGAAACTGTGTCTGTTTGTTTATAGGTCTGTTCGTGATTAACTCGAAGACCGTTCATCCGATATAGCTGAAACTTTGAAATGTGGTGGGGACGGTTGGGGTGGATATTTGTAGGGGGTTAGTAAAGTGATGGTCTTGAGGGGGTTGACGTGGTGGTGGCTAGGTATTGTTTGCACGAGATTGACTCGAAGACCGTGCATTTGATGATAGATATAGGTAATATATGTGGGGGTGGGAGGTTTGTGGTTATTTTAAGGTGGGTCTTGGAGGGTACTGATGATCAGTTAGATAGGGGTAGTGTGGTGGGCGCAGCCAAGCCACGCTGGGTATTTCCGCTAGTTATTAATATGTATCGAATAAAATTATTGAAAATCACTATTGAAAATATATGTCTATAACAAAATGAATTTTAAACATCTTTTTTTAAAAAACCAACAAATAAAATATAAAAATTTGTCATGTCAATTCTCTTTACTTTTTCATGTGTGCAAAGTTTGATTGCCAGAAAAAGCAGGGTAAAATGACGTTTTATGCGCGCTGGTTGTACTTTTACCACCAGGTTATTTAGACGGAGATTGTTTCGATACAAACGTTTACTTTGTTGTGAAACCGGGCATAATCCATTGAAATACTTGCAGTATTCGATTATGCACGGACAAGAGCTCGCGATAAACTGCTTCATCTCGTAGCTACTTTAGACCTTTATTATGAGTAGCTACTACTTTGCGGCAAAAATACTCGCATGCGAACATATTCTTCTTTAAATTTTAAGAATAGTAGATCCAACAACTTGATAACACTCGTTTTCAATTTATGTCAAATGTAATACTTTGGCGCTTTATATAAATTGTGAAAAACTAAAAGTAGCAATCCTTTTTTAAAAACATCTATTTAACTTGATTGACCCCTTTTTGTCTGTATTTTCGACCACTTTGAGGTCCTTTTTAACCACCTTCCAAACGACCTAGAGAGATGAAATTTTGTGAGTGTCTAAGTTCAAAATATCATTTTGTATATTCCGCGTATGACGCGTGTCGCGTATGGCGCGTGTGATGGGTTCAAATTTTTGTTTCGACTTCTTTAAGGGCCTTTTTAACCAACTTCAACACGACATAGAGAGCTGACATTTTGTGAGTGTCTAAGTCAAAAATAGCATTTCCTATATTCCGAGTGTGTCGCGTGTGATGGGTTGAAATTTTTTTTTCGACTTCTTTGATGTATTTTTTAACCATCTTCCACACGAATTTTTGTTAGTATCTAAGTCCAAAATAGAGTTTTTTATATTCCTCGTATGACGTCTGTCACTTATCGCGTGTGAAACGTGTGATGGTTTGTGAGCAGCTCAATTGCAGGGGCCCATTTTGATATACCGCTTTTGACGCATGTCGGAGTCGCGTGTGGCGCGTGTGAAGCGTGGAAAAAAAGAAAATTCTTTGAAATAGATCCGACCTCAAAAACAGATATTTTGGCGATTATTACCAAATAATAAACGACTGTGTGGCGTGTTTCGATGTTTAAATAAAAGTTTGTATCCGAAAAACGAAGTTTTTTTTACATTTACTTATTATCTGCTCACAACTATTTTATAGGACTTGGGAATGCATAATGGAATACAGCAACTATTAGGTGTATTCCTATGAAAATTTAGTCCAGTCTTTTTATCGATCAGTTGAGTTAAAATGAGATGATGAGTTGACCGTTTATTAACAATATCGAAAACACTTCAAAAGGTGATGAGTGTAGCGACCCTTTATGAACGCTATCGGTATCACTTCAGCTCTATGAAGAAAATAGTAGCACGCTGCTACTGTTCGGCCTGTGTACGGTCGGTGTATCAAGAAGACGCTGGGTGTACCGACTGCTTATTAAAAGTAGCCGTAGCACTTCAGTACTCGTAAAGATGTCACAATAGATCGGGAATGCCAGTTAGGAGTTAGTTAGGTCAGGAGTTCTAACTTATCACTACGGATAACAAACATACCATTAACGAGCGGTTGCGAAGTATAACTCCGGTATTTTTTTTTTAGTGCAGCACTTTTCTGAGATGATACTTTTTCCTGTTTTAAGTATTCACATTCAGCCTTATCGCGAGTTTATATACCGCCCGAGTTTTTTCGCTTTTCATTTATCGTGAGTTTTGCCCGACATATTTGTCATGTTCGAAAAAATTCCGCCAATCAGCCGGACTTATCGAAAAATGCCGTAAGGGAAAGCTTTGTTTTAGTAATTTATGTTTAGAAGAGAATAAACCAAAAGGAGTAAATCGATGAATAAGACCCAGATCGAAATGTTGATAAGCCGCATGCAGGAAAACCTAGATATCGGAGGTTCGTAATGGAAAATCGTGGCGTGTTAGCAGCTTTTTGGAAAAAACTGGCATTGGAGCTAAATAGTGCAGGTCCACCAGAGAACAGCGAAGTGGAATGGAAAAAGATACAAATCGATATATCTGCAAAACAGAAATAATGTTACCTGTATTTTTAATAAGTAATGACCAAAAGCGCTATGTCAAAAAAGCTTCCCTCAATATAATTTATAAATTGTGAATTGTAAATTGAAAGACATCGAAAATACTTGCAAATTGATTGAGCTGAAAGAAATAAAGCTACAAATTCTTCAGCAAAATGAAAATAATAAATAGGCAGGCAAATGTTATGGCATATAGGTTTCGACTTCACCCACCTTTTTTATAATTCGTATAACGCGAAAAGGGGTTCGCAGAATTATAATGCTCGGCTATATGCTTGGCAGAGCGTTGGAGTTAAGGAAAAGGAGGAGAAAAAAACAACCCATAAAAATTAAAATTGTTCATGTAAATTCTCTAATAGGAATCTAAATAGGAATTTGCACATATGTGTGCAAAGTTTGAACCGGGTTTATTTGGAACAAAATAATATTATAGCCCCTTCACTTAAATTATATTTCAAAAACTGTTCTCACCGGAGATCGGAGATATACTTGTGTAAAAAAAATTGTATGGGAAAAATTCAAATCAAAAACTGAAAAATGTTTACAAAAAGATCGGTCTATCGGAGATACACATATGCCACGACTCTGGGGCCCGGGGTCTCCAAATTTTTTACAAAAAGTGGTGTCCATCGGAGATACATATGTGTATAAAATTTAAAGAAAATCGGGTTAATTTTTAAAAATTTTATATGGCCACCCAAATTTTAATAGAAAGTTTTGTCTCCGAAAATACACATGTGTGCAAAATTTCAATAAAAATGGGCTTTGGAAAGTGGGTTTAAAATTGACCGACCGACCGACAGACACAGCGCACGGTTGATGCGACGTACACACAACGACGTACGAAGTACCACTAAAATTCTTTCTTTTAAGTGGAGTTAAGCTGTAGCAGTGTGAGTGCCAGTTCTTCATATACTCGTAATATTGTACAAAACACAAATTAAGAATGCACTCACATAACTAAGTGTACAACACAATTCAGTTGCGGAACCATTCAGTTTTGAATAAAAATATTTGTTCTACTTCCTCTTGATATCTCTACTCTCTTTTTTTTTTTTTTATAATGTACACACGCTAAAGGGGTTTGCACCCTTATAATGCTTAGCACAGCGTGGGCGTTAGGAAATTAGGGAGAGGAAAGGATGAGATGTCTATGCACACGTGTCTTAAACGACTGCAGATCATATAAATGCGGAAACACAGAATCAGGCAATTCATTCCACATAACTATCGTGCTGCTAAAGAAGGACCCATGAGCTCGAGTTGAGGCACGGGTATTACGGATGGGTTGGAGAATGGGCGGGATGCATTCGGATATTTCTTTGAACACCGCTTGTGGAAAAAGCGATAAAACAGTGACAGGCAGGAAACATTCCTACGATGTTCAAGCGATTCGATTGTTTTCGCGATATGTACATCACCAATAAGTTTTAACGCGCGGTTCTGAACTCTGTCTAGTAGATGCAATGTGGTCTTGAGAGCACCTGCCCAGACAATGCAGTTGTATTCAAGTTTAGGGCGAATATACGCCTTGTAAATAGTAGCCAGATCTGAAGGAGTGAAGTACATCTTGCACCGTTTTAGGAAACCTAAGCATCTCGCAGCATTTTTGGCGATGGCAAATATGTGGTCATTCCAACGAAGGTTGTTGTTGACACACATACCGAGAATTGAGAGTTTTTCAGTTTCTTTGATGCAAGATCCATTCATGGTTAAAGTTTGGGGTCTGCTCTGTCTGCTGCAAAACAACAAAAAAAACAACCCCAATCGTAAAATAAGCAGCGTTGCTTGCGCTCATCAGCGCACACAGAGCACAGTCATTATAGTATGATATGATTTTTTAATGCCGCAAATGGAAAAATTTGTATGGGAGCCCCCCGACCCAGGGGCCCGTTCACTCCAAATTTTTACAAAAAGTGTTGTCAATCGAAGATACACATCCGTATAAAATTTGAAGCAAATCGGGTAAACCCGAGGCCCCAGGTGTCCCAAATAGAAAGTATTGTCATTGGAAATACACATGTGTGCAAAATTTGAATAAAATCGGACTTTAGGAAGTGTGTTAAAAATTGATCACAAGATTCTGCCAGCCAGCCAGCCACCCAGCCAGCCACGGGCACGCGAAGTTAATATAGACAATTTAAAAATGAGAAAGATTATCGGGGACAAAAGAGAGCCCTGGGGAACGCCAGCATTTAAGTGATGTACGTACTTGAAACCGTCCAATACAACTTGAAATTGAGCGGTCCAAAAGATAGCTTCTTATGCAGTGAAGCAGTTTATCATCGACACCATAAGCACGCATTTTGGACAAAAGAGCTTGATAGCTAACTCTGTCAAATGCCTTAGAAATATCGAGTGCAACTGCTTTGCTTTCACCAAATTGATGGTCTTTGCTCCATTGTACGGTGAGATATACCATCAAATCCCCAGTAGAACGTTGTCCACGAAATCCATTTCTAAGGATGTCATTGGTTTCAAGATATTTCTTGAGCTGAAAATTTATCAGCGTTTTCATGACCTTGGAAAGAATGGATGTAAGTGCTTTGGGACGGCATGAAGAAGGAGACGACGGCTTGCCTTTTTTGTGTATGGGCTGGACAAAGGCTGTTTTGTTTTCAACTTCTCAGGAAGAGTCCAAAGGAATAGAATAGACGGAAAAGCTTACGCAATGGTAATGCCAGCTTGGAAAAGCACCTCTTCAGAACTAATACTATCTGGTCCAGCGGATTTGTGAGTGTTGAGATCGTTTAAAACTCTAGCAAATGCACGAATATCTGTCCCATAGAGTGTTCAATACTCTGAGGTGCAGGCGGTAGCAATGCACAATCTGGAAGCGTTGAGCTAGAGGCAAACAGATTGGCCTTGTTCTTGTGACAAATGAAATGTTATTATAAATGAGCGTTTGAATGGGCGAGGAGGCTGTATTTTTGATTATTTTCACGAATGAACAAACATTTTTACAATGTCCCAAATTGTTGTATTTTTTGGCTCAATTTTTGGTCGTAGGCGAATTTGACTCGCCGAAGATGGGCATTGCAATAATTTCTGGCTCATTTAAAGTTTGTTCGGTTTTCCTCAGTAGGGTTTGCTTTGTAAAACCGAAAGCATACCTCTCAAATACTAGAAGTCTCTTTACAGCTCAAATCATACCATCTATCCTGTTTTGGTTTGACAGAATTATTCGTGGAGAGGATAAAGTATCTCATACAAATAAAGATGATGTTTGTGATTGAATCAGCGGCGGTATCCACGTTGCTCCCAAACCTACCTTGTTTTTGGTATTTTTTGTATTTGGTATTCTTTGCTGTGAAACAGAAACAATATTGAGATTATGAAGTTAGCAATTTTTTTTTAATGAAACAAACTTTTGCTTGCGAAGAAATATATTTTTTTTGTTTAATTTAGTTATTTGAATTAGTCTATAAACTGTTTGTTATGTTCGCTTGAATGCGCTGCCCCGCATATAAATAACTTGAATAAACTTCGGTTTCCTGGAAATTGTGGTATACATCGACTTATTTCTCTCTATTTTCCAGTGCACCGTTTGTTCTCTCTACGATATTCCGGCATTGTGCATTTATTTCATTGAATTTTTCCGACGTATAGCTGCTTTCGGGAGTCCTATACGGAGTTAAAAGCCACGGTTCCAACGGATCTCCTATGAAAAAATTTGACATAATTCGTTTTAGGTGTTTACTACTTATTGGTATACTTACATAGAAGCCAAACATTTCTGCGGTCCTGCAAGAAATCCTAATCCATTTTGGATCTAGCAGATTTGGAAGGGAAACATAATTCTGGCGAATCTACCAATAAGCGAAAATTTCTCGGATGAATAAAAAATATTTTTACTCACGCGAAACTGGCGATAGGGCTGATTAGAGTGTATTTTTCTACAGATCACCCTCGTTATTAAACAGGACTTGGGAGCACAATGTGCAATAACAGTTGTATTTTTACAGCTGCGTCGGGCTTGCCTTATATAATCATTTTCTCAAGAGTTCTAACTGACCTATATTATCTCTTTAAATTAACGATAACTTTTTATGAATAAAAGTTTTACTGACAACCGAAAAGAGTATCGTAACATACTAAAAAGTAATTCACTTCATTAAGATTCGAAAACTGAACAGCTTTAGCTTTGCTTAGAACTAGTATCTGCTCAATTCCATAAAGCATAAATTTTGTAGTAATATTGATTATCTGTCTTCGTTTGGGAATTGCAATTCTTTGATGCAATCTATATAACGATCATCTTTATTTTTATATATACCTACCGCTTCATATAGGATAAGTGTATATGGAGCAACACAAGAAACCAAGAAACCATGTACCCGAGAAAGGAACTAAAAACTTACAAAAAGCTGTCATATTTCATGGCATATTCATTCATTAAAATATATATCTCGAATTATGTCAACCGAGAGGTGACAGTTTGTCATATTCGTAATTGCAGTGATTGTCGTACGGGGACTTGTGCGGAACATTCCCACATACATTCTTGCAGATGATGTCAGCATAATCATCATCAACTGAATATTATGCTCAATACGTTTAGCATCAACAGAATAGAACGAAGACACCATACAATTGAACAAGAGCAGAAGTGAAATTCTTCTCATACTTGTATTATCGCATGCGAACGGAAACTTAGTATATGTGCTGATTCATGTCGTCGTACCGCTTCATCACGACAGGATATGTTTCAAAACGAGTACATCCCAAGCGAACCCACGTCAGTGTACCAAGAATATCCTGAGCTTTTCCACTCCTAATTTCAAATTTACACCTTAATGCACCACTGTACCTACATCACACTCGCAAACCTGGTTTGTAGGGAAAAAGCGGAAATTTCCATTTGAATTTTGAATTCCATACATGTCAATTGATTGAAAGAGGAATGCAGTACGTACATGCCCCTCTCCGCAAGAAACAAAATGATTCCCTTTCGTAAGGCAGCCTCTTCGGTTTGCATTTGTATGTTTGTTGGTTGGTTGTTTTTCTTGTTATTTTGCGACCCACGATAAAGAATGACGATGACATTCATGATAAAAAACTTAACATACGAAACCATTTTGAAAAAAAAATATATATATATATATATCTTATAATTCTGAACAGTGGCATTGATGGTGAATACTCAACCTAGTTTTTGTAGCGGAATACAAAATATTTATGAAAGTACGAGTACATATGGTTGAATGTGAGTATTGTACATTATTTATTATCGTTAATGACACAGTGAAGAGCAATGATTGTTAGGCTGTGATATTGATTTCGCATTGAGAAAGAAGTTGCGATTTCAATGTGGAGAACTGTGGAGGCTGGTTAGCGGTTGTCATACTCGGAAAAATAAATTTTAATGATCGATTCAGTTACCTAATTAAAATTTGATAAACCTGTAATCAGAAATATAAAAAATCGTCTTTTTATTATTAAATGTCACGGCTTATTAATTAGGAATAAACATTATTGTAGTTATTAAAACATTAAATAACTCAGGATTTTGGATATAACCACCCTACAATGTCCCATTATCTCATCTCATTCTTAGAAGCAGTAGAAGCATTAGAAGCTGTTGTAGGACTACAAATCTTCATTAGGAAGACGGCCGCTAGATGCGCTAATAAGCTGCAGTTAGAAAACAACTACAAACTAGGTGACCATATGGAACACCGTAAAATTCTTATATCATTTCTAGTTTTGCTCTATTTCCGAAGTTTCTGTTTGGGCAGATTATTTGTTGCGGCACTGGACGCTAGGGTCTGGGTTGGTTCACATTTTGATCAAAGATGGAATTTGGAGTTGGCGCTGGTGTCTTTGAACCAAACACCAAAGTCTCAATACGAATTGGAATGATTTCCACGGTTTTCCAGGCTTACCTTCATGCCATCGAGATCTGTGCTAGTATAAACCTTAGTAAAGGCATTAGGAGCGCGAGAATATATATCTTTTCAGATAGCCAGGCAGCACTAAGAGCGCTGTTGTTTAACTTAATGGACTCTTTATCAGTTAAATACTGCTACGATGCAGACATAACAGGGTGAAACTAGCGCTCATAGGACCTGAGCCCTAGTGCGGTGACGACTGGGCTGCCACCACAGCACTGATTATTAATTGGGAACATAGACTTTGTCTAGCCTATTGGGATCTGTCTCAGAGCTGACCCAATCCAAACGATTAATTAGGCCGTATTCCTAAAAAGAAATCCTTAATCCTTAAACAAGGATAGCATTAAAAACTGGTGAGTTTTCTCACAGATCACTATGGATGCGGCATCACCTTAACAGAATGAATCAAGGCTCAGATACGGAATGTTGGTTCTGCTCGGAAGATGACGAAACACTTTGGTTAAGGAGGCGTATTTTCCATAAGGAAATGTGTTCGTCAGCAGAGTTGAGAAACTGTACCACTAAGTCTTACTATTCTTCATCCCGCAGGTGTTACGTCTCTTAGATTAGTCACACAATATGCTACTATAGTTCTATTTAGGTAGCAGTGTCAGATATATGGGCAAGGGAATATAAATAAATTTCATGTTAATTCTCTGAAAGGAGATACATATGTGTGCAAAGTTCGAACCGAGTTAATTTGGAAAAAATATAGGCACCTATCGGGCCTCAGGGCCCATTCACATTCATACAGATGCGTTTAAAATTTGAATAACATCGAGCTAATTTTTAAAAAAATTATATGGGTACCCCTCAAAGCCTGTGTACTCCAAAAAAATGTACAAAAAGTTTTGTCAATCGGAGTTACAGATGTGTTTAAAATTTGAAGAAAATCGGGCTATTTTTTAAAAAACTTACATAGGCATCCCCTGGGCCTTAGAGCTCGTTCACTTCAAAAATTTTACAAAAGGTTTTGTCCTTCGGAGATACACATGTGTTTAAAATTTTAAAAATCCGGCTAATTTTTAAAAAATTAACATGGGCACCTGACACGCTCTAGGGCCCGTTCACTCCAAAAATTTTACAAAAAGTTTTGTCCGTCGGAGATACACATGTGTTTAAAATTTTAAAAAATCCGGCTAATTTTTAAAAACTTAACATGGGCACCCGACGCGCTCTAGGGCCCGTTCACTCCAAAAATTTTACAAAAAGTTTTGTCCGTCGGAGATACATATGTATATAAAATTTGAAGAAAAATGGTTTTTTTTAAAATTTGTATGGGGCTCCACGATCCCGGGGTCCGGGGTACAAAAAATGTACAAATGTGTCCATCGGAGACATACATGTATATAAAATTATAAAAAAATCGGATAAATTTTGTAAAATATTTGTATGGGAGCCCCCCAACCCTGAGGCCGAGGGGCCCTAATTTTAGAAAGTGTTGTCATCGGAGATACACATGTGTGCAAAGTTTCAATGAAATCGGGCTATTGGAAAGTGGGTTAAAAATTTATCGCATGATTCGACGACATGTAGTGATTGGCGGGGTCGATAGGCCCTCATACCATTTTTTTTAATAATCCATGCCATATAGCGGCATCAGATCACACCATACTATAATAATTGTGTTCTGTGTACGCAGCGCTGCTTAACGATTCGGGTTGTTCTGTGGTTGGGTTGCAGTGCTTTGCATGTGTTTTTATTTTTTATCGTTTATATTTTATAGTGGAATTCAGTATACTTTTGGTTATTAGAGAATTTACATGAACAATTTTTATGGGTTGTTTTTTTTTCAAATGTTAAATGTCACAAAATTATCTGTTTAATAAAAGCGAAATTCATGGTCGCCGCTCAGTTATTGTGTGTTTTATTGAAAATGGGCGCTGTGACTCAGTGGATGAGAGCATATACTTCTGAGCAGGAGGTTCGTGGTTCGAATCCCAGTAACACCAAAATTATTTTTTACGGTGTCCCACCTCTCGCGAAAGTCTGACAAACGTCCGAGAGTAATAACTTGTCGCGGAAATCTTCTCGGATCCGGCATTAAATTACAGGTCCCCTCCATGTTTGTGCAAAAATATACATGCTCAACACAAATGGTTGCGAGAAGCTAGGCCTTGGACCGCAATGGTCTGTCCCGCCGAATATTATTATGCTTATTACTTAAAAACACCCCTTTACGATGGACATTTATGTAAATATAATTTTCAAATGAAATTTTATTTATCCCCATACGAGTATTAGGGCTTGTGTAAATGAAATTGATTGCAAAATTTTGCCTTAATTTTATCCAAAATTCAAAAGCAAATTTATTTTCAATAAAGTGCAAAACAACTCTTATGCTGATAAATGCATAATATGTATGCAGTTGCAGAAAAAAAAATACTATACCATGCTACATTCTTACCCAACCTTGGGTTCCTCGATAGTATGGTTTATCGATAGTTGGATTTGTATATAGGTTATCGGTTAAACAAACATAAGAGAAAACAAAAAGTTATGAATAATTTGCTTTCTCGTGACGTCGATGATATTTAACATTTTATGTGTTGGATTTACTATGTACGAGTAGGTATATCGACTCAATGCTTCAGGTATATGCAACTTACAAAGATGAGTTCATTAATATTTCTTCATCGCTCGTATAAGCATGAGCATATCCTCGAATATATCCTTGATTTATTGGGATAATTATTTATTTTATTATTATTATTATATTAGGTGGGGCCGAACAGCCCTGAGCACTGCGACCTTTAGGTCTATTGTGCGTCCCTGACGTTTTACCACATTATGTGGCTGTTCAGTTCCTTCGTGAATGCCACCACGTCTGACAATGCGATTGGTCTGGCATTCGGCCATGGAACCGTATAGGCCTTGAGATGTTTCATTCTTTTCTGGGTGAGGGCTACGCATACGAAGAGTATATGCTCTGACGTTTCCTTTGCCTCGTTACAGAATCGGCAGCGGTCCGATTGGGATTTGCCTATTTTCAAAAGGTGGTCTCGGAATGGGCCATGTCCTGTCATATACCAGATTAGTGTTCTTAGTGTATGGCGGTCCAGTTTGATGGCCCTGTCCATATGACTAATGTTGTAGTTTAGAAGCTTCTTGGCTTGTCTCATCCCAGGCGAAGAATTCCATTCTGCTTCGATAGTAGCGTTTTCCCACTCTTTAATTTTTCTGTTGATATGGCATTTGGAATAGGCAATGCTGGGTTCTGGGCCAGTGAATATTCCTTCTGCGCCTTCTCTTGCGCATAGGTCTGCTGCCTCGTTTCCTGATATGCCTGAGTGTCCGGGAGACCACATAAGTGTGATTTTGTTGTTTTTGGCCAGTTCTTCTAAGTGGCGGAAACAGCTCCACGTTGTTTTAGAGTAAAAGACTGGACCTTTTAATGCTAGCAATGCTGCTTGACTGTCTGAGATCACATAGATCTCGGTTCTTCTGTACTTTCTTTTAGTACATTCCAGTACGCAGGCTTCTATTGCTATAGTTTCTGCCTGGAATACTGTTGGAGATCTTCCTAGGGGTATTCGTAGGGTTATTCTGGGTCCGAATACTCCTGCTCCGGTTCCTGTGTTTGTTTTTGATCCGTCTGTGTACCAGATGGATGCATGGTTTGGAATGGTACTTATGATATTTTCAACTTGATTCCGATCGGGTATTTTAATTGAAAAATTCCTGTTGAAATTAGTAGTTTTTATCATTAGGTCTGATGGTTGGACAGTTACATATTCCAAGTCTATTTTGGTTATGATGCTGGTGTGTCCTAGTTTGTTTGTCTTTATTTGTTTAAGTATTTCTAGTTTTGTGGCTCTTGCTACAGCCTCGCTTTTGATGTGTATGTGCAGGGGAGGAAGTCCTAGAAGTTTTTCCAGCGCTGCCGTTGGGCAGCTCTTAGCTGCACCCGTTGCACTTAGACATATTAGTCTTTGAATTTTGTTCAGTTTTGAGCGTGTCGTTGATTGCTCTGTTTTTGGCCACCAAACCAGGGCCGCGTATGTGATCCTGGGTCTGATTATGCTTTGGTATAGCCAGAGAGTAATTTGCGGGTTTATTCCCCACGTTTTGCCAAACATACGCTGACAGGCAAAGTAAGCTTTATTAGCTTTGTTTGTGATATATGATATGTGGGGGTTCCATGTTAGTTTTTTGTCAAACAGTAACCCTAAATATTTAGCTTCTGGCATTAATTGAATGGTTTTGCCTTGGAATTGTATTGCTGGTAGCGTTATTTTTTGTCTTTTGGTGAATAGGGTGCAAACTATCTTGTCAGGATTGACGCTTAGTCCAACCTCTTTACACCAGTCTTTGACTTGTTTGAGAGCAACCTGCATGCGATCTGTTATCGTGCTCTCGAATTTGCCGCGAACTACTAGGACTAGGTCATCTGCATAGCTAATATTAGTTAGGCCGTTGTTTTCTAGCCTAGCGAGCAGCTGATCCATCACTAATAGCCACAGAAGTGGCGATAGGACACCACCTTGTGGGCAGCCTCTGGTTGCCGCTATTGTGATGCTTTCCTCGCCGAATGAGGCTTGAATCTTCCTGCTTCTTAGCATGCTCATGACCCATCCTATGGTAGAGGAGTCGATGCCCCTTGATCTGGATTGTGTTTGAATTACTTCGAAGCTTGTGTTGTCAAAAGCGCCTTGTATGTCGATGAAGGCGCATAATACCATTTCTTTGCTTCGAAGTGTGTCTTCGATTTCCGTTGTCAGCTCATGTAGTGCTGTTTCCGTCGATTTACCAGTCTGGTATGCGTGTTGGCTGGTATTCAAGGGAGTTCGTTGGAGAGCATTCGATCTTACGTAATGGCCTATTATTTTCTCCATAGACTTTAGGATGAAGGATGTAAGACTGATAGGTCTATACGACCTAGTATCCTCGGGGGATTTCTTTCCTCCTTTTGGTAAGAATAGAACTCGCACATCTCTCCAGCACCTTGGAACGTATTCTAGGCTGTGACTGGCTCTGTAGAGTTTTACGAGTACTGGTTCTATTAATTTAATGCCTTTCTGCAGGAGGATTGGATACAGCCCGTCTCCACCTGGAGACTTGTATGGACCAAAAGAGTTTATCGCCCAGCGGATGCTTTCTGGTGGGAAGATGCTGGCTGAGCGTCTGTAGGCTTCAGTTGAGATAAGGTGTGGGTGCATGTTTATATCCTCGTATACTTCTTGATTATCCAGTATGATGCACTTGGGAAAGTGACTCTTAACCAGACACTCAAGGGTTTCTTGTCTAGAGGATGTCAGTTCCCCGTTTGGTTTTTTCACCGAACCAAGTGGATTATTGTGGTCAAGTGAGA
This sequence comes from Nephrocerus scutellatus, assembly GCA_947095585.1. Classification (NCBI taxonomy): domain Eukaryota; kingdom Metazoa; phylum Arthropoda; class Insecta; order Diptera; family Pipunculidae; genus Nephrocerus; species Nephrocerus scutellatus. The sequence continues at coordinate 102,397,168 of OX352762.1, read as the reverse complement.
GGGCTTTGTGTAGTCGACAAGCTGTTGGCAGTGTGTCGATACTTTCGCAAAACTCTCTCCAGCTTTTTCTTTTGCTGTCCCTTAAAGCCACGTTGTATCTGGTTAGGGCAATTTTATAGGCCGTCCAGGTGTGTGTACGCTTGGCTTTGTTAAAGAGTTTACGAACTTCTCTTCGTTTAGCCTCGAGGTCATGATTCCACCATGGAACGTCCCTGGTGCACCTGATGCGAATTATAGGTGAACTTGCGTGGTAGGCGTTTATGATTGCCTCGGTAAGGTCGTTTGCTGAGTTGTCAAGTTCAGCGATGGAGTTAATTGGGGTACATATACCAGTTAAGTTACATTTGAGTTGGTCTGAGTAGACTTGCCAATTAGTATGTTTAGGGGTTCTTATAAGGGATTGAGCCCTGTTAGGAGTTTCAATATTGAATCTAATATACATGTGGTCGGAAAATGATGCCTCTTTCATTACGTGCCATTTATGGATCGTGCTGGCCGTCCTTGTATCGGATAGGGTAAGGTCCAGTACTTCGCTCCGTATGGCGTTTATGAAGGTTGCATCGTTCCCCACGTTGTTTATCATAATATTTTTAGATGAACAATAGTTAAGGAGTTGCTCACCTCTGATGTTAGTGTTGGTGCTTCCCCAGACTACGTGGTGTGCGTTTGCATCGCATCCGATTATATATTTTTGGCCTTGAGCTGTACAGAAGTTGATGAAGCTCTGTGTTGTCTCTGGAGGGATAAACTTTGCCATTGTTTCTGTATGTTGTGTTTATTTTTACAATCTGCTGGTGATGATAATCATGATTATGAATTTTGCTTCTTTTCCATTTTGCTGTGTATTGTGTTTTCAGTTAAAATCAGATCAATAAACAAAACTTTCAGTTTTCCTTATGCACAAGGTGCTTTATTATCATATGAAAATTAGATTTTGGGTTTCTCATTTCCATGAGGGACAGTGGGATAATGATGGTTTCTGTTGAGCTGTGATTTATAATGGAGTTAATTTAGTAGAAGATGATTGATATATGATTTGTGTATGACCATGTGAAGTTGAGTTAGTTATTTACATTGAAAAAAATATACATGGTGATTGTTGGGAGCGAAAGTTTTAGTTAGGTAACCAAACAGATTTACTTGCTTATCTTCGATTGTGAATTGGCTTGATGGTGTTTTCAGATTATTGTGTTTTGCAAACTTTAATTTTGAGTACGATTTTTTTATAAGGGGTTTCCATCCTTATAATGCTTAGCACTGCTTTGGCGTTCGGAAATTCATGAGAGGAAAAGGTGAACTGTCCATGTGTCTCGAATGATTGTAGATCATACAAATGCGGAAACACAGAGTGGGGCAAATAACAAACTAACTCAAACTGATTAATAAAACATGTTAGCTTATTAAAATACGTTTTTAATTTAAAACGTTAAAAGCGAGTATTGTGCTGTGATCTGATACAAATTGCAAACTCACGTTGAATTATTATTTTATTTTTTTTGCGATTTGTTGTCATTTTTTGTGATTTGTCAATGTTTCTCCAGTTCTGAACTATGTTTAAAGTTAAAGTCTCTAGCTCAACAGGAAGTTAGTTAAAAATCAATTACAAAATTCCACCCGCACAGACAGACATACACGAAAACGATCTAATAAAACGTTTAAAAAAAAATAATCAGAATCCCCCTACAAATAATCGGAGCCAAATTTTTAATTTTTTATTTATTAAAACGTAATAAATTTATCAGATTTCATAACACTGCAACTAGTTCATGCTAACGAGCAGTTCAATTTCGTTCTTATCCGCATATATTACATACAGAAATAGCTTGTTACTTCTGTATAAAAATACAAATATACTTATATATATATATATATATATATATATATATACACAAATGGTAGATTTAGCTTCCAGCAATTAGATCTTGTGGTTTGATGCGCTTCAGCCTCGAGTAAGTCCGGTTGTATCGATGATTTATGTGTATCATCAGCCTTCGATGATGGACTGTTGCATGCTCTTTAATTGTGTCTTCTACGGTCTTGACTTTAAAATCACGATGTAGATCTGAGTTCCTAATGTACCAAGGTTCGTTGACTATGCCTATTAAGACTTTGTTTTGGAATCGTTGAATTATTTCGATGTTATTTTTAGCCGTACATCCCCGTAGCTGAATTCCGTACGTCCATACGGGTCTTAGCATTTGTTTATAAATCAGTAATTTATTGTGGATAGACAGACATGATCCGTCACCAATGCGCCAATATAGTTTTCTAAGTTTGATGTTAAGTTCTTCACTTTTCTTTTTTATATGTCCCTTTCATCTTAGTTTTGCATCTAAGTTCATTCCGAGATACTTTGATGTGATCGAGTAGGGGACTTCTCTTCCTGAGATGGTAATCGGGATATGTTGAATCTTTTTGGTCGTGAAATCAACGTAAACAGATTTAGTACTGTTCAAACGTATTCGCCATTTCTTAGTCCAATTTACTAGATCGTCTACAGAACTTTGAAGAATTCTAGTTGATACTACTTCACTTTTCTCGACTACCTACAAGTATCATGGCGTCATCGGCAAATGTAGCTACTTTGGACTGGGATGTCATTTGTAAAAAGTAAATATAGTATTGGCACTAGTATACTTCCTTGTGGAACTCCAGCTTTAATTTGTTTTAAGGTGAGAAAAAGTTACGAAAGTAACTTTTTGAGAGATAAAGCTCCAGTATTCCCGTATATTCTTATAAGCACACTTAAATCTGCCTAATACAGGGGCCGCTGATCGAATAATTACTAAATTTGGTCATTTATTAAAGCTTTTATTTAACTTGCTTTATCCGTTTACCACAAATATTGGAAGTCGATTTTCATCAAATTACCTTTGTCCAATTGAGTTGAAATTTTGCACAAACATGTAGACCCCGTGACAATGGTACAATTAAACTCCTCCGACGATGGACTTGGCATTTAGAAGCTTCATAAATGTTGCGCTCTAAAATTTTGCAAGCCTATTTTGAAATACTTCTCGTTATCCAATCGAATTAAAGTTTTGCACATATGTGCAATACTACGTACATTACAATACTTTGGTTCCAATGAGCTGGTCTGATTATGGACTCTAAAGAAACACGCATTTTTTTGGGTTCACCTGTTTCTTAGCTGCAAATCTTGCAATTCGATTTTCATCAACTTCCTATTGTCCACTTGAGTTACAATTTTACAACAAACATGTATTCTTGGTCACAATGCAATGTTATGGTACCAATAAAGTTTTCCGATGGTGAACTTGGAATATAGAAGCTTTACAAGTTTTGCAATCTAAAATATTCCAAGCCTATTTTGACATATATACTTCTCATTATTCAATCGAATTAAACTTGTGCAGACATGTGAAGTATTAATTACATTATAGTACTTTGGTTCCACTGAGCTGGTCCAGTTATGGACTCCGAAGATACACTCAATTTTTTTGGTTCATCTGTTTCTTAGCTGCAAATCTTGCAACTCGATTTTTGATGAAATAGTAAATACTCATAATAGTATATGGAAATACGAGGCAATAACAATTGGAAAAGTTAAGTGGTTGATATTTATAGCGACGTGGTTACCGTTACTGAACGATCACAAACATCATTCCTACTTATCCCTTTCAGGAATAAGTCTGTCAAACTAAAGAAAGATGACTTATATAAATACAAAAACAAATAGTATTAAAGTGCACAGTAACATATCTTTTTCGCATTAGATAGGTGTTGAACTTGATAGGTTAGAAGTTTAAGTTTGAAGAGTTATTTTCTTCGTTAAAAGAATGTCACTCTTTTACTTCTCAATGTAAATGCTTCTTGACGATCATTCGGAATGAAAAAATAATAAACCTGAACAAATAACTGAGCTTAACTTTTGGTGACATATTTTTACAAGTTTTCCCAAAGGTAACGAGTTGAGAGAAGTTGTTCAAGAAAAGTGTCTGTAAAATGTTTGCTTAACTTGTTATGTACGTTTCAGAAATACGAGTACGTGCAAAAATACCCAAATTTCCCATGCATTTCACAGAACAATCACCGAACTTAAAACTTCTTCTTGATGTGTATGTCATATTTACAAGGAAAGTACTCGCCATCGCCTTCGGTCTTCTGGACTTTGGTGCCACCGGAGGCGAACGACAAAATTTTCACAAGACAATTGATATAAATGACTGGACAAATGCAATGTTTTTCAGTTAGGATAGTGTTAAGAAGACGACGACAATAACGATGGCAAAATGACTTAGCAATTTCAATTATGTTGATGTTTATGTTCTCTTAACTTTTTATGAGTTTTCTTTCTAATCTTTTTTCACAAAAAGATTTCATATATAAATCGATAAGACCATTGCGGTTTAAGGCCTAGCTTCTCGCGACCATTCGTGCTGTGCGAGTTATATTTTTGCACATAAATGAAAGGCACCTATAATTTAATGCCGTATCCGAAAGGCGAGTTGGGAAGCTCTTCGTGACAAGTTAGAGAGGTGGGTTTTCAAGAGAGGTGGTACCGTGAAAAATACTTTTAGTGTTTCTAGGATTCAAACCTCGAACCTCCTGCTCAGAAGTCCAACGAATTAACCACGGCCACGGTACCCTTATTAATTAAGTAGATATTTTTTTTTTATAATTCGCGCACGCTTAAAGGGGTTCGCACCCTTATAATGGTCGGCTATTTGCTTGGCACAGCGTGGCCGTTAAGGAAAAGGAGGAGAAAAGAGGAGATGTCTATGAGCTTGTGTTTTGAATGCCTGTGGATCATAGTGATGTGGGAAGACAGAGCTTGGCAGAGCGTTTCACCATACGTGTTGTACGGCTTAAGAACGAATACCTGAACTCAACTGTACTTCCGAAGATGGGCTTCAGGGTAAACTGAAGAGCATTTAGAGCTCCACGAGTATTGCAGTTGAATTCAAGGAGAGGTGGGATGCAGTTGGCTATTTCTCTTGAGCACCGCTGGTAGAAAAAACGATAAAACAGTGACAAGCAGGAAACGTTCCTGTAGTGTTCGAGTGAATCTATTGATTTCGCATTGTTTTCGTCACCGATAAGTTTTATCGCACGGTTTTGTATTCTATCTAGTTGATGCAAGGTGGTTTTAGGCGTACCAAACCAAATATGACAAGTGTACTCAGTTTAGGGCGAATAAAAGCCTTGTATATAGTAGCCAGATTAAAGGGAGTGAAATATTTCTTGAACCGCGTTAGAAAACCTAAGCATTTCGCAGCATTTTTGGCGACGGTAAATATGTGGTCATTCCAACGAAGCTTGTCTTTAACGCACATACCGATAATTGCGAGATTTACAGTTTCCTAAATGCAAGTGCCATTCATGGATAATGGCATGGGATTTAGGATTTGCTTAGACGACAGGTAACAGCATTGGGTTTTGGAAGCGTTAAATTCTACTCAATTGTTTTTTCCCCGTTGTATTATGCTGTCTAGGTCAGAATTTAACGTGCTTAACATACAAAGTTTTTTGAGTTCCACATGAGAAGTGGAGGGACGTTCCTCAAACTTATATGAGAAGCTAAGAGTGGTGTCGTCAGCGAAAGAATGAATTGGATTAGAAGTCACAGATAAGAGATCATTAATAAAAATGAGGAAGAGTGTCGGGGAGAAAACAAAGCCCTTAGGAACGCCAGCATTTAAGTTATAAACTTTAGACTTGAAACCGTCCAATACAACTTGAATTGAGTCCAAAAGATAACTTCTAATCTAGCGAAGCAGTTTATCATCGACTCCATAAGCACGCATTTTGGACAAAAGAACTTGATGCCAAACTCTGTCAAATGCCTTAGAAATATCGAGTGCAACAGCTTTGCTTTCTCCAAATTGATGCAAAGACCGCTTCCACTGTTCGGTGAGATATACCATCAAATCCCCAGTAGAACGTTTGCCACGAAATTCATTTCTAAGGATCACTAAGGATTTCGTTGGTTTCAAGATATTTCTTGAGCTGAAAATTTATCAGCGTTTCCATGACTTTGGAAAGAATGGATGTAAGTGCAATGGGTCGCTATGAAGAAGGAGACGACGGCTCGCCTTTTTTTGGGTTTGGGCTGGACAAAGGCTGTTTTTCAACATCTCGGGAAGAGTCCAGAAGAATAGGATAGGTGGAAAAGCTAACGCAACGGTGCTGCCAGCTTGGAAAAACACCTCTTAAGAACTATTGGGGAAATACCATCTGGCCCAGCGGATTTATGAGTGTTGAGATCGTTTAAAACTCTAGCAACTGCACGAGTAAGAATGAATATCTGTACCATAGAGTGTTTAATACTCTGAGGAGCAGAAGGTAGCAATGCACATTCTGGAAGCTGCGAAATACGCAGCAAACAGCTTGGCCACACTTTACTTTTAGAAAATTGCAACTTTAGATATGTTTATGTAATGTGAAACGATGCAGTAGCAAAGGTGAAATTATAAATACCGTGAAAACGTTTCGAATTAACGGTTGTGCATAGAATTACGGAGGAATGGATAAACAAAATGCCGAGAATCGAAAGGAATCCATATTATGTAATATACCTACATTTGAAGATTATACTCGCTTTAGGGTTTGTGAATAAGTTATGTTTCCTATATTAGAACAAAGTTCAATGTTGTTACGTTGTAAAGTAAGTGTACTCTCTACAAGGACGACCCAACGGTGTTGTGTAAATTTCTTTATCAAAGCATACAAAGCATACTAGTAATACTCCGGCCACACGCACAAAAATGTAATAACCGTCATAAATGCCATAGCGTCATACTATTACTGCTACAGTAAGACACGATACGCTTCTATAACATCACAAATGCGCACTCACAACTTGCCATAGGCAAGTAAAGCTGGAATCGTCCTCATAAATGCAAATTGAGAAATGGTTTGGTGTTGTTAACATTTCTTATGGAATTCATCGCTGCACAACTCGACGATAGAGACTTGCAAAAGCAAGTGGGATTTCCTCTTTGATAAAGATTCTTTTTATGCAATTCAGGATCATTTTCTAAGGATCTTTGACGGTAGCATAGCTTTTATAACAGACATTCGGTACTAATAAAGTGTAACATTAAACTGTAGCAATATTCGCGCCATCATACTATCATATTTTAAAGCAGACCTTTATTTAAGTATAACTTATAGCATAATTAGATAAAACTTATCATTAGTTTTGTGGGCGTGACCATTTGTAACTTCCGTCTTTAAATAAGAGAATTTTAACATTAAATACAATCTTTGTTATTTAGCTTAAAGTCGGAGGCGTAGTAAAAATTGTAAACGTCACTGTCAATGCATACCCACTAGGGATGGGAAGATATCGGGCACAAATTTAAACTCATACATGTTTTCATGAGAATGAGAGCTTGGGCAGCGAAGCGCACATGAACATCTAATTTTTAATAAAAAGAAAAGCAAAAACAAAGAAAAAAACTATTTTTATTAAAAAAATTTAGTAAGACAAGATTAGAAATATATAAAAGATATTTTGTCTTTACCAAAAAATGCGAATAATAAGCACCCTTAACGCATTCTTTCTCAACTAGAGATTGATATTAGAGCAAATGCATGCAGTAGAAATTTCGTTCAAGTTTAGAAACATTGGATCTTGATACTCCACAATGGATTTAATTTAAAAACCTGTGAGGCGGAAAGTCAACTATGATTGCCCTCTAAGTGAAGATATTGTTATTGTGATATTTGCAAATAAAACACAACACAAGTTTATTTAATTTATAAATTACAACTTTATTAAACAAACAGTAAAAATAGCAAAAGTTCACAAATTACACTGGCGATTACTTTTCTAAGTACACAAAAACAGTTATTACAACAATACTTGTATTTCACTACTGTTCCTTTAGCTGGTAACTCTTTAACTGCTCTGGTTGAATTTCAAATAAGAACTGAACTACTTCTGCCAAACGCCTCTATTTATACTTATTGAAAAATTTCCAGAAACTTTTAATCTTATATACAGAAATATCGAGAAAATACCACAACATTGTGGCAACTTCCCTTATTTACAACTAACCATACTAATATGGAATGAGTCATTTTCTAAAAATAAACTACATGTATAATCATGTACCTACACACATTCTGGACAAACCGGTTTGACTACTATTTTGACCAATACAGAATGATTTAAACTTATAGTCCGTTAATCTTTGAAATAATCTAATTAATCTTACAGCCCAAAAGTATGCAATTCTAATTAAGTGCCTATTTTTGGACGAGTATCTACATTGCCATTTATCTTGGGATTCCTTTTTCATTATCTGCGCTACTAACTACTTTTCATAGCAATATTAATGCTTATATGCCATGATATTATTTTTTTGAAGTTCATTTCAAATGAAATCAAAAACATAAGCCAATGGAATCATCACAGTATTCGCACGTCAAGACTCGACGGGCTTAATTTGGTCACAACCACCACGCCGTTTTTATTAAATTCTCTATGTTAACTTTTCGTTCATATGGTTTTGTTTGTTTGTTTGCAGGTCACAATTATTATAATAGTAATAAAATTCGGTGCGACAGACCGTTGCGATCCAAGGCCTACCTGCTCGCGACCCTTTCTGTTGTACATGTATATTTTGGACACAAATGGAAGGGACCTACAATTTAAGGCCGGATCCGAACGGCGAATTGAGAAGTTTTTCGTGACAAGTTATTACTCTCGAAACGTTTGTCACACATTCTCGAGAGATGGAACACCGTGAAAAATTCTTTTGTTGTTACTGGGATTCGAATCACGAACCTCCTGCTTATACGCATGCGCATTTCCACTGAGCCACGGCGCCCACTACACAATTATTATGATACATTTTTTAATCCACTTCCTGAAATCAAAATTTGTACACATACATCTCCGATGAAAACACTTTCTATAAACATTTTAATGTGATCGGGGCGCAGGGGCTCCAATAATTTCTTAAAAATTAAAACTTAGCACACATTATTACATGAAAAAAATTTTAATTTTTTTGGGTTGGTTTTTTTACGTTCACTCAGCAAATAGTAAACAAGATAGGAAGTTGCAAGTAGTGCTCTCTTTATTATCTAGTCAGCGCCACTATTATTGGGCTGTTAAATTGTATGGGCAGTTTTTTGACGATTCTAAGGACATTACCATAGCATGAATAGAAAAGAAAACTTCGGTCTTTAACGATAGTTAAAAAATGTGACATGTTCTCTTTTGTGATCAGGAAATTGTAAGTGAGAGTAATATTAGAGCATTAGCGAGGGAATTATAATCGATACAACTACTAAACAACTTTTTAATTTTTATAATATTATACAAAATATAGGCTTACTTAAAAGTTCGTAATGGATTTTGCAAATAAACACACTAATTACAACTTTACAAGTAGCAATAGTTCAAAAATTCACACTGATGATTACCTATTATTCACTCAAATAACACTTATTCACTACGCTGTCTATCTGCAAATAATCTGGTAAAAATCTTTTCTATTCTATACGAACTATCTAGCAACTACCAGAACATTCTGTATTAATTTATACGAAATTCAGCTGATACAATTTCAACACCGTGGCTCAGTGGAAAAGAGCATGGTTTCTGAGCAGGAGGTTCGTGGTTCGAATCCTAGTAACATCAAAAGTATTTTTCACGGTGTCCCACCTCCTGCAAAAGTCTGACAAACGTCCGAGAGTAATAACTTATCACGGAAAGCTTCTCAATTCGCCGTTCGGATCCGGTATTAAATTGTAGGTCCCCTCCATTTGTGTGCAAAAATGAATATGCTCAAGACAAATGGTTGTCAGAATCTTGTTCCGCAATGGTCTGTCGCGCCGAATATTATAATTATTATTAGTTCTAAATTATCTATGATGAAACCATAGATTCAATTCAGTGGTTTTATTTTAAAAAAATTATAATTAACGTTCTTGGGTGGTGTGCTTTTTTACAAGTTTACATGAACTGCAGGCGTTTTATACCACATCAAATATTTTTTTCAACCATTTTTTTGACAAAATGTTATATTCTTGTGTGCATTTTTATCCGAAAAGAAACATCAAATTCCAACAGTAAAAACGAAAACTGCACAGAAAAGAAATCAAAAATCAGCTAGAATCAGACCATGGTCAAAGAAGTTGGGTAAAGTTAGTGGTAAAGTAAAAACGTTTCAAGGCATTTCAGGAAAACAGTTTTATGTGCACATTCAGCTCCACAGGAGAGAAAATTTATTGTCCTGTGGCACATAGTTGTTTAACATATATGACATAGAAAACTTAAATGGAAAAATAGGATTTCGCTAAAGTGTCACGATTATTATGTGGGTATATGCAAGTTTCAAGCAATACATCTTTTTGTCAGTTACGAATCATAAAAAACTGCGACAAACAATGCATTTCATTTAAAAATATTTAAAAACTGGAAGCACTCGTGTGGGTAGCAAAATGCTCGGGAGTTGATGATGATGATTTCAGTATTAAAAGCGTCCTCGGAAATAAGATTCTAAGAGGCCTTTTAGATGTCTTTAGAGACCGTAATCTAAGTCTAAAACATAAATAAAACACCATATAAGGGTGTTATACGTGATCAAAACAACGATAAGCCCTGCTAAAATTTAATGTTATGAGCACATACTTCTTTCACAAACTTTAGGAACTGCTTTTTTTTAATCTCTGCTGCTTGTTATATGGGAACCTATGTAGGTGAATTCTAGGACTTGCTCTATTGGTTTATTGTTTACTGCCAATTTGCATCTTTTGGTTCTTTTGGTATAACTATTGATTTGGTTTTATCGACCGATTTCTCCATATTGTAGGAGATTGCTGCTTTTTCAAATTTATATAGCAGTCTTTGCAAATTGTCTTCCGTTTCAGCATTGAGAATTGCGTCATCTGCGTAGCATATCACTTTAAATTCGCCGGTTGACATGCGATAACCAGGTGCAGCTTTTTTGACCCCTTCGATGATAGCTTTCATGATAATGTTGAAGAGGGTCGAGCTTAAACTGTCACCTCGCCGGATTCCTGAGGTAATAGGAATCATATCGGTCCTCCTAGCGTTAACACTGATTATTGTTCTGCTATTAGTGTTTGGTTTTTGAATGATAGCTAGTGCTTTAGGTGGAATGCCCTTCGCTTTCCAAACCGTGATGACATCATGTAGTCGGAAAAGGTCAAAAGCTTTTGTTATGTCGACGAAGCACATGTACGCAGGCTTGTTGAACTCTAGAGATTTTTCACATATTTGTCGTACCATGAATATGGCGTCAAATGTTGATCTGTTTTTCCGGAAACCTTGCTTTTCTTCGCATATGCCTTTTTTGTGATTTCGAAGGCAAGCATTTTTCTAAATAGCTTGAGAGATGCCCCGGTAATTCTTGGGCTCTTTCTTGTCACCTTTCTTAAACACGAGAATAGTGATGCTGTCTCTGCATTGCTGTGGTATTGAGAAACTGTCATAGATTTTGAGGAATACCTCGTAGATGTATGGCCCTCCATATTTGACTAGTTCGTTGAGGATTTTGTCAATGCCGGGGTTTTTCAGCTTACTTATTGTCATCTCAGTATCTTGAAGGGTGGGTGGGATCATCCGAGCTCCTTCCTGTTAGTGTTAATGGTTGTTCTTCGTTGCACAGCAGCAGCAGAAGTTGCTTATCCAGGTTTCGACTGGTATGGTGGATGAGCTACGGAGTCAATTCCAAATCTTTTTCTGACCACCATATATTTCGTGTTCCATATCGGATGAGAATTCCTGCCAGTATCGTTCTTTAATTTGACTGATATTAGTGTTAGCTCTGTTTCTGGTAACTTTATATTGGTCGTACGTTATTTCTGATCTTCTGTATCTTAGATATTCCTCTCGTTTTTCTTTTGCCAGAATTTTTGCATCTTCGTGTGTCTTCTATTGTGGTTGATTTCGAGGTTTCTTGTACATATTGCTTCTTTCGCTGCTGTGGTAATGTTTGATCTTATTTTTGACCAAGATGTTTCTATGTCATCAAGATCAGTGATTTTATTTGATTCAATTCTGTTGTAGAGTCTATTTTGGGTTATTTTTGATTCAATTTTATGATTCTCTAGTTCTATGACTGTTTCTTGATCCTTGCTGTTTAATGATGTTATGTTTCAACATGGTAATCGTATTGTATTACGGTTATTATGTCGTTCTTTCCTTTTTCGTGCCGCGTCGTCAACGATGTTGTGGTTATTATCCAAGCCTTGTGTTGTGTATATCTTTGAGTGGTATTCGTATTTCCGGATTTTGTTGTTTTTATGAAAACATGTAACAGCAAAACTGTCAAACTGAATACACGTTTTTTGTTGTTATCAAATCATGTGACAGCAGAACTGTCAAACTAAACGTCACATTTTTTATTGAGATTTTCATACAAAAATATCTTCCAAATTTCCAACTTTTCCGGGGGATTTGTTGTTTTTATGAAAACATGTGACAGCAGAACTGTCAAACTGAATATCACATATTTTTGTTGTTATTAAAACATGTGACAGCAGAACTGTCAACTAAACATCACATTTTTTTATTGAGATTTTCATACAAAAATACCATCCAAATTTCCGGTGGATTTTCCAAAAAAAATTTCTTACAGTTACGAACGCAAGAAAAAAAAATCACCCAAATCGGTCGAGACGTTCTTAAGATACGATCTTTAATATATGCGGCAATTAACTTCTATTTATATAGATTTTGCGTAACTGGGTAATTCATCACAAGCAATTCATCGCGTGCATTTCATCGCATAGCAATTCGTCGCGGGTACAATACATCGCATAGCAATTCATCGCGTAGTAATTCACCGGAAACAAAAAAAAAAACACATTTAAAAAATAATAAATTTATATTTCAGGTTTTGGTTTATGTAAATAACACCGATTTCAGAATTATGGCTATACTCTTCAAGTAGATAAAAGCTTCAAGTAATCCCAAAATTTTTAACCGCGCACCATAACGTGTTTTTTGCGTTTTTCCTGTCGCAAACTAAACCTGTTATGCAATAAATTGCTATGCGATGAATTGTACCTGCATCGGTGCATCCTATGCGGTGAATTGCTATGCGATGAATTGCCGCGATGGATTAAACCCGCAATGAATTGATATTCGTTGAACTGCTTGCGATAAATTGCTATGCGATGAATTGCACGCGATGAATTGCTTGCGATGAATTGCTTTCGATGAATGGTTTTGCTATGAATTAGCCTATATTCCTTATTTTGCTATAAACTTTTTTGCATAACAAGAGAATAAATAATTTTCTTTTTAAATAAGTTTAAGGTAAAAGCTGGCATTAAATGAATATGACCACCCACCTTAAGCCGAGTAGGAGTTAATCTCGAAAAGCAATTCAGAAAAAATAGAACAAAGCAACTTTATTCTCATTTCGTTTGCCATTCTGTGTACTTCTGCTCCATCGTACGAAAAATAAACAATGCCCATTTCAACTGACTGCGTTGAGAATATCCAAAACAACAAATGCGTAACCGACAAACCAGTTGACTTCGTAGAAATGACCTTGCTAACAATTGTTGTATAGTTTTGTACTAGTTTTTCAAAAAAAAAGTAGTATTTTGTTGTTATTTCTTCTTGTTGTTGTAATGTTGAGAATCTGTCTTTTAAATTTTGATGCGTCAAATATAGTAAAAAAAATAGTGCATTTGTGAAGAAGTTCATCAGATATTATTTTCTCAGGGGATATATGAGGCATTGAGATGAAAAATTTAAACCCAAAGCTGTACTTTGTATTTGAAACAACTACCTTATAATACGTAGATATTTTTAAGATGCCATGACGCAAATTTGAGATTTAACATATTCGCTTCATAAAATTAATTAAACATGTTTAAATGTTAAAATGTATATGAAGCTTTCATCCAGATCGCGCAAGCAGCACGAAATCTGGGGCTGCACAGAAATGAGAGCAAAACAAAGTACATGGTGGCCACGTCTTCGACTAGAAGATCCAACATTGGTCCCGCAATTCAAATAGTGGAGCGCGAATTTGAAGTAGTGCAGTCCTTTAACTATCTCGGGTCAACTGTAACTGCCGATAACAGCATGGAACCAGAAATACGCGCACGGTTGCTTAAAGGCAACAAAGCTTACTATAGTCTATCAAGACTCTTCATATCCAGGAACTTAACCATCCAACCTGCTGGTATAAAAGATAATGGTCATACCAGTACTTACATATGGATCCGAGACTTGAGTGCTTATCAAACAGCATTCTGACCTCTTAGCCGCGTTCAAGAGAAAAGTCTTACGGATAATTGTTGGCCCCGTATGTGAGGAAGGACAATTCCGAAGACTCTATAATGATGAGATCTACGAGCGTTACAGCGATTTCGACATCGTGAAGAGATAGGTTCCGTAGGTAGGACACCTAGCTGAGTTAAGTTTCGTTGTTCATTTATTCTTCTCCCCTTTTTGCCTTAATTTTTTTGCTATTATTTAAAAATTTTAAATTCATACTTTATTAAAAAAAAATTAAGTTATACGGTATTGATGAACTCAATAATAATAATAATATTTGGTGCGACACACCGTACAAGTGAGCTTCTCGCGACAGTTCGTGTTATGTGTGTTCTATTTTTGCACTTGAATAAAAGGGACACCTACAGTTTGAAGCCGTATCCGAACGGTGAATTTAGTGTCTTTCTGTGACAGTTATTACTAAATACTAAATACTAACCACTAGAGCCACGGTGTCAACAATGCATATACAATTAATCGCACAATCCATCAATTTTTAACACATCCCACCTACGGATATTCTTATTTACACGGAAAATCAGAATATAGTGATAATTATTATTTTTTGTCCTTGGGCATGAAAATAATATCCTCTGTTATAATTAAAATTTTTAACTTCAAACAAGGAATCGTTAAAGCTATTAAAATTTCCTAGCAAAGCTGGGTAACTTCGCTGCGTTTTCACTTCCGGCTATACTCGCAATTTAAGAAATGCAACTCACTAAAGATTGTGTATAGTCTTATAAAGCTGAAACTATTAAGATGATGAAAATATCTCTGAGGATTTGAACGTTTTGCACATCTCGCATACTGCCGTCAACTGGCACAGAAAACACAAACAAGTTGCAACAATATTTACTATACCGGTAGAGACATATCTAGGCCGCATTTAATATTATGAGAATGGATAAACGTAATGACGGTGATATCACTTGCAATCATGAAATCTTTATCTACTACATGAGTATAAACACATACAAATGAGAGCGAAAAACATAAAATATAGCCGGTAGATAGGATGTTGAGGCTTCAAAATACTAAGTAAACTTTTAATTTTTGTATTTTAATTCTACTTAGAGCTAAACGTGAACTATACACATATCTTTTCAAGTTTGTAAGTTTGGTATGGTATGAACAAAAACACCTAAACAGTGTCGTGAGGAAGAGCGCTATTTAGTCAATTTTTTTAGATGCCCAGAAACTATCATTACCTTAATGTTTTAATTTTTATTTTTAATTTTATTTTATTTATATTTTTAACTTTTCTTATTCAGTTAAGCCAACTTTGCTTAGAATATAAATTATTATTCATTTCATAGAAACAACACTTCGGTCATTCATGTTCATAAGCTCAACATACATTTCAAGGTCCATCTAAGTGGCAGCGATTACTCGCGGCAAAATTTAATTTTTAAAATCTCTATATTATTACGAATATTAAATTAGAATGCTTTTATTGCACTGTACATAGTCATATATAAGAATAAGCATTGTTATGAATTGTATTAGAATCAAGAAATTACCAGCAACCATTGCATACCTTTAGGGTCAGTAATATTGTTGGGAACTTGCATATAAAATTGTGTGGAGTTTTTTTATAAGATGACACTAAAAATTGTCTAGTACTTTCTTGTACTTTTTGGGTAGATCAAATAGAAGACAGCAGAAAATGCTGAATAGGTACAAACACATCGAAAGATAGTTATTTTTTGGAAGTGATCCACACTACTTGAAATTTTAGAGCTTCCGTCTATGTGAATAATTATAAGTGAACAATAAGTAATCACCAAGTGTAAATTTGTGAACTTTTGCTATTTGATAACTAAAGTTATATTTTATTAATTAACGAACTTGTGAAGTGTTTTTATTTGCAAAATCCATTACGAGCTCTAGAAAGCCTAAATTTCGTAACAATATTGACTTTGCGTCCGGATGTTTACATTTGTTTGTTGCTGGCCAAATCTTGTGATAAATTTTTAACCCACTTCCTAAGATCCGATTGTATTCAAACTTTGCAGACATGTTATCTCCGATTACAACACTTACTACAAAAACTTGGAAGTGATCGGGCCCCAGGATCGAGGAGCTCCCATATAAAATTCTTAAAAATTATTATTTCGCACTTTAATAAAATAAATAGTATACTTTTAGGTGCGTATTTTGAATTCTTTCCTTTGCTTCGCACGTTTTGTTATTCTTTTTGAGTTTATATTTAAAATTTCGTTGGGTGTCGATGGCAACCTAGGCATTGAACAACAAGACATCTTCATACTTTGATTATTAGAGAATTTACATAAAAAATGTTACGGGTTAGTTTTTTCTCTGCAACAAATTTTTTTTTTTTATATATATAGAGACTTATTGCCAAGGGATGACTCCCTGAATGACTTACGTCACGGCAATAAGTTGGGCTAAGCCCTTTATTAAATTCAAAATAAAATAAAAATCGAAAGAATGTGATTTACAATATATCACATTCCTCACGTTTGTAGCCGGTTTCAATTTATTTTCTCAGAATTCTCCCTGATTCATTGGAAAAGCAATACGAAAAACGAACACGAATTTAGAACGACGCGAGTCCAAATACTTTTATCAATGAATCATGGTCAGGGAAAACTACAAAAAACCTTGACCAAGAAAATATTACAAATTATAAAAATAATTTAAAAAATACTGATAAACAATATTATATATATATTAAGAAACAACTTATGAATACTTTAGCCATCATCCTTCAAGAAGTTGTTAACGGCTAATTTGAACGCCTGCAGATTATAAGATTCTGGAAACACGTGTTCGACCAATTGATTCCACATCGAAGAGACTCTCGGAAAAAAGGAGGATTTAAAGTGTTGGGTTCTACATGAAAAAAGATTTAAGGCAAATCTATGTTGATTGCACCTTAAACGAGTGTTTACGTTACTGAGAAAAGGCCCAGGAACTAGAGAACGGGTTTCTAAAGAACATTTACCGTTGTAAAATTTATAGAAAACAGATAAAGCTCCTACATTTCGTCTGTGCTCCAAAGTATCAAGAGACGAAGTAATGGTTACATCGTTTATCAAACGGATAACTCTATTCTGAACACCATCAAGATGAACCAAATGCGATCTTGGAGCACCACCCCACACATATGAATTAAATTCTAAAATTGGTCCAACATAAGATTTATATAATCTTAACACTTCAGAGGGAGTGAAGTAGAAGTTACAACGTCTTATGAAGCCTAAGCATTGGCTAGCTCTTTTTGAAATTTCATAAATATGTTCTTTCCAGGAAAGATCACTTGATACTTTTAAACCTAACAACTTAAGTGAATCAGATCTCGCAATAGAGGTACCATTAATAACAGGAGGAACATAATGTTGAGTTGTCTTCTGAGAAAAAAGGCAAGACTGGAATTTATTAGGGTTAAATTCTACTCTGTTAGAAATGCCTCAATCAAGAATGATTTGAATATTAGACAGAATAGTCAAATTCATTAATTCACGCGAACCATTCAAGCGAGAATTGCATTCTTTTTGATTGTCAAACTCAATGGAGGCCGATAGTGTTGTATCATCAGCAAATGAATGGATATCACAGGTTATAATTCTCAATCCATGTAATGAGAGAGGAGTGTAAATTCAGCGCACGAATCTTATTAATAAGACAATCATGCCATACTCTATTAAAAGCTTTAGCAATATCTAAGGAAACAACGCTTGATTCACCTAGGTTTTCAATGCTTCGCTCCAAACAATGAGTCATGTACGTCATTAGTTCGCCTGAAGATCGATTTTTACGAAATCCATACTGCACATCGGATAAAAGAACATTCGAATCCAGATAGTTCATTAGTCTGAATTTAACGATAGATTCCATTACCTTCGATAGAACCGACAACAAAGCAATAGGTCGGTAGTTCGTAGGTGCCGATTTATCACCTTTTTTCGGGACGGGTTGAATATTAGCTATTTTCCAAATTGACGGAAAAACACCTGTCTTCATTGAGAGATGAAACAATTTGCTGAGCGGTTTTGCCAAAGTAAGATGACAACTTTTCAATACTAATGGCGGAATACCGTCGGGGCCAGTCGCTTTATTGGGGTCAAGTTCTTTCAGAATCTTTGAAACAACCCGTTTCCGAAAATAGATTTTAGACATACCTGGGCCTAGATTCGGGAGAATTGGGGGGCTTTGATTAGTTAAAGGAAGAGTAGACGCACCAGCGAAATGAGAAGCTAAGAGATTAGCTTTCTCAATATTAGTTCTATAATGAATACCATTATGAAATAAAGAAGGAATAGACGAAGTATTGTCTGCAAAGTTTATTTTAACCAATGCAGCAAACGACCAAAAGCTTCGACTGTTTGAATCAGAATCCAAAATTTTTCGCATGCTATCTCGAATCTTAAGGTCATATATTATTTTGGACCTTTTCAATATAGCGTTTGATCTGTTTCTAGCTATTCGAAACTTTACAAGGTTTTCTTCAGAAGTGCAATTAACGTAGTCCAAATGGGCTGCTTTTTTACACGCGACTGCTGACCTGCAATGTTCGTTAAACCATTTATTTTTTCTTTTTAAATGAAGAAGGAATGCAATTTTTCATTCCTAGCAAAATGGTTGACGTGATAAGTTGTGATGCTTCATCAGCATTATTGCTGGAAAAACAGGTTGACCAATCAAATGAGCTATAAAATTGGTTCAGGAGCTCCCAGTTAGCATTTTTATAGTGCCAGAGTAGCCTTTTACTTGTAGTCTCAATAAGGGCTGGTGATATTAACGATTTGGCTGGAAATTGGGCTACTATCAAAGCATGGTCAGAAAGACCTAATGGAGCAGATATATCAATTGAATATTTATCAGGCATAGTTGTAAGAAATAAATCTAAAAGGTGAGGTGATTGACCAGTAGTATCGGGATACCTAGTTGGCTTATCAACGAGTTGGGTGAAAAGATTAACATTTGAAAATAGTTCAGCGGTTTCACCTGATCGATCTCTACCATTCGAATAGGTCAACCATGAATCATTGTGTACATTAAAATCACCCAAGACTACCAATTCTGATGTTGGTGATGATTGGTAAATCTTGTCTATTGTGTCTGATAAGTAATTAAACTCAATATTAGTGTCATCAGGTGACAAATTAGGACTACGATAAAGGGAACAAATAAATATCGAATGGTTTGAAATTACAATTTCAATCCATATCGTATTGAACATTGGATTACTGTTTGGAATATTAAAATTAGGTACACTAAAACTGATGTCTTCTCGTATAAATAAAATAACCCCACGATGAGGAACCAAACAGTCGACACGAGAATACCCCTGACATCATTTGGGGTACCCTGAGGCCTGCGTTTCACATAAACTTAGAACCGCAGGTTTATTCGCGTCAAGATGTGCTACGATCGAGTTGAAATTACTTTTAATGCCGCGAATATTTGTGAAATGAATTTCAAAATAAGAGTTCATTTTACAAATTAAAAATACCGAACCCGTCAAGATGATGAAAATATACGTAAAATAAGATAATAATAAAATAAAAAATCAAAAAATATTATAAATAACAATAATAAGAAGAATTTCTACGACCAACCACTCAACAGTGAAACAGTTACTTATTCGTTTGTAGTACCAGGCCTAACAAACGAAAAAGGCACGCACAGCTACTGAGACAGAAAGTCAATAAAAATTCTACTTCTAAAAACTACTCAAATAAAATAAAAACTTGAATAACAATACTTTTTAACGTAACTGCTTTTTTGTGTCTGATTCTTTGGTAACGTTACAATATGATGTCTTTGTTTTGATGGTATTGCTATCAGCAGTATCCACACTTGATGAACAATATTGGAAACGCCTGTAACCGCTGTTCGAGTTCAGCAATTTTTGTCGTTAGGATTTTATTGGACTTCTTTTGTTGATTCAGTGTGATGATCTTGTCGTTTAGATTATCCAACAGCACCAGACTCTTCGATTATAAATTGGCGATTGTTTCCGCTTTGGTAAATCTACTCCACTTTTGTTGATATTCTTGTTTTTCAAATTACCAATTTGTTCTTTTTAAGATTTTGCTTTTTTTATCGATCTTGACCAATAAATTTAACACTTTTAGATATGAAAAATTAATCTTAAAATATTTTAACACAACAATAAATACTGTATGGTATTAAACACAATTTAAAATAATGAAAAAAGTTAATTTTAATTAAAATGAAAATATGATAAAATATTTTCAATTTTTTGAAATAAAATTTATTTTAATTTTTTGAATATATTTTTTTTGCTTGCGTTTGACTGGAAATTCAAAAAAGTGCCAAACAGCTCAAAGCAATGGAATGAGGACAACATCCTTTAGCACTATGGGAAAATCATATGACAGGTTCAACACTCCCACTACTACTTGGCACTACTTGGCGCCCAAGAGTAATACGAAATAACATGTGCTGTCTGTGTATGTTTCACCGATTGTATTGTGTGCTATTTGTGCTGTGTGCTTCATAACACAAGGTATGTGTGCACCATAGTCTCACTTACAGGGTGCTTTCTAGCAAACAAAACGTTGTTTTCTTAACTTTCAATGTCCCAAGTATTTTAAACTTTAACCTATTTGTTTGTATGTTGTCAGCCGGCTTGAGTTTGCATTTAGAGAGACTATTGTGCCCTGCCAAACTTGATAAAATCAGTTCAAAATGGCGAGTTTTTTTGCGGGAGGCCAAAATCGGACCCTGGCTGTAGAGAGCTAAATATGATGAAGATAATTGCACAAAACCGAGTTCTTTCGAGATACCTATTGGGAACATTTAAAAAAAAGACTGAACAATACTTGAACCTGTTCCCCATGCTTTTGCACAAAACCGAGAAAAAAACAAAACAAAAAAAAATATTGAAAACTCAGCCCAGATTTGAACCCGAGACTTCTACATCTTGTTTTTTTCTTCCACCCAGTGCTTTAACTCGTGAGCCACGCCACAAACACATAGCAATAGGCTTATTTTTGCAAACTTGAAGAAAGCTACGTTTTCGTTCTGATTCAGCTTCTCTTGGATTTGTGTATTGCAAATAGACAACCGAAACCACTTATACAAATAAATGGACTCATAGTTTGTCTTATTTAATTTAAGCTATTATTGCATTTCATCATCTTAATGAGGTTTTTGCATGTATTCTACGTATAAATTTGGTCTGGACAAAACTATTTTTCATACATCTCTGGCCCTACATTTAATTTTAAGCGATAATTATAGATAAATTGGTGTTTTTATATTAAACTTTAAAATGTATTTTCGATAAGATAATAGCATGGATAATAGCATCGGAAATACGTCTGCTGGTCTTGCATTCGCAACTAAATCAACTAAAAAGCTATAGTAAAGTGCAATTGAAAAGTTTGTATTAAAACACAAATATTCTAATTGCAACAATTTATGATTACAATTCATATACTAAGAGTAATATATGTAAATAATACATCCAAACAGAAATATTTGCAAAGTCCTACTCTTCGCCAAGCATAAAATTATTTGAGTTGATGCTGTGAGGAAGCATACTCAACAACAGGACTTAACAGCCAGGAGCTATAAAGTTGAAAATTAATAAAATCCCAGCTGGACGCACTCAACCAACAGGCTGCATTTGCCATTAGCTGTGAGGGTAATGTAAAAGTATTGTTATTTACCATTTTTCTCATGTGTAGCATGGGATTAAATAAATTTTAATTATTTGTTGTAACTTTCATCAGTTAGCAGTTTACTTCCCCAGAGTGACCTGCAGATCTGAACAAAGCTAAAACTGAAATACCCTTCATCGTAAATATAAGTAAATGCTACAGTATTATAATTTATGGATAGCTCGTTGTTGTTGTAATTTTGAAATGATTCAGATTAATACTATGCTGTTGCGAAGATATAATTTAAACTTTTTCTAACTTTAAAACACTTATGGCAATTATAAACAAGAGACGACTTCAAGAAAAAAAATTGTATTTCTAAAAAACTTTCTGAATTTTTTCTTTTCAAACTAATAAGCGGTTATTTAAGGTACAAAAGACTCCGAAAATGTAAAAGCCTTACAAAATAATAAAACCCCATAAAAGTTAAAAAGTTTCTTGTAAAATCTCTAATAACAGATACATATGTGTGCATTTTGAATAAAATATATGAGTCCTAAGGCCCGATCACTTCCAAATTTTACAAAAAGTGTTCTCCATTGGAGATACACATGTGTATAAAGTTTGAAAAAAAAACGGATAAATTTTAAAAAATATTTGTACGACTTTTCTCTCGAACGCGGCTAAGAGGTCAGAATGCTTTTTGCTGAGCACCAAAGTCTCCGATCCATCTGTATGTGCTGGTATGACCATTGTCTTGTATACCAGCAGCTTGGATGTTATGGTTTAGTTCCTGAATTTGAAGAGTCTTGACAGGCTATAGAAGGCTTTGCTGGCCTTAAGCAACCGTGCGGGTATTTCTGGTTCCATGCTGTTATCGGCTGCTACAATTGACTCGAGATAGTTAAAGGATTGCACTACTTGAAATTCGTGTTACACTATTTTAATTGCGGGGCCAATGTTTGATCTTCTGCTCACAGACATTGCCACCATGTACCTTATTTTGCTCTTATTTATGTGCAGCCCTAGATTTCGTGCCGCCAGCTTGATATGGTTGAAAGCTTCCTGTACAGCTCTTGCTTTTCTACCAACATAGTCAATGTCGTCAGTGTAAGCCAGTATCTGAATGGACTTATAGAGGATCGTACCTCTCGCCGTCATATGAGAGTCTCGGATCACTTTCTCCAGCGCCAGGTTAAAGAGGATGCAGGCCAGTCCATCTCATTGTCGGAGCCCGTTATACATGTTGAACGGGCTTGATAGTAACCCGGATATTTTTACTTGGCTTATAACATTGGTTATGGTCAACCAACATTGTCGTGTCAGTGTATTTGGGATGCCGATTTCTCTCATGGCTTCATAAAGTTCTACTCTGGTTATGCTATCATAGGCGGCTTTAAAGTCTATAAAAAGATGGTGTAGTGAGTTTTGAAACTCTAGACATTTGTCCATACCTGTCTAACGGTGTAAATCTGATCAGTTGTTGATTTGCCTGGGATGAAGCCACACTGGTATGGACCAATGATCCCTTTAGCGTATGGGGCTATCCTGTCTTGAAGGATATATGAGAAAATTTATACGGGGTACTCAACAACGTTATACCACGATAATTGCTGCAGGTTGTGATATCACCTTTCTTATATATGGGGCACAGGATGCCTCTTTGTCAGTCTTCTGGCATCGCTTCTTCCTCCCATACTTGCACTATTATTTCATGCATTGCTTGGTGTATCAGCTCCGCTGGGATACCATCTGATCCCGAGGCCTTATAATCCCGATTTATCACCCTGCTAACTTCGTCTGTGCTTGGTGGCGGCAGCATAGTGTGGTCTTCGGTAATTGGTGGAGCCTCGAATTCATCAGTTAGCTGACCATTAAGCAACTCATGCAAGTGCTCTTCCCATCGCTCTAAGATGCCTTTAGGCATTCAGAATACCCTCTTTGTCCTTCCAGTATGTGCAACGCAGTATATATTGCGTCATACCGCGGACTCTTTGGTAGAACTTCCGCGCCTCATGCGGTCCTCGCTCTCTGTACTGTTCTACTTCACGGACGAGATTCTTCTCCCAGGCTGCTTTCTTTCGCCGGTAAACTGTTTTTTTCATATCTTCCGAGCTCTTTATATTCATCTTCCGGTGCCCGCGTTCTAAGAGATTGTTGCATTGCTCAGTCGCTAGCTTACATTCGTCATCGAACCAGTCTTTCCGATCTCTACGACAACTGCCTAAGATGGAATTAGCAGTACTAATGACAGTATTCTTAAGCCGTGTCCATTTCTCTTCTACGCCCGACATCTCAGCCCCAAGACTTACTCTCCCTGCATTTAGGTCAAGTCCTATTGCTTGGCCTTTGTTGTTTCTGATCTCTTCGTTGCGAAGGGCAGCCGTATTGACTCGAATCTGATTCGCGGATGCTGTCTTTTTTATGATGCAATCTGCACTCGGAGCACCATACCAACAAGATAGTGGTCCGAGTCGACGTTGGCACCGTTGGCAAATTTTATACGCATGTGTATCTCCGATGGACAACACTTTTTGTATAAATGTTGGCGTGATCTTAAAGAATTTTCATCAAATTTTATACAGACATGTTTAATCCTATGGACAACGCTTTTTGTAAAAATTTAGAAGTGGCCCCAGGGCCGAGGGGCCTCCATATAAATTTTTAAAAATTAGCCCGATTTTATTTAGATTTTATACACATGTGTATCTCCGATGGAAAAAGGGGGTTCCCAGAATTTGTTTGTAAAATGTTGCCTGATTTTATTCAAACTTTGCACATTGTGTATCAATTAGAGACTTTACACGAAAAATTATAATTTTTATTTTCTATTATTTAATGTATTAGCTATAGGATAACTAAAAATGTACGTTGCCTTAAAAATGGTAAGCAAGCAACTTCAAGTCTATAGTCAAGCTATTACATTAAATAAAAATTAGGTAATCGAAATGTAGAGCCAATCAATGTTGGTTTATGAGCACAATATTATAGTTTGTGAGTGCTCGGGTGTACACTAAACTCCACTCATCACAACACTTTCCTTCTTCTATCCAAATATTTCTTAGCCCACGCTGTTTTTATGCATAATAAGTGTGAAAATCCCTTGAAGCGTGCGCTAAATTTAAAAAAAAAAACTACGTAAGCTTGAACTGCCTTCTGAGAAAAAAGGCTAGCCTAGAATTTGTTCGGGTTAAACTCCAACCTATTAGATCTGCTCCAATCAAGAATGACTTGAATGTTCGACAGAATAGCCGTATTCATTTAACCTCGCGAATCAATCAGGCGAAAATTACATTATTTTTTGATAACAAACTAAATGGAAGCCGATAACGTTGTATTATCAGAAATTAATGGATATAACAGGTTGTAGAAGACAACAGGTCATTGATATACATATATCAAGAAAAGCGTAGGCGACAAGGATGACCCTTGTGGCAACCACCGACTTATTGAAATTAAATTTTGTGATGAATCGATTTCGAGAAATTGACCTGTCAATTGACCTCCTAGTTCATGCGATTTGACACCTCCTCTCGATTTTTTCTTATGGGGCAACGTGAAATCACTGATTTGTGCTGATAAACCAGCATCATGCCTTGTAGACCAACACTATTCGTGTTATTTGTGACTTACGGCCAGCAGTGCTCGGCAAAGTGGCACAAAATTGGATGTCCAAAAGAAATTTCCTCAAGAATAAGCCGCGGTGGCCATACTTCCGAAATCATCTTTAAATATTAATACTATTTATTGATCTTTCGAATGAATAATTAAACTTAAACTTTGTGTTATTTTTTAGAATTTCAAGTTCTATTGGGCTTAAAAAATACCCCCTTTAGATGTAGTTGGTAGCTTTATAAACTAAAATTTGTTCAAACTCAAAAACTCAAACTGCACCAACACAACACAAAAGATTACTGCAACGCACTTACTCATGTGCATGTGCCAAATGGAAAATGCTTCTTTTGTTTTCATCGTATTTTTGTGTTATTTTAATACGCGTGTAAAAAATACAAATGGATTCCATTAAGCTTGTTCTCATAGTCATGCAGAAAACAAAGAAAACTGAGTGGGGATGCCCCATTTTGCATAATCCAACATGAGAAGTAGCATCATAAACAAGGACTACCTAATTATTCAGCTGAGTTTAATGGAAACTGCAAACATAACTTTTTTGTAATTCTAATTTGTATTTTCTGTTCTAATTTAAGAATTTTGAAGAAGAAAAGTAAAAAAAACAACCCATAAAAATTAAAATTTTTCATCTAAATTCTCTAATCGCAGAAATTGATATGGGAGCCCCTCGATCCTGGGCCATTTTTTTTTTATTGTAGAAGAAAATCATCGAAACAAACATTTGACATCAGATGTTAAAATTGAAAAAGCTCAGATCATTTTATTCTGAGCACTTAGAGCACGCTCATACTCTGAGCAAATAAGAAACACGAACATTTATCTTGAGAACTCTTTGACTGCTCTGAACTAATTTATGAAAACGCCAAATGACAGAATATTGTGAAAACTTGTTGTTCTATCTGTAAGTTGATATCGACAACAAAAAAAACGACATCAATAAAAATACAATTCAGTAAATAAAAATGTAAGTTGAAGTAAGCATAAAACATGTATGTCTCGTTTCATTTGCTGGGTTCATTTGTGCGTGCGCTAAGATTTCTCTCTCTCTCTCCACCACCACCAAAACCATGCAGCGCAGCCGACTGCGCAGCACACACCGCACACAGTCCATAAAGGGCGACGAATATCTGATGCCAGTACAGATATTTAAAAAATGTATAAGGGCCTTGCGGCCGAACCCGGGACCCGATCACTACCAAATTTTCGAAAAAGTATTGTTTATTGGGTATACACCCATGTGTGTGTGTAAAATTTGAAGAAAATCGGGTAAATTTTTTAAAATTTTTGTTTGGGAGCCCCCCGACCCCGCAGCCCGAGGGGCCTCAAAATTTAATAGAAAGTGTTGTCTCCGGAAATACACATGTGTGCAAAATTTCAATAAAATCGGGCCATGGGAAGTGGGTTAAAAATTGATCGCAAGAATCCACGACAGACGACCGACGACCGACCGACGACCGACGACCGACCCACGGGCAAGTGAAGTTAATATAGAGAATTTAAAAAGGAAACTTAAATAATGTGCGTGATCGTTTCGTTAAAATTTATGATTGCATCACTAGTAGTGATAATTTGATAAACCATACATACATACATGTAAATGGGTTTGGTTTTCAGTAAAAAGTTACAGTTGTCGAAATTTATTATTAGGTACTAGTAATGATTTTTCCCCCACCAACTCGGACAAATTACACACAATGCTTTTAGGCCATTAGTACTAGTAAGATAAAGATAAAGCTATTTTTTAAGCCCCATCACGTTGTCTCAGTTCATGAATCAACGCGATCAGAGTATCTTGCAGTCAGAAAAACTTAATCTTTTAAGGTCCTACAAGCTGCCCGACTCTGCTAGCATCTTTCAGGCGAAGATGCTAGTGATTAGGAGGGCTGAAGGCTTGCAAGGCACTAGCTAACAATACCACTATAACTGGCAGCAGGGATGGCATATGCGTAGACAGCCAATCTGCAATTAAAGCCATTATTGCGACTAGCAATAAATCAAAACTTGTCAGGCAGTGCCAAGCTGAATTGGCTTCAGTAAGCCAAAGCATTGACATAACCCTAGTGTGTGTACCGGGGCACAACGTCATTGACTCCAATGAAAAGGCGGACGTACTGGCGATGAAGGGCGTAACATTAAACAAAGCGTACATGAAGAGACTGTGCTGTCTATTGAGCTCCGTCAGGGAAAGTGTTCCCACCTTCTATACCACCAAGGCTCAATAAAGGTTGAATGACTTAACCAACTGCACTACATCGAGGATGATATGGCCTTCATACAATAAAAATATATCCACCGAGCTAATCTCCAGATCACGAAAAATATTTCTAGAGTCGTTGCTATAATCACTGGCCATTGGCCGATGGGCAGCCACGCAGTTAAACTAGGAATCCCGCATAACATATTTTGCAGAAGTTGCAGGGATGTTAATGAGAAAGAAACTCAAATTCATTATTTCTGCAAATGCCCAGCTCTGACGGGCTTGCGACTCCACAAATTGGGAAAATCTTACTTTGCCGACCTGAAGAAGCTAACGGAGTGCCGGATCACCGATCTGATCTCTTACCCGAATGCTACAGGTTTGTTATAACCATTTTCAGATACAGATCATGGCATAAGATCTCCCGAGGTCTGTTGTTATAAAACGGCGTACTCTAGCGCTATATGAGGCCCTCGACAAGGCAGCGGATATATATCATTTCGCTGTTTAGCATTCAGCTAAAGGAAACCAATTATAAGATCGGGAAAGGTTATTGGCTATAGTACACCCCTATTCCGTTGGTTTATATGTACGGTTAGCGAAGCGCCAGGGAACTGCTAGTATAATATAAAATCGTTCTAGTAGTTCTGCAAAAAACCCTTAACAGTTTTGTGTATACTTTCGAAATACTGCGATTTTTCATATAATAAAACTTTTGAATAATAAAAAAAAAAAAAACCATAAAAATTAAAATTTTTCTTGTAAATTCTCTAATTGATACACAATGTGCAAAGTTTGAATAAAATCGGGTAACATTTTGAAAAAAAAAATTTGGTAGCCAACTTATCCGGATCACTCCAACATTTTTACACAAAGTTTTTCCATCGAAGACACACATGTTATAAAATTTAAAGAAACTCGGCTAATTTTTAAAAATGTATATGGAATCCCATCGTACCTGTGGCCTCTTCCAAATTTTTACAAAAAGCGTTTTCCATAGGATGTATAAAATTTAAAGAAAATCGGATACATTTTTTAAAATTTACATGGGACCTTCCGAAACCGGAGTCTGATCACGGCAAAATTTTTACAAAAAGTGTTGTCCATTGGATATACACATGCGTAAAAAATTTGAAGATAAGCGGGTACTTTTTTATAAAATTTCGATGGGAAACCCCCGACCCCGGGGTTTGATCACTTCCAAATTTCTACAAAAAGTGTTGTCCATTGGAGATACAGATGCGTATAAAATTTGATGAAAATCGGGTACTTTTTTTATAAAATTTGGATGGGAAACCCCCGACCCCGGAGTTTGATCACTTCCAAATTTTCACAAAAAGTGTTGTCCATCGGAGATACACATGCGTATAAAATTTGATGAAAATCGGGTACTTTATTTATAAAAATTGTATTGGTGTTCCCCGACCCCGGGGCTTGATCACTTCCAAATTTTTACAAAAAGTGTTGTCCATTGGAGATACACATGCGTATAAAATTTGACGATAAGCGGGTACTTTTTTTATAAAATTTGGATGGGTGCCTCCCGGCACGGGGCTTGATCACTTCCAAATTTTTACAAAAAGTGTTGTCCATTGGAGATACACATGCGTATAAAATTTGACGATAAGCGGGTACTTTTTTTATAAAATTTGGATGGGTGCCTCCCGGCACGGGGCTTGTTCACTTCCAAATTTTTACAAAAAGTGTTGTCCATCGGAGATACACATGTGTATAAAATTTTAAGAAAATCGGGTAAATTTTGTAATAAATTTGAATAGGAGCCCCCCGACACGAGGCCAGAGGAGCCCCGAGGCTGGCTGGCTGGCTGGCTGGCTGGCTGGCTGGCTGGCGGACAGGCACACCAAATCTTGTGATACATTTTTAACCCACTTCCTAAAGCCTGATTATTTAGAAACTTTGCACACATGTGTATCTCCCATGACAACACTTCCTATTAACATTTGGGGCCCCTCGGACCTCGGATTCAGGAGCATAACGAACAAAAGAGAAAAAAAACAACCAAATATGTCTTTCCTATCGGCAGTTATGATCGAGAGTGCATAAAAAAATTATGATTTTTGCTGTTTGTCCGAGTTTTTCGACTTTAGCGTTACCATTACGGACAAACAAAAAAATTACGCAAATCCATCGTTCGAATCGTTAGTTATGGTCGCGAGTTCATACCAAAATCCTATGGAAAGAAGACGCTTTTTCAGTTTTTCCAGAATTTTCTAATTTTTCGGGCAACTTTTCTAATTTCTTTGCTTATAAACCTTATTCGGACTATGTCGAACATTTCAAAATAAAAATAAGCCAAATCGGCTCAGCCCTTCTCAAGCGATGCGGTTACTAACAAACAGCATTTCATTTATATATACATATATATAGATTGTTGCTACGACTAGAAACAAACTCGAAACAAACGAAAGCTTATAATCTCGTTTGGGAGAATACCCTAGCAAATCTATAGCGTGGACCGTCATAGAGAAGCTAATGCATCCTCAGCGTGTGTTTGGTCTGGTTTGGTCTGGTTTTTAGCGTTATTGTCACATTTTTTCGACGATAAAGATGGCAACAGCGATACGATCAAAAGAGAGCGATAAAAAATAAGGAACTAGCCGATATGACCCTTATTATAATTAAATATCAACCGCAATGTCAATTAGAAGGTTTTTGTGCAACAAAACTAAAAAAACACAATTCAATAGATTTAGATGGTAATTACTAGAACTTTTAATAATAAACATTTTTTTAAAAAATCTTGTTACTCTCCTCAACATAACTTACTTCTGCTTCAAGTTCCACTGTAGGTAGAGTATTTTGAACGGAAGAGCTCTACACAGTTCAATGTTATTATGTATGTGAACGAAATATTTTGCGTGTCACACGCAAATTTACACGAATAGCAATACAGATCAGAGACGTTGATCATAATCTACATATGATACAACTATACACCTGTGTAAGCGAATATTGTATTGACGTTGGAGTGCCGACCCACAGCGGAGACCACAGCGGTATTGGAATACTTCCAATTCAGTCAACTAACTGGACGCGGGTAACTGTTGGTCGTAATATGCAAATGTTTTTGCATTCGCATAACCAACCATTCACATAACACTCCACGCCATCAGATGTGTACAGAAATGGAGTGGAAATATTGCGCATTGCTACAATAACAATGCCACGATCCACGACCATTTGCTCGCGTGGTCTGATAGCAAGCACAATGGTTATTTCAAATGATTAATACTTGATGATTTTACATTGTTGGAACGAATATTAACTTTTATATTGGCCATTCGGGTGAGCGAAATTTGTGGCCAGGAGTACCTAGTGTATGTCGGCATATTTTACACTCATATAGTACATATGCATCAGAACGCCTTTTTAATGTAGACTGGAATACACGATATTAAATTTTTTCTGTCATATCAATGCTATCTATTTTTAATTTGGCAAAATGCAAATAAGCTCTCTTTTACTATTTACATATATTTAGTATTTATATAATATAATATAAACATGGGTACCCACTTGTAGGTATTTTTTATATATGAAATCAATAGCTAACGTAGTTGGTTCTCCAAGGATCAATCAGCATCACTATGCATCTTCGGTTATTCTAAACGAACCACACTATGCGAAATGCGAGGATTATTGCTCAGGATACTAAAATATTTATCACGCATGGGACTGCATATAGAACCAATTTACAAATTGCAAATCGTAAAACACTTGGATGATTAATGCTGGTTAAACAGAAGATATTTATTGAACAAATAAAAAAAGGGCTTTCTGGCTTGTTTAGTAGGGAGTGCGTCGGGCGTTGTTTCTGTTGAAATTTCTATTCTATGACGGGACTGTTTGCAAAATTAATGTGGCCGCCTACTTCCAACATATGGCGGTTCTTGTTTTCTTTAAATACCGAACAGGTGTGCAAACACTACTCTTCGAAAATTCTGAAAAGTTCATAAAAACATTCATTTGTAAAAACAATTTGTATGCTGACCCCTTGAGCCAGGAGTCTGACCACTTTTAAAATATGCCTATTAACTGCTCATTATTGTATAAAACCCCGCCTATGTAAAGTTTGAAAGCGATCGGTTGAAGGGTTTGGCAGTTTACAGTTTATACAGAGTTTCAATTTTATATATATATGTAGATGCTGTAGTTTCTTTGTGTATCATAATTATATAGATAATTGCTGTGCTAAATTATGCAAGGACAACTGCTCGCGATAACTTCGACTAACTCGCGACTAATTTAGACCATTCTTATGAGAAGCTGGAACTCGCGGTACAAATAAAACATATAAATTCTCTTCTTTAAATATTAATAAAAGTAAATTCCACGACTTGATAACACTCATTTTTAATTTATAATAAATGTAGAATGTATTTCATACTTGTGCGGTTTACATAAATTGTGAAACAAAAGACTCCAAATGGACCATAATACTCCCAAATGACCACAGACCCCACAATACCCCAAAAAATAACCCGAAAAGACCACCAAAATATCTCCAAAAGAACACCTAAAGACTCTCAAAAAATACTCCCAAAAGACTTTCAAAATACGTCCAAAAGACTCCCAATAGACTCCCAAAATACCCCCAAAAGACCCTCAGAAGACCACCCAAAAGACTCTCAGAAGACCTCCAAAAAGACCTCTGCAAGACCATCTAAAGATCTCCCAAAATACCCCCCAAAAAGACTTCTTTAAACCGTTTACTACAACAACAAGCATAAAGGGAAGCTTTTTTGCATGCCGAATGTTTATGTAGCAGCTTTCGTTACATGGTAAACTTTTACCCTCAACTCGCCTAAAGAAGTATAAGTTCAAAAATTCACACGCCAATCATTGGGTGTTCAGCAAAAGCAACACTGAACTCTAGCCAGATTTTAAAGGAAAACCTTACGGATAATAGTGGTACCTGCCAATTAGGTAGGTTAATTCTAGTAAAACTATTTACATATATTAACGATATTAATAGGCGCTACTGCGATGCTTACATTATGTGAAGTCGGTAGGCACCGAGGTGTACGACACCTACCTAACTCAAATGAGTAAAACTAATCCCTCTCAGAATTTTCAGTGCAACAAGTTTTAGTGAAAACAATGATAGTGTAGATGAGGCGTTGACCAGAACACTCAAATCTTAGGGATGCGCAGCTTAAGCATAGAAAGAAAACTATTTTGTTTTTTGCTTTGACGCTTCAAATAGATACGAATCTTTCCACCCTGTCTTATATTATGTGCTCTATGTGTTTAACCCAGTCAATACATTCGCATTCTTATGTCTAAAATTTTTTATTATTTAAGGAAAAAATTTTCGTTTTTCTGTTAAGAATATATTATTCCAAATAATTAACGTGCTGGGACAGTTTATTTTATTTTTATTAACTTTAAAAGAAATACCCAATATCGCTGATATTCCGTCCGATAATTGACTCAATCCACGGCAGGAAATTGCTTACTCTGTAATACTGTGCAGGTATATAGCTGAGACATGATAATGGTGCCGAAAAAACACCAACCAAACGGGGAATTCCCTTCCAATCGACCAGCAAGCCACCACCCTGATTGTTAAAGCAAGGAACTGCTGGGCTATTTCTCCACCCTAAGGTACAAATCTGATCTTCAATGCCCGGAAACACTTTAGAACATAGCGCTGAAGAAATGATTTGGAATTCTCCGTAAGCAATTTGCGATGTATTCTGCTTGATGCCCGGCACTATTGCGTATGCATTAGTGAAATCTTCTTGCCTGTCTATGGCCAAGGCAATTGGGTGTATATATTTATTAAATTCCAAACTCGATGGTAGACGAATCAGAGCCAAGTTTGCCCGTTGTTGATGGGCATGAACTCGCGTATTATCAACAGTGATCGAAAACGAATAAAGTTGAGAATTCTGTTGAGTGCTATTAAGAATCGTTCTATTAAACATCAATTCGATTGTGGCGCTGTCGTATCCAACACAACTCTTGGCACTTAAAATCCAATTTTTGGTCAAGATAGAGCCACTGCAAAAGAACCGCAAACCGCTGGAAATTGTTGTACGGATACCTACATGATGGGGTAATGATCGCATGCTGTCGATCAGGATTCCATTAATAATGCCATTTCGTTCTTCCCAACTTTGAGATTGACACGGCGAAACCAGCAAAACTAAAGCCGTTATTAATATACTTATAGTATAAATCATCAGTTTACAAAAAAACATTATACTGATCGAACTGTTTTTACAATAAATAACAAATCAGCAACGACAACATGCTTATTTATAGTGGCAGGCTGACAGATGTTTAATATCTGCATTAAAGATAAAAAAAATTAATAATAGCGAAAATTACTTCCTAAGAAATATTAATAATATTATTGAACATTTGTTTATGTATTACGTTCCTACTATAAATAGCTTAAGTTATATACACTAAAAGTATTGGCATTTCATTTTACAATTGTTTTAAAAGAATAATGAACAAAACAAAAATTACAGGTTAAAACTTATTTACAAATAAAACAAAGACATAAAATTTAATAAATGGAATGCTAAACAATGCCCCTCATTCAGACTTTTCGCTGCTGTGTATGAATGGTTTTCTGGCGTTTACACAGTACAGATGGTACTTGTACGTTCTTATAGGCGAAATAAAGACTTATTCGTCTATAGTTGTCGCTGTATCCTTTTTTTTATATGCATAAAACTCATTGCCAAGGGAGAACTCCCTGAATGATTTGCGTTACGGCAATAAGGTGGGCTATGCCCCTTATTCATTCATTAAATAAGCAATTTTTTCTATTGCAAAAAAAAGAAACAAAAACGACGCGAGTCCAAGTGCTTATGTCGATAGATCATGGTCAGGGGAAACTACAAAAAACCTTGACCAAGAAAATATTACAAATTTAACAACAAATATTATAAACTAGCTGAAGTGCCCGGCGTTGCTCGTAGCGTCATAACATACTCATCGCCCCATCGTCACCATCGGTCCCCATCACCCCCTCTCCACGCCTTCTCACCAATCACCATCCCATCACTCCAACACCCACTTACATAAATAGCTTCCCACATATAACCCAACCGCCCATTTTCTATCATCTGACCCAATCCCCACCCACCACACCAATTACCATTCATTACCCCCCTAGCTCCCAAGACTTAACCCCATCGCCCGTTTCCTTCCCCACCGAGACCTCCACCAAAACAATCATCAACATCCCCCGTCATCAACAGCCCCTGTTATCAACACACCACTCCAACCCAAAAAAAAACACGCAACAATTCTAATAATATCATAAAAATATGCAATTTGTGAAATGGTGACCCCTTGACCCAGGAGTCGGACCACTTTCAAAATACAAATACCTATTTATATGGTATAAAACCCCTACGCAAAGTTTGAAAGCGATTGGTTCATAAAAACATGCAATTTGTAGAAACATTAAAAAAAATTCTTATGGAGATGGAGACCCATTGACTCAGAAGTCTGGCACGCGGGTTTGGCAGTCCATACCGGACATACAAACATACATACATACAAAGTTTCACTTTTATATATATAGATATACAAAACATACAATCAATAATATTTATATATAAAATAATCTTATCCTCTAATGAACACTACGAAGTTGTTGACGGCTATTTTGAAGGCCTGTAGATTATAAGATTCAGGAAACACGGAGTTGACCAATTGATTCCACATTGAAGTCACTCTCGGATAAAACGAGAACTTAAAATGTTGGGTTCTACATGAAAACGGTGAAAAAGGCAAATCTATGTTGATTTGACCTAAAACGATGATTCACCTAGACGTTCAATGTTTCGCTCCCAATAATGATTCGTGCACGCCATGAGTTCACCTGAAGAGCGATTTTTGCGAAAACCATACTGCACATCGGATAAAAGAGCTTTCGTATCCAGATAGCTCATTTGTCTAAAATTAATGATAGATTCCATAGCCTTTGAAAGAACCGACAACAAAGCAATAAGGCGGTATTTAGTAGGTGCAGATTTATCACCTTTTTCGGAACGGGTTGAATATTAGCTGTTTTCGAAATTGAAGGAAAAACACCAGTCTTCATTGAGAGTTGAAACAATTTGCTAAGCGGTATCGCTAAAGTATGATGACATCTTTTCAACACTAATGGCGGAATACCGTCGGATCCAGACGCTTTATTTTGGTCAAGTTCTTTAAGAATTTTTGAAACGACCCGTTGTCGAAAATAGATTTTAGACATTCCTGTGCCTACATTGCGAAGAATTGGTGGACTTAGGTTAGACAATGGAAGGGTAGACGCACAAGCAAAATGCGAAGCTAAGCGATTGGCTTTCTGAACACCAGTTTTCTAAAAAAAAACATTATGTAATAAAGAAGGAGCAGAAGAAGACTTGTCTGAAAAATCTATTTTAACCATGGCTGCAAACGACCAAAAGCTGCTACTGTTTGAATCTGAATTTAAAATTGTTCGCATGCTATCCCGAATCTTTTGGTCATTTATTATTTTAGACATGTTTATTATGGCGTTTGCTCTGTTTCTGGCTATTCTAAACTTAACAAGATTTTCTTCGGAAGGGCAATTAACGTAGTCCGAATGGGCGGTTTTTTACTAGCGACTGCTGACCTGCATTTTTCATTAAACCACTTATTATTACGAATATTGCGCAGACTCCCCGCTAATAAGCCTACCCAATATTTCTTTTCTCACGACACGGGCGACAAAACCAGTACATCTGTTTGTTGATGATGATGGTATGTATTTAGTAGTATATTTTTATTTTTTTCTTAAAGGATGAAGGAATGAAATTTTTCATTTCTAGCAAAATGGTTGACGTGATAACTCGAGATGCTTCATCAGCATTATTGTTGGAAAAGCTGGTTGACCAATCAAATGACCTTTAAATTTGATTTAGGCACACAATGCTGAGCCTTCACTAAAAGTATAATTAAACGACTTGTAAGATTACCAGGAAATCTCTTTAATGACAAGCCATTTAGTTTATTATAATCATCGAAAAAAGCAACATAACCCGGAATTTTCTTTGAGTCGACTAGTTCTACGAAATATGGTAAAAAACCTCTGGAGCTATTGCAAGCGAAATTATGTATTATGCGATGTACGAGCTGTTTGACGCCAGACATAACTGCGTACGCATCGGTGATATTATCTTCCCGATTGATGGCCATGGCAAATGGGTACATATATTACTCATCAAATTGTAATTCCACATACAACAGAATCAAAGCCAGGCATAATAGCGTATAATCGACCATTCGACAGTAATCAAAAACGAATGAAGTTGAGGATTATGATCCATCCCATTGTACATTAACTTGTATGTGCCGTCACTATTGCCAACGGAGGACGAACAGCTTAGAACCCAACTAGATATCGAAATGGAGCCGATGCAATGATTGTCCGAATCCCTCATCATGATGGAATAATATTGTCAACAAGGATAATGGCATTTGTTCTGTCAATTTCTACAATTTGCGAGGTTATATACACTTGTGTGCAAAAATTCGCACATTGATCAATTTTCAAAAATATCAAAAAATCCAATGATTGTTTAATTTTCTTCAATGCAGATTCAGAGTATATTTCAAGACCTCCATTTGTACTTATACCGTGCCAACAAAGTGATTTTTGGGGTCATCATTTGAAGTACACGTTTTTTGTGAATTTGTCAGCCTGAATATTAGTGGTAAAAACCGAATTAAAACATGGAAATCAGCGAAAAAAACTTTTTACTAATAAGAAATATTCCCAACCCTAGTTCGAATGACAGCTTCCATTCGATGTACATTGATTTCATCAAAGTTTTCACCAAACCATGAGGTATTGCCTCCCATTCCTCTGCGATAGCCTGTTCAGTCGTTGAATCAATATCTCTGGCTCGAACTCTCTTTTTCAGCTCGTCCCATAAATGTTCGATATTGAGGTCCGAGCTTCTAACTGGCCACAACATAACAGGCACATCCACCTGGTACTGGTACACTATACCAGCCGTAAGCGGTCTCGCATTATCCTGCATGAACAGGAAGTTTTTACCAATAAACCCGACAAAAGGTACTACGTAGTCCTCGTTTACTACCTCAATGTACCGTTGAGAAATCAATCCTCCTAATCGATGGCCAGTATTCGCTCCGGAGACGAATACAAAATCTGTCTTCGCCTCCATGCCAGACCAGAACATGCACGATCCACCGCCATACGAGACACGTTCTTCAATGCAGCATTGTACGAATCGCTCTCCTGATCTTCCGTACACTCTTCCTCGCCCATCGTTGCCATATAAACACATCCTGCACTCGTCAGAAAACAGAAGTGTTTTCC
The DNA here is from genome assembly GCA_947095585.1 of Nephrocerus scutellatus. Lineage (NCBI taxonomy): Eukaryota > Metazoa > Arthropoda > Insecta > Diptera > Pipunculidae > Nephrocerus > Nephrocerus scutellatus. The sequence continues at coordinate 102,359,150 of OX352762.1, read as the reverse complement.
ATTGTTCTTCTGTCCGATCCAAATGTTGTCGAGCGAACTTAAGGCGGGCTCGTCGGTGGTCTGGAGTCAATTTCGACCCGTTTGCACGTGCAGTCAGATCACCTTCTCGAAGTAGTTTTCCAACTGACTAACCGACTGACTTCGACTTAACAAACTTCTTGGAACCTTTGTCCCAGTTGAACCGCATTCAAACGACGATTTCGCAAAGAAGTCGTCACAAGAAAGCGGTGATCACGTTGTGTTATAGCACGAGGTCGGCCCGATCCTTGCCGCCGTCTGAAGCCGCCAGTTTCGTGATATATCTGCCACACTAGACGAACGGAGAATTGGCTCAAATTTAGTTTTCGAACCACTTCACTTTGGTTCTACCCCGCATCAATCAGTGCAACCAATTGAGCGGCTACCTCTTGTGTGGTATTCATTTTCAAGTGTATTATGTAGTTCCAATTCAAAATAAATATTTTGAATCTTCGTGCGGATTTAGCTAATTTCTGTGAATTGACACCACTACGAAAGGCTTATATACATCGCCGATTTGCAACCTTGTAATGAGTGTTTGCTTCTAAATAAAAGATAGACGATAGAAAACGACAGAAGAATAAAAAACCCACCAATAAAAATTTAAATTTCCCACGTAAATGGCCCGATCACTTCAAAACTTTTTTAGAATGTGTTGTCCTTGAACACACATGTGTAATGTAAAGTTTTAATAAAATGGGGTTAATTTTGAAAAAACATTTATATTGGAGTTACTCGACCTTTGTGAGCCGATCATTTTCAAATTTTTACAGAAAGTTTAATCATCGGAGAGTTTGAAAAAATCTGGCTTATTTTCAAAAACCGGGTTCCGTGTTCCGGTCCTCGCCTCCCGCCTCCAGCCTGACGGGATTTCTGAAACACACATGACAGTTTGATAAGTCAGTGACTTTTTGAATTTCCAGCGCAGTAACTTTAAATGCAACACTGCTCCCGTCAACTGCCATCTATCTAGTTTGTGTTTGACAGCCATTTAAAGCAGACAACCTCGTTTAACCAAAATGGAAAACAGTAAAAAACTATCACTGAAACCAAGGACGATACATGGATCCATCACAACACACCAGAGACCAGGGAACAATCAAGACAGTGGGTTTCTCCGTGCACCAAAGAATGCAAAGGTGGGTCTGTCGGCCAACAAGGTCATCGCCACATTTTTATGGGATGTACGCGGTGTCATTTACATCGATTTCCTAAAAACTACTCCAAGCGAAGAATCGCTCAATCTGCTTTTAGATACCCACTTCACGGGAAGCACCCATGTGTTAAGTAATGTCAAACTTGATAGGGCAGACACTCGTACAACTATCTCTAATGATCTGATAAATAAGGACTGCTTTCGGCGCTACAAAGCTTCAAACTATACAAATCTGAAGGACCTGATGGCACAATTCTAGCCGAGCTGCAAAGGACTTCGGATATTATCCTTCCTTTGCTGGAAACAATTCTTAAGCGTTGTCTCAATCTAGTCCATATTCTAGTTTTATGGAGAGAAGTAAACGTGGTTTTCATACCCAATTTATCGCCCTGCTAACTTCGTCTATGCTTGGTGCCGGCTGCATAGGTGGTTTTCTATCATTGGTGGAGTCTCGAATTCCCCAGTTAGCTGGCCATTAAGCAACTCGTGAATGTGGTCTTCCTATCGCTCTAACATGACTTTGAAATCGGCGATCAGATTACCCTCTTTGTCTTTGCAGTATGTGCAACGCGGTATATATTGCATCATACCGCGGACTCTTTGGTAGAACTTCACTGCCTGGTGTGGTCCTTGCTCTCTGTACTGTTCTAGTTCACGGACGACATTCTTCTCCCAGGCTGCTTTCTTTCGCCGGTGAACTGTTTTTTTTTTTCATATCTTCTGAGCTCTTTATTATATATTCCATTTCTCTTCTAAGCCCCCAGGACTCTCCCTGCATTTAGGGCGAGTCCTATCGCTTGACCGTAGTTGTTTCTGGTCTCTTCGCTGCGAAGGACAGCTGACAGTTGACTCAAATCTGATTCGCGGATGCAGTCTTCTTGATGACGTAATGCGCGCTCGGAGCACCATACCAACAAGATAGTGATCCTAGTCGACGTTGACACCTTGGTACGTTCGTACCGTCATCAGGTTCTGGTTGTGGCGGCAGTCTATCAACACGTGGTCTATCTGGTTGCGAGTGGCTCCATCAGGAGATACCCAGGTGGCTTTGTGAATATTTTAACGCGCAAACCTTGTACTCGCAACGACCAAATTATTGCTTGCTGCCATCTCTATGACTCGTTCTCTATTATCATTACTATTCTCGTGTATGCTATGGGTGCCAATGTGCTGCCTGAATACTGGTCCCCTACCTATTTTAGCATTCATATCCCCAATAATGATTTTAACATCATACTGAGGGCAGACATGAAGTTCCCGTTCGACTGATTCAAAGAATTCTACTTTTTCATCATCTGGGGAATCCTCTGTAGGGGCAATAACTTTAATGAGGCTTATTTTTTAAATCTGCCCCGCGCGTGAAAGGTGCATAGCCGTTAATTAAAATTTACCTTCGCTTTTCTATGGCACAAGAGCTAGCATCAAAATTGGCGTTTTTGTCGAATGAATCAGACGAAGCTAAACCTAAAAAGTTGAGCCAATAGATTTCTAATTTTGCAGAAGAAAAAGCTATTTTTTGTTTCTGCTTTTTCACGCTGTGAAATAAATTATGTTATATTATATTTAATTCTTTAAATACTGTAAATTATATGATTTTCTATTATTCTGATTTATAAATCTAATTATTTTATTTGATTTAAACAACAAAAATAATTCTTTTAAATTAACTAGTCGAGGGTCCCCAAAGGCTAGATCCGGCGCTGGAGACGATAGATAGTTTAGATAATTTTTCAAAAGTGCGAATGATAAATTATCTATATTAACTTGGTGTGCCCGTGGATCCGTTTGTCTGTATGTTTATAACCCACTTCCTAAAGCCTGATTTTATTAAAAATTTTCACTCATCTGTATTTCAGGTGACAACACTTTCTATCAAAATTTGGAGCCCCTTGGGGCTCATAGCCCGAAAGCGCCCATTTCATTTTTTAAAAATTTACCCGATTTTCTTCAAATTTTGTACACATATATATATCTCCGATAAGAACCCCTTTTATAAAAATTTGTAATTGATCGGAACCCGGAAAAAGAAGAAAGTTCAGAGAATGTGATCGGTTATTGTTTTAGAAGTGGTAGCGCTGATGACAAACAACAATAGTTCGTGTAATTTCCATGTTACTTGTTGACCCCTGTGCAATCGCACAAATATTGGGATAAATAGAAAATTATAAAATAATCAGGATAGATTCGAACCCAAGATCTCTACCTCTACATTACCATCCAGCGCTTTACCGGAATAAACAGAGTAAGCGCATATTTTAGCAAACTTAAGGATTAGCATTGTTCGCATTATTCTAAATTTCAGTGATTTTGTGTATTCGTAATACACACTACACAGGGTGTATCTGAATACGTGAGAAACACTTTTTGATCGGCCTTATCCAGGGATTTGGAACTTGCCAATGACAACAATCGCATCTAATCAATAGATAGAAAAGCTGCGATGGAAATCGTCATATAATTAAAATGTTAAATCTGTCTTGGGAAGTAATAAAAATATTTGGACAAAAATTATTTGACGAAAGGAGGTAGACATCTACTTTACTTCGGCAATATAAAAAACCCTTTACTAAGCATGCATAATTATTGTATCATTTATTTAATTTGTAAAGAATTGTGTGTGTCCGTGTCTTATGAGCACTCAAAAGAAATAACCAATGTCGTTAACGTTTCGTCCAATCACTGACTGAATCCACGGCAGAAATTTGCTAACTCGGTAATGTTCAGCTGGTTGGTAACTAATACATGATAATGGGGTCGAATAAACAGCTACTAAACGTGGAACCATCTTCCAGTTAACCAGCAAGCCACCACCTTGATTATTGAGGCATGGAACTGTTGAACTATTTCCCCAACCCAAGGTACACACCTTATCTTCAATGTACCAATGCTTTTCGTATTGCAAATTATGACAATGCTCTTGGGAAATTATTTGCAATTCTCCGTAAGACATTTTCGATGTTTCCTGTTTGATGCCAGCCATAACTGCGTATGCATTTGTGAAATCCTCATCCTCATCGATGGCCAGAGGGATTGGATGAATATACTCATTGAACTCTATTGCCACAGGCAGGCGAATCATTGCCAAGTTTACCAGTGGATGTTCGTGAACTCGTGTTTTATCAATAGTAATTGAAAACGAGTAATTTTGATGATTTTGCACGGTGTGAGCAAGATTTGTCATATTGAACATCAATTCGAATGTAACGCCGTCGTATCCCACGCAGGATGAAGTGCTCAAAATCCAGTTTGGTGTCAATATGGAGCCACTACAATAGAACTGCGAACCGCTTGAAGTGTTTGTCCGAATGCTCACATGATGGGGAAACGATCGCAAGCTGTTGATCAGGGTTCCATTGACGATGCCAGTTCTTTCTGTTAATTTCTGAGCTTCATACTTGTCGGCAAGCAAGATTATAGTCGCAAACCAAGTGACCCAACTCAGAGTAGGGTTTGCTTTTTTTAAGATAAACATTTTCACTGGGCGGCAATGTTTTTAAATATTTTTCACTTCTTGTTCCGAATCAATTTGACTTGAGCAGGCTTATTTATACTTTGCTAGGTTTCAATTTGTTTGTTAGTTACCAACATTGACGTATACAAATTGATAAGAACAGCTTAAAAAAATATTGATATAAATTATGTGTTTACTTAAGATTATAAAAATTTATTTGCTAAGACACGAAACACCAAAAAATTAAACCCCAGACGTTACCGTTTAACAAACTCTTAGCTTTTTAATTAATCAAAACGCTTCTATGTAGCAGTTAAATTTGTATAATTGCTGCAAAGACGGTATGATAACGGTTTAGCAAACAGTTAAACAATATACTTAAGTTTTACGTATAAAGCTTCTTTAAATATTATTTGCTGCAGAGTATGGCTAGCTAGAAAGTGTTCATGCGACAGATGTATGATTATGTAAACGATGCGATTGCGTCAGAGCCCATTAGAATCGGAATTAATAATTGGTTTGTGTGTAGGGGGTAATCTTCGAAATTACTAGACCGTTTTAAAAAATTCTTTCACCAATATTTAGACTGGACTTTCAGGGTGAACATAGGCTATATATTATCACATACTTTAAATAAAAGGGCCTTTCGTTGCGACCAAAAAAATCGACGAAAAAACGGTTGAGCGAATGCGTTGACTGTGTGCTGCGCTGCTTTCTGTGCTGTGTTTTGTACGAACATCACGCCATATAGCGCCATCATTATGACTGTTTGCTATGTACTGTGCTGCTTTCTGTGCTGCGTTTTGTTCGTAACATAATCTATATATATATAAAAATGAATGTCTGTTGGTTTGTAATACGACTCAAAAACTAGACAGCCGATTGAGCTGAAACTTTCACATAATATGCGTCTCAACAAAATCTCGGTAAACCAAATAGTGCGAGTACGATCCCATTCATGGCAATTTGTTTGGGTTTAGGCAATAGTACACCCCTCCCATGGTACTAAGGGCAAGTTAGTGAGTGTGCGGTTTGCGGAGCGCTCGGGAAAAGCTTGTATTTATCATAACTATAAAACAGATCTTTAAAACATACAATTCTCCGAAATACAAACTATTAAAATTGCCCGAAATCGCAAATAATGTACGAGTAGTGTGCAAATTTAATAGAAATGCAGGTACAAAGTTCATTTGTCTAGCGCGACAGTCTAATCCTAATCTCATCTGCGTGTGCAAAAATTGGGACAACTGAATAGTAAATCAGCAAAATCTGGATTGTCTGGCGGTAGATAATAATAAAAAAACTTCGTTTCTAATTAATGAGCGATTGCGTAAGCTCAATGTATATTTTTATGTTTTGTCTGTTCATTTAAAATGATGTACTAGGTATGACAATAATCCTTGTACGTATGTAGAACATGGTTAATTTTTTTCCAAAGTTTTATCTCGCATATCAGTATAGCTAAGCAAGGTAAGCGCGTGGCTAATTATCTCGTTTGTCAGATAATCTTATTACGAAATCTTGATAAACGTTCGAAAACAGTCCAGTTCAAAAGAGTCCAAACAAGATGAAAAAGTAAATCTCTTTGGAAACTACAGGAAGATATTTAATAAAAATTTGATCTAAAAATAGTGTTACAAAATTTAGGCTTTCTAGAGTTCGTATAATATGTTTTGCAAATATAAACATAACTTAAGTTCGTTTATTAACAAATTGCAACAGTTCACAATTTTACACTGGTGATTACTTATTATTCACATATAACACTGCTCCATCTACTTGCTAGTACTCTGGTACAAATCTAAGAAATAACTAACTAACTACGAAGAAATATTGGGTATTTACATTAAATCAACATTTCCGACAAGGTTCGATACTTTGATTATATAAATTATGTAAATTTTGCGACTTTGGTTAAACAACACATGCGAATTTAATATTAATTTCAAATAGTTTTATTAAATACTTGGAAAATTATGTGAATATAATGGCTGATGATTCAGAGAGCGACAAAATAGATAGATAAATATGAAATGAGACGGCAATAGTCGCAGGGTTGCCACAACATCTTCCCCTAATATAACTCAAACCCATCCAGTCGTCGAGGAATTTTTTACTCTCTGTGTGATCGACGAACTTATTGTTTTGCTGCATGTCAACCGCGCCTTCATATAAAGATTTGTAGAGCTCCCTCGTTACCTTATTCCCCTGAAATTTTCTTGAGTAATCTCTTGAGTGTATCGACGAAACGTTCCGCCTGTCCATTTGATTGTGGATGGAATGGGGCGGTACGTACGTGCTCGATCCCATTCGACTCACCAAACTCTTTAAATTGTGCTTAAACAAATTGAGTCCCTATGTCCGACACGATGGTATTTGAAATACCAAAGCGATAAAATGTTTGTTGTTTGCGACGGAAAAACTTTCGGCCACTTTGAATACGCATCGAAAATTACGAGAAAGAAATACCCGTAGATGCGTCTGGCGTAGTCAATGTGAATTCGTTGCCAAGGACCATCAGGCACGGTCCAAGATTCGAGGAAAGTTTTCAATGATGTTTTAGCTGCCCTCGAGCAATGATTACAAACGCCAACCTGCTGATCAAGAGCATGCCAGTATAAATAGCGACTTCATTCGCTGCATTCCCTGATGTCATTTGTGAAGTTGTTGAAGAATACGTTGCTGAAATTTTTCTGGCGCAACAAGTCGATCAAGGTGACTTGGGTAATAGATTCTGCAGCACTAGCTGATAGTTCTAAAATAGTAAGAAGGAGATCGGTTATACTTCAAATTTCCCTATAAAATAGTCTTGCTAGAACTACCAAGCACTTTACTTTCGTCCAGAACAATAAAGTAGTAATTATTCAATGTTTTTGATATCTTCTTCGTGCAATATGGTTTTACTTTTTCCACGAGAGCTTCTGTTGCCTTGGTTCTAGCACATTTAAAAGGTTGGGCAATTCTGGAATGGGGGCAAACGGATTTTAAAAAGTCTCGTAAAGGTTCCATTATGGACATCGACAAGTTGTGTGCAGTAATACATGCTTAGCATTTAAGTAAAGTCGTATTTTGGCTGTCACAGTTTGACTTTTTTGCAAACGTCTCTTCAGTTCTAGTATTATTCTTAGAGGCCATAATTTTTTCAATGTTTCAATGACGCTTGCTTCGTGGCGTTGTAGGTTCTACCTGTTTTTGTTTCCACAATTTGCATACGGCCCTCTTGTTTTCAAATTTTAACGAACTGAAATTGTCTAACCAATCCGGATGAAGTTGCCGGTTTGGAATGCAGTTGTACGAATGTGTCCCCGTGGGGGTTCCAATTGCATCTTAACCTATGCATGGTTGGGGTGCTGGGCTTTATCACGGGATATAGAGTATGCTCTTTATGGGCAATGTTTTCGTACTTTGCGACCCGAAGTGGGCTACTGGTACTTAAAAGAACCTTATGGGCGACTCTTCGTATTTAGTAGCTCATTTCGTACACAATGGGACAGAGGAAGGGGCCTGGAATAGTTTCTATCCCAGGCGGCCTAAGATAAGGTGCAATCCTAGTCTCAAATGATGGGGTTCAAGGTTCCGGACGATGTGCAGCCAGGGTTGGCTTTTCGTTAGCCCAGGCACTCATACTGAACGAACTAAGTCCCTTGATGGCAGACCTCACCAAGGTCGCGTTGGTACCACGGGAGTTGTCCGTTCCCACAGACCAGGTTTGACCGTAAGGTTGACCTGTCTGAGGAAAACTGTGGTTGAGGACCCAGCTCGTTCTGGGGATGCAACACGGGGTCTTACGGTTTACTATCAAAGAGAGGACAGCTAAATGGGAATAGATCAAAGAGAATGCTTAATGTCGAAAGCTAGGAAAGCCGGGTTCGTCCCACTCTATGAATGAATTATGTACGAATATGTGCGTTAAAAAGTATAAAGGCTAAAGTATAGGTATAAAAAACTATTGCCTCGATGTTTTTGGTGGAAAATTTTCATTGATTCCCTCTTTATGTTGGCTTTCACATCTAGAATGGACATAAAAAGACGCCGATGATGAAGGAAAATTGTCTTCATTTTATTTTTTTGTTTCAACCTCATTTAATCCAATTTTCATTAAAATTTAGTTCGTACTTATTTATTTTAGACAAATGAACTCCGATCTCCGAGCAGCAATTCTGACATAACTCCACATCCACATTACAAGTGTAAGAGTTCAGAGTGATCATGATGATGAAAATGGAAAGAGATATTAAATTCTATCAACAGGGTTGTCAATTAAAAGAGATATTGAATTCTATGAACAGGGTTTTCAAAATAAAAATATACGTTTGGAAAACGTTATTTTATGTTTTGTTGTCGAAAATTATAAAAGGCCACAGTGCCATTTGAAAAAAAAATGTTTACCATCTGCCACCTCCCCCCCTACCACCCACTGCCTAAAAATGTCAATGATGGATGTTAGGGGGTTAATTGGTATCATATAAAAGTTAATAAAAATGCCTTTCATCTTAAAAAATTGGATTCAATCCAATTTATTTAATTTTGATTATTTTTTATTGAAATTTCGTGGCATATGTTGAAAACATATTACTGCTCGATATGACCTCCTTTGGCTCTGATTATTTGATTCAGTCTTCCATAGAAAGCATTGCATGCTGACCGAACGTGGGCTTGTGGAATTTTATTCCATTCTCGAACAAGAGCTGACTTCAATGCATCAACACTTTCGTATTTTTTAGTGGATACCTTACTCTCCAAAATGGACCACATGGAGAAATCCATGGGATTCAAGTCTGGTGAATATGGTGGCCCTTCTTTCGGCGAAATCAGCCGCGGAACGCAATTTTGTAAAAATTGCTGTGTCGCTCGAGCTTTGTGTGACGGTGCCGAGTCCTGTTGGAATGTCCAACGGTTCGTACCAAAGTGTTTACGTGCCCAAGGTAGCAAAGCATGGTTTAGGATCTTTTGGCGGTACACGTCTTGGTTTACCTTGACTCCATGTTCGATGAAAACCAGAGGAGTGCGTTCATCTGCAGTCACTGCAGCCCAAACCATTACATAAGCTGGTGATTGCTTGCGCATGGCAACTCTTATGTCCAAATTATCGTTGGACTTGTGCTCTAACCAAACACGATCATTTTGTTTATTCACATACTGTTGAATAGTGAAAATTTTCCGTAAGATCTTGAACTTTTTGTATGTTTTTCATAAAATGTAATATGTTTTCAACATATTCCACGAAATTTCAATAAAAAATAATCAAAATTAAAAAAATTACAGCGTTTTCATTTGGTAACACTTGGTCTCAGCCACCCGTATAATAATTGAGTCATGTATCATAAGATTGAGTTTTTTCATACATAATTATTTATTTAACACGACCGCGAGGCCGGCCAAGCCTGCGCTGAAGGGATGGCGTAGACCAGGACGTCATCGGCTCAAGGCCATGACCGGACTCCGGTTGTAGAGACAAAAATGATGATGATACCATTATGCATCTTTTAAAAAGGAAAAACTCCTATCTAAATATAAATTAATTGAGCGCACTGTATTTTACAGTGTCCAAAATTATCAAAAATACTTTTTAAACAGAAAATGTCTATCTAAATATAATTTCATTGAGCGCAATGTGTCCATAATTTTCAAGCACGCCTTTAAAAGGAAAAATGTATTTTTAAACAAAAAAGAATTGTGCGAGGGAAATCACATCAACAGCTATTTTTTTTTATCAAAAAACTCAATTATTTGTAATGAGTGTAAATTGATCCACCTTCCATGATAATTGGGACATACCCATAAACAACTTTCAGCTTTCATTTGACATCAACATGAGGACCGCCGACATTCAAACACGCCCACTGTTGAACTTTTACAAAAAAATCTGTTTTTTTATTCTAAATATTCTGAGGTAAGTTTGATTGCCCCTCATTTTTTTAATGGACAGTATTTTTATTATCCTTCATATGATACCAATTAATCCCCAAACTGAATTTTTCAAAAAATAAACTCAAAACTTTGAAAGCTCCTACCTCATAAAGGAGGCGTCTCCTACAAACAAGATGGCGGTTTTTGAGGTCAGCTCAATAAGGGCTTTCAGAAGGTGTCTCAATCTCACGGTAATTTAGCCTAAATTTTTTCCCGGAGAATGAAAAAAAACGCGTATCAGAATTTTGACAATTAAATTATTTCAAATTTTCCCGACATAAAAAAAGCTCTAACGAACAACTACAGCTGTCAACAAAAATTTTGTTCAATGTTCAACAGCACAAATTTGTGAATAATGTCAGATCAAGTTAGACCAGAAAATTACAGCCATATGTCAAGCGATAGAATGTCAAGTGATACAAGTTCCAGCAACGCCAAGTAGACAGCATGCAATTTGCAATATCAGCTGATTTTGACATTTCTCACAAATCTGTTCTACCTCTAGAGTAGGTGCAGAAAAGCTGTCCAGAACAGAGTCATCGAACAAAAAGTAGAACGAACAGTCGCAGACAGAAATTTTTCTCATTGAACACGAAAAACTGATATTTTTCTGGTCTGAACTGTTCGGAACAGCCTCATTGAACAAAATTAAACATTGTTTATTTTTTTGTATTTTTCAAGAGAAAAAATGTCATCCGTAAAAACCAATGAGAAATTAATATTTCCTTGGAGAAGGAAAAAAACCCATATCCGATTTGTGAATCTCTCCGAACACTCCACCAAAAAATAAAATAACCAATAAAAATGTTCATGTAAATAAATCGGCTAAAGTGCGTTTTAAGGAACAGAGGGTTACGGCTTTCGGAACCCCCCTTCTGAAAGCCCTTATTTAGGAGACCACGAAAACAGCAAGCTTGTTTGGTGGAAATTCCCCCTTAAGGAGAAAGGGGCTTCCAAAATTTTCAGCTCTATTTTTAAAAGTGCATTTTTGTAGGTGGTTTGATGGATGTTATGGGATTAATTGGTATCATCTAAAAGACAATAAAAATACCTTCCGCCCAATCCAACCCCACTCGACAGAATTAGAACCAAAAAATTACTCACATTAAAGTTCAGCAGGGGCGTGTTCAAAAGTGGGCGGGCCTTAATATTGGTATCAACTGAAACGTAAAGATTCCTTCTACACAGCCGCACTTTTGTAATGTGCGTGCGCCTGCTAAAACGGAAGTTTGATCAAGTTGTACCTGGTTCATGTGGTTTTTCATATAATTGAGTGAAAAATCAGCTGAATTTTATTTGCCGATCGAGTTCGGAATTCGAATGTCAAAACCAGCCAAAGCCAGCTGGCTTTGGCTATCATATGATTGAGTTTTTCCCATACAAAAACATGTGCTATATAGCAAATTTGAAGAAAATCGAGCTAATTTTTAATAAATTAATATGGGCACCCCTCGGGTTAATTTTTTGGGCCCTGGGTCGCCAAAAATTTTATAAGTGTTTTCCATCGGAGATGTGTATAACATTTAACGAAACGAAATTTAAATAGAAAGTGTTGTCTCCGGAAATTCACATGTGTGCAAAATGTTAATAAAATCGGGCTTTGTAAAATAGGTTAAAAACCGATTGCAAGATTCCACGACAAACCAACCGACCGACAAACTGACGTGCCACGGGCAAGCGGAGTAAATATAGAGAATTTAAAAAGCACGCCCACTGCCTATAAACATTATATTAACAATAAGGCGTGAAAATTTTAAAGTGGAATGTCCATTGTACTCGTAATAATGACATGAATAACACGCACTTTTTATATTTCTTTGGAAATGTTTTAAATTCTAAATACTGTGACCACACTGTATTGCACCGCACATGGTTTAGAAAAATTAAAGAGAAAATTGCTGGCAACTCTAGTTACTACGCTGCATTGGGTTTTGCTTCCAAACAAAGTTGTGTAGACAATTATTTTCCCCGACTTTAAACTCATCAGTTAAATGAATCCACTGCTCTGGCAAAATGTATTTATTAACCCACAACTAAGAACACTATCATTACTTTTGCATATAATTGTTTAACACCAAGAAGCAAAGAAGAGACCAAAATCAAATCCAATCAGCTGAATGAGCTCTGGACAGCGAGAATTTCACATTCAACTTGACAATTCGGTATTTTTTTTTCAAAAATGTCAAACTGAAAGTTCTTTGCTTGCCAACTGCTAAATTGCACATACCAAAGCTTATCAAATTAATGAGCTTTTTAAGAACATATACAAAAGCTCCGGTTTTTAGAAAAATTCCATGCTTTTAACGAACATGGTATAGCATTTTTGTATACCAGAATTTTTACGCCTTACAAGAAGAATGGTAATTACTGGTAAAATCAATCGTACCATTTAAGGATGTTGGGAGATTTAGGAAAATAGGAAAACCTCGCTGCATTTTGAGTAACAAGCAAGCTATGCAATGCTGCGAAAGACGTGCTGCAATTTCAGCCTAAAGCTTCGCTTCCCATATAGAAAAATACCTCTCATCGAATTTCCGCAGAAGAACGCTATGCTACACGTCTAAATTCCAACAAAGTTTTCTTGTGTTGTGACGATGAAGTAAAAACCACATTTCTTGATTACTCCCAAGTTCAAATTTAATTATAAAAATCGAAAATTGATGCGCACATTCTGTTTAACAATGGAACGTATGTATTTTAATTTTCTATTAAACAGTGAGCTTGAAGGCAAGTTGTCTTTAAGAGTTGTATGTTGAACGAATTACAGATCCTGCAAGTACAGAATATAGCGATTATAAATAATGATTATTAGGATATTTAATTATGCATTTACTTACAATTTCGGGTGTGCTCCTCTATTTGGACCTTGCACGCATCTTTCTGCGTTTACGCTTCAACCTACGCATACGCTTCTTACGCCACTGCAATTTTAAAACAGAATTCCTAATTTTAATATATCACCGAAACTTAAATAAAACTAAATAAAAAAACATTAGTTAAGACAAAATTAAATTTATCAAACACGTGTTAGCAGAGCATACTAGGAAAGAAAATGGATGCCGCGCCAATATTTTTTAAAATGCATTTACTATTTTTATTTTTGAACTAAAATCAATTTTTTCACAGTTTACACACAATTATTTCATTACAATTTTTCAAAAACTTTAAAACATATTTTTACCTTAGCTCTCATTTTCCTTTCTCAAAGAATTGTTAAACAACTCCTCACTTGAAGATAGTTTGAGAACGAAAGAAAGACGTTCGGATATTACTCCATATTTCAACTTGGGTAGGACAGTTTGCAGTTGTGCCAACTGTACCAGAAAATGGCGTTGTCGTTTGTAATATATATTCATTCTTCCTCATAGAGGGCGGCATGTACTAGTGGTGGATTATTACATCTTATGTTTTCTATGTTTTTTGTCTGAATTTGAGAAAAATTCACTTTAACTTTTATAGAAAATTATTTGCTAACTTTTCGAATTTAAATAAACTAATGATTATATATACATTTCTCCTAATAATAGGAAGTTTTTATTCTGCTTTAGTGTCAAGTAGAGTTGTTAAGTAGTGAACCTAAAACTACGTAGTCAGTTTTTAAATAACATACTTCATTGACTACAAGAAATCGAAAAAAACGGATTTTTTGTTTATTAGAACTTCCATCATAACATTCAAAATAAATTGTATTATTCTTTGATATTTAACCTAATTAAATCTACTAATTGTAATAATTATAATTCTTTAATCATAATTCACAAACTGTGAGTAATAAGGTGGTCTTGTATTGTATTTTTTAAAATCACATAACACATTTTATATAAGGCGATGACGCATATTTCCCTTTTTTCAATATCCAGACAATTTTCTTTCGGACATTTATATTTCTTAGGTTAATATCATTAATTACTAGCTGCACATACAGAGGTTCATTTTTATGTATAGATATACCGTCTACAGTAAACCATAACGAAATACACTACGGCTATTAATACAAATTATTTTCTAATTTAAAACGTTCAGGATGAACCCTAAAATTAATTTGAAATTGAAAGCACAAGCTAAATAAAATAATTTGACGTTTATAGACATGTAGTCTCCTATCCATTTACTACATGAAAACAATAAATAATATTATTACATAGTTTATAATTTTTTTCTCGAAGTTTAACCACTGTAGTTTCAACTAATATTTCAATCCAATAATGTGGATACTGGATATACATGGTGAATTTTAAAAAAAAACCAGGCTTTTATCTCGAAAAAGATAGATAGGAGAAAATTACTTCAAATGAAATTTGTTAATGGGCGCGGGGGACGTCTAGTGGTATTCTTCAATGACCTTGAAACTTAATAGTTTCGGAGATATTGACTAAAGTTAGTTTTTATTAAAATAGAACCTATACTTTTGAGTGCTTTTATTACTAAGCAATTAAAAGTACATAATTTGGCTCACAATTTTTTTTAAAAATGTATGTTTCCGAGATATGAGCAAACATTGTTCTTAACAAAAACAAACAATTCACCCGATTTAACATGTATAGATTTTTATTTATTTATTTTATTTATTTTAATCGGCCTACCACTACAGAAACTATAAGATAAAGAATAAAATATATTTTTATAAATCATATTTCAGAAGTTGAATTGAAGCAGTTCATCTTAATTTTGTAGGGCGAGTAGAAACATGTTTGGAATGAATTTGAATTTGAATGAATTTTGAACATTTATTAAATTAATAAACATTTTTATGAACATATTTTTTTCTAATTCCTTAATTTTTTATTTAACATTGCAGAAGTTAGCGAAAACTCGTTTGCTTTAATGAATATCAAGTTTTGCTCATATTTCTGAAAACATACATTTTACAAAAAAAAAATGGCTTACTAACAAAAGCACTCAAAAGTATAAGTTTTATTTTAACAAAAACTAACTTTGAACTTAACCAAAAATTTTGTGAGCAAAAAGTATTTACTTTTAATTGCTTAATAAAAATGTTTAACTTTTACCTAAGAAAATTCTGAACTTCTGTAGTCTGTTATTAGTTTGTGATCATTTAATATTTTAAAATTTTAGAAGCACTTGAACCACAAAAATTTGGTTTGATAAAAAATATACTGAAAAAAAGGTCTACTATTTTTAAGTTAGCCTTCAAAGTACCTAATATGCACAATAATATTAGTTTTGAACAAAGAAATTTATGTAGTAATTAGTATCAAGGAAAAAACTTGCCCTTTTTCTGGATTTCTTTAAATTACTCTTTGATAAAACTGAAATAAATATTTATGTATTTCGCTATAATAGTAATATCTATTATTAGTTTTCTGTTCTCCTTCTACAGAGGAAGACAAAAAAAATCTGCGTCCAATTTTTTTTATTCTTGACTTCATATATAAAAACAAAAAAAACGCCATTAATAAGAAATTCTTAATTTCAAAATATTTGTGTTGCATTATTAGTGCCATATTATTATACTATAAATATGGAAACTATTTCTTTAATTGCATTTTCGAACAGATATTGTTCTATGTTTGGTGATTTTAGTTTCTACCACGTGTAATCACTGCGTCGGTAACTCACCTTCTCACCATCATGGAAAATTTAGTACCTACATATGCAATCAAATTAGAAAACATGCGCAACACAAAATTTAGAACTTGCATAGCGCCACGTATTGTCAAAAATAACAAATAAAATAAAAACGTCGAATTCGTTTATTCGTTCTTTCTGTGCCACATATTTTAAATGACGGTATTTAAAGTTTCTTCTATTTATTAAAAACACAAGTAGATAATTGTACTTGGCATTTTAAAAAGGAATTCAGAAAAGGTTTTTGGTGAGAGTCGGTTTGCGTGTTTGCTCTTCATTTCGATGTTGATTTTCTGTCGCATTTTCAATTTCATCACTAAGCATTTGCTCGACAACTACTAATTGTCATTCTTGCTAGTTTAGATCTTTTTATGAGTATCTACAACTATTCGGCACAAATATACAAATATAGAAATTATGTAGGTATTCATTCTTTGTATAGAGAAGAGGCATGGATAATATAACGTACAGATGTCACATGACCGTCACGCATTGAATTTAGGAATATGGATTTGAAGAGTCTTGATAGACTTTGTTGGCTTTAAGCAACCGTGCGCGTTTTTCTCGTTCCATGCTGTTACCGGCTGCTACAGTTGGCCCGGGATAGTTAAAGGATTGCACTACCTCAAATTCGCGCTCCACTATTTTAATTGCGAGACCAATGTTGGATCTTCTAGTCGCAGACGTGGCCACTATGTACTTTGTTTTCCTCTCATTTATATGCAGCCCCAGATTTCGTGCCGCCTGCGCGATCTGAATGAAAGCTTTCTGTACAGCTCTTGGATTTCTACCAACGATGTCAATATCGTCTGCGTAAGCCAGTATCTGAATGGATTTATAGAGGATTGTTCCTCTCGCCATTACGTCAGAGTCTCGGATCACTCCCTCCAACGCCAGGTTGAAGAGGAAGCAGGCAAGTCCATCCCATTGTCGGAGCCCGTTGTAGATGTTGAATTGGCTTGATATAGTGATCCGGATATTTTTACTTGGCTTATAACATTGGTCATGGTCAACGAACAGTTTATTTGGGATGCCGAATTCTCGCATGGCTTTCTAAAGTTCTACTCTGACTATGCTATGATATATATATATTCGGCGTGACAGACCATTGCAGTCCAAGGACTGGCGTGACAAGTTATTACTCTCGGACGTCAAACCACGAGTCAGAGGTGCGATCAAATGCAAATGCAATTTTGATGTATTTTGTGTTATTCCCCCTATTCTGCTGACAGGCTAGAGCCACAGCCCACAGCACCCACTAATTCATCAATACATTAATCCATTTTTATACAAATAATAAGAACTTCTATATTTATTTTTTTCTTCCAGACATTCTGTGTGGTGTCAAAGCGCTTTCGAAAAAACTACATCCATCGCTTTACCGGAACGAAAAGTTTGTTTCTTTTCCATCCGTGGAGTACGGCGCGACGCGTTTGCGTCTACATAGCGACCAATCAGTACTTCGATTACTGTGTAATGGCTACAATTCTGTTCAACTGCATTTTTTTAGCCATGACTGAAACCTTCGAAGAAGCCGAGTGAGAATTTTTTGTTTCACAACAGAACTTGAGACTAATTTTTCAAATTAACCCTTTCCCACATACAGATACATCTTCCTTGCCATTTACTCTCTGGAAATGGTGATAAAAATCATTGCCAAAGGCTTTCTCCTCAACAAGTACACCTACCTGAGGAATCCATGGAATTGGTTGGACTTTATTGTCATTACTAGTGGATTTGCCACCATCGGCATGGAGGTGGGAAATTTGGCCGGATTGAGGACGTTTCGAGTATTAAGGGCGTTGAAAACAGTTTCGATAATGCCAGGTAAAACGAAAAGGGTTTTTTTTTTTCAAAGTACACATACATTATAATAATCTTTTGAATTGCAGGTCTTAAGACCATTATCAATGCGTTGCTGCATTCATTCCGTCAATTAGCCGAAGTAATGACACTGACAATATTTTGCTTAATGGTTTTTGCGCTGTTTGCCCTACAAGTGAGTATATTAGATATGTGTGACAGGCGCTTAAAGTGAACTCCGTTTTCAGGTTTATATGGGTGAACTTCGAAATAAGTGCGTTAAAAATCTACCAGACGAGTGGGACAACTTCACCAGTGCGGAGTGGAAGGGGTTAGTACAAAAAAGGCCACTACAGTCTGTATAATTGGATAACTAAAAAAAATAAACTTTTCCATCCACTGCAGTTGGGTAAATGACACGGAAAACTGGCTCTATGATGATGAGGAGCTGCCAATGCTTTGTGGAAATTTAACCGGAGCCAGGCACTGCCCACTAGGTTTGTACCCGTGGACAATTCAGAGCCAGAATATTGCAAATGAAAGTTTAAATTTTATGTCACTCTCCACAGGTTATACGTGCCTTTGTGTGGGCGAAAATCCTAACCATGGGTATACAAATTTCGATAACTTCATGTGGTCCATGTTGACAACATTTCAACTGATAACCCTAGATTATTGGGAAAACGTGTATAACATGGTAGGAGTAAGGACCATTGATTGTCATTTTAAAACTAAATATTCAATATAATTTGCAGGTTCTTGCGACATGCGGACCCATGAGTGTTTCCTTTTTTACAGTGGTTGTATTTTTTGGTTCATTTTATTTAATTAACCTAATGTTAGCCGTAGTCGCGTTAAGTTACGAGGAAGAAGCCGAAATAACGAATGAAGTATGTTACTCTTTACACTAACGGTAACCTGCTCTTAACATGTTCCTCCTCTATTTGCCAGGAACGAAAAAAAGACTTATTGGATCATCGAGAAGATTCAACATTTAGCTTCGACCCGTCCAACTTAAATGTAAAACAGTTGAATAAAAATTACAAAAAACAAATCGACTCTCGAAAAGGTGTTCTCTTGGCGTCCTACAGCAAGAAGAAGACACGTCGGAAAAAAAACAACAACAAAACCGGCAAAGATGGTGCCAACAACGAACTGAATGGAAATGGCCAAGTTAGTGCACAACGTAGATTACCAAATGGCTGTAATGCAAATGTAAGTGTAATCTGGTATATTTCCATTTTAAACATTGCAGAGCAAAAGTCAATCGGTGTCACCAAGTCCTGGTCAGAGCCCTAGACATAGCACAGAAAGACCACAAAAACTCGCCATACAGCAGCAAGAGCAACAGCAGGAGCAGCAGGAGCAGCAGGAACAGCAGGAGCAGGAGCAGCACCAGCAGCAACAGCAACACCAGCGTCCTCGTGGCATATCATTTCATGATGATCTCAACAAAAATCCAAATATGCTGTATCCTTCAGGTTAGTTGTTGGTAGTTGCAAATACTCAAGCTAATTGTATACTAATAATAAAACTATTAAAGTAACTATTAACCCGTTCCTTTAAAACTTACAACTTACGCAAATCAGTTACAACAAGTAGGGCCCTGTGCAACTGCACAAAATATATTTTTCCATGCTTATGTTGCTGTGTTCCATTATATTCACGCAAGTACTATTATGTAGTGGTCGATTAAGCGGATGACGTTGCTTTTGCCGTCATCCCCTTAATACCTTAAAGGAGCTTTAACAAAATGCTCTCAACAAGCTTACGAGATGGGCAGATCGTGTAAGAAGTAAACTCCCCAAAAAAACTTTTCCTTTTCTATAGAAAATACAAAATCCCACATGTTGACCCTCCCTCTATCAAGGGCATAAGCTTAACTGTCTCTGATGAAGCTAAGTATCTGGGTCTTGTTCTGAATAGAAAGCTAAGCTGGAAAACAAACATAAAAGAAAGAGTTCGTTAAGCCACAGTGGTACTCTTCTTATGTAAAAAAGCCATTGGAAACAAATGGGGTCTTCAAGCACATATCACTCATTGGATAAATGCAGCTACTTCTATACGGTGTTGCTGTATGGTCGACTGACTGGCTTAGATAAAGTAGTAAATTGTGTCAAGCTAAGCTAAGTCCAAAGATCAGCTTATGAGCGGAGCAATTCGTACAACTCCCTCTGCTGCTCTTGACATTCTGTTCAACCTTACACCACTCGACTTTTTCAGTAGACAAGTAGCTCCCAGCTCGGCTATTCGCCTTAATGCAATCTTCCAGTAGACCAAGAAAAAATCGGTCACTTCTCTGTTCTTAACTCATTCAGGATTCCACCAGGCAATACAGACTACACCATTGCACAACTCCAATTCAACAAAAACATACAAGCTATCATTCCGTACAGGATTTCTTTTTCTTATGAGGAGTAAACCCCTCATTGCCTTCCCACCTTTCGGCATTAAGCGATTTCTTTTTGTCCGTCTTGACCTTCAAGCAATTCCACGACCTTGGAAACACCACCTCCACCGCTCACCTAATTAGCAGGGAAAGAAGACCACATAGTTCATATGGTCGGGTAAATCATATGCACCACAGACGCCTTAATTATATGACTATGTATTTATTTACTCATTCGTTCTGTTCTTACACATTATTTCTTCAGGATCAATCAATTCATGCACCCTAAGACCCAGCTCTGTCCAAAGCTTTTGTATGCCTTCCTTGTTCTTTTGACTTCCAAGGTCTTTAGTAAGCCTTCGAATAACTTTCGTTCTTTTGTGATCATACATGGTATCGATCAAATTTCTTTCGTTCGTCAATCATTACTACTTTCATGATATCAAACATTCGTGGTTCGAATCCCAGTAACACCAAAAGTATTTTTCACGGTCCCACCTATGGCGAATGTCTGACAAACGTCCGAGACTAATAACTTGTCACGGAAAGATTCCCAGTTCGCCGTTCGGATACGGCATTAAATTGTAGGTGCAAGAATATCCATGTACAACACAAATGGTCGCGAAAAGCTAGGCCTTAGACCGCAACAGTGTGTCGCGCCGAATATTATTATTATCTTGAAGCCCGAGAAACCCTATTGGGAAAATGGGGCATCTCAATCGAGGCATCTCAATCGAAAAACTTTTTACTACAAGTCTATTTGTTATAAAAATTTGATTTGAAGGTTTTTTTTAAAAACTTTTATTCTTGACTTAACTTGACCTTTCCTTTTTGTCTGTATTGTCGACCACTTTGAGGTTCTTTTTAACCACACGACCTAGAGAACTGAAATTTTTTGTGAGTGTCTAAGTCCAAAATAGCATTTTTTATATTCCGAGTATGACGCGTTTCGCGTGTGATGGGTTCAATTATTTTTTCGACAACTTCCACACGACCTAGAGAGATGAAATTTTTTGAGTTCCAAAATAGCATTTTTTATATTCCGAGTATGACGCGTGTTGCGTGTGGCGCGTGTAATGGATTGAATTTTTTTTCGAATTATTTAAGGTCCTTTTTAACCAACTTCCACACGACCTAGAGAGTTGAAATTTTGTGAGTATATAAGTCCAAAATGGCATCTTATTCCACGTATGAAGCGTGTCACGTTTCGCACGTGTGATGGTTTGAAATCGCGCCATTCCTCGTGTTTGAGGTCTCTTTTAACCACCTTTCGCACGATCTAAAGGGCGGATATTTTGTGAGTGGCCTACTGTCGGGGCTCATTTGATATCGTGCTTTTGACGCATGTGACGCGTGTGAAGCGTGGAAAAAAGAAAATTCTTTGTATTTGAAAAACAGATATTTTGGCGATTATTACCAAATAATGAACCACAGTGTGGCTGGTTTCGATGTATATATAAAAGTTGGTATCCGAAAAACGAAGTTTTTTTACATTTACTTGATTATTCTAAGGTCTATAAACCTGCTTAAGCAATAAGTAATCATTTCATTGAGTTCTATTTCACCTACCTTAAGACCATGCATTGAATATGGAATTCTATTTTATTTGTATATGCTTCCAATAAATATATTTCTTAATTCTGCTAACAGACTACAAAGGCCAATTGCTGCCAGGCAGTCGCCAGGCAAGCTCCAATGCCAGCGAAGGTGGTGGTTTCAATCGCGAATCATCCCAGGATGATTCAGGTGTTGTCGATGATCACGAAGAACAGGATACAGGCAACGAGTTGGTCAACACATCGACCATGGAACTGCAGTCGGATTTAACGCCGGTCACGCTTGCCCTATCGCCACGTGAGGTTCGACTAATCAAGTGCAATGGTAATATTGCACGCATTAAGAAACATAACATTTATGCCCTGCATCAGGAGTTTTCTTCAGAAATCGTTGTTATTGGTAAGAGTCCTTTGTGACATCATATTTATATACGTAGGTACGTAGTCAATTACTATTTTAATTCCTGTATCATGTCTTCTTTCAGATGATC
The DNA here is from genome assembly GCA_947095585.1 of Nephrocerus scutellatus. NCBI lineage: Eukaryota > Metazoa > Arthropoda > Insecta > Diptera > Pipunculidae > Nephrocerus > Nephrocerus scutellatus. The sequence continues at coordinate 102,336,787 of OX352762.1, read as the reverse complement.
TTCCCGATCGAAATTGTGATAGATGTGTTCAATGTTGCGTTGACTATGAAGGTTGGCTGCAATTTCAAAATTGTTTGTATAAAGTAAGTCGCAAAAAAAAATGGGAATCTGATGCCATTTGCTTCTCATTCTATCCAACTAATTATCAATGGATATTTATTTTACAGATTGTTAGAGATCCGTTATTTGAATTAGCCATTACATTATGTATAGTATTAAATACAATGTTTCTTGCCATGGAACATCACGGCATGAGTGAGAGCTTTCGACAAGCGTTAGATATAGGAAATAAAGTAAGCTTGTGGGGCACCACTTCTTTTGGCAGTTGAAAATTTTCAAGCATATTCACTTGCAGGTTTTTACATCCATATTTACATTCGAATGTATTGTCAAGTTGTTGGCATTATCCAAGGATTTTTTTCTATGTGGTTGGAACATTTTCGACCTGATTATTGTTACCGCCAGTTTGCTAGATATTATTTTCGAATTGGTCGATGGTTTGAGTGTGTTGCGAGGATTGCGATTGGTAAGTGATATTGCTTAGGTCAGTCTGTTCATACGAGTCATAACTAATTAAGTTTAAGTTTTTTAAGTTATACATTAAACGCTAAATTCCACTTAGTCGTTCGCACAAGCATAAGCATCGAAGCGTATTCAACGTTTTTAGAGCACACGATTTTAGTCTAAATGTCGCAAAATGTGAATATCGCGTCATTTAGTAGGCCGCATCCACTTATATAATCTCTTCATGTATGTTGGAGAGATCATGAAGAACCTAATTACTGGGAGGATAGTCTGCTTATATATAAGTAGCTTTATTTTTTGGTTCAGTCCTTGGCTTCGTCTCATTAAGGAATGTCACAGGCTGAAAGCATAACTTACATTTTATGAGGTCCACGGGTATGAGCAAACGGGTCTTGAGGGATTGTAGCTATTTATAGTCCGACGATGAGTGAAATTGTTGGCTGACAGTATAAACTGGAATTCGTGATTTACTACCTTAAATGAAGTAGCAATGACAGAGAACATTTAATAATTTTTTACTCATACTCATTTAACTCAGACTAACTTGATGTTTTGTACTTACATATGGATCCGGTGTTGTAAGATATGGCCGACACTGCGACCTGAAAGATCTATTGTGTCATAGGGAGGTTTTATTCTACGAATCGTACCTGCTCCCTAGTAAAGCATAGTATGTCATTAGTAGCAGAATTCCTCAACTTCGCTGTCGAGCATATTTCCTTTTGAAAAATGCGCAGAGAATGTTCTCGGATGACTCAACATCTTCTCAGCAGAACAAACATTCTGTCTGTGAGCCCATATCAATTTTGTTAAGGTGATATCGCAAAACATAATTACGTGTTAGATAATACTGTCCCTATTTAGATTAAGGACTTCCTTGTAGTAAAAGGGTCTGATCAATTATTTGGATTGAACCTCAGCCCCGGGACGTTATCCCAGTGGACCAGACATGTTCCCAACAATTTATCACTGATGTGGCGGCAGCGCAGTTGACACCACAGTAGCGTTCAGGTCCTATGAACGCAGACTTCGAGCCAGCCCTAGCTAGTTCGTCTGTGGATTCGTTGCCTGAAATTCCCTGATGACCAGGGACTCAACCGAGTTTCACTCTGTTGCGACTTGCAGTGCATCGTAGCAGTCCTTGACTGATAACGAGTCCATTTTATTGGCACGACAGCGCTTTAAGTGCTGCGTGGCTATGTGAAAAGATATGTATTAAAGCGCCCTTAATTCCTTTATTAAGATTAAGTCTGGCGCATTTCTCAATGGCATGAAGCTCCGCCTGGAAAACCGTGGGACTTTTTCCCATTGCTATCGAGACTTGGGTTTGTTGTGTTGGGTTTAAAGACATCAGCTCTAACACCAGTTTCAATCTTCGATCCACCTGTGAACCAGATCAGACCTCCAGCGTCCAGTGCTGAAACACCATTGCACCAGTTTACCCAGTCCAAAGATATGCAAGGGTGAATGCCCTACAATAGCTGCACAGTTTGCATGATCTTTAACGAGCGCCTGTGAATTTCATAGACGTGACAATCATATCCAATTTAAAGAAGACAAGTCCATGATACAGATTCATTTCCGTAGACTTCGGATCGTATCTAGAAGAATCATGTGCCACTTTGCCGGGAATGTCAAACCTGGTGTGCTGATGGTCTGACAGCGAAGCTTCCTCAGGCACATGCCAGTTTTCAACAATGTTGGAGATAAATGGACTGGCGAGTTTGAGGTCAAGTACCTCTTCTCGGATCGCATTTATAAAAGTAGGTTTAGAGCCCTTATTTAGGACTTATACATTATTACTAATAAGATATTCTAAAAGACACTCACCCCTTTTATTGATGCCGCTGCTGCCACAGACCTCATGATGTGCCAGAGGACACAGTTAGTTAACAAAAAACCAAGCAATAACATGAAATTTCTTTATTTTACACATGTGTGTAAAGTTTTAATAAGATTAAGGGTTAATTTTAAAAACAATTGTATGGGAGCATCTTGGCCATGGGGCCCAAGCACTTCCAAATTTTAATAGAAAGGGTTATCATCAGAGATACACATGTGTGCAAAAGTTGAATAAAATCGGGTTTTAAGAAGTGGATTAAAAATATATCACAAAAATTAGTCACAAATACACAAGCCACAAACAAACAAACACATAGGTATTCTAAGTTAATATACAGAATTTAAAAATAAGTTCTCTTCATCCTTTGACATCTTCGCAACAATTCTAGTGATGGTTCGTCTGCCACAGTTGGCAATTTCCTCGCCCAACTTTGAAAGTTTTTATTAACCAATATGTTCGCTTCTCTCGCCTGCAGCTGCGAGTTCTTAAACTGGCGCAATCGTGGACAACAATGAAGGTCCTTCTTAGTATAATTATCTCGACAATAGGCGCTCTCGGAAATCTGACATTAATTTTAGTTATAGTAATTTATATTTTCGCTGTGATTGGTATGCAATTGTTTTCCAAAGACTATACACCGGAAAAATTTGCTCCAGATCCTGTGCCAAGGTAAGCCAAATAAATGTATGAAGTGATTTTTTTTGTATACAACTAATTTGTCCGCCTGATGCAGATGGAATTTTAATGATTTTTTTCACTCGTTCATGATGATTTTTCGCATTCTATGCGGCGAATGGATTGAGCCGCTTTGGGATTGTATGCGAGCGGAAGAGGAAGTAAGTGCTTTTTACTTCAATTTTCATTTCTAAACCTCTTCTCTTCTCTTCTTCTTTTAATTCTGTTATGTAGCAAGGCGCGTCATCCTGTTTTGCCATTTTTCTGCCAACACTGGTCATGGGGAACTTTATGGTTTTGAACTTGTTCTTGGCCCTGTTGCTCAACAGTTTCAACTCGGAAGAACTAAAGTCGAAAAAGGAGGTAAGGTCGAAATTATTTTCTTATAACTATTATATATAACTAACTTTTTCTAATTGTGGATAAATGTATAGTTACTTGCAATACATGTCTACATGGATGCGTGTGTGTGTTTTTTATATTTCAAGAGAAAAAAAAACCATAAACCTAATTAAGAGTTTTTTAAAAAAAAAAAAAACTAATTATGATTACATAATATTTAGCTAGAAATAATTTTGGGCTTCTAAGACCACGGCCATATGCGATTAAATGTTTTTCCGTGTGTCTTAAAGCGATTTTTTTTATTTAAGCATCCAATAATTTTCTTTTTTGCTTAACTAATTGGCGTTTTTTGACAGCTTTTTTATAAGTGTACGCAAATTTATTAAAATATTGTCATCAGACATGATAAAGTGAATTAAATATTATGATTAATTTTACTTCTTATAGATTTTTAGCAGAGTGATTATTTTACAGTAACATGAAGCAAAAAAAATTGTTTTACTACAGCTACTAAAATCTTAGTGCAGCACTAATTTACTAAATTTTTAACTTTCTATAACTTGCAGTTGCTAGGTGGGCGGGAAAGGTGACTATATTGAGTTTAAGCTTAAGTTTAAGTCGTAGATGTTCGATACCGAAATCACATATAGGCAACAAGAACATACATAGGTTTGGTGGTGTGGGTGCTTTCAATTCTAAAAAGTTAACGGTCTTTACATTTTGTATTTTTATGATTTGCGCACGTTTAATGGGACTTGCACCCTTATAACGCTAGGCTTTAAACAGCGTGGACGTTATGGTTTAGGAAGAGAAAGGGGGGAGATGTCTGTGAGATACATTTGTTTAGTGGTGTGGTGGCTTTCAATTATAAAAAGTTAACGATCTCCCATTTTGTATTTTTATTGTTTGCACACGCGTAAAGGGGCTTGCACCCTTATTATGCTAGGCTTATAATAGCGTAGGCGTTAAGGTTAAGGAAGAGGAAAGGAGGAGATGTCTGTGAGATACATTTGTTTAGTGGTGTGGTGGCTTTCAATTATAAAAAGTTAACGATCTCCCATTTTGTATTTTTATTGTTTGCACACGCGTAAAGGGGCTTGCACCCTTATTATGCTAGGCTTATAATAGCGTAGGCGTTAAGGTTAAGGAAGAGGAAAGGAGGAGATGTCTGTGAGATACATTTGTTTAGTGGTGTGGTGGCTTTCAATTCTAAAAAGTTAACGATCTCCCATTTTGTATTTTTATTGTTTGCACACGCGTAAAGGGGCTTGCACCCTTATTATGCTAGGCTTATAATAGCGTAGGCGTTAAGGTTAAGGAAGAGGAAAGGAGGAGATGTCTGTGAGCTACATATGCTTAGTGGTGTGGTGGCTTTCAATTCTAAAAATTTAACGATCTTCTCGTTTTATATTTTTATATCTCTATATTAACTTCACTTGCCCGTTTGTTTGTGGGTTTGTGGATTTGTAGATTTGTGTGTCATGGAATCTTGCGATCAATTTTTAACCCACTTCCCAAGGCCCGATTTTATTGAAATTTTGCACTCATGTGTATTTCCGGTTCCATTAAAATTTGAGGCCCCTCGGACGCCGGGGTCGGGGGGCTCCCATACAAATATTTTACAAAATTTTACTCGATTTTCTTCAAATTTTATACACATGTGTATCTCTGATATACAACACTTTTTGTAAAAATTTTGAAGACCCCGGGCCCGGGTTCGTGGGGCCCCATAACTTTTATTTAAAAAATTATCACGATTTTCTTCAAATTTAATACACATGTGTATCTCCGATAGACAACACTTTTTGTAAAAAATTTGGAGACCCCGGGTCCGGGTTCGTGGGGCCCCATAACTTCTTTTAAGAAAATTAACCCGATTTTCTTCAAATTTAATACACATGTGTACCTCCGATAGACAACAGTTTTTGTAAAGTTTTTGGAGTGAGGCCCTGAGGTCCGAGGGGTGCCCATATAAATATATGGGTTGTTTTTTATTGTTTGCACTCGCGTCACGTTAAGTATGTATCATAATGATCGATTTGCCTTTAGAACGATTTAATTTCTTTAATTTGGAGTAAATAAATGATTAAAAAACCATTGTACGATTGTTTTGAGAAATTTAATGTTCGAAAATTAAAAGTTTTAAACTGTATTCGCAAAACTGTGAACCGCTGGAGATTTTGAACCTTTCGATAACAGTTCGGTCTGAAGGACTAAAAGTTCTAGTTGTTTTTCGCCTATGCGTAAAGTAAACTGCAGTTTGTTTAACGTTTTAAATTGTCTATACTTGTCATTTGCTTCTAATCATGAAAACTATACGCTTCAAAATCTTTTGCAAATTATCAAAATGTTTTATGCAATTTCGACGCGCCCATTTCTGGCCTAACGGTTTCGTTAGGAAATTAATATTAGGCTTAAATGAATTTTCACACGCCCATAGACGAAAGTGACTGTTTCGTACGCTATAAACTAGCCTCGAAAGTAGCCCATAACAACACTAGTTATGTTATGATATAAACGTCTTTTGTTATTTACTACAATCTCAGCGAACACATTGCGCATGAGCAAGAATTTTCTTTTGTTTGTCGTTTGTGATTTCTGCTTCTCTCTCGATTTAGCAGAAAAACCGGTTTGGACGAGTGAAAAATTCATTTCTTTATTATTTACTGCAGTCACAGCGAACACACATTTTCACATTTCTGCTTCTCTCTCGATTTAGCAAAAAAAAACCGGTTTGGACGCGTGAAAAATAGCGTAGATGACTTGCAGAAAAGCGATCATCGTGCTCGTCAAGCTTCGACCTCGTACGATAAACTCCACTTTCCTTGCTCGTTATGTAATATACTATTGGGCACCAGCAACCGAAATGCAATTACAAAAATTGACTGTTAGCAACGCAGTCACAATGAATGGATATCGCTGCCAGTCAATATTGACTGACTATTTTAGAGAAAATTCAGAAGAGGTTCACTTGGAGCACATGTGGCTTAAAATAAAAACAAGACGGTGCACATCTGGCAAAAAAAATCGATTTATTGACGTTGAAGTACGGTGGCTGTGTCATATACATTCTTGTGATTCAACGCCTCTGGCTTATCACCCGATTTATTAGAAAAAGTCATGAAAAGTAAGCGCATTCATCCGCACAGGCGTTTCTATGGAGGACTTTTAAATAATTTTTTATTTTGTAATTATTGCCATTAACGGTACTTTAACGTAACAAAAACACATTCTGTATATAACACTTCTATTGAAAAATGCATTTTAAGAGGATTTAAAAGTCCACACTAACCTACTCATTAACTGCACTGCTAAATTTGCAGTACAGCGGCCAAGGTGGTAGCGACCGCCAATCAATACTTAGGTTTTTATAATAATTTTTTTATAACTAGCGCACGCTTCAAGGGATTTGCACCCCTATAATGCCTAGGTACGTGGGCTTTGGAAATATTTTGATAGAAGAAGTAAAGTGTTGTGGTGTGTGGAGTTGAGTTCACACCCGAGCACTCACAAACTGGAATATTGTGCTCATAAGCCAACATTGATTGGGTCTACATCTACATTACTTTATACATCAACTCAACCGTACATGTGATATACAGGTGCTGTGTCATGTGTACTTGTAATCTAGATGATCAGTGCGTTGAGAAAAATTCGTGCGTTTTTTGGACGCTGCAACTCCGCTATTCTTAACCTTTGATTTGATACCTTCTTGAAAGGCCACCAATCTTAATTAGAGGTATAACTTCTAGAAATCTTAAATTTGGTACGTGGAAATAGACGACTTCTTTTTAGTTAAAATCACTTATTCTGTTGAGCGGTTCATACAATTAAACAATAGTAGAGTGATACCATTAACAGCGATTGTATTAGGAAAGACGTTTAGTTCGAGCCCAATTAGCTACTGCATTTTATATTCTAGATTATTAAGCAAAGTTATTTTCAAAAGGTTTAATTGCGAAAAATAATTGTTTAAGGGCTAAAAAGCATGCTTAATAAACAAAATATATATTCTTACTTAAAGCGATAAATAACAATAACTTTTAGGTGTTAGTATTATCTAAAAAACTTATCATTGTTCCAAAATAATAATATTACTACAGATACTTGTTATAACAATAATAAATCAAATGTTTGTTTGTTTTTCTCTGTGTTCTCATCCTGTTTTCCAATTCGTTTAAATGTGTGCCTTTCTGTGTGTGTTTTTAAAATGTTCAATTAAAATAAAAAATATATCAAATGCAATAAATTTTATATAAATTTATGCACTAACTAATTAAATAAATAAATGACACTATAATAAAATTAACTCTAAATAAATTTAAAATTAAATCTAAATCTTTCTATCTAATAATTACTGTGCGTGCACCGTCTATGTGTGTGCGTGTGTGTTAACTAATCCACGTTTAAACTCATACACACACACACCATAAAATAAATTGTTGTACAAACAAATTAACAGATTTTCAAGAAGAAGGTAATTCTTTCCTGTTCTTCTTATATGCTACATAATTCGTTATTGTTAGAGCATGCAATTAGTTGTTTTTTCTTCATGTCGTATTAGTAGGATTATTGGAACAGATCGTAGGCAAAACATTTATTCTCCTGCTTTTGTAGTTTGCTTTTAGATAAAATTTCTAGTACTTTACATATTTTTTTCAATAGAATAATTTCAGTTTTAGTTGTAGTAGCTGTTGTAGTTGTAATTGGCATATAATTGGCGCAAGGTCGAATTCCTATTCGTAGTATTAGAAATTATTTTTGAAAAAAAAGAAGTGAAAACTACAGCAGCGTAATTTGCAACTTGATACATTTTACTTGTTCCGTAACACCAAATTATACCCGATATTTATGCACCCTTAATCGATGTATGTTGACAGGAAGTTGGTGAAGAATCTAAATTAGCCCGCAGTATTGAACGCGTTCGGTCTCTTATACGGAGCAAACGACAGGCTCGCAAGGAAAAGAAGGAAAGCAAATATGCGACAAAGTTCCAGCAAATCGTCATCGAAGCACAGACAGCCGCTGCGATTACAATTGAAAAACCTAGCTTGGATTCGGATACCAAATTTCATAGGTTAAGTTATCAGGTAAGAATTCATAAAACAAATATTTATAAATCAAATACATACACATAGATATAAAGATGTTGGAAATTTGGTCACAATAATTCGCAAATCTGAAACAAATCGCAAATGTCAAAACAAGAAAAATATTTGATTACCATTTTCACAAAATATCATCATTGGATATATAAATGTCCTCATGTTAGTAGAGCTTTGGCAAGTGAAACCGGAATATTTAGACATACATATATATTTAAAACTCTCACGTAAGTTTAGTTTGATGTTAAAGAGTTCACATGTCGATAGTGTCGCAGAGCTGTGGATACAAACTGATAAGTTTCCTGGCCCTAATATAAATTGAGAAACAATCAAGAGTGTTCTGAAAAGTTTTTATGATTTTTTTTTTAAAGCTAAGTGTTCTAGTTAAAACTTATTTAATATAATCAAATTTGTATTATTCCATTTACCCTATAGGAATCAATGAATCGTCCCGTCTCTGGCTCTGATTTTGGATTTCAAATTCCCCTCAAAGAAGGCCTGCAGACCATCATCGACGGCGGCGAATATGAAGACGAATGTAATCAGCCTGAAATCGATGAGAACACTTCCTGCCTAAATGACAATAATCAAAAGTAAAGCTGCATCATGCTATCATAACAACCCGCATTAATACCCTTCCAACCGTTTCATTTCAATTGACATTGCAGAAACGAGTACACCCTCTATCCACAAGTGGAGAGAAAGTTACTACATCAAGTTTCTTCCGGTTTTGGTACCCAACATAATGATAGCCGCGACGAGCCGACCTTTACAGAATCGATCGAGCTACGCCTGATGGGCCAGTACAATTCGACAGACACCGATCCTGGTGGCGATCATCACAGCGCAGCCTTTATGCAGCGTGGTGATTCGTTTCAGGATAATAACTCATCTTCACGCCAACACGACGAGGCCTACTTGCAATATCAGAAATCGCTGCTGACAAGATCTCCGTCATATCGAAAATCGCTCGATCGTCTGTCGCAGTCCAGCGATCAATCGCAACGATCATTAATACCATCAAAGAGTAAATCAGAAGACGACATGGAAATGGAGCTGAATATGAATAACAGCGAGCACCTGTCGTCGGTTCGTAGAATATCAAGCGAACATTCACTGACCACGATTTCTATGGAACACGAAGAGTTCCTCTCGAATCAGAGCAATTTACGCGACGAACTGCTCAACTGTGACCAAAAGGAACTGTTTCAATTTCTGCAAGAAGACATCGACAATAGCAATAATTATTTTAGTGAAACTGTCGGCTACGGCTCCGCATTGATTGAAACGGAAAACGATTCACTGATCCTCGATCCGAAACGAAGCGACGATTCGGCGACAATACGCCATCACCGTAAGACATCGTCGAGCAGCATAAAATCGAACTTGAGCTACATATCGAATTCGATTTTGCAACAAATCGAATCACGTCGCAATGGAAGTTTATGCGGGTCGTTCGGCGGTGGTGGCGGTTACGGCAGTAAGAATGGGAACGATTCTGATCTAAACGATCATTTGCCATTAGTTGGCAATTCCGAGTTTGACAATATCATTCAGAGTTTCGAGAAGGAGCTGGAAGAGATAAAGAAATCGACCACTTCTCTAGAGCGAAGACTTTCAAATCTCTCAGAGCCATCGCCGGCAGCTGACGAAGCGAATAAGGCGATTCTCGACCATATCGCAGCGATGACCGGTTCTGCTGGCGGAAATGAACAGCACCCTTCGACGACTGATGATCTTGCGACGTATGATATGAGCACCGTGCAACGACGAATTCATACAAATTCATCGATTATCGATCGCAATTCAGTGAAGATCAAACGGCGTAGCCTCGAGAAACAGCGAAAAATCGACGAGGACTTTAGCATATCAAATGAAATACGTAAAATCTGTGATCAAATGCACGCCCCATTTGTAGCAGCCGAAGCAATGGCTGCTGCGGCGGTAGGATCGACTTCGCCATTTTTGAGGCGCAAGACCGATTTTTTCAGTGCACAAATCGATCGTTTCAAGAGGCTTAGCCTTATCGAACGTGTCGACGAGTTACCCGAAGAGGAGAAATCCATTTCCACGTTACGCGTTGAATCGGAGAAACTTCCTCGAAAATGCCTGCCGCCACCTGCAGACATTAAAGTCGACAGTCTGTCACTCAAAAGTACAACGTCATACGAAAATATTCTCATACAGAAACAAATTACGCGAGCGCAACGGCAGAAACAGGAGGCGGCATCTTCTGCATCATCTGGAGGAGTGCCACCCACACCGCCACAATCACTTAAATCGATAACACCACAACCCAGTCGACGACCGCAAACGAGTGCGGCAAAATTGACATCAACAATAGCAACAACTGCGACGGTATACTCCACCTCGCAGGCGACCTCGATCCTCCCAAGGGCTGGGGAACTGCGCTTACAGCGTTCCACTGAGCATCCACAATCTCTAGACAAAGCCTCCTCCTTCCAATCGAATCGGACGGACATGAGTTCTGGGGCCGCAGAATCAATGACAGCACAAGCCGCTGCACCAGCATCACCACCGCCCAAGTCCACTTTCTCTAAACTTACCGAAAAACCATGGCATTGTTTGGTCTCCTACGTGGACGATCTTACCGTTGGTGGAAGACGTAACTCGCAGGGAGCATACAATGACCCATTGTCTTTTCCCAGTTTTGGACAGACGAAACCACTGAAAGTTCCCGACGATTGCTTCCCCCAGAAGTGCTATGACCAGTAAGTCTCTCACCTAATATTGTAGTATTTTTTCTTTTCTCAAATTCTCAAATTTACAGCTTCTACTTTCGGTGTCCGTGCTTTATGTCGTGCATGGACACGAAAGGGGCAAAACATTGGACCCAGGTAAGGACGGCAGTCTTGACGGTTGTCGATACTCCAGCCTTTGAGTGGTTTGTTCTGGTGCTGATATTTGCTTCGAGCATAACTCTGTGCTTCGAGGATATCTACTTGGATAACAATAAAATGTTAAAACGCATCCTGTATTGGACGAATTTTTCGTTTTGCATAATATTCGTCATCGAAATGGTGTTAAAGTGGTTGGCCCTGGGGTTTTCAAAATACTTTACTAGCTTCTGGACGATATTAGATTTCATAATTGTTTTTGTAAGTTGTACCGCTACTGCTGCTGATAAATGTATTTAATTTCGTGTAATAATAAATTTGTTCTACCCTCTCCTTTTCCCAACCACCCACTTATCCAATACAGGTTTCAGTATTTTCCCTGCTTATTGAGGAAAATGAAAACCTCAAAGTCCTTCGATCGTTAAGAACGCTAAGGGCGTTACGCCCACTGAGAGCAATATCCAGGTAAGGGCGTTATGTAACACTTCCTTAACCCATACATGTGTATGGAATACAATAATTATTGTGTGTGTAATTGTGTTTCTTTTGTCTATTTTCTATGAGTACCACGAAAATATATTGAATTTTTCTTCTGTGTATTTTTTTTATTGTTATCTTAATTATTGACCTAGCATATAATAATAAATGCATACTTTCCTATTGTTGCAACTGTTTAATATTTATATCTTTACAGTTATGATTTATTTATTTATGAAAGCGCATTTCTAACATAAAGATCAAAAAGCTACCTTTCCAGATTGAAACTACTATGGAACTGGACCTTCTGGTAGTGCAACACAATTGCATAATGAATTTCTACTTCTTGTATGTGTGTGTGTCTCGCTCGATCTTTATATCCATTTGTGTAGATTGGTTTTTTATTTTACGTCCTTTGTATGTATGTATGTAATTAAATCATCTTTTCGTCTAAACCTTTTAAAGCGCACTGCGAGTATGCACAGTAAATCATTTTAATAAAGTTTTTTATTTTAATTTATTCTCACAATTGAAACGACCATCAAGAGTGTAAGTACATTCTGTGTGCTGAAAAGTTTGTTTACTTTACATTACACTGATTTTAAAACTTATCACTCCAGTTTGAGTGTATCTTTGCGAACAAGATTATCACTGGAAAATGATTATTCCATTAGCTTAACCAAAAATAATTTATTGATTACACCCGAAGAGTTTGACCAAAAGTGTAATCTTTGAGCAATTATCATAAGTCTGAATCTTCTTGCTTTTTCGCATAGACCGTGAACTTGACATAGCCTCAAAGAAAAAAGTCCAAAAATGTCAAGCGAGCTAGGTGGCCTTCCCGCCGGAGCCTACCGACCTTAATTCTCTTCACGATGTCAACATCGCGGTAACGCTCGTAGATCTCATTATAGAGTCCTGCCGCACATACGGGGCCAACAATTCTCCGTAAGACTTTTCTCTAGAATACGGCTAAGAGGTCAGAATGCTTTTAGCTAAGAGTCTTGACAGACTATAGTAGGTTTTGTTGACTTTAAGCAACCTTGCGCATATTTATAGTTCCATGCTGTTATCGGATGCTACAGTTGATCTGAGATAGTCAAAGGATTGCACTACTTAAAATTCGCGCTCCACAATGTTGGATCTTCTACCCGCAGACGAGGCCACCTTGTATTTTGTTTGGCTCTCATTTTTGTGCAGCACCAGATTTCGTGCCGCCTGCTCGATCTGGATGAAAGCTTCCTGCACAGCTCTTTGGGTTTCTAACAACGATGTCAATATCGTCTGGGTAAGCCGGTTTCTGAATGAACTTATACGCCGTTCGTCAAAGTCTCGGATCACTTTCTGCAACGCCAGGTTAAAGAGAACGTAGGCCAGTCCATCTCCTTGTCGGAGTCTGTTATAGATGTTGAATGGGCTTGGTAGTGATCCATATATTTTTACTTGGCTTATAACATTGTTCATCGTCAACCTACATTGTCGTGTCAGTTTATTTTGTAGTCCGAATTCTCTCGCCTGGGATGAAGCCATACTGACATGGATCAATGATGACCATTTCTGCGGGTAAAGCCAACTCCTGCAGTACCAACGCGACCTTGGTGAGATCTGATATCAAGAGACTCAGCTCGTTCAGTATGAGTGCCTTTAGCGTACACTACTACCATGGCAGCACATCGTCCGTAACTTCGAACCCAATCACTTGCCACTAGGATGAGACTCTAATCTTAGGCCGCCCAGGATAGAAACTATCCCAGGCATGAACGGTCCTGCAGTTGTACGGTAAGGCTGCTACATACGAAGACACTGCCCGTTCTAGACATTCTTAGTACTAGCAGCCTTGCTCCTTTTATCTTCCGAGTTTAACCAAGCATCAAATCTATAGAAAATTAAGATACAGCGGTCCCCTCGGGGATGTATGGGGCACAGGATGCCTCTTCGCCAGTCTTCTGGCATCACTTCTTTCTCCCATACTTGCACTGTTATTTCTTGAATTAGTTGGTGTATGGTGCCTCCTATTTTATTCAGTTCCGCTGGGATCCCATCTGATCTCGGGTCCTTATTATTTTTGAGCCAATTTATCGCTCTGCTAACTTCGTCTATGCTTGGTGGCGGCAGCATAGTATGATCTTCGGTCATTGGTGGAGCCTCCAATTCCTAAGTTAGCTGGCCATTTAGCAACTCATGAAAGTGCTCTTCCCATCGCTTTAAAACGCCTTTGAGATCGGCGATCAGATTACCCTCTTTGCCTTTCCAATATGCGCAACGCGGTGTATATTGCGTCATACTGCGGACTCTGGTAGAACTTCCGCATCTGTGGGTATGTGGCACCGTCTTATTGAAACCACATATGCTACAACTCAAACTCGTCCACCAATTCATCCCAAAAAGTACTCAGTCAACATGGTTAAGTAGTAATCTTCGTTGGCAGTGACTGCATTGGCATTGAACTAGAAGTATGGTCAAATGACCCTTCCAGCAAGAACATCGCATACAATGGCATTTTATAAAAAGATTCCATGTGAATGCCTTCGGCGGAAATGCTTACAATTTTGCCTTTAAGCTAGAAATGGATTTCATCGCAAGATTAGATAAGTTAGAATGCCAAAAACCTTAGCTAAGTTCATGCACAGCCGAGAAAACTTTTTGGAAAATTTAGGCGTATCGAATATAAAAAGCTTGACATTTGCATCGTGCGAGTTAGAAGATTGAAGCACGAGGTGGTAGTAGTGTAATTTGTAGTGAATGAAACAGTCACTTTCGTCTATGAAATCATATTATCAAGATTATACGTCAATTAAAATTTCATAATAAACCATAATCAATCGATTGTATTGTATGTTACACAAGACACAGAATGCAGACTTTCTTAAATACTTGGCACATAAAGACAACGTTGCACATTCCCTATTCTCCAAATAAAGAAAACTCAGAAAAATTTAACTCTTGGGCAGTAAAGTAAAATATTATACAAATCATCGCTTGTGCTGAAGAGAACCGTATAGTTTTCAAAATTCAGGAGAGCGCGAGTTCCCATTGCTCATTTTGATATAAAAAAAATTTAAATTCATAAGTTTTTCTAGTTTATCCATATGTTAGAAACTAGACAATATGTTTATTGGCTTTATGGTAACAGTTAATTCTTTAAGATGATGTAGAAATAGTATTATCATGGAAAATAAGTGGGACTTAAAAGTTAAGTGTATTCGCCTTATATATATATGTGCATATTTTATATTTAAATTAATATTTCTCTTAATTTTACGGCAAATAATACAAATTCTTAGATTGTAAGCAGCACACTTAAATGAATTATTAAAAATTTAAAATTTGTCATTTGTCACGCCACTCACCCTTGCAATTAAACCTTTAGGTATTTATTGCAATTTGCTTTCTTTATGAATTTCGAATAGATTGCCCCACAGTTATATAAATTAATTGTTTCGACCCAGTACTATTAAACCAAAAGGCAAACAATTAATTGTATATGCTACATTGCTACACACAATACGTTAACCCAAATATATAGAGACCCCAACGTGTGCTTACACTGTGATCAATCTCATAAGACGCTAAATTCACTTTTTCTCTTAAATATGTACATAATCAGCAATTTTAGGTAACTCCAAGAAATGAACATTTCACATAAAAGACTAGTAATTACAAATTTTACATTATACGATGTGTTTGCACACAAACCGGCCTTATGAGATTTTTTGTTCAAATTTTTATTTGTGTTTTTTGCTACTTAAAGATTTTTATTTTTAAAATAAACATTTAATCAAAATAAAAAGAATAATTTGTGGCACTTATTCCTAAAAACAATTTCTGGTATATGACCAGGATGGCTTTTCTTTGCGAATTGCATTCTGGGTGCCGTATTTCAAATCTGTTTTTCATACAATACTCCAATAACAATGGCTTTCAAGACGTCAATTATTGTTGCTGGTTTATAAGCAGACTTTCGCTGTCTTAGAGTTTAATTAGAATTTTTCGAAACTCATCGCCAAGTTCGGTTTCGATTGATATTAAACGTAAATTTTGATAGTGAGTATCGATTTGATAATTTTTTGTCAGACAATATTGATCGCACCTTTACAGAAAGTAACTCAGTTTTTTAGTTAACCATGTACATGTAAGCAAAACAAAAATGCAATCGAACAATTTGCACTTTGCTTTCCAATATCGCTCTAGGGCAAGTTACTATCAAACGCACCATCACAATCTCTCAACATCATCTCAACAACTGCACTCTACACCACACCTACACTGCACATCGCGATCACAGCTACAACCACTATTACACCCACCACCATGATCACATAGATTAAAACCGTGACCCACCCATCCACAGCCGCGAAAAGTAATTTTCAATATTTTTAACACCAACGCAATTGTTTTTTTTTTGTTTCCATTAAAATTTACAATGTGGAATGCTTTCAAAAATTCCTCTAATCAAAATTGTTATGTCCTTTTGGTTTTATTAAATATTTACAAAAATTTACTATTATTGTTGTACTGTAATGAGTTTAATTAATGTATTTGGCCCTGTATATACATTCAATAACAAATCTCTTCCTAACTGAGAATCATATAGTATCCTAAGGGTTATCCGTGTTCTGTTATAAAAAGATTTTTTACAATTGTAGTACTATTATTACTCAAGTTTTACCTCTTCACGAATAATTCGATAATGTACTCTAGAAATTCCCAGAAATTCCAAACCTTTTTAATCAAAACTTTTGTATGATTGCATGTGTTTTTTACTAAAGAAAACGTTCTTAAACTAAAGAGTTCACGCCAGCCGAATTTTTGGAACATTCTAGAAAAATTGTCAGACAAATGAGATAAGACGAGTCTATATTGCTAAATAGTCGTACGTAAAGGATCTATTTATTATATAAAACAAGTATTTAATTATATAATAAATAGCAGCAAATATACTAATTTGCTATTTAAATTGTTTATACCGTTTAAAGATTAAGTTAAATTACTACTAGTATACGTTAAAAAATGGCTTTGTCGAAAAACTTAATCTCCCTAAGTAAATGTGATATAAAATTTAATCGTAAGTTTATTTGATATTCCAAAACTTACTTTTTGTAGTATGATCATATTGAACTATAATCTTGCTAATGGACTGCACCGAGAAAACTTGTGCGCATCGACAGCGACATTGCTAAGCTGACACAATGCGGATGATTCGTCATCTTTCAAGCAGAACCTACATTCTGTGTCTTAGTGTAGGTGATTCCGCAAGCCATAGTGACCTGTGATAAAACTCACCAGCTTTCTAATGCAATCCTTATCTAGGTTAAGGTTTTCCTTAAAGGAAAACGGCCTGGGTAATCGTTTGGATTGTCTCATCCCTGAGACATTTTCCCAATGGGCCATACGAAGAAATTTCCAGATGGTGTTCCACCAGAGAAACTTACGTTTACACAGACTGCTTTTAGGGACGCAGCTTTCGTGATAGGAAGTGAGCAACACATAATTTAATTGGTATGCTGCTTCATATAGTTCCCCTGTGGACTTAATATAGGGTTTTTCAATAAGAGCACTTCAACTTTTTTCGATTTGCTCTTGAGCCCAATTCACGAATCGGCGTCGCTTCAAGTGGTCAAACGGCTTTAGTTGTTGTGTCAGCTTGATCTTATACGGATGTAGGCCAAGATTTTTACGTAAAATTCGCCACAATGATGTCACAGAAAGGCCCAATTGTTGCGAACGTCGTGTGAGCGACACATTCGCGTCTTCTTGAACTGAAGCCCTGCGATGTTTTCAACACTTCGAGCACTTCTTGCTCTCGAGGGCACCGGAACATTATGTAGCGAAAACGTAGACTCAAATTTTGCCACTATACGGTCGATTGTCGAACGGGCTGGCTTGTTAAATGGACCGTAAAACAGAACAGCAACAGAACGATTATTTTGATAAAAAATTTGCACGATTTGCAATCGCTGTTTACATATGTAGCGTTCCATGATGAAATGTTTACTAATGAAGTTTCCAAATAACAAAAGAACAATAAAAAATATGGCGTCGTTCGCCGTCCCTATCGGAGAAAAGTTGAAGCGCACCTGTTGAAACACCCTATATATGTAACAAACATATTCAGTTTAGAGAGGACAAGTCCGTGATACAGATTCCAGTTTATGGACTTTGGATCATATGTAGAGGAGGCATGTACCAGTTTTCAATTGAGAAATAAATGGACTGGCGGGTGTTAGGTCAAATTCGTGAATCATTTTTACGAATGTCAGCTTAGAGCCTTGTTTTAAAATGTCTACATTACTACTAATAAGATATTCTAAAAGACACTCACCTCTTTTATTGATGACACTGCAAGCCCTAAACCTCATGATGCGGATTGGCATCGCATCCTATCAGGTATTGGAGGTTTTTATTCTGGCAGTGCTCTATCAGCTCCTGTACCTATGTGGGCGGAATATTGTCGTCGTCACCGGGAAAGAATGCTGAGGCACACATAATGTCTCGACATGACCTATCGTTCGGAACAACTACCAGCAGGGCCACCAGGTCTTTCGTAATGAATTTTGGAATTGAAAGAAAGTTTACATTCGTGCCGATAATTCAGGGCGCCTTTGGCATTGGCTACCCGCATTTAAAGATTTCTTGTACTACTCTGTCCGCTGATAACCTAAGGTTCTTGAATGAAATCGAGGGTTAAATTGTCATCAGCGAACCGCTTGCTTAGTGTAGCGAACGTGCGCTTATCGTGATTCAAGTTCGTCTTCAGCACCCAAATGGTTCCCAATGAACCAGCTGCAGTTCTTTTGCTAAAGAAGTTCCAGAACCACTATGATCAGCATTTAGCAGTGGTTCTCTCGGGACCTTTAGGACTAGCATACCCAGCGGCGTTGCTTGTCGAACTACCACGAAAAATTTCTCATTACGATACTAATTCACATTATTTGTGATTAATAATCACAATATTGATTCTATGCAAGGCGGCCAAGAAGAAGTACTTTAAGTCTATTAAAATTCAAGGAATCCATCTTTTACTTGTTGGAAGTATATCTACTCTAAAGCGATGTAACCAGAATATTAGAAAGTTCCAATAAAATATACAAATACGAAAACTTCAACAAAACGGAAAACTTGTACTGTTAGCTTATGTTAGAAACAATTGTCTTACTTACAACTTTACATATGTATCATATACGAGAAGCACAAGGAATAAAAGTGTACGCTGGCAGGCTTATTGAAAAAGATGTTATGCAAAATCTTTTACATAAAAATGAAACCTAACAGAACACGAAGTCCCCTTAATAGGTACTAAAAGAAGATTTCATCTAAAACAATTAACAATCGAACAAACAAAAACATGCCATACTATACGAAACGAAAACAAACAAATGTCTCTCTCACTTTATCTCTCCCTTCTATTTCTATTCCAGGTGGCAAGGAATGCGAATTGTAGTAAATGCTCTCATGTATGCAATTCCATCAATTTTCAATGTCCTTTTAGTTTGTTTAGTTTTTTGGCTCATCTTTTCCATAATGGGTGTACAATTTTTCGGTGGTAAATTTTTCAAATGTCTCGACAATGATGGCGAACTACTTCCGATAACGGTTAGTAAAATATTGGACCTCTTATTTAGGCAGCAGAACAAATTGCGCCTTTACGAGAGAAAGAGTTTATATGTTTAAAACAATTTTTTTTTGTTTCCTGTATAAACTTTATATTTTATTTCTAATCATTCTATTCTGCCTGTTCCCTTACCTTCAAAAAATAAAACCAAATCATAAACTAAAACAACAAACAAACAAACAAAAATCCAGGAAGTAAACGACAAATGGGACTGCATCGAACAAAACTTCTCCTGGATCAATTCGAAAATTACCTTCGACCATGTGGGCATGGGGTACCTAGCCCTGCTCCAAGTGGCCACATTCGAAGGATGGATGGAGGTGATGGCCGATGCTGTGGACGCGCGAGGTATCGATTTGCAACCACAACGCGAGGCAAATCTCTACGCGTACATTTATTTTGTAATATTCATTGTGTGCGGGTCATTTTTCACTCTGAATCTATTCATTGGAGTTATCATTGATAACTTCAATATGCTGAAAAAGAAGGTAAGTTGTCTGTTGGGCAATCGCCCGTTTTGCGCCTTCTAACCCATATTCTCGTAAATAATATCATTGCGTATTTTTTTTTTTTTAAGTCCATTTTATTGCCACAATATATACATAGTTTACTCATACTAACCCGATTTCTTGTTTTTTTTTTAAACTAATTTAACTCATAATCATAAATTCTTGTAATGTATGTACATGTGTCGTTTCGTGTCTCACCATAACGTCGTCTTATATAAATACCACCTACTACCTACACGCAGTATGAAGGAGGAGTGTTGGAAATGTTTCTCACCGAATCGCAAAAGCACTATTATACAGCGATGAAAAAGTTGGGACGAAAAAAACCACAGAAAGTCATTAAGCGACCAATAAATCATTTTTTAGCTATGTTTTATGATTTATCAAATTCGAGAAGGTAATTTGTTGGTTTGCTTCTTATTTTCTATATGGTCTTAATTTTTTAAGCTCCATCGCGAAAGGGTATATTATATACAGTCATGTGAATTTTTTCTAACTGAAGATTAAAATAATGTATTATACGTATGTATGTGTAACTGTGAAAAAGAAGAAAGCTTACAGCACTGACACTTGTCCCCACCCCATAAATGTTGTAATCACTGTTCGCCAGCAAAATGGTTTTCTTCTTTAAAGAGAAAAAAAAAACAACAAAAATAAAACAAATACACACACACAGACACTCACGCGCAATAGAAAGAGCTGATTTGGTGATAAAAATATTTAAACACTTAACTTCATCAGCGCTCCCAGTTGGGGTTAATGTTTTCTTCCTAAGCTTACATTTCATTGAAGCGATCTTCGATAACTGTTGGCTTGTTATTATTTTTTATGTAAATATTTTTATGTTTGTAACAAATTTTTAGGTTTTTTTAAAATGTAGAAAAATGTTACTTTCTTTTGAAAAAGTAAAGTTTGACAAAATTCTTGTGGCGTTTCTGATTTTCAATTATTATTTTTTATAATCGTAGTTCTGTTTTTTATGTACAAAAATTATGCTAAATTGTGTAGTACTATGTGTTAAATATTTCTGATTGTTCTATGTACATAAGTGCAACTTAAGTTACGCAGTTAATTTATTTTATATTTCATATACATATAACACTTTGTCATCATCATCATTTTTGGGTCTACAACCTGGCTAAATCTGTCTTATGGCAGTATGTTATCTCTAACCATTCGGATCCTTGGTCTATGTTATCTATATAGCGATGGGCTGCTTGCCCCACTGTCATGTCTCATAAGTCATACAACAACAAAATTATCGAGCAATTTGATTTTCCGTCAACCAAAGGCTTCTAAGCCTTAACTTTGTGAACAGGAGAATTCCCTGATTATCACGAATGATTTAAAAATTTGAACCACTCTCCTTAAACGTATAAAAAATACAGGTCGTTATAGCTTGTGAGCACAGATATATAAAACACATTTTCCATTTATGTGTTCTAATTTAAATATATATACCCGTTCTGCAAATTAGCATTTTATTTATTTACAGTGCTCTAGTTATTTTCGAGATTAGTTTTTCTATACCATACGAACAATTATTTGCAAGTTTTTATTCCGCGGCTAAAAGTTTAGAGTGTTTTTTGTTCATTAAGAAGTACCACCATTGTCTAAAACACCCAGCTGGTTGGAAGTTATGATTGGGTTCTTGGAAGGGTCTTGATTCGTGATAGATAAAAGGCTTTCTTAGTTTAAAGTAAATACGCTAATATTTATGGGTAAAATTTTTTATCGAGAGTGTGCTGGCATTACTTCGAAAGACTAAAATAGCTATTAATAATAATTGGAAAGGACCTACAATTCAAACCAAATATCCGAAAGGCATATTGAAAAGCTTTGCGAGACTCTCAGACATTTGTCAGAGATTAACAAGAGGTGGAACCGTGATAAAGACTTTTGTTTTTTCGAACTTCGAAGCTCCCGCTCAGAGTATCTAACCACTATAGTAATAATCTACATAAATAAAAAAACAACCCATAAAAATTAAAATTTTTCTTGTAAATTCTCTAATCGGGGTTATACACACACACACACACACACTGCGTGCTCGTTTTGTGGCAAAATCATTCACAAATGACGCAGCGGCAGCGAACAGCGCTGCTCACAAAGCACAGAGCTCAGACTTTGCCGTGATCTGATGCGATATAGCTATATTTAAAAATTGTATATTGGGGTCCCCAAGGAGCCGATCCAAATTTTTACAAAAAGTGTTTTCCATCGAAGACACACATGTGTACAAAATTTAAAGAAAATCGGGTAAATTTTGTAAAATATTTGTATGAGAGCCCCCCGACCCCGCGGCCCGAGGGGCCTCAAATTTTAATAGAAAGTGTAGTCTTGGGAGATATACATGTGTGCAAAATTTCAATAAAATCGGGATGTAGGAAGTGGGTTAAAAATTGATCACAAGATTTGGCCAGCCAGCCAGCCAGCCACGGGCAAGTGAAGTTAATATAGAGAATTTAAAAATGAAATTTGTGCGGTTGTTATTTATGGAAACTCACAGTTACCAACCAATTTTCATGAAATTTATATATATATTATTAGCAGATGGAGGCTGGCTATATGCTATAGTACACCCTCTTTGTAGGGTGTATATATGTACGGGAACAGCTAGTTTATGAATATACCAAGAAACTCAATTAAAAAAAACAAATATCCGAAAATGTAAATTTATTCCAATGTTATTGGAATGTATCTAAAAAATTCAATAAACCCAAAAATGTATTTTCTTAACAATTGTGCTATTAATCGCAACATAAAAAACAACACATAAAAATTTCATTTTTTCATGTAAATTCTCTAACAGGAGATACACATTTGTGCAAAGTTTAAAACGGGTTTATTTGAAAAAAATTAATATTAGAGCCCCTTTACTACAAAATGTTTACAAAAACTGTTGTCACCGGAAGTACACATGTGTAAACAATTTGTATAAGAGCCCTCACCTTGGGGCCCGATCACTTCCAAATTTCAATAGACAGTGTTGTCATCATCAGTGTTGTCATCGTCATCGGGCTAATTTTAAAAAATTTGTATAGACCCCCTCGGGTCTCAGGGCCCGGTTACTCCAAAAATTTTACAAAAAGTTGTTTCCATTGCAGATACACATGTGTTTAAAATTTGAAGGTCTCGGGCTAATTTTTAAAAAATTTGTATGGGCCCCATCGGGTCTCAGGGCCCGTTCACTACAAAAATTGTACAGAAAGTTTTGTCCATCGGAGATACACATGTGTTTAAAATATAAAAAAATCGGTCTAATTAAAAAAAAATTATGGGCACACCTCGCGCCTCAGGGTCAGTTCTCTCCAAAAATTTTACAAAAGGTTGTGTCCGTCGGAAATACATATGTGCTTAAAATTTGAAGAAATCGGGCTAATTTTTAAAATATTTTTATGGCTACTCCTCGGGTTTCAATGCCCGTTCAATCCAAAAATTTTGTCCATCGGATATACATATGTATATAAAATTAGAAGAAAATCGGGTTCTTTTTTTAACATTTGTATTGGGCTCGGGGTCTCCAAAATTTTTACAGAAAGTGTTGTCCACCGGAGATACACATGTATATAAAATTCGAAGAAAGTCAGGTTAATTTTTTTTAAAAATTGTTGTGGTCTCACCACCCCGGGGTCCCCAGAATTTTTACAAAAAGTGCTGTCCACCGGAGATACACATGTATATAAAATTCGAAGAAAGTCGAGTTAATTTTTTTAAAAAATTGTTGTGGTCTCACCACTCCGGGGTCCCCAGAATTTTTACAAAAAGTGTTGTCCACCGGAGATACACATGTATATAAAATTCGAAGAAAGGCAGGTTAATTTTTTTTAAAAATTGTTGTGGTCTCACCACCCCGGGGTCCCCAGAATTTTTACAAAAAGTGTTGTCCACCGGAGATACACATGTATATAAAATTCGAAGAAACTCGGGTTAATTTTTTTAAAAAATTGTTGTGGTCTCACCACTCCGGGGTCCCCAGAATTTTTACAAAAAGTGTTGTCCACCGGAGATACAAATTTATATAAAATTTAAAGAAAATCGGGGTTTTTTTTTTAAATTTGTATTGGGCTCCCCGACCCCGGGGCCCGGGGGCTACAAAGTTTTTACAAAAAGTGTTGACCTTTGGAGATACACATGTACTCGTATATAAAATTTGAAGAAAATTAGGTAAATTTTGTAAAATATTTGTATGGGAGCCCCCACAAATTTTAATAGAAAGTGTTGTCATCGGAGATATGCATGTGCGCACAGTTTCAATGAAATCGGACTTTGGGAAGTGGGTTGAAAATTAATCGCAAGATTTCGCGACAAGCAAACAAACAAAAAAACACACGGGCACGCGAAGTTAATATAGAGAATTTAAAAATTGATAACAATATCTGCCCAGCCAGCCAGCCAGCCAGCCAGCCACGGGCACAGGAAGTGAATATAGAGAATTTAAAAACTGAATTGCAACCCAACAACAAAAAAACCCTATTCGTAAAGCGCTGCTCACGGTGCACCACGACACAGAACACAAGCATCATAGTATGACATCATCTGATGCCGCTATATGGGGAAAAAATGTGTATGGGAGACCCCGACCCCGCGGTCCAATAACTCTCAAATTTTAATAGAAAGTATTTTCACTGAAAATATATATGTGTACAAAATTTCAATTAACTATTGAAGAAGATTGGGTATTTTTTCAGTATTAATTTTAAAACTAATATAACCAATATGTAGCAAAGAAAATCATGAGCTTTTACCTTTACCAATTGGTCCCAAAAATATCATAACATAAAACACAGACATAACACAAGCAATGTATGATACTTAAAGTTGAACGAAAATAATTTTCTATTCTATGTTAATGTGTTAATTTTTTTATTATTACTCATACATGCTTTTGAATGCGCCAATTATGCAAAATAGTTAAAATCACTGCCATAGTGAAAACTAAAACATTATTATTATTATTATTATTATTGTAGGTGGGGCTGTAAAGCCTTGTGCACTGCGACCTTGAGGTCAATTGTGCATCCCAGATGCTCTGCCACATTATGTGATTACTCAGCTCCTTTGCAAACGCCACTGCGTCTGCGAATTCGATTGGTTTGGCATTTGGCCAGAGAACTGTATGAGCCTTGAAATGCTTAATTCTTTTCCAGATGATGGATCCACATATGAAAAGTATGTGCTCTAATGTTTCCTTTGCCTCGTTACAAAAAAGGTAGGTTGGGATTTACCCATTTTCAAGAGATGGCCCTGGAATGGGCCGTGTCCTGTCAAGTACCAGACTCGTGTTCTATATGGCGGTCCAGTTTGAGGACCCTGTCCATATGACTAACGTTGTATTTGAGAAACCTTTTGGCCTGTCATATCCCAATCGATGACACCCATTCCGCTTCGATGGCACTGTTTTCCCATTCTTTAACACTGTTTTTAAAATGGCTTTTGAAATAGCCAATACTGGGCTCGGAGCCAGTGAAGGCTCCTTCTGCTCTTTCTCTTGCACAGAAATCAGCTGCTCGTTTTCGATACTATAAAGAAGGAATACATTAATTTATAAAGCCCTAAAACAGCCGCAACTTAAACGATAAATAAAGAATGTTCATATGATATAATATCATGACTGGATGATTTTCAAAAACACTAACCATAAATGCTTATGAATAAGGATAAGTAGACAAATTAAAACAAGATTTTATTTATCACAAAAAGTATGTTCGACTCTTGTTGTCTTGGACTAGGGGAATTGCTTAAACAGAGCAAGACATTCAGATCTATTTACAGTCATAAAAATGAAACAAAGTCTAAAAGTAGAAAACAACTTTTTCTTTCATTTCATGACTCATTTCATTATTTTTTTTTAATAAAACGATTTCTGTTTGAGATATATAATACACGACTGAAACTTATTTTCCTAATTTCACTAAATCGCAAAAATCGGGCGATATGCAAGCAATTCTGCTTTCGATGTTGGTTCTGAGGTCGTCTGGAATATTGGCTAAAACGTGAAATGTACATAGACTCATGGAAAATAGTCCAAAGTCATTAAATCACGCAAACAAGGCTGCCAACTGACTTGTACATTTCTGGAGATAACACAGTCACCGAACTTCGACTTAAATAACTCGATTTTTTGTCAACTGAGCCGTTTTGTTGAAACCTATGCTCAAAGTCATCCTCTTCCAATTTATCCCAACAATTGTGAGTCGACATGTTCTGCTAGCGATTTCTATTTATTTGACTGCGTCGCCAGCATCATTGAGTATGGGTTAATGACCCATTTTTGCATGAAATCCACACCAACAGTAAATTTAGCCAACCAACAGGTATAATAGCATTTTGCTTACTAACGAATCCGTTGAGCCAGAAATTGGCTTCATCTCTCAGAACGATTAGCGGAATCGAAAGCAAACTTTGATAAAAAATTTGGGTGTGTATAGTCGAGTTGAAAAGTCAAACCAACTGTAGCTAACTTCACGCACAACCTAGAAACCATATAGGGGAAATGGTTGAATAATATTTACAATGTATTAAAAAACCCATCAGTATAAGGAAATATTATGAGTATCTCAAAGCAGCAGACAACTATAAACAACGTCATGCTATCAGGTCTATAAACTCTGGAAGGGGGGTTCCTTATGCTCGACACCGTCATATCACAACCAAATAATCTTGCATATAAATATGGACAGTAGTTGTTGACTAAGCAATGCTTTAAGTTTGTCACTCATACTGTATCTCTATAATAAAATTTTCATTTTATTTTAAAAACAATCAATTTCATACATCAAATGCGCCAAAAATGTTCCCAGCTTCTTAGCCTACCTAGATGAAAGTACGACAGTATTAAGACGCTTTGCATTTTTTGTTGCGTGTCATGTCATTGTTAATATTTATACTCCGTCATCTGTTTGTTGCATATTAACAGTTATTAAAAAAGAATACAATTACAATAATATTTCAATAAAAATTAATGCATTTGGTTTTAAATATTCTAATTGTCCATGACTGTATATCCTAACAAAATTAACAATAAAATAATTTATGTATATCTGTATATAAATGAAATAAAATTTTTTTTTTAAGTATTTTTATTTTGAATGTAAACTAAACTTTGTGTACCAATATGTAAATGAAATAATCTAACATTTTATGATTCTATGTCCCATGGTGTTCCCAACCATCTATGTCCTTCGAAACTACCTATACTCGCTCACCCGTTACAGATTCGAAATAGCAATTTTTGTATTGATTTTTTTAAATATGTTAACAATGGGTATCGAACACTACAATCAACCGCATGCGGTATTTTTTATCCTTGAAGTAAGCAATGCATTTTTTACAACCGTTTTTGGATTAGGTAAGTGCAAATTTCTTTGAACTTTTATGGGACCGAATTGATACTGTCAATAATTACTGACATTTACTATTCAACTTTCGTTTTCGTTCGGACAACTTTACCTATACCTTAATCAACGATCACCTATGTATATAAACGCTTCCCATCACCTTACCCACCAACACCACCACCACAACCACCAACGCCAGAGGCCATAGTAAAAATTATTGGGCTACGGTTTCATTACTTTACTGTGCCGTGGAACGTGTTCGATTTCCTGCTCGTGCTGGCATCAATATTCGGTATTCTCATGGAGGATATCATGATCGATTTGCCGATAAGTCCGACGCTTTTGCGTGTTGTTCGAGTTTTCCGTATTGGTCGCATCTTGCGGCTGATCAAAGCGGCCAAGGGTATACGTAAGCTGTTATTTGCCTTGGTCGTCTCGTTGCCAGCTCTCTTCAATATTGGTGCCCTGCTTGGCCTCATTACATTTATCTATGCTATTCTGGGGATGTCTTTGTTCGGACATGTGAAGCTGCAGGGTGCCTTAGATGATATGGTGAACTTTCAGACATTCGGACGTAGTATGCAACTGTTGTTCCGCCTGATGACATCGGCCGGGTGGAACGATGTTCTCGAATCGCTGATGATACAGCCGCCCGATTGCGATCCGTTGTTCAATCGGCAGGCGAACGGAGATTGCGGCCATCCGCTTTTAGCCATCAGTTACTTTACTAGTTTCATTATAATCAGTTATATGATTGTAATCAACATGTACATAGCTATTATCTTAGAGAATTTCAATCAGGCACATCAGGAAGAGGAGATCGGCATTGTCGAAGATGATCTCGAGATGTTCTACATTCGATGGTCCAAGTGAGTTAGTGCACACAAATGCATCACATATACATAACTACATTGTTCATATCCCGTATGGCAGAAAGTATCTCTCAAAAACTCCTTTCCGCTTTCCTTTTCCGCCAGGTACGATCCTCATGCAGCACAATTCATACACTTTTCCCAGTTGTCGGATTTCATAGCCTCGCTAGATCCGCCATTGGGTATTTCCAAGCCAAATACCGTAGCTCTAGTATCATTCAATTTGCCAATTTCGAAGGGAAACAAAATTCATTGTCTGGATATTTTGCATGCATTGGTTAAGCATGTCCTCGGTCATGTTGAGGAAACTGACAACTTTAAACAATTGCAAGAACAAATGGATGTTAAATTCAAGAAACAATTTCCAACGCGTAAAGAGTTGGAAATTGTCTCTTCGACAAGAATATGGAAGCGTCAGGAGAAAGCGGCCAAAACGATACAGACAGCTTGGCGTGATTATCAGAGGTATATTTAAATGGAGTTTTCTTGTTGTTATTGTCGTTGTTGTTACTGTCTAGCAAAAGTGCAATAGTTAATCCAGTCGTTCACATGTCATGTAAATTATTCTAATTCCTATTCCTATTTCCCATCAGGTGGAAGAAGGAAAAGGAACGTTCGCTCAATTCGGGCGATGATGATGTAACACAAACATCAAGTCCGGGCGGATGGCAGGCTAAGTTATCTGCGTTAAATTTCTTCCATTTGCAGGTGAGTGCAAAATGAAAGAAGTTTAGGTGATGGGTTTGGGCTAGCCATACAAGACTAGAAAAAAACCATAAGAAATGCTTCGACTGAAATAAAATATTAAGTACGAGTTTGTTGTCAGTAAGAACAAAGCGATTTACATTAGAATGCCAGAATATTTAAATAGACGACTGACGTTATTCAATTTATTGAACGTTAAGAGATTTAATCACAGTCCTCTGATTTTTTACTACACTATGACGAGCATATAATATTCTTCTTTGTATTTTGCAAAGACAATTTAGTTTTTTTAGTAAAGTTAAACTTAGCTTAGCTAGAGGTAAAGAAACCAATTTTGGTTAAGACGAAAGAGCGAGTTTGCTTTAATGTATGTACATCGTACACATCCAATGAAAATAAAAATGAAAATAAACCTGCCAAGGGATATTTGTTCTACAATTCTTTAAAGTTCCTTGCGCCTAATTTTTATTGAATCGAAATATTCGTTAAACCAAATCGGAGTTTGGTTTAATTAAGATTTCGTTTTATGTGAAAGTTGAAATTCTCAAGTTTGCATCATGAATCATCCCAAAATCATTGTAGCATAAAAATTAACTAACTATTTGATGCCATCTATACAGGTCAGTCGGCGTGGTACACAATGCTCCAGTAGAGCATCCTCCCGGAAATCATCACGCGCCTCAGATGCGTCTGATCTTAGCGAATTGGCCGGACCATGGCTCAATTTGCCTCTGATGTTGGTATCTGGTGCCGATGATGTAGTCAAAGATATTAAACAGCATAACGACGACTTGGGAAAGCGGTACTTATATCTATACATAAATTACATTTAAACTTGGTTATTGTAAGCAACCAATTTTTAACGAAATCTTCCTTTGAGTTTCATCTGTGCATACTAGTATGACTTTTGAGAACGTTTTTTAGGATGCAATTGTTGTATATTTCATTGCCATATGGAATGATAATGGAAAAAATGGTATCAGCGATCCTCCTGGATGACAACCCTAAAGATTTTAAATTTTTTTCTTCAGACTCTATTAAATATTACCTTGAACTAGAATCACTACCTAAAAGAGGTAATTTTTGTAGTATATTGGTATGTTTAAATGAAACTCACATAATGCCATGGCTAAACCACCGTCCAAATCACAATCACTTTTGACTTAAATGCAAATATCATCTTGACATTCATTGAAAATTACAAACATTGTAGAAAAGGGTAATTGTTCCTTTTGATATTTAGATCAATAACTTTGATTGATCGTGAATATAAGCACTAACTTTATCTTAGATAATTCATGCCAATTTGCAAAACGACTTTAATTATACACGCACATGACTGACGTTTTGATATTGACAGCTCATAAAAAAAATTCAAGTCTGCTTTTGTATTAAAATACTAAATTCTTATGTCTCTATTAAAAACCCCTTTAGTATGAACTCATTTCACAAACAAATTTGGTTCAGAAAAATATAATTTTTCTGTAATCTTATTGTTTATATACACTTTTACAATGGCACAAAAGCTTCTTAGTTAGTAACGAGGATTAAAATATTTGCTTTTTTTTACATTACTTTCATTTTCGTTCATCTTTTTAATATAAACGAACTCTTTAGTGCGATCAATTAAAAATACCAACCAGTACATGTCCATATAATTCAGCTTTGTCTATCCATCCTTTGCATTCACGTTTCCCAGGTTATAGAGGTCATTGATGCCGTCTATACTACGGGTTTGTTCAGATGATATTAAGCAAATCAAACTAAAGCATTTGTGATGTAGACTCGTAGACGTGGCGTTATTTAATTATAGTTCTTCATCATCATCATCATATTTTGCTCTAAAACCGGGGTCAGATCCTTGCCTACCGCAAAATGTCTCACCACCGGTCCCGATTTTGAGCCGATGTCATCCAGTTTTGCATCCCTAAACTCTGGGCGTTCTGGTTTACGCCATCCTTCCATCGTAGGCTTGGCCGGCCTCGCTGTCGTGTTTCATAGATCCTACCGTAAAGGACTTCCCGAGCGAGATCCTCTTCACTCATGCGAGCTAGCTATCCTGCCCACCGGAGCCTACCGAGCTTAATTCTCTGCACGATGTCAACATCGCGGTAACGCTCGTAGATACATCATTATATCGTCCTTCCTCACAACGGGGCTAACAATTCTCCGTAAGACTTTTCTTTCGAACGCGGCTTAAAGGTCAGAATGCTTTTTGCTAAGCACCCAAGTCTCGGATCCATATGTAAGTATTGGCAGCAGCTTAGATGTTATGGTTAAGTTCCTGGATTTGAAGAACTATAGGAGGCCTTGTTGGCTTTAAGCAACCGTGCGCGTATTTCTGGTTCCCTGCTGTTATCGGCTGTTAAAGTTGAACCGAGATAGTTAAAGGATTGCACTAGGCGATCCACTTTTTTAACTTTGGGACAAATGTTGGATCTTCTACTCGCAGACGTGGCCACCATGTACTTCTGTTTTTGCTCGCATTTATGTGCAGCCCCAGATTTCGTGCCGCCGCCTGCTCGATCTTGATGAAAGCTTCCTGTACAGCTCTTGGGTTTCTTCCAAGGATGTCAATAACGTTTGCGTAAGCCAGTATCGTTGTGTACTTATAGAGGATTGTTCCTCTCGCCGTTACGTCAGAGTCTCGAATCACTTTCCAACCCCAGGTTGAAGAGGACACAGGCCAGTCCATCCCCTTGTCGGAGCCCGTTTTAGATGTTGAACGGGCTTGATAGTGATCCGGATATTTTTACTTACATAGTCGTGTCAGTTAATTTGGGATGCCGAATTCTCTCATGGCTTTACAAAGTTCTACTCTGGCTATGAAACACAGGCGGCTTCAAAGTCTGTATAAAAAGATGGAGTGCGTTTTGAAACTCTAGACATTTTTCCATTACCTGCCTAAGAGTGTAAATCTGATCACTTGTTGATTTGCCACACTGGTATTGACCAATAATGACCCTAGCGTATGGGGCTATCCTGTCTTGAAGTATAGAGGAGAAAATCTTATACGCGGTACTCAACAACGTTATACCACGATGATTGCTTCATGTTGTGATATCTCCTTTCTAATGTATGGGGCACAGAATTCCTCTTCGCCAGTCTTCTGGCATCGCTTCTTCCTCCCATACTTGCACTATTATTTCATGAATTGCTTGGTGTATTCTGGGGCCTCCAATTTCCGCTGGGATCCCATCTGATCCCGGGGCCTTATTATTTTTTAGCCGATTTATCGCTCTGCTAACTTCGTCTATGCTTGGTAGCGACAGCATAGTATGGTCTTCTTTCATTGGTATAGCCTCCAATTCCTCAGTTAGCCGGACATTTAGCAACTAATAAAAGTGCTCTTGCGATAGCTCTAAGATGCCTTTGAGATTGGAGATCAGATTACTCTCTTTGTCTTTGCAGAACGTGTAATGCGGTGTATATTGCGTCATAGCGCAGATTCTTGGGGAGAACTTCCGCGCCTGGTGTGGTCCTTGCTCTCTGTACTGTTCTAGTTCACGGACGAGATTCTTCTCCTAGGCTACTTTCTTTCGCCAGTGAACTGTTTTTCATATCTTCTGAGCTCTTTGTATTCATCTTCGCGTACTAGCGTTCTATGAAATTGTTGTATTAGTCGGTATGCAACATTCTTACGTTCACTCGCTAGCTTACATTCGTCATCGAACCAGTCGTTGTGATCTTTACGACTACTGCCTAAGATGGAGTCAGGAGTAATAATGACAGTATTCTTAAGGCGTGTCCATTTCTCTTCTACACCCGACATCTCAGCCCAGGACTTACTCTCCCTGCATTTACGGCGAGTCCTACAGCTTGATCGTAGTTGTTTCTGGTCTCTTTGTTGCGAAGGACAGCCGTGTTGATTCCAATCTGATTCGCGGATGCAGTCTTTGTTGATGATGCCATCCGCGCTCGGAGCACCATACCAACAAGATAGTGGTCCGAGTCGACGTTGGCACCTCGGCTTATGGCTTTGTGGCTTATGTTTTTAAATCTGCCCCGCACGCGAAGGGTGCATAGCTTATCATTTATTGCTTTCAAGCCGATAACGGTGGGTTTCATTATTTTCCTGACTAGAAACTCCACCCCGAGCAAATGATATCTTGTATGACAGCTGTAATATATGTTATATTCTGATTTTTGTAAGACACCATTTCCCGTCCAGCGCATCTTCTGGATTGCTGTTATGTTAGGATAACATTTGATAATATTTGGACAGGGTATCGGCTATCTGATGTGCAGCTCGAGCTCTATACAGTGAGCGTACGATCCATGAGAAAATTCTTAAATCGTTTAGCTGTTTTCGTTGCCGTGGTCGTCGTCGTTCATCAGTGTATTCGAGGCTGATTTTGGGTTCCGTAATAGAGTTTTTTTACGGGCGAGTTTATTGGTCTCGCGCCAACCTTACTCTGTAGGGATTAGCCCGATCATTCAGCTTTGCCTATATTGCAGGAAAATTACCGGCGACCACAAAGTGAAGGTTTGATCGCACTTCCACCAGCAAGAGATAGTTACGGCCACTTGCAATTTTGATGAATTTTGTTTTATTCCCCCTATTCTGCTGATGGCTTTGCCTAAGTATAGTTCTTACTTAGTGTTTATATATATACATATATTTATAAACCACACAGACATCTACCACTACTTTGAATTTATGGTTATTTAACTGTTACTATTTTTTTCTAAACAAAATTCTTATTCTTGCATTTGGTTTCTACATTTTGCACTATTAGTTGAAAAATGCTGATTGACATTCGTAACTATTGGAAAGGCATCTCTAGCAGCGAAAAAATTGTTTCAAATGCATCAAATCCTTGTCAATTTTATATAACATATATTGTTGTGTGCTGCTTACTCCCAGTTTTCTCTCACATGGCCTTTTTGTTGACAGTTCTGTTTATATAACTTTGTCTTCTCTGCAAAAATTTATATTATACTTCACAGTCCACGTCTATGCCACCCTCTTAAAGCGATCATCATATTCAAATAAAACCGACTCTGGCATAGAATTTTTGCTACAAATATAAATCTATATTATAATCAATCAATCAATATAATTGTAATAGGAATAACAGGTTACACGTAAAATTTTCGATTACGATATTTCTTTATAGTACAATTGTTTACCAAATAGTTAATCTACTTTCAGCTCAAACCTTACAACTTCCAAAGGAAAAACAGGTTTTTTTTATATTTAAAATTAATATTTCTGTAATTGGTGTTTAAAAGTATTTATGTGCTAACAGAAACCCCAAAACCATTATTCACGAAATAAATGCGAGTCGATTTTGGATTTTCTGCTTAAATTAATATTTAATGTTGTGTCTTGTGACCCTATGAAATAAGCTTCACTAAATAAATTTTACCTACCGCATGGAAATATTCCCTAGTTGTTGTAAGAGGCAATGTTTAATGTTTCACAAATAATATAATTACACACTACGCATATACTTGTTTTCACTATGAATAGGTATATGTAAATGTAAATTGAGAAATAATTTCTATTCAATTGTCTAGCACTCTTTAAAAAACTCTGCCAAAGGATTTCGTTTAAAATTGCTGTGCAGTAATTATATGACGAGCAGTATTGAAAAAAAAAATAATAATTCTTTTTATTTTTGCATAAAACCAATTTGTACGACTGACAATTTATTGACAATGACGCAAAGTGGTAGCATTTTTGTGGAGGCGCCACGTGCAAATCGCCGAAGAAGTTTCTATAATTTCTTTTTACGCCATCAGGATGCGGTCGACGATAGTTTAACATCACCATCAGTACATAGAAAAAGTAATTACTCAAACTTTGTTCATATACTCTTAGTATAATGCTGTAGCAATTTTAATTTATCTGTTTAACCCGTTCACTTACTAATAATATTCGTTACAAAATAAAATCAATCACAAAATGCCAACATATAAATCAAAAATCATAAACTCACACAGGCATTACACCAACCACCACAGCAATCGCCGACTCAGATAAAGTAATTGTAGCGCCAACGCCCACCCGGAAACGTGCGACGAGCTTTAAACGAAAAAAACCACCATTAGAAAGAGGTTTGTCAGCACAAAGCGCTTTAAGAGTTAACAAAAATGCTTTTGTCTGTATGTGTGTTCAAAATTGTTAAAACCACTGACCATGATTACACAACAAACTTTGCTTTGTTCTTCTTTTTCCGGTTAAAATCAACAAAAATAACTGTTAATTCGTGTGTGTAGCTGATGGACCATCAGATGTAAGCATACTAGTGACGAAACCATCACCGGAAGCACCAACGGGACCAACTTTAAGGCCGGACAATTCCACTTTGGTGCACGTATTGGTTCATCGTGAGAGTGAAGAGTATAAGAATTACGATGACGATGAAGGATACCATCAACCGCAGGAGTCTTCCGCTTCATTGATTTCCCCCTTAGAGATAGGTGAGTGAAAGCGATTCATGTGTAGGTCCTTGTAATGTTGCATTCAATTTTGATCATATTGAAAAACCAAATCCCAAACTTACTTTTCAAAAGTTGTACATCGTTTTTTCTTTTAAAATTTGACAATGTAGTCAGATGTTAGTTTTTGGTCAAATGTCCTCAGACCGATCAGACTAGCGCTTTTGTTATAGGAAGTTTTTGTTAGTTTTTGGTCAAATGTCCTCAGACCGATTACACTACCGCTTTTGTTATAAGAAACTTCATACTCGTAGTACTAAATATTTTAATTTTTGGCTTATATTAGGCGATCGGCCTAGTTATGAAAGTATCTGAATGAATATTTTTTTTATGTAATATGGCTACTTGAGCAAAAAAATTAAAACTTTTATTTTATTTATTTATTTATTTATTTAGTCTTAGATATAAACAGACTTAAAAACTAAGATACATATACAAGAAATTTTGTAAGAAACTGATACATTTATCAGTTTTTTAAACACTAAGTTTGACATGGAAAGATCAATCAGATTGCAAATAGAGTTGAAAGGAACAGAACATTTAACAATCGGATCATTCAACAAAGAGTTCCTGTTGCAATGAGTAATATAAAATAGGTCCCTAGAGCGCAGAAGCCTTTCAGGAGCATACAAATAAAACAAGGATAAGATATCCAGGCAATCAGTGGAGTCTGTAAATACGTCTCTATCAAAATTTAACAAGCAAATCTCTCTTTTAGCTGAAAGGAATTGAAGGTCGATCAATAAACACCTAGCCTTATATGAAGGATAGCAATCACCCCATTTCACATGCACTAATGCATATCTTGTAAACGTTTTTTGAATTCTCTCCAGTCTAATACAATATAAACTAATATTAGAGTTACAAATAACGCATCCATATTCTAGAATGGAGCGCACAGTTGCAACATATATACTTTTTAAATTATGTATAGAGATCTTTAATCTCAACAGCGTGTCTCTTAATAAAAGCCAAAGACGCCCACGCTTTTGCAGAAATATATTCAATGTGTTTTCTGAAATTTAAGTCAAAATCCATCATTATGCCTAAGTCACAAATTTGACTCACTTTAGGAATGGAAACCGTGCCAAGACTATATGTATTTGATTGCTTGAACAGGCCTCTATAAAAAGAATAGTGATTCGCATTTTAAATGGTTAATAAGCAAGGGATTTGTATTACACCAAACACTAAAGGTATCAGGATCTTCTTGTAATAATGTAGTCCTTCAAGTTAGAAATTTTGAAAAAATATTTAACATCATAAGCAAATAAGAGATTTTTTGATGACCTTAGATTTATATTTATGTCATTCACAAATAAAAGAAACAAAAGAGGACCGATATGACTGCCTTGTGGTACACCTGAAAAAACCTGGAGAGAATTCGAACGAAAATCGTTTACACAAAACAAATTCCATCTATTACTTAGATAAGATTTTATCCATTCTAGCATTGGGGATCGAAAACCAATAGGTTCTAATTTTGATATTAAAAGGTTATGATGCACAGAATCAAAAGCTTTTTCAAGATCAACATTGACGCAATCGACTTGACAGTTTTATAGTTTTAAATGTAGTTCGAAAATATGACTAAATTCGATACAACTGACCGTTTCGGAAAAAATCCATGTTGTTCCTGAATTATGTGCATTTTTACGATGGGAAATAATTTATCTTTAATAATTGCTTCAAACATTTTAGGAATACTAAGCAATTTACAAATAGGTCTGTCTGTCTGTCCATTGTTATGAATAGGTGAAATAGAACTTGTTTTCCAACAAGAAAGAAACAGACACGTCCTCAGTGACTCATTGAACATATGAGATAAAGCATAAACTAAATTTTGACAGCAGTTGCAAATAAATTGACCATCAGCTTTATAGCTTGGCCCCAAATTTTTTATTCAGACGAAGACATTTTTAACCTTACGATGATGCCAGGCAGAGCACAGGCATTAAGATGGATAAAGGAAAAGGTCTTGTGGGTAAGTTGGTAGAGATGTAAATGGTGACAGGCTTTAAGAAATAATGGAAACACACTTCATGTTTGTTCAGAGGGAAAGAACCAAAATACAAGTTAAATTCCATTAAAATGTCAAGATTGGGTCAAATTATGGACTTCATAAGAAGAAAAAATATCTTTTAAGTACTGATAAACATGTCCAAACACCTAATCATCCACCTAATCATACCATTTAGGTAAAACGTTGCTATAATTTTCAGTTGACATTTATTAAACTCGGTTTTTTATAAAATACAGCTCCTTAAATTTACTTTGAACTCTTTTACGCGATAACATATCTCAAGAAATACTGAGCTTTTCTTAAATCCAATTTTTAAATGTCCTTAAATAGCTTATTATCATATTACCCTGAGACCAATCTGTTTGTTGCCTAATCTGATCCATGATTTTAGAATCGTCTAATATGCCACAACTTTAAAATCAATTGAATGCAAAACGAAAAGATTTAGTTTTGTTGATCCTTTTAAAAGTTTTCCTTTTTCTTTTAAATATTAAACTCTTCGATATCATTTTTAGATAAATCGCACAAACCACCACAGATAAGAATCTGTCCTGGCTCTAACGATGCATCAATAGGCGAGCTGTCACCGGACCTCAATGCGGTTGTGCAAATAATGGTCGACAGTCCAAAAGATCCACCGAGAGGAGATTTCTCTGCAGAATTGTCCGGTGAGATGAGTTGTAAAAAGGAGAAGAACGAAAAATATGAAAAGGTAGATGATAAATATAAGGATGAGGACGCCATTGAAGTTTGTGACTACCAAGATGATACAGCCCCTGATCATGACCCGCCTGCACCGACAAACAGCGATGTTGTCATCGATGTTATTGAACCAATAGACGTCAATATTAAAGGAGACACATCGCAGGTATTCTACGATTACAAGGAAGATGGTAGTAGTCCGATAGCAGCAGAAGTCGAAATTGAGACCCTATCAGAAGATTTGCACGAAATCAAGTCTATATCTATGCAGGTGCAATTGGAGGATTCACAGCCACCCGAGTCATCACAAAAACCAGTACCAGCACCACGAACAAGAAATATAAAAGCAACAACAGCAATGAGCACACAACGTTCCGATGACTCCTCTGACGACAGCAACAAATTTAGGTGACCATCAGTTAAGTCGCCACCGGTCAAAGAAAGCTCCAGTTCCAGCACCAGCTGTTGTAGCGCCTCAAGGCCCACATCCACCTACAGCTCGGGCAGTGACAGTAGCCACAAAAAATATGAATCTGCCGCCCCGGTGTCGACTTCAATTGCGACAACTACAAAACTAAAGCAAGCCGATGACAGTTGACAATCTTCGGCTTGAGTACTATTGCTGCTCGTTCTACCAAACGCAGTCATGCTGGTATTTTATGGTATAAGAAAAGTTTTACCTCACCTAATAGACACCCGTTATACTTATTTTATAACATAAGTGTAATTATTATCGATATTAACATCGCATTATCGAAATTTTCCGAAACACCAAAACTTCTAACATATTTACACCTAAAACTTTATAACCCAGTAGGTTCTTAAAAACAAAACTTAAACATTACAGTCGATGAAAAAAATATATCGAAAATAAGTAAAATAAACCAATTTTTCGTAGATTGAATAATGCAAAACAACAACAACAATAGAATTCTTTCGTAAAAATCCAGTTTACCAAAAAAAAAAAAAAAAAAAAAACAAATAATTTACCTTAGTCGAATATAGCAAAATCAATCAACCAAATCACTTTCTAACACTTAACACCATAGTTTTTTGTTTTCTAAAATTTTAACTATCAATAAAAACAAATTTACCAACACAACAATTTCTTAATTTTAAATATTAACTTCAAATACAAAAAGGAGAAATCCAAATCTGAGTGAACTACAGTTATAAAAGGTAATAAGAATAATTATTAAGAATTTCGTGTTTCAATTAAACTGAAAAGATATATAGGAAAAGCATAGTGAAATCATCCACTTACACACACACAGAGACTTTCACAAATACATCATTACACCCATAAGAAATACATACCTACACTTTTTTACACTAAAATACCCACACACACAAGTAACTATTCAATGAATAGTCAAAGTCATGCCAAAATGTGCATATTTACTAAATAAAGTAAACAGTTTATATATGTATATATATACTATAATAGGGGTTTAAAATAGGGTACGTGCATAAATAATGTTATTCCTCCATTAACATTTAACATTCGATTGTAAATAGAAACGTTACGAGACTTCTGTTTGAATCCTGCGATAAGATCATTAGTAACCAAAGCAAGTCGACAGTACTCGTAGTTAACAATATTTTTAAATTTTTACTATTTTTCGACTTTTTTAATTATAGTATTCTTTTAAGTATAAAATAGTGTTAATTAATCGTTTAAAATCGATAGCAATCAATTCCAGGGCAATAATAATTATTAACTAATAACTAGAAAACGAGTATGCTAAGTTTTTTAGTTTTAATTGTGCTCCTTGATCGTAATGTATGTACTCGTACTATCAAAAATAAAATATAAGTTAATTTAAGCAGTAGACTTAATAAACAATGTAGGTAGCTCTCGAGCCCCGGCCAGCTCCAACTAATTATTATTTCGCTTTGCTAGAACTTGATAACAATCAAATAGTCTTTTAGTTTGCCTCATGAGGTACGACTAAGCAATTTTTTTTTCTGTACTTAAATTATTTTTACTCTAACTTTAAAATATCATATGGATTCAATGAAGGCTCCATTTACTTTTGGTATTTCTCTTTTTTTAATATCATAGGCTTTCGATGTTATCTTTTTAAATTTTCTATTGGTGCTTTGTTAATCCATTGTTATTTTATAAAACGCATTTTAAAAACTGATTGTTTCGATTTGGAAATCTTGAGATTTGACTTCCCTTCCACTGTTCTCTTCCACCTTCCGCGTCATTATTGAAAGGCTTATCGGCTTTAGTCGATTTTTTTTAAAG
The DNA here is from genome assembly GCA_947095585.1 of Nephrocerus scutellatus. NCBI lineage: Eukaryota > Metazoa > Arthropoda > Insecta > Diptera > Pipunculidae > Nephrocerus > Nephrocerus scutellatus. The sequence goes on along the minus strand of OX352762.1, from coordinate 102,296,498 downwards.
TGAAACTTTTTTACGGAGTGGGCTACAATTTTCAATGCTCTGTTATACACATTACTCTGTTGTACACTTTTGTTACACTGTTATTACAACCTACATTCAATGTCTGAGCCCAGATTAATTCTGCTAAGATGATATCGAAAGCCACAGTGACCTGTGAGAAAGTTCACCATCTTTCTGATACTATACTTTTCTAGATCAAGAATTTCCTTATAGGAAGAGTGCTTGATAAATATTTTGGATTGTCTATAAGCCCTGGGGTATTATCCCAATCTCTTCATATTCGTTGCCTGTAATACCCTGGAATCGAGCTTCACCCTGTTATGCTTTGCCAGGGATTGCAGCGCATCGTAGCAGCATTTAACTGATTTTAAGTCCATTATAACGATAACGATTTCAGTGCTGCCTGACTATCTGAAAAGATATAATTCGTAGCGCCGATAATACCCTTAGTAAGGTTAATCCTAGCGCAGACCTCAATGACATGGAGTTCCACCTTAAAACCCATGGAACTCATACTCATTGGTATCGAGATTTTGGTGTTGAATCCGAAAACACCAGCTCCGACTCCAGATTCCATCTTTGATCCGTCTTTGTAGCAGACCAGACCTTTTGCGTCTAGTGCTGGAACACTATTAGGCCAGATTGAACGGTCAAATATTGTAACCTGCCGAAAGAGAACTCCCTGACCATGGTGTCGGCGATAGTGCAAAATATGTCTTTTTCGAGAATTGGGTCAAGAGCTTCAGATGTCCCACATAGTCCCCTGGTTTGTACCCGTATTCTAGTTGCAGCTTAATAGCGCATCTATCCGCCATCCTCCTAATGAAGATTGGCAGGGGTGAAAGCACTACAACAGCTTATAATGCTTTCGTAGGGCAAGTGCGCATGGCGCCCGTTATACGTAGACAGGCAATTTTGTGTAGCTTCTGAAGCTTAGTTGCCGTTGTCCGTTCAAAAAATTTCGCCAACCAAACGATGGCTGCGTACGTGATAAGAGGTCTCAACATCATAGTATACATCCAATGTATCGTTTTTGGTTTTAGACCCCAAGTTCTGCCGTAGAGGCGGCTGCTAGCCCACAAGGCCCCAGTGGCACGTTCGATGGCGGACTTGATATAAGAATTCCAGTTTAGTCGTTTATCAAGGATAACTCCGACCTTACTGGAATAATCTAGCTTGGTACTTTTGATAATGATAGGTCTCAGTCAGTCGATTCTTTTTTAATAATGCATTCTGGTTTCGAAATCCCTCCGCCTGTTAGTGCATCCGATTTTCCTCTGCTGCGACAATCTTCGATGGTAGTGGTGATTCTTTTTCTCTCTATACACATTTAAAAGTTATTGACGAACACATAAGGACTAGTCGCCGTTGACTTAGTGATTTCCGTACAAAAGTACTGAAATGACATCCGATCTGTGAATTTAAGATGAGGTAAGAGTGCACATCAGAATCAGCGCCACAGTTATCATCATCATCAGACAAAAAGCTGGCATTTAAAGAAGAGATCCAAAAATCCGTCCATGCGGCCACCAGTCTTTAGATTAGATGCGATACTATCGTTAACGCTTACGCTTTTTGTACTTACTCAAAAAATTCAAATTGTCTTCCAATATGTTTCCAATATTACACACTCCACTTTACAAAATAGGATATAAATCAGGAACCTTATTGTATTTCTTTATTTTAACTACTTCTTAGGTTTTCACTTTCCTTACATTCCCGAATAACTTTGTTGACTGATGTTGTCAATTGTTCATCTTTACGAAGGCGTCATGGCAGACCTTTTTTCATCACAGCTACTCATCTGCTATAAAAAGATTGCGACTTTGAATGTCAACACGCTTATAAAAAGTTATCAGGTACTGTTTTTTAAACCGTAAAAGTAGAGCTTAATTTCGACTGGTTGTCACTAGTTAAATATTTATGATCACTGTTACTATACATTTTTTAAAATTTTTGATTATTTAGTTCTTTAAATAAGTAGAAACCTTTGCATAAGTTAATCTGGAAAAAATGAGACAAAGAAAATTCAAAAGAAACAAGGAAGAGAAAATTGCATTGACAAATGCATTATAAACACTCAACAATTTGGATTGTTCGAAAATCTAAGCAGAGATTACTTGGTATGAAGTAATTTCTGGCTATATTTTAAAACTCAAGCAATAAAACTATGATCATAACTCTTATCAATAACATACACACAAAACGTCAAAGTTCGAGTTTTGGGTAATCATAGGAAAAAAGTTATTAAAGAAAAAGAGTAATGTGTTTTTTCTCTAAAGTATATGGAAATAAAAGTATTGTTTTTTCGCTGTAGTCGGCATAATCCTGGTCTTCTAGTATTCTGTGTTAAAAACATCCCAAAGGATATCACTAGTAACCTTTTTTAGTACTCTGTTAATGAAAATTGTGAAGTGCAATGACGTGAGACGGAAGCCCTGCTTGACTTACGAATAGATGAAAAACTGTAAACCAAGACTGCTTAATTCAGTACTTGTATCTCACGGCATAGTGATTTGTGGTTACTTTATCTTCAGATTTTGTTTAAGAAGTTATATTTTTAAGATTAATTCTTCTTATAAGCTTTCTTCCTATTTTTCAATTCAAAGTTTAAGCGGAAATGCGTTTTTACATGATATAAAGATATAAAAAACTTGTTTTCTGATAACTCATAACTTTCCCATGGTTTCATTCACCGCAAATTTTTACAATGCACTGATACGTATTCTAATACTCCAGCGTATGGTTTTTTTTTAATTGATCTTTAAATTCATATCATTTTCTTTGGGCTATGTGTTTTGTTACTTTTAACCTAGGCTTCTATTTCTTTCACTAAAGGATCACATTAAAGTTGCAATTTCACATTACGATTACATTGATAAATTTTCTTTCAGTACAGTCTGATTGAGTAGCTTGTTTAAAATATTCTGATTTATTAAAAACTAGCGGAAGTACCCGGCGTTACCCTTGCCCCATCCCACTTACCTTCACTCGACTGATCAACCATCCACTGAATTCCAACTGACATCTCTCCACCCATTGACCACCTCAGCCACCCAGAAAACTATTGCATCGACACTTGTATCGGTCAAAAATATTTACGTGTTCGAATCGTGAGTTATGATCGCGAGTTCATACAAAAAATCCCATGCAATTTTTCAAATTTCAGGACAATTTTCCTATTTTTTTCAGACTATGACGAACATTTTAAAATAAAAACAAGTAAATGTAAAAAAAACTTAATTTTTCAGGTACAAGCTTTAATATATAGGTACAACGAAACACGCCACACAATAGTTTATTATTTGGTAATAATCGCCAAAATAACTGCTTTTTGAGGTCGGAGCTATTTCAAAGAATTTTCTTTTTTCCACGGTTTACACGCGCCACACGCGACTCGCGACAGACGTCAAAGCGGGATATCAAAATGTGCCATTGAGCCGGTCACAAAATTTCAGCCCTTGAGGTCGTGTGAAGAAAGACCTAAAAAAACGAGAAAAGGGCGCGATTTCAAACCATCACACGTGCCACACGCGAAACGTGGCACGCGTCATACGAGGAATATAAAAACACGCGACATACTCGGAAAATAAAAACTGGACTTGAACACTCACAATATTTCAGCTCTCCAGGTCGTGTGGAAGGTAGTTAAAAAGGACCTCAAAGTGGTCGAAAATACAGACAAAAAGGGGTCAAGTTAAATAAAAGTTTTTAATAAGCTAAATTGGTTTAGTCGCTCTCATGTGATGCGCTTACTAACGAACAGCATTTCATTTGTATTTATGTAGACCAGCTAAAATACCCAGCGTTGCCTGGCTGCCCCCACCACACTACCTTACCCCATTCACCACAAAGACCCTTTGAGACCAACTCCAGGACCCAAAGACATACCTTAAGATACTCCTCCACTACATATATCACCTTTATCTATCAAATGCATGGTCTTTGAGTCGATTTCATACAAACAATACCTAGCCAACCACCATGCCAACCCTCTCAACACAATCGCCACCTGACCACATCCCAAAGCTTCAGCTTTTTTGAATAAACGGTCTTCAAGTTAATCGCGAACAGACAAATTTTCATTTTTATGTACTCGTATGTATTAATAATCAAAGTTCAGATCAGATTATAACACCAGTAAATAGAAATATATGCATGGCCAATCCCCGACATGGAAAAAATAAACCGTGTAAATCTACGTGCAACATTTTGTAGCAATAGCAATTAATTGTATTTCAAATAAGTTTTAGCAAAGTGAAAGAAATGTTATTGGTGATGAAGGGCAACCATAACGAGCGGGGTTCGTGATTAAGTTTAAGTTATTTTTTTTTCAAACTTCTTAAGCAGGATTATAAAACTTATATTTCCAGCTTGTGTAAAAGTAACGCCAAACAACTTAGTCTATAAAAATCTCAATTAATTGTAAAATTATTACTACACTACATATAGTCATAATAATTTATATTTTTATGCAAAGTGATACTTCTATATAAGTAGAACAAGATTAATTTTTTGAAAATTTTTTTATAAAGTTAATTTTCTTAATGAATAATGTTTTTAGAAATTTTTAATATTTCTACCACAAGTATGTGAAGTATAAGTACAAATCCCATATGAATTAACGTAAAAACTTGTTCTGAGTTAATAATAAATATTGTTTTTATCATAATGATTTGATTTTCTAAATTATATATTGTGTATTTAACAATCTTAATATTATAACGTAATCATTACTGTATAACAAATAAAATAAACTTAATTACTAAACAGAAATTACATGAACTATATGAAAATCGGATGTAATATCCCTAAAATGATATACCAACGTCATACGAATTGCTCTCGATATTGATAGATAATTAGAAACAACTAATTATTTCTCAGCGCCTTTATGAGATTTTATTAAGTTAGTGATTTATCTAAGAAAATCTTAAGGCTACAAATGTTAGTCAATTTAATTGACCGATCTCCATAATTCTAAAAGCTGTGATTGAAGGCACACGTGGCGGTTGACAAGTTGAATTTCACATTTTATTTTTTAAGATAGATCTATTTATTTTTTTTAAGATAGATCCTTGTTCTAAGCTGCCCGGACTCGATCAATGTGTTTATTGTTTGTCAAACCTATTTTTGCATCGGAAAAGATTAAATCGACCGATATGGTTTGCTCGATCTGATCTGATGGTTATCCTTGGAATTCTTCTAAAATCCGCGATCTTTACATTTTTTTTAATTGACAATCCAGATCTTTTGTCCTTAAATTATAAGCAAATCCATAAGATAGATGGACATAAACTGTAATCTTTTTCACTAACCGCTGATGTTTCTTCGTAGTTGTTCCATAATGTATCTGTTCAGGGGATTTGATTTTGCTTATCGCTGTCCTCTGGATCTATAGCGGTCATTGAACAATGACTGAAATGTTTTGGCTGTAGGACATGTCCTTTTGACGTAATTCTTAATGATAGTCTGGTCAATTTAACCGATGATGCACCGGCTTTCATGTTTCAATTCAGCAGTTAAATTCGATTTAATTAGATTTGAACTTTCGATTTGAGATATCCCCATAAAAAGAAGTCACAAAGGGTGAAATCGCTAGATCGGGCCGGCCAATTGATCTCAAACAAGTAAAGTCTTGCATTTACATTTACATTTCCCCTCCCTAATTTCCTAACGCCCACGCTGTGCTAAGCATTATAAGGGTGCAAGCCCCTTTAGCATGTGTACATTATAAAAAAAAGTCATTATTTTTTCAGCTGATAGCATCTAGCATTATTCTGTTTAAACCACAGTTGATTCTGGTCCATAGATTTCAATTGGTTCAAATTATTCGAACAAAAATATAACCGAGTGTGGGAACTGTTTCAGCAAAACTTTTGTAATAATTTAATAATAAGTTGTCATAATAATAAAGCATTGCACTTTTCGTATAGGTTTTCATATTGACTAATTCCAATTGTCATATTTGACATATATATGTAATATAATTGAATTGCTGGGCATTAAACTTTAGTACCAAAAAAATTGGTATGGTTCTTATATGTGTGGATAGACAATCTGTAATAAAAGCAATTCATCCAACCATAAACAACTCGAAACTAGTGCCAATCAGAATTGGGTTCGATTAGTCAAATCCTGAATATTCCATAGTAAGGTTTCCATGGCACAGCAACGTAGAGGGTAACGTTCGAGAAGAAGAACGTCACCATCACGATAAAGACTAGCTACGTGGAACGAGTTGGCGGCCCAAAATGCTCAGTGAAAGGACACATTTTCTCCTTTCTTACTAGTAGGTAACAACTAATGTGGAGGAGTCTGACCAACTGCGCCTTATCAATTTTATATCAATGTATCGGAATTGTAATTCCAGAGTTGAGGCTATTAGTACGGGTCACTGGTAGTGGGCAGTCATGCTTTTAAGCTAGGTATACAGCATAACACCTTCTCCAGGAGCTGCAAGGAGGCAAATGAGAAAGAAACTCTCATCTACTATCTTTGCTGATGTCCAGCCCTAAACCCTAGTCCAGCCTCCGCATCTTGGGCAAAACATTTTTTTCCGACCGGAAAGAGCTTTCACTTGATTTTCGAAGTGATCTTGTAATTGAACGCTACTTATTTCTTTCTTTTCTTTACTCCGCGGAGTAGCATAGGGCTTTTACAAACGCCCGCCAACGAACTCGATTTATCGCCTGAGGTTTCAAGAGACGCCACTCTATCCCCTGGGATCTTGCTTCCTCTACTATTGTCCTTTTCCATGTCTTGCTAGAACGGCCAACTCGGCGGCTTCCTTGTGGATTCCAGTCGAGCTCTAGTTTCGTAATATCGTCCGCTGGCTTTCTGAAAGTGTGGCCAATCGAGCTCCATTTTCGTCGTCTGATGGTGATCGCGATTGCTTTCTGCTGCATTACTCTCGATTGGTGATAATGTTCGGCCATCTTATTCTCAGTATCCTCCTTAAGCACTTGTTGACGAAGACTTGGAGGCAATTGACCTGTGACTTTCCACGTTTCGCAGCCATACAAGAGTACTGAGAGAGCTTTAGATCTAAAGATCGTTAGCTCCAGATTCCACGAGATTTGCGAGGAGTTTCAGATATTATTAAGCATACTATAGAAGGGTCGCGGCTTGCTTACACGAGAGCACACATTCGAGTTAGCACCATAATTTTTCGACATTCAGCTGCTCAAATAACAAAACTTATCGACTTCCTCTATCTGATGTCCGTCATTCGAGAGATCACATGTTCCACTAGCGTTAACGCGAATTAGTTTTGTGTTTGAGACGTTAATTTTTAAACCCACTTTGCGTGGAGTTCTAGTGAGTTTAATTTTCGCTCCATGTCACCTATAGCGATTGTGATAGGAGACAAATATCATCGGCATAGTCCAGGTCTTCTAGGCGGTGAAAAACATTCCATGGCAAACCCGATGGAGTACGAGTTACTATTTTCATCACCCATTCGATGACAATTGTGAAAAGCAATGGTGAAGGGTTCAAAATCTACAAAAACCATATACAGAGGAGAGCGATACTCAAGTGACTGTTCAATGATTATACGCAGGGTGTTAATTTGATCAGTAAAAGAACGGTTTGGGCGAAATCCTGCTTGTTCATTTCTCAAAATTGGCTCTAACGCATTCCGTAAGCGCCTAGCTATTATAGAAGAGATCACTTTGTTTATGGTGTTTAGCAGGGTAATTCCTCTCCAGTTTTCGCAATTACTCAAATCAGCTTAAACGCTACAGTCTGTATTTAAAACCATCCAAATATGTTTTAACAAAATGGCACACTATAGCGCTAATTGAGCCGCTCGCAAGTGCTGCAGGGACACCACTACCCGTTCAGTAGTCCAACACAATAACCACTAAGTCAAGGCGCAAACAAATTACTGTATTGTTTTAACCAAATTCGCTTTTATATGAACACAGAAAATTAATTCACGGTCTATATTCCTATACATATTTTATTTTAGTTTGCCTGCTTCTGTTTAAAAAAGCATTAACAAAATATTACTTCAGGGAAAATTGAATCAAAAACACTTAAAGTAAACGAATGAAAATATATAATGAGATTCGTTCCCAAGACCATTAAGCTGCCGGTCGAACACGTTTTAATATACAGCTCACTGAAATCTATGATTTCAATTTTATCATGTTTAAAAATTAAAAGAATATTTTTTTTATACTTTGAATATTGTTACTGTAATAAATTCAAATGAAGTAAACGCTAACAAAGCAAATCTACCTTTGAGTATTGGCAAAAAATTCAAATCCACATCTACAAACAGAATTAATGTAGCATTATTACAAGTAATTAAATAACAATATAAATAGTAATCGTATTATTAGAAGATGAATAAAATGTTAATCTATCTGTTTTCATTCTCCGAATAGATCCTTTGAATTATTAAATTGATAATTAATAAATTATATATGACAATCACAGCGAGTACTAAAACTCCGTGCAACAGACTTTTTTTTATTATTAATTTAACCGAGTGTTACATATTTGTAAATAATAAAATCATTAGTTCATCAAAAATCAACCGTTTTTCGTTCTATAATCGAAATAAACGTAGAAATCTGATTAGAAATTCGAATTTCAATCAAAAACTAGCGTTTTTTTATGTAAGAACATACGATTTTTTATTTAAAGCATTTAGTACGTAAATATATTTAAATTTTAGAAATAATAAATCGACTGTTATTTAATTATACATTTTTGTAGCTTGATAAACTGTAAAAAAATGTTAAACACGCTGAATGAAATTTAAGTTTTTAGCAAGTACAATAACAATTTAATAATCTGTTAAGTTTTCAAAAAAAAATAAAGAAACAAACAAATTCTCAGATGCAACCAAAGAAAAACCTTAATAATATTAATTTAAAACAACAAACAAACAGTACACTCGTCAATTAAGTGATATTAAGTAATAATATTGAAAAGCAGTTATAAATTTATATATCAAAAAACAAAAACTCCTGAGCACAATTACTTAACGGTAAAATAATTTTCACTAATTGAACGTCGTTGATTTGCTCAAATACACCCAACTGAGAAGTTAAAGGCAAATCGAGTCATTTAACAATTAATAGCAAAGAATAGTACCAATTTAACAACAATCCCACAACAACAACAACCACAACAACAGCCATTCGACAAAAGAAAGCTTTATTCTACGCTGGTTTATTGCTATTGCCGTAGAATTTAAATTTATATTGATAGCACAATAATTTCAAAATAGTTATTGAGGCGTTAGTTAAGCAAACCGACAATAATACCTACTATATCTAACCCAACTAAACTCAGTTTTTTGAGGTTGAAAGACCTGCCATAAGTTAAATTAATTAAAATATCTTCATTTACTTGTTAATATCCATATTAAGCTCCATGAAAATCCTTAAAGAATGAAATATATAGTATATCATTTTCATTAACTTTCACCTTTTCGTTGCCACCATCTACTTACCCACTTGCGCACTGCCTATTATTATATAAAATCACAGATTTGGAAAGTAAAAAAATGTGACCAAAAAAAAGAAACAAAAATTTCGAGTAAAAACAAGCCTACTACCAAGAGTCAGAAAGAGCTGTTGTTGCTGCAATTTAATGAAAGTTTTTTGATTTCTTAGGATTTTTTTCATTTCTCTTCTTCTTTCGGTAAATGTGATTATGTTGCCTATGTGAAACGATGAAGCCAGCATTGGTAGTGAAAATCAACATTTGTTATATGTTGATGACAATATTTAACTAATGACAAGAAAATACGTATCCGAATTATAGCAAAGATGTGAAGTTCAAATTGGTTACTGTGTCTGCTCCCATCCTTATCTAACAATACAAAGTTTATCAATACAAAGTTTTAATAACTATCCTTATCCATTAGCAATTTGAATTTTAAGTTAAACTATCCAATCTTTATTCACTAATTTTAAAGCTAAAGCATAATTCCAACTGATACTATTAAAATAGTTTAACAACGTATCCAATTAACAAGTAAATCAATTTCCAACAATCAATTAGAGTTTGTGATTTCATGTCAGGGAATAATTGTTCAAAAGTAGCAATGAAATTTTGCAGGATTGTGGGGCTAACTAGGAGAGTATTTCCTAAAAGTTTGCCACTCATAAGTGTTGGGCAACCCTGGATGTTTGGCTCTACATCCGGGGTCCGGTCCTGGCCTCCCGCAAACAATCTCTCCACCGGTCCCGATTTTGGGCCGATGTCATCCAGTTTTGCATCTTGGCCGGCCTCGCTGTCGTGTTCAATAAATTCTACCGCAAATGACTTTCCGAGTAGGATCCTCTTTGCTCATGCGAGCTAGGTGTCCTAACCTACCGAGCTTAGTTCTCTTCACGATGTCGACATCGCGGTAACGCTCGTAAAGTCTCCGGAATCGTCTTTCCTCACATACGAGGCCAACAACTCTCCGTAAGATTTTTCTCTCGAACGTGGCTAAGAGGTCAGAATACTTTTGGCTAAGCATCCAAGTCTCGGATCCATACGTAATTACTGGCATGACCATTATCTTATATACCAGCAGCTTGGATGTTATGGTTAAGTTCCTGGATAGGCGTATTTATGGTTCCATGCTGTTATCGGTTGCTACAGTACCCGAGATGGTCTTCGCCTGTCTTCTGGCATCGCTTCTTCTTCCCATACTTGAACTATTATTTCATGAATTGTTTGGTGTATAGTGGGGCGTGTCCATTTCTCTTCTAGGCCCGACATCTCAGCCCCAGAACTTACTCTTCCTGCATTTAAAGTGAGTCCTATCGCTTAACCGTAGTTGTTTCTGGTCTCTTCGTTGCGAAGGACAGTCGTGTTGACTCGAATCTTATTCGCGGATTCATTCTTTCGTGATGATGCAACCCGTGCTTGGAGCACCATACCAACAAGATATTGGTCCGAGTCGACATTGGCACCTCGGAACTTTCATACCGTCATCAGGTTTGGGTTGTGTCGGCTGTCTATCAACATGTGGTATGTATGGTTGCGAGTGGCTCCATCAGAAGATACCTAGGTGGCTTTGAGGATATTTTTACGTGCAAACCTTGTACTCACAACGAGCAAATTATTGCTTGCTGCCATCTCAATGACTCGTTGTCCATTGTCATTAGTGTTCTCGTGAAAGCTATGGGTGCCAATGTACTGCCTGAATACTGGCTCCCTACCTATTTTGGCATTCATATCCCCCAGAATGATTATTACGTCATACTGAGGTCAGGCATGGAGTTCCCGTTCGACTGATTCAAAAAGTTTCAGTGCTGTTCATCAGTGTATCCGAGACAGATTTCGGGTTCCGTATTAAAGTTTTTTTACGGGAGAGGTTATTGATCTCGCACCAACCTTACTTGATGGGACTAGCCTGATCATTCAGCTTTTCCTGTATTGGAGGAAAATTGCCGGCGGCCACTTGCAATTCTTCATCATGCTTCTGCGGATGGCTGACCGCCACCCTGGAAATCATGTTTGCTATTAATAATCTTATGACGCTAAGAAAGGGGAAATGGAATATTGTCTACATGTTCTAGTAATAACATTTGTTTAGTTAGGGATGCTATCTTCTTCAAAATAACATTAAAAAATGCCATTTAAGAGAAAACTTTGTATAAATGTTATAGTGTATTTTAGTTTATTACGTTACAGTAATTGATTCTTAGTACTTTTCTAACACAAAATATTTTTGTAGCTGTTTTTGTTTTAAAGATAGAGCAATTTTAGCAAATTATTGATTCAAAAAATGTTTGGTCATTCGTGAAACGAATTAAAAGTACTGCCTCGTCTTCAATTCAAACGCTCACTCACAATTTCATTCCAACTGTCAGCTCTATAGACAAGTTTAATCTGCTTGCTTCACATTTCGCAGCTAGCTTCACGCTTCACTTGCAAGAGTCGAATCCTCTATGCGACAGATTTACTTTCGTGCTCGTCAAGTGGCTAGACGCTAGAGTATTAAATAATCTCAACATTCATAAATCTGCTGGGCCTGATGGTATTCCCGCTATAGTTTTAAAGAGGTGTTCTTCAATGTTGATATTGCCACTGCGCAGGCTTTTCCATTTATCTTATTCGTCTGGAGTCTTCACAAGGAATTGAAAAACAGCCTTTGTCCAGCCTGTTCCTAAAAAAGGCGAACCGTCATTTCTTTCTTCTTACCGACCCATTGCACTAATATCCATACTTTCTAAAGTCATGGAAACGCTGATCAACCGTTAGTTAATGCCATACTTTGAATCTCAGGAAATTATTAACGACCGGCAATACGGTTTTCGAAAGTTCTACAGGTGATCTGATGACATATCTCACCTAAAAGTGGAACCAGTCTGTTCACAAATTTGGTGAAAGTAAAGTTGTTGCACTTGATATTTCCAAGGCATTTGACAGAGTCTGACATCAAGATCTTTTGTCGAAATGAATACCTATGGAATTGATAAGATCTTGCTTGTTCGGAATAGTAACTACCTTTCAGACCGTTCAATTTAGGTTGTATTGGTCGGTGTTAAATCCAGTATTCACCGCATAAACACCGGTGTTCCCCATGGCTTTGGTTTTTCTCCGAGACTCTTATTTTATTATTTATTAGTTTCTTATTTATTTTCATTAATGATCTCCTATCCGCTACTTCTTTCGCTGACAACAGCACTCTTAGCTTTTCATATGAACCCGCGCTTTCTACACGACCCTCTTCATCACAAGTGGAATTTGAACAACAACATATGTTAAACACGTTAAGTTCTGACCTTGACAGCATAACAATAAGGTGGAGACTACACAATAGAGTAGAATTTAACGCTTCCAAAACCCAATGCTGTCTTCTCTCGTCTAATCGTTATTTAAACCCCCAACCCTTATCCATTAACTTATCAAAGAAACTGAAAAACTCGCAATACTCGGTATGTGCCTCAACAACAAGCTTCGTTGGAATTTTTTTCGCCATCGCCATATTCGCCATCGCTAAGAATGCTGCGGAATGTTTAGGTTTCTTAAACCGGTGCAAGATGTACTTCACTCCTTCAGACTTGGCTACTATTTAAAAAGCATATATTCGCCCTAAACTTGAATACAACTGTATTGTCTGGGCAGGTGCTGCCAAGACCACATTGCATCTACTCGACAGAATTCAAAACCGCGCGATAAAACTTATTGGTGACGTAAATATCGCGAAAACAATCAAATCGCTTGAACATCGTAGGAATGTTTCGTGCTTGTCACTGTTTTATCGCTTTTTCCATAAGCGGTGTTCAAAAGAAATATTCAGATGCATCCCGCCCATCCTCTAACCCAACCGAAATACCCGTGCCTCAACTCAAGCTCACGTGTCTACCATTAGACCTATCTTCGGTCGTACTAACCAATTCAGAGATTCCTTCTTAAGCCTCACAATAATTATGAAGAATGAATTGCCCGACTCTGTGTTTCCGCATTTGTATGATCTTCTGTTATTTAAGACACATGTGCATCACATCTCATCATTTTCTCTCCCTAATTTACCTGTGCTAAGCATTATAAGGGTGCAAACCCCTTGAGCGTGTGTACTTTATTAAAAAAAATAAAAAATACTAAATATATAAGTATCATTTCTATGTCAATTAGTTAGAACGATATGAGCCATGCTTATTTTTCCTGCACTACATTGTTAGTGAAATCTTTTCCGCTTAAAATGTCTATAAAAAACATTTTGTTTTTTAAATAAAACATCTCGTTTGGTAATTGAACAATGCTTTCAAGATAGCAGATATTATTCCGACTTATGTTTAGATATGGAATATATCAGCACAGACTACTTAGACTACCAAAATACCTGTCTCGTTATCGTTATTGATAAATAAACAACTTGAAACATCGTTGCTAATTTTCATCTGTAATCTTCCCCACACAACAGTCTGTATAGAATTTTTTTAAATTGGTGATTATACATATATTGTGCTTATATCGCCAGCTCTATTGTCCACTTCATAGTCTTCAAAGCTTCTTCGGGAATGATTGTAACAATTTATTTATTTGCTTTGGTATAACGCAATGAACAAAAGCCTTTCTTACATTTTAAGCCAATTCATTATTTTTACTAAAAAAAATTTCACAAGCAAAGGTTTTTAATAAAACAAACTCGTTCAAAATATTTATACCAACGAAAAAGAAAACCATTAGCCATATTTTTGTTTTATCTAGCTAATTCAATTGTAAATATTTTTTTCTGTAAGTTTTTACAAATTTGTTGCTGTTATAATGCACAAAACACTAACTTTTCAAGCTTATTAGTAAAATTAAATATGAAAAAATAGCAAGAAAGTTCGTAATAAAAATAAGAACAGTATTGGATTTTAAAAACCATGCAAACAAATAGTGTTAGATAGGGAAAAAATGGAAAATTAAATGGCATTTAATGACACTTTGAGAATTTTAAATCTGAAACTTTATACTCGTAAAATCCACTAATCATATATTATTACTTATCATCAAAGTTAAATTTAAAAGTTAATTCGTACAGAACTTCTATTATTTATTTTTATTTAATATAAAATACATACCTGTTACGATGTAGATTATATAATAGTAACATTAAAACAGATTGATATAAATAAAAAGCTACAAAAAAAATTCCAATTTACTTCAAAGTAGTAAATAAAAAGTTTTAAAAACCATATAACTACTTAAGTAATTCAACTCCAAGTCTGCAAATTTATTATTACTATATTATACTTATATTTCAATAAAACAATAATATAAAAAAAATTCAGAAGAGGCGTATTTATGTATCAGAAGAACAAAAATAAATTACAAAAACAACTTTCAACAAATTCACTAACATAAGTCATATCAGAAATAAATTTGGTTAAACAATATTATGTACAATTTATGAAAACAAATCATACATTATGGGAAACATTGTTAAATAAAGTACAAACGAAAAATTTAATGTAGTTAAAGAAATTATACATATGAAAGAAAAAAAACTATCAAACAAAGAACCCATTAATAATTAAACAAAAAGTATAATAATCTAAATAACATAAATATGCATTGTAAAATATAATGATTAAATTTTACGCTATTTATTGTAAATTATTAACTATACATAATAATAGTTGATTAGCAATAAATGCTATATTGTTTATAATTATTGTGATGTTAAATGAATAATAAATAAAAACATTTATAAACAAAAAATTTCCATTGTTTATTAAACAGAAAGTAAATCTTAACATTTTTATTAGTTTTAATTCATAATAGAAAATTTTAATTAGTTTTAAAAATATCGAATTGTAAATAGGCGATAGAATTTGTTATCAATCAATTTATAAAGATTAAAGTATGATATTCATAGATAAAGTTGAAAAAATATTTACCACTGTTTATAGGTTTGAATAAATTTAAAGGGGAAATATGAAATATAAATCATACAATAGAAAAAAAATCTGTAAAAATTTATAATAAAAAAATCATATATTAAAAAAATACTATTCATAAACAACACAGTATTGTATAAAATGTCCGTTGTTATGGAAAACATCGAAAATAGTAAGTATTATGTATTTTCAGACTTAGCTATTTGAATTAATTGATTAATTGATATAATAGAAAAAACTATAATAAAAGTATTTACAATAATATACGAGCATATAATTAAAAAACAAAATAACGTGAAATGACGAAATGTATCAATAAATCATATATGTATAGATCATTAGTAACATATTTATAAGATTGCAATTTTAACATAATTTAAAATAATAACAAAAAATCAAACCAGAATAATAAATCGTTCGAAATTATTTGAAAATGTGTGTTTATTTTATTTGTTTATGGAAAAGGAAGACAGACATTTTCGAATTTCCAAATAACCTTTTTTTGACAGCTATTTAGAAAGGCTCACTACAGGCTCATAAATCAGGCGATTTATTTTTTTAATAATTTAACACACGCTCAAGTTTTATACTCGAGTTGTTTATGAACATGCGTCTTGAATGACTTCGGATCAAACAGAGGTGGGGGACGCAGAATTTGGCAATATTAATGTACGGCTAAAGAAGAAATATCTGTATTGGGCGGTATGTCTCGTGGGTTCGATTGAGGCAAGAGTATTTCTCTTGAGCAAGGCTTATGGAAAAAGCGATAAAACTGTGACAAGCGCGACATATTTCTATGTGTTGAAGCGAGTGGTTTGGGAGCACATGACCAGACAATACAGTTGCATTCAAGTTTTTGCCGAATGAACGTCTTTTGAATAGTAGTCAGGTCTGAGAGAGTTAGGTACACTTCTTGTACTATTTAAGGAAACCGAAAATTTTAAAGCATTTTTAGCGATGTCATTTTAATGAAGCTTTTTGTTGACGCACATACCGAAAATTGCGAGTTTTTCGGATTTTTTTTGGTTTAAATTTCGCTCAGGTGGCAGAATACACCATTGATCGAGCTTTAAACAGTCTTTTAGGATTAGAAAGGTATACTTTCGCTTGTAGAAAGTTAATCCTACAGAAGAAAACCGAATTAATTTCAAACGAGCTATAAATGATTACAATGCCCATTTTGGTCATTCGTGAAAAGGATCAAAAATATAGTCTCCTCCCTTTATAATAACTATTCAGCTGCCAACTCTAAGGACAAAGCCAATCTGTTTGCTGCGCAATTTGCAGCTAGCTCCACGCTTCCAGATTGTGCATTGCTGCCGCCTGTACCGCCGAGTGTTGAATACAATATTAAACATACCCACATTCATACTCCTGTCGTTGTTTAAGTTTTAAACGAGTTCAACACTCACCAATCCGCTGGGCCAGATTAGTTCTGAAGAGGTGTTCTTCCAAGCTGGCATTCATCATCATCATATTTTGCTCTACTACCAGGTTCCAATCCTGGCCTACCGCAAAAAATCTTTCCACCGGTCCTGATTTTGAGCCGATGTCATTTAATTTTACATCCCTAAACTCTGGGCCACCCTTCCAGCGTTAGCTTGGCAGGTCTAGCTGTCGTGTTCCATAAATTCTACCGCAAAGGACTTTCCGAGCAGGATCCTCTTAGCTTATGAGTGCTAGGTATCCTGCCCCCCGGAGCCTACCGAAATTAATTCTTTCTCTTCTTTTCTCTCAAACGCTGCTAAGAAGTCAAATGCATTTTGCTAAGCACCCAAGTCTCGGATCCATATGTAAGTACTGGTATGACCATTGTCTCATATATCAGCAGCTTGGATTGCTAAGCACCCAAGTCTCGGATCCATATGTAAGTACTGGTATGACCATTGTCTCATATATCAGCAGCTTGGATGTTATGGTTATGTTTCTAGATCTGAATAGTCTTAACAGACTATAGTAGGCTTTGTTGGCTTTAAGCAACCGTGTGAGTATTTCTGGTTCCATGCTGCTGCAGTTGACCCGAGATAGTTAAAGGATTAATTGAGGGACCAATATTGGAGTAGCCACCATATACTTTGTTTATTATTACTCTCATTTTTGCAGCCCCAGATTTCGTGTCGCCCGCTCCATTCGGGTGAAAGGTTTCTGTATAGCTCTCGGGTTACAATTTGGACTCGTCCCGAGAAGTTGGAAAACAGGTTTTGTCCAGCCCACATCAAAAAGAGGCGGGCTGTCGTCTCGTCCTTCGTATCGACCCATAGCACTAGCATCCATTCTTTCCAAAGTCATGGACATGCTGGGCAATCATAAGCTCATGAAATATCTTGAAACTAAAGAAATCCTTAAAAACCGGTAGAGCGGATGTCGTGGGTAACGTTCTACAGGTGATATGGCATATCTTACCGAACAGTGGTACCAGTCGGCTCTCGTGGTTCGTGGTTCGACTCAAACTTGAATGCAATTTTAATATCTGTTCAGGTGCTCCTAAGACCACCTGCAATATAGAACAAAAAAGCGAGCGCCAAAGCTTATCGATGACGAAAACATTGCCAAGTCAATACATTCGCTAGAACATCGCAGTAACGTATCCTGCTTGTCGCTTCTTTATCGCTTCTTTCACCAGCGGTGCCCAAGCGAAATAGCTAGTTGCATGGCATCTCTCCGTACAACACGTATGTAGAATGCTCTGCCAAGCTCTGTCTTTTCATATCGCTATGATCTACAGGCATTCAAAACACAAGCTCATAGACATCTCCTATTTCCTCCTCCTTTTCATTAACGCCCACGCTGTGCCAAGCATATAGCCGAGCACTATAAGGGTGCAAACACTTTTATGCATGTGCAAATTATAAAAAAAATTGGGTTTGTGTAATAAATTTATGCTGCCAAAGTCAATATTTAACGTATTTCATATACGTCCTTGTTGAAGTTCCACTTACGAAGAAGTTTACGACAGCTGAGATTGCTATCGTAGCGAAATAATGCCTAAGATTAGAAGTAACAGGCAGGACATCTTTACTGAAAATGAGAAAGAGAGTCGGAGACAAATTGTGATAGAGCAGCATTTATGCGGTGAACATTACATTTGAAACCGTTCAATAAGACCTGGATCGTTCATAAATACTAGTCAATTCAAGCTGGGTCTAACCGAAGAAAAGGAGAACCTTATACAATGATAATGCTAGCGTTGAAGAACACATTTTCAAAATGTAGCGGGAATAACATCTGGCCCAGCGGATTTGCCAAATTTTGAAATCATTTAAAACATTATAGCAACTATACAAATACGAAATTAGATCAATCCCATAAATAATTCGACTCTTGAAGGTGTCGGTGGTGGCAACTTGCAATCTGGGAGTTTGGAGCCAAATTTGAAGAACTCAGATTAGCGTTATCCATAGAGCTGGCACTCAGAATGTCATTGTGATGAGTGGTGAACACTTGACAGTTTTTTTAATCATAATCATAAAGGCGATGATGGATACATGTATTGGGCCACTTCAGATCTGTTTGATGATTTGATTGTGCAAGCCTTTGTAGAGGTCAGAATTCAATTTAACGTTCTTAAAATACGTTGTTGTTCTAGGACCAAACTCGTGTAAGGTGCAATGATGTGGTCAGTATATAAATGTAATTGATTAGAATGAGTACACAGGAGATCATTAATGGAAATAAGAAAGATTGTCGGAGACAGAACACAGTTCGGGCGAACACCCGTATTTATAACGTAAATATCAATCTAGGAACTCTTCAAAATAGCTTGAATTAAATGGTTTGAAAGATCATTTATAATCCATTGAAAAGGTTTCCATCAACTCCATAAGCTCGCATTTTTTACAAGCTTGGGGCAAAACTCTGTAATAAGCATTTAAAATTCAAGAGCAACAACAATTTTGCTTTCAATTAATTTGATAAGTTATTAATCTAATTATTTCTGCTATTTTGAGATCATTTCTTATCTCTTGGTTCATTGGCATCCTAAAATTGATATAATTCTTTAATATGTCCAGCACATTAATTACAGGAAAGGTGATAGTTGGTCTTATTAGCACTTTTGAACTTCTCAGTTGGTTGCTAACTGCGATCACAGATACCATGTTCACGATAATAGAGTGCTCAGGCACTAATGATCCCAATTTTCTAACATTTAGTATCTGCTAAAAAGTAGTCTCGACGTACCTAGCTTGTTGTTCGGGGCAAGTGGTTGCATTTTTGACTTTGACTCAGACATTTAGGTAAATTAGGAAAAAAAACTTTAAGTTTTCAGTGAAGCTTAAAAAAAGAAACAACCCGAACCTGATGACAGTATGATTGTGCTGACGTGCTAACTTCTACTCCGACCCTTGTCTTATTAGTATGGTGCTTCTAGCGCTGTTTTCATCACCAAGAAAAACTGCGTCTGCGAATCTAAATTATTCAAGATGGCTCCCCTTCCCAACGAAGAAACCAGAAAGAACTACGGTCAAGGAATTGCCTTTAAAAAAGTTAGAGTAAGTGCTGAGTGTGATGACGGGCGTAGATGAAGTGGACAAAAATACTACTGTCAATAGTACTGCTGACTTCATCTTAGGACACCAAAGGGCAGATTCAATGTTAAATGGAAGTTAGCGATTTTAGGTAAAAATATTGCGTACCAAACAATGCAACAGTCTCATAAAAGTGCACGCGAATAAGAATGTAAGAAGCAATTTACATACACCGTGTTTAACATTCAGATTCTAAAAAAGACAAAGAGGGTAATTTGATCGTCGATCTCGTTTTGGAGTGATGGGAAGAGAATTTTCATGAGTTGTTATATGGCTAGCTAGTTGTGAAATTTGAGGCTCTTCCAATGACCGATGACTACATACTGTACTGCCTCCACCAAGCACTGAAGAAGTTAGCAGAACGATAAATCGGCTTAAAAACAACGTGGTCTTAGGATCAGATATGGCATCCCACCGAAACTGATTAAATCTGAAAGGTCAGCAATACACCAAGCATTTGATGAACTGAATAGTAGAAGTATATGAGGAAGAAACGATATCCAGATTACTTGAAAAGAGACATATTGTGCCCATATATATATATATATATAATAATAACATAACATGAAAAAATTGTAAAATTGCGTCCTCTTTCCATAATCCAGTGTGACTTCAAACCCCAGACAAATCAACCACTGATCAGATATTCACTTTAAAGAGGCAATGGAAAAATGGAAAGAGTTCCAAAATACACTTCAACAGTCTGACTTGACGTTAAAGCGCCTATGATAGAATAGCCTGAGTAAAACTTTACAAAGACTGAATTTAATAGAATTCGGCATCGCTGTACAGCCTATTAAGACTCTTCAAAATCAGGAATTCAACTATGATATCCCACCGTCTGGTGATAAGACAATTGGCGTACCAGTACTTACATATGGATCCAATACTTGGATGCTTAGCAAAAAGCACTCTGACCTCCCTACCGCGTTCGATAAGAAAGTCTTGCGGAGTCTTATGAGGAAGAATGACTCCGGTCACTTTAATCTTAAAGTCCATTCTCTTTCTTCCTTTACTTCGCGGGGGAGCATAGCGCTTCTACAAACGCCCGCCAACTAACTCGATTAATCGCTTTAGGTTTCAAGAGACGCCACTCTGTCCCCTGGGACCATGCTTACTCTTCTATTGTCCATTTCCATGTCTTGCTCGGACGGCCGATTCGGCGGCTTCCTTGTTGATTTCAGTCGAGCGCTAGTTGCGTAATATCGTCCGCTGGCTTTCTGAAAGTGTGGCCAATCCAGCTCCATTTCCGTCGTCTGATGGTGATCGCGATTTCTTCCTGCTGCGCTACTCTCCACAAGTCTTGATTGGTGATAGTGTCCGGCATTTTATTCTCAGTATCCGCCTTAAGCACTTGTTGACGAAGACTTGGAGGCGCGTTGCAGTTGACTCTGTGACTTTGCAAGTTTCGCAGCCATCCAAGAGTACTGAGAGAACGTTAGATCAGAAAATCGTTAACTTTAGATTCCGGGAGATTTGCGAGGAGTTCCATATATTATTTAGCATACTATAGGATTCTCGCGCCTTGTTTACATGAGAGCACACATCCGAGTCAGCACCACAATTTTTTGACATCCGGCTGCAAAACAACAAAACTTATCGACCTAGCGATTGTGATAACAGACAGATATCATCGGCATAGTCCAGGTCTTCAAGGCGATGAAAAACATTCCATGGCAAACCCGGTGGAGTACGGCTTACTATTTTCACCACCCAGTCGATGGCAATTGTGAAAAGCAATGGTGAGAGGGTGCAACCTTTCTTGTCTACCGAGTAGATGTTGAAAGGTGAGCCAAGATTACCGTTATGAATGACGCGGCATATTGAGTCGCGGTACAGCTCCTTGATGATGTTGATGAGTTTTTTCGGAACACCATAGCTAGACAAAATCTGCCACATTATGTTTCGGCCCACGCTATCAAAAGCACGTTTAAAATCTACCAAAACCATATACAGAGGAGAGCCAGACTCAACTGATTGTCAATGATTATACGCAGGGAGTGAATTTGATCAGTACAAGATCGGTTTGGGCGAAATCCTGCTGTTCATTTTTTAAAATTGGCTCTATAGAGGAGATCACTTTGTTTATGGTGTTTAGCAGCGTAATTCCTCTCCAGTTTTCGCAATTGCTCAAATCACCTTTCTTGGGGAGTTTGACTATTAAGCCTTCTTTTAACGACGATGGAATGATTTCACTTTCCCAGATACCTTGTTATATCGCATTCAATGTTCGCGTAGTTAACTCGACGTCGGCTTGTAGGATTTCTGCGTAGATGTTCTCATTCCCTGCTGCTTTACCTGATTGCAGTGAACGAATTGTTGTCCTACTCTCATCCAAGGAAGGAGTAGCGACGCTGATGCTAAGTAGCCTATTAAGGTGCACATGTGGGTTGGTGGACGTGTCTGGCGAAGAACAATTCAAAACATTATTAAAATGTTCTTTCCAGCGGTTTAATTGTTGTTCCTCCATAAGCCTAAAGAGGGTAGTTGATGCGTTGTTTCTTGTTGGCGAGCTTACGAGCGAGTTGGTAGACTGTGCTGTATTTTCTACTATCAGCGGCTTGCTGTGCTTGTGTTGCGATGTCGCTTAGCCATGCTCTGATATCTATTCTTTTCTACTTTTGTAGGTATAACCGAATTTTTTTTTAAAAATATTACCCGATTTTATTCAAACTTTGCAGATTGTGTATCAATTAAAGAGTTTACACGAACAATTTTAATTTTTCTTTTGTTTCAATCAAAACCCCACTAAACTTTTCCGTTGTTTTGTTGAAAATGGAACGAAAATTATCATCAACCAGGAATTCCCCTTGCTATGTAGAGTGTACTTAAATACCGAGATAAAACACGCTGTTTCACCTTAACTTTGTGAAAAATCTCGGCTCATAGATTTTTTTGTCTCATTGCCATCTTGCTGGGTAAGCAAAATCTTGCCTGTTGACTTTTTTCCTTATGCGTAGCTAAATTGGTTATAATTACGGAGAGAAAAAAAAACAACAGTCTTTCACATGAGCAACAGCTAAGGTAACTTGTAAGCTTATTGCAAGAGTAATACAATGCTGCATTTAGGCTGATTTTGAGAAACTCAAAAACTAGCTAGTGAAGAAAGCCTCTTGACAAAATCGTGTAGGAGTAGGAGGACAAAAAATGTGCAATTCAATGCAAAATATTGCAAATTAAAAATTAGCGGCATCCTTGAGTTTGGTAGCTACATTTTAAGGAAGGCGATTCTTATAATCAGCACAATCACAATCTGCAGCAGAAAAAGCATTTCATCTGAGCTTACCTTCAATTACTTTAGAAGACGTTTTCATAAATTAGTTTAGGGCACACACAGATTTGGCAAACGAAATTTTCTGTTCTTTCATTCGTTTACAGCATGATTGAAGTGTGGTCTATACGCTCAGAACAAAATCATCAAGCACTTTTTGTTCTGGATTAATAGTTATTAATCAATTCACACCCATCGCTCTAAATTAATTTATGAAAACCCCCACAGTCTTTGATTAAAATGCCTTGACTATCTTGATAGAGAACAAAATCA
The DNA here is from genome assembly GCA_947095585.1 of Nephrocerus scutellatus. Lineage (NCBI taxonomy): Eukaryota > Metazoa > Arthropoda > Insecta > Diptera > Pipunculidae > Nephrocerus > Nephrocerus scutellatus. Next base: position 102,273,075 of record OX352762.1, on the reverse strand, counting down.
TTACAGAATAAGTCATCATCGTTTTGATTTTTAAATGCTTTTATATTATATAACTTGCCTGAGTCTGTCTTTCTGCTTTCCTGTCGTTTTATATGTTATTCTGTCACGACGTTTTTTCATACTAATGCTGTGAGTTGAAAGTCTCGTACGCGTTTTTGTGGAAGACCATTCGGGGGCGTGGTCTTGAGGAGTGTTCTGAGGAGGGTATTGAGGGCGTTATGAGGTGATTTTGATGGGATCTTGTGATGGTTTTAATAGGGTCTTAAGTGGGATCTTGAGGGGATTTAAGGCGGCCTTAAGAGCGTCTTGAGACCTTAAGTGGGTTTTGAGTGGGGTCTTGATAGGGACATTGAGTGGGGTTTTTTGAGGGGTCTTAAAAAGGTCTTGAAATGGTCTTTAAAGAGTCTTCAGGGGCTTTGAGGTGTTCTTGATGGGGGTTTGCGAGCGGCTTGAGGGTCTTTAGTTGGATCTTGATCAGGTTTTAAGGAGGTCTTAAGGAGAGTCTTGAGGTGGTCTTGAGTTTATCTTTGGATAGCCTTGATGGGGTATTGAGGTTGTTTTAAGAGGGTCTTGAGAGGGTCTTGAGTGGAGTATTGAGGGGTCTTGATGGCGTCTTTAGGTAGTAGGGTTTTGTGAGGATCTTTAGTGGGGTCTTGTGGGGGTCTTTAGGTGGTCTCAAGGGGATCTTGAGTGGATTTTGAGAGGTCGTGAGTGGAGTCTTAAGGGGGTCTTAAGAAGGTTTTGATGGGTCTTGAGGTGGTCTTGAGGGGATTTTTAGAGGGTCATGAGTGGAGTGTTGACGGGGTCTTAGGTGGTCTAAAGTGGAATCTTAAGAGTGTTATGAGAGTGGTCTTCAGGGAACCTTCAGGGGGGCCTTGAAAAAGAATTGATGGGGATCGTAACGTGGTTCTTACGGGGTCGTGAGGTTGATCTTGAGGGGTCTTCACGTGGGTGGTATAAGGGGAGTCTTGTAGGGGTCTTGAGATGGTCTTTATGGGGTTTTGAGGGGGTTTGGAGAGGGTCTTGTTGGGGTCTTGGGAGAGTCTTAAGCGAATGTGTGTTTGGAGCGGTCTTATGGGTTTCTTTGGTGGTCTTGAGTGGGGTCTTGACCTGAGCCTGAAGTGAGTCTTAAGAGGATTGGTCTTGAGGGCATTTTGAGAGTTTTGAAGTGGGTCTTTTGGGTGGGTTTTGTGAGTGGTTTTGCGGGGTTTTAAGAGGATTTTGTGTGTGGTCTTCAAAGCGTCTTGAGAGTGTCTTGATGGAGTTTCCTGAGTGAGTCTTAAGGTGGTCTTAGGGAGTCTCAATTTTGTCTAAAGGGGGTTTTGTGTGGGGTTTTGTGATTATTTTGAGTGGGTCTTGAGGGAGTCTTAAGGTGGTACATATGATCCTTATGATCCTGATCTTAAAGTAGTCTTGTGGTGTTTTCGGATGGTTTTGAGGGTGTTTTGAGATGGTCGTGAGGGGTTTTTAAAGGCATCTTGAGTGAGCTTGGAGAGGGGCCTTGAGGGAGTTTTGGGAGAGTCATGGGTGGGATCTTGAAAGGGTCTTAAGGGAGTCTTGAGGGGGGGCATTTGCCAAGCTATTGAGAAACTACAAATATCTTTAGTTTTGCAGGTAAACAAAAAATCCCAAAAGGATATCACGGACTCATTTTTAAAAGTTGTGGAAATGCTATAACTATTTATAAGTTGAGAAAAGTAGTCAACAATATTAAAATATACGTTAAGTAAAAACCGGCCAAAAGAACAGTCTCGACAGCATGACTTTTTTTCAAGTTAGAAATCTACACTTCCACCTTGAAGCCACATCAAAATATTTGCTCTATTGAGATATATGTATATACTCGTAGTTCTCCTCTTTTTAAAATGCCTAATGTCACTATCATTTATGAATTGTGCTATGAATATCCACTGTAATAAGCATAGAACAAACAACCCTAAATGTAATCAAGTATTTACCTGTCTTTTCTTGTTACAACAAGACTTTATTAAAAAATATTATTATTCAAGTAAAAATATTTTATTGCGTTATTGAAAGCGATTACGTGTTTTGTAAACACGTAAGTTAATCGCTTACAAAGTTAGTACAGCTGAAACAAATAATTTAAATATTTGCATAGGTAAATCTTTTGTTCTTTTTGTTCAAACAACCATATGTATTTAATTGACTTAGAGTAAGTATAGTTATCAAATCAATTCATCAATGTACCCATTATCTCTATCTTCATAATACGTACAATAAACATTAAATTGCTGTTGTGAGGAATGCGACCAATAGAACTTTTAGTAATAGAAATTTAAGCTTTTTTCCTTTGAAAGTTTAACTCTACTTTTCGGAATTTATTATTTCATAGATACTTTATATAATAAAGGTTAGATTTACCGTTTTTATGATGGGAAACATAAACACGTATATTAGAATTGGCGTAACCCATAATTTGCGTCAACACAACAACAGATATTAAATGTGCACCCTTATGTTTAAAAATTCGAAAATGATAAAACATTCTCCACTTTCCAATTTCCCCATCCCAGTTAAATGATAATCGAAGTCATTTTCACTCAACTTTAAGTTGTAATGCAAATGCCGGCTGCCGGCTGCCGGCGACAGGTCAGACATGCGTAGAATCTTCTTCACTCAAAAATGTACTAGAGTTGGGAAACAGCAATAATTATTAATATTCACTTCGAACCCCTTTTCGAAATTCCAAAAATGAACTGCAATACGCTGGCTAGGGAGCCATTTCGTCCTCCAAACTTATTGTTCCACTCAGTAAGAATGAGGACTTACACCGAATAAATGTCCTGCCGGGTTGTTGCAAGCTTCCTAACAGCACCATTCGTACGTATTCATACAATTTTTGTCGAACTCATGGACAAAACACTTTATGCACCATATGAGAACATGTAACGAGTCATAGTACAGCTGTCTGTTTATTGGTTTTATAGTTTACTGGTTTGACTTCCTACAATGCCGATGGGAATCTTAAATACGAATTAGCATTTTATTAGCATTTTTTGGAACAAGTGCAAGGGTGATGAAGAGAGAAGTGAACTTCTGATACTGTATAATACATTGAACTGCGGATTTTTCAATTTTGATTATACGCTTTTGTAAATGTGAAGTTAAATATGTTAATAGTGATGATTCACTTTGCAGTAGTTCTAAGAAGGAGTTACTAATAAACTCTGATTTTTACCTATTTTTTAAATGCTCTATATTAACTTCACTTGTTTGTGGGTGACTGGCTGGCTGGCTGGCTGGCTGGCTGGCACACCAAATCTTGTGATTAATGTTTAACCCACTTCCTAAAGCCTAATTTTATTGAAATTTTGCACACATGCGTATCTCCCATGACAACACTTCCTATTAAAATTTGGGGTCCGTCGGGCCGCGGAGTCGGGGGGCTCCTATACAAATATTTTACAAAAGGTACCCGATTTTCTTCAAATTTTATACACATGTGTATCTCCAATGGAAAACACTTTTTGTAAAAATTTGGAAGTGATCGGGTCCCGGGGTCGGGGGACACCCATACAAATTTTATAAAAATAAGTACCAGATTTTCTTCAAATTTTATACACATGTGTATCTCCGATGGACACAACTTTTTGTAAAAATTTTGAAGCGATCGGACTCCGGGGTCGGGCGGCACCCAAACAATTTTTATAAAAATAAGTACCAGATTTTCTTCAAATTTTATACACATGTGTATCTCCGATGGACACAACTTTTTGTAAAAATTTTGAAGCGATCGGACTCCGGGGTCGGGCGGCACCCATACAAATTGTTTACAAAATTTACCAGATTTTTTTGAAATTTTATATGCATGTGTATCTCCGATGGACAACACTTTTTGTAAAAATTTGGAAGTGAAATGGCCCCAGGGTCGGGGCTCTCTCTCTAACAAAAACTTTAAAAATTTTACCCGATTTCATTCAAACTGCACATTGTGTATTCCCGATTAGAGAATTTACACGAAAATGTTTAATTTTTATGGGTTTTTTTTATAATTTCGGCACGCGTTAAAAAGTTCGCACCCATATAATGCTCGGAGGAGTAAAGAGGAGATATCTATGAGCTTGTGCCTTGAGTGCTTGTCGATCAAAGTGATGTGGAAAGACAGAGCTTGGCAGAGCATTCCACATACGTGTTGTACGGCTGAAGAACGAAACTTAACTACATGTCCAAAAATGGGCTTGAGCCTAAACTGATCAGCGCCACGAGTATTGGGGTTGAATTCAAGGAAAGGCAGCAAGGCCACGGCGCCCACTTGGTTTTGATGATGGTCACTTGAAAATGCAGTAAGATTACATCCACTGTTGCAAGGAGCAACATCTAAAAACATGTAGATCCAAGTCAGAATGAGACGTCTTTCAATAATTCTGGCAAGGGTATCGTAGTATGGAGGACTGAGGAAATGATCTCCTATTGCTCCGGTCCATACATTCGAGAAAGAAAATTAAATGAAGGAATTTAAGAATTTACAAAAATGTATATTGTTATCTGATATATATAATTTTTTTTTTTCAGAAAGACCAACAGTAACCTTGTAACTAGAAGCGTTCAAGAGTTACAGGAGTTGAAGTGATCTAGGCTCAACAGTACATCTCTACGTACACCGCAGGAGTGAAAATAGACTCCCTCCCATACGATTTTTTTTTTATAAAATAAACCAAGAACTCATCCCTTTAAGTAAACCTAAACGGATACACCCTGTATAATATATTTCTTTGCACATATCGTTAAACCAGCACTCATATTTTCTCATTAGAATATTTCAAATTAAATTCTTTATTTTTCGTATTTTAAATTTGTTTTAGAATATACCTTATACTAAAATACATACATTTTATGTAAGAAAGACGGATAGCAAATTTACAACATATTATAAAGATCATTAAAAGTTTAAATTGGATTAAATATATTTTACGTAGTAACAACCAGAATATACGATATTGCGGCTTTGCTCACACAGTGGAAACTACTCTGAACCCATTCGAGTTTTACACTTCCGCTGCAGTGTGGGTGATCGGTGCATTAAGCAAACCAAACATCCCACTTATTGCAAACAACCACTCACCTCACACATCCTGCCTACGTTGCTAGGATACTTAAAAGTGAAATTAATCCTTACAAAAGAATGGGAATGGAATGGTACAAAGAAGTCAATCTTATTGAGAGCTGCCACGCACATAAAGAAGATATTGTACATCACACATAACGTGAAAATTAACCCTCGGCTGACGTTGAAAACGAATCTAATACTCAATGTAAAGGGTTTTCAGCTCAATAATCTGGGAAATTGTTTAATGTAGTAAATACACGAGTTCGTTGTGGATGTGCGCTTTATCATTTTGGTTGATTGATGTTAGTAGCGATGATGATGAAGAGGATACAGATATAGCCTTATAATTAGAATCGCTTTTCAATGAATCTAGCGGAGTACACATTTACAGTTCGCTTTTTGTGATTTCACAAGTTTATTGATTAAACAAACAAAATTACCGACACATACGATTCTATCTTTGGGGCAAACAGAATTGGATTATTTTAAAAAGTTTAGTTTGTGGTCGTGCAACCAGTGGCCGGTTCTGGCCTTCCTATAATAAAAATATTGCCAAAATATGAACTAATACAATACAGAGGATGTAACATCAGCCGTCAACTGATTAGGGAAGAATCAAAACCAGTATTGTCCAACAAATGTTGCTTATTAAATAGGACAATGCTGATTTTGAAACGAACGATGGGACTTTGCTGATTTTGGAAATTTCTTCACGACAACGCTTATTATGAAATAGTATATTACAGAACGAGCAAGGAAAGTGGAGTTTATCGTGCGAGGTCGAAGTGGCAATCTAACGAGCTCGATGAGCACTTTTCTGCGAGTCGTGTACGCTATTTTTCACGCGTCCAAACCGGTTCTTTTTGCTAAATCAAGAGAGAAGCAGAAATGTGAAGTGTGTTTGCGCTGTGACTGCAGTTAATAACAAAGAAATGAATTTTTCACGCGTCCAAACCGGTTTTTCTGCTAAATCGAGAGAGAAGCAGAAATCGCAAACGACAAACAAAAGAGAATTCTTGCTCATGCGCAATGTGTTCGCTGAGATTGTAGTAAATAACAAAAGACGTTTATATCATAACATAACTAGTGTTGTTATGGGCTACTTTCGAGGCTAGTTTATAGCGTACGAAACAGTCACTTTCGTCTATGGGCGTGTGAAAATATATTATTGGATTGAAAATATATATTTTAACGTATTTTTCAAACGCGTGCATTTTCATCATCATTTATTGGAGAAGAGCATGTTTCTACTAAATTTAAAAGGAAAACGCTTTTTTTATTGGAAAACACATGACAGTGTTAGTAAAATATTATAATCTAGTCTTAGAACTAATAAGCAATTTTGTTTTGACTTAAATTAATAAAAGAGTACTAGGTTAAAAGTTTAAAGCATTACGCTTACTTATACTATACATACTTATGCTGCACTAGTTCAAAAGGGTTTGATTCTTTTTAGTCTTCTCACTAGATTTCTTGGTAACAAGAGCAGGGTAGTCTCGGGATTCGTATGGTGGTGAAGTCGATCCTCATGCCTTTTGGCGAATCTATGTATTTCGTTCTGTACGCATTCCACGTCCAGGTCCATGTGTCATCGTTCTTAATGTAGAAGGGTGTATTTATAATGTTTCTCAGTTGGTTTGAAACCTTTTCCTATAAGAAAACCCTTAATATAATTAATAAGAAAGCTGGCGAGTTTTCTAACAGGTCACTGTAGCTTGCGATATCAACTTAACAAAATTGGTGTGAGCTCAGAGACATAATGTAGGTTCTGCTCGGAAAATGAAGACTCATCCGAGCAAATTCTCTGTGAATTACTTCGGTTAAGGAGACGCTTCTTTCACAAGAAAATATGCTCGACCGCGGAGTTGAGAAATTCTGCCACTAAGGCTTTACTATCGTTAGTTATGGAGGTGGTTAGGTTAGGTTAGGTTGAAGTGGCCGTCAGTTAAAACCGACGCACTTAGACCAAGAAGGTCCGTTGTGATACCACAAGGATCTAGAAAATTCCACGCCTACTCGTTGAACCACTTGGAGCTTCGTATGAAGCACAATAGACTATTAATGTCTATTTGGGTTAGATCGTTGAGATCGTTGAAAAAGAACGCTCCCAGATGGAGCTTCCGCCTATTCGAGAGGGCTGGGCACATACAAAGTAGATGGAGAGTGGTTTTCTCCTCCTCCTCACCCATGCAGCTTCTGCATAAATCGTTGAAAGGGCTTCTAGTCTTTATGCATGCTTGCCTATGAGACAGTGTCCAGTTATGTCACCTATAATGGCACTAATGTGCAGTCTGTTTAGAGAAATCAAACACTTGGAGCGTTTCGGATCTAGCTTGGGCCAGAACTGCTTCGTTGCTATGCAAGTTGTACCGTTTGACCATCTATAATTAGTTTTTATTACAGCATCACGTTTAAACATGAGTTTGCACGTAGCGATCGGCATGCCTAGTGAGCCATATTCAGGCAATAGAGGTAGTGTAGTTCCATGTTTGGCGAGTTTATCAGCTATACAATTACCAGGAATGTCTCTGTGCCCCGGCACCTAGCACAGGTGAATGTTGAAATGCTCTGCTATCTCAAGAGACGATCGGCAATACCGGGCCAGCATGGAATTTGTAGAGACTGATTCATGGACTTTAGCACAGCCTGGCTATTAGAGAAAATGTGGATATCCTTAACAGATATGATAAGACAAGGCTTCCTTAATAGCCATGATTTCCGCTTGGAAAACACTACAGTGATTAGAAAGACGGAAAGAGAGACTTAGATTTAGTTTTTTTGAAAAGACACCTCCGCCAACCCCTTCATCAGTTCTCGACCCGTCTGTGTAGAAGTGAATTCCTTCATTTTCCAAGTAGATACCTTCCTCCGAAGAAGACATTGAGGGGATGGTAACCTGAAAGTTTTTGTTGAAGTGGAGCTGCGGAATTGTGTAGTCTAAGTTGACAAGTGGAGTCCTGACTGAATTCAGGATAGAAGAGTGGCCGAAATCATTCAAGGTCCAATGAGAAATTGCTCTGTGGCGAGTAGCCGCGCTTGCAGCCAGTTGTCTGCCGAAGATGTCGAGTGGAGCAAGGTTGAGCAGAATGTCCAGTGCAGCAGAGGGAGTTATACGAAGCGCTCCGCTCACACAAAGACAAGCTGATCGTTGGACTCTGCTTAGTTTGTCACGATTGATCGCTTTATCTAATGCAGTCCACCAAACAGCCACAGCGTATAGCAGAATAGGTCTGACTACTGCTGTGTACAGCCAATGAGTGATATGCGGTTGAAGACCCCATTTACTTCATTTTGCTTAAGAAGAGTGCCACTGTGGCTTTACGGACTCTTTCTTGTATGTTGGGTTTCCAGCACAGTTTCCTATCCAGAATAAGACCAAGATATTTGGCCTTATCGGAGAAAGTCAAGTTTGTGCCCTTGATGGACGGAGGATTGACGAGTGGGATTTTGTACTTCCTCGTAAAGAGGACAAGTTCGATTTTTTGGGGGTTTACCCCTAGACCACAATGATCTGCCCAGCTTATTAGCTTATTTAGAGCATTCTGCGGAAGCTCTTTCAAGGTGTGTGGGTGTTTTCCTGAGACGGCTATGGCAACGTCGTCCGATAGGTGATCACTTCGCAGCGCTCCCCCCTCAGGCGAACCAGCAGCTCATTCACCACCAGGCTCCAAAGAAGTGGGGGGTGCTTCTGCTGACAAATCTTTTGGCAGACGACAAACCAAGTCTTAAATTTATGATCCTACTTGTGAGTAGAAGATCAATCAGTTCACCCAGTGAGTCGTTCACACCCCAAATTCGACAGCGCATCTATGATCGCAGATGTTTTGACGTTGTTGAAAGTGCCTTCTATGTTCAGGAAAACCACCATTGAGTATAGGGAGGTGGTACGTCTCTTAGAATAAATACACCCTAAGATACAATAGAACTTTTAGTTGCAGTGTCTGCCATATGGGCTTTGGTATTAATCCAAAAAAAAAATCCCGCGCGTACATGAAAGTATGGAGCGTGCTTTATACCATATTCCTGTATCATTTCTTGCTCCCATACTTGAACTAACATAATTTCATGAATTTCTTGATCCCTGTAGTCCGAGCACTCACTCCATATTTAATTAAATTGAAGGGATGCCATCGACTCCCGAGACTTTATTGTTTTTGAGCTGGTTTAACATTCTGATATGATTTCTTGTAATTTCTTCTTTTTCGTTGCGACTTGATTAAGTATAATAAAATCTGTTAGTGGTTAAAGAGGATTATTTTATTATATCTCAAGACAAGTTTGTTCAGTTAGCATCCGACTATTGGTTAACAAAAAGTTAATCAGCGAGCACTTTAAAAAATATAAGTTAAAGAATTTCTTATATTTTTTAAATGTGGGAACGGCCTAAGGGTATCTCGTTCACCCTCACCCTCTATGGCTATGCCTGTAGAGTGGATCATACTACCCTTCTACCGTGAGAAAGATTAACGGGTCTACACATTAATGAGGTAGCTTGACTTTTCTGCTCTCCGCTTTATTATTCGAGCTCATTTATTTGCTTATCTCCTTTTTTATTTGATGTGGTGTGATGATAGATGCCCGCACGGCTCATAGTTGAATTCAAAAACAAAAAAAGGAATGTGTAAAAAATAAACAATGCATACGATACGAGTATTATCAGTTTTAAAAAGGTTTATGTAAAAATTTGTCAAATTTATATTTGTTTTTCTGTACAAAAATAATTTTTCTCGTAATTAACTTAACTTCAAGGAACACAGTTATGACAGCGAAATAAGCGTAAGTCAAAACTAAAACAACAACAAAAAAGAATTGCAACAATTAACGATAAATCAAAGTCTATTTTTGGCAAGTTGGTTCGGATTTCGAAAAGTGAAATTGACGATAATAATGTGTAAATCTTTGTGCATAGAAGTGGATGTACCATTTCTTACTTAAAACTTTAGTTTTCTTCGGTCTGTATATATATATTCTACTCATTTCATGATAATGGCAACTCTTCCATGGCACGCAATTTAATATCCTTTTTCTCCTCGGCAGCCTCACGCCAGAAGACGGCCTTATACGCAACGGATGTAATGAGTCCAGCTGCCAACGGTCCAAGCCAATATATCCAGTGACTTTCGAAATCTCCATTCCATAGGGCTGGTCCAAACGATCTGGCCGGATTCATACTGGCACCAGTAAAGGAACCCTTAAAATGAGTGGAACAAGTGCTAAATATAAGTAACTCGCATAACTAACACATACAGCTTAAAAACTCACCCCAGTACAGGCCAGACAGCCAACAGCCAAACCGAAACGAATTGCCACCGAATCATGATGCTTAGAATTGCGCGGATCCCATACGCCGCAGCAGACCAAAATCAGGACCATTGTGAGAATGAACTCAATTGCTAAGCCTTGGATACTGCTAACTTCTGGATGTATAACTGTTACACAGAGACCATGCTCGGCACCGGGTGCCATAATAGTGCTGGGCGGCACAACAGTCTTCAGTAAGCCATAGCCGATAAAACCACCAAGCATCTGTGCACAAAAATATACGGCCGCCATTGGAAGGGAGACCAATTTATAAATACAGGCAGCTACAGTTACTGCCGGATTCAAATGCGCTCCAGATACACAGCCAAAACACTGAATGACTATCATGATGACCAAACCGAAGTTCAGGACCATTTGCAAATGGGTATTAGGAAATGTGTCGCCTTTGATGCAACCCATACAACCAAGGAAGACGAGCAGGCCAGTACCAATGAGTTCGGCCAGGAAGCAGGATAACTTGTCGAGTGTAGACAGCTTCATTGTGTGATGTGATGGTTTTTTTACGGCCTGAAATTAAATGGTTAAATAAAGTTTGCTGCTGCTAATTAACTGCGTAATAAATTTGTTGCAACTAAAAAATAAATTAACCATTATTAGTCTAATATATCGATGGTTAATTAGTTAAGTTTTTTGAACTTTTTTATTTAATATCTTTATTAGCATAGTACAAGTATACAGGGTGATCCGGTTTGGGATGCTAGTCCATTAGGGATTGATTCCTTGAATAATTTTAAGTAAAAAAAATTTTTTGCGCACGCTTAATGGGGTTCGTAATTCTACTCGATAGTTTTCCCCCCATTGTATTATGCTGTCTAGCTCAGAATTTAACGTGCTTAAGTGCTGAGTGTGCTGTCGTCAGCGAAAGAGTGAACGCCAGCATTTAAGTAATGTACTTTAGACTTGAAACCGTCCAATACAAATTGAATCCAGAAGATAGCTTCTAATCCAGTGAAGGAGTTTATCATCGACTCCATAAGCACGTATTTTGGAAAAAAGAGCTTGATGCCAAAATCTGTCAAATGTCTTAGAAATAACGAGTGCAACACAGCTTTGCTTTCTCCAAATTGATGGAAATACCGGTTCCACTGTTCGGTGAGATATACCATCAAATCACCAGTGGAACGTTGCCCACGAAATCCGTACTGCCGGTCACTAAGGACTTCATTGGTTTCAAGATATTTTATGAGCTGAAAATTTATCAGCGTTTCCATGACCTTGGAAAGAATGGATGTAAATTCTATGGGTCGGTACGAAGAAGGAGACGATGGCTCGCCTTTTTGGGTATGGACTGTTTTACAACTTCTCGGGAAGAGTCCAGAAGAATAGGATAGATGGAAAAGCTTACGCAATGGTAATGCCAGCTTGGAAGAACACCTCTTCAGAACTAATGGGGAAATACCATCTGGCCCAGCGGATTTGTGAATGTTGACATCGTTTAAAACTCTAGCAACTGCACGAGTACGAATGAAGATCTGTCCCATAGAGTGTTCAATACTTGGGGGTGCAGGCGGCATCAATGCACAATCTGGAAACGTGGAGCTAGCTGCAAAATGTGCAGCAAACAGATTGCCTTTGTCTTTAGAGTTGACAACTGGAGTGTCATTATAAATGAGCGTTGAAATTGACGATGAGGCTGTATTTTTGGTTATTTTCACGAATGACCAAAAATTTTTACTACCTTTGGGACATTGTAGTATTTTTTGCCTCAATTTTTTGTCGTATGCGAATTTGACTCGTCGAAGATGAGCATTGCAATAATTTCTGGCTCGGTAAAAATTTTTTCGGTTTTCCTCAGCAAACCCTACAAAGCAAACCCTACTTTGTAAAACCGAAAGCATACCTGCTATCACGAAACAATAGCGACCAGTTAATTCTCCCAAAGAAGTTGTTAAGGCCATCCCATTTGGCTTTCTCGTACTGCCATAATGTTTTTTGGGGAGTTTTTTCTCTAACTGCGTGGTTTATTAACGAGAAATTAGTTGAAACAACAAAATGGTCAGACGAGCCTGGAGGCGATAATATATTGACGGAGTAATTATGATGGCGAGAGGTAAGAAACAAGTCAGGGGTGTTTGCGGAATGATTTTCAATGTCAGGTATTCGTGTAGGCTCATTTACAAGCTGAGTAAGGTGAATAAACTCAGCGAATATCTCAACACACCTTCCTTCGGGTGTTATCTGGCTCTAAGAATGGCGAAGCCAACCGCAATAACTATTTCAGTATTACGATACTCGTATTTTGTGACAATTCTTAAAATTGAATCAGACAGTGCATCAAACTAGCTCTGAGTTGAAACATTGTCTAATTTGGGGCTTCTGTATAAAAAGCAGTAGTGTATGCTGGCTCCTGCACCTTAACTTTGAGGCATATGAAATTAAATTCGGGATTGGAACATTGGCTAAATTGAGGCGAAAGTTAGAACACAACAACACTACGGACATAAATTGCGAGACCGCGTCGAGGAAAAAATAATGACACCAAGCTATACCCAGGCAGATTTAAATCCGAGGTATCTGAATTATGAAATACCTTAGTTTCACTCGGTGGCAGAATTGCTGGTCTATGGACATTTATATATGTGCTTTCGTGTTAAAAAGTTATAAGGTCAAAACCCCGATTCTTTCCCTAATACCTTAGTCATCCAATTATTTACTAAAAATTATTCGGGAAATCATAGTTATTAGATTAGTATCCCAAACCGAACCAACCTGTATATTAGAATATAGAAAAAAATTCTTAACAGCAGGTTAATTAAAGCAATTAGCACTTTTTTTGTAGGCGACCTCTGTTCCCATCATACTACGATAAGCTAGATTAAACAGAACTAGTCATAATGAAAGAGAAGAAGAATAATATTTTGTACCCGATCGAAAAATCTCGATATGGATTCCAATAATCCGATATTGTAAAATATTGTAAAAGAGTCAAAGAGTCGTTTTATATCTGCATGTCGCAGAAGAGTTGTAGATATACTTGTACCTCGTAGTTAGCCCAGATTACCCACCGAGCCATACAAACCCTCAAGTCCAGAGTCACACTAATCCGATAAGTTAACAAATGAGTAAATTGATGTTTAAGTCAAAAGTTTAAAGAGATTTTTGCCTTAATCGAAAAAGCGTTTAAATTTCCAATAAATAATTGCATAGCATTAATTCTAATGTACCACGAACCTGCTACTAAGCTACACACACATTATACTTTAACCACACATAAATATATATACCCTGAATGGGTTTAGTCGGTAATAATACCGTAAGATTGTGTTTAACGTTAACCGTTAAATGCCAATTATAATAAAGTTAAAAAAATGAAAGCATACTCGGTGTACCCATCGAAGAAAAAGTGCAACTCAAAGTATTAAAGTACCATTTAATTGCTGGTTTGTTTTATTGGTTTTTGTTCGAAGTGCTTGAAGCAACTAGATAAGTTCTGAATTTTGGTCGAGGAGCAACTTCTGTAGTCTTTTATCGATCCAAAGTCACAGTCATCACTCAAGTGTTGTTACTCGTATTACTATTTCATTATACGCTTATCATTTACCTATCCATCAGAGATAAGCAATACCACTTCACTTCAACATTTTTATTACGCAGCACATCTTTATTTGGTTTGATAAGTATTATCATATGAGTATCTTGATACAATAATGATTCTACCACATTTATAATTCTGTCATTTATAAATGCGTTATGAGAGAATCAACAATTATTGCCACTTGTAATAATTTGTCATAGAACTCATGATTATTACGTTTGTAATTATATTTATATTTGATCCATAAAAGTAAAGGTCATATCAGTTAATGTTGAAAGTTGACCGTTCATTGCAAATATAGTGATTGAATGTTTTATAATATGTCACACTGTAGGGCTTTGTTATAAAAACTTAATCATCTGGAAAATATATTTTTATTTTCTATATAAATTGTCTATTTTATAGAGTTGCAAAAGTTATTGTTACTCCACATTTTAATGTAAAACAACTGTAGCACACAAAGCATAAACCTGTATGGTGTTTAGTGTATTGCTCAAGAATGACATACTATACAAGTTATGCGAGCATTGATTAAAGCGTAAGCAGATCTGCGCCGCACCCTCCGCCAACTTAATAAGTTCGTAAAAGGAATAACAATTCTGAAACACACTGTCGTGACCCTGATCCCAGATGATTGAGAAAAAAAAACAAAAAATGCAAAAAATTTTCTTATAATTTCTTATAAATTTTATTATTATTATTATACATTTTATTTTCACAGCTAACGATATACCAACACAAAATTAAAGTTTAGTGCTCTTTTATCTTTTTGGCATTGCTCTCTAAACATAAGCACTCGGAACTCTAAAATCTTGTACGTAGATTCCAAAGAATGTTAAACTCTACTACATGTAAAGACAATAACACAATTGGTACTCCCTTGTGAAACCCACTTTTACTTGAATAAAATATAAACAGACCCACCAAATTCAAAATGATCTGATGAGACACATTTGATGGTCTCGAAAAGCTTCTTTGTTAGCCTTTGACTACATCTAGTAGTCAGCAACAGGCATAAGTTGGCTTCCTAATGTTATGGCTCTAAAATCGGAGCCCGATCTTGGCTACTTGATGCATTTCGTAGTAATGTTTATTCCGGGATAGAGACATAGCATGGCGGTCAGCCATCAGCATAATAGGGGGAAAACACAGAATGCTCTAGAATTGCAGGTGGCCGTAACTATCTTTGACTGGTGGAAGTGCGATCAAACCTCCACGTGGTAGCTGCTGGTAATTTTCCTCTAATGCAGGAAAAGCGGAATGATCGGGCTAGTCCCTTCAAAGTAAGTTTGGCGCGAGGCCAATAACCTCGCCCGTAAAAAATTATTATTACGCAACCAAAAATCAGCCTCGGGTACACTGATGAACGACGACGACCACAGCAACGAAAACGGCTAAATGATTTAAGAACATTACAGAGAGCGAGGTCCGCACCAGACGCGGAAGTTGTACCAAAGTGTCCATGGTATGACGCAATATACACCGCGTTGCACATACTGTAAAGACAAAGAGGTTAATCTGATCACCGATCTTAAAGGCATCTTAGAGCGATGGGAAGAGCACTTACATGAGTTACTAAATGGGCAGTTAGCTGAGAAATTTGAGGCTCCACCAATGTTCGAAAATCATACTATGCTGCCGCTACCAAGAATAGACGAAGCTAGCAGAGCGATAAATCGGCTCAAAAATACTAAGGCCCAGTTATTAGTTGGTATCCGAGCAGAGCTGATAAAAGCAGGAGGTTCCGCAATACACACGCAACACACAAGAAGCGATGCCAGAAGAAATATAGAAGAAATAGAAAGGAAATATAACAACATGCAGCAATTATCGTGGTATAACGTTGTTGAGTACCGGCGTATAAGATTTTCTACTCTATCCTTTAAGACAGGATAGCCCCTAAATGCTAAAGTCATCATTGGTCTGTACCACTGAGGCTTCATTCATTTCAGATGTAATGTTCATGAACATGTTCATGTTCAGATGGAAAAAGGCTTGAGCTTCAAAACTCACTACACCATCTCTTTATAGAATTTAAGGCCGCCTATGATAGCATAGCCAGACTAGAACTTTATAAAGCCATGAGAGAATTTGGCATCCCAATTAAACTGACACGTATATGTGGGTTGACCATTACGAATATTATAAGCGAAGTAAAGATATCCGGATCACTATCAAGCCCATTCAACATCTATAGCTCCGACATGGGGATGAATTGGCCTGCGTCCTCTTCAACCTGACGTTGAAGAAAGTGATCCGCGAAATTGACGTAACGGTGAGAGGAACAATCCTCTAGAAGTACAGATACAGATACAGGCTTACGCAGACGATATTGACATCGTTGGTAGAAACCCAAGAGCTGTACAGAAAGCTTTTATCCAGATGGAGCGGGCGGCACGAAATCTGGGGCTGCACATAAATGAACAACAAGAATACGTGCATGGTTGCTTAAAGCCAACAATACCTACTGTAGTCTGTCAAGACTCTTAAAATCCAGGAATTTAACCATAATATCCAAGCTGCTGGTATATAAGACAAAGGCCATACCAGTGTTTACATGGATCCGAGACTTGGGTACTTAGAAAAAAGCATTCTGACCACTTAGCCGCGTTCAAGAGTCTTACGGAGAATTGTTGGCCCCGTATGTGAGGAAGAACGATTCCGGAGACTCTTTAATGATGCTCTTTCCGAGCGTTACTCGCGATCTCGACATTGTGAAGAGAATTAAGATGGGTAGACTTCGGTGGGCAGGACACCTAGCTCGAATGAGCTAATTTTAACAGAAAGTGTTGTAACCAGAAATACACATGTTTGCAAAGTTTAAATAAAATCGTGTATTGGGAGGTGGGTTAACAATTTATCGCAAGATTCCGCCACCGAACGAACGAACGACAGAACCATGCCAAAGCGAAGTAAATATAGACAATTTAAAAATTAATTTTTTTTATTTTAACAATTCTATGAAATTTCCTCGGCCCTAAGGCCCGATCACTTAAAAATTTTAATAGAAAGTGTTGTCATCGTAAATACACATGTGTGCGAAGTTTTAGAAAGTTGGTTAAAATTTGATCACAAGATTTGGCGACAAGCCACAAACACACGGATGCGAATATATCTTTCTTAAGCATTCTAAAAGCTAGATTTTATTTAAAAATGTTCCTTAAATGTATTTGCACAAAAAAAGAAACATGTAGGGAACTTTTTGAAAAAATACGTTTATTACATGCGACATAAGTACGAGTATTGTTTCTATGTGAATTAGTTCATAGTTTTTATGAAGCTTGTACTACTAGTCATCCTGATTTCTTTGTACTTATCAACAAATTGCTAGGAAAAACCTGGCTACCGAACAGCGTTTATCTGCAATCATTTATTAGACTGCAAATGAGATACCATTTCTCACAAATATGACTTTGAATATCTTTTATCTGAGCTTGACACCTAATTACGCACATTATAAAAATAAACAAAGCCAGAAGGTTGAAATGTTCAGTGAAATGCTACTTTACAAATTATTGTTAGATAACGGTCAGTCAAGCCGATGCATATCCGCGAACATAATTATGCAATTTATTTGACTGCGTATGTAGATTCATACATATATGTATATATTTGTCTACAAACAATTTATAGGTAAAAGTTTAAACATTTACCAGCCTCGAACAAATATTAACTTTAAGTGGACGATAACTCTATTTGCTAAATGAGCTTTAAGCAAACAATAAACAATGCACCAGATGTATTTGCTGCATGCACCGCGCATAGGCTGGTGTAAATGTTGATATACTCGTACTCAAATATCAAAGATACAAGTACAGAATTCATCGGTGCGATATTCACTGAGTTCATTTGTTTCCGATATGTTACGATTCGCTATGAATTAATCGAGGTGATTAATTTTTTTTACACTGAATATATGTTACCGATTTAAACAGGATGTAGGAGAACTATTAAAGGTTTAAATTTTTTATTTTGTATTTTTTAATAAGGATTTTATAAATATTTAGGTTCGAATTGTTTGGCGGTAAACTGAATTTCCTTTAGAGTTTTGATAGCTTGACTGTGACTCTATTTCCCTATTTTTTTACGTTAACATTGTGCAATCATTATAAAGTTGCAAATCTTTTCAAAAAAAATTGATCACGAGATTTGACGGCAGCCACAAAAAAACATGTCGGGAAGCAAAGTTAATATATATAGAGAATTAAATAATCTTCCATATTCTCAACCAAACTGATTGAAAGTCAAGGAAGAGCATCAATATAACATTATGCAAATTAGGCTACAAAATTGGTATAAATGTCTTAGACTTAGTCTAAACATAATCTTCGAGCAAGAATGAACCAACCATCAGGTTGTTTCGTAACGCTGGCAGTCAGCTATCAACAGAATAGGGGGAATTATACGTAAAATTCATCAGAATTGCACGTAACCGTAACTATCTCTGACTGGTGGAAGTTCGGTCAAACCCCCACTTGGTGGCCGCCAGTAATTTTCCTCCAAAACAGGAAAATCTGAATGATCGGGCTAGTCCCTTCAAAAATCAGAATATTGCATGTATATATTATGCAAGACATCATGTGCTCGTGGACTTTATAGTCAGCAAAAGAATTAAAAACACGGTTAACGGCTTTAAAGCAGTAAATAAATAGCTATGCACCCTTTGCGTATGGGACAGATTTAAGAACATAAGACTCATAAATGTGCCAACGATGATTCGGACCACTATCTTGTTGGTATGGAGGTATAGTAAGTCCTGCGGCTGAGATATCGGGCGTAGAAGAGAAATGGACCTGCCTTAAGAATACTGTCATTAGTATTGCTTAGGCAGTAGTCGTAGAGATAAGAATAACTGCTTCGATGACGAATATAAGCTAGCGGTTGAACGTAAGAATGTTGCGTAGCGAGCAATGCAACAATCTCATAGAACGCGGTAACGCGAAGAAGAACATAAAGAGCTCAGAAGATATAAAAAAACTGTTCACCGGCGAAAGAAACCACCCTGGAAAAAAAATCTCGTCCGTGAACTGGAACAGTATAGAGAGCGGCGACATGCTAAGTGAGGAATTGAAGGCTCCTCCAATGACCGACGACCACACTATGCTACCGCCACCAAGCATAAACGAAGTGAGCAGAGCGATAAATCTTCTTAAAATCAACATCTATAACAGGCTCCGACAGGGGGTGGACTGGTCGGCGCCCTCGTGGCGTTGGAGAAAATGATCCAAGACTCCGATGTCATGGCGAGAGGAACAATCCTCTATAAGTTTATTCAGATACTGGCTTATGCACACGATAATCACTCGTTGGTAGCAACCCAAGTGTTATACAGGAAGCTTTGATCCAGATCGAGCGGGCGGCACAAAATCAAAGACTGCACATAAATGAGAGCAAAACAAAGTGCATGCTGGCCACGTCTGTGAGCTAAAGATTCCACATTGGTCCATAAATTAAAATAGTGGAGCACGAATTTGAAGTTGTGCAATCTTTTAACTATCTCGGGTCAACTGTAGCAGCCCCGATTACCGTATGGAACCAGAAATACGCACACGGTTGCTTAAAGCGAACAAAGCCTACCTTAGTCTGTCAAGACTCTTCCAATCTAGGAATTCAACCACAACAAACAAGCTGTCATACCAGTCATACCAGTACTCACATATGGATCCAAGACTTGGGTGCTTGTGTATGTGTAGAAGGACGATTTAAGAGATGAGATCTACGAGCGTTATCGCGATATCGGCATCGTGAAGAGAATTAAGCTCCGTAGGCTCCGGTGTGCGGTATACCTTCTCGCATATGCGAAGAGAATCCTGTTCGAAAAATCGTATGCGGAAGGACTTATAGGACAGTGAGGACTGCCAGGCGTACTCTGGAAAGATGGCGTTGACCAAGATGCACACAGTTTAGGAATGACAAACTGGATGAATTCGGCTCGAAATCGGGTCCGGTGGAGGGATTTTTTGTGGAAGGCCAGGACAGGTCTACGGTTATAGAGCCAAATATTGAGACGTTGATGTTACCCGACCCGACCCGATAGCAACTTAATGTCGATGAACGGACGAGAACTGATGTACTGAGCAGAAGAAGGGTGTTGGCGAAATTCTAATAGATAATTTCCGTAGTAGAGTAAAGACGTAATATTGAGTTATAGGAATATAACAAAAATGCAGTGCTTAAGTACTAATCGCTCCCAAGGCTGCGTAATTTTGGTGATCGGGCAAGAACCGATATACTCGACATCGAATTGCCGGGACTTTGGCGAATGGATGGATGGGGTGTGGTTGTTGGTGTTTGGGTGTCTTAAGGTTAGTGTGATTTGATCTGGGACTTGGTTTGTTGTGGGTGGTTTGGTGTTGTTCGGGGTGATGGGTGGTTGGGTGTTGTTGGTGTTTTATGGGTCTTGAATTACGTTGAGGATTATTTGGGGTTAGTGCAATTCGCACTAGGGGCTTATAGTGTTCAAGGAATTAAGTTGAAATAGAAATTCTTTCCGTCTGTCACTCTGTTAATAAAACAATTAATGACATTCCATTCAAAAAGGTATTAAAAATAAATTTACAAAAAAGTGTTAAATACGCACAATTTCTGTTAAGTCCACAATTTCTCTTGTTATCGCAGTAGAAATCTAATCTTATAACAATAATTGTGGAATATTTATTTTTATCACTGACAATGGTAGCTGTTGAATACACAGTAGTACAGAAAATTAGAAAACAAAAGTAATAAAGTTATATTCAGTAATAATAGACTATAGAGAGAATAATCGCAAAGCGAAAGCCTTTTGATATACGAGTAATAAGATATTACACAATTAAAAATAATGAGTAAGAATAAAATGTGGAATTTTCAGTAAAAAAAAATACTTCTGGCTCGTATCTGCGTTCGTATAGTAGAAAAATTCACGCTTTTGACTGAAATGGACACCAAGCTTTTTGTTCAATATAAATTATTATTTTTTAATTGATAGGAATTCTTGGTCAATCAGTAGTAAGACTTAATTCTTTTCTTACCTACTACCAAGATATACAGTTGCCATATACTGCTGTATTGACAAGTAGAAGTTGGTGGAGTTGATGTATCAAGTTATAAATATGTAGAGCAAACCACATGGGCTTATGAGCTCAATAATCTAGTTAGTGAGTGATCGGGTGTGAACTCAACTCCACCCACCAAACCTTCTTCTTTTCAAATATTTCCAAGCCCAAGTTGTGCATTGTAAGGGTACATATCTCTTTAAGCGTACGCTAACTATGAAAAAAACCAAAGTTAAATACTGAGACCATTTTATTCTAGATTTTTGCACTGATCCCTTTTGGTTAATCAAAGTTTTCGTCGTTAAATGTGATTTAATGTATAAATGCGGAAAGAAATTTATAAAACTTTAGAGGTAGATTTTTGCTATATAGATAAGGATCGTAGGTGTATTTTCGCTGTGGCTGGGTCTTGCGAACAGCAGAGATTTTAGGAGTTTTAATATGACGGATTGGTGCTAAATCACTTTTTGCTTTGTATGCACATGATTTCTTAGCCGCAATAAATTCACACCAAAAAATAATTAAAAGTAAAACATTATAAAACAAAATAAGCTTAGTATCTTTTTCAACAAAAAAGTAATTGATGTAGATAAGCTTCTGAAGTATAAACGCAATGAGCTTCTTAAATATCATGAGAACAGATTGTTTACATTCTGATAAACAAGATACAGAGAAATATGATTTTATAATAGAAAAATAAATGAATCTTAGCAACGTCATAGCTTATTGTTAGCTATAATTTGTATGCTTATCTTGGATGTACTTCATTTTGGTTTCTAGTGGTAATCCTCCATGCGTGAATGATTTTCAAAGGTTTTAAGCCTTCACGGTATTTGTCTTAAGTCGTTGTTGGATTTGAATAAAAAATAACAAATAATTTAATTTTTTATTATAAGGTTTGCAGAATAGGCATAGCAATGTGCGTCACAAAAGGTGTTTATAATATGTCTGTTCGTATTCATATGGAACAGCGAAATACTCTTCAATAGATATATCGAAATATTATTTTTTCCTATTTTCTGGCTAATAGTTTTAATAACGCAAAACTGAACCAAAAATCAATGTTACCAAGTTTATGAGTGCACGTTAATCAACAGTGATTATCTGATCCCTGTTGACCCTTTATTATAGATTTAAAATAAATCAAATAAAGTCATTTATAACGTACAATACTCATACAAATGGCACTACAAGTGAGTGTTCATGGAAAAAACAGTGGCCTTGTTGAAAATACATAACGTAAACTTGAAACCCAAAACGGATTTATATTAACTTTTCAGCTGGTTTTAAGTTGAACAATTTAATTAAAATATTCCCTCAACTAAGAGAACACAATATTTCATCATTTCACCACCAGCAATTAAATTCAATATTTCGTGTTATTTATACTGGTATTCCGGAAAAAGAAAGGATTATATTTTCTAAAATTTATTTTCCAAATAATTGGAGAATAGCAAAACCAGGCAAGTATAAATCTGATACTTGAATTTATTGCCCTATAAGCTTGCTCAGTTTAGTGGGAAAACCTTCTGAGAAAATAATCAAAATAAAACTTTTTGGTTATATTAACACAAGTTTAATATAACCCAATGAAAATTTTAGCGCTCTCGAGGTAACCATTCAACTTGTCTTCAAATCAGTAGGATTTAGAATCATGTAAGCAACTCTATGAGAGCAAAACAATCAGCTTGGTTAGTTCTCTTAGACGTTGAAAAAGCTTCCAATAGCCTATGTCAAGATGATGTAATCTTTAAAATAATTAAATTTAACTTTCCAGCAGCTCATCAGTTTAATTGAATCATTTTTTACGGACAGGTCCGAATTCGAATAGTTTTCACTGAATTGTGAGGTGGAAAAATTTTCAGAAGCTTTTTTTTTTTTTGAAATTAATGGATATGTTAAGACGAAGATTTTCGTTTAAAAGACATTGTTTTCATACTAATAATTCATTACAAAATATATTTTGAAAGAAGAAATATGTGCAGTTAATGGAAGATTTAAGAAAGCAACCAAATGCTCTAACTAAATTAAAACACATATACTCGTAATTGAATCTATGTAGTAAGCTCCCAAGTTGCACATTTATTTATAAGGTAGATTTACTCTCGTCTTAAGGTGCTGATTTTTTTAAATGATGTTTCTTAAAAGAGTTTGAGACAAGCTATAACGTGAACGTCTTACAAAAATCAGAATATGACATATATTACAGCTGTCATGCAAGATATCATGTGCTCGGGGAGAGGTTTCTAGTCAGCAAAAGAAAGAAACCCACAGTTATCGGCTTTAAAGCAACCCTTCGCGTGCGGGGCAAATTTAAAAACCTAAGCCTCATAAACGTTCACGCACCTACAGAGGATTCCCCAGATGATGAAAAAGAAGAATTATTTTAATCAGTCGAACGGGAACTCCGTGACTGCCCTCAGTATGATGTCAAAATCATTTTAGTGTGTATGAATGCTAAAATAGGAAAGCCAGTATTCAGGCAGTACATTGGCACCGATAGATTCTACGCTAACACTAATGACAATGGACAACGAGTCATAGAGATGGCAGCAAGCAATACTTTCATCGTTGCGAGTACAAGATTTGCGCGTAAAAATATCTACAAAGCCACCGGAGTATCTTCTGATGGAGCCACTCACAACCATATAGACCACGTGTTGATAGATTGCCGCCACAACCAGAACCTGATGACGGTACGAACGTACCGAGGTGCCAACGTCGACTCGAACCACTATCTTGTTGGTATAGTGCTCCGAGCGCGGATTGAATCATCACGAAAGACTGCATCCGCGAATCAGATTCGAATCAACACGGCTGCGCTTCCAAACGAAGAGACCAGAAACAACTACGATCAAGCGATAGGACTCGCCATAAATGCAGGGAGAGTAAGTCCTGGAGCTGAGATGTCAGGCGTAGAAGATAAATGGATACGCATAAAAATACTGTCTATACTACTGCTAACTCCATCTTAGGCAGTAGTCATAGAGATCGGAACGACTGATTCGATGACGAAACTAGCGACTGAACGTAAGAATGTTGCGTACCGAGCAATGCAACAATCTCATAGAACGCGGGCACGCGAAGATGAATATAAAGAGCTCAGAAGCGCGGAAGTTATACCAAAGAGTCCGCGGTATGACGCAATATACACCGCGTAGCACATACTGCAAGGCGAAGAGGGTAATCTGATCGCCGATCTTTAAGGCATCTTTGAGCGATGGAAAGAGCACTATTATGAATTGCTAAATGGCCAGTTAACTGAGGAATTGGAGGCTCCTCCAATAACCGAATATTATACTATTCTGCCGCCACCAAGCATAGACGAAGTTAGCTGAGCGACAAATCGACTTGAAAATAATAAGGCCCCTGATAAAAATAGGAAGCCCCACATTACACCAAACAATTCATGAAATAGTACTGCAAGTATGGGAGGAAGACGCTTTGCCAGAAGACTGGCGAAGAAGCATCCTGTGCCTTATACAAAAGAAGAGCGATATCACAAAATGCAGCAATTATCGTGGTATAACGTTGTTGAGTACCGCGTATAAGATTTTCTCCTTTATCCTTCAAGACAGGATAGCCCCATAGTCTAAAGTCATCATTGGTCAATACCAGTATGGCTTCATCCCAGGCAACACAACAACTGATCAGATTTACACCCTGAGGCAGGTGATGAAAAATGTCTAGAATTTCAAAACTCACTACACCATCTTTTTGTAGACTTAAAAGCCGCCTATGATAGGATAGCCAGAGTAAAACTTTATAAAGCCTTGAGAATTCGGTATCCCAAATAAACTGACTATGTAGGTTGACCATGACCAATGTTATAAGCCAAGTAAAAATATCCGAATCACTTTCAAGCCCACTCAACATCTACAACGGGCCCCGACAAGGGGATGGACTGGCCTGCGTCCTCTTCAACCTTGCGTTTGAGAAAGTGGTCCGAGACTCTGACGTAACGGCAAGAGGAACAATCCTCTATAAGTCCATTCAGATACTGGCTTACGCAGACGATACTGACATCGTTGGTAGAGACCCAAGACCTGTACGGGAAGCTTTCGTCCAGATCGAGCAGGCGGCACGAAATCTGGGGCTACACATAAATGAGAGCAAAACAAAGTACATGGTGGCCACGTCTGCGAGTAGAAGATCCAACATTGGTCCCTCAATTGAGATAGTGGAGCGCGAATTTGAAGTAGTGCAATCCTTTGACTATCTCGGGTTAAATGTAGCAGTCGATAACAGCATGGAACCAGAAATACGCGCACGGTTGCTTAAAGTCAACAAAGCCTACTATACTACTGTAGCCTGTCAAGACTCTTTAAATCCAGGAATTTAACCATAACATCCAAGCTGCTGGTATATAAGACAATGATCATACCAGTACTTACAAATGGATTCGAGACTTGGGTGCTTAGCAAAAAGCATTCTTACCTCTTAGCCTAAAAAGCTTTTCGAAGGCTCATTAAGTAAAATAGGCGCAAATTATAGCACTGCTTTTCAACTTTAAATTATTAAGCTTCAGAGCCACACTTAAAAGGAACTCTATTAATATTATGTTCTCATAAGTTTTATTTATTAAAAAATCTCAAAATTTTAAACTATTAGTACAACTTGCATCCGTAAGGATAGGTCTAGAAATCCTATCCTTCAAGCCATCTTAAATAAACCAGCAGCAACTTTACCTAATTTAAAAAAAAAACTTTGGAATCTATACATAAACCATTTAATGTAGGTAGGGTATATAAAAAGGGTTAATGTATTTGCAATAATGACAATCTTCGCCCAACCCAATTATTTCTAAAACCACATTCCAAAGGCAACTTGAAAAGTTGCAAATGAAAGTATGAATCTTTAAGTTTATCCGGTTTGAGTTTAAGGAGTAATATTAAAAATAAAAATTTGTTATATAAAAATTATCCTCCACAAATTAAAGATTTTAATAGAGCATCCACATATATGAATTTGCAATATGAAACGTTTATAAAGTAGAATAAATTTCTATTCCTATGCAGTACGAGTGCACACAAGCTATATTGTATTTTTGAAAAGTAAGAGACACAATGTGTAGGTATGTATGTATCTGCGGAAATTCAATTGAAAAAGTGGAAAGCAGTATATTCTCTATAAGTGTGGGACTATGCTTATATCAAATGCATTCATAAGCATGTTTCGACGGAAAATTATTTAATGAGGTGTTGAAAAATACGATGACTGTAATTTGTTGCTTACAAAGAGTGAGGTACTCAGGTTCTTGCAGGATGTCGATCAAAGAAAAAATGTAAGTAAGGGTGCTTTTCCATTTAAATGTGTTATTTTCTTTCTGTTCGACATCCAAACTTAAATTATTGATTTTGAAATATAATTCCTAAAATTCGAATTGAACGTTCTTCGCTTCATTATTCCAGTAATACAAGAGATGAAGTGACGTCTGACATCATGATTGTTGGTTAGGAATAGTTTTGCATTTCAACTGCCCTTACAAGAAAACCATTTTCAATGAAGCAATACATTGATGTCAGGATTGGATTTTTTTGATAAGTCTTCAATAACAGTTTTTCTCTAGAGTCTATGAAGTTTAATAATTTTTCAATGAATGAGTGCAAATAAAAAAGTTCTTTGCTAGAAAATTTTTATCATTTTCGTATTTTTAGCTTGTAATTTTGCAAAGATAAATAAATGCATACACTTTTTTCTATAATAAATGACATAAACTTCTTTTTATTAAATACCTTATATAAATATATACAGATTTTCGAGGGATCGAATTTCATGGAAAACAGTTATGCACGCAATTTGAGGGTTTGAGGTGTGTCATCAAATTTCATATCCCTATACTCTGAGCTTTCTATACTTTCTATACTCTGAACGTCCTGGTCTATATCTACGCAGGCATGGCCTGCCTCGCTGTCGTGTCCCATAAATCATTTGCGAAGTACTATCCGAGCAGGATCGTCTTCGCACATGTGAGTCCATCGTAGCCTACATAATTCTCTTCAATATGTCGACATCGCAATAACACTAATAGATCTTAGTATTGCAGAGTATCCGGAATCGTCCTTCCTAACGGGGCAAACAAAAAAACGTAAGACTTTCCTCTCGAACGCGGCTAAGAAGTCAGAATGCTTTTTGCTAAGCGCAGAAGTATCAGCGTCTCCATACGTAACCACTCAAGTAGGTTTTGTTAGCTTTAAGCAACCGTGTGCGTTCAGCTGCCTACCTAATAAAGTTAAAGGATTGCACTACTTCAAATTAGCGCTCCAATATCTTAAATAAGGGACCAATGATACATCTTCCGCCCGCATTTTTTCTCGATTTAAATTTTCTTTTGAAATAAAATTTTAACAAAGTTAAAGTACTTTTTTGCACATATTTACACTCTGTATATTTCACATATCTAATCACAGAAATGCGCTTCATTCATGCACATTCTGCTTAACAAAAAACGTTCATGACTCGCTTAGTTTTATTAAAGTAAATAAAAAACTTTCACG
This sequence comes from Nephrocerus scutellatus, assembly GCA_947095585.1. NCBI lineage: Eukaryota > Metazoa > Arthropoda > Insecta > Diptera > Pipunculidae > Nephrocerus > Nephrocerus scutellatus. Next base: position 102,245,619 of record OX352762.1, on the reverse strand, counting down.
ATGTAATCTATATGCAGATTGTGGGCGCCGCTTTTTCATGTCTCATATTTGTAGAGTTTTTTTTTTGTACAATAACATTACTAAATTGTTATATTAAAAGAAGATATATTGGAATATCAATCGAAGCTATACCTTCACAGTGAAGCCCTCTTCTTGTTGTTATGTGCTCGAAGCTATAAAAAAGTCAGCAATGATGCAGAAATACGAATGGAAAATAAATAATTTATTTTTCATTAAATAATTGTCTATTGTGCAGTACAGTTTTTAATAGCAGTGTAATTATGAATGTATAAACTTATCTTGAATGTCATAAAAATCAGTATTGCATTTAACAGATGCACAATCGAATTACATTATCAATTGTATTACTATACAAAAATAATTCCAGATATAAATTTAAGATTAATGAGAGACTCTCAGCGAGAGTGGGAACATTGAAAGGTATATTTGTAGTTTTTCTTTATTTTTGCATTGCATACTCGTACATAAAAATGCACACACCGGAGCTAAGCTAAATTAAATTGAGAAGATCTACTGACAAAAGGTCATCATTTTGAACTTTTGTCAATATTTCTTGTTGTTTTCTTTACCTATACCCTGATTTAAAGATGTGAGGTTATACATATCATATACATACATATAAGAACGTTGAAGCAAGATTTTGGAGGTTAGTTAGAAAAATTGTAAAAAAATAGATTGATTATTTGTTCTACTCTTGTAGACAAGACGAAAAATTAATCCATTCCCTAAGCGATTTTGAATAACTTATTAATTTATATCTATACCAATAGCTATACTTCTATATTAATATTATAAATGTAAATAAATGCAACGTATGTTTTCTTTTTATATAAATTTAAAACTGTTTGTTATTTTTGCCGATATTACTATCGATTATATAGTTTGCTGTGTGGCTGAGATGATTGAGTGGGTGGTTGGTCAGTGGGCGGATGGTCAATGGGCGGATAGTCAGTTTGGTGTGGGTCAGTGGGATATCGCAGCCGGGAACCGCCGAATCGTCGAAAAAGCGGTCGGGCATGTCATACTGACTGTGTGCTGTGTGCTGCGCTGTTTCTGTGCTGTACGAACATCACGTCATAATGACTGTGTGCTATATGCTGCGCTGCTTTGTACGTACTGTAATCTATATATATAAAAAACTATGTATGTTGGTTTGTAATAGGACATTAAAACTAAAAAACTAGAAAGCTGGTTGAGCTGAAACTTTCACAGAATATGCGTCTTAACAAAACCTTGGCAAACCACATAGTGCGAACACGATCGGGGTGGCACTTTGTTTAGGTTTAGGTGGTAGTACACCCCTGCCGTGGTAGTGATGGCAAGTTGGTGATTCATGTGTGTGGGTAGCGGAGCGCCCTGGAAAAGATAGTATTGATAAAAAGAGGGCCCGGAGGTTATAGGCTCCAATTTTGGGTCAGGGGCGGGTGGTTTCAGTGGGGGATTCAGTTTTGTTGGGTCACTATGGTGTGAGGGACAGCCAAACAACGCCTGTTATTTTCCCTTTTGGTGGGTCTAAACGGTGTCTGGGGGAAGTGGGTCGGCGAGTCTCGGGTAACGCCGGGGCTAACATCTAGTATTCCATATTTGAAGAATTTCTATAAACGGATGTACTCGTATATTATTCTATACTTGTTTAATGTTTATATAACCATGTACAGAACATGTGCCAGATAGGTGTCCGCCTTTTTTAAGTCCCCATGAATATTAATATCTATGAAGTATTTGTGAGAATTCTAAATTTCTTTGAGCATTGCCGAATTCATATTGACACTAATTCCTGTCTCTCAACACAGCAGTAAATATCTTGCTAATGCCTAGATTTCGTTTAAATAGAAATTAAAAAACAAGACATAAAAATTACAATAATTTAAAACATTCTGTAATCGAGAATACACAATGTGCAAAGTTTAAATAAAGTCGGGTTACTTTTTAAATATATTTATATGGGAGCATCTAAGGCCTGGGACCCGATCACTTCCAAATTTTTACAGGAAGTCCTGTAATCGAAGATATACATGTAAACAATATTTCAAGAAAATTTAAAAAAAATATTATATGGTAGCCCCTTGGCGCTGGGGACCCGATCACTTCTAAATTTTCACAAAACGTATTCCCCATCGGAGATACACATGTGTTTAATATTACATCCCCCCCCCCTACAAATAAATTTTACAAAAAGTGTTAAAGTGTTGTCCATCGGAGATACACGTGTGTATAAAATTTGAAGAAATAATTTTTTAAAAAATTTAAATGGGCATCAGGCCGAGGGCCCCAAATTTTAAATGAAAGTGTTGTCACCAGAAAATTGCAATAAAATCGAGCTTTGGGAAGTGGTTTAAAAATTGGTCACAAGATTCCACGACAGACAAACAAGGAGTCACGCGAAGTTAATATAACTAAAGCCATAACTTTTATTATAACTAGCTTTTGGGGGCGCTTCGCTACACGCACTAGACTATAATATAGGTTTTTAGCAGGCATGCCCTTGACGGTTTTATTGTATACTTTTTTGTAAAATACCTATTTACGCAAAGTCCTGATCTGATCGTCACTTTAATCGTTTTTGGCTCCACATCCGGGTCCGAACCTAAAATCTCTGTCAGTCGAAATTTCATGCCGATGTCTTCCAATTTGTTATCCCTAAACTCTGAACGCAAAACTCCCAACAATGGTTTTCTCCCACTATCGTGACAAATAATCCCTACTGCTATTAATTTTCGGTGCTAGTTAGTATTCGCTCAGGTTCTAAACACCGAAGCCTAACGATCTTATTGGATCTTGGTTCCTACTACAGTCTTTGAGCTGAGAAAGTTAAAGGATTGCACTGCTTCGATTGAGTGAACGACTACTTTGTAATTTAATAATTTAATTAAATTTTATTAAATTAAGGGAACCATATTCAAATTTTCACTCGCATAAAGTAAATGGGATTTCCCAAATTAAAATTTGCAAGCGAATTAAGAAACTCATTTCCGCTTTTACAACAGAAATTCCCCGAAGTGTAACGTTAAAAATTTATGTACTTTAATAATTTTAAAATTAATTAAAAATACTTTGTTGTGATCTTATTTTCCCCAAGCGAATTTAAATAACTTTTCCAATAATAACTCTTAATGGTTTTGTTTTGATTTTAACATACCTAACAGGTTTATAATAATCGAACACTGCACCCGGTTCATTTGAATAAATTAATATAAAAGCAGTGGAAAAGTTAATATCAAGTCACTCAAACGTGTTTTAAGAACTTAATAAATTTTCGCTAAATTGCTGCATGTAGATGTGTACTTAAGAAATTACATACATATTTTTAAATTAAATTTATTAAGGACTAGCTGTTCCGAATGCTTTGCTACACGCTTTCCTCGCACAACCACAGAGTGGGGGATATACTATAGCCTATAATATTTCCCCACCTGTCAATAATATACATTATAAATTACATAAAAGCCGCTTTGTAAGTAAGGCTGATGTTAACATTTTTCATTTCCTCCCTCTAAAAGCATCTGAAGGGATTTGTCTTTATCCTATAACCTTTCTCCATCTGCCAATAATATATGTATTAAAAATTTAAAGAAAATCGGTTGATAAATGTGAGTTTCCATAACTAACAACCAAACACACATTTCATTTTATTTTTATTTACATAATAGATGTTCAATCAATTTTCATAGATTATTCTTTATTCTGACATGGAGGATCATAAATCGTATTTTTAAACACTCGCTGCCTTAGTTGTTAACATAAACTAAAAATATTCACTATATTTAGTTTATAAAAAAATTTTTTACTTGTTTAGTTCAACAATGAATTAAATTCAAGGTATATACACAAAGCAAATCAAATCAATATTCGCATAGGCATTAAGCCAAGTACCCACTCGTTTATAAGAGGGAAGCACTTAACAACTTCATTGTACCTCTTGGCTATTTACAATTAACGTACAGATTCATGAAAACAAAGCCTCCCACCATTCCGTCCTATCTAGCAATCGTGGTGCACCATACTTTATCCCGTATGAAGGTGGGGTGGCCAACCCAGCCTAAGTGGAATTGCAACAATTAATCGAAATTAGCAAATAGTGTCATGTTATCGGCAATCATGAGGTTGTATTTGTTAAAAACATAAAACAATTGAACATTATATTGCAAACAGCGATTACAACGAATATCAAGGTTGCTTTAACAAACAAAAAAGCACTACAAAAAAATGGAACTGTAATTGATAAAAATGTATTTTTTCGAAAACAAAATTACTAAACTAGCAGCGTTATGCCGTGAAAGGATTGATACGATATAAAGTAGGACTATTTTGCAATAGTAATCTTATTGCAGAGTAGGCTCCAACTGAAAGTAAGAACAAAAGTTTTTCATCAAACTAAGGCAACGGTGTACATAGATATTGATATATAGACAAATAAAACAACCCATAAAAATTAAATTAAATTGTTCGTATAAATTCTTTAATCGGGGGATAGACAATGTGCAAAGTTTGAATAAAATCGGGTACAATTTTTTAAAAAATAGTTTAGGAGCCCCCTATACCGATCACGCATTTTTACAAATAGTGTTTCAATAGGAGATACATATGTGTATAAAATTTGAAGAAAATCGTGTAAATTTTTTAAAATTTTGTATGGGTTATTCCGACACCGGGGCCCGAAAACTCCAAAATTTTTACAAAAAGTGTTGTTCATCGGAGATAAACACGCGTATAAAATTTGAAAAAAATCGGGTACTTTTTTGTATAAAATTTGTATGGGTGCTCCCCGACCCGGGGCTCTATCGCTTCCAAATTTTTACAACAAGTTTTGTCAATTGGAGATAAACATGCTTCATGCTTGGTACTTCTTTTTATAAAATTTGTATGGATATGGACCACGGGAACTTTATAAAGCCATGAGAGAATTCGGCATCCCAAATAAACTGATAAGAATATGTAGGTTGACCACGACCAATGTTATGAGTCAAGTAAAAATATCCGGATCACTATCAAGCCCATTCAACATCTATAACGGGCTCCGACAAGGGGATCGACTGACCTGCGTCCTCTCTAACCTGGCGTTGGAGGAAGTGATCCGAGACTCTGACGTAACGGCGAGAGGAACAATCCTCTAAAAGTCCATTCAGATACTGCCTTACGCAGACGATATTGACATGCATCGTTGGTAGAAACCCAAAAGCTGTACAGGAAGCTTTCATCTCGATCGAGCAGGCGGCACGAAATTTTGGGCTGCACGTAAATGAGAGGAAAACAAAGTACATGGTGGCCACGTCTGTGACTAGAAGATCCAACATTGGTCCCACAATTAAAATAGTGGAGCGCGAATTTGAAGTGGTGCTATCCTTTAAGTATCTCGGCTCAACTGTAGCAGCCGATAACAGCGTGGAACCAGAAATACGCACACGGTTGCTTAAAGTCAACAAACCCTACTAGAGTCTGTCAAGACTTTTCAAATCCAGGAATTTAGCCATAACATCCAAGCTGCTGGTATAAAAGATAATGGTCATACCAGTACTTACATATGGATCCGGGATTTGGGTGCTTAGCAAAAAAGCATTCTGACCGCTTAGCCGCGTTCGAGAGAAAAGTCTTACGGATAATTGTTGGGCCCGTATGTGAGGAACGACGATTCCGGAACTCCGTTTGCTCTTTAGTCTAGCCCAAGTCTCTGTTATAACCAGATTATGTTGACATTTTGTAGATTTGATTTAATACTATCTATTTTATGTAAAAAAGAAAATAAAATTGCAGTCGTTGTTGTTCTTGAAATTAAGTCTACCAAATTTTTTAATACAGCTGAGTATATATCTTTATGTTATCGTTGTTCTGTTTAAACAAATAAATCCATCGAATTTCTCTTATTTGTAGGTACCCTAAATATAACGCAGAAAGCAACTATTAATAATTAATTAAATATTTAATGAAATCAAATACATATTAACAAAATTATACTCTTGGTTTTCAATTCATATTAGTAGTAAAAAAATGAAGAGAAATAATGGTAATCAAATTTATAACACGTATAGTAAAAGAACAGTAACTTTGAATCACAGAGTATTGACGAAGTTACCTAGAAAGTCATATATTTAAAAAAAATTATAATCTGCAGTTTTATGTATAATGAAGATAATTTCAGAAGTTCTCTGATATGATAAATACAAAAAAATATCAAATGATTTCAAAAACTGTATGAAGCACTCGACATACTGTCATACTGATAAGACTTAAACTGTTTACTGTTTACGCTAAGAAGTCAATGCAAATGCTACCATATACAAGAAAGGTCTGTTAAGATTAGAAAAATAGTATTTGGTTTATCAGCTCTCTAAGAAATATTAATGTGGATTTCGCAAGTAAAAAAGAAGCAAGCAAAAAAGACTTTAAATCATCTTATAATGTGTTTAAACTTATTAATAGTGGCGCACTGTGGTCGCTTTACATAAAACAATAGGCAGATATTCTATATTGGTTGAATTAACACGGACAGTACGATGATGATGAGCTGATGATTTCTCAGCAAAATATGAAATAATTGTCCAGAGTAATACGCGAACAAAATACAGTAACTCTTTGTTGGAATTTATTAATCCACTGTTTAAATTTTTTTTTATAATGTACACACGCTAATGGGGTTTGCACCCTTATAATGCTTCGTACAGCGTGCGCTTTAGGAAATTAAGGAGAGGAAAAGATGAGGTATATTAACTTCGCGTCCGGATGTGTTTGTGTGCTTGTCACCAAATCTTGTGATAAATTTTTAATCCACTTCCTAAAACTTCTTCCTTTTTTAAAAATTAACCAGATTTTATTCAAACTTTGCACACAATGCAAATGGAGTGCAATCCCATTAGAGAATTTAAAAAATTTTAATTTTTATGGGTTGTCTTTTTTATCTTTGCTGCATAGTCTTCTCTTTTAAAACACATTTTTTTGAAAAATAATTTTTGTTAAGTCAATCTGTTTGGCACAAGAGAGATTTTTTCAGTGATGAGTAATATTTGTAGAATAAAAATAAAATAAATTGTTCTTCTTTGTTCACTTTGTATCAACAAAAAACACAAACCTCTGAATTTTTGCTATTAATAGCAAATTTAATTTAAAAGTGCTCATTAAAAATTCTCCATAGATTAAAATTTTGAAACACTCGAAAAATGCAGGACAAAGCTGGTGTATCTCTAATGCAAAAGATTTATTACTGATCTATATATTGTAGCTTCTTTGAATATAATTTTAATTTTCATTTGAAAACGTTTTATTGTTTTTGTTGTTTATTCTAAAATATTGATTAAATATGAAATCACATACACATTTTTTTAAATGGCACACAATGAGATGTTTGCCAACTTTATATATGTACTGTTTGAGTTTTTTATTTATTTTCACAAAAATTGTCAACTGATATTTAGATAAATAACAATTTAAACAGACGCCGCATACTGCGTTTGTATTCACAGACAGGAGACAAACGTTGCACAGCTCCCATTTTACTTGTTGGAGTTAATTTATTATGTATTAAAGGGTGGGAAAATTATAAGTTTGTTTTTAAAAACGCTATAAAATGAATATACATCAATATTTTTTTTATTGTGAAGGTTGGAGTCCTCGATTTAAGAATGAAAAAACAACGTTCATGTTCCACCTCTGCTGGTCTTACAGTAAGCCAACCTGTGCAGTTGTCAATAATTTTTTCAATCATTTCGGGACATCTCCAAGACGGCTGATTATTCTGTTGCCAAATTTGGCGCGCAAGAGATCAAGCTGGTCTATGGCCCACGCAGAGAACTGATATCGAAGTGGACAAAGTCCAGGTGACTCAACTGCTGAGTCACTTGGACCTTGTAAGCGAATAATCCGAGGTCTTTGTGCAGTACTCTGCTCAGGCTGATGTGACTAATGGCCAGTTGCTGCGATTGGCGTCGAGTTGAGGTCGATGGATTCTGTCCCACACTATGGGCCAAATCCTAATATTCTCGGGCATGCGACCTGTCACATGCTCAAGGATCACTTCTGTTATCCAATAGCCAATCTCACGAACTGTCTTTACCAATTTCACAACAGCGGTTCCGCTTGGCGTTCATTCACGACCCATATTTATTTTCAAAATTCACACGGATTCGGCTACACAACACTGACATTGAAAATAAGTTTTCAATATTTCGAAACGCTCCTCAAGTGAAAACATGATTGTTTCGTGTCGCGGAATACCAGGGCAGCGGGGAAACGCCGGGTATTTCCGCTGGTTAATATTTATAATATAATACTAGTTCAGTGCGTTGCACGGGTATAAAATTTGACACTAATATCGTCCCACAACTCCCCCCCTCACCAATTGACCTCGCCCCACATAAATAGACCTCCTCCCAATAGAGGTTGCTTATCATTACTATTTATCTCAGCGACACCGAAAACTATGAAATCAACAATAATATCTAATAATAAATTCTCTTCTTTATAACGGGTGTTTTTTTAGGAGGTTTGTTTTTCCGATAGATGTCGTTTTATTTTATGACAGTTGTTTTGACAGCTCAAAGTGGCATTTCTACTCAGTATTGTTTGGCAAATCATTATGAAAAAAAAAAAAAAAAAATGACATTTGTGAAAAATAGTCGTGGTAGCCATATGCCAGAAATTGTGTTTAAATGTTAAATGCCAAAAAATTATCTACCAAATAAAAAAAAATTTTGGTCATTTCATAATTTTATATGTGTTTTATTCAAAAAAAAAATCGGCAACCTCTTAAAAAAACACCCGTTAGATATAACGTGTTTTATAAAGGGTGTTTTTTTAGGAGGTTTGTTTTTCCGATAGATGTCGTTTTATTTTATGACAGTTGTTTTGACAGCTCAAAGTGGCATTTCTACTCAGTATTGTTTGGCAAATCATTATGAATAGGTTAACTCCAGAACAACGTTTTCAAATCGTGGAAATTTATTTTCAAAATCAGTGTTCAATTAAAAATGTTTATAGAGCACTTCGTGAATTTTATGGTGCACATAATCGTCCGTCAGAGACCACCATAAAGAACGTAATTACCAAATTTCGGTCTACATTCACTCTTTTGGATGCCAAGCCACCGACAAGAATGAGAAGAGTTCGTACAGAAGAAAATATTGCTGTCGTTGAGGCCAGTGTCGAAGAAAACGACAATTTATCGATTCGTCGTCGTGCTCAGCAAATTGGACTTTGTCCATCGACTTTATGGAAAATTTTACGTAAAGATTTGGGTTTGGTGCCATACAAAATTCAATTGGTGCAAGAATTAAAGCCACACGACCATCGTTTGCGCCGTGAATTCAGTGATTGGTCGTTAAATCAATTGAACGAAGATCCATTTTTTACCGTAAAATTCTCTTCAGTGATGAGGCGCATTTTTTGTTAAATGGATACGTCAAGAAACAAAATTGTCGCATTTGGAGCAAAGATAATCCACACGCCGTTCAAGAATTACCAATGCATCCTGATAAATGTACTGTTTGGTGCGGTCTATGGGCTGGTGGGATCATCGGTCCATATTTCTTTAAAAATGAGGAAGGACGACGCGTTACCGTGAATGGAAATCGATACAGAACCATGTTAAATGAGTTTTTGTTGTCAAATCTTGAAGATATGGATATGGATGAAATGTGGTTTCAACAAGATGGTGCCACTTGACATACAGCACGTGAAACAATCGACTTATTGAAAGAAACTTTCAACGACAACATTATTTCGAGAAATGGTCCGGTGAATTGGCCTCCGCGTTCGTGCGATTTGACGCCACTCGATTACTTTTTGTGGGGATACGTGAAGTCATTGGTTTATGTGGATAAACCTCAATCGATTGACGCTTTGGAAACCAATATTCAACGTGTCATTGCTGACATACGCCCTCAAATGCTTGAAAAAGTGCTGGAAAATTGGACCTCCAGAATGACATTTGTGAAAAATAGTCGTGGTAGCCATATGCCAGAAATTGTGTTTAAATGTTAAATGCCAAAAAATTATCTACCAAATAAAAAAAAATTTTGGTCATTTCATAATTTTATATGTGTTTTATTCAAAAAAAAAATCGGCAACCTCTTAAAAAAACACCCGTTATATCTATACTAATATTATGAAGAGGTAATGTTGGTTTGTGTGTAGGAGGTAATCTTCGAAACTACTTGACCGATTTGAAAATTTCTCCAATATTTAGAGCGGACATTCAGGGTGAACATAGGCTATATATTATAAAAATAATAATATTCGGTTGCGGTCAAATGTTTAGCTTTTCGCGACCATTTATGTTGTGCATGTATATTTTTCACATTCGCGAGAGGTGGGACCGTGAAAAATACTTTTAGTGTTACTGGGATTCGAGCCATGAACCTCCTGCTCAGAAGCCATGCACTTATCCACTGAGCCACGGCGCCCACAGTTTATATATTATGCTGTTTAAATAAAAGGGCCTTTCGTGTCGACCCATTTTGGTACTAAATAACTAAAGTCGGCGAAAAAACGGTCGGACATCATAATGACTGTGTGCTGCGCTGGTTTCTGTACTTTACGAAGATCACGCCATATAGCGGCATCATAATGACTTTGTGCTATGTTATGCGCTGCTTTGTACGTACTATAATCTATATAATATAAAAATGAATGTCTGTTGGTTTGTTGTACGATACTAAAACTCAAAAACTAAACAGCCGATTGAGCTGAAACTTTCAGAGAATATGCGTCTTAACGAAATCTCGGTAAACCACATAATGCAAATACTATCGAGGTGGCGCTTTGTTTAGGTTTAGCAATAGTACACCACTCCCGTGTTAGTGATGCCAAGGCGGAAATTCATATGTCCGGGTGGCGGAGCGCCCGTGAAAAGCTAGTAGATAATAAAATAAAAAGATTGTACGTGTAGAGTTTCTCGCCCAGATGCGGATTCTTCAAATCTTTGACATTGTTCCGAAAATTCCGATAATTCTCATTTCTATCTATATCTGTCTATAATATCTATCTATATCTTCCTAAATAAAGTAATGAGCAAACAACAAATTTTACTCGAATGTATTAAAAAAAATTATATGTAAATAATTATAAAAACTACTAACATCAACAACTTTTCATGACAGCTTAGAATAACTTGTCTAGCTTACTTGCCTCAAACTCAATAAAGTAGAAATCGAAATATTTTCTATCGTTTCAAAACGGGGGTTAACTAAGTTGTTTTAAGTCGCATTGAGCGTCATAGTATGACTATAATGTTCAATATAATATTCGCTCAACTTTATACGGCATTGTGTTATTTTTTCAAATAGTTTTGCATTTGCAATGATCTGCCTTAATAAGGTAAATACCTAAGTAGATTTTTAGCACTGGTTGACATAAGCATAGGAAATAAGACATAGCGACATACATAAGTCTTCATAATATCTCCAAAGACTTTGAAGATATTTTTTTGCTTTGCGATTAAGCTTTTTACTAAATTTAGCAACTAACTAACTAATTTAAAGTTCATCGATTTTTTTTTCTTTTTGTGTAAACAATGAAATATGTAATCACATTAATTCCAAACAAGTCGAGCTCTTTAATTGTTTTTTGGCTCTACAACCGGAAATCGGAGACCGGTTTTGGTAAGGTAATTAACCTCGTACTTAGTATGACAGTATTTTACGAATAGTTATATTTAAAAAAAACTAATCCAAATAATGAATCCTCCATCATCTGATGACACAATAACGTAAAATAATATATATTTTAATTTGGTCAAACATGGCCACGTTTTTTTTTTATAACATTCCATAAAAGTTGCACTAATTTGATTATGTAATTTTTAAAATGTTCAGCTTTTGTTAAGCGTTAACTATAAGCTTACTGAGCAAACTGGAGTTGAGTTAGTTTGTCCGATCTCTATTATTTTGTATAATTGATTCTTTAACTTTAATATAGATTATGAATATTGCTAAGCAAATGATAACGTTCTGTCTCAAAGACTCCATTAGATTGGAGCAATACCGCTAGAAAGCATTTAAAAGAATATCTGAGTGTTTGGAACTATAAAATTGCGATAAGTAAAAAACAATTCGTAAAGAAAATTGTTAAAAAAAATAAATTTTGAAATAGAATTTTAAACAGAAATGAATTCTTTAATAATACTCGTTGTTGCTTATAATACGTTCAACATTAATTTGCGCGCTTTTGCAAAACATTATCAAAATTAATTCAAAACATTACACCACAGGTTTGGATGCATCCAAAAATACACCCAGAGACGACCTCCGCATACACGAGAGTTCAACTCAGTTGCCACTAATAAATATATGCGTAAAATCAAAACGCGCAACGCAAAGTCACACCACTCACCTGTTGATTATATTAATGGAATGCGTTTTCCTTGGTTTGCTATTTTGATTCTAGTTTCAACTATTTGACGCGAACGTAGCCGCAGAGACAACGACAAGTGCCAAGCTCTATCAACAACGAGCCAAAGACGTCGACAGCGACAACGACTGATATACACTGAGCACTGAAATAAAGAAAGAATTTTAGCAGAACTGCCTCCACGACGCGACGGATCGATAACAGAGCGCAACAACTGCTTGAGCTCTTCTGTATGGAAGAGAACTAAGAGCACTGGATAGGGATACCGTACCGCCTTGTAGGTGCTTCCACAACGTGCTGCACAACAACTACCAACTGAAATCAAAAGTGGTTATACCAAAAACGAAAAATTTGACTTCCACTAATGTCTTTGACCTGGTGACGGGTTTTTAAGCAACAAGTTTCCTTTATAGTTTAATAGCTTGACGCCGTGTGTTCGTTGCTAGCACCGAATGTTGCAAAGACCGATTGATTTGATTGTTTGCTGTGTTGTGGGACATCTACAGTTAGAAGATTCTGTTCATACCGCTGAAAGCGCTGGACGAAATGTATAATCAAAGCCAACGTCAGTGTTGTTTAGGTATTGCGATAAGAGTCACTGTCTGTATTTACAGGCTAGCGAGCAAGTGAGTAGGCTCTGTTGCTGCGTTAAGTGGCATGCGCAATTGTTGCGAATCAACAACAGTCGGCTACTTTACTGATAACACGCAATTGACCGCAATATAAGCAAAAAAAAACAATCGAAATTTCTTATAATCTTTAAGGTGGTGTGAGAAATTTCGAAATTCAGTAATAACCTCCAGAGAAGCTTGTATTCTTATGATGATAACAAAAAACTGTTTACATAAGCTTATACCTAGCTACGCGCCGAAAATAAACATCAGTGTATCCTTGAAATTGTTGCGCTACTGTCTCATCTAACATTGTTAAACTATAGCTGCCTTATCAAAATCTATTCAACGGCGCAGTAAGATACGTGTACTACATATAGACATAGGTATTATGTTGAACAGTAAAGTAATTATAGGAAATTAAATTAAAAATTCAACTCATTGAACAAAAAGTCAGTTTATTATTGAAGCTTTTGCTTTTGCTATTGGAAAAGCTGGAGTAAGATTTTTTTACTATGGCGTACGAGTACTACTGATAAAATGTGGAAACAAATTATTCAAATTTTCTATATAAAGGCATATGGACTATCAACATATATATCTTTACATAAAGATTCCAATTAAGCTCTCTTCACTTATAAGTACAGTGTCTGCAGTTCCGAATTATTGTAAGCTCAACTTCAACTGCTGTCCGATTCTGCACGCTCTAAAATGAAGCAATCCATGAGTGCTTCGGCGGGTTTAGCATAATGCGAAAAAGGTAGAAAGACACAGATAAAGCCTTCGCTGTATGGATGGCGAAGATCAAGGACGCTCTAAGTTTAATTAAGTTCACATGATGGACATTGGTTCGAAAACGGTGATCTGTGGAAAAATTTTGCGGGAGGTAATTAATTACGAAAACTTTCAGAGTAAAAGCTCGCTCGCTCATATTATTTTTTAAATTTAAACAATTTTCAGCTTTGTATATTTTTGGTATGCATGTATGACAAAAGTGTGTTAACATACAAAATACTTTTGTTATTTACTGCAGTCTCAGCGAACACATATTCCCACAGTAGTTTTGCATTGCGCTTGTTAAGCAGAGAAATCACTCCAAAAATTAAAAAAAATTATTTCCAAGGGAGATACACAAGTGTTTAAAATTTGAAGAAAATCGGGTTCATTTTATATGGCCACTCTTCGACCCCTCGCCACACCCATTTTTCAAAAAGTTTTGTACATCGGAGATACACAGGTGTTTAAGTAGGAAAATAGGCATTATCCACACAAGTGTGTTAACATACAAAATACTTTTGTTATTTACTGCACTCTCAGCGAACACCCATTCCCACAGTAGTTTTGGATTGCGCTTGAACAGTTAAGCAGAGAAATTGTTTTGGTCGTGTGAAACTAGCCTACATTACTCGCTGAAAAGTGTAAACATCCACTTTCCTCGCTCCTATGTAACAGACTATATCAACTACCCGAATAAGATCCAAAAATATTTTCATGGAAGAATTTTTAAAACGGCCAAGTCGTTATATACACATAAACGACGGAAATACAATTATTTTCTCGATTTGTGTTGCGGGTGGTCAGAAAATACGATAAAAGTGAATAAAAAATGAAAATTTTCCGGGTACAGCGTACAACCTATTATTTATACATCTTAAAGTTGGCTAAAAGTTGTTAATAGCGATTATATCATTTTCAAGATTTTAATACTTCGTCGTGACTTTTCAAGTCGGGCCGAAGTAACAAATAAAGACACACGTTTTTTCTGATTGGGAATAATAAACAAAATACACATAAAAATTAAAAATGTTCGTGTAAATTCTCTGATCGGAGATACACATGTGTGGAAAGTTTCAATAAGGTCAGATTACTTAAAAAAAAAATGGGAGCCCGGGGTCGATCACTCCAAAATTTTTACAAACGTGTTCACAACATTTCTTTAATTTTTTTCTTTACGAGGCCGGAATTTAACAGATTTCTCATAAGTGCTATTTCTCATATTGCAAAAATTGAAAAACTGCCACTTCTCCCAAAATCAACAGGTACCTCACAATTTACTTAAAAACTTGAAATATTTTCAACCCAATAAATTCAGCCGTCTGGGCTGTACAGTGGACACAGACAGACAGACAAACAAACAGAGATTTTTTTTTGATTTTCTAATTCAGGAGATATATCTGCAAAAATCGCGAGTTCAAAAATTTTCATGATTACTATACTTCCTTTTGTTATGTAAAAGAAAGCAAAAACGTTGTATATCGGAGTAACACATGTATATAAAATTTATAGAAATTCCGACTTAATTTTTTACAAATGGCCCCATGGGCCGATCACTCAAGTGTTGTCCATCGAAGATACACAAGTTTTTTTTTATAATTTGCGCACGCGAAAAGGAGCTCGCACAATGTTTTCGTCACCGATTTATTTAAAATTTGAAGAATATGGATAAGCTCGGGCCTCAGAGCCGATCACTCCAAAAGTGTCTCAAAATGTTTTGTGCATCGGAGATACACAGGTGTTTAAAATTTGAAGAAAATCGGGTTAATTTTTCAAAAATCACAGAGCCCGATCACTCCAAAAATTTTACAAAAAGTTTTGTACATCGGAGCTACACAGTAGTTTAAAATTTAAAGGAAATCGGGTTAGTTTTTAAAAAATTTCTTTGGGCACCCTTGTGCCTCAGTGCCCGATCACTCAAAAAATTTTACAAAAAGTTTTGTACATCGGAGCTACACAGGAGTTTAAAATGTAAAGAAAATCTGCTTAATTAAAAAATAAAGAATTATATGGACAACCATCGATCGATCACTCCAAAAATTTTACAAAAGTTTGAACATCGGAGCTACACAGGAGTTTAAAATGTAAAGAAAATCTGGTTAATTTTTAAAAAAAATTTTATGGGCAACCCTTGGGCCTTAGGGTCCGAACACTCAAAAAAATTTACAAAAAGTCTTTAACATCGGAGATACACAGGTGTTTAAAATGTGAATGATCTCGGGTTAATATTTAAAAAATATTAAATCAACACCCCTAAATCCTCAGGGCCAGACCACTCCAAAAATTTGAAGAAAATCGGGTTCTTTTTTAAAAAATTTATATGGCCACCCCTTAAGCCTCGAGGCCAGATTACTCTAAAAATTGTACAAAAAGTTTTGTACATCAGAGATACACGTACACAGGTGTTTAAAATGTGAAGAATGGTTAATTTTTAAAAAAATTATATGGACACCCTTCGATACTCAGGGCCCGATCACTTCAAAAATGATACACAGTTGTTTAAAATTTAAAGAAAATCGAGTTAATTTTTAAAAAAAAAATTTATATGGGCACCTCTTGGGCCTTAGGGCCCGTAAATACACAGGTGTTTAAAATTTGAACAAAATCGTAAGAAAGAAATTTGTAAATTATTTGTATGGTAGCCCCCCGACCCCGAGGCCCGAGGAATTTTAATAGAAAGTGTTGTCATGGGAAATACACATGTGTACAAAGTTTGAATAAAATCTGCCTTTAGGAAGTGGGTTAAAAATTGATCACAATATTTGATGTGTCAGTCAGCCAGCCAGCCACGGGCACGCGAAGTTAATATATAGAATTTAAAAAATCGATTGATCTAAAAAGGAAGAAAACTAACTGTTTAGATGATAATAATGGAGCAAATTTACAAAAAAAAAATTATTTCGTTGTTGGAATTCTATAATTTTATTTGTTGACGGCTGATGTGAGTATAAAAGACTTTTATTTTTTAATTGTTTTGAGTAGCAAATAGTAAGCAAAAAACTCGTATAGAGGAAATCTAAATGACGTACTAGGCTGAGGCAGTACAAATATGATCAATAAAAATTTTTGAAAAGTTGGTTTGAATTCATTATCATCATTCTAATGGAGAAATAATTATACGAAGATCCAACCTGTACCTGGTCTCCTAAATGTATGCCAATTTTTTAATTTCAAATTAAAATGTTGTACACGTACATAAATAAAAATACGAGAATCTTGCCTAACTTTAGGCTTCCTGCCATTTCCTGGCATTGCAGAATTTCAAATCATCAAATCATTCAAACCTTCGTCGAATGAGTTGATGAACCTATTACAAGAGTCGTAAGTTAATGTTTACACGCAAATGAAAGAGACATACATAAAGCCATATCCAAGAAGCTTTCCATGACAGCTATTACTCTCGGACGTTTGTCAAGCATTCAAACAAGAACCGAGCGGTTAGAACGCAAAAAAGCATTTTGCTGCTTTTTTGGAACTCTAAATCACCTGCTCAGTAGTTCAACGCACTAACCACTTAAGCCGCGGTGCCGCATTTATAATAAACTAGCTGTACTTGAACGCTTCTCTGCCCGAACATCCAGTGAGCGCTGTCGTGCTCAACTAGATTTAAAAAATGCATGAAAACATGATGTTTTTTAGAATAAAAATGGGCCCCATTGACCCAGGTCAGAACAGGTCTTACCAGTTCAAAATTACTATTGTTTAAAAATGTCAACAGGTATATCAAAAATAAAAATAAACCAATTTGAATTGAAATAATAAATTATACAGTTATGTTTTTAATGTAATTTTATTTAAAATGTAAACATTTGTCAAACAGTCAAACACCGATTTGACCAAAATTTAATCGCCCGTTGAATCATTGCGAGAGGAATGTTCTTGATCTCTCGCTTATCAATATTATCAACCTTATAATTTAATTGTGACTTCAAGTAGCTCCACAAGAAATAATCTCATTAGTCAGGTGATAAAGGAGTTCAAAAATTTGGATGAACAAATGATATGTTGTTTTGTTGAAGAAATGCAAGTGTTTCCTTTGCCTATGTGATGGAGCCAAGTCTTGGTGAAGTATCCAGTTACCATTGGATAAGTCTTTCGAATATTTGATAAGAGGTTTTAAAAAGTTGCTTATGTAGTAATCTGCATTTATTTTAGTACACAGCGCAATGAAAATGGGAACTGTTGTGCCAAAATTAAATATTCCTAAAAAACAACCGACAGAAATAAAAAAAAAGTCAAGTTAAGCACTCCGGGAGTGCCGACAGAAGTGAAAACTTATTTTGGCGCGTTAGACATTTTTTAGATGGGTACTAGGGTTATTGGGTTATGAATTGCATTTTATTAATGAATTGTATTTTATTAATTCTTAGAAACTTTAAAATACATTTAATATTCTTTTATGAATCATCGTTAACAATTTCGACAACTCTTGTATTATCATCAGCGTGGTATGGTCGTTGACGAAATTCTTATTGGCAAAAACATTACTTCAAATTCAATGTTTTATACTAAAACTGCTATGTTAAAGACATTTTATGCAAAATATGAAAATAATGTCCTGCTGTATTTGTTTATTGTACATAATATTATAAAAAAAAAATCTGGTTTAATAAACAATCTGAAATCACAAAAAAAAACATATATTTCATATGATGAAATATGGGTGGATTGGATTGGTGAGCTGGAGAGATATGAA
Source organism: Nephrocerus scutellatus (assembly GCA_947095585.1). Classification (NCBI taxonomy): domain Eukaryota; kingdom Metazoa; phylum Arthropoda; class Insecta; order Diptera; family Pipunculidae; genus Nephrocerus; species Nephrocerus scutellatus. The sequence continues at coordinate 102,227,181 of OX352762.1, read as the reverse complement.
AAAAACACAACAACAGTGCGGTTGCGCCAACAACCTTGGTGTTGTGTTCCCAAGCGGTTCCCCATCTAAGTACTAACCGCGCCCGACGCTGCTTAATTTCGGTGATCGGACGAGAACCGATGCGTTCAGCGTGGTGTGGTCGTTGACGAAATTCTTATTGGCAAAAACTATACTTCAAATTCATTGTTAATGCATATATAACCAGCGTCTCGGTAACGGTGTCGCGAGTTCAGAGATTTTATCTCATCTAAAAAATGCGTACCGCGCTAAAAGAAGTTTTCACTTCAAAAATTTCATGTTAATTTTCTATAACCAAAACTAAACTGAATTCCACTATAAATGCTGAAAAATAAAAACACATGCGATGCACTGAAACCCGGCTACAAAACAACCCCAATCGTAAGACACAGCAGCGCTGCTTACAGCGCACCAACGCATACAGAACACAGTCATTATAGTATGACATGATCTGCTGCCGCTGGACAAAAAATATGTGTATGGGAGCCTCCCGACCCCACGGCCCGATCACTATCAAATTTGAATAGAAAGTGTTGTCATGAAATACACATGTGTGCAAATCGGGCTTTAGAATGTGGGTTAAAAATTGATCACAAGATTCCACCAATTGGTGTCAGAAGTGGTATCTTGCAAATCGTGAGAAAGTAAATAAACTAAGCAAAATTTTACAAATCGTTAAACAGTAAAATGAAAAGTGCAGTGAACATTAAATCCTTAAGTTCCCAGTAGCTTAAAGAAGAGCTTGGAAGGCGAAGTATAAGTACTGCAGGATATAAGTAAGAGTTATATCTGCGATTGCAACAACTTGTTAAAACGGAAAAGCAGCAGGCTGGTGAAGCGTTTTCAATTGAGACGGTGTTAGTGGAGCGAAAATCGGCTACTTCGGAAGGAAGCACCAAACATGGAAGCGATGTTTAATGCAACGATGCAGCGGCAATCTGAGCAATCGCAGCAACAGAGCCAGGAGGATAAACAGATGAATCTATAATTGAGTTCCAAACTTAACGAGAAATTGGATCAACAGAAACAAGAATTGAAGATAGGGAAACTCTGCAACTGTCCAGCCCTGTCGGGCTTATGAATCCATAAATTAAAAAAACCCTTCTTTGCTAGCCTGAGGGAGTTTTTGGAGTGCCGGATCACCTATCTGACGCTACAGGCTGGCATGAGGACTGTGATTACGAAACGGCGTACTCAAGCGCTACTTGTGGTCCTCGCTGAGTCAGCGCGGACCACCACCCTACCTACCTAAACAAAAGAGAATGTGATGTCAGCTTGACAAGCTAAAAATTACGCTTTATTCCTTCCTTAGATACTGGATTTGCTGATTGGCTCGGATTCGGATTGAACAATTTTGCAATAATCCACACTCAATAAGTACCCATTTCAAGCTAAAAATTCTTTTTAGATATTAAATTTCATTAAATCATCGGGACATAACAGAATTAATGAATAAATTGCCAACAACATAATTGTCATGACATCATGACATAAACAATATGTATGTTTAAATTAAGCACTGCTAGGTGAACATTGATTACATGATTAGCAAAACGTTTAGTCGATATTTATCATATCGATGTGTGCCATCCATACAATATTGTCAAGGACAATCCTCGTTGGGGACTGCTTCACTTAACTGAAATAACGAAGTATAGCAACATGGCGTTGCAATTTCTGTTCAAACCTATGATGCTGCCATTGCCAATACCATTCGACCAATGAGTATATCTATTTTATTTATTGGCTTTTATAGTGATTTGTCGTCGTCTATGCATGTGTGCTGATGGTTAGTTATTTTTCAAACAATTACTTGGACAATATGTAAACTTCAGTGTTCAGTCACAACAACACAATTTCCGCGTATAGATGCACTTTATTGCCTCCCAAATGGGATATACGTATGTGAAACAAATTTTGCAACTATTGGCATAATTCCAATAATAACTTTTGAATTAAAGAAAACAAAAACCAAGAGGAAAAACAAAAATAACTACTTTAATTGAGTTTCTAATTTGTAAGTGACATTCGGGGATCAGTTCAGTTCAGTTTCTGATTTTTCCCAGTTGCTGCTTAGAGTTAAGTAAAGCTTTACTGTATAATGATGTCAGAATAAGATTTAAGCTTAAATATTGATAGCCGGAATGTACGCTTACTGTATAGATCTCGAGCTGCACAGCAGCTAGCCGATACCCTATCCAAATATAAAGCTGACATAACATAAATCCATGAGATGCGGTGGACGCGGAATGGTGTCTTACAAAAATCAGAATATGTCATGTATTAAAGCTGTCATGCAAGACATCATGAGCTCTGGGTGGGGTTTCCAGTCAGCAAAAGAATGAAACCCACCGTTATCGGCTTTAAGCCAATAAAGGAACGGGTATGCACCCTTCGGGGGCGGGGCAGATTTAAAAACCAAAGCCTTATAAACGTTCACACACCCACAGAGGATTCCCTAGATGATGAAAAAGAAGAATTCTTTGAATCAGTCGAACGGGAACTTCATGCCTGCCCTCAGTATAATGTAAAAATCATTCTGGTGGATATGAATGCTAAAATAGATAGGAAGCCAGTATTCAGGCAGTACATTGGCACCTGGCTTACACAAGAACACTAATGACAATGGACATCGAGTCATAGAGATGGCAGCGATCAATAATTTGGTCGTTGCGAGTACAAGGTTTGCGCGTAAAAATATTCTCAAAGCCAACTGAGTATGTCACGTGTTCATAGACCGCCGCCACAACCCGAATATGATGAAGAACGTACCGAGGTGTAAACGTCGACACGGACCACTATATTGATGGTATGGTGCTCCGAGCGCGGATCATCCGCGACTTTCCTTCGCAACGAAGAGACCAGAAACAACTACGGTTAAGCGATAGGATTCGCCCTAAATACAGGAAGAGTAACTCCTGGGGCTGAAATGTCGGGCGTAGAAGAAAAATGGGCACCCCTTAAGAATACTGTCATTAGTGATGCTGACTCCATCTTAGGCAGTAGTCGTAGAGATTGGAAAGACTGGTTCGATGAAGAATGTAAACTAGCGACTAAGCGTAAGAATGTTACGGCGAAAGAAAGCAACATGGGAGAAGAATCTCGTCCGTGAACTAAAACAGTACAGAGCGCAAGGACCAGGCCAGGCGCAGAATTTCTACCAAAGATCTAGAAAGCCTAAATTTCATAACAATACTAATTTAACTCTAGGTAACCAATTCAATTTCTGTAGACTGAAATCTGGCTATAGCACTATTGGTTATTATGCGCTTTATATGAATAACAATATTTCAAAAACCCCGCTACATACTACTTATAAATATTTTCTCCAGGCAATGTACTTGTATTTAATAAATTATTTTATTTAAATTACACCATTCTTCGCTGAAAAAGAAAAGGTAATATGCACGTGCTTGGTGCTTATTGTCATGTTAGCGAATTCATACGATGATGGCATCCGTAATATATTAATAATTCTGAACGGACAAATTTCTCAAATTAAATTTATCAAACCGAGCAATAGTCCCCCGCACCGTAAAAGGCGAACACATTGACAAACTTAACCCAATAAGTACAATACATACGAGTACACAGCACACAAGTGCAATATACGTTTGTAGAGTGTGGGTAAGCATGAACTCGTATGTATACGAGGTATCACTGAATGTTGTAAATTATTTTTTATTTTTAACTGCAATTAAAATAAGGAATGAATTAATTAGTTTATGAATTAATGGTTACAAGTGACGCGACCGGAAGTACAGCCATAGCAAAACATCACTAATGTTCTCCTTTTTTTAAACTGAATTGGGTTAACATATCAGATAGGCCAGAACACCTGTAGTCAGCTGACCCGATTATAAAACCAAATGCTGCTAACCACAAACCAAAAATACTCCTCCGCAGGTTCTACACGTTCACAGCAGTACCATTTGCTCAGATATTAAGCTTTATAAATTATTAATTTGAGCACATTGGTGGCCGCTGTTTCCCACACATCCTAACTACGTTTATATCTATAAAGGTATTTGTATGATACTTTGTGACCGAATATTTTGTAGTCCTGGGCTAATTGCTAGGCTGTACAGTGCACTGTAGTGTAGTGCAAAAGGCAAATAGTGGAACTATTCATGCGACGCGTAGCAACATGAATGTATCGTCCCTCAGCAACGAACACCCAAAGGATTAAATTCTCCTATGGATTAAAGGCGGTGTCAGTACAGTTTGCCGTCCTTTCCCAATTGGAAATGCATAAATTAGTTTGTCACTCCTGTACATGTCCTGTTGTCCTGTCGCCGTCGACCGGTGGCGCGCTATCATGTGAATTAACATGACTTAACACAACGGTGGCCATGACCACTGGCACTTCTTCCTGTCATTGGTATCATGCTGCCAGTTGATGTGCACAATTATTTGGGATGTTCAGTGAACACCTGTGATAAATTTGCAGGTGGAAACAACGCTTGGGATAAAGCATGAAAAATTCGATCACATGCGACATAAAACAAAAATTGTTTTGATTGGAAGTTGAAAATGTATCGAACTGAGCAATTTTCCTATCCAAGCCACTTAGCGATGAATTTTAGTACATCTATGCCATTTAAATACTGATACAGTTTGAAAGTAAGGTCCCTCTTACGAAGCGTGACCGTGTTTAGACAAGTTTTAATTTCTAGCCCAAGATCGTTTGAGGGTTTTTCGTAGCACCGAGTTATACGAATTAAAATTCCTCATCGAAATTATAACAGGCTAGCTTTACACTACGTTCTATTAAGTTTTCGCGAGACTCATTCTCGAGAGACGGAAATAAGCGGATCCGACTTTGTTCTGCACTTGCGGATGTTCACCTTAATTTTCCTCAAAAACGTCAAAAGCAGCTTGCTTACATTTTCAACGTCTTAAAAAGTGCGAAGCTAGTTTTTGATGCATTTCAAAGTCTCTTGAGCGCATTGTTTCAGTTTCATTGAACACGTATTGCAAATAATTTTAGAGTGCTTCTTACCACGCCATTGTTTCTAGGCAGGTTGGATGTTGGGCTACATCTCAGTATGCCTAATGATGTAAATAAGGTAGACAGCCTTTTAATTCGATTGAATTCAAAATTATACTTTTTGGGTAAGTCTAGCGACTGTCGTAGTACCATGGCTATTGCAGACTCGTTTATTTTATTAAGCAAGAGATTTCATTCTAACCGGCCTTTTTAACCGAAAGGTTGCACGCGCAGAAATTGCTCAAAAAGGCAGAATATCTATGTATACTTCTATATTTATATATATATATTTTTATATTATAAATGTGAAAGTAACTCTGTCTGTCTGTCTTTTACCTTTTCACGGCTAAACGGCTGGACAGATTTGGCTCTCAATGGTGGGCGTTGGTTTCAGTAGGGGAGTGGTCAGTTTGGTTGGGTCAGTAGGGTTGTTGGGGGCAGCCAGACAACGCCTGTTAATTTAGCTTTTGGTGGGTCTAAATGGTGTCTTGGGGGTGGGGGTCAGCGGGTCTCGGGTAACGCCGGGATTAAATGCTAGTCTTCTATATATATAAAAATGAAATTCGCAGAATAATCAAATTACGAGTACCAACCGGTTTTTATAAAATTTCCAGTGTAAATTATTGGCAGGTTCAGGAAAGCTATGATGATGATGATGATGCAAAAGGGGTATTTACAAATATCACTGCGACCCATATGTATCTATTGCGCCCCCCTAACTAGTGCTATGGAGACAGTGCAGGCTCGTCCCAATACACCCCCTCCATACAAATGGCTCTTATGAAGATATGGTATGGGTTCAGTAAATGCCGTGCAGACTCCGAGTTCGCGTGAGTTCCCATGTGATCTCTCCTTTGTCGGATCGTTGCTCCACATTCATTGAGAAAGTGCCACGGGGTTTCCTCCGCTTCTCCACAAAGCCTGCAGCTGCCATGCTCTTTTAGTTTTATTTTCTTTAGGTACCCCTTCAGTCTACAATGTCCTATTAGGAAACCTTTCATTATCATTACATTCTTACATTACTTCTACTAAGTCCCAAAATCGAGAGAGACCTCTTTGAGTCATAGTTCCCCAACATTTTCTTTGCTTGTCGTAGAAAATTTCCCATCTTAGGGAAGCAGTTGCTTTACCTATTCTGCGTATCTCCTCCCGCATTATGCGGTACCCTATGCCACAGAATGGTTCTGGCCACACAATTCTGCCCCTTTGTTAGCGAGCATATCCGCTGCTTCATTGCCTTCTATGCCACATAATACAAGCGTACCTGGTTTACTTCGCCAAGGTTGTTTATCTTCGCCCTACACTTCTCCGCCAGTCTTGACGTGATGTGGAATGCATCTAGTGCTTTTCGCTCAGCTTGGTTGTCTGTAATGATGGCTACTCCCTGCCTCACGTAGTTTCTTTCTAGATTAAAGTGAGTACTTCTTTCGATGCCATGTACTTCTGCCTGGATTATGCTAGGGTATTGGCTCATGCCCCATATACTCCCGCACCCATGCCTTCAGCTTTCTTTGATCCATCCGTATACTACTTTATGGCTCCCGGATGTATCTGATATTCAGTTTTAGATCTGAATTCCTTCTCGATGTTCATTTTGACTTAAAGTTTTTCTTGAATTCAAGCTTTCGCACCATATTGTTACAAGGCATGATGGCTAGCGGAACCTCTTTGCTTAGTGATTCCACTAACGCCCTTTCCTGAGCGTTCGTTAAGCAGCCCATACCTTGCTCAAACGTAACTTGTTTCCTCGGTTTTCCTCTCTAGAAATATATGTAGTGAGAGTAGCCCAAGAATTACCTCCATACCCGCCGTGGGGCAGGTTTTCATGGTCTCTGTAATTAAAACACATACCAGACCCTGCACTTGTTCCAATTCCATTGTCGTGGTGCTTAGCTTGCTTCTATTCACCCATGCCACTATTCCATAAGTAATCATTGGAATAACTATCATGGTGTACATCCAGTGCATTATCCTTGGGCTAGCTCCCCAGGATTTTCCTGCCACCCTTCTGCACACCATAAATGCTCTTTTTGATTTATTCAGTACTGCCTGTTGGTGTTTATTCCATAGCAGTTAACTATCAAATATCAGTCCCAGGTAATTAACCTCTTTGCTGATTGTAATCTCTTCTCCATCGACGGTAACCGGGTGCATTCGCCTTAGCTTCTTTCTATTGGTGAAGGGTACCAGTGTGGTTTTGTTTGGGTTAACCCTAAGTCCCTCTTCTGCTCGTAATGTTTAATCCGTTTTGTATTAAATCACAGAGCCTTGAACTTCCAATTAGCCACTATGATTATATCGTCCGCTTACCCTTGGGCATAATATCTTGTCTCAGCTAGTCGCTGAAGTAGTTCATCTACAAGGATGCTCTACAAAAGGGGGGGATAGTACCACTCCTTGTGGACATCCTCGTGTTGTGCTCACCATAGTGGTTTCTTCACCGACTATGGTTTCCGTTGTTCTGGTACTCAGCATCTCGCACATCCATTTAGAGATTGTGCTATTTACCTTCTTTCTCTCCAAAGCAATTCTAGTCGCCTCATGAGATGCGTTGTCGAATGCTCCCTTGATATTTAGAAAGGGACCCTTCTATACATTCCGTCAGCTCCCACAGTGCGGTCTACGTAGATCTGCCCGCTTTGAACGCATGTTGACTGGAGTGTAGTGGTTCTCTTCCCAGTACTTCTGATCTTATATAATTGTCGATAACCTTTTCGATAGTCCTTAGGACGAACGAAGTAAGGCTATTTGGTGTGTAGAATTTAGGATGGGTGGGATCTTTTTTCCCCACTATAGGTATAAATACCACCTTTGCCCTTCTCCAACTTGTCGGTATATACCCAGGTGCTAAGCTGTTTCTAAATATTCTTAAGAGCTTTGGAAGGAGATTATCTAATCCAGCTTGCATGACTGCAGATTACACCGTCCACACCGGGCCATTTATAGGAAGCCTTTTATTGCCCATCGGATTCTTTGCTCAGTGAAGATCTCCGAGGCTTTCTTCCAGTCATTCTTATTTGCCCTGAGGTGGTAAATCCCCACTTCGGGCTCGTTTATGGTTCCTGGGAGAAGGTGGGCTCTTTGCTCCTCATTTAGAACCTCCCGTTCTGGCCACTCTTTGAACTGAAACGTGTTCTATGCTGCATCTCAAATTGTTTTTAAAAACTTCCAAATTTGTCCTTTTAAGATTCATTCTAATCGTGGCCTCCTCTACAAGCCCTTTCAATTCAAATAGGATTATCCTATGGTCTGTTAGAGACGGCTCAGAGAAGACTCGCCACCTATTGAGTACTCGACTCACTGTTGGAGTACCGAAGGTGACGTCGAGTACCTCTTCCCTAACCCTAGTTGCAAAAGTTGGTACCCTGCCTACGTTATATACATCTATGTTTTCTTGCACCAAAAACTCTAAGGGAGAGTATACGTCTAATTTCTATCGGCGCTCCCCACTCTTTGTTGTGTGCATTGGCATCACATCCAATCAGTAGTGGCTTGCTGTGCCATCGGCAATTGTCGACCAGTTTTTGTATCTCTGGGGTGGTATTTCTTCCATGTCCCCGCCAAAGTAGGCCGATGCTATTATTATCCCTTTAGCCTTGTGGATATTCACCTGGGCTATTTTTGTGCTGGCCATATTTTCTACTTAGCTGGGGGTATGACTGCCCCTTCTCCTTTTCTATTATGAGGTGCTGAATCTCCTCCAGCAGCTCGTTTTTCTCCAATAGTTGGCTCCCTGGCTATAGTATACCCACTCTTCATCGTCCCTAGGGCGGTAAATATAAAATGTAAATTTCAGCCACATTGTGTTTATTTAACTATTTAAGAATTGCGCTGCACGGAGAATTTTGATACCAAAAGTCAAAAGCTGGTAACTGAGAAAATTTGTATTCGAATCTTATTTTCTCAATAACTTTGAGTAGTAAATTCAAATTATACACAAAGGTATTATTAAAGCCATCACAATTTGACTTTTCCAATTTTACTTGAATCCACAAGATAATATTGTTTTTCTTATTTATCCAATAACCTTTGATACTCAATAAAATCGACCAATTTCTGGAAGGTGGGGTTTGGTAAGAAGTTCTCTTAGTAAAAGTTGATTTAAGCCAAATGGAATTGATTGAGTGGGCATGGTTATTTACCAGTCTTACCTAAAAACTAACATAGATGAGAATGTGATGTCGTATCTCATATTTTCTCCATAAACTTAAATTTAGGATTCCTGATCAATATGGATTTCAAATGGTGTTCGTTCATGTTCGCAATTGCACACCGCTAGTTCTTGTTCAGGTTACTCGATTATGAAACTCTGCATCAATTTAGGTTTTTAGGTTTATAGTACTTGGGCTCACAATCATCCATGTACGTCATCTAGATTTAAAATTAAAAATTAAAAATTATTTTACGGGATGTTATGGAGATAATTTTGTGTGTACAGACACAACGATTGAACTTAAATAGATTTACAATAATTTTAAGAGAGCTTATAAAAACAAAAGCTAATCTATTTTTTAAAGAAATTTTTCAAGCAAAATATGTACGTTCATACTGGTATATCAGCTTAGAAGTTTTCAATTCTTAAACGCAGAACTAATACGAGTATACTTGTAGTATCTACATTGTCTAAAACTTTCACAAGTGAGTTTAGGTTTACTGTTGACCGGATAGTAATTTAATTTTACACTTTTTAAACAAATTGTTTGCCACGTATAACTAGTTGCTCTTCTCTGCAAACATACTTTTATCCATGACGATGTGTGTGCTGTAAAATGGGATACGGGTTGTTGGTAGTTTTTGGCAGCAACTCTAGCTAAGGTGTTCTTGCTTAACTTGGCTCTTGTTTAACTTGTGAATTTTAATTAATAATTTTACTTCCTGTAGAAAGAGTTCACATCGATCTTTTTAGTTTACGATATGTAAAGAGTATAGACCAGGGGTTAGCTATCAGAAGCATAGGTATAATAACTATTCTTTGAATCCATGCCTGCCCTCAGTATAATGTGGAAGTACATTTTATACGAGAACACTAAAAACAATGTATAACGAGTCATAGAGAAAGCAGCAAACAATAATTTGGTCGTTGTGAGTGCAAGGTTTTCGCGCAGAATATCCATGAAGCAACCTGTGTATCTGATGGAACCACTCACAACCAGATTGACCACTTGTTAAATTGTTATACTTAACCACTTAAAAATATTGTCATAAGTATTGCTGACTCCATCTTATCATCATCATATTTGGCTCTATAACCGGTGTCCGGTCCTGGCCTCCTGCAAAAAATCTCTCCACCGGTCCCGATTTCGAGCCGATGTCATCCAGTTTGGCATCCCTAAACTCTGGGCGTCCTGGTTTACGCCATCCTTCCAGCGTAGGCTCGGCCGGCCTGTCGTGTTCCATAAATCCTATCACAAAGGACTCTCCGAGCAGGATCATCTTCGCTCATGCGAACTAGTTGTCCTGCCCACCGGAGTCAACCGAGCTTAATTCTTTTCACGATGTCGACATCGCGGTAACGCTCGTAGATCTCATCATTATAGAGTCTCCGCAATCGTCCTTCCTCACATACGGGGACAACAATTATCAGTAAGACTTTGAACGGGGCTAAGAGGTCAGAATGCTTTTTGCTAAGCACCCAAGTCTCGGGTCCATATGTAAGTACTGGATGACAATTGACTTATATACCAGCAGCTTGGATATTATGATTAAATTCCTGGATTTGAAGAGTCTTGACAAACTATAGTAGGCTCTGCTGGCTTTAAGCAACCATGCGCGTATTTCTGGTTCCATGCTGTTATCGGCTGCTACAGTTGACCTGTTAAAGGATTGCACTATTTCAAATTCGCGCTACACTATTTGGATTGAGGGACCAATAATGTTGGATCTTCTACTCGCAGACGTGGCCACCATGTACTTTGTTTTGCTTTCATTTATGTACAGCCCCAGATTTCGTACCGCCTGCTTGATCTGTATGAAAGTTCCCTGTACAGCTCAGCGGTTTCTACCAACGATGTCAATATCTTCTGCGTAAGCCAGTATCTGAATGGACTAATAGAGGATTGTTCTTCTCACCGTAACGTCGGAGTCTCGGATCACTCTCTCCAAGGCCAGGTTGAAGATGACGCAGGCCAGTCGATCCCCTTGTCGGAGCCCGTTATAGATGTTGAATAGACTTGATAGTGATCCGGATATTTTTACTTGGCTTATAACATTGGCCATAGTCAACCTACATAGTCTTGTCAGTTTATTTGGGATGCCCAATTCTCTCATGGCTTTATAAAGTTCTACTCTGGCTATGCTATCTTAGGCGGCTTTAAAGACTATAAAAAGATGGTGTAGTGAGTTTTGAAACTCAAGACATTTTTCCATCACCTGCCTAAGGGTGTAAATCTGATTCTGGGATGAAGCCATACTGGTATGGACCAATGACGACTTTAGCGTATGGGGCTATCCTGTCTAGAAGGATAGAGGGATAGAGGAGAAAATCTTATATTATACCACGATAATTGCTGCAGGTTTTAATATATAATTTCTTATGTAGGGGGCACAGGATGCCTCTTCGCCAGTCTTCTGGTATCGCTTCTTCCTCCCATACTTGCACTATTAGTTCATGAATTGCTTGGTGTAGCATAGTATGGTCTTCGGGCATTGGTGGAGCCTTCAATTCCTCAGTTAGCTGGCCATTAAACAACTCATGAAAGTGCTCTTCACGTCGCTCTAAGATGCCTCTGAGATCGGTGATCAGATTACCCTCTTTGTCTTTGCAGTATGTGCAACGCGGTGTATATTTTGTCATACCGCGGACTCTTTTGTAGAACTTCCGCGCCTGGTGCGAGACGAGATTTTTCTCCCAGGCTGCTTTCTTTCGCTGGTGAACAGTTTTTTCATATCTTCTGAGCTCTTTATATTCAACTTCGCGTGCCCGCGTTCTATGAGATTGTTGCATTGCTCGGTAGGCAACATTCTTACGTTTAGTCGCTAGCTTACTTTCTTCATCGAACCAGTCGTTCCGATCTCTATGACTACTGCCTAAGATGGAGTCAGTAGTACTAATGACAGTATTTTTAAGGCGTGTCCATTTCTCTTCTACGCCCGGTATCTCAGCCCCAGAAGTTACTCTCCCTGCATTTAGGGAGAGTTCTATCGCTTGACCGTATTTGTTTTTGGGCCCTTAGTTGCGAAGGGCAGCCGTGTTGACTGCGGATGCTGCCTTTCTTGATGATACAATCTGCGCTCGGAGCACCATACCAACAAGATAGTGGTACGAGTCGACGTTGGACCCTCAGTACGTTCGTACCGTCATCAAGTTCGGCGGCGGTCTAAAAGCACGTGGTCTATTTGGTAGCGAATGGCTCCATCAGGAGATACCCAAGTGGTTTTGTGGATATTTTTACGCGCAAACCTTGTACTCGCAACGACCAAATTATTGCTTGCTGCCATCTCTATGACTCGTTGTCCATTGTCATTAGTGTTCTCGTGTAAGCTATGGGTGCCTATGTACAGCCTGAATGCTGGCTCCTTACCTATTTTGGCATTCATATCCCCCAGAATGATTTTTACGTCATACTGAGGATAGGCATGGAGCTCCCGCTCGAATCATTCAAAGAATTCTTCTTTTTCATCGTCTGGGAAATCTGGGGATGGATGATTGATGATAAATGTCAGCTAGCGACATTTAAGAACGTAGGAATGTTGCATACCGAGCAATACAACAATATCATAGAACGCGGGTACGCGAAGAAGGAAACATGTAAAGAGCTTAGAACACATGAAAAAATTGTTCACCGGTTAAAGAAAGTAGCCTGGAAGAAGAATCTGGTTAGTGCACTCGAATAGTACAGAGAGCGATGACCGAACCAGGTGCGGAACGGTGACGTCTTTATACACCGCGTTGCACATACTTTAAGACAAAGAAAATTCAAATTTGATTTGAATTTAAAAAACACTTTCATGAGTTGACCTACGACCACACTTTGCTACAGCCACAAGCATAGACAAACTGAGCTGAGAAATTATCTTGGTATAACATTGTTGAGTAAGGCGTACCGCAAAATAGGATTTTCCTACCAAATCAACCTACACCTTCTGTTTATGGACAATAACCATCCGGCACAAACGGATAGACCGGCCTGTGTCCTCTGCAACCTGTCGTTGGAGAAAGTGATCCCAGATTGTTGTCTGTAAGTCCACTTATACTGGATTACGCAAACGATAACATTGGAAGAACCACAGAAAGCTTTCATCCAAATTAACCGGGCGGCACGAAATCTGGGCCTGCACATAAATGAAGGCAAGAAAAAGTACATGGTGGTACCTGGATCCAAAATTAGTCCTACAATTAAGATAGCGGAGCGCGAATTTTAAATAATGCAATACTTAAACTATCTTGGGTCAATTGTATCAGCCGATAAGACCAGGAAAGAGTAATATTCGCACGCCAACAAAGCCCACTTTATTTAGCCAATAGTCATACCAGTTCTTATAGTATGGTTGCAAAACTTTAGCGTTTATCTTAACTACTCTGACCTCTTAGCCGTGTTCGAGAGGACATTCTTGCATAGGATTTTGGGACCTGTATATGAGGAGGAAGGCCAATTCCAGATACTCTATAATGATTAAATCTACAAGCGCCGACCGGTAGGCTGCGATAAGCTTCTCAATTCGACTTTCGGATACGGCTATTTATTGTAGGTACCTTCCATTTGTGTTCAAAAATATAATATGCACAAGACTTGATTTTGGTCCTGGCTTCTGCTCTCTCTAAAATGATTATAAAAATATTATTTTATTTTATTTTTTAATTTTGCAATAATCGTCGTTTTTATTGAATAAAATTCACTCTTCCTACGACCGGTATACCGCGTTATACTCGGCTTTGTTCAGTCGCGCCATAACTTATTTCTGATTGAAATACTACTACTACTATTCGTATTCCTATACCTTTTTAGTTTTTCCGTGTAATGCAAAAGCCAGTGTTTTCCACCTTTTCCGCCGACTTCCTCAAACGGATAAAAGAATTATTCAAAGCAACCTCTGTCGCCTTAACTGTCAGCAGGCAGTACCCGCTACAACAACAGTTCCAGCCGAATAAAGAATGTTTATCGATGCTATGTGATTAAAATAGAAATTCATTGAATTATTGTTGACTCAAAGGTGGCCATTCGACCAATCGAGGAAACCTCCATTTTAGGAAAGAATCAAAATTCATAATTATATTGCTATCACTCGATCGACAAATAACTTGGAAATGAATATTAATATTTATAAAAAAAAACAGTGTAGAAAACCAAAAGAACAAATGGTCACAAGAGTCACCAATTACAGCAAAGAAAGCATTACTTTGTACCTAGCAATACCAGCAGAGCGGTACCGTACCTAGGAATTGAATTGTTATCGGAACGGAAATACACTAACATCAATTCGTGAACGTACTCTCGGATTGTCCGCACGTTGGATTCAGAATTTTAATTTTGTATAAGCACCAAAGAAAAGAACGACACTCAGATTGGAGAATAAACCCCAACCACGACCAAGACCGAGGCGAAGAACCCGCTTAGCATATCTCTATATATGCGTTTGTATTGTTCTTTCATTCTTTTGTGTGACCATTATATTTTGTCAATAAGGGTCCCGACTTTTGAGGTCTCTTTTTGGTCTTCATTCCTCTGTCTGTCCACACATTAATATTGTTCCTTAGCCTGGCAGTCACAGTCTCAGGCACAGGCAGTAGAGTACGTGATCGGTTTACCAATTACACGCAAATGACAAATAGTTACAAACACCTCAGCATGGTAGTTACCAAGCGTTGCGTTCAACCGAACCGGCATAAATAGGTATAAACTACCAACACTTGTCAGTCGCCACATTCCATGTGTTGGGAATAAATCGCGTCTTCCTCTTTATATGAAAGAAACAAGTAGAGTGTCTGCATTCATTTCTTTTTAGGCATTCGAATTTCTGTTCGAAAACAGGCTGTACGTTTTTTTGTTAAATTTTCGGATTCGTATTAGAATTTTCGGTTCGAAATTATGTTTCATTTCATACAATGGTGGATATGAGTACAAATATTACAACAGCAAAATTCAGAAGGGATACTTATAATATGGGAAACATGTTTCGCTCTCTGGGGTACAGTCTCTTCAATTTCTTCAATTGTGATGTATATAAGTGTTCGGTGGTATAGTACGCTAGGTTACGTTTTTTACGGGGAAGTGAGAAGAGAAGAATAATATACTTTCCTGTATATCCGTCAAAACCTATCGAGCTATTTAAAAACTGGTACAATTTTAGTACTCCCTATTATTCAATAATGGAAACGCTATCCAATCGGCGCCGTGGTTCAGTAGATAAGTGCATGGCTTCTGAGCTCGAGGTTCGTGGTTCTAATCACAGTTACACCAAAAGTATTTTTCACGGTATCCCACCTATCGCGAATGTCTGACAAACATCGGGGAGTAATAACTTGTCATGGAAAACTACTCAATTCGCCGTTCGGATACGGCATCAAATTGTAGGTCCCTTCTATTTGTGTCCAAAAATATACATGCACAACACAAAAGGTCGCGAGAAGTTAGGCCTTGGGCCGCAACCGTCTGTCGCGCGAATATTATTATTTTTATCCAATCAATGACTAATGCTATAACTTCTATAACTGGTACTATAACTGGATAGGCTGGCCTGCGTCCTATGCAACCTGGCGTTGGAGAAAGTGATCCAGGTTTGTTGTCACGGCGAGATGAATCATCTATAAGTTCACTCATACTGGATTACGCAGACGATATTGACATCATTGGAAGAACAACAAGAGCTGTACAAGAAGCTTTCATCCAGATTAACCAGGCGGCACGAAATCTGGGCCTGCGCATAAATAAAGGCAGGAAAAAGTACTTGGTGGTACATGGATCCAAAATTAGTCCTAAAATAGTCATACCATATATTATTATTTTTATCCCATCAACAATTTTTAAGAGATTCTACATAGATAAGATATGATTAAATTATAAGATAGAACTTTTATAGCGCTTTCCAATTACTTAAAGCTTTCCCGAAACTATTCCCACGGGTAAGCTGTCAAAGTGACAGAGTTTTCGTGGTTTTCGTGGTGAACGCTGTGCAAGTGGAACGCTAAACCAAAACCAAATTTAACAAGAACAACCAACTGAGAATGTAGTCTGTCTTCGCCATCTTGCTGAGTAAACGACACCTTACCCATCGATTGCCGTGGGTTAGCAAAGTTAAGTGTTGGTGTCAAAACTTTGCAACTGAAACGCAAAATGAAACCACACCCCGGGTACAGTTTGCAATTGGAACATCAAGCTGACACCACGAAAGCGAAACCGTAACAGTACACAGCAACTGGAAAGCGTTATTAGTTTCGTTCTTGACGAAGGGCATTCTAGCATTCTAGTTGTCTAATTTAGGTTTCATTTTAGAGCAATTTGGCCTTATTGCACAAAAATAACGAAGAATCGCTGCTGCTGGCTTCTCAGAAAATACTATAGAGTGTCGCTTGCACTATCTTGAGTTCAATTTCTCGTAATCAACTGCGAATGTCAGTTGTTCTGAGTGTGAAAGTTGTGAGTTCAATAAGTGGAACGGTTTCCGCCGACGTGTGGCACGTAGCGCCATTCTGTTCTGTACATATCGTCGGGATCAATGTTATCCATAGTTTTTATATGCTTTTGTACGAGTATATTTTAAAGAAATACTCGTGACAATCACAAAAAAAATGAAGTCGTCTGCACGAATTGATAATATATTTTCAAACATCCATTTATCTTTTATTTATTTATTTTATTTTTCTATCTAGCTATCTATTTCTGTTGACAAACACACGCTTAAGTATTATGCATCCTTATACTTTTTGGCACAGCGTTGGCGTTAGGAAAATAAGCAGAGGATCATGTGATGCGGAAACACAGAACATGGAAATTTGTTTCACATTATTGATGTGTGGCTAAAGAAGGAAGCTCTGTACTGATCTCTACGAATATGGGTTTAAGTTGTGACACGATTATTGTTGACGAAAAGATTTATGGACGCGATGCATAAAACAGTGACAAGCATAAATCATTCCTGCGAGGTTCAAGCGAATCTATTGAAGCTCGTTTCTGTATTCTATCTATCTAGCCGATAAAATGTAGTTTTGGTGCACCTGACCAGACAATAGAATTTATTTAAGTTTAGGCCGAATAGGGCTTGTTATGTTGTTAGAAATCTTAGTACAAACGTTAACAAAGTTTTAACTTTTTCGTAGGTAAGTATAGAGTGGTGGTCCACGCCTTAGCGAGGGCCTCAAGTAGCGCTTTAGTGCGTCGTTTTGTAACGACTCTTTCCGTGATCTGGAGATCAGCTCGGTAGATTTATTTTTATTGTAGGATGGGCACATCGCCCTCGATGTAGTGCAGTTGTTTAGGTCATTTTACCTTATTTGAGCCTTGTTGGTATGGAAGGTGAGAACACGTTCCCTGACGGAGCTAAATGCACAGCAGACTCTTTTCATGTAGTCGATGTCCAATGTTACGCCATTCTTCCCCAGTACGTCCGCTTTTTCATTTTTTTTTATAATGTAGACACGTGCACACCCCCTTATAATGCTTAGCACAGAGTGGAAAATTAATGAGAGGAAGAGGTGAGATATCTATGCACATACATACGTCTTTAATGCTCTAGATCAAATGCGGAAACACAGAGTCGGGCAAATCATTCCACATAATTATTGTGCGACTAAAGAAGGTATCTCTAAATCAAAAAGTACGTCTAATGGTTGACCCGTGAGCTCGAGTTGAGGCAATTGCGGTTGGGTTGGAGTATGGGCTTAAATGCATATGGATATTTCTATTGAACACCACTTATGGAAAAATCGATAAAACAGTGACAAGCAGGAAACATTCCAAAGATATTCAAGCGATTCGATTGTTTTCGCGATATTTACGTCACCAAGAAGTTTTATCACGCTGTTCTGAATTCGGTTGAGTAGATGCAAAGAATACAGTTGTATTTAAGTTTAGGGCGAATGTATGCCTTTTAAATAGTAGCCAAAAAGCGTTAAATTCTACTCTATTATTGTTAAAGTTCCTCTTGGGATGAAGAGGGGCGTGCAGAAAGCGCGAACTCATAAGAAAACTTAAGAGTGCTGCCGTCAGCGAAAGAATGAATTGGATTAGAAGTAGCGGATTGGTGATCATTAAAAAAATGAGAAAGAGTATCGGACACAAAACAGAGCCTTGGGTAACACCGGCGTTTATACGATGAGCACTGGATTTGAAACCGTCCAATACGACCTGAATTGAACGGTCAGAAAGGTAGTTACTATGTAGTTCAAATAGGCAGGGTCTTATAAATTCCATCGGTATTCATTTAAGACAATAGTGCTTGATGCCAGACTCTGTCAAATGCCTTGGAAATATCGAGTCCAACAACTTTAATTTCACAAAATTTGTGAATAGACTGGTTCCACTTTTCGGTGATATATGCCATCAGATTACCTGTAGAACCGTACTTGCATAAGATTACGATTGATAAGCGTTTCCATGACTTTAGAAATTATGGATGTTAGCGCGGTCAATACGAGAATAGTGGTGACATTAGGAATAGTTTGCTAGGATACTCGGGGATAGATTTCACCGTTTATCTTGGGGGAAACCATTTCGATCTCTGGAAACTTTTAGGCAAAACCTCGTGGCCGAGGGGATGAGGACCTTAGTTCTTTATCAACTTGGACACCTTGGGTTGCCGGTCGCATCGGCACGAAAAACGGCCAATTCTGCTAACCAGCTCGTGAAGCATTTCAAAATATTAATGTACGGGTTTTTGGTTTTTATTTCTATTTCAGCTCTTTATGCTCGGAGTAACGCGAATCGGAGATGGCGACGCGAATGGAGCTATACGAACCGAGAAGGCGACGCGAGCAAAGCGAAAACATCTGGTTTTAATAGCTTATGACCTACCTAGCAGCTCCCTACCACATCGGCCGTTTTTCGCGCCGATGCGACCGGCAACCCCCGACCCCCGAGGTTATACCACATAGTTTTCAGAGATCGAAATGGTTTCTCCCGAGATAACCGGTGTAAATTATCCCCGAGTATCCTAGCAAACTATCACGTCCATCTCCGAAACTTCGAAAACTAGAAAAAATTTAAATAAAAAAATTTAATTAAATAAAATAAAAAAACCCACCCCGGTACCCACACTAGTGTTATGTCTAGGCTTTGGCTTAGCGAAGCCAATTCAACTTTGCACTGCCTGACAAGTTTTGAGTTATTGCTAGTCACAATAATGAACGCATATGCCAACCCTACCAGCTATAGCGGTATTGTTAGTAAGTGCCCTGCAAGCCTCCCTTATCGCTACGATCTCCGCCTCAAAGATGCTAGCAGAGTCGGGCAGATTGTAGGACCTTAAAAGATTAGGTTTTTCTGAGAAACTCCAGCGCCGATTCCATTTCTCATCTTGGTTTCGTCAGCGAAAAGAGTAACGTCAAGAACCCCAGTACTCCCCCGTTCTTCCAAATTTAGGCGGAAACTCTGGGGCTGAAGTTCAATTTAGGAGTTCAGTAGTCAGTTTAGGATGGTATCATATCCTTTGTTAACGACTGTAGTATATTGCAGTGTCTATATGATTTGGCAACATACCATCCAGCTGCTCTGAGACAAACTGCGCTGCACGTCTCAGCGCATTTAATATATAGGTTGGGTGGTAATAAGTGTAGAATTTTGTTGAGAGCATCGGTAGAAGAGAACCGTAGTGCTACAGTTATACCAATATTCTACTTAGCTTGCTGACATTGTACTTCTTGTTAATCGTCGGCCACCAGACTAGCGCTTCATAGGTGAGAATATGGCGTACCACAGCTATGCACAGCCTCTTCTTTGTTCCTAGCATATGAAGCTTATATTGTCCTGCAATGCCTCATTAATTTCTGTTCATATCAGAACTTAATAAAAGTGTTCATTGGCTTAAATTAGAAGTGTAACATATTGAAAAGATTTTCCAAAAATTTTGCTTAAAGCAAAAATATAAAATAAGCATAGCTTAAATAAAAGCAATTTTTGGTAATATCGTAAGTTTTTACCAATTGTTTATTGTTAATTATTATATATTAATATTTAATAATTTATCTTCCAGTCCAATTCGTATGCACAAAATATAGTTTTGGGAATGAGTCACATGCACATCACATGATATGTGCTAAGGAAATTTTGATGGTGTCCCATGAAATGAGAACGAACCATAATATTACACCCGCCGGAACACTACGCTGCAAAGAAGAGTACCTACCTCCTACCACTTGAAGTAGTAAATGTTATATTCCTTCCAACAGCTAATGTCATTTACATCAATATACAATATTTTTATTTTTATTTTTTAAAATAAAATTTTAAAATTAATATTCCGCTCATGAGTTCAGACACTAAAGACCAAACCAATGATAGGTGCGCACACTCGGCACGCTACCTGCACAGACGCCAAGTTATGTGCGTCGGAGCGACAAAACAGAAATAAACACACACACTCACAAACTGATTGCAAGCACCCCCACCATACAGCCTTTGTGTTAGGTGTTGTGCGTTGGTAGTACGATCATTTACAGTGTGTCACCACAATAATTACTGATAAATATAAGTGAATTTGGTAGCGCAAGTCGTGAAAACAGTTTTCCAAAGTGGCCATTGCAAAGAGATGTGAGCGTATTCAACCGTCGCGTCGTCAATTCTTCCTCCTTCATTCGTGTCCATCGTCCGTTCGTGGTCATTCACAGTTTTTCGGTTAACGCAAGGTGTGGTGCTAACGTTTATCGGGGTCTTTTGAATCAGTATCTAATCAGCACTTGCGCTGACGGGTCTGTTACACAGTGGCTAAAAAGAAGAAAAAAGAATCACCAAGCTGTGAAGGAAGCCAGCGAAGATAACTTAGAAAATACGAGTACATTAGTAGTTGTCGCCAAGTTTTTGAGCAGATAATTTGCTTCAGGCAAAGTGTTTTATTGAATTATTGTACGAACTTACTCGGTTCAAGAGACAAGCAATGAATGAATTAGCCAAACAGTTTCAAAGTGTCTATAGTGTATGTGTTAATATAATATTAGCTGAAAGTGGAAATACCAAAGAATAATAACAACTACACCGCACAAGATCTATTGGTAAATTGGCAAGATGTCGGCATAGCTGACATTGATGACAGACAGCGGCTATGCTACATCTAGTCAATTATTTCAATGGACATAACATCAATCAAAAAGAGAAGAGTTAATTTTGCTTACACAGAAATATATTCCCCCCATTTAACCATATTAACTTTACTTTTTAACTAAATAGTGAAAATCAAAGGCAGATATTGATGGAATCTGTTCAAATAACATAATTATATTTGATTAGATGTACTGATGTTATATATCTTATTAAGTATCACTTTTCAGAATAATATGACAGTAATATTTGTGAATAATTGGCAACTTTAGTAGCCGTGTGCCTGACCTTATAATTGCTCACATTTTGTTATCAAAAAACCGGCGAATCGTTTAACTAACGTATGGTTTGTTTGTGCGTCAAAACTTTTTATCAGCTCATTTCACTAAATTGATCTAATCGGGCTTTTGAGAAATTATTAAAAAAAATTGGCTTATTAGACATCTCGGTGTATTTTAAATACAGGGATCGGCGATCGAAGTGTTACTAAATCAAAATGCTGTAATTCTGTCATTTTTGAATGATTTTATTAAACATTTTTTGAGAACGTTAAAAAGATTTCAAATTTTTTGAAAAACAAGTTACTGCTCGATGTCGCCACCTTTGGCGCGGATGATAGCGTTAGTGCCGAGTCTCTTAACAAAGGCATTGCATGCTACACGAATGTGACCTGTTGGTATTTCGGTCCATTCTCTACGGTGGATCTGTCTTCAATTCGTCAACCCTTTCATATCTTTTTGTTAACACATTGGCCTCCAAAATGATGCGTCGCTACCTTCGGCATACAAAAAATTAGGTAACAACCGCTGGGCATTTCAACAGAACTCAGCACTATCACATAAAGCTTGTTTGACACAACATTTTTTACAAAGGCACATTCCAAATTTAATTTCTTCGCAAAACTGGTCTCCATACTCACCACACTTGAATCGAATGGAGTTTTCTACGGATACACCCTGTATATCCGTTAAGGTGGCAAATATGAAAGAAATCGTATGTGAGGGGGTGGTCCATCTTCACTCCCTGCGTTGTACTTAGCGTTTTAATGCGAAGAGACGTAGTTTTGACCTTGTATCATTTCACACCCTGTAACATTCGAACGCTTCTAGCTATATGGTCACGGTTGGTCTTGTTGGAAAGAATATTTCATTTTTAAGGTCAAACAATGTAAAAAAATTTTTTTTTTTATTTTCAAACGCGATTATTTAAAACAATTCTCTCGGATATTTTTTTTTACAAATGCAATATTAAAGCCCATTCAATTTTCTACAAATCGACCTCACAATATCGGTGAATTCGGTCAACAGGAGCAGGGTTAAAATTGAAAGTTTGTAAAATGAACGAAAAGGTACTTTTGATCTTACATGACTTCACACCCTATAACTCTTAACACTTCGAACTACAAGTTTACTAGTGGTATTTTTTTAAAGAAAATTAAATTTTCAAGATCAAAGAATGTAAATTTCTCTAAAGCTGCATTTTATTTTCCGAGCGAGTTCGGAATTCGAATGTCAAAACCAGCCAAAACCAGCCAAAACAAGCAAAACAGCAGGTTTTACAATTCCAAGGAAGGACAGTGTAATTGTTGTTGTAATCCCTTATTCCTCGGCAAATAAAATACAGCTTAAATTATTGAAGCCATACCGATATGAAAGCCGTCAAAGTCAAATTTTTTTTTTTTAAATTGTATTTACAAACATGATTATTTCGAGAAATTCTCTCGGATACATTTTTTTGACGGAGAAGGACTTAATTTTTCATGTGTCCATTCTCACCACTCACAAAATAAGGTCCTTCTGAGCAAGTTTGAATCAGATTATGCACTAGGAGTGAAGTGGTAAGGGTGCATCCATTCCACATGTAATTTTGTTGCACTCGTGCTGCAGGAACACAGAGACGGCATGCAATTCTTCTTATACGTTTTAATACCTTTTCCTGGTACACTTTTTTATTCACCTTGTGGGCCTGATCGATCGATTGAGATTAGCAGAGAACGACAATTTGCAGTTACAGCTGCCCAAACCATCACAGAAACCGGGTCTTGTTTGCGAAGAGCAGCTCGCTTGTCCAAATTGTCGTTGGATTTGCCATCTAATGATCATTTTGTTTGTTTACGTACTTTTGAACAATACAACTTTTTTCATCAAAAAACACAAAGATGACGAGATCGTTACGTTTGTGCAGACATTTTATCACTTTTCATCAAGTCAAACTAACTTTTGAGCCGTTATTAATTCTTGCACTTTTTGAATCTTGTAGGGCTTCAACTGAAGTTCTTTTTTTAGTATCCTGCGAATGCTTCTATCAGACACGTGCAGATTTTTTGCCGGTTTTTGGGCACTTTGTCGTTGATTTCGCTTTATTCGTGCCTACACTTTGCGAACCATTTCCGGCGATGTTACTGTTTTTGAAGGCCACCTACATCGCGTTTGGCGATGCTACCAGCATCGCTGTAACGTGTGATGGTACGATAGACAAACATTTTATTCACATTTAAATGCTGGAGCTGTCTGACAATAGCCAGTCCAGCGAAAAAAACAGAAAATACACTAAAGTTTGTTCAAATATGAGCGCACTGTCATCAGCCGTGAGCTGCGTGAAGTTAGTAGCACTTCGATCGCTGGACGCTGTAAAATCAAATAAATAAGAGCCAATATTCACTTTTAGGGTGATTTTGGTTTTTATATAATTTATATACATTAATCTATACTAATATTTTAAAGAGGTAATGTTGGTTTGTGTGTAGGAGGTAATCTTCAAAACTACTGGACCGATTTCAAAAATTGTTTCACCAATATTTAGAATGGACATTCAGGGTGGCTATAGTCTATTATTATCCCGTTTAAAAAGGCCTTTCGTGGCGACCAATTGTGTAACTAAATAACTTAAGTCAAAGACGACGTTCGGGCAACATATTGACTATGTCCTGTGTGCTGCACTGTTCACTGCGCTGCTTTCTGTGCTGTACGAACATCACGCCATATAGCGGCATCTTAATGACTGAGTTCTATGTGCTGCGCTGCTTTGTAGGTACTATAATCTATATATATTAAAAATTTAGTGTCTGTTGGTTTGCCGGTAAGCCACATAGTGCGAATACAATCGAGGTGACGCTTTGTATATGTTAAGGCAATAGTACACCCCTCCCGTAGTATTTTGGGGATTTGCCCCTAACTACTAAGTACAACAAAAACAACACATGTAATAAAACAATGTAATCAAACGATTCTCGTTTTTCGTATTTTTTTATAACTCGCGCACGCTTAAAGGGGTTCGCACCCTTATAATACTCGGCTATATGCTTGGCACAGCATTTGCGTTAAGGAAAAGTAGGAGAAAAGAGGAAATGTCTATGAGCTTGGCAGAGCATTACACATACGTATTGTACGGCTGAAGAACGAATCCCTGAACTTAACTGTACGTCCGAAGATGGGCTTGAGGGTAAACAAATGAGGATTAAGAGCGCCACGAGTATAGCGGTTGAATTCAAGGAAAGGTGGCTTTTTCTCTTGAGCATGGCTGGTTGAAGAAACGATAAAAAAAAGTGGCAAGCAGGAACCGTTCAAGCGAATCTATTGATTTCGCTATATTAGCGTCACCGATACGTTTTTATCGCGCGGTTTTGTATTGTATTTAGCTGATGCAAGATAGTTTTAGGTGCACCAGACCAGCAGAGACCTGGGAAACGCCAGCATTTAAGTAATGTACTTTATATTTGAAAATATTAAACACATTTAGTTATTTTAAATTGCATTCCAAAGTGAGGTTAACTGATGACGTTTTTAAATGCCCTTAATTAACTTCGCGTCGGCGTGTGTTTGTGGCTGGTCAAATCTTGTGATAATTACACCTATCGTAGTGCTTATATGTACTCTGCTTAGAGAGATCAAGCACTTGGAGCGTTTCGGATCCAGCTTTTTTTAAGATTAAGATTAAGATATTTTATTTAACATTTAAGAAATATACAATTTTGACTTAAAACTAAAATTATAACTATTATTAATAAGTGTCGGCTCAACAATAGGGGCCCGACGTATTTACATTGTCTTTTATTCGTATTGCTTATAATTAAACAATATTTTTGACTACTTAATCTACTACATGTTATATTTAAAGCAATTTAATTTTAGACAATAAATTCTAAAATAAAATAAAAATGAAAAGAATATGAGACGGGGTATAAACAGGGCGATCTTCAGCCTCTGTTATGTTGATTGATGGCCTTCTCGTAGAAGGAGACGCCTTGATTATTAAGGATGTCGTCGAATCTAGCATCTGTGAATCCTCTGATGTGTATGTACCGGTGACTTGGCTCGATTTCTTCGCTTCTCACGAATTTTCTCGCCATTTGAAACAAGTGATCTGTTATTGGCAGCAGACCTGCTGCTTCGTAAAGTCTTGCAGTCGACACAAACTTATAGCTGTTTGGCACCCTCCAGAGCCCTGTACAGATCCTTAGCACCTTCCTTTCAAATAGGGAGATCTTCTTCATCGTTGTTGGTGAGACGGTGAACCATATGGGATAGCCATAGGTTATCACTGGCCTGATGAGCTGCTTGTAGATGAGCAGCCTGGTGTTGTTGGACAGTCCGTTTCGTCTTCTTAGTAGCGGGTGCACCAAATGAAGAGCGTAGTTCGCTTTTTTCATTGTTTTTTCGATGTGAGAGTTAAACTTGAGCCTCTCAGTAAAGTTGATTCCCAGGTACTTAGTCTCTGACTTGGTGTTTATTATCGTGTTATCCGGAAGGGTGATTTTTAAGGCTCTGCACCTGCTTGCGATTTTTCTTATCATTGTTTCGGTTGCTGGTACTCGGAAGCAGACGAGTTCCGTTTTGTTGGCGTTAATATTCAGTCCCCACTTCAGGTAGTACTCCCAAAGGTTTCGGAGGTGTTCCTCCACTCTTCGGGCAGCTATCTCAGAATAGCGGGAAACGGCATAGGTTATGGAGTCATCCGCGAAAAGCATGGTCCTTGTTCCGGCTGCATTGGTGGGTTGATCCGCCGTGAATATGCTAAATAGGACTCGTCCAAGTCTGGAGCCTTGGGGAACTCCGGCATTAATCCTTTTCCTTATCGATGGGCTGCCATACACCTGTACAAAAAAGACCCTGTTAAAAAGAAAATTTTTAATTATTTTCACAATATAATTGAAGAAACCAAATCTAATAAGTTTGTACAGTAGCCCGTTGACTATCGAAAGCTTTTTCGATGTCTAGTAAACAGGCTACTGTACTGCTTTTGTCGTTTAGTCCTTTAGTGACGTCACTGTGAAGCTTCAACAGAGGGTGCAGCGTAGAGTGCTTTTCTCGAAAGCCGAACTGAAAGGCAGGAATTAGATTTCTTTCCGAACAATACTCATTGATCTTTTTACGGATCAAGGATTCCAATATTTTACTGGTACAACACAGTAAAGCTATGGGGCGGTAACCAGTTACACTAGAACGGTTAGTTTTCTTGGGAACTGGTACTACTTTGGCCACTTTCCAGATGTCTGGAAAGTAACCATTGTTTAGGCAATTGTTGAGTGTTATAGTTAACATCAAAATCGCTATATTCGGCAGCTTTTTAAGTAAAAAAATTGGAAATTCCGTCAGTGCCCGATGATTTTTTAGAGTTTCCACTCATAATTAAATCACTGACAACTGCTGTCCCTGTGAACATATCCATGTCAACGGGTGCGCTAGCGGGATTGTCTTCACTGAACTGCACTTCAAAATTTCTTGGAGAAGTTGTGTCTTCCACAAGACTTTCAACCTGCTCTACAAAATCTGGAAGATGAGCTGGTGATTGGTCCGTAAAGCTCCTTTCGAAATGACAGGCAAAGGCTTCGGCTTTTTCAAGAGGACTGGATGCTACTTGCTCTCCAAACGAGATACTTTCTGGAATGGAGATACGTTTTCCGATCACAGAATTCAGCTTTTTAAAAGCATCCGGGCCTGGTTTGATGTTCTAAAGTCGTTTGGTCAGTTCATCTTCCTGGTAACTTCGCACAGCTTGACGTAGCATGATTACTGTACAACGCAGTTGCGAAAATACAGACTGATATTCGTCATTAACAGTGTTGAGAGTGCTGTTGAAGATCCTCTCAAGGCGTTTCCTTAGCCTTTGCTTGTGAGCATATATTGCCTGAATATTCTCAGGTAGATGTTGAAACCGATCCCTGCTAGAACGAACAGTTTTCTGCCGATCTATGGCTGTGTTCACTGAAGTCTCGAAATTTTTGATAGCATCATCAATTTCATTATTCTCCAGATTTCTACATGACGCTGGAATTTGTAGTCCAGCTTCGACTTCTGATCTAAACCGGTTCCAGTTTATTTTCGTAAAGTTGATGTGTAGTTTAGGTGTTGGGGTAACTTGCACAATTCGCTGATTCAACCTCACTCGAAGCTCAATGGCCAAATGATCCGAATCACTATCATGTGCAAAACAGGAATAATTCCTTAATTCCGGCAGAATGTTGACGAAATTTGTCGTTGCCAAGAAGAAATCCAGCATGGATGGTGTCCGAGGATATGTCTTCCGGGGCTGTGAAACAACAGCCATGGTATGGTACTGAGGATTTGAATCCATCTAATCTGCAATGACCTTTCCTTGATTGTTGCACACTTTATCTTGCCATCGGGTGTGCCTAGCGTTAAAATCCCCTCCAACCACACAGTATGTGTGCCTAGAGGAGATGCCGCAGACAGTTTGCAGATCCCGTTGAATGTTTTCCCTCATTGCATTACAGTGATTGTACACTGATATTACCAACAAGGTCTCAACCTCGTTGACTTTGATGCTGACAGCTGTTGCTTCCATGCTACGCAAACCACTGATTTGCACCTTTTTGCCAGCCATAGTGTTCCTGATAAGGACCGCCGTCCCAGAGCAATCACTGCTTTTGTCGACCCTGTGAATGTTGTATCCGTCTGGACTGAATTGGTTTCTCCCTGTGAGATTAGTTTCCTGTAAAAGAAGAATGTCAGGTTTATTAGTTTTAATAAATAATTTTAGTGTGATACGCCTAGCTAACGAATGAATAGAGTTTACATTATATGAGAATATACTTATTCTGCTTATTGTGAACATAATTCACAAATAAGTCAACCCAAAACGGTTGTTTTGGACCTGTCATCAAGACTGCTATAATTAGCAGGCACGACTTCTCTTGCTTTCTGCAGAATTGTGAAAAGGTCTGCTCCAAATAGCCTTTCCGTATCGTCGAAGATGTTAGATTTTCCAGTAGATGGTGCCGGTTTTGGAGCTTGCTTACTTACTGGTTTTTTGCTTGCTTGGATGGTTGGTGGTGGTTTGTTTATTGTTGCTGGCTTGCTAGCAGTCCCCATAGCAGCTATACTAGCAAAGCTAACTCCTTTCACTATTGCTTTTGCAGCAGATTTCTGGGCAAACTTATGCTGATCCATCTTCTTTTGGGCGGTTTTTACTTTTTCCGCCATTTTTTCTTTATATTTAGGACATCCTCGATAGTTTGCAGGATGTCCAGATTTTTGGCAATTTGTGCAGAAGACGTTGTCGTCTTTCTTGTTGTCTACATTTCGCGGACATTGGCCAGGTAAGTGTTCGTCCTTGCACTTAACGCATCTGTATTTCATGCCGCAATTGCTTGCGACATGTCCAAACTTTTGGCAATTTTTGCATTGGGTTATGCCGGCTGGTTTTAGCTTTTCCCAATGCACCAGCTGGTTCATTAGGAGGGTTTTTAAGCAAACTGCTGCCTTATCGCAGTTCTTCTCAAGTTCGACAATGAAATGGTTAAATTTCCTGTCGTTCCTCTGCGATTTGAAGGGTTTGACCTCCACTACAGGGACACCCTCTGCTGTCAACGCTTCCTTGACATCCTCAGTGTCAAAGGAGTGGTGAATACCTTTAAGGACCAACAATTCTTTCTTGTCCTCCTTAGCGGTATAGGTGTTGAATTCAGTCTTTCCTGACTGTAGGAAAGACCGAATTCGCTGGTGGCCGTCTTTGTTTATGGCCGTAACGACCGACGACAACATATTGTTAAGAAAGTAAATGGAAAAATGTTCTCTCTTCAACACACACTTCGTTTTGTAAGTCAGTCGATTAGCAACCGTCAAGTAGAAATACACGCTAAAGCGCTTTAGAATAATAAAACAAGTTTTTTTATTAATTTCGGGACTTTGCTCAACAGGTTATGGGCCCAGAACGTTCTTAAGTTTCGGTTAGTTGTTGCGGATTTATATCGAGGTGTGTAATTTATAAATAAATTCACTGGACTTTGATGAATAATAAAATCGTACGTTTTGCAAAAAGTGCAACTAGATTTATATCGAGGTGCGTTATTTATAAATAAATTTGCTGGACCTTAATAAATGGTACAATCGTCGTGTCGTGTATAAGCCAAAAATTTTAAGCAAAGCGTAACTGTACAGCAAAATTGCACAGCAATCGTTGTGTCTGTATAAGCCAAAAATTTTAAGCAAAGCGTAACTGTACAGCAAAATTGCACAGCAATCGTCGTGTCTGTATTAGGCAAAATTTTAAGCAAAGTGTAACTGTACAGCAAAATCGCGCAGCAATCGTCGTGTCTGTATAAGCCAAAAATTTTAAGCAAAGCGTAACTGTACAGCAAAATTGCACAGCAATCGTCGTGTCTGTATAAGCTAAAAATTTTAAGCAAAGCGTAACTGTACAGCAAAATTGCACAGCAATCGTCGTGTCTGTATTAGGCAAAATTTTAAGCAAAGTGTAACTGTACAGCAAAATCGCGCAGCAATCGTCGTGTCTGTATTAGGCAAAATTTTAAGCAAAGTGTAACTGTACAGCAAAATCGCGCAACAATCGTCGTGTCGTGTATTAGCCAAAAATTTTAAGCAAAGTAACTCTACAAAAAATGGATTCGGAATTGTTGCGTGTGACAAAATTAAAAGATCGCAGTCAGTGGATGCTATGGAAGTTTCAAGTAAAGGTATTACTCAATGATAGTAACTTACTAGAAATAGTAACAGATGATGCTCCAAGACCAGAGGACGCTGAAAATTATTCCAAATGGAACCAAGGGGACAAAAAAGCACAAAAAATTATTGTGACAACAATCGGTAAGCAACCCATGTTATATATAATGCAATGTAGATCATCGAAACAAATGTGGGACAAGCTACACAGTATTTATGAGCACAAATCCAATACGAGCGTTCATTTCTTGCAACAGCAGTTTTATAGCTACACAAAGGATCCCAGTGATGATATGGCTACACATGTTGCTAAATTGGAACATATTGTTCAACAATTGAATGATATGAAGGAACAAGTTTCGGATTCCATGGTGATCACAAAAATTTTGATGACTTTACCGGAGGATTTTGCTCATTTTCATAGTGCATGGGAGTCCACTTCTGAAAATGAACGGACTTTGGAAAATTTAATGTCTCGGTTAATGGTTGAGGAATCACGCCTTTTTCAAAAGGATGAAAAAGAGTCAAGTGAAGCATTGTTGGCAAAAAAGGGTGCGTACCGCAAAGCACACAAAAATAAACATGGTAAATGCTTTAGGTGTCATAAGGTTGGGCATTGGAAAAATGAGTGTCCATTAAACAGGAGAGCTAATGGTAACGGTAACAAGGATATTCCAAGGGGTAATGCTCTAATTTGTCAAAGCAATGAGACAGTTGATGATCAAGTTGAATGGTATCTCGATTCTGGAGCTAGTGATCATATGACCAACGATAATAAATGGTTCTCGAAATATGAGAAGTTCAAATTACCCAAATGTGTTAAGGTTGGCAATGGTGAGTCAATTATGGCAAATGGTTTCGGTGACATAAACATTCTTGCCTTCAATAATAAAACATGGGAGCCCAAATATTTATCGAATGTTTTATACGTACCAGATTTACAAATAAACTTGTTTTTGCAAGGTCAAGCTTTGGACAAAGGTTGCCAACTTCAATCAAACAAAGAAAGATGTGAACTGATCAGAGAAGGTGCTGTAGTTGCAGTGGGAGTGAGACAGCAAAAATTGTTCAAAATGTTGTTCAAAATAGGATCAAATGTACTGGCACACTCAGCAATAAAACAGGAATCTCTGAAAATTTGGCATGAACGGTTGCCACATCAAAATATTAAACAGGTCAAGTGTTTTTTGAAGTCAATGCAAATAAGTTATTCGGATGAAGAATCTTTTTCATGTGATGATTGTTTGTTTGGTAAACAACACCGATCATCATTTCCAATGAGTAACGAACGTGCTAATAGTTGTGGTGAAATAATTCACAGCGATGTCTGTGGTCCGATGCAAGAGGTGTCGTACGGTGGATCAAAGTACTTTGTTCTCTTTAAGGATGACTTCTCACATTACCGCAAGGTCTATTTTATGGCTAATAAATCCGAAGTCACTCAGCATTTAATTGATTTTGCCAAATTACTAAAATTAGATACTGGTAATAATTTAAAAATATTGCGATCTGATAATGGTGGGGAATATGAATCCAAAGATGTAAAACGTTTCTTGTCTGCCAATGGTATTCGCCATCAAAAGTCTGTTCCCTACACTCCAGAGCAGAATGGACGTGCTGAACGTGAAATGCGCACGATTGTTGAGGCAGCAAGAACTATGATACATTCTAAAGACTTGTCATTGAAATTCTGGGCAGAGGCTGTCAATACAGCTGTGTACATCCTAAATCGTACTGGAACAAGCCCTATTGCAGGCAAAACGCCGTATGAGCAGTGGTTTGGAAAGAAACCAAGAATTGATAATTTGAAAGTATTCGGTTCTGAAGTTTTCATACATGTTCCAAAAGAAAGAAGACGAAAGTTCGATGCTAAGTCAGAAAAAGGGATTTTTGTTGGGTATCCAGAAGATACAAAGGGTTTTCGAGTATGGAACAATGTTTTAAAAAGAATTCATGTGACTTGTGACGTCAAGTTCAAAGAATTGGCAGATGAAATCTGTATCACGATGAAGAATCATAGTCACAATAAGGAAAAAGATCCAGATGTTAAAATTAAAACCAAAGAAGAAAACCGTGATCATGAGGTGGATGAAGTGTTTGAAGATGTACAACGGGATGATACTGGAAATGTACCTTCAATCAACGGCAAGGTGGAGGAAGTCAACCAACAAGATGACTCAATCAAAAATAAATTGAGAAGCAGCACTAAAGTCACGAACATAGCTTCAGTGGGAGTAAATTTTGCCTTCATTGCAAATTGTGTTGAACCAAAGTGCTACGAAGAGGCAATAAATTGCCAAGATTCTGAAAAATGGATGTATGCCATGAAAGAAGAATTGAGTGCCTTGGACCAAAATGAAACGTGGGAATTGGTCGATTTGCCAAATGACAAGAAATTAATTGATAATCGCTGGATTTTTAAATTTAAACTAAAGAAGGATGGTACAATCGAAAGGTATAAGGCACGGCTTGTGATTCGGGGGTTTACACAAGAGTATGGCGTTGACTACCTGGAGACTTTTAGCCCGGTCGTTCGTTTTACATCCATAAGAATTTTGTTAGCGATCGCAGCCCAGGAACAACTTATTCTAAAGCAGTTTGACATAAAGACAGCTTTTTTGCATGGAGAATTGTCTGAAGACATTTATATGGATCAACCACAAGGTTATAATGATGGTTCGGGAAAAGTTTGTAAGCTTCGCAAAAGTCTGTATGGTTTGAAACAAGCCTCAAGGAGCTGGAATCAGAAATTTTCGAAGTTTCTTGGCAAATTTGGATTAAAAGCCTCAAACTCAGATCCATGTGTATTTATATGTCAAAATGGTCTAGATAAAGTCATGCTTGTCATTTACATTGATGATGGGTTGATTGCAGCAAGCAGTGAAGAATTAATAGCGCCTCTTATCAAGTACTTGCAAGATAATTTCGAGGTGAAAATTGGAAAAGCTGATTGGTATTTGGGTATGGCAATCGAGCGACGAAGTGATGGTTCGATTTTCATACATCAGCAACTTTATGCAGAGAAAATTCTACAACGTTTCAACATGGAGAACTGTAATTCTGTGTCAACACCTGCGGAATCCTGTCAAGTTCCGGGAGATGTTGCAGAACCTGCTAAATTTCCGAACAGGGAAGCTGTTGGAAGCTTGATGTATTTGGCAGTGGCAACACGACCAGATATATCTTTCGCAGTGGGGTACATCAGTCGTTTTATGGAGAATCCGAGTCAGCAAAACGTCAACGCAGTAAAGAGGGTCCTCAAATACATTAAGGGGACTGCTGATTTGGGTATTGTTTTTAAAAATAATCAAAATAAATTTCATTTATATGCTTATATAGTGATGCTGATTATGCCGGTGATGAAACAACACGTCGGTCTACTACGGGTTACATATTTCAGTTGGGTTCAAGTACAATAAGCTGGAGTTCTGAGAGGCAAAAGTGTGTGGCATTGTCGACAACTGAGTCTGAATATGTAGCAGCATCACAAGCAATCAAAGAGTTGGTGTGGTTACTTCAACTTTTAACGGATTTTGGTGTGGATGTTCATCACAAAGTTCCAATACTCTACATGGACAATCAAAGCGCAATTAAATTGGTTAAAAATCCGGAGTATCACAAAAGATCCAAGCACATTGACGTGAAGTTTCATTTCATTCGGGAGAAATTTCAAGAAGGAGTTTTTCAAGTCCAATATGTATCAACTGAGGAGCAAATTGGGGACATTTTTACCAAGCCACTATGTCGAGTAAAATTGGAGAAATTTCGTCAAATAATTGGAGTATTGAATTAATTATTAAATGTTAATCTTAGTACTTAAGTATTGAATTAATTTTGAAATGGATTTAAAGTAGTGGTAGTTTTTTTTTGGGTAAAGTCAATATTTTTGTTCTTTTATTAACGTAAATTGGTTACATTTTTAATTAAGTGGGAGTGTTAAGAAAGTAAATGGAAAAATGTTCTCTCTTCAACACACACTTCGTTTTGTAAGTCAGTCGATTAGCAACCGTCAAGTAGAAATACACGCTAAAGCGCTTTAGAATAATAAAACAAGTTTTTTTATTAATTTCGGGACTTTGCTCAACATATATATTGGCACTCCTCGTGAACTTTGAGAGTTCAGCGACGTTTAGTCTAAAGCAGACTATTGGCAGCATGGCACAAGTTTTTGTTGTTGGTCCCGCAGACTGGTGTTTTTTGGTTTCTGGAACGACAGGTGGTGGTGTCTTTTTAGTGACATTTTGTGCCTCTTTTGCCTTGGCTGTTTTCTCTACAGCGGTAACATTCTGCGGATTGCTTCCTTCAACAGTAACTACTGCAGGAGAAGATGATGTTGGTGGTGATGATGGTCTGGATTCAGACAATCTCCTCCTTTTTGCCTTTACTGGCACGGTTACAGGAGAAGACCGCTCTTTGCGATTGTCTTCTTCTGCATTTTCCTCTTCACTGGTAATGGAATCGGACGCTTCAATATCCGATTCCTCGCCTATGCTCATATTTTCCTCTTTAGAGGAAGTGGCGGCTTCGCAAAGCTGGTTGACTTCATCCAGCCTTTCGTTGAGAGATGCGAGGAATTCACCACCATGATTGGAGACTTCTTGTCTAATTAAGGTTAATACTTCATTAACCTTTTCCTTTCTTCTCTGTTTTTTCCCCATTTTATAGGGCTGAAAAAAAATTTAAAACTATTAATTATAAATATGTGTCTGAAATGAAAAAAGTAATTAGTGAATTTAAATATCTTAAAAAAGTCGCAGGTAGCGAAATGCTCGCTTTTTGGTATGAGGGGTTTTTCCGTAGCCGGTAGCAGGTAGATGAGCGATCTGGTGCGGGATCTTTATGAGATGTGCTCGTGTTGAGCGCTCAATGCTGACTGTGACGGATCCAGCTTTGGCAAGATCTGTTTTGCCGCTATACAAGGTATACCATTTGTTCATCTAAGATTGGTTTTGTCAGTAGCATCCTGCTTTAACATGAGTTTGCATGTACCAATCGTTATGCCTATGGAACCATTTTAAGGTATACGGGGCAGGGTAGTACCATTTTTGGCGAGGTCATCGGCCCTGCAGTTCCCTAGAATGTCCCTATTCCCCGGCACCCAATACAGGTGAATGTTAAACGGCTCCGACATCTCCCTGACACATGATCAGCAGTCTAGGGCTGCAATAGCGTTCGTAGTGACTGATTCCTGGGGTGTCCAAGCTGCTTGATGACTATCAGAGAAGATACGGATATCCTTAGTGGATATGACGCGTCTGTTCAGCAAAGACAGGACTTCTTTAATCGCTATGATTTCTGCTTGAAAAACACTGCCAACTCAAAGCCTTATTGCTGTTTACTTGAGGTATTTTGGACTACCGCAGGTCGGACCAACGGACGGTCAAAAGAAAGAATTCTAGAAATGGGGTATGTGGCAGAGTTCCATTGTTTGTTCACAAACAAATAAATTTGTTAAAAAATATATATTGTGAAATAATAAAAGTTGCATTATTTTTTCATCTATTCACATCTTTTTTGTAGGATTTGGAAAGGCACAATGGAATACTGGAATTATAGGGGGGTATATTGCTTAAACGGTTACACATTTGAAAACTACATTATTGTATCTTCCTTATTTTGTTATACTGTCCAGAGTTAAACGATGTTAACATGCTGATACTTATTTTCCAGTTACACTTCGAAAGAGCACGTGCGCCAGGGAATGTAAAAGTAAAGCTCGCCAAAAGAATGCCTCCGGTTAGCAATAGAAGACAAATGGATCACTAATGAAAATAAAAAATTTTCAGAAACAAAACAGGCCGTGTGAACACAAAACTAAAGTTCAATTTTGTACATTAATAAAAATTTATACACAGAATAATGGTTGTTGTTTCATTACAATATGAATTTTTATGTATCTCTCATCTCTCAAACTTTATAAAAGAGAATTAAGGACAGCCAAGCGCTCTTCTTTAAGACTCTTCTGTGATAAAATAGAAGAATCTTCTGAGGCGTCTGGCTAAGAAAAAACCTCGAAACCAATCCAATAATGCCGAGCTTCCTAAGAAAGGCAGATGGCTCGTGGACTACTTCCGAAGAATCGCTCAATCTGCTTTTAGATACTCATAATTCACGGGAAGATCCCATGCGATAAGTAATGTCGGCCTTGATAGGGCGCTACAAAGCTTCATTCAAACCATACAAATCTGCAGGACCTGATGGCATAATTCCAGTCGAGCTGCAAAGGACTTCAGATATTATCCTTCCTTTGCTGGAAACAATTCTAAATAATTGTCTCGATCTGGTCCATATTCTAGTTTTATGGAGAGAAGTAAACGTGGTTTTTATACCCAAAGCTGGGCGTGTCGTCTGCCAGAAGATCTGTCAGCAGAGGAACCCCACAAGGTGGAGTCCTGTCCCCTTAGCGGTGAATGAACTGCTGGTATGCCTAAGAGGTGAGGGCTGCAGAGTAATGGCTTTTGCGGATGACGTAGCTATTGCCGTCTCGGGAAAATACCCGAATACCTTAAAGGAACTCCTGCAAAATGCTCTCAACAAATTAACTTGCTGGGCTAGATCGCTGTGGGTTAGGGGTGAATCCTCACACAAAAATGAGCTTGTCCTATTCACCAGGAAATATAATGTTTTATAAAAGGTATAAGCTTAACATTTTCTGATAGAGCCAAGTACTTGCGTCTTATTTTGGACAGAAAGCTGAGCTGGAAACCTAACATACAAGAAAGCGTTCGTAAAGCCACTGTGGCACTCATCTCATGCAAAAAAGCCATTGGTAGCCGTTTGGGTCTTCAACTCCATATAACCCATTGGCTATATACAGCAGTAGTAAGACCTACTCTTCTATACGGTGTGACTGTATGGTGGACTGCCTTAAATAAAAAAGTAAACATTGAACAATTAAGCAAAGTTCAAAGATCAACTAGTGTATATGTATGAGCGGAGCTGTTCGTACAACCCCCTCTGCCGCATTAGACAATTTGTTAGACCTTACATCACTCGACATTTATATCAAGCAAGTAGCTGCTAGTTCGACTGTTCGCCTTAATGCTATCTCCCAGTGGACTAGAAATGAAGTAGGTCACTCCTCTATCCTGAATAAGGTCAGGATCCCAGACAACATAGAATACACCATTCCGCAACTCCATTTCAACAAAAACTACCAGGTCAACTCCCCCTCCAGAGCATTCTGGGACAAAGACGCCTACTTGGAAGATGAGCACATTCATTTTTACACAGATGGGTCAAAACTGATGACGGAGCCGGCGGAGGTGTGAGCTAAATCTTAGCCTCTCTTTCCGTCTTCCAAATCACTGTAGTGTTTTCCAGGCTGTTATTATGGCGATCAGTGAAGCTTTGTCTTGGCTGAAGAAAACATCATATTCGCTAAGGATATCCGTATATTCTCGGATAGCCAAGCTGCACTGAAATCCCTGGAATCAGTCTCCACAAATTCAACTCTAGCCCGTAACTGTCGTTCATCTCTCGTGGAGATGGCGGAGCAGTTCAATATCCACCTGTGTTGGGTGCCGGGGCACAGAGACATTCCGGGTAACTGTATGGCTGACGAACTCGCCAAGCAAGGAAATACACTACACTTTTTACCTGATCTTGGTTCCATAGGCATACCCATCGCTACATGCAAATTCTTCTTAAAGCGGGATGCTAATGTAAAAACTAACTGTCGGTGGTCAAACGGTACAAATTGCGTAGCGACAAATCAGACCTGGCCCAATCTGAATCCGAAACGCTCCATCTCTCAAAAAAGATGGCACATCGGCGCTATTGTTGTTGTTGTTGTAGCAACTCCAGGCCTGAAACGGGACCAAGAGGAAGCCTTACAAACATTAAACTCTCATTCACCATACAAACAAACCCATTCATTCTCGCTGAGTACTTAAATTAACTAAAGGCTAATGGCAAGCAAAGCGGATAGAAAATAAAAGTTCTAAAACTAATTAGACGAACTAAAAGAGGTGTTAGTTATCAAGTTACGTTGGCAGGCCAAGAAAAGCGGCTGCGCCAACAGGGTGGGACCACAGATCCGCAACGTCAAAATCCGTAGGGTGTAGGGGGCAAAGGAAAAGGTGGTTGGTAGTATGGCTGCCTTGGTTACAGTCGGGGCAGAGATCATTGATGCCAGGGATAATGCGAGGTTGATAGCTCTGAAGTATATGACACCAACCCGACCAAAGTTGTGCCAGGGTTGTCCGGGTTTCCCTGGGCAGCGACTTTTCGGTGCTATTTATAGGGGGCCCTGTTAACCTTGCTTGAGGAGACTGCTGCAGAGACTGTATTATAGTGTATACTATTTGAGGCTGAACGTACAGTGGCGAGATTCCAGGTGGCCGAAATGCCTGGGTTTATACAGTCTCTGTACGTCCTGAAGATGATCAGGGTTAGTAATGGAGTGGCACCCAGTTGCGATGCAAAGGGCTGTGTTGTGCCTGGACTGGATATTATTCCATTTAGTGTCACTTAAAAATGACGTCCAGATGGGGGCGGCGTAGTTAAAGATTGAGCGGCCAAAAGCTTTATACGTCGTCATAAGGACTTCTTTGTCCTTTCCCCATGCGGTTCCGGTTAGGGCTCTAAGAACCCTATTACGACTGTTCACTTTACTGCAAATAGTTTTTGCCTGCCTACAGAAGGTAAGGAGTTTGTCGAATATGCTCCTAAAATTTTAGGGTTATTGACTGTAGGGATAGTTTCGTTGTTAATACTAATGTCAAGTGAAAGCTTGACTTCTTTAGTCCAAGAGGTGAACAGCGTAGCAGATGATTTTTGGGAAGCGAGGTGGAGTTTCCTTTTCATGAAAAATTCAGTTAGATCTGTCAGGTAGGAATTTATCCTAAGTGTGACCTCGTTTACATCTGCACCGGAGGCAGCAACAGAGCAATCATCATGTGTATGTAGGCTGACAGCAACCTTTTGATGGAGTCGGGGAGAGTGGAATTCAGTATGTCCTGTAGGAGAGTAGGGAAGTCAACCGTGTCGAAAGCCTTGGACAAGTCGAGTGCCACGACAGCAGTGCGCCAGTGCGGGCGGCGATGGTACCGTCCGCAATGTGGGATGTCAGCTCCGTTAAGGCGTTAGTAGTGCTGCGATGTTTCCTAACGCCATGTTGGTGGGAGGCGAGACTCAAGTGTTGATGAAGACTGGGGAGGATGAGTGTCTCTAAAGTTTTGGCTATAAGAGATAGCAGCGAAATTGGTCTATAAAACGATCCTTCGTGGGCGGGTTTGCCAGTCTTTAAAACTGGAACTTTCCTGGCAATTTTCCATACGTTGGATCGCCGGTGATCGGCAACCAGTTTTTGTATGTCCTTCGTTAGCTGAGTAACTCGGAGGTCAGCAGGATCTGTAACTTCCGGCAGGAATGAATCTTTTGGCGGCACGAACTGCAATGTCACGGAAGGACTTCGCACCAGATATGGCGTTCAGTGGATAGTGCAACTGGTGCACTTCTGTATCGACGAAATCAGAGAAACCTTGCCAATTGGCTTTGTTGTGGTTTATGTAGGTTCGCTGTTCGGATATGACAAAGCTGTCTGGTCTATCCACTGTGATCACAATAGGGATGTGATCAGAGCTAAGCGCTGGTGCTGCCCGCCATGATAGGGAACCTAATAGCGAGGTGCTGGCTATTGTAATATCAGGCGAGCTAGAGCACGTGTCGGTGATCCTGGTGGACAAAGTCAGTATCTTCTAGTGTGTCCACAATGCAGTTTCCACGATTGTCCTCAGGGAGAGCGGAAAACCAAAGGGGGTGATGGGCATTGAAGTCCCCCATCAGAATTTTGTTTTCACCCTGGAAAGGTGCAGTAGGGATGGTTGATAACCATTTGCTGTGCTGTTTACGGGTGGTATGTAAACATTGGTGAGTAATATCTCGAAGTCTCCAGTGTTTACTGAAATACTCATTGCCTCAAGATGAGGATCGGGGGAGGGTTGCTGGCAGATGTTTTTGTAGGATACATTCTGCTGAAGAATAAAAGCGAGTCCCCCGCCTCTGTCGGATCTGTCATGTCGAATTATTTGATAACCGTCAAAGGATGTCAATGAGCATGAGTTGGGAATTTTGGTCTCCTGAACGGCAGCAATTAAGATGTTATTGCGAAACATATAGTGGGTGATCTCTCATAATTTGATTCGCAGGCCATTTCTGTTCCATTGAAGGATCTTGAAAGAATTTACTGAATGGCCTGTGGGCTGGCCGTGTTGATTTTGTGGAGAGGGGGTCGGTGCATTGGTAGTGCACAGGGGTGGTGGTGGAGATGGAAGGGAGGGGGTGGAGGGTTGTTGTAAAGCTCCTAGGGAACAGCATGTGCCAACGAAATTGATGTTATAATCGTTGGCACTGTGTAGCCCTGAGCATTGCTGCAGATGACACCAAGAAGTGGATCCAGGTGATCCAATCTCAAACCCTTTTGTTGTGTTGACGATCTCTGGCCCAATGTCTTGATATGTATTGGGGTCCTTTCGGTGCGTAGAACCAATCGTGGTGGAAAGGCGGTGCTATTGTAGGTGTCATCACATGCAGGCATGCAGCAAAACTTGGAGTCTTCTCTAATGACTTCTGCAGAAGCGCATCGATGAGGAGGAGGAGGAGAAGGTGATCATCGTCCATCTTCTCTGTACTTGTCCAGCCCTCTCCCAAAAGCTTAAACTCCATATGGGAGCTTTCTTCTACAACGACACTAATGATCATTGACATGAACATTGACAGTAGTAGTCCCTACGCTTCATACGAAGCTCCAATCGGCTCATCAAGTAGGTGGAAGGAATTTTTCCTGATCCGTGTGGTATCGTAATGAACCATTACTGGTCTAAGTGTGTCGCATTCACTGACAGCCACCTTAACCGAACCTAACCTAACCTAAGTATCAACTTACAAAACTAAGAAAAAAGATCAATCTTTAAATTTTGGAAGCAAAATTACACCGACACAAGTTTTTGACTCACATGATAATTTTGGTAATTTCTTTAGCCAAAGAATAATTAAAAATAATTTATACCATAATCATAAAAGGCATAATGTAAAGTTCACTTCTAGCTTAATTTTCCAGTTAGCTGAACGAACATGAACAACTTCATGTACACTTACCATATTAACTAAAAATCGAGGTTTTACCGGGGTTTAAAATAAAATTTATTGTAAACTTAAATAAAATGCACAATGCCATAATAAAATAGAGAAGACATACGTATGAACTAATATAAACACAGATTGAAAAGACACACCAGAAAGCTCTTCTAAGGAAAATTCAAAAGAATTTATTAACTTGCAAAATATTTACAATATATACGAGTATTTTACAAGAACTTACAAATAATTAAAATCACAGTTTGTGTGATTAAGCTTTTGCTAAGTTAAACGCTGCAGGGAATCGAAATATTGTCAAGAATTTGCAACGAAAATTGCTTAATTAAAAGCAATTTGACGATAAGAATTGGTTTATCGCACGGTTGCTTTTCAATTTCACTAATTAACTACCGATAGTATATGTTTTAATTATTTCTACAGTCATGTCAAGTAGTACTCATTTAAATAAACAATATTTTGGCGCAGCGTCATTTTGTTTAACGATACCATAATTGATAAGCACCATGTTTAATCGATTATATAAATACACAGCAAAACAACACAAATTAATTGGACACCACAACGGCAACTGATTGTTGACTTAAATAGGAATATAAATTCCATAATTTGAATATTAATATAAGTTAAGTTTTAATCAGTAGTTTTGTTTTAAGTTTCATACAGACAATTTTTTCTATAGTTTCCTCAACAAACACTTAAGTAATAATGACATTTCTTGCTCATTGTCAAAAAGTAATTCAAATATTGAATACAAGCGAAACAAAATGGTATTAAATAACTAGTAGTAAACACTTTTGGGGCGATTTAAGAAAAACAAACGCTATATACCACTGAGCTTTGAATATCAGTCATCTTTGAAGTAGGACACAAACACGACATCGCCGCCAATGTTAACGAGACATTGTCCCTATATGGAGAAGGAACAAAAAGAAACTGAATTACTATTTTGTATTATAAATATGTAAAGTTATAAATGCATACTTGATTTTTATGTTGATTGTCGACCAATATAAGTTCAGTCATGTAAAACGAAACCATTGCATTGCCACCCAATGCTGATATGTGTGCGCGAACAACTGCGAGCAGCTTTAAAATTTAAAAGAAAAGTTTCAATTGATTAGTTTAAGGCAATAAATAAAACTCCTTGAGTTATCACCTCAGTTATAAAACTATGAACAAAACCACTTATTCCGCCAATTTCCCGAATCGACGTACTTTCGCGAATAAAGAAAAAATTCAAATTTCCGTAATATTTCTCGATCTTTCCTCCTGGAACAAAGCTAAGTGGAGTTATATCAACACCGTATCGGTCTCTTATGGGATGCTGCAAGAAGGATAATTTGAAAAATTACAAATGACTCAAAAAATATTTTTTTTGTAGTGTAACTTACATATCGTGGCGTTCGGATAGGAACACTATTTTTAGTTTGAGATGGTGATGTTTTTCTAATTTTCAGTGAATGTGTTCCATATGCGTTGGAAGCCAAATTTGATATTGGTGTGGCAGAAGCCATTGTTTGATCTTCATCTAGTGGGAAAATGAATTCTTCATCTTGAATGCCTCTTTTATTACGACCCGATCCGTTCGTTTCGGTTGTTGCTATTGAGTCACCTATGGCACCAGATGCAGTGGAGGTATTAAGGGTTTTTCGTCGGCATTTAAATTTGCTTAAATCGCCTAAACTAAGTGCCATGCCAGTGACCAATAATTGTATCTGATCCTGTAGATTTTTAGTAACAAGAATAAAGACATTATTATACCTTATAAAGGCAGACATGAATACTTTTGAGCATTCTAAAATCTACATTCATTTAGTGACGCTTAGCAAAATCGAAAGGCATATGCAAGTGTGTCTTCATGCCAGCCGAATCAACAACTGATCAGATTTTTACCCTTGGGTAGAGTAAGAATTTCAAAACACTCTACACCATCATACAACAGCAGGAAAGACAAACACTTCGTGGGATGTAAGAAGGGGATCCAGGTGATCCCATATCAAACCTGTTGAACATAGACCAATTTCGCTGCTCTCTCCTATAGCCAAAACTTTAGAGACACTCCTCCTCTCCAGTCTTCATCAACATTTGAGTCTCGCCTCCCACCAACACATCTTTAGCTTTAGGAAACATCGAAGCACTACTACTGCCTTAAAGGAGCTGATGAGCTACCGTCGCCCGCACTGGCACACTGCTGTCGTGTTCCAAGGCTTTCGACACTGTTGACCACTCTACTCTCCTACAGGACATTCCACTCTCCCCGACTCGACTCCTTCCTGTCAGCTTACATAAATGGCAGGAGCGCATATGGGGAATTCAGAAATTCCTGCTGAAAGCATCGGAAACTTAAGATGGGAGTCCAACAAGGAGGGGTTCTCCCCCCATCTTATTTAATATCTGTTTCTCGATGCTCCCTACTCCACCTACTGACGTTAAACTGATCACTTACGTTGGTGATTGCAGCCTC
This sequence comes from Nephrocerus scutellatus, assembly GCA_947095585.1. Taxonomy (NCBI): domain Eukaryota; kingdom Metazoa; phylum Arthropoda; class Insecta; order Diptera; family Pipunculidae; genus Nephrocerus; species Nephrocerus scutellatus. Next base: position 102,183,504 of record OX352762.1, on the reverse strand, counting down.
CGGTGCAGGTGTAAACGAGGTTACACATAGGATAAATTCCTACCTGACAGAGCTATCTGAGTTTTTTAAGAAAACGAAACTCCACCTCGCTTCCCAAAAATCATCTGCTACGCTGTTCACCTCTTGGACTCTTGGAAGTCAGGCTTTCACTTGACATTCGTATTAACAACGAAATTATTCCTACAGTTAATAGCCCCAAAAATTTTAGGAGTCAAATTCGGCAACCTATTTACCTTCTGTAGGCTCGCAAAAAATATTTGCAGTAAAGTGAGCAGTCGTAATAGGGTTCTAAGAGCCCTAGCCGGAACCGCATGGGGTAAGGACAAAGAAGTTCTTGTGACGACGTATAAAGCTATTGGCCGCTCAATTGTTAACTACGCCGCCCCCATCTAGACGTCATTTTTAAGTGATACTCAATGGAATAATATCCAGTCCAGACAAAATACAGCCCTTCGCATCGCAACTGGGTGCCACTCCATAACTAACCCCGATCATCTACATGATGAAACGTCCAAGCTCCGCGTCAGGCAACACAATGAACTGCTGTCAAAGCAGTTCTTATTAGCCTGTCACAATCCCTTTATTTTCTATCTGCTTTGCTTGCCATTAGCCTTTAGTTAATTTAAGTATACTGCGAAGGGTTATTTGTACTGCGAATGAGAGTTTAATATTTTGCGGGTTTCCTCCTGATCTCGTTTCAGGCCTGGACAACAACAACAACACTTCGTTGAAAGGTTAAATCTTAAAATCGGGACCAGTTGGCAGATTTTACGCTGACCACCAAGACCGAACTCTAGTGTACCCCGATGAAAAAACCAAAAGAAAATGCGTATTTTGATCCCATCATACACCCACCCTACTTACATTTTCTGGTAAATCCAGCCGAAACTTAAGATCACAGATTGCACACGGGATCATAGTTCGCAATTTATAGTAGATGGTCTGCAAAAGTCTACAAAAGAATGGGAAACAAAAAAAAACTTTGAGAAATCATCCAAAAAGCTCAATTTTACCTCTGAAAATGTTTTGGAAAGCTACTGGCATTTTGCGTTATATCCAGTTTTGCGCGCCAAATTTGCGTAAACATTTGTAAATTCTTTACAGCATCGATTTCTAGCATGCCCGGCACCATTTGTGTGTTGACCACATGAAATCCCTCCGGTGGATATGGCTCCATTAGAAGAGAGATAATTTCCAAGTCTTCAATGTCATCTACTTCGAGAACGCAAGTGTCTTTATTGCCACAATTTAAGTCCATATCGACGACCTCATCGTCGGAGTCATCAGTGTCATCGGATTGCTGTTGTTTATCACTGCTACTCTTACTGTTGTGCATTAGATCAGGATCGAAACATTTCAATTGGTATATTTCGCGGTTGCGATCATATGTTTCTTGCAGTTTTTTCTGCAATTCATTCAGTTTGGCTTTATCGGTCCATGAATTGCCGGCGACTATTTTCGGTACAGTTGGTACGGGCAGTGCAGTTAAGAATACAGCTGTCCCCGTTGCTATTAAGGCAATCATTCGTTCTCCAATGGAAACTTGAGCCTTTATGCCGAAAATTGCATTCATCCCTTTCGCTTTAAGTTTATTGATTAAAACTCGATGCAGCTCATATTCCAAAAACGGTAGTCCATCAGATATTTCCTTGGCATTCAGTTCGGAGCGAAGTTCCTTTTTGGCGCGAACCACTTGAGCTTGCATAAAGCAACCGCGACCTAACACAATAATGTGTAAATCCAAATACAATTCGCAGTGAATAAGTGAACTTACCAGTTACCTGCATATGATCAGGAATTTCCAGAGTCGTTATAAGTACATCGGGCACTTTACCTTTGCGACAAATTGCACATTTTCTCATCATCACATGAAATGGCATCGAAGCCAAGCTGTATGGAATGTGGCACATCATGCACACGTTTGAGGAGTATGAGGATGAAGGAAATGCAGTTTTGCGCTTTCCCGTTGTACTGACGGAGCTAGCTGCATTCATGGATGATGATAATATGTCTTTAGTTGTAGTAGTTTCTATGGAAATACCATTTTTGCTCTCTCTTATCGCATCTCGGTCGCGATCCTCTAGCGACGTCGACATTCCTGAATTCTTCGATAATGTAAAAATATCCGGTTGTGATGTCAAACGATTGTATGTCATGTTAATAACAGCAGCAGTTCCCGTTGCGGACAAGACGCAAACGTCATCACTGCAATTATTTGAAATTTAAAAAAATTCGGCATTAACATGAAAATTGAAACACTAACGAAATTGTTGTTGATTCTGAATATCCCAAAACAACATTGCATCCCAGTGCTCGAGCATGAGATCGAATTTCCATTCTGAGTTCAGTCCACCATGAATCTCGTACTTCTGGCTCATCTGGATTGGGTACCCTTTCCAGAAGTTTGACCGAACGTGCAGCAACAGATGCACCTTCGAAACAAAGACATTAAAATCTATTTAGCAGCATAAATTCTACTTGAAATTTAAACATACCCAGGTGTAAAATAAAGCCAGGAGGATATTTCGTTATAGTTAGAAATGGATATTCCAACATATCCAAGTTTTCTGCTTTTGCATTCTTCAGAGTTGTTGGTTGGTTGATTTTCATCATTGCTGTGGCTGCTACCAATCGTTCACTAGCAACACAAATCGAGTTTCCTGTAAGATATTAGAGTTTATTTTAAAAGAATTCAATTTTGGAAATATCCAAACAAAAAATACATTAACTGGATCATAATTATATACCACAGAAGGGTAACCATAAATGCTAACATTATCACATTTTATAAATAGTTAGAACAATAGTATAGATATACAGCTGACAGGAGAAGGTAATGAACAATTAATTATTAATTCATTATTATTCATCAACTTCGAATGAAATGTTGTTGAATGTGTTGTTGATTTGGTTGTTGTCTTAATGTGTTGTACACTAACACTTTCAGTTACAGTTAAGTTTATAGTATTATGGTATTTGTCTCAAATAAGAAGCTTAAATATTTGTATTATAGTAAAGTCTAAGTTTAGTATAGCTGGAGAAGTTGCAGTTATGTAAGAAGAGAGATTTCAATGGAAGAAATAAAATAAAACAGGAACACATAAATACTACACATATATGCAGACATGCCAGTATTGCTAATTGCACCTAGTTAACTTATAGCGCTTTCGATTGGGACACCAAACCTTCAATCTACCCAGCAAATCGAAAGCGCTGTTAGTTTATGTTATTATAAATCTTGAAGCTTTTTTTGAGGTTTAGTACACGTATTTTAATGTACGACTTATATTACAGAACATTCATGCTTGTACAATTATATACGATTTTTAAAAACTGCGTTATTTTAATGAGATACATTATTCCATAAGTATGACAAGCAAAAGACACTGTTTCTTAGTTTCGCCATTCACTTCGTTTGTAACGACCATATAAACTCGCATTGAAAACTGACTAGACTAACTGTTTAGATGTCCGTTAGCAACTAATAGCGCCTATTACACCTATTAACTTATTAGCACGGAATATTCTAAAGATAAAAGTTTAAAACGAAATCTGGCCACACTGAAATGTCAAAAATGCTGAAGACGTAGTATTTAAAAACGGCGCGTTTGTAATGGCGACCATCAAAAAGGCGCACGATTATTAAGGCGCGTGATCAAAAAGGCAACCGATAAAATGGCGTCACTCAACATGAAGATGGGGATCTGCATTGCGATTGATCGAGAAACTACTGACTGCTCAGAGCCAGTAGCGCAACAATCAAGTTCGTGATGTAGTGCTTGCTTTACCTCCTAGTGGTGATCCCCGGGCAACTATGTGTATAAATCCTTATATATGTAGGCTAAAATTGCAAGTGCGAACGGTCTAACGTTCCTAGTCTAGATAACATGGGCTAGCGAAAAATGCCGCTACTGAAACCGACACAACGCCTCGGATAAGTAATGATCGAATAATGACGACTTTTGGCTATTGTACCCGTACTAAGATTGGTTACTGGAATGTGAGGACGCTCCTTGATTCAGGGAGTGAAGGACCTCAAAATGCCAGATTTCTTCAACTGGAACGTGAGTTTCTTCGATATAATTTGGACATACTGGGAGTGAGTGAAGTAAGATGGTTCGACGCGGAAGAGTACCAATCCCAAACGTGTAACATTGTGCTACTCTACTCCGGCAAACCCTCCGGCAGTCCCCGTGAATTTGGAGTGGGTCTGCTGCTAACGCCAACAGCACGCTTCAAATTTTATATAATATAACAAAGAGAACAAAAACTAAAGGACAATTCCCCAATATTTTGTTAACGGCGTCCCTGGCTCCCAACACAACCGACATCGTACAGCTGTCACGCTGCCATAATGACTGCTATTATATACATTGTACAGATTACCCAAGACGCTGCCCCGCTTATCCTTATTGTTAGTGTCTGTCCAGTGTATCTAGATGGTATAAATACGCTCTCTAGTGCTCTCTCAAAGTACTGAGGATTTGGATAGAAGGATCCCGAATTAAGTCGTTAAGAGGCTGACCGAGCGAAATGATTCCTAGTAAGATCTAAAATGACACTGAAGATTCTTAAAACTCTGGAAGCGTTCTAGAGTTTTTTAATCGACACATAATGCCTGTAATTGGAATTGTCGCTTCTATACATATTCATACACGCTTTAAGGCATTTTCTCTGTAGGACTCCGAATTTTTCCACATATTGGACGCACATATTTCCACGTCTTAGAGGAGTGCGAAACAGCAGTTCTAGTACTTCCGGAAAAAAATCTGCATAAAAATTCAAAAGTTATCTGGAAAACTTCGAATCACGGATATTTAAATCCACATAGTTCAGTTATAATAAGTTGATTGTTTAATTTTTACAATATGATGACGATGATATTGAAGCAAAAAATGATTCTCCACAAGCACCCAGAAATAGAGAACGACAAATGAATTATTAATGAACAACAAACATTGTAAATGATCATGATTAAATTATTTATAATAAAAATGTATGGTTTATTATTTACTTTTATATTGCCAAAAAAGTTTCACTTCTACCGTATGGTCTTAAGCCCTTTTTTGGATTGTTAGTATTGTTTGAAAAATCCACCCAAAATTGACTTCGTCGACAGCCACCATATGAACTGATCTTTTGAAAACAAGAAAATGTTAGAAAAACAATATTTTTATGATTTCTTTTTGTAAATTTTAACCATATTCTGTTTGGCATTATAACACCCTTTATAAATAAAGTACGAAAAAGCTGTGGAAGCATTTTTATTTGTAATTTGTTATACGATCTTTTTTGACTCTATAAGAACATTTTATTCATTTTTCAATAAGCACAAAGAGAACAGCTGTACAATTAAGGATCAGGTACTATAAACAAATCAGTTTAAGGAGACTCTTCCCCAGTTTTGTTATAGTAACCTAACTTGAATTTGTGTAACCCCGTCTCGTCACATCGGCAGTATTTGTACTGTTGTTGATGATGTTTTTGAGCCAGACAAACAGACGGACGGATAAGTTGTCGGACAAAGTGATTGCTACACATCATCACGCTGTAGAGTGTTAATTCAATCGCACCAATTAACAAACATGCAACACAAATACACCAAATACAGATATGACATCATGAAAACAATGAAACTATCAGTTTGAAGACTTCTCTAATACTAATATTACTTACTTTTACGCCCAAACACTGCAATTGAGGAGAGAATTTTAATCATATAAAAGAAATAAAAATAATTAAACCCATTATCACTTAAATTTACAGGAAAAATACAAATATATAGTACAGTTAAAATGTAAACCTCATTATTTCTCAGCAGAAAGGGTTAAGGGTGGGAATTTAAATCCCTTTTAAAGCAAGATACCATAGTGTGCCAGGAATACAAAATTTATATAATTCTTTCAAATGCATTGACTGGCCAACTTGAAGAGAACTACTACAAGACTCTCACCGGCCTTAATTGAGCAAAATTGAAGGTAGGCCAAACAAAAAAGGATGGCTTCGACGAGGACGCCCGGAGTGAACACTTGGCCTGTGACTTTTACTTTTATTTACTTTTATTTAACTTGACTTTGTCTGTCTTTCAGTTTTTTCGACTTCTTATAGGTCCTTTTTTGTGGGCGCCATGGCTCAGTGGAAATACGCGTGGATACTGAGCAGGAGGTTCGTGGTACGAATCCCAGTAACATCAAAAGTATTTTTTACGGTGGCCCACCTCTCGCGAATGTGTGACAAACGTTCCGAGAGTAATAACTTGTCACGGAAAGCTTCTCAATTCGCCGTTCGGATATGGCCTTAAATTGTAGGTCCCTTCCATTTGTGTCCAAAAATATACATACGCAACACAAATTGTCGCGAGAAGCTAGGCCTTATATAGGTCTTTTTAACCATCTTTCACACGACCTAGAGAGCTGAAATTTTGTGAGCAGCCCTGTGTCATGGGCCATGTGATACATGTCACGAGTCGAGAGTGGCGCGTGTGATGCGTGACCAAGTGGGTTACCTGTGAAATAGACCCCACCCCAAAAACAGATAATTTGACGATTATTCCTAAATAATAAAATGTAATAATAAAAGGATTGTGTGGCGAGTGTCGATCTATACATACAAGTTTGTACCCTAAAAACGAAGTTTCTTACACTAACTTGTTATTCTCTATAACGTACACACTTAAAGGATTTGCACTCTTATAATCCAAAGCTCTGTGTGGGTCTTCGGAAAGAAGAGTTTAAGGAAAATATGAGATGTCTATGCACATGCGAATCTGGCAATTAATTCTACACATTGGGCTGCTAAAGAGGGAATCTCTGAATTGGTTGGTACGTGTGAAGATGTCCTTAATGATAGACCCGTGAGTTCGAGTTGAGGCACGAGTATTGCAGATGGGTTGGAGGATGCACGTGAATATTTCTTGCCTTGAACAACGCTTGTGGAAAAAGCGAGTCGATTGTTTTCACAATATGTTTGTCACTAATAAGTTATAACGCACGGATCTTTATTTTGTCTAGTTGGTGTAATGTGATCTTGGGAGCACCTGAGAAGACAGTAAATTTGTATTCAAGTTTTGAACGAATGCCTTGTAAACAGTAGCCAGATGTTTGGGAGTGAAGTTTTAGGAAACTTCAACATTTCGCAGTATTTTTAGCGATGACGAATATGTTTTCGTTTAACTAAGCTTGTTGTTGACGCAGATACCGCGTATTCCGAATTATTCAATTTCATTGATGCAAGATCCATTCATGGGCACAGAGGACAACATTGGGTTTTGGAAGCGTAAAATTCTACTCTACTGTAAGGTGGGGATCTTGTTACACTGTTAAGGACAGAACTTAACGTGCTTAACATACGTTATTGTTCAAGTTCCACTTTCGATAAAGAGTTGTGCGTGCATAAAGCGTGAACTCATATGAAAAACAGAGAACGCTGTCTTCAGAGAGAGAAAAAATTAGATTAGAAGTAGCAGACTTCCATTCGATCACATCCATTCTTCGTAGCAGGACTATACATGCTAACCTTGGCAGCTGCAATATTACAAAATAAGTCGACAGAGGCACTGCCAGGCAGTAATTTCACCATTACTGTGGCTAATGGTAATTAATAAAATTCTACTAAGACTTGAGGAAGATAGAACGAAGGTAGTTGGGTACGCAGAACACGTAATTTTACTCGTATCAGGGTAGCACCTTTCCGTGATCGGCGAAGGTTTGGAAAGGTCCCTGGATAAAGTTGTCTCCTGGGCAACAAACTTTAACCTTGGAGTTAACTCAGGGAAAACTGAAATGTTCACCAACAAATCTAAGAAAACCCCAAATATCTCGGAGTAATCTTCAGGCTAACAGAGAGCACTGCGATAAGAAAGCATGCGTTGCCCTCTATGCCAGCAGCAAAACCATCGGTATGAAATGGGGCCTTCAACAAAGTTCAACAAGTCGTGCGACCAATTCTTACCTATACATCGCTAGTCCGGTGGCCAGCGATGAGGAAAAAGTATAATCCCAATAAGCTCAGCAGATTACAGCGATCAGCAGCAGTTGGAATCAAAGGAGCTCTACGGTAATGCCCTCAACACCATCTTACACATAGTATCTCCTGACATAGATATCAAGTGAACCTGTAATGTACTGCAAGCAGATGATACCATTATCTACTGAATACTCAAACTTAGCTTCAACTTCTCCTTTGGCGTCCAATTTCCTACCAGGCGAAACTGAAAGAATGGAACAGTAACAAGGCAATTTAACCTAACAATATTAACTGACTGCTCCAAGATGATAGAGTCGGCGCAGGTATCTTCTCGAATGAGCTCAATCTGTCAAGGCCATACAAGCTACCCGATCCAGCTAGAATTTTCCAAAAAGAGGAGATTCTATTAATTGGGAGGCCTGCAAGGCACTTAGGCTCAGTATCACACATATCGGAAGGGTTGGCATATGTGTTGATACTCAATCTGCCATAAAGGCGATTCATAACATAACCATAACCTCGAAATTTGTTAAACAATGCCAAGAAGAATTGGATCCGATTAGCAAAATCCCGGGTGCCGGGTCACAACTACATAGAGGGAAACGAAAGGGCGGACGAATTGGCCAAGAATGGCGTCACTATGGACACCGGCTCTACGGAAAGAGTAAGCTGTTCAATAAGCTCAGTCAAGAAACAAACCGTCTCCCTTTTCACAGCTAAGGTAGAGCAATCTGATATCAAGAACCCCAAAAGATATTGCCAGAATTGTGGCTATCAGCAAATGTCATCGACCAGTAGGCAGCCATGCTGCTAAGCTGGGTATACCGCACAACAATATCTGTAGAAGTTTTAAGGATATGCAAATGAGAAAGAAACACTCATACACTTTCTCTGTAGTTTTCCAAGACTCTGTACTTTAGGTAAACCATTTTTTGCCAACCTGAAAAAGCTCTCAGATTACAGGATCAACGAGTTAATCTCGTATTTGACGCTGCAGGCTGGATCTAAACCAATTAAATATCCTAGAGCTTTGTGGTATCAAAATGGTGCACTCTAGCGGTAATTGAGGAGGTCGCAAGTGTAGCGGGTTCACCACTCTACCTACCTAACTACCATTAATAGAAAACTAATATTAAAAAATTCAATGCTAATGGAAAACTCCATAGCAATATCATTCAAAAACTAAATGCCAATGAAAATTGCCCGAAATCCATCCGAAAGACTAGCAGAATCATGTAAAACACCATTGAGAGACTTAACGAACGAATAATACCGGCGGCTAACTTTATATCAAATATGGTGTCGTATTTTCCAACCGAATAAAAAAACAACACATTTTGTATAAGGGCTCGCTTTGATTAATTAAGAGTCTAAGCCAGCACACTCGTAACACTAAATTAATTTTTCTGGTTCGGACGCATTGCAGCGGTAAAATATATACGTATTGTTCAACCTTTTACGCTGCTTCGAATTTAAATCTTCAATCTATAAATAAGGAATCTGTAGATGTAGTTTATCTATGGATATTTTTCCGATCATTGCACGGACCTAAGAATGAATAATTGAATTGAGCAAATAAAAACTTCAATCTTTAATATAAATTTCGTCATCCACACTTATAAAACAGGAATTGTAAAATCAGTGTACCCACAATCGCTTAACAGCTAATATTTTCTTGCATAACAGAAACATTTTTGCTAACAAAGATAATTTTTACCTTTTAATCTTCTATTTCCCCTTACTCACCTTTAACTGCAATATTTAAATCCGAATCTGACGATCGCCGACCCATTTCTGAAGAAGAGGGGATGTTGTTTTGAGCCGGTGTTAACTGTCCAGTCTCCAATTGTGTTACAGCGGATGAATTCATACCATTGATATTGCCCAACTTGGATGGACTGGGAGACAATTTACAGCGCTGACCTGACGTTGAGTCCGCCGACGATGCAGTGCTGCGTACTTGACCAGCAACGGCACATGGTGTAGGAGTTGCAAAACGTTTGCTACTTGGACTAAAGCGATTTTCTGCAATGCCACTAACACCAACTACTTCGTTCGATGATCTAGGATTTTTAATGCATAGTGGAGAAGATGGTGCAAGCAATGACAATTTGCTAATGTTAGTACAACAGTTATTATTATGTATTGTCTTATGATTATTAGCAATATCGGACAAACTAATGGAATTTTTTTTCGTTTGAACTATACTATCAAATGGTAATAAGTCATCTGACTGAGATAATACGGAATCAATTGTGTTACTAGATTCAGAGGGAGTTGGGGTGGACGGACATATTTGTAAAATTGGAGAACTGAATGGTGGAAAGTTGCAATTTTCGGGTGTGACTTTAGCGCATAATTCGGACTCGGATTTACTCAAATTAGTTAGCGAATAAAAGGGTAACTGAAATGATGGGGACTGAACAAAATCGAATGTGATTTCCGGTTGAGATGAGTAGAATGATGTTCCTTCGTGCTGTTTCAATTGATTTTGAGGTGATGATGGCTCAATAATCTCTATGTGGGTGATTTCAATTTCTTTTGGTTTAGCTGATGTGATGTTGGAAAATGTACTACTATCAACTTCAACGTCTATGGTCTTTAGCGGAAGTTTAACATCACTATTTATGGTGGCAAATTTTATTTCAGCACCAGCATCAATTTGAGGGCATTTTTCATGTGACGAAAGCGATGGATGTGTTAAATCCTGTAATTTTTTGTTCAAATTATTGGGGAAATAACAAATTCTTCTTCAAACAAACTGGTAACTTTAATGTAACGAATTTCTCTGACCTGCTTAGAATGGAATTTCAGCGAGAAATGTTTTAAATCATCCAAAATTGTATGCTTCGGTGGCATGTAAATATTGTCATCGACACTTCTATCAAGACCGGGCTGAATCCAATTGTCAACATCTGTCTCCTCGAGGCAACAAATGTTCAATATCTTTTCTAACTTTGAAACAGCAATATTTGACTCATCATCATAGTCAACGTCGCAAACTGGACTAATTGATTGTTCTTTTGGTAAAGATCGCTCATCGATGTTTGTTTGCTGTACATGATTTCCAGCAAATTCACTAACCGTTTCCAACTTATCATTTTCCGTTTTACATTCCACTGACGTCGATTTGGTTGATGGATTTAACTGAATTGCCATTTCAGGAGATGATGATTTACTTTCAAGCAATCTATCGTTTTGTTGTCCTTCATTTGGAAAGTGTGAATCGTGATGAACTGGATATGAGAATCCTTCAAGTGAATTACCGCAAGCACCACCACTTAAAGGGAGCATTATAGCTGATCGAGGAGGAGTAAGCGTTACAGAAGCATTTTCATTTTCCAAGCAAATATTAGGAGATGATCGTGTATTGTCTTGAAATTCTGATATTGCATTCATATTTGGTTGAATTGAGTGATAAACTAACGAATTTTTCATGCCAGATTCATCGCTAATTGACCGGAAAATGTGCGGCATTGGCTCATCTTGCTCTGGGTGGAGCATCTGACGATGATGCCTATGGGGTTGCTGTTGGTGCAGATGATAGTTGTGCTGTCGATGGTGCTGTGGTATATTGTCACTGTCGATCAGTTGATTTAATACTGACTCTGATGTGGTCGAACAAAGGCTATTGAGTGATTTCGACGTCTGTGTTGTCTGACTCGTCTGACTGTCTGACTTTTCACCATTGTCGTTAATTTTTTTCATAAAAGCAGAGTATTTCTCATTGAGCATGTTCCGCGATGTATGCGTAAATCGACGAACATGATGCTTAAATTTACTTGTCGACTTTTCGCCACGTTCATCCTCCTGTCGGATTAGCGATTTCATAATTTCATTTTTGTCAATTGAACGTTGATCTTCATTGATCTCATAGGAGGACACTGACTTCTTTAAAACACTCAAATTTGTTGTCGATGCACTGCAGTCCGTTTGATCAGCATTTAAAAACAGTTGTGAAGAAAAATTGAAAGCTTCACGAAGATCCGCACTTGGGCCAGTCAAGAATTCTAGATATTTTAGAGTTCGTCTGTGATTTGAACAACGTTTTTGAAAGGCAGGTTTTATTTTTTGGACAAAATAAAACATTAATCAGAGATTAGAAAAAGGTTGTTAAACAAATAATATTGAAAGCAACACCATTTCACACATTATTAATACAATAATTCATTTAAAGTGTACTGATAATGTCTACGAAGAATAATTCTTTTAATGTTATTCGATTTGATCGATGGTAAATTGTATGTATCACACGCCCATGCCAAATAAATGCAAACCATAACAGAAGTGAGCATATAAGCTCCACCAGCATTCAATTATCAGCCAGCTTTTCCTAACTAGTACCAAATTATTCCGCTTATCAGTTTAAAGCTGATAATGTACTGAGTCAAGGTAATTATTTTGAAAAAGTGTGATGTTTTTTAACTAGTCTTTTAAAATGTCTATCCAAAACGAAAGAACACTTTCTGAATGCAACGTACACAGATGTCATTAAATAACTAAAAAAGCCCAACCTGATAATTGAATATTTTGACTGGTTACACTTTCGAAGCTAGCTTTTGCAAGATTTTTTTTTAAAGAAAGTATACTTACTCCTCAATCAATGCGCTATCTATATTATTTTGACTGGTTTTTGTATCCTTTATAAGAGTAACTGCTGTTCCAATGCCACGGGCTACCACGCCAACATCTCCTTCGAGATCTAAACACTGTCTAAATCCTATTACTGCATTAGCACCTAGATTAATTGCTTTAAGTCCCATTTTACGTTGCACCTAGTTGGAAAATATAAAATTTTAATATGAAATTTATTTGAAAATATATTTTTTCTATCTAAATATATAAAAATTGTGTGTGTTCGCGCATCAGTTGAGAACGGCTGAACCGATTTTCTTTTTGTTGTGTTCGCAATTGCCAGGACATGGTAATTACGAAAGAGAATTTTGGGAAAATCAACCGGAAAAGTCGGAAAATCGAGAAATTATGTTTTTGTACGGGATTTCGAGCGTATCCGAGTCAGATGGTCTTTTATAGCCTAGACACACTGAGGTCGAAATCGCGATTAAGCTGAAAATGATAACTTGACTTGCAAATATAGATAATAAAATAGTAATATACTACAAATTTATTTGCCTTATGTTAAAAAACTTGTTTTTTTTTAGAAAAGAAAAGATATATGTTGGTTCGACTGGCGAAAGTCCGTAATCCTGGGGATTACCTGCTTGCCAACCCTTTGCGCCCCTGCCCATGTTGTTGTTCTTGTAGCAACTATTAATTCGTGTTAGTCCAAGCGTTGGGTTGTTGAGTTGTGTAGCTGTCGGAGCAGTCCAAGCCCAGAAATGCGGCTGCTTCGACAGGCTGTGTACATAGTGATAGCGGTGTGAGTAACTGAATAGATGAGCAGCTGAATAGATGAGCTGTGTTATGTTGTGATACACCACAGTCCGGGCATTGATCGATGATGCTGTCGCGTAAGCGGTGTATGTAGCTATTCAGAAAAGAGCTCCATCCTGATCTCAGTTGTGGCAGGGTTGATCTGGTTTGTCTGGGGAGGTTTTCCTCGCTTTGATGTATAGGAGGAGGGCGACCTCCCAACACGATGTTATTTTGGCGATCATCTAGTGCGGCTCTGACTGACGCTTGATGAATTGCATTTAGGGCTGCTTTATAGTCTGCTGTGTAGAGGTGTATGTGCGAAGAATTGGTTTGTCTCTTCGCAGAACATAATAACATTTCGGGTGGTGTGTTGAGGGTGAGCAGGTCACGGTTAAGGTGATCGGGTTTTTGGCATGACAGTAGGAATCGTTTGGCGAGAAGCTCGTTGTGCTCTTTCACTTTTAGCATTTGGGTTTCTTGATGGAGATTGAAGCTTCTGCCATTTCGTGTGGCAGAGGCGAGGTGTCCAGATGGGTGCCGCATAGTTAACGACCGATCTGCCAATCACTTGATATGTAGTACGAAGGGTTTTTTTGTCCTTACCCCATGTACTGCCCGCTAGGAATTTGAGGACTTTATTTCTGGACATGACTCGTTTATTAATGTTTCCCGAATGAGTCGAAAATGTCAACAGATTGTCGAATGTGACTCCCAAGATCTTTGGATGTTTGATTGTAGGGATTGTCCTGCCGTGTATCGAGATGTCGAGCTGTAGGTTGACTTATTTGGTCCAGGTGGTGAAAAGTGTAGCGGACGATTTTTCTGGAGACAGGATTAGATTTCGACTGGTAAAAGAGTCTTCTAGTGTATCGAGGTGGGCGTTGATGTTTCTGCAAATGGTGGGGATCTCCTTGCCTGCGTACGATATCAATTTGAATCCGGTAGGTGGTGCAGGGAGATTTGCCTTGTAGTGGTTGAAGAGAGTCGGTGAGAGGTACTCCTTGCTTAACTTTTCTGTATAGCGATTTTTTGTTCCGGAATTCGACGTAAGATTTCCTACCATTAAGGTAGTTGGTAAGCCAACGTTTCATGGTGTTCGAAAGCTGTGACTCTAGGATGTCTTGTAATAAGATGCCTAGGTCAACGGTGTCGAATGCCTTGGATAGGTCCAGTGCAACAAGGACAGTGTGGTCACAGGGACGCTGTTGGTTAAGTCCTTGCGAGATGAGTGTTGTAATCTCCGAAAGGTCTATGGTTGTGCTGCGCTGCTTGCGAAAGCCGTGTTGGTGTTCAGGTAACTGAAGGTTGGAATGAAGCTGAGGAAGTAGTTTAGCTTCTATTATTTTCGCTGTTGGAGACAGGAGAAAAATTGGACGATACGGTGATCCTTGGTCTGCCTGTTTACCGGGCTTGAGTAGGGGAATAATTCTGCCTCTTTTCCAAGGGTCAGGGATGCCCAATGTTTTAAGAGAAAGGTTGAAGATTTGAGTGAGATAAGTGATACCTGTTGAGCCTAGATGTTTGAGATGTTGCGTAGTCCTGACTATCTTTAGAACAAAGAAATCATCCAGGGATTCCTTTCACCAGGAAATATCAAGTGAAATTTTCATAGTGGCACGTGCGCCGTGGTGGGGTGGTTTCTGGGAGAGACTGATCCGGACAATGAAAAATTTGATGAAAGTAACAATCGGCAAAGCAAAACTTTGTTTTGAGCAGCTAAGAACGATAATCGTCGAGACCGAAGAAATTGTCAATAGCCGTCCTCTTACATATGTGAGCGCAGATCCAATGGACCTATCCCCCCTGACTCCTTCAAGTTTTCTTTTTGATTCCCGAAGTTTACCTATAGATTTATCGCCCAGAGAGCCTGACGCAGAAGCCTGGACATCTGGAAGCAGCGAATGAGATACGCCAGAAGTTTAAAAAGCGACGGCTGCTGGAGTATCTTCAACTTTTGCGCTCATTCCACCATATGCCGAATAAATCCACGGTCCATCTGAAAGATGTCGTTTTGGTGGCTGATCAACCTACACCACGCATAAACTGGAAAATGGCAGTCGTTGAACAAGCTTTTCTAGGTAGAGACCAAACGGTGAGGTCTTTCCAAATCAAACTTCCTGACGGTAAGCAGTTTCGACGGCCGATTCAACTACTTTATCCTCTGGAACTTCATCTGCGGTCGAGGATGTTAAAAATTAAGTTATAAGCTACTGCTCTGACTAATGTGTCGATCTCTTTCTTATACGTAAGCCATGAATTCTATAAGCTCACACTAGTGTCATGTAAGTTAGTTGCGATTCTCCTTTACTACCATCAACTTTATTCTTTCGCATTGTAATAAATTTATGAATTTAACCGGAATTGTTTTATTTATCATGGGCTTTTTTACAAGGCTATTAGAAGAGACAAATTGGAGAATCTGAGTGGAATATTCGGAAACTTTCGGAAAACCCCGAAGGAAATTGAATTTTTTTCTTCAATTAAATTTTGGTGTTTTTTTGCATGTTTTGATCATTTTGGATGCTGTAAAGCGTGAAAAGTCAAAGCAAAGCTTGAAAAATCTTAGAAGATCGTGAAATGAATTTATAAAACACACAAAGGTAACGAGAAAAATAAGAGATGGCGCTTATGTGTGATCATTAATGGCACGACCCAGTAGATGGCGTTGTACGTTGACTTAGGCGTTGTGCAATTTGACAGGTGTCCTTTTAGAATAATCATTTTCGATTGTGCGAACGTGTTATTTTTCTTGCTGCTATTAAATTGGAAATTTGAGCATTAAGTCACTGTTTTATGATAATCGAATTGTGTGCATTGCGTCCATAAACGGTACCATTATTACAATCATATGAAGTTTGGTGTGACTTTTACGATTTTTTGTGGATTAATAACTTCAAAGTAGTCAAATGAATCATTGTAATATTTAGAAATTTATATTTTTGATTAAAATGCCGGCTATCAGATGATAGAACCTAGGACTAAGAAACCGTAATTAACAAAGAAGGCACGGTGTCCGTAAGAATGAAACGCAAGAGCAACGCGAAGAAATAAATACGAGCACCAGATCAGGTTCGACAAAAATTGTAACTTGACGAAGAAGTGCGGTGAACGTCGACTTGAATAGCGCTGCTTTTAATTATCTAAAATCGCCTAAAAAGATCTTCGCTGCGTTGATATTGGCCCATTGTCTGCCATGTGCCGGCATTGAAGTTCCAAGCAGAAACGCCAGGGCTATGATGACAAAATTAAATTGCCGGTTTTGACTTCGTCACCGGAGCCATTGCGTACTTATCTCTATGAAGATACAACGCTATCCCGACATTTTTTTGCACAGACGCAACAGTACAATCAATGCTTTAACATGACGTCATTTGGAACCAATGTTGATGCCTTTTGCCGATGACACGACAACACTTGCAACGGCAAAAAACATAATTGACTCTACTAGTAAATTACAGAAGGCTACTAACCTGATTGTAATTGGACAAAGAAATGGCGAATTAAATTAAATGAAGCAAAATCAATCCAAGTGAACTTTACAAATCTAAAAGTTAATCATATACCAATAATGATAAACTCGATAGTAGTACCGCATGCGAACACTGCTAAATATCTTGGCATGACATAAGATGCTAAACTTAGATGGAAGGAAAACATAAAAAAGAAGAGAGAAGAACTAAACATAAAATTTAGAAAATTGCATTAGCTCTTAGGGGGACAATCTGAACTAGCGATCCATAACAAACTGCTGTTATACAAACAAATCCTGAAACCTGTATGGACATATGGTAGCCAACTCTGGAGTTGTGCCAAGAGGACAAATATCAAAATTATACAAACAGTTCAAAATGAAATCCTGCGATGTATTGTTAATGCACCGTGGTACATACGAAACGACAACCTCCATCGAGATCTAAAGATCGAGCTTGTCGCGGATGAAATTAAACATCATGCAACAAAACACCTACAACGTCTGCATCGGCATGAAAATCTGGACACACGCTGTATGCTGACTACCACACCAACAAGAAGACTGCAAAGAACCAAACCATTGGACTTATCGCGACCAGGAGGTCAGTAGACTAACTGTCGCGAAAAATCTGAGGAGGAGTTACAATAAACTGGGGATAATCACTTGATTACGCCGTCTAATCAAAATACTTTATTGTGCAATGTAAATTTCTAAATGAGTCAAGGCTCAGTCGTACTATAAATATAAAAAATAAAAAAAAATTTGTTGTTCGTCACCCCGATCAAATCAATTCAATCATCAGCGCCAAAATACCAGATCCAGAAGCCGACTCGGAGGTGTTCGTGGTAGTCGCAACAAACCTGATTCACGGTCCGAAGGGGCGAAGTACACAATCCAGATTTATCGTGTATGGCCGATGGGAAATGTACACAACAATATCCGCGTCCGTTGCTGGCATACACAACCAAATTGCAGGACGGCGGTCGGTCGGAACATTCTGCATTGAAGTTGCCAATGAATATCATCCACACGAATGACAAGCAAGTGTGCACAATTGCCAAGAACAAGGCGATGGCCAATGAATTCGATGAAAAAGTGAATGGAGTATCCACTCAACTCAATCGTCTATTGAGAATTCCGTTGAGTTGTTTGATTTTTTTCTCTCATCAAAATCAATTTTCGTAAAGGACAAAAGTATTTGCTCGGGGCGGAATGATATAATATAGACCTTAAGGTCTGTAATTTAGCCACTACAATAATATATTATGAAATTTATTGTACAACGTTACCTGGCCGGAGAGCCTTAAAAATACAACTTGCCGCGCTTCGTTTGAAGCTCTTGGTGTTCGTATTTTATCAATCCACTGATACTCTGGATCATCATTAACAACGAGTTCTTCCACAAAGCCGTTAATACTTTGCGCCCGGTATCCATGGGGAATTGTTTGTGCTACAAAGGAATATTTTTTTTTGTAATTTTTGACGCGTAATATATATATATATATTATTAATATGTTCTTACAATGGAAAAACTGTACGCCACAAGAACTCTGTCGAAACTTGTTGACATCCGAAAACAAATCAACTTTAACAATCACATTAACTTCGCCACGAATGCCATGCATTGTATCGAACACCGGTATCCATCCGGACATTACCGCGCCTTTACCGTGATTCAGTTGTCCAGCTGTTTCAAGACACAATGGATTTAGGCTAATATTAACTTTCCCAATTGCATCATTTGCAGAATATGTGTCGTAGTCCATTAATCTAATTTGAAGTGGCTCATCCTGTAGTTCTGCGTCATCGACTTCAAATCGGAACCTATTTTTCGCGCGGAATAGCAAACGTTAATAAAAAATTACCAATTGAATTCTATTTTTTTATATAACACCAATAACATATTAATATTTTTCTTTTACCAATCTGTGTTCCATTGTGGATTTAAACTTTTTCGACACACATCGGTTTTGTGCGTTACACTTCCCAGTTTTATTTCAACGTATGCATCTGTGGTATCACTTCCTCTGTCCATGACTGGTAAATTCCGACCCGCCTTGATTTTTACACCTACTTTTCCAGGCATTTTGAGCAGTTTGTTGAGTAGAGGACGAACGTTCTTTCTTCTTTTTGCACAAGAAACGCACTTTAACTAGAAAAGAAATACTTTTCACTTACAGTCAGGACGAAAATCGTAATTGTAATTTTTCAAGCATTACAATAAGCAATTGATAATATTTTTTATATTTGTGTAAAAATATCCAACAAATAATTAAAGGAAGAAATACAAGTTAGCCTTGCAATATTTTTTCACACAGTAGTCAGAATTCCAAAAATAATTAAAGTTTTGGTGTAATGTCCAACTTTGAACTCTATCTGTACTTGTCAAATTATTCGCAATTGAACTGACAGATACAATATTAAACCGAGCAACAGTAAAACCTTACAAAGGTGGCCATTAACAATGGAACTGAATCTGTGAAATAAAAATAATAACAAATAAATGTTTCGTAGCGGTAATATTATAAAATAATTACTGATTTTTGGCAATTTCTAGATGATGATCTAGAAACGCAACAACAAATTCTTTTTCGGTAGTGGTCGCGTATTTAGAGCCCAATGCACACTCAATTTGAATAAGACCTATATTCGCCATAAACCTGAATACAACTGCATTGTCTGGGCAGGTGGCCACAAGACCACATTGAAGTAATAACTGGGAAATATTTTTTTTTATTATTATATTTATCTTTTATTTATTTTGAGCGCCCAATAGCTCAACTATTCTATTTCTTTCTGGGTCAACCGAATACACATATAAAATATAACTAGAGAAAACGAGGCACAACATAGTGACATAACAGTGTCTCATAACAGTGTGAAATTTAGCATTCAACTTTTTGAACATTTTAACCTTGTAGTGAGATGTTGACAAAACAAACGATTGTCCATATAACGGGTGTTTTTTTAGGAGGTTTGTTTTTCCGATAGATGTCGTTTTATTTTATGACAGTTGTTTTGACAGCTCAAAGTGGCATTTCTACTCAGTATTGTTTGGCAAATCATTATGAAAAAAAAAAAAAAAAAAAAAAAAAAAAAAATGACATTTGTGAAAAATAGTCGTGGTAGCCATATGCCAGAAATTGTGTTTAAATGTTAAATGCCAAAAAATTATCTACCAAATAAAAAAAAATTTTGGTCATTTCATAATTTTATATGTGTTTTATTCAAAAAAAAAAATCGGCAACCTCTTAAAAAAACACGTTATATCTAACGGGTGTTTTTTTAAGAGGTTGCCGATTTTTTTTTTGAATAAAACACATATAAAATTATGAAATGACCAAAATTTGTTTTTATTTGGTAGATAATTTTTTGGCATTTAACATTTAAACACAATTTCTGGCATATGGCTACCACGACTATTTTTCACAAATGTCATTTTTTTTTTTTTTTTTTTTTTTTTTTTTTTTTTTTTTCATAATGATTTGCCAAACAATACTGAGTAGAAATGCCACTTTGAGCTGTCAAAACAACTGTCATAAAATAAAACGACATCTATCGGAAAAACAAACCTCCCAAAAAAACACCCTTTATATGTAATCGCGCAACGCCCAAAATACTTGACGTATCAAAGCCATATTTACACCATATGTTCGTTTGATGTTCGATAAGTAAATATCTTTTTTAACCCCGGTAGATGGCGCTGGAGTGAAGATATTGGTAAATATGTATGTTTGCAAGACTTTAAATTTTCTCCTTCTTAATACATATCCAATTATTATGAAAATCTATAATATTATATTAAATATAAGACTAGGCAATAATGGTTCAACCATTCTTAAAGTCATTTGTGTTTTCATATTTTGTGTTCATTCATAATCATGTAAATTTTCGAACTCGAACCCTGATCAGAAAAAGCAAAAAATCTGTGTCTGTCTGTCTGTGCTCACTCTACAGCCTAGATGGCTGGATTGATGGTGATAAAGATTCATATTTAAGCTTTTTATATGCATTTGGAGGACCTAGTTGATTTTGACGGAAATCGGCCAACAGTGGCAGTATAATTGGACAGTTTTTCGATTTTTGCAAATATCTTAAAAAGTATAGCACTAATGAGATATCTGTTAAATGCCAAAGAAATTAAAAAAAAATAAACAAAGAAAATTAAAAAATAAGAAAAAATTTAAAAAAAAAAATAAAATACATTTACTGAAGATTTCGGCCCCCTCCGTAAAATAAAGTTGTGTTGTCGCCATAGCTCCACTTTTAAAGCCAGTAAGTTTTATATATTAAATAAACATTAAGGGAATAATAACTATTATTGCAAAAGTCTTATGTTATACCGTAGACTAAAAGAAAATGTAACGCGATTTTCATTTTAGCTATTGCACATTCCACATTTGATATTTATCGGTTCCAGCAATTTTTTATTTTCACTAACTTCGATTTAAATTTATTTACAAATTATTATTACACGTTTACTATTTACTTCTATTTAATTATTGATAGTTTATATTTACAATCACGCGTTACTGTGGTTATATAAGAGTTTAGGAACGTCTATCAGTGTAGATATCGATACACTGATAGTGAATTGAATTTTTTTGGCGCTCCTTTTCAGCGTCGTTAACGCTTACATTTGACGGTACATTTTTTCGATATGGCGTTCATGCTGAAATTGTGCAGGGTTGCCGTATTTATCACTGAAAACCAGTGTCAAGCATCAGCATGAAAATGCATATTTAGTTTAGAGTCTATCTACCACCGACTTTTTATATATTTTACCAGAAATGCATATATGACATTGAAGAACAAGATAACTAATAAAATTTTTATTGCAATTTTTAAGAAACTTGCTCGCTTGTCATTTTTGTTAAATATATGTTTTTCAAAGTTAAATTCGAAGGGTAAATAGGCTTATAGGATCATTTATGTATATGTTTTAACGATTGTTAAAAAAATTTAATTTAAAAAAAAAATGTCCAAGAAAGTTTAATAATACAAAGAATGTTTCTAGTGCAAGCGAATCTTTTCACTTCAGAAAAACCCATGACTTCGATGTTGCAGAATTTCTTTTTACTGATTTCAGCAGATCAGCTGTTTTCTGTTTCAATTGACAGGATAATTTTGTAATACTTCAGCTAAGCCCTCTAGCCAATGTAGTCGTCGTTCAGTCGTTTTCTGCATTAGTTTTCAGAATCCAAATTCTCATCTGTTTTATAGTATTTGCTTACTTATTAATTAATCAAATTAATTGTAGCAGTTAGCATTTAATTACATTTCCATCGGCTGAATCCACTACTTACTGCTCAGTGAAAGATAAATAAAGGCTTGGACTGAGAACAAACGAATTTTCGTTCGTGAATGAGTGATGGACAGTCAGGTTTGTTTAAAATGTAGTTGAGGTTCTGTTTATGTTCCTACTCTATTGTATTGTTATTAAAAAGTTATTAAAAAGAAAATAATAATCCTGTCTGTTCTATATAAAGAAAACAAAACAATTGCTATTTCACCCTGATGTCTCATATCTCAGATATTAGAGAATAATTTTACATTTGACATTTTTATCAGTGTTTTTCTTTGTAGTTATTATTTGTTCTTTATCTCTATAATACCATTGCAATAGAATTAACAATACATATATGTATAAAAGTTCATGAAATCGTAACTAAAAACTTCGCAACTTAGACGGATTAACAACTTATTTCTAATTGAAACTAATGTTTTGAAAATGTCATAGTCAACAGACTGGCTCAATGATGTCAACAGAATGTAAAAGTTATCTTAATGGCAAAGCGAGTACATAATGCAATAATTTGTTTAAATAGTTTGCTACTAGTTCATCCACAATGTTGTTGCGTAATTCTTACAGTAAGATCGATAAAAGTCTTCGTTCCTGGCCAATATATACAATTTTTCCCAAATTACATCCCTGTTTTACTTTTCTCAAACAGGCACCAGCTGATGGTCACTTGCTGGACATTGTCGACAATAAATGGCGTGAAGAAGAATTGCCATACGACCAAATTTTAGTTCCAGCTGATAAGCTTCCGGATCCTGAAGCTGATGGTGGTGATTCGCATTTAACATTAAGTGAACAAGTAAGTGAGAGAGGGCAATGTGTAAAAATATAAATCCCAATCCATCCTTTCTTAATAAATTATTTTTCAGGAACAACGATGGACTGATCTAGCTCTCGGCTCACTTGCACCGGAGTCGGCCTTGAGCGAGCAGCTCAACCTAACTGGAATTTAAATTTCAAAAAGAAATAAACTTTCACATTTCACTTTTAAGTTAATTCTTTATTCTTATAACTTCCGCAACGTATTTATACAAAATGAACCAACACCTACATTCACCAACTAAACTTACGGAGTTCGCCCGAGATTTTGAAGACGAACCAGAGACTCTTTTTGGCCGATTTGTCAATAAAATACAAAACGCATACAATGCTAGCTATAATTCAGTCAACGATATTCCCGCTGGCGGAGGAAACTCAGCTACTTCATTTCCTAAATCTGTCCCTCAAAGTACTTTCTATGCAGATGCTAGTGCAAGTAATATTACACGAGACAGTTCCTCGTCTAGTATAGAATCAATTAAGCCCCAACCGCCAACTTCTCTACAAGTAAACCCGACTACAGATACATCGTCTTCTACAACCACAGAGGATTTAAGTGAATCGGCAGAAAAGGTTGGTTCGTTTTTTAATTTTTAACACAAATAATTTTTCTTCTTCATTATAATGCAGGTTGACCAAGTACCAGTGGAGGCTACGGAAGGACGAACAATGGTCAACGTTCTTAAGCGCATTAGTAATATTGTTGCAACGAAAAATAGCGTAAGGCTGTTACAAAATGTTATTTTTCTTAGCCTTTATATTTTAAATTTTCACCTTAACTCCTTGCAGGACCTTCGAAATTATAAGGATACGGATCTGCAACGCTTCTGGATGCCTGATGCTAAAGCAAAAGAGTGCTACGATTGTTCTCAAAAGTTCTCCACTTTCCGGCGCAAACATCATTGTCGTCTGTGTGGACAGATATTTTGTTCGAAATGCTGTGATCAAGTGGTTCCAGGCAAAATTATTATGTGTTCAGGTGTGAAAGTACTTAAAAATATAATTGTTGTATACTTGAATAACGTTTTCTCATACTACAGGTGCCTTAAAAGTCTGCAATTACTGTTCCAAAATCGTCCTTAGCTACTTGAAATCTCCAAACATCACGGTAGATTTGCATTCCGATCTGCATGCCCTCCAGCAAGATCTCTCGAGTAAACTCTCGCAAAGGGATAACGATCTGACTACTAGTTATAACAATGCGCAGCCATTAGTGGCACGTAAGGTATCGGTTGGCTATCAGGAGGAACGTTTCGCCACAAATCAACCGAATAGCCTTTCCAATGCGGATCGCAAAAATATTCTTCAACAATCAAATTCGCTCATCACACTGCATGAGGAAATGCAACGACAATTGCCATCGCAAAACTCTGGCACAGATCTAATTGATTTTCTTAACACAAATCACAAGTCTTCAAACAAGGTTCAAGCTATGGCTATTCTAAGTGCAATGCTGGCAGCTGGTTTTTTAACGCCACTTGTTCCTGACGCGGCTCAACAAGATTTCGATGAAAATCTGCATTACAAGTTTGCCGAGAGACGACAGGATGCGACGTTAAACTTTTCAGCTGGGCTGCCTGATGTTTTAGAGGGCGATGTTCACATTCAGTGCGAGTCTTCCAGTCCTCAGTTCGAAAGTGTCACTAGTGGGGGGGCTGTTGATTTGCAACTTCCAAAATCGCTTGATGTCTCTCAAAGTTTTCAATCGGTGCAGGACATCGAAGTGGAGAACTCAATCCGGTCGACGACTACCACATCAAAATTGCTGGAATCCTACTGTGACCATGAGGATCAATTACTCATTCAAATGTTGCGCAATTTTCACCTTGACCAGCGGTGGGCAAAAGTTTTGTCACCGCTCTGTTGCCGAGCAGGTAACCATTTCAAACCCGAGTACCTCACCAATGAACTAATGGACATTCGTAATTACGTGAACTTCAAAAAAGTGCCTGGTGGCCGCCGCCAAGAGTGCACAATTGTCGGTGGCGTTGTTTTCTCGAAGAATGTCGCTCACAAGGATATGGCAACACGTGTCGAACGGCCACGTATCTTACTTCTACAATGCCCCATCGTTTATGAACGTGTTGAAGGAAAGTTTGTCAGCATATCAACTGTGATGCTGCAAGAGAAGGAGTATTTGCGAAATGTTACAGCGCGAATTATGAGCTTCAAACCGAATGTTGTGCTCGTGCATAAGAATGTTGCCGGAATCGCACAGGATATGCTTCGATCGCAGGGAATAACACTTGTGTTGGATGTAAAATTAACCGTCATGGAACGTTTAGCACGATCGCTGCAATGTGATATTTTGACATCAATTGAATCGAACATTACTCAGCCAAAGTTGGGAAATTGCGATGCCTTTTACATTGGCAGCTACAGCGACGGATACGGTGAGTAAACATTTATCAAAAAGTATATTACCAATAAACTTTCTTGGCAGGCTCCACCAAAACTCTTATGTTTTTTGAGAAATTGTCCAGCCCGCGAGGCTACACCTGCCTTCTTCGTGGTGGAAACAACACAGAGTTGGCAAAAGTCAAGAAGGTTGCTTCGTTTCTTGTGTATGCAAGGTGAGTGTAGTTATCAATGTTATTACATGTGGTTAACACCGATTAATTATTCTCATTGGCTCATAATTTTTCTCCAACACCAAAGGTACAACTGGCGCCTCGAGATGTCATTCCTACTGGATGAATTCGCTCGTCCTCTTTCACCGAAACCGCCGATTTTCGATTCAAAGGAGCAAAGTCCTGAAGACGGGAATCCCGATGATAATACGGCAAAATGTTTGACAACAGTCGAAGATCAACCACAGATTCCTTCTGTGACTAAAGTCAGAAAGATAATTGAACGTAAATCTGAGGAGAAAATCGTCACAGCAGTGATAGAGAATGTCAGCGACTTCACTGATCCACTTCGTTCAGCTGAGCTGTCCATGGGTACACTGTCAACGACCATGTCGCCAATGGTTGAGCTCGCCGTCGAAACACCCTATGACAATCGCTTTCGAACGGCTCTCAGTTCGACTGTGCTTTCAGTTAGTCCATTCCTTTCGTTTCCACTTCCGTACTTAGAAACTGAACAGGGACGTAAATGTTCATTGCGTCCGCTATTTCCCAAAGAGTTGTACTTCTCTAAGCAATGGTCATCACCATCATCTATTCATTGTATTAGTGGCGGTTGTAATAATAATAACGATCACTTAGAAAAGCCCCTGTCTGACACTAGCAATAATAATGATGAGAAATCTCTTGTTCAGATGAATCCAGCTCATGCTTTTCTAAGACATAAGATCACAGCTCCCATTGACAGTCGAGAGCTGCAAACGCTGCTGGCAGAGTTTCGTGCATTCGGCGGTCGTTACCCGAAGAGGAAGAAAAGTAAGTGTGCCATATCGTAATTATTTTTATCATTGATAGTTTTTCCTTTAGTGCTAAGACTCATAAAACGCCGGGAATCTTACCAGCGGCCACAGAAAATCAGGGACGATCAACTGTTTAAAGATGCCCTTGATTTGGAGAATCACCAACGTCTTGCGGTTCTTTTTTGCAGTTTCTATTTCAATCCAAAAGCAGCTTCGTCCTTTTGTGCGCCGCCGACGCTGCTTGACATGAAGTTCTACGGCCAGCAAGATATTATGCTAGGGCAATTTCTTCTGCGCTACTGCTTTCGTATTTCGTACATTTGTACGCTCTGTGATTTACCAATGATGGACCATGTGAGAAGGTGAATGCCGAATACGTTCATAAACCATTAAGCGTTTAAAAGCTATTGCAACCATATTTACTTTAATTTCAGATACGTTCATTCAATGGGATGCGTGCAAGTTTTCCTTAATGAAGACAGCAGCAAAAATGATCCGAATCGGATCTATTTCACTTCGTGGTGTTCCATTTGCAACGAGGTAACACCGAGTGTTCCCATTTCGGAGACAACCAAGTGTTTGTCATTTGCGAAGTATTTGGAAATGCGTTTCCATGGACACGCCTATAAAAAACGTCTACTTGAAGATGTCACTCCTAAAGACATTTCGCCATCACAAAACTGTCAACATTCGCTACACCGAGACTACATTCACTACTTTACATATCGCGGCATCGGAGCCAAATTCATGTACACACCCATCGAAGTCTGGGAGATTGGCATGCCACCACTTATACTGTACTTGAAGCTACCAAAACCGTTCCATCAGTTTCAAGTGCTTGAAGACATTAAGGATTTTTCAATGAAAGGTCATGAGGTGTATTCGAAGATTCATGAACGGATCGCTGATGTCACCATCGAAGATGAAACTCCGCCGATACTAGTGTGTTTTAAGGCGACCTTAAGCAAGGACCAGTTCATATTTAAACAACATGTCGAAATTGTACAGACATTGCTCACGGAAAAGAACGCTACTCCGTATGACCTTAGTGATGCGATGTTAATGGCAAAACGAACACTCGCCGAAAGTATTGAACTATGGATCCCTCGACTGCACGAGATGGCAGTTATGCAGAAACTTCTTAATAAACAAGATTCATCACAGCATCATATCGATTCGGGCACCATATGCACCGAAGATGGTATAGATGCTTCAGTAACTACAGCCGAGGCTAAGGTGACAATCGACTCATCGCAATTGGAAGAGAGCTCAGAAACAGAACAGTGTTCACCACCATTACCAGCCGAGAAAGTATCGATAAGAAATACCTTGGACTATAGTGCAAGTGTAATGCAATCAAGTACATCAACGGATAAGAAATCTATAAAAAAGATGTTAAGTCATTTACTTCCATCATCGGCGCATGCAAACCTCCTGCAATCGCCGCTGTCACAGCAGGAACACTATACGCTACCGCTTGGTGTATTTCCTATACTCGTACGTGATAACGATCTCAGTTCGATAATTGCGTATAGCTTAGGATCGAACGATTACCGAAACATGGTCGAAAGCTTAGGAAGTATATGTGTAAGCGGAAGTACAAATGTTCAAATTACCACGGACGCCCCAGCCAGCAGTCCAAAGTCAAAGCGCAAGTCACAAGATGGGTAAGAACTCGTGTCGGGTTTAATTGATTGAAAAAGCTCAAGTTTATCTTAAACATCCTTACAGCTCACTGGATAGCGATGGAATTAACAAAGAAACAAATAGCAAACCATCCACAACGGCCTCCGCGACCACTTCAACCGAAACAGATGAAGTGACGAAAAAGAGCAAGTCAACTTCTCATATTGAAGTGTCGTTCCAAGATCAGCTTGCACAATTCACATGTAAAATCTATTTCGCCAAGGAATTTGATTTGTTGCGAGCGAAAGGATTAAAGCCGCCAAAAATCGGGAAAAGTCTCTACAAAGAGCACGAGCAAAATAAAAAGCGAGAAGAATTTAAAATCTCTCCAGGCAAAGGTGGTTCCAATTGTCCTGAGTTTGAAATTGTTCGCAGGCCCAGTGATGGTGACTGCTCAACAACAACAACAACAGCAACCACAGCAGACTGTTCACCGAGCGGTAAGGAAGAAAACACACAGCTTCAGTCAGAAATCGAAGAAAGTCGAACGTTTTTTGCACGATCGCTCTGTCGCAGCTTACAGTGGGAAGCACGGGGTGGTAAATCTGGTTCGAAGTTTAGTAAAACATCGGGTAAAATTGCACTAAAAAGTTCGCTTAATACTTTAAACATCATTTTCCTATCCCTCTTCCGTCTGCAGATGAACGCTTCGTTCTGAAGGAAATGACCAAAAGTGATATTGCTATATTTGAGAATTTTGCTCCTAATTATTTTGAGTACATTGGAAAGTGTTTGCAGCACGAGCAGCCAACATTACTGGCAAAGATATTTGGCGTATTCAAAGTTACGATTCGAAAGAAGGAGTATGTGGTAACGCTTCTATTTGTGCCAACTAATTCGCTTACAATCACTTTTTTTCAGCTCGTTTCAAGAAAAATCTCTTCTCGTCATGGAGAATCTCTTCTACGGTTGTGACATTCAAAATAAATTCGACTTGAAAGGTTCCGAACGCAATCGTCTGGTTGATCCCACAAATCGAAACGGCGAAATAGTTTTACTTGACGAGAATTTGGTTCAAAGTAATGGCTTTTTACTTTTTGGTGCACTCTGTCAGCTAATTTACCAATGGATTTGATTTCTTTTCGCAGTGTCCTGGTCGAAGCCGTTGTACATTTTGTCACATAGCAAAACAATTCTAAAAGATGCCATTAATCGTGATTCGTCGTTTTTGGAAAAGAATGAAGTGATGGACTATTCGCTGCTGGTTGGCTTAAATAGCAAGGACAGTGTTCTTGTTGTTGGAATAATTGGTAAGACTTAGCTTAGTTAGTTATATGGAATTGTTTACTTAACAGGTAGCCCCTTGAACATTTCAGATTACATACGCACATTCACGTTTGAGAAGAAAGTGGAATCGTTTGTTAAGCAGACTGGTCTTCTTGGTGGCATGGGCAAGCTACCCACAGTGATTTCGCCCGAACGTTATAAGCAAAGATTTACTGATGCAATGGATCGATATTTCTATATGGTTCCCGACCGTTGGGAGGGTTTATCGAAAATTTAGTATATGGCGAACGCGTTACTTGAATTTTTCTGTCTGTTACCACTAACCATTATTTTTATTTAAATATTTGACAAAGAAAGCACATGTACACACCTTAATATAAAGTTTAATTAATAACATAAATTGTTGATATTTTGGAGTAATTGTTTGTTTTAACTTAATTATTGCATAGTTTACTTGATGTACTTGATATTACTTACAAGCAAACATCTGCTGCTTTCAATAATAATAATAAAATTCTGCGCGACAGACCATTGCGGTTCAAGGCCTAGCTTCTCGCATACATGTTGAGCATGTATTTTTTGCACACAATTGCTTTCAGTTGAAATAAAGAACAAACAAAATTGTAATTTTAATTTTGATTTTTATTTTGGTTTCGGTGTCGTTTGAAAGAGTTGAAATCATGGTCAAGACGCTACATAGTCATTCAGAATTATGTTAAAGATCAAAATAGAGTTTGATTATTATTATTATTTTGTTTAATGTACATACGCTAAAGGGGTTTGCACCCTTATAATGCTTAGCACAGCGTTGGCGTTCGTAAATTAGGGAGAGGAAAAGGTGAGTTGTCTATGCACATGTGTCTTGAATGATTGTAGATCAAATGCGGAAACAAAGTTTGAGTAGAGTCATTCTACATAATTATTTTGCGTCTAAAGAAGGAATCTCTGAACTGGATAGGTCTAATGGTGAATGGTGAGCTTTAGTTGAGGCACAGGTATTTCAGTTGTATTGGAGGATGGGCGGTATGCATCTGGATATTTATTTTGAACACCGCTTATGGAAAAAGCGATAAAACAATGACAGGCAGGAAAGGTTTCTCTTAAGTTTAATCCCGGTAGGTGGCGCTATACTCATGATATTTCAATTTTTCGTATTTATAGTACAATGTGGCTCAAATTCACAAAATAAATTTCTTAAATAATATAAGTTTGCTAAATGTCGAGAGTCGAGATATTTACGAATAACTACATTTATTGAAATTTGTTCATGTCAGAATGTATGTACGTTGGCTATGATTATTGAAATGTTTATAATTATATTGAATAGGTGGCTCTATATATCCACTTTTGTTTTTGTTGGTCGATTTCGTTGTTGACATTTGAGTAGAGTTGTTGCATGTAGTTATTGCATGTATTGCACGGTTTGTGCGCATAAACAAATTGATTGAATGAATATAAAAAAAAACAACCCAATAAAATTTAAATTTTTCATGTAAATTCTCTAATAGGAGATGGGTAAGTGTTAAAATTTGAAGAAAATCGGGCTAATTTTTAAAAAATTTACATGGACATCACACGGGTCTCACAGCCCTATCACTCTAACAAATATACCAAAAGTTATTTGCAAAAAGTGTTGTCCATCGGAGATATACACATACATAAAATTTAAAAAAAATCGGGTTAATTTTAAAAAAAAAAATTTGGGGCCCAAAAACCCTGGGGCCCGGGGTCTCCAAAATTTTACAAAAAGTGTTTTCCATCGGAGATACATACGTATATAAAATTTTAAGAAAATCGGTTTAATTTTTTTAAAAAAAATTGGGGCCCCACGACCCCGGTCTGGGGTCTACAAAATTTTTACAAAAAGTGTTGTCTATCGGAGATACACGCGTTTATAAAATTTGAAGAAAATGGGGTTAATTTTTTTTTTTAAATTTATGGGGTCCCACGAACCCGGGGCCCGGGGTCTCCAAAATAAAAAATTGTATATTGTATAAAATTTGAAGAAAATCTAGTAAAATTTTGTAAAATATTTGTATGGGAGCCCCCCGACCACGTAGTCCGAGGGTCCTCAAATTTTAATAGAAAGTGTTGTCTCCGGAAATACACATGTGTGCAAAATTTCAATAAAATCTGGCTTTGGGAAGTGGGTTAAAAATTGATCGCAAGATTCCACGACAGACGACCGACGACCGACCCACGGGCAAGTGAAGTTAATATAGAGAATTTAATAACTTATCGTTGGTGGGTTTCCTTTTTTTTTTGGGTTGGGTGTGGTGTGTTGATTACGGTGGCTGTTGATGACGGGGGATGTTGATGATTGTTAAGAAGGAAGTCGGTGCTAAGGATGCAATCGTTAGGGTGGCGTTCGCTGGGGAGTGGGTCAGTGGATAGAAATATGTGGGAGGCTATAGACATTTATGAGGGTGTTGGAGTGATGATATGGATATTGAGGAGAACGCGAGGAGTGGTGGTGATAGGGATCGATGGGGGCGATGGGACAATGGGTGGGTAATGAAGCCACCAGCAACGCCGGGCACTGCTAGTATTTCTATATATTTCTACATAGTCGTCCCCTACCCACCTTCACAGGGTGTCTTACCGTCACAATTCATCTCAGCGACCGTAAAAACTATTGATTCGACACTAACATCAGTCATATCATATGCCACCTCCTTCCCACCACCTCCCCAAAGGGAGTAGCACGTCATAAACATACAAACATATAAATTCTCTGTTTTATATATTATAGTAGCTGCTCGGTTACGCTTCGCTACCCTCACAGGCAATGAGGGCAATTGCGCTCAACAGCGTATGTGATCCATTGATCCTGTTCCAAAATATGTCGGGGTCGTTTTCGTTTGCAAAATTGAAGGAGTATGTATGTTGCACATACTGCAAGGACAAAGAGAGTAATCTGATCGCCGATCTTAAAGGCATCTTAGAGAGATGGGAAGAGCACTTTCATAAGTTGCTAAATGGCAAGTAAAACTGAGGAATTGGAGGCTCCACCAATAACCGAAGATCATACTATGCTACCGCCACCAAGCACAGAATAAGTTAGCAGAGCGATAAATCGGCTCAAAAATAATAAGGCCCCGAGATCTGATCTTTCTATAGACTTTAAAGCCGCCTATGATAGTAGAACTTTATAAAGCCATGAGAGAATTCGGCATCCCAAATAAACTGACACGACTATGTAGGATGACCATGACCAATGTTATAAGCCAAGTAAAAATATCCGGATCACTATCAAGTCCATTCAACATCTATAACGGGCTCCGACAAGGGAATGGACTGACCTGCGTCCTCTTCAACCTGGCGTTGGAGAAAGTTATCCGAGACTCTGATATTGACATCGTTGGTAGAAACCCAAGAGCTGTACAGGAAGCTTTCATCCAGATCGAGCAGGCGGCACGAAATCTGGGGCTGCACATAAATGAGAGCGAAACAAAGTACATGGTGGCCACGTCTGCGACTAGAAGATTCAACATTGGTCCCGAAATTAAAATAGTGAAGCGCGAATTTGAAGTAGTGCAATCCTTTAACTATCTCGGGTCAACTGTAGCAGCCGGTAACAGCATGGAACCAGAAATGCGCGCACGTTTGCTTAAAGCCAACAAAGCCTACTATAGTCTATCAATATTCTTCAAATCCAGGAACTTAACCATAACATCCAAGCTGCTGGTATATAAGACAATGGTCATACCAGTACTTACATATGGATCCGAGACTTGGGTGCTTAGCAAAAGCGGCGTTCGAGAGAAAAGTCTTACAGAGAATTGTTGGCCCCGTATGTGAGAAAGGACGATTCTGGAGACTCTATATAATGATGATATCTACGAGCGTTACCGCGATGTCGACATCGTGAAGAAAAAGGATCCTGCTCGGAAAGTCCTTTGCGGTAGGATTTATGGAACACGATAGCAAGGCCGGCCAAGCCGATGGAAGGATGGCGTAGACCAGGCCGCCCAAAGTTTAGGGATGCCAAATTAGATGACATCGGCTCGAAATCGGGACCGGTGGAGAGACTTTTTACGGGAGGCCAACACCGGACCCCGGTTGTAGAGCCAAATATGGTGATGATGATGATGATGGTACAAAACCCCTACGCAAAGTTTGAACCTGATCGCTTGAAGGGTTTGGCAGTCCATAGGGAACATACATACACACAAAGTTTCACTTTTATTTATACATATACATAGAAGATTGGTATAGATAATTGCTCGTAATGCTCTAAAATTCATTATTTATTTATATAGGCCATGGCCATACCTTTATTTATATTTTGTCCTTTCTGTTTGTTCATTATAACATAAATTTAATGATTTAAAACTAAATATAAAGAACCCTTTTGGTGATTAAAAAGTTCTTATGTACAAATCTCACGAGGAAGTGGACTTAACTCGAAAAGTTGTCTAGTAATACTAATTACTCAAGCTTTTTATTTGACCTTATAGTTTTGGGGTAACCCCAAAACAAGCTGTTTGTTCACTTGATTATGCAATCGGTACATTAAAAATGAACCCAGAATCATGAGTTACACCGTCATACTAGGTCAAGCATTAATTACGTTGTCCTTTTATATCCGAGTTGGTTGATTGTTGTTCTTGTTTTTCTCCTTACCAACATTTTATTTTGTTGTGTTTAACAATTTCATGCTGAATTCGCACGCAATTCAATTTCAACGATAGCAATTGTTTTGCAGTATTTCCACTTTTTTGTGGGTCAATGTCAATGGCCGTTGATTAAGTTTCAAGATAAATTTGTTTTTATTTCGAGTTTTTCGATATTCAAAACGCATGTAAGTTAGGAATTTCACATTTCTACCAACTTTCACTTATTTTGCCATTTTGTTAATTACATAATATACACATATATTTATGTTGATGCCTTGTGAAATTTACAGCTGTGTGTACATTTTCCTGTAGCGCCCGATAGTAGCATAGAACCCAAAATGTACAAAATAGTTGCTTAAAGTCCGTCGAGGCTCTGCAGATCATTGTATATAAGGTAATGGTCTTACTCTTTATACCTATGTACGGATCTTCTAACATGCGTCCGAGCGAAATGTCTTGTGGAGAATTGTGTTCCCCGTTGTGGAAAAAGTTAAGGTATGCGACCGCACTAATACACGCGATACAACAATAATTTTAAACTGGCTGAATAGCATAGGAGCAGTTGAGTGTAATTGCTAATATCCATATGAGTACATATAATGAAAATCTGATTTAACTTACGAAATAAAGTATATACATAATTGCAAACTTCTTTATCCGTATCTTTTATACTTGGGAAAGCCAAATTGTAGAACAATTAAGTGGAAAATTGCATACGACTTATATTTAATTGCTACTAGAAATTACAATAACCAAATAATTGCGAGATGCCTAGATAACAAGCAGAATAGGGCAATAACTTGAAGAATGTGAAAGACGTGCCACGTATCTAACTTATTTTGGAAAAGTGACGCGATTATAACCTCATTAAGTTGGCCACCAGTAACTTTCCTTAATAATATAAAAGGCTGATTTGTCGAGCCAGTCTCTATTAAGTAAGGTAAGCGTGACGCCTAATCACCAGTCAAAAATACCGTCACGGAACCTTTAATGAAGAATGAATTAATGGTAACGTTGATGGCGGCAATGAAAACGGTTTCATTCATTCGTGCACGAGTTTCCGTGGAAGACTTTTGACATATGTTGTGTTTCATATTTATTTATATTTTAAGTCATTTATGTTATCCAGTGAAATGTATAATAATGGTTGGTAAAGAAATAAACAAACTTATAAACTAATAATTCACGGTAACATTGCACAAGTACGACAAATAGCCTAGTACATCCAGATGTAAGAATGCCTAAGAATAAATCCGCCCTCTAGTGATCTCACGAAATACTGAGGATTTGGATAAAATGCTCTCAAGATTAAGTCATTCGCTATAGAGGCTGACCGAGCGAAATAGTTCCTAGTTAAATTAAGAATGACACTATCAATTCTTGACACTCCGGATGCGTCCAGAAGTTTCTTATTCGACACATAATGTCTGTAATCAGAATGTTCGCTCCTATACACACTAATACACGCTCTTAGGCATTTTCTCTCAAAGACGCGGATTTTTTCCATAGTTGAGGGACTGATTGGACACGCATACGTTATATGATGCGTGATATATTTATCCAAATCAACACCCAAGGACGACCGCCTTTGTTGGAATTTGAAAGTCACTTGAACCAGTTATCTGTAAGTTTTTCCAATTCCGTTGAAGGTGTTATTTTCGCGTCTTAGAGGGGTGGTGCGAAACAGTATATTGTAAATAGCTAATCTTAAGCTTCTATGTTTCGCAGTATGCCCAAAATTCGTCGAATTTGGTTTGCAAATTTCTCTAAATCACTTCGAAGCTTGCGCCGTAAACCAGTTGACATCTGAAATCAATTTGGTCACAGCGTGTACTGTCGAATTTTCATAGTAAATGGCATCGATGGTACGGTACTCAAACACAAGCTGTGCTATTTAAAAAAAAACCAAAGGGAGCGCTCTTATTATAAATCCAAGACACCACACTCGAGAGGAAAGCCCATCTCATAGAATCCGTTGCGTTAGTAGCGTCGACGTATTCCGTGACGTTGCCGTATGTAACGCGAAGAGGTGACCCAATGAATATGTTGTCGTCGTACAGGCAAACAAAAATAAATGCCAAAGTAAACTTCAAGCTACTTTGAGAGAGAACTGTCAAAGTATTTGTCGGAGAGAAAAGTTGACAGTTGGTCGGTAGTTTGGTTAATGTGGAACACAACCGTTGGGTAGTCCAAGCTACCGCCGAACATGTGCCGAAACCATTAAATTGTGATAGGATATTAAAGACATGGCTTTAAATTGAGGATTGAGCCTTGCGTGTGCGTTAAACACAGGCCAGATTTTGAGATTAAAACATATTCCTGCAAACACCAGACGGACAGAGTAGCAAAAAAACAATACCTTCTCCATTTAAGTTTAACAAATGGAAAACTATTAATAAAAATGTGGAAAACCGAGTTTCAACGAGTGCAGTATGGTGCACCTCCCGCGGTGATCTATGCTTGCGTGATAGGGCAAGTTGAAACAGATATGCCCATTAATCTCCACTCCATCACACAACGAAACTTCTGTTTTATTTGTGCAGTTCCCTACATTACATTCTTGATGTTTAACTCATGCTGAAAATCCATCTGCAGCCCACAACTGCCCACTGAGCATTAATTTTATGTCTAATAATGGACATGCAGATAGATATCAGCTACATACATACACTCGTAGTATGTAATTGTTTTCCGAATTCTAAAAAGGATACAACTTTTTACCTTCAATGCGAATACTTATTGCACGTGGATAGTGTCGAGCAGGGAAGAGGAACTAACAATGCTTTATGCAAGACATTTTCCTAGATTCCTTTGCAAGTTTCTTCTATTTCTAGCATTTTTATTATCAAGTTCACGCGCAACTAGCACCCAACCGTTTTTCCATTGGAAAAGAAATGTTCGCGCTGAGTCCTTAACAGAGTGGTAGTCAGTTGGATTTTGTTCTTTGCGTGAGAAGCACGACGTTCGGGTCAGTTGAGTTTGAATCGCAGACCAACACGACACTCTACCGGACTGTCTGTGGCTAAGTTGCTTTTTGTGGTGCGTGAATATCCGTTTGTTGTCGTCGACAATGTGTAAGAATAATATGCATTACTTAACACGCCTAAACATGCAGTCGGCCTTGTATTCGTCCTCGATGTTCACGTGTTGTTTGTGATCTAAAATCGTTCTATACGCATTGTAATTATGGAAAACGATTGGAACAATCCGAAAAGGTAATACTGGTGAAGGGCCAGTCTTTTTTAAGCGTTTTATTGCTATTTAACGCTTCAAGAGTTTAAAGTGTTACTTAGCCAAATCGAAGTGTTACTAAGCCAAAAGGCTATAATTTCGTCATTTATAAATATTTTTATTAAAATTTTTTAGAGAATGTTGAAAACTTCTCCAATTTTATGAAAAACACTTTTCTGCTGGATATAGTTAGTTACCCTTAGCGTGAATAATAGCTCGTTTGACACAAAAAAATTTACAAAGTCACGTTCAAATTTCACATTAATGGCTTCCATACTCACTTGAACTTTAATCCAATGGACTTCTGCATATGGTCCATTTTGGAGGCCAAGATGTCAATCTACAATATACAAATGTGGGGACGCATTGAAGACAGCTCTTCATGGAGAATGGACCACAATACCAACATGTCCCGTTCGTGCAGCATGCAATTGGCTGTACCGAGCAGTAACATGTTTTTTATAAAATTTAAAATGTTTTTAACATTCTCTAAAAAAAATTAATAAAAATACTCATAAATGACGAAATTACGGCCTTTTGATTTAGTAACACTTCGATTGGCACATTCGTATACTACGTGTCAGATGTGATTCGTTTCATTAGCAAAATTATATATACATATATAATCAAATTGTAGTTTGTAATGTTTCATCAATTAAATCATCAGCTAAATGCAGTTAGCTACACGTTAGGTATGTAAAGCGTTAGGTAATGTAAAGGCAACGCTTTAAGATTCTGCAAACAAGAATATTTATTTATATATATTTATTTATATATATTCTTGTTGTCATATATTTAGTATAAATGGTTATCTTTTTATTTAATCTTGCCTCCAAGGCAGATAGGTCTTTTTATACGGGTAGTAATATTCGGCGCGACAGACCATTGGACCGCAATGGCCTTGCTCTCGCAAACATTTGTGTTGAGCATGTATATTTTTGCACACAAATGGAAGGGACCTACAATTTAAGGCCGGATCTGAACGGCGAATTGAGAAGCTTTTCGTGACAAGTTATTACTCTCGGAACTTTTCTCACCCATTCACGAGAGGTGGGACACCGTGAAAAATACTTTTGGTGTTACTCGGATTCGAACCACGAACCCCCCGCTAAGTAGCTATGCTCATTTCCACTAAGCCACGGCGCCCACCATAAGAAGGCATTTATCCAGAGGAACCCCGCAGGGAAGCATTCTATCACCTACTCTGGAACGTAGAAATGAATGTATTGCTAAGGGAGAGGAGAAGAAGAGGGCATGAGCGTAGTTGCCTATGCTGATGATATATCTATAGTGGTTTCAGGTAGGATCCTAGTAACGACTAAAGAGGGCTAAACTAGGAGTAAACCCATCCAAGACAGAACTGGTCCTGTTAACAAATAAATATAAAGTTCCAACACTTACCCCACCCACTTTAAACGGTACCAGTCTAGTTTTCACCAATAAAGCAAAATTTCTGGGCTCAATTTCGATAGTAAACTAAGTTGGAAACCATATATTCCAGAGAGTGTTAACAAATCTACCAAAGTTGTATACGCGTGTAAAAGAGCTATATGTAAAAGATGGGGATTAAAGCCAGAAGTGGGACATTATTTTATAAACTGTCGTTTTGGTGGCCGACTCTTAGAAAAGCCATTTACGTAAAAATGATGGAGAAGGTACAAAGGGCAGCCTGTCTGCCCATTAGTGTAGTACTAAGAACAACAGCTACACGTGCGATAGAGGTAATGCTGCACCTTACTCATTTAGACATATATGGCAGGCAGAGAGCGGCCAGTACATATATGTACAGCGACAGGTCAGCAGTGGAAATGTATTAAAACCGGACACTTGACAATTAACAATTCGCTAAAGATAGAACTGACGAACTTAAACTATACACTACCGGTGTTATGCTTTGACAAGGGTCTAACCCTGATGGAGTGATGGCTCGCCACAGGAAATTGATGCAATGAGATGCTTCACGGATGGATCAAAGCACGACGGTAAAGTTGCTTCTGGGGTCTTCTGCAACAAACCTAGCGTGAGTATTTCCGTTTGACTCCCGAGCCATTGCAGCGTGTACCAGGCTTACTTGAGAGTGATTTAGGAAGCAATGACCTGGCTGAAACATAATATAATATCAGGAGCTGATATTGTAATTCAGTGTCAATGAAATCAGCGGTGGCGTTGAGCTGCAACACATCTCTCAAGTAGATGAGCGAGTATTTCGACATCCGCTTAGTCTGGGTACCCAGCCATTCCGATATCTTTGGGAAGGCGGACGAATTAGCTAGAAATGACATAAAGCTTTAACTGCTACCAGAAATCCCATTTCCTGTGTACATGTCCGGCTCTTGCAACCGGAAGACAAAAACATTTGCGATGTTTCATGTTAAACAACTAATCGGACGTCGAAAACTGTAAAGAAAAGAGGGATCCTAAAATTTATTAAAAGCAGAAAGTGGGCTTTGTGATTAAATATAAAAGGCTTTGATCCTGCAGTATCACAAAGGACTGTAACCGGTCGAGGTATACAAAAGCAGCCACCGACCCCTAACCTAAACCTAAACCTAAGTGAAAGTAGATATACTGAGACGGGAAAGTAAGCTTAGGCCAAATTATCCTGAAAGCCTAAATCGAGAAATGCAGCACGTTTGTTTCTGTTTGTTTGTTTGTTTTGTTTCTTATTTTTTATTCTAATAAATATACCGTCATCAAATCATTAACTTTAGGTTCTTCCGATTGCGTAGTATCAACAAACTGCTCGCTATCGAACATCGCAGTTAGATAGAAGAAAAATCTTAAAAGAATAGTATGGCTTTCCAAGAAAGCTGGCTGAGATGGCCTCAAAAATTAAAATAATTAATAAAGCGGTGTGTATAAAATTTTTAAAACGATCACAAACGTCATTTACAACGCTGTGACACAATCCATTCCTTCTGGTTTAAGTATGTCAAAACCAAGAAGATGGTTGGTATAATTTAAGCTGCAAGGAACCTATCACCTATCACAATGCAATTTAAAATTAGCATTGGCAGATATGCTTTCGGTTCTATAACACAAACCCCACTGTGGAAAACCTTAAGTTTAGGTTTCCAGCTTAATTCGGTTTTCCACAGTAGGGTTTGTTTTGCAAACATCCTTACTTTTAAGGTCATGGAAACGCTGATTAATCATGGGGGAAATCGCTGGCGACCCAACAGTATGGTTTTAGAAGGCAATGTTCCACTGCAGATCTGAAGGCATATTTTACCGAAAAGTTGATCCACTCTATTCATAAATTTTAAAGCAAAGTTGTTAGACTCGATATTTCCAAGGCAGAAAGAGTTTCCAAACCATCCCCAATGCTAGTGCTTGACCTTGAGCCCACGGATCTACCACTGAGCCTATCTTCGGAAGTACCGACCAATATAGAGATTCCTTCTAGCACATAACTATGTGGAATAAATGTCCAATAGTATAGCAAGGTAAGAATGTACTCGTAGGTCAAAGTCGAAGCACTGAAATAAATTTTGGATGGAAACAAAACAAAGGATGCGCTGAATTATTTGATTTCTTCTTGACAATTGGTTTCATCTGCATACCTGCTGTATAAGACAATTTCAAATGACCTTTTTTCGAGATAGAACAAATAAAACATAGTCTCTAGAACTTATCCAAATGGAGATTAGATAAGACGTTGGCAAGACATTGATACGAGTATGCCCATCGAAAATATTTTGATGGAGTTGAATCGAAATTATTGCCACTTATAATTTCTAATAGACGTTGTTTCAAGTTTTAAACATTCCAGCAAACTTATCATTAATATTAGTTTGTAAACGTAAAGCTCATTTAACTACAAAAGTTAAAGAGACTACTCATATAAATTCACTAATTTTCTTCTGTCTTGTTCATGTACGTATATGTTAGCAACTTTTGGTAAAAATAAAATATCTATGCGGTGTGGGCTGAATTAATGTTAAGAAAACCCGTTGTCAGCTGATGTCAGCTGTTTGCTTTTGGTTCACGTGTCACAATATTCTGCGCTATGTGAAAATGTATTTCTTGAGAATATTGAAAAAATCCTGTTTAGCGAAAAATAGAGAGAAGGTCAAACGTTTTAGGAATGATTGTAATGACGACAGGACGATCGCGTGACTAGACTACATTAGAATCAATTATTAAAACATCCATTATAACTTTTTTTTCTAATTGATTATGATTGTGAGTTACCTTAACAAAAATGCAGTTCTTGAACTTCATCGTGATTGTGTTGGCCTTATGGGAATAATGCTTTAAAATATTTGTATTTGCAATTAACGGTTATCAATACTTAAAAGAAGGAAAAGTAAAAACCAGCATTAAATATGCAAAAAAAAGGAATAGTTATTTCATAACATATTGCTATTTTTTGATTATCTAAACCACATTTTTAAATGGTATCTCGTTACAGACGGACTAATTGGTAGTGCACTTCCTTGCGCCTTGTGAGCTTCCATAGCGACCAGTTAATACTCCTAAAGAAGTAGTTAAGCCTATTCCAATTGTCTCTCTCGTATTGTCATACTGTTTTTTTTTTTTTTTTTTTTTTAGTTTTTCCTCTAACTGCGTGGTTAGAGTGCGAGAAATTAGGTGATCGGATGAGCCTAGAGGCGATAATACATTGAGTATTTATCAGGATGGAAGGTAAGTAACAAGTGAAGGGTGTTGACGAAATAATTTGCAATGCAAGTTATTCTTGTAGGCTTATTTACAAATTGTGTAAGGTTATTTATTCCAGCGAATATTTCAACACACCTTTCTTCGGGTGCTGTCTGGCAAGAATGGCAAATCTACGTAGAATTGTGTGCATTGAAATCGCCCCTAATAACGATTTCATTGTGAGGATATTTCCTGACAATTCTTGTAATTGAATCAGACAGTTCTTGAAACTCGTTATTATTTAATTTATATCTTAGTAAGGAGCTTCTATAAATAAAACAGTAGTGATTGTAACGCGTTTGTACCTTAATTTTAAGCAAATAGTATAGAGATATTTTGGTTCTGCTTCGTTCCTCTTGATATCTCTATACTTTTTGCTTTAATCCGGGTTGGAACATTGGCTGAATTGTGGTAGAAAATTAAAATGGACATAAATCACGAGCCCTCGTCGGGGTAAAGGGCACTAAGTTATACCTAGGCAGATTTAATTTCGAGGCAATTTGGGTGAAGTATCGCAGCAATTCTTAAGTCCAGATTATTATAATGGTGGTACAAAAATGTATTTTGGCTATCAAGAAATTTAAACTTCAAATGTATTGTGATATATTGTAATAACCATTTTACCTTAGTTCCTTTAATTTCGACTTTATGGAAAGTGTCCAACAGTTTTTGTGATCTCAAGAAAAACGCTATTCTGAAAGGCAAGAAATAAACATGACTAAAAGGTGCTGAAAAGACCTAGAATAATCTTGTAAATCTAGCTCGTAAGTTCCCCCGAAAGTTTGCTAATTTCCTTTTGTGTTTTAAAGCCATATTTATTTTCTCCAATAACAAAGTACCTTTCATAAAAAGTTTAACCTTTTCGCAAATACAACTTCCTCAAGAAATTTTTTTGAAATTTTTTGAGATTGGCCAATAGTTTTCAGCGTAGATTTGATATTTGTGGATCAATAGCCGCTCTAATTATTTATTTTAAGTTTCGCATATTCGTTATTAAATATTAAATATTGTGCAAATACGAGTATGTATACTTTCGAAAAGTTTTCTTGGTTCTAATAATAAGAAAAAAAAGAGTTTGCGTTGGTTAAGGAATAAAATCTCTATTAAAAGTTATTTCTGTCCACAGTAACTAGTAAGCCGTAAAGTAACAGTAAAGTCCACAGCACGATTCTGCAATAAAGTCACATTTTATTTTTACACGAAAGGGCGAAAGGTCAATATCCAATTGAAATTAAAATTTTATTTCCGGTTTCTCCATGTTAAGAATTTCACATTTCTTAAAATTTGCATACCTTTCTCTGCCTCGGATGACTAGGTTGGCATGTTCAAAGAAACAACTACTTACGCTTGTTCCATTCAGTGAAGGCTTTTCTTGAAATACTATAGCTTTAAGAATGTATGAATGAGTTATTTAAGGTAGTTATCGACTATGGTGTGTTTGTGAATTGAGTGTAAAAAGTCCTTAATTCTGTATCTATCTAGCTTTTCCAATTGCATGCGTGCATAAAAGCATATTAGTTCTAATAGTATACTTTTCTATAATGTGTTTTTTGTATTTCACCTACTTGCAGTTTCTCATCCGTTATTTATTTTTCAAAGTTATATATAAAATTTTTTTAGTCAAGTAAGGTACAAAAGAAAGAAACGTCGCTTTGACTCAAACAAAATTTACTTCTCAGCTAATTAGCTCCACGCAAGTTTTCTTTTTTTCTATAGATTCTGGTATTTACTTGTATGTGAGTGTAATATCCTAGTAGAGGTCCGTGTGGCCAACGGAACTGTGCTGCAAGAGCAACTAGTGGTCGCATTTGCATAATAACACAAGTACCTACGATCTATGAGAATTTACGTACACTGCTGCACTCACATATGTATATGTACACCGGAGCGTGGTATTTGAAGTTAGATACAATCTTACATGCATAGAAATGTTAAACAGTGGACTCCGCACCGAGATTTTTAATGTGAAAGGTAAGTGCTGTGCTGACACAGGCATTCTGCTGATTCATTTAAAATGGAAATGTGAAACCGAAATACCAGCATGGAAACACTTGAAAACTTTCCTTAAATGTGTTTTAGTTTAAGCCATCACTACGTAAATTGTGAATTAAATAAACTGAATTCACATACGTATAAACAAGCGGTAATAATTGTTATCAGTTACCAAGGACACTTGTAATTTGGGTTTCTTCCTGTTACTAAGCTAATGTTCACTAGGATACGAGGTAACTGTAGGAAGTTTGTTATTTTCGAATGACGAATCTGCTTTGTAAAGGAATTTATTGATTTCCATGGATAAATTGGAATTTCTTTAGTATTCACAACTATTTTCCTCCTTATGTATTAGGAAATTTAAGATATTGGAACATTTTCCCCTTATATCAAAATATATTAGTGCTTAGCAACATAGTGCTAAAAGTCGCACTTGAGTATAAGAAAGAGTGAAAGAGATTATTGTGCTATTATGTCTGTAGCTAGACATGCAAATTTTTTTTTGTTCTAATTGATTCGCAGTTCTCCACAGTAGTACATTTTTCAAATAGAGGAAATCCTGTTCCTAGTCGCAAACGGAGTTTCTCCTGCAAATGACCAGGATTTGAGGAAAACTTCAAACTGTTTTTTTTCAAAGCATAAAACGGCTAAACATTTACAACATTAAATTGCAAAAATATAAGTTCACAGTTTTTTCGCTTAAGTCTTACGTTTCGATACCAAGAAGGAAGTGTAAGTTATGTGTCAAGTATGTAGAT
This sequence comes from Nephrocerus scutellatus, assembly GCA_947095585.1. Lineage (NCBI taxonomy): Eukaryota > Metazoa > Arthropoda > Insecta > Diptera > Pipunculidae > Nephrocerus > Nephrocerus scutellatus. The sequence goes on along the minus strand of OX352762.1, from coordinate 102,139,028 downwards.
ATATGAGTCAAAGATTAATCATCATATTCACGAAAAATAACATTATCTTAGTTTTTATTTGTTGTAGTTCTTATCAGAATATGCATATTTTAAAGGTTTTTTTTCCCAGCAAATAGACGCCACAACGCCCCGTGACGACGAGAGGAAATCGTCGACGAAGACGATTAAATGCTTCTTCTCACTCGTGTCGGTTATTTACATTAAAGGCGAGTTTTTGCCAACATAAAACTTGTATCTTACGACGAATGTCAACTGTTAATTCTAAACGCAGGAAAATATAGTGGAATAATGGTTTTGTTTGGTGGAAGGTAGCCGCTGCAGAAAGCCCTAAACAAATGCTTTAAAATCTTCTCCTTTTTTGATAGAAAAACTGGCTGTTGTAAATAACACTCCAAACGCTTTTTTTGCTTGATAGTGAAACACTTGATTATAGGACGTACATACTGATTAAACGTTCAGAATATAAATCAGTTTAAAAATGCTATTAAGATTCCTCTCTAAAAGAAAATTAAAAAAAAAACAACTCATAAAAATTAAAACTTTTCATTTAAATTCTCCAATATTCAAAAGAATACTGAATTACACTATAAATGCTGAAAATAACATTCGAAGCACTGCAACCCAACCACAAAACAACGCCAAACCTAAAGCAGCGCTGCACACATCGCACCAGCGCACACAACTAGTCCTTATAAAATGGCGTGCCGCTATATGGCATGATTTAATAAAAATTTTATATGGGAGCCCCCCAACCACGCGGCCCGAACAATACCAAATTTTAATAGAAAGTTTTGTCACTGAAAATATACATGTGTGCAAAGTTTCAATCAAATCGGGCTTTGGGAAGTGGGTTAAAAAGGTAGCACAAGATTCCACCACTGAACGATTTCGTTACTTAAAATCGACTAACAATGTGTAACAAAGCCTAAGTTGTAATTGTGTTTTAATCTGACATTCTGTATAAAAATATATTACTTTAGTATATTATGCTGGATTTACACTTTCGGTCTTCGGTCATGGTGTTTTGTTTATCTTACACGGAACAACGAACGCCGAAAATGAAATTTACATTAGGTTTTATAATTTGTTTTTTTTATAAAAAATAGCAATTAAAAGTACAGATTTCTCATTTCGCTATACTATTGCTCGTGGGACGCCAACAATACGCGTTCGGTGTTCATCCGTTCTTCATTCGTTATTCCATTTTATTAATAAGAGTGTAAACAGCAGTCTCGTTGTATATGATAGCCGCCACTTTGTTTCTTATTTGTTAGCGCAACTTTTATGGACAAAAACTAACCATACTTACATATTTTTCATTCAAAAGTATAATTCGGCAGTTATTCTTTATACCAATGCTAGCTGATTACCCGGCGTGGCCCAGGTATTTATTTAACACAATTTTCTAAGAGGCAGGTGTAGAAAAAAGAGTGATATCTATCTATATAGTTAGGCCGCAGTAATTTTATTTACAAAATAAGTATTTGACAGTATAGCAAATAATAAAATAATAAAAAAAAACCATAACATTAATTAAAAACAAAAATTGTACAATGTTTTTAGTTTCACCTTCCGGAGCGAGAATAAAAAAATTCATAGCAATCAAAATAAAGTTGTCCGTCAAAAAAACATGGCGATCTCAAATCTATACTCCCCAGTACTTAATATACTGCCCCTGTGACTTATTGATCGCCATCGAAAACGCAAGTTTTACTGGAATATGCAATCTCTTAAATATAAAACGTAGATCCGTCGAAATGAGTGGTATCCGTGGGATAACAATTATTTCACCCTATCCCTTTCTTGTCAAGATATTCGCACCACTTCAAAATCCACGCCAAGCAGTGCTTTAGAGTTAGAGGATACATTGGTTACTTGATGTTTTTTAGAAACTCAAAATGCAAAACTGCAGGATGACATAAATACCCTATGAGATGATATTAAGCTTCGTCTGAATTTCGAAAGCACTTACACATTTTCCACTCACACCGAAAAACGATAACGATGTGGCAGCACCTCGCCCCTGTGGACCGATCACTTTCAAATTTTTATAGGAAGTGTTTTCATAGAAGTTTGAATAAAATCGGACTTTAGGAAGTGGATTAACAATTTATCGCAAGATCTGGCGACAAACAAACACATCTAAGCGCGAATTTAGTGTAGAGAATTAAAAAAGAAATCTCGTTGAAGTCAGCATAAAAGTTTTAAAGCGTTGTTTTAAAGAAAAAAAACCAGAAAATTATTATTGTTCTCCAGGCCAACTAAATACTTTACCCATAATTTTCGTTTTCGAAACATCAGCTTGAACGTTTCAATGTTTATATTAACAGCAACAAAAATTTTTTTTTCAGCAAAACCAGCTTTGAATGGGATCGTTCATTCTCGGAGCCAGATTTATCAGGTAGTCGAGGTATGCAGAAGAGTTATTTTACCCAGTTTCATTAGAATTAACTTAATTTGTTTACGTCTTTTCACTATGCAGCCGATCCTATAAAACACCTTAACCGTTTTACTATCCGACACCCACATGAGTACATTTCCGTGGATGATTTGAAATTCTACAGGCGAAAGAAACCACCAGGTTCCAATGCGGGCATATGATATATACAAAATGTTTGGGCATAAAATAACATTTCTCTGTTCAAATTTCTAGATCTTCATACTAGGAGTAGCATTTGCCTCTACAACAGGGATGAACCAGTGCTTCCGTTTGCCTCCTTCAAAACCGAGTATAAAAAACACTTCCAAATTACAGGATTAAAATTACGTCCACTTCTTCTGAGGCGCGCCACATCATTACATCTTGAGGGTCTGATGAACCTCCAATCAGAACACCAAGCGCAGTATCAACGCTTCACTAGCGACGATCTCCAAAGGTTATATGCTATTCCGATATAATTAAAATGAAATATAAAATATATTTTTTCAGTTCAAGAACATATCCAATCAAAAATCCGGAGAATTTTCGTATCGGTGGGGATACCATGCTAAGTCCAGAGTATCGGTCGTCGTACATCTCGTATCCGTTTGTTGATAAAACGGCGAAAATCCTTCCACGAGAGGTTTTTTGCGCCGAAGGAGTCAACGATGAAACCACCAAAAATGCAGAGAAAATAAATAAGTCTGGAGACGAACGAAATAGCCACCTTGAGACGCACAAAGCCTACAACTCCAGACCGTCAGAGTATCGCTGTCAATTTGTAAAATTTCCCATCGAAAAAGCCCAATCTATACCTCAGATAAGTCATTTTAAAATGCAAGGGGATTTCACCGGAATCGCTGAGTACCGTGACAATTACAAAATGTATGACAATTATTCCAAGAGTGCGCCGATCAAAAAGGCGGACAATCTAATAGTATTTTGTAATGTCCCAAATGGCATTTCTGCTCCTGAATATGCAGAGAACTTTCGCGAGCCCCCGGTAAACCAAGCAAAAGTGAAGTCTTTAAAGACCGAAGATCATCTGCATGCAGGTGGTAAATTTACGAAAGACATTCCGGAGTACAGTGAGAGCTTTCGCGACCCCAAAGTCAAAGAAATGCCGGAGCGTGGTAAATGCCGCGAGCCCTACTTACGGCTGAAGGGAAAACTAGAATTTAATCCAGAGTACAGGAGTACTTATTTAGATTTTCCTCGCTCTAGGCCAATTGTCAAAAAATCAACGTCATCATTTCGCCTACCAACGTCAACGACGACGGCAGCAAATAGTCCTTCTACATCATCAAGACGAAAATTTAAATCGACCTCACCGAATCGTTATGTAGACATGGATCCGACAATACCCGCACCCTCCCAGCCAGAATATCGTCGAGCACAATTTAATTACCAGATTCGCGAAAGAACTCCAACACGAAAAATCAATGAATCACCGAATGGTGGAGTAGTAAGGCAGGGAACAAAAAAAGTCTCCACTATCCATATGGAAGCAGCCGGCAAGCCGACAAACAAACGACGAACTTCACGACATCGCAATACGTCGATTATGGAGCTGCAGCCGAAGAATCAAAATAGTTTTGAAAATGTGGGACTGTCTTCGTTAAAAAAACCAGTGAAATTTGGCCGCCGAGAATCCATTTTACAGAATGCAGCAAAAAACCGAGATAAATCATCAGTGATCGAAGGGAATCCGAAGTATGCGATATCATCAAGACGTCGGCCTGGCGAAGACGCTGTACCATCCAGGAAGTTGGCCAATGAGAACCAGGAGTCATTTGTTGTTCTTGATGAACCGTGTAAGCAGAGCGCCTGGATGAAAAAATCATGGTATGAGTCATAGAGGAGAAGCTTGCCGCAGTGCAATATATTTTAATGAATAAAAATAATAAAGAATAAATATAATAAAGAATATTGGCGGTTTTTTAATACTATTAGGAGCCCCTCTAGACCCTAGATTATACAGCTACTCAAAAAAAAAGTTTAGTGATGAAACACAAACAGGTCAATAAACACGCCAGTTTTTTTATTTTCATTTAGTAGGATAAATTATCGGTTTTAGTCCTTTCCTGTTACATGAAGAAACGTAAATAAAATTAAAATATAATAAAAATAAATAAATTAAAAAAATAAATATTCCGGGATACTTATTCTTATTGTAGGAAGGGCAATGGAGTGTGTTCTTTGGCGTGTTTTTTTTTTAAATTTATACACGCTCAGAGGGTTTGCACCCTTATTATGGAGGAAATAGCGTTGCCGTCAGGAAATTAATGAGAGGAAATGTCTATGCACATACGTCTTGAATGTCTGCGGATCGTATTGATGCGGAAACACGGCGTAACTTATTGTTTTGCCGAAGATGGGCTTAAGACTTTATTTTTGAGCTTGACTTGTGCCACAAGTAATGCGGATGGGTTGAAGAACGTACGTGATACAACTGGCAATTTCTAATAAAAACCGCCTGTAATAATAGCCAAAAATAAAACATGGGCAAGCAGATAACAGTCCTACGATGTTCTAGCGAATCAATTGTCTAGATGCATTTTAAGTCTATATGTTTTATGGAGCTGTTGAGTAGATGTGGTCCTGGAAGCACCGGACCAGATAATATAGTTTTATCAAAGTTTAGGACGAATATTCGCATTGTTTATAGAAGTCAACTCAGAGAGAGTGATATTCTTAATTTTGGTGGGGACAATAGTACCCATTTATTCGACTATTGCAAGCTTAAACTGAAACTAGCAAAATTTAAGACTTAAAACTAAGACTAAAGGCTAAAACTTAAAACTAACATTTAAAGCAAACGGGAATAACGAAGGAGTTTAAGGCGGGAAGTGCTGATGTATTAAATGAATATCAGCAGCGTTCCTCAAGGATAATCAAGTTTTTGAGGTTGTTGCAACCTAGACCTCGGATAGCAAATCGGGGAAAACGACCTTGGATGCTATCGATTCTAGACAAATGAACTTGTTGAAAGGGGGACCATGATTGACTAGCGTACTCTGGTAAAATAAGGGTCGAAAAATTTTTGGACCACCGTTTGACAAAGCCAACTGATGAGTTTTAGCAATATGTGTTCTATGCCGAGGGCAAACAACTTAAAAACAATTAATTTATGATGATAAGGCCAAAAGCCTTACTGAAATCAGTTGTAACAACGTCGACTTCGTTGCCATTCTCTAACGCTAAGAGAGCGAATGACACGAATTCAACGACGTTTGTGGTCTACTTCTTTTTAGGAAGCCTGAAGTACTTCTGCACCGTATTAGAAAACCATAACTATTTGCAGGGAATACGGAGAATTGCGAGTTTCGATGCTATTGCCATGCATGGATAAAGGTTGGAGCGGGTAATATTACGCTTAGAAGACAGAAGACAGCATTTGGTTTTATTAGCTTTATATTCAACTATATTGTATAATCTCTATATTGTTATGCTGTCGAACTTAAAATTGAACGAACATAACATTCGCTGTTGTAGTAAACTGATATGGAAAGCTGAGAGACGAAAGCTGTCGTCAGCGAAAGAATGAATTGGGTTAAAAGTAAAAGACAGAAGATCATTAATGAATATGATAAAGAGTGTCGGTGACAAAACAGAGCCTCGAGAAAGACTATCGTCAATACGGTGAACATTTCATTTAAAACTGTCCAATAGGAGCGGGGAATTAAACGGTACGAAAAATAGCTACTTATCCAAATCTGCTGGGTTTTATCGATTATATATATAGACAATCATTTTTGACAAAACTGCTCGATGCCAGACTCTGTCAAAAGCCTCTTGGAAATATCGAGAGCAACAACTTTCATTAAATTTGTTAATAGACTGGAAGATTTGAAATCATCATCATCATCATATTTGGCTCTACAACTGGTGTCCGGTCCTGGCCTCCCGGAAAAAATCTCTCCACCGGTCCCGATTTCGATCCGATGTCATCTAGTTTGGCATCCCTAAACTCTGGGCGTCCTGGTCTATGTCATCCTTCCAGCGTAGGCTTTGCCGGCCTCGCTTTTGTGTTCCATAAATCCTACTGCAAAGGACTTTCCGAGCAGGATCATCTTCGCTCATGCGATCTAGGTGTCCTGCCCACCGGAGCCTACCGAGCTTAATTCTCTTCACGATGTCGACATCGCGGTAACGCTCGTATATCTCATCATTATAGAGTCTCCGGAATCGTCCTTCCTCACATACGGAGTCAACAATTCTTCGTAAGACTTTTCTATCGAACGTGGCTAAGATGCTTTTTGCTAAGCATCCAAGTCTTGGATTGTGAGTACTGGTATGACCATTGTCTTATATACCAGCAGCTTGGATGTTATGGTTAAATTCCTGGATTTGTAGAGCCTCGGCAGACTATAGTAGGCTTTGTTGGCTTTAAGGACCGTGCGCGTATTTCTGATTGCATGCTGTTATCGGCTGCTACACTTGACCCGAGATAGTTAAAGGATTGCACTACTTCAAATTCACGCTCCAATATTTTAATTGAGGGACCAATGTTGGATCTTCTACTTGCAGACGTGGCCATCACCATGTACTTTGTTTTGCTCTCATTTATGTACATTTCGTGCCGCCTGCTCGATCTGGATGAAAGCTTCCTGTACAGCTCTTGGGTTTCTACCAACTATGTCAATATCGTCTGAATGGACTTATAGCGGATTGTTCCTCTCGCCGCTACGTCAGAGTCTTGGATTACTTTATCCAACGCCAGGTTGAAAAGAACGCAGGCCAGTCCATCCCCTTGTCGGAGCCCGTTATAGATGTTGAATGGGCTTGATAGTGATCCGGATATTTTGAGTTGGCTTATAACATTGGTCATGGTCAACCTACATAGTCGTGTTAGTTTATTTGAGATGCCGAATTCTCTCATGGCTTTATAAAGTTCTACTCTGGCTATGCTATCAGGGTGAGAGTCTGATCAGTTGTTGATTTGCCTGGGATGAAGCCACACTGGTATGGACCAATGATCCCTTTAGCGTATGGGGCTACCCTATCTTGAAAGATAGAGAAGAAAATCTTATACACGGTACTCAACAACGTTATACCACGATAATTGCTGCAGGTTGTGATATCTCCTTTCTTATGTATGGGACACAGGGTGCCTCTTCGCCAGTCTTCTGGCATCGCTTCTTCCTCCCATACTTACACTATTAGTTAATGAATTGCTTAGTGTATTGCGGGGCCTCCTGTTTTGATAAGCTCCGCTGGGATACCATCAGATCACAGGGCCTTATTATTTTTCAGCCGGTTTATCGCTCTGCTAACTTCGTCTTGGTGGCGGCAGCATAGTGTGGTCTTCGGTCATTGGTGGAGCCTCCAATTCCTCACTTAGCTGGCCATTAAGCAACTCGTGAAAGTGCTCTTCTCATCGCTCTAAGATGCCTTTGATATCGGCGATCAGATTACACTTATGCATGACAGCTGTAATATATGTCATATTCTGATTTTTGTACGACACCATTCCCCGTCCATCGCATCTCAGAATTGCTGTTATGTCAGCATTATATTTGGACAGATATCAGCTAGCTGCGTGGGCGCCGTGGCTCAGTGGTAGTGCACATGGCTACTGCGCAGGAGGTTCAGGTTCGAATCCCAGCAACACCAAAAGTATTTTTCACGGTGTCCCACCTCTCGCGAATGGGTGACAAACGTTCCGAGAGTAATTAATTAAACCTTATCACGGAAAGCTTCTCAATTCACCGTTCGCATCCGGCCTTAAATTGTAGGTCCCTTCCATTTGTATCCAAAAATTAACATGTGCAGCACAAATGGTCGCGAGAAGTTAGGCCTTGGACCGCAATGGTCTGTCGCGCCAAATATTATTATCAGCTAGCTGCTGTGCAGCTCGAGCTCTGTACAGTGAGCGTACGTTCCATGAGAAAATTCTTAAACCTTAAATTCTTAACCGTTTTCGTTGCCTGATTTGGGGTTCCGTAATAAGATTTTTTTATGGGCGAGGTTATTGGCCTTGCGCCGGAAGATTTGGAATAGGCCTACGAAAACCGTACTTCTGGTCACTGAGGACTTTCCGTGATGCAAGTTATTGCACAAGCTGACGATTAAGCACTATTTTCAACATGACCTTGGGAAGAACGCATGATAGGTAAGTACAAAGAAAGATATGACGGATGACTAGAAGAATATGAGAGATGGAAGAACTGTTTAGAACTTTTGCTAAAATACCATCTTGTGCAGCAGATTTGTAAGTGCTGAAATTATTATGAGTGTCTATCTCGAATGCGATTGGATCATCCACAGCGAGATCCTTACTCTAGCAGAGTATAAAAATTCAAACAACACTCTTATTATGAAGAAGATCCGTTTATAGCAACGCCGTTGTCACAATAGGCTTCTTAAGGTTGCTATATCAGCAGAGCTGAGTTAAAGAATTACAGAACTCTATCCTTGATCGCAGGATCTGATAAAGCCTTCGCATTTCTATGATAGCAACACTATTCAAAGGCCAAAATTCAATTGAAAGATTGAAATTCTTTTTAGTGCTTTCATATAAACAATAAAAAGAGACACTACTTATCTTGGTTGTAACGTATTTTCTAGCAACAATAAATGCCATGTAAAACTATTTTTAATTTTTCAAAAAATAAATAAAGCAACAGTTTATGTGTATAGCTATATAGTATATATACAGCTTTGTCACTAGTATTTTTTTTAAGGAAAAAGTATATATATTATTAATAAATTGATTAAATTAAGATACGAGTAACACAAGTATGCATAAATAAATACAAAACAAATACGTTTGCTGGATAAAACCTTTAGTAATCACCGGCAATGCCAAGAAAAAAAATATAAGACCAGTTATTTTTGCAATATTTTAAATGAGTAACATGGGTTTGATGCATACGACTTTTTCACTGTATCGCATCCATTTAGTAAGCCAACATTCTTTGTTGTATGATATCTTATCTTATCGCAAGCCCATCGTTCACAGTTTATAGCCAGAGGTAAGCAACCTGGATCCTATCGCCCACTAGTTGGCGATTCAAGTTTCCATGGTAAGCGGTTATGGTTTGGTGTTTTGTAAACAAACTGACAATCAGGACTGTTAATCGTATTTTAAAAGCGATGAATAACATGGCATCCGATGCCTCATTTATCTTTTGAGAGGTGCAAACCACAGCAATTTCGGCTACGCCGATTGTTGATTAATGATATGGCCCGATAGCAAGGCAAGCCTAACTTAAATTTTAAAAAAATTAAGTTCAATAAAAAAAATTTTTTTTTTAAAAGTACGTTTTGTATTGCGTTGCGTTACGCTGGCATTGCCCGGTCGGAAAGATATTGATTTGACACTAATATCGCCCCCTCCACCACACTCCTATCAACTAACAATTCCTCTTCACCTATCGACAAACTATATCTTTTCGAATACCAAACTTTACCTTTTCGAATGCCAACAAAGATACAATAATAGTGCGTCGTATGTATTAAAAGGTTGACTACCCCTGGCTTTATACAATGAGCTCCACTGAATCACTGAATGTAAAAAGCATGTGTGAGTCACTCGCCGCGCTGTTATATTAGTTCGCAATGGCGTTTTGCAAAATTAGGAATTAGAAGAAAAAGTTTATATTCAAATGGATGCCTTCGATGGCACTCCTCGCCACATCCTCGGCTATAAAATCCGCAGTCGAACGCGCATCTATGTATCCTGGCTGATTCCAGCTGCTTTTGAGTTGTTAGTCTATATAATACAAATTGTCGCCGACAGCGCAGTCAGTTACCAACACTTCCGGTCACATCAATCGGATTTTGGATGGATAACTTAAATTTTAAAAAAATTAAGTTCAATAAAAAAAATTTTTTTTTTAAAAGTACGTTTTGTATTGCGTTGCGTTACGCTGGCATTGCCCGGTCGGAAAGATATTGATTTGACACTAATATCGCCCCCTCCACCACACTCCTATCAACTAACAATTCCTCTTCACCTATCGACAAACTATATCTTTTCGAATACCAAACTTTACCTTTTCGAATGCCAACAAAGATACAATAATAGTGCGTCGTATGTATTAAAAGGTTGACTACCCCTGGCTTTATACAATGAGCTCCACTGAATCACTGAATGTAAAAAGCATGTGTGAGTCACTCGCCGCGCTGTTATATTAGTTCGCAATGGCGTTTTGCAAAATTAGGAATTAGAAGAAAAAGTTTATATTCAAATGGATGCCTTCGATGGCACTCCTCGCCACATCCTCGGCTATAAAATCCGCAGTCGAACGCGCATCTATGTATCCTGGCTGATTCCAGCTGCTTTTGAGTTGTTAGTCTATATAATACAAATTGTCGCCGACAGCGCAGTCAGTTACCAACACTTCCGGTCACATCAATCGGATTTTGGATGGATAACATTATCTCTAATCCTGTTACCGCCAGTGCTCAGTTTTACATTCATTCTAAGCTCACGTGAGCAGTGGGCTAATCCGAAACATGCCAATCGCTTTCATTTTGTGGGGTATCAGTTGATAAATTTATTGTTCTTTCCATTCTGTGTAATATACAGGTGCGTATACACACCGTTTGTATGACCTTATGTCGTAATAAGATTGTTTTCAGTTTGTATTGTGTTTGTGTATTTTTTTTTGTTGATAAAGATTTTCTCGTCGTTTATTCTGGTCTATTGAAGCACTATTCCACGATGACGATGACTCCGAGCGAATGTTGTGCCTTGCGAAAGCAAGTGAATGTTCCACATGCGAACTGTATCATATTATACAGGCTTATGGACAATCCGCACCACAAATCATATTGCAGCTGTATCATATGCTTACTCAGGATCTATTTCGAAATTATCACACAAGTAAGTAAACAGATGTAATAAGGAAAACCTATAACTATATATTATAACTATACCTATAATTATATCGTCTATAATATTAATTTCTTAACAATTGGAAGTCATTATATCTAACATCCGGTAGATCATGCAGGATCTAGTTGATCCTTTCAAACTAAACGAAAAATTTTTCTTCAATCATTGACCTTTTTGGTGTTGCGTAAAATTCATTCTCCATAGAGAAAATCAGAGAAAATGTCATGTGCGGCATTGAAAACTTAACTAATTACTACACGTTATGACCTCTAACTCAAATAGTCTTAATAAATAAAATAGAGAATTTATTTGTATGTGTGTTTGGAAAGAGGTGGGTGGCCAATATTTGTGTTATAGTGATATATATATATATAGTGTATAGTGATGGTATAAGCCTAAGGAGTAGGAGTTGTTGGATGTTGGGATTGTTGGGGATGTCGGAAGTATTTGGTATATGGGGTGTTGGAAATTGTTTTGGGAGATGGTTTATGGAGCTCGATGATTGATGGGGACGATGTTGTAGGGGCGAAATTTTCCGACGGGAAGCGACGGGCACTCAATTACTCTTAAATATAAGACTCTTCTCTGCATAATAGGTGTTAGAGATGGATTTTAAAAATACAGCTGACCCAAGTGCGTTTACCATAATATTTGATGGTATTCTAATATGATGGAAAGTAATTGTGTTGATACTTAATTTTTTTATTTATTATTATATGAATAAGCTAATATTAGAGTTGTTATTCACGAAAGGGTTAAAAGACTAGACCATTATTTTTTGTAGTCTTATTCATTTCATTACCTACTTCTAGATGACCACCCTTATCCTTCATTTTATTACATACAACTGGATGAGAAGCTATTAGAGGCAATATAAAATTGTTAGCATTTGGTGATTTAAGAGCTGCCAATGATAGCACAGCCAGAGTAGAATTTTATAAAGCCATGAGAGAATTCAGCATTCCAAATAAATTGACACGACTATGTAGCTGAAACCATTCCTTCGTCGTTAAAAGACGGCTTGATAGTCAAACTCCCCAACAAAGGTGATTTGAGCAATTGTAAAAACTGGATAGGAATTACCCTGCTAAACATCATAAACAAAGTGATCTCCTCTATAATAGCTAGGCGGTTACGGAATGCGTTAGAGCCAATTTTGAGAAATGAACAAGCAGGATTTCGCCAAAAACCGTTCTTGTATTGATCAAATTAACATCCTGCGTATAATCATTGAACAGTCAGTTGAGTATCGCTCTCCTCTGTGTATGGTTTTTGTAGATTTTAAACGCACTTTTGATATCGTTGGCCGAAACATGATGTGTTAGATTTTGTCTAGCTATGGTGGAAAAACTCACTAATATCATTAAGGAGCTGTACCGCGACTCAACATGCCGCGTCATTCATAACGTTCATCTTGGCTTACCTTTTAACATCTACTCTGGAGTCAAGCAATGTTGCACACTCTCACCATTGCTTTTCACAATTGTCATCGACTAGGTGATGAAAAAAGTAACCCCTACTCCATCGGGTTTGCCATGGAATGTTTTTCACCGCTTAGAAGACCTGGACTATGCCGATGATGTCTGTCTCATATCACAATCGCTAGGTGATATGGAGCAAAAATTAAACTCACTAGAATTCCACGCTAACAAATAAGGTTTAAAAATTAACGTGTCAAAAACAAAACTACTTCGCGTTAACGCTAGTGGAACATGTGATCTCTCGATTGACGGACATTAGAAAGAGGAAGTCGATAAGTTTTGTTATTTGGTCAGCTGGATGACAAAAAATGGTGGTGCTGACTCGGATGTGTGCTCTCGTGTAAACAAGGCGCGACACTCCTATAGTATGCTAAATAATATCTGAAACTCCTCGCAAATCTCCTGGAATCTGAAGCTAACGATCTTCAGATCTAACGTTCTCTCAGTACTCTTGTATGGCTGCGAAACGTGAAAAGTCACAGAGTCGATTGGGACGCGCGTCCAAGTCTTCGTCAACAAGTGCTTAAGGCGGATACTGAGAATAAGATGGCCGGACATTATCACCAATCAAGACTTGTGGAGAAAAACGCTGCAGGAAGCAATCGCGATCACCATCAGATGACGAAAATTAAGCTGGATTGGCCACACTTTGAGAAAACCAGCGGACGATATTAGGAAACTAGCACTCGACTGATAAGAAAAACGCAACGTCATAGTACTTCATTGAAAAGTGTGTTACGTTACTTCCGTTCGTGGTTCCGTTCTAATAAATCTTTTAATTTATTTTTTTTAATGTTTTAATATCTGTGAAGGTTTTGGTTTTGTGCAGTTACATGGGCTCACTATTAATTGTGTAATTCCTGCCTTCTTTAGAAAATCTTCCGTTACCATACTTTAAAAATTACCATCGCAATTTGCCCGCTTCTGAGGGAGGTAGTTAAAAGGTTTCGAACTTTTTTCAGAGATTTGAAGGACGAGAATGTTAGTATCGAATCCTTTATCTTCTCCCATTTATGTGGTAGTTTGAAGATCTAATGCCCGCTATTCTGGAGCTAAGCAGGAAGTAATAACCGTTCGAATAGTGAGTTATTGTCGCGAGTTCATGCAAAAATCCCATGGAAAAAATCACTTTTCTGAACTTTTCCATTTTTCTTTCTGTAAAAACCTTATTCCAACTATTACGAACATTTGTATTGAATGCTAATAAGTAATAACATTGCTTTTTTACGATAACTCCTCAAAAAAATTGCCTTTTTTTATTTTCTTTTAAATAACAAAAGGAAATATAGTAATCATGAAAATTTTCGAATACGGGATTTTTGCAGGTTTACCCATTTTCGTATCTCTTGAGTCAGAAAAAGCAAAAAAAATGTCTGTCTATGTGAGTCTGAGAGTTTGTGAGGCTGTGAGTATGTCTGTCTGTGTCCACTCTACAGCCCAGAAGCCAGAATTGATGGAGATAAAAATTCATATTTAAGTTTTTTACATAAATTTGGAGGTCTCAGTTGATTTTGGTGGAAGTGGCAGTTTACTTAAAAGTTTTTCGAATTTTTAGCGAATATCTTAAAAAGTATAGTTCTTATGAGATACATAATTAAATAAAAAAAAATAAACAAAAAATGTAATATCCATTTACTAAAGATTCCGGCCCCGACCGTAAAAGAAAGTCGTATTGTGGCCTTCTTTTTTTTATTTGTAACACTATTACTAAGCAAATTTTTTTATTTGCAGCGACTGTGCAAGCAATTAGCTTGATTTTTTCAGCAATCGATCTAGCAGTTATCACAACTATGTATCAACGTTTTGAGAGTCAAAAGTTGGTTGGTCGACCATACCCGTGGTCGTCACCGACACAAATCGCCAGTCAGAAACAACGACTACTTGCTGTAGAGCGGATCCAAAATCAATGCGAACACAAAAATGTTCAAACAAAACGATTTATTGCAAATTTTCCAGAAACAGATAAAATAATGGAAAATTTTAAATTGCAAACCAAGGGTATATCAGATAAAATCGAAACCACACCTTATGTCCAAATCAATCAATCACATATTGTAAAACTCAATGGAACTGACGATATCTATGTCGATGAATCACCAAAAACCACTAGGGCACTAGTTCATAACTATAACCCTGACAATTCGTTTATGGATAAATTTAATAAATATTACAACAGCACAGATGACGAGAAGATACAAACGAATAACCCAAAACTTATGCTTCATGCCAATAATGCCAATACATTTGAATATGCGGACACAATTCCAGACAGTCCTCCGCCGCCGTTGCCCGCAATGTCAACACCATCAATCGAACAAAACTTATTGCGTTTAAATGATTCAGATCGGACGGGCAGTGGCAATCACTTACAACAGATTTCAGTTATGGCCATGAATCGTTTGTCCACCTTTAAGGATATGTTCATTGTCAATGCTCAGCTGTACATAAAGGATAATGTACCGCGCCCACCAAAAATTCTTTTAGGAGGTACCGAAGACAGCAATATTGACGGGGAAAACTATAACCAACGTCGCCTTACATATCCACCATCAACAACTATTGGAAATGATACCGTGGATTTCTTTATACCACTAAATTCACGAACAATCATCAACGGAACCGAACAAGACGATTTTGCTGGTAAATGTGTCGCTTTCTTAGGATGGATGGCATTCATTTGCATGCGAATGCTCTCTCTGGCAACCTTTTGTGTATTTTTGCCGCAAGTATTTCTAATTGTGATATTCGTTCATTACCAGGCAATGCTTTTCTGTTTGGTGCTCGAGTCAAAGTTCCAAGCAAAACTCAATCGAACACTCTTTTACATACTGCTGGCATATGTTTATATTTTTGTCGTTCTTGAGTTTCGTATTAAATTCCATCGAGTAAAACTATGGTATGTAGGATACTTCCTTGTGACCATGACGGAAAATATAACCATGACCATGATTTGGTATATGCGAGATGACTTTGAGTCTTGGTGGTTCGAAGTCATTTGCAATGGGATCATCTATAGTGGCGTTCTATGTGTAATTACACTATTAGTCTACTATTGTATACTTAAGCCAAAACAAGTAGTTTTAATTATGGAAGATGATACAGCAGATCATCAAAAAAAATAAAAATGTTTCATTACTGATACGCTTTTGTTTTTCAACATAAGCGTCGCTTTAAGTAGTTGATGAAAAAATTTAAGTTTGTTTGTTAGCTTTTTCTTCAATATTAAATAAATATCTATGTCAATGAGTATATCATCATCTTCATATTTGGCTCTACATAGTTTCATAGCTAAAAATTTAAGGCCTAAAAACTGGTGACATATGGACGGACATGGCTCATTCGACTCGGCAATTGATATGATCATAAATATTATTTTTCTATGTTATATGTTATGTATGTATCAAACTTAAATATCCTATGGGAATCTAAAGAACTTAATGTTTTATTCTATTTGCTTCTGTGTACATAATAGTATTGACAACATAATTTAATATACGTATTTAACACAAACAGATATGTATTTCAAAAAATATACTTAATAAATGTCATAAATACTGTACTCTCAAAAGTATTACCATAGCTTTCTTACTATGAGAGATACCAGTATTAGTAATATTTTCGTATCAGTTAAGATATTATAATTTTATTATTATTATTATTATTGTTTGGTGGGCTGAAGAGCCTGGTACACTGCGACCTAGAGGTATATTATAATATTAAATAACGAATATATTCATATCAGGCGATATCTACAAGTATTAGTACAAACCCATGCCTAATTGATACTAATCATTCCAATAAAAATATATAATATATATTTATCAATAGTCCGATCAAAAGTCCCCAGTCCCCCAGGTCCCCAGTTAGTAGCAATAAAAATGAGCGCAAAAGTACATTCTACTTTGATATTTGATTATGGAGTCACTACTCACTAGTCGCCCAAAGACTTGCTTTAAACAACATCAATCATTACTATTATTATTACCATAGTATCCAATAGTTGCATAGTAAAGTAATACTCGTACATATTTATTACAAGAAAACAAAGGATTCCTTTTCTTTTATAGATTTTTCTTGTTGTCAAAAGTTATCTACTATTATTCGCACTCGCAGCGTTTTTTACATCGAATTTAAGCAATGAATTCAAAATTTGAAAATTGTCTGTCAACATTTAAACTCGATAATGAATTGTATATGAAGAGCAAGAAGCATCCCGAAAAAACATGTGATCCCATCAGTGAAAGTGAAATGAAATATAATTTCAAAAACCCAAAAGTAAAAAAGCCAACTGGTAAGTTGAAAATTAAATACTCGTAACTTTCCTTAACGTATTGTAACTGTAGCTACTCGTGCCTCACGTTTTGAACAATTTCTATGGCATGAATTCTATGATGAATACATTCGAGCTAAAGAAACTCTAGAGAAAAGTGGCTCAGCTGATAACACCACTGAATATATAGCTGAATACGGAAAAGAGCCACCTAACGCCGGAGATGCTGCCATGGAGGAGCTGATAAACAAGTACCCACTGCACGCAACGCGTGCTATTACCTTATGGAATAAAAATGGCGATGTCACGCGTAGTTTCAAAAGATGCCAAGTAATTACTAAACCTACTGCGGAATGTGATCAACAGTTCGGATAGTATTAAAATAAAGAATACAAAAAAATAAGACAAAACTTGTGATATGTTTATGTCACATGTAATGGAATCAGGTTTATTATAAAACAATACAATATACAAATTATTTAAAAATATGTAGATGTGATTTTAAATATCCTAACTGCCTGACCAGAACAGAATAGAGCTGCGGCCGTTGTGGTACGAGCTGTCAAATATTTAAAATATGTACATGGAAGAAATCGTCGCGCGTTTTCATTGTGGACGACGAATTTTACGAAAGTAATACCATAAAATTTTAGAGTTGACGGATTATTGCGGCTACCACAGCGGCCTCGGCTCCATTCTGGTCATGCAGTAATTGTTTAACTTTTAGGTTCAAATCGATTGACGTAACTAAGATTTTAATTTTTCATTGATTTTTCGAAATATGTTCGAAAACAATATTTTAAACGTAAAACAAGGTTTTTGTCACGATTTTGTTTGAATTTTTAAACTTAGCTAAAAGTCATTTTTTTCGAAAAGGAAATACCAACATAAAAAACTTGTTTTCTGTAAAATAAAAAGGTTACAAATCAAAAATTAACCATTTAAGTGAAGACGACAAATACTAAGGTTACATGTTAAACCGAAAGTACAAAGTAATCTGACCGAGTTAAATTAACCATTTAAACGGTGACTTGGCTGAAAGTGGTCTATGTTGAGTTAATTCTTAGTTTGAGTTAAAAAGTTCAGAATTTATTTTAAAAATGAAAGGACCAGCTAAATAAAATAATTTGACGTTTATAGACTACACTGACTACGTATTGAATAAATAACAAACAAAATTTACTTAAGTGGTGAATGTTTTTAACGTAGCTTGTAATTTTTCTCGTAGTTTGACAACTCTGGTGGTTATAATCAGCACTTTATTTCAATGTTCAAAAACACTAATGTTAAATTTTTTTTTCATCTACCATCTATCAACTATACCCCAGAGCGCGCTCGACCGCAGAACTTTTCAAAAAGGAAATCGAACACGAAAGGCGAAAATCTTTTGTTTACATTTTTTTGTTGCATGTGTTGTTGTTGTGCTAGTATAAAGAGGGGTAAATCTCCCAAAATATCAAGAGCTGTTTTAGCTCTACGGTAGAGTCGTTTTGAAGGGGAAACGAACAACTTGACAGCCAAAAAAAAAATCTGGGGCAGAGTTTTACGAAAAAAAAATTAACATAAAAGAGTGACTTCGGATGCAATTGTAACTTTAGTATAGTTTATTGATTTAGAGCTTAGACCTTAATGTTTGACGAAAAAAAGAACATCCAAAAATCCACCTGGGTATCTCATGAGGGCGTTACTCGCAAGCAGATAGACAACATGTTGATACCACCACAACCAGAGCCTACAGATGGTACGAACCGACTTGTCGACTCAGATCACTCTTGTTGATATAGTGCTCCGAATGCGGATTGCTGGATAACGAAAGACAAAACTCCCGAATTTCCGAGTCAACACGACTCAATGCAGTAGATTAAGTAATGGGACGTAGAATAGAAATGGATCTGTCTTGAAAATAATTTGCGGTAGGTACACCCATAGACCACATCAACCAGCCAAAAAACAATAAAATCGATTCTAATATAGTCAAAACAGACAACAATCACACTTCGGATACATAAGTTGTCAAGTACAGTTAAGTATTTGCGTGTTGATTATAAATGAAACGCAATATTAGCCTTCCTAAAAGTTGTTGTAAATTAAAGAGAACTTATGGTATTCAAATTTTCTAATTCATGCCGCACAATAAAAAATAAACATGTTTGCTAATAAAAATAAATTTTTAATTTAAAACGTTTAAAACGAGTATTGTGCGTAGTTGTTTGCTTTGATCTAAAAGATCTAAAACAAATTCCAAACTCGCGTTAAATTAATTTTTTTTGCAATTTTTTTTTTGTGTTTTGTGATTTGTAAATGTTCATCCAGTTCTGAGCTATGTTTAAAGTTTCAAGTCTATAGCTCAATGGGAAGTTAATGTAAAATCCAGTACAAAATTCCACCGGTACAGACAGACATACGCGAAAGCGAGCGAAAGAAAAAATAGAAACTAAAAAAGAAATAGATCCATGATGTAATAATAATAATAATAATAATATTCGGTGCGACTGACCATTGCATTTGTGTTGCGCATGTATATATTTAGGCACAAATGGAACGGACCTACATTTTAAGATCGGATCCGAACGGCGAATTTGAGAAGCTTTCCGTGACATGTTATTACTCTCGGAACGTTTGTCACCTATTCGCGAGAGGTGGGTTGGTGTTACTGGGATTCGAACCACGAACCTCCTGCTCAATAGCCATGCTCATTTCCACTGAGCCACGGCGCCCACCCATCATGTAATACCATAACTAAAATTAGATTAATGCCTCTTTCGATTTACGCAAACCAAATTCTCGGGTAAGCTGTCAAAGTAACAGAACTAAACCAAAACCAACCAAAATGTCAAAAAAAACCGAGAAATTAGCCTGCTTGCTCTCTCTTTGCCATCTTGCTGAGTAAACGAAACCTTACCTTTCGATTGCCGACGGGTAGCAATGTTACAGTGTCGGTTGCAAAACTTTGCAAATATAACTCAAAATCAAAAAGTATCTCGGGTATAGTTTGCTAATAGAACGTCAAACCAAAACCACGGGAGAGAAATCTTATCTATCTATCTCTATCTTATTTTGTAAATTGTTGTTATCTTGAAAGTGGAGCGTATTCGGATAGTGAAACGCTAATGAGTAATGATTACTACTTTAATTATTATTTTTTTAAGCGCGATGTGAACTGGGCAACACTACAATGTAGAATGTAAGACTGACTTCCACTGGCACTAAAATGTAAGATTGATTTCCATTGGCACTACAATGTAAGACTGACTTCCATTGGTGTTGTTGCTAAATAGAGGTTGTGAAACATGTTACACTAGAGCTATAAATAATGTTCGTAACGAATCGTTCAGTTATAATTTTTTTAAAAATTTAAAGGCATTTACGATTTAAAATAAAAGAAATGCCTTAGCGTGCTCTCACAATGATAAGCTACTTGCAGAATTGTATGGATTTTGGTTTTGACAAAAAAATGCATGCTTGTTATGTTGGAAATCCATAAAATCCTGTAAGTCTTAAGTATAAAGTTTTACCATTGTGAGAGCGCCCTTATTGAACACACTCATCGCTAGGATTGCATATACCCAAAACTTACATTTTTCAAAGATCATTGCAATGAAAACTATTGTCAATAAAACCGAATGAAAGAGACAATTATAATACTTATTGGTTTTTGCCGGTGCTGAGGCTGACTGATATGATACCGAAGTAATTTGCTGCCGCTGACGTGTCTGTCAATTTTTCTGCCTTGCGTCGAAGAAAGTGGTAGATTTAATTGGCGATTATAATCGTCTTTTATAAAATTAGGCTAAGAAATAAAAGTAATAATTAAAAGAAAATCTCTTGCAAAGGAAATTGAAACAAAATGTTAAGTTTAGGTAAGTAGTAAAGATTAACGTTAATGCGGTCGTAACGTGACGGCCGGTGGCTTCCACCGATTTAAAAATGTGCTTTGATATCGTCGCGTTCCTTTTTCGTTGACTTATGATTAACCAATGTGTACACATTTTTTTAATATACATCAATCGTCCTACAGGAGTAATTCTTTCGGTTTTCATATCATTGGGCGCCTTGGGTTTTATTGCCGCTTCACGCACAGTTGGAAGCCATCTGAGCGCTGATGATCTGACACGCCTACAAAACGTTTTCGTCGATGGATTGTCCTCAAACGACCTCCAATCGATTTACTATTCATCGCTTAACATTAAAGCTACCTCAGACAGCGAGCGGGAAGCGATTTGTAAAAGAATTCATGTGGCATATAGGGATTCAAAAGCAAACGTAAGTTAATTTTAAATTAATTTTCAGAATCGTAGAAAAATGATGTTTTCTCATCATCATGATGAGTAGGTTTTCGAGAAGAATTTCTACCTCGCTGGAGCGCACAAGAATGTCGGCTGCAGCGACAAAATACCCCAGGACATGATTTCAAAAATTTCTGACGGCTTCAGCAAAGATTTGGCTTCAGCGCAAGAAATTTTCTATAATATATATGCGTCCAGAGTGCTAGGGGTTCCTATTGATGCGCCGGCCGCAACAAAAATATCAAAAAATCTGCAAAACATTCTGAAACGAGATGATTCGCTTAGTAGTCTTGGACACGCTTTCTATATTGCCTCTGAGTTGGGTGCTCCAGCCGCATTTGTTGCTGATCGAGTAGAAGATGCAATCGTTCAAGCCGATGAAGTTGATGGAAAGATGCTTCAGTTTGAAGGGGGTCTCAGTATTACGGCTCTCATCGTAAATGGTGCATTCCAGGTGACCAAAGCTCATCAGAAACCATTACCATTGAATGAAATACAAGCGGTGAAATTGGCTACATACTTCTTAAGTCGGCGATCAGTGCAGACACCTAAAGGAGCCCATGTCCTCATTGAAGCTCTTAAAACGCTTAGTTCTGAGCGTAAGGTTGCACCGATTTGCATTCAAATCATTGGCAATGGGCAATTGCAAGCCGATTCCCCTATTGTCAGTGTTAAGGCTGTTGATTTGCTCGGTAAAGCATTGTCACCAGCTCTTCAAAGCGTCTCAGGCAAGGTTGTCGTTAAGAAGGGTAATATTGTACTTGCCGAAAAAGTTCAATTCATCTCAAAAGCTTCTGACAAGACGACTTATTCCGCTGATATATCTGCATTTAAGCCAGCCCGTGGTATTTACACAATTGACATTAATGCCGACTCCTACACGCAAACATTAAATTTCAAAGTGCTGGGCAAAGTCAAGGTTCACTCATTAGAAATTGGTGTAGGTGACTCTGATGCAACATCTGCGATTAAGAAGCAGGCTGTATCATTCCCAAACACTTTACCTGAAATCCTGTCAGCTGACAACACACAGAAGCTCATCCTTAAAGTGATTCTCACCGATGAGGGAACAACAAAAGTGATGACCGTGCACCAGGCGTTTGTACGCTTGGTCAACAAGGAATCTGATGAAGAAATTATTTATGTCGCCGAACAAGACACCTCTAAGACGTACAAGTTCGACATGGATGTTGGTGCTCGCGGTGGTGATTTCAATCATAAGTCTGGCCTATATCAAATTGAGTTGATTGTTGGTGATGCTTCTCTATCAAATTCGTTTAAATGGCACGTTGCTAATGTTCAGCTAAAATTCTCACACGAGTTAAGAGGTACGTTTTTTTAATCTGCATACATTAAAGTTAAATACCGTTTTTTTTTTTAAATTTCTTCATAATTTCAGATACTCAGCGACAACAAAAACGCGCACCACTTCCTGAAATCGTCCATCAGTTCCGTGAGCCCGAAAAACGACCACCACGTTTTGTATCAGACGTCTTCACTGGACTTTGCCTAACACCACTTGTACTGCTCTTTATTTTCTGGGGAAAACTCGGCATCAATGTGGCTAACTTCACATTCAATCTTAGTACAATTGGATTCCATTTCGGTTTTGGTTCGATCCTGGCTCTGTTTGCCATATTTTGGCTGCAACTAAACATGTTCCAGACTATTCGTCTGCTCATTCCGATCGCCATCTTTACATTCCTTTGTGGTAATCGATTACTAAGACGGATCGCATCTCAAAAATCAACAGTTTCACATTGAAAATACACAATTGCAGTTTTTATTCATAAGCTCTTTGAAGTTGCGTTTGAGCGACTCTTCAACACCACTGGACATTTTGTTTAGAGCTATTTCTGTAATTGCGATTTACTATTTTTTTCCTCCTTTTTTACTGATTATTTTTAATTAAAAAAAATTCGAGTTTTGCGTCATGCACTAAATGAGTTGGATAATTAATATGTGGTAATAAAAACATTTATAACAAAAGAACAAAAAATAAATAAAATAAAATATAAAATTAACGAATATGATTATTTTTTACTATCTATACAGGATTTTTTAAAACACCGATTTATGTATTAACATTTGGTGAAAAAAATATATTGCATTTTTTGAAGGCTTAGCTCGTTATGCATAGTTTTTGTTGGTGCATTTCAATTATTATGGGAGGATGTATTGAATTGTTTATCTATTTAAAGGGCCACAGATAAGGTGGCCATGTAAGAAGTAGCAAAAAGGATTGATATAAATACAAATTATATCTGAATTACAAACGATTTCCTTCATCATTTATCATATTTAAAGTATGTATTTAGATGTTTTTAAAACTTCATCCAATGTTACATAGTCCCTATATGCACTTGCCCCTTAAATTCTCAAGCAAATTCTATTCCACCTTTACATTTTTACGAATATTTCTGGTATAAAGATATAAAAATGCGGTCTCAAACAACTTCAGCTAAGAAGCCCTCAGTTTCTTCAGTAACGATAGCCTCGATGTTATAGAAAATTGCATGCAAAGTTATTACGAAACACGAAGCACCTGTGGCAAACAAAAAACAAATATACTTTTAATTATATGAGGTATGGAAAATTTGCTTTTACCCAATGTCCAAAATAACGCAGCCCCAGCTCCTACTAAAAATAGTATTGGCGCTGAAGCAATATTCACTGCCATAATTTGATGTGACGTGGTAAGCGTGTGTCCAAAGAATGTAACTGGTGTTTGAGCTTGACGAACCTTATGGCAAACAATAGCAACACCAATAAGTACTAAGGGAATCAGTGGGGAGGTAATGCTGAAAAGAAAATGGCTCAATTATGAAAATTTTGGAGTCGTAAAAAAACAGAAATACTTACAGGCAATATATCATTAGAATAATAAAGACAAAAATATAATTGCTCTTAAAGTATCCAAGATTTCTAACAAAGCGACTTCTAAGCCGTCGCATACTGGGAGCTGTTCTGAAATTTTGCATATTCAGGAATTCTGACCAAGGGCGAATGTATTTACGTGCCAGCTGTATAAGATCCATAGGACTAGGTATTTTGTTAAATTGTGTAAAACTGTAAATGAAATGAATTTTCATTGAATTCCAATACGAGGCAAAAAAAAGACTCACCTGCTAAAATCAATTTTTGATTTTGCATCTTCTTTTGGGACATTCATATCCCCGCTGATGTCTACTTTAATGTCCATGTTACAGAGTAATTGCTGTAAATCCGTTTGTTGGCAATTTTGGATTTTTCTATGAATATGACTAACGATAATACGAATACGTGGAAGTTGCTTGTACGTAGTTTAAAACGGCACGAACTGACAACATCCAATAATTAATTGATAACTCTTTTATTTCGATTAAATAAATCTTGATCCTATATTATATATTAATTAAAATGTTAAGTTGTTAATGTAAATAAAGTTGATTTAATAAATTTGTAAAACAATGTGATGTAAAATATTATTGAATCCAATTGGCGTTAAAAAAAACAGATTATTTGTTATTTTATGTCAGTAGCTGGGTATAGCCACTCACTCGTCACTCAGTTTTTTCTGATTTCTTTCTGATTGTCAAAACCTTCGAGGATTATTCACTTACACTGACGTTAGTCGATATCGAAAATAACAAAAAACTAATATTAAAGAACCTTATTTTAATTTCCCTAATTTCTCCGCTTCGAGCACAGACTGTCCACTACAAAACCTATGAATTGTTAAGGACATATAAAAAAAAAGAATTATTTAAAGCCCCACTCTACAATTAAAGACTTAGGTCGTTTTCGAAAACGAGACTCATTTAAGACTTATTGACTTATTTGCCACCATCTTTAATAAGTAAGTAAAATCTTTCGAAACGATATCACTGACTTATTTTGACAGCTGCTTTTAAGCAATTAATTGTCTATTTTTAATTTTCCAATGACTTTTTAACACTAATTGTAAAATGGGCTGGAGATAAATAATTAAAATAATGACTTTTTTGTTTTCATCTACTCCAATGTACTCCAGAAGTCGAAACGGTTTATTTCACCTCAAATAAATTGTTGCTTCCACCTGAAATAACATTAATACTACAATAAAATAATTTGCTTGGGTGAGTAAAATTATGGAGCTATCGCGGAAATGCATTCATGGCAAAAATTAAAGAATAAATTTAGAACACATGCTATATGAGAAAACATCTGTTTTTGTTGCATCTGATTCTTTAGGCAATATGTATTCTAAATATTGGTTTTATTCATAATTTCGGTGATCAGAGCTTCCAATTTTAACGCCCACTAAAATATATGTTCTGAATTTTCTCTGCCTCCGAATCGGTGCTTGCAGTGCGACACTTCTCTTCAAATTCAAATTTCGCCATTTTGATTTGTGCTGACCTTGAAATCGCTTAAAATAATTCTACAATTCGGCTCACATTTATTATATAGGGTGTTTTTTTGGGAGGTTTGTTTTTCCGATAGATGTCGTTTTATTTTATGACAGTTGTTTTGACAGCTCAAAGTGGCATTTCTACTCAGTATTGTTTGGCAAATCATTATGAAAAAAAAAAAAAAAAAAAAAAAAAAAAATGACATTTGTGAAAAATAGTCGTGGTAGCCATATGCCAGAAATTGTGTTTAAATGTTAAATGCCAAAAAATTATCTACCAAATAAAAA
Organism: Nephrocerus scutellatus; assembly: GCA_947095585.1. Taxonomy (NCBI): domain Eukaryota; kingdom Metazoa; phylum Arthropoda; class Insecta; order Diptera; family Pipunculidae; genus Nephrocerus; species Nephrocerus scutellatus. The sequence continues at coordinate 102,113,067 of OX352762.1, read as the reverse complement.
AAAATTTTGGTCATTTCATAATTTTATATGTGTTTTATTCAAAAAAAAAATCGGCAACCTCTTAAAAAAACACGTTATATCTAACGGGTGTTTTTTTAAGAGGTTGCCGATTTTTTTTTTGAATAAAACACATATAAAATTATGAAATGACCAAAATTTTTTTTTATTTGGTAGATAATTTTATGGCATTTAACATTTAAACACAATTTCTGGCATATGGCTACCACGACTATTTTTCACAAATGTCATTTTTTTTTTTTTTTTTTTTTTTTTTTTTTCATAATGATTTGCCAAACAATACTGAGTAGAAATGCCACTTTGAGCTGTCAAAACAACTGTCATAAAATAAAACGACATCTATCGGAAAAACAAACCTCCCAAAAAAACACCCTTTAGCATTATTTGAAGCCCTTATACGTGTACATTCATTCACACAAGCTAATTATTTTACTGTAGCATTATTGTTATGTGAGGAGGAAACAACTATTTTCTTTTCGTTATTTGAGGTGGAAGCAGCGAGTAGCAATAATTAACTAAATTAAATTAAAAAAAAGAAAGGGATGAATGGATATTGTTCATTTATAACGAAAATGCTACACATGAGAAATCGTAAAGATCGACGATGAATGGTGACGTTACTCAAACTAACAAAAAAAATTAAATATACATTTTGAAAATCCAGCAAAAAACAACAAAATCGCACGAAAAAAGATCTAAGATTTTTCATGTGTTCGGAACTCGTGCTTACTTTTAGAAGTGATGGATCACGAATTTTATAAACCAATCGTCAAAAAAATTGTTGACGAAAACGATGAAATTAAGATTATTTTTAAACAAAAGTGTACATAATCTCATGGTTTTTATTGTAATTTAATTACTAACTGGACTACTTTGGTAAATGTTGCGCATCAATTTTCATCAAAAATACTGTTTTTTTAACTGAAGTTCAAATTCGATGATAGGTCGTAGACGGTATTTTTGTCATGCGGCATGTCCTTAACTTTTATACCACGTTTCCATGACTGATTGATTTGAACTATGGTATATGGTTTCATTCATAAAAAACAACTGCAACGCTAATGAGTATCGTTTCCAGGAAAATATGTAACATTTGAAACAGTCAGCACTCCGAATGCCACCAATGCGCGTTTTATATTTGATGGTCATTGTTTTTTTATAACGTATACACGCTCCAGGGATTTGCACCTTTATAATGCTTGGTACAACGTTGGCGTTAGGAAATTAGGGAGAATCCCTCACACATTCTTTTCATTTTTATTTTATTTTAGAATTTATTGTTTAAAATTAAATTACTTTAAATATAACATGTAGTAGATTAAGTAGTCAAAAACATTGTTTAATTATAAGCAATACGAATAAAAGACAATGTAAATACGTCGGGCCCCTATTGTTGAGCCGACACTTATTAATAATAGTTATAAGTTTAGTTTTAAGTCAAAATTGTATATTTCTAAAATGTTAAATAAAATATCTTAATCTTAAGAACAAAAGAAATTAGGGAGAAGAAAAAATGAGATGCCTATGCACATATCTCTTAAATGACTGAAGATCATACAAATGCGGAATCACATAATTATTGTGTGAAAATAATTTTATATTTAAATTTATTGCCAAATAAAGACTCCCTGAATGACTTGCGCCATGGAAATAAGCCCTTTATTAAAATTAAATAATGGAAGAAAATTGATTTCAAAATATCACATTTTTCACATTAACGTGTAACCGGTTTTAATTTTTTTTCTCAGAATTTTCGCTGATTCATTGAAAAAAGTAATACGGATCCGTCTGTAGCACCAAGCCTTACAAACGAAAAAGGCACGCACAAGGCACAACTATCATGCTGATAGGTTTGTCAAAATTTAGCTTCCAAAAACTGAAAAGACTCAAAAATATTACAAATTCCAAATTAATGTCCAAATCAAAATCCAAAATCAATGTGTTTCTTCACACCAAACATTGTACCAAGAATGAGCGAAAGGGTTGGATTCAAATAAGTTTGCCAGAAAAAAGAAAATTCTTTCGAAAGAGTTCTTAATAATTCTCTGTGGTTCATCCTAGTTTGGCCAAGTTATCTGGATAAACTTCCAATTCAGGTTTCCATGAAGATATCCCTTTTTGGTTTTTTCGTTTTTATTTTTTATGACTTAAATAATTAAAATAAACATTTTAATGAATTCCCGTGTTGCTTCATCAATGATGCTCGCAACGCAGTGATAGTCAATGAAAATCGCTACCGATCCATCACTGTTAACCTGACTACTTTTGGGGAAATTTGGAAGAGGTGGACTTGGAGCATGTGTAGTTTCAAAAAAACTTAGCCACATTCCAGGCAACTGGCAATACAATCAGTATGTTCAAGTTGAAGTTTTGTGACCGTATTATCCCCAGAAATTGACCAGTCAATCAGCCGTTTTGTTCGTGTGATTTGGCGCCTCTGGAATTATTTCCTGAGGGCTATGTCAAGTTCAATCCATCATCAATCTTTAGGTCCCACCTATCGCGAATGTCTGACAAACATCCGAGAGTAATTACTGCTTCTCAATTCGCCTATACGGCTTTAAATTGTAAGTTTTCTTTTATTTTGTTCAAAAATATAACATCCACAACACGAATGGTCGCGAGAAGCTAGGGCTTGGACCAAAACTTTCTGTCACGCCTAATATTATTAAATGTCAAGTTCGTTTGTCAATAAGATACTTTAGAAGTTTAGACGACCTCATGACAAGTTAGAAACTCGAAATAAAATAAAATAAATAGTATTCAACGTTGAATCAAACATAACATTATTTCTGATGGCAAAAAAAGCAGAAAACCAATTTTTTAATACAAGGATTCATTTATTATCCATTTCTGTTAAAATTTTCACATTTAAAATAACCAGGTTCTGTTTTGTGTAAAGTTTTTTATAAGCAATATTTATTTTCACATTTTTGATTTTCTTTTGTTTTTTTTTTTTTGCTAAAATACATCCAGTTTAATAAAACACTCTGTATATGTGTATGTATATTATGAAATCCCTTAGTATGTAATATAAATTATTTGTATGTTTTAATGAGTCAATAAAAGCGAACATCTTTAAGGTCTCACTACGATTAAAAAATTAGTCAATTCACTTTTAACTGAATGAATGAATGAATGAATTTAAAAAATAATGCTTTTACTATATATGTATGTATATTATATATTATATATTTATAGAAAACAACAAATAGCTAAAACTTCAAATTATGAGACTTAAAGCAAAAAACTAAAGCTTTAAAGTAATCTTTATTTATTGTTTATAGTGTTTTCTGGTTAAGGTATATATGTTTTATTGTATAGACAATTTATATATTACACATTTATCAAGAATAATTTATTATTTAATACGTTGTTTAATAATGAAGGACATGTAATTAAAAGTAAATTATATTGACATTGTTTGTATTGATTTTGAAAGGTGAGGACATTTAAATGATGATGACGGATTTTTATTTCTTGTACTTATCATTCTTATAAATTTAAAAAAAAATAGTATCTTCCTTGTGTATAATTGTCTGATGTTCTTCTGTATACCTAAAATCTCATCATCCCTTAGCATTAAAAAACATCTATGTTTTCGTGAAAGTATAATTATATAAATGTATGTATTTATGTATGAAGTACGAACCAAGTAGTACAGTATACAGACTGCTTTGGTACAAGTATTAGACAAAAACTTTTAAATATTCCTAAATGACATAATCGCAATTGTGGAGCGACTACAAGCAAATATTGTCAAAATGTAACAGATCATAGTTTAGCTGCCTGCTTTTGATCTTCGGTGCTATTTGTTAGGAATTGTCTACGAATTGTTTCACTCGTATATCAAAGATCAATTGTTTTACAACACATACATATAATAAGAATAATGTTACTAATTTTTATTTCAGGTTTGTTTCTGTTCCACACATTTAGTAGTTATAATTTAAAGTGTGCTATTATTTGTTTAATTTTGATTATGACGAACGAATTGTAAAGATTATCCAAAAAATATTTTTTCTTGTTGCTTTAGTTTGGGAAAAATACCAAGATTTGGATTTGTAGTTGGGATACAATGTTTATGCATATACATATGTTTAAAAGACTTTACAGCGTCAAGTTTTTTTTTTGTAACATATAAATTATAAATATTTTAATATAAAATGACAACACCAATAATCTATTTATAGTCCAATTTCTCGCATGGCACTGTACAAACACGGATTCTTGAGGCATTCTTTTGGGCCAAGTTGTGGACCAGGCGAACCACGAAGGATCATCAAAACTGACCGTGCTGCGGATTGGCAATCATTATCGTGGCCGCAAATAGTATCGGCTTCAGCAAGATACTGGAAGTCACAAGCTACTTGAGAGACTCCCTGTTAGTGGTTTACAGAATTGACAGATTAACAAAAAATTAACCAAATGCAATAGATTATAACTTTAAATTTGTTTTTTTTTTGCCTACTTACACACAAGTAACATATTTGATGAATGCCACATACTGGAAGCAAATCTTGGTGCACATCACCGCTTAACAGATCCACGCTGTGGCAGCGTTCAGCCATTGATTCGATTATAGGGCACTGATTGCTTCCGAGGATGTAGTTTTTATTACCCAAGTAGGCATCGTTTAGCGGTTCATAGTATCCCGCTCCAAGTTCATCTTCCAAGTCACTGAAATTGTTGGACATTTCCGGATAGCGAATGTAGCTGTTGCGCTTCTTTTTCTCCTTTTTCACTTCTTGATTTTCTTCGAAGACATCACTGTCACTAGTGTCCCCACCAGAAGCTTCCAGCATTAAATTTGTTTGAATTTGTTTAGATTTTTCGTTGCCCGGTGAAATGTTACCAATTGAATGACTGGGAAGGATCAATAAAAGGTTTTTAATGAAAATTTAGAGCGCCACGAGTATTGCGGTTGAATTCAAGGAGAGGTGGCATGCAGCTGGCTATTTCTCTTGAGCACCGCTGGTAGAAGAAGCGACAACAGTGACAAGCAGGAAACGTTCTTACGGTGTTCAATCGAACCTATTCGATTTCGCTATGTTTGCGTCACCGATAAGTTTTATTGCGCGGTTTTGTATTCTATCTAGTCGATGCAAAGTAGATTTAAGCGCACCAGACCAGATATGGCAATTGTACTCAAGTTTAGGGCGAAAAAAAGCCTTGTAGATTGTGTCCAGATCAGACAGAGGGAGTGAAATATTTCTTGCACCGGGTTAGAAAACCTAAGCATTTTGCAGCATTTTTGGTGCGGGTTTCATGCTAAAAGGGGTCTTTGACCCATACTTAATGATGCAAGCAGCGCAGTCACATTCAACGGAGATCGCTACCGGGCCATTTTTGAATTTTTTCGGAATAAATTGAAAGAGATTTACTTGCAGCATATGTGGCATAGACGGGAGAATCTTTCAATGTAGCTTTCTGGATAGTTTTATGGTATTCAAATAAAGCATGGATTTTGAAAGGGATCCGATAACTGAATCGAGGGGATCCCCTTTAAATTTAAAAAAAAAACTCATATGTTGCGTGTAGTTCCTATCGAACATCATGACCAGGGAACGGATTTTGTTGACATTAAAAGTATAAAAAAGGCCAATTAAGTTGGCAAAATAGGCAAAATTAGACGGAAAAAAGGCATTTATTAAAAAAGTGTTTTTAAGCATTAAAATAGCACTGCAAGCATTAACATTTTGAAGTTTTCTGGCAACAATCGCCTGTGATTTTCACTCAGGAGAGCCTTGATCGAGCTGAAGGATCTCTCAACGTTGCAGAAACGAATGGAGCCCAATAAAATGACGGCACGTCATTGACTTCAATATTTGATGGCAGTTTGGAGTTTGCAGCAAAATTGACAACATTTTTTATTGCTTTAATGAAAAAACGGCGTTGAACAACTTTTTTACCACATCTTCAGCAACTGGCCGTTTCGCTTTCTGCAATTTATTCTCGATTTTATTCAAAATTTCATCAGTCGGCCTTCCTAAATATTTCATTAAAAATATTGCATTAAGAAACAATATTTCAAATTAAAACGCACACTTCAAATCACCTGTTTTCTTGCAAACTATTAAATATATGCTCTTTTGGGTAACTTAAAATACTAAATTGGCTTGTATATACGCCAGGTGGGCTTGAACCGTTACATTGGCAATCAATTCTTTTGCAAATGCAATATAGCTTGCATCATCTTCCACCTCATCAACGATTCCTTTGATGCGAATAAAATGCTGTACGTAGTATGATACTGCATTCAGCCATGCGCCCCAGCCAGTCAAAAGCTGTTTAAATTAAAAATATATATTTGAAATCAAATTCAAACTATATTTTTTAGTTTAAGCTTGCAGGCTCAGGTTCCTTCTCCTTACAAAAAGCAATTCGGGAGGCGCTTTTTAAAGAAAAATTTTATATTTGAAAATTAGGCATCAGCTTTTGGAAATCTACTGCGGATGGTTTCACAAACCGTGAGCGACGCAAGTAATATGTATCATTTTGGCATACAGAATTCTTAGCGATTTTCCGCTTTTCTTCATGTATGGAGCAGCGTCCGTACTATACTTCCGCAATCCTTTTTCGCGCTTAAGTCCATCAGGCCACAGCAATCGCAATGAATCGTCAAAAAGCGTTGCTATTGTCGTCGGATTCACCTTTTCCAAAACCTCAGAAGTTACGCAGCGGCCGGCTTTGTCCGTCGTTTCATCTATTGATACGAATATGTTGTTGTCTCCAACTTCAGCTCGGATTCGTTAAAAAACTAGCATTCCTAAACATAGTTTTTCCGAAGCGTAGACTCGTCTGGAACTTTCTTTAGTACATACTTTTCAAAAAAAAATTTTAACCTGTGGACGATTTACCTTGTGTAAAGGTATGTCACACGCCAACAACATTCGCGTCAGATCTGTGCAAAGTTCATTTTTGTCGCTTCCACGAAGGAAAGAAGTAATCGTTTGTGTCCTTGCTGTGTTCTTCAGGGCTAATGCTTGCTGGTACTAGGATCGGCTAATATGCTTTGGTCGCGTCTTTGGGCATAATCGGGAAATTAGTGAGAAAATGAAGTGTTTTAAATTGCAAGTGGCTTGTTGTTGCACGAAATTTTGTTTAAACAACAGACTACTAAGAGTGGTCGGTGAAAGAATTTGAAGTTTCACAGATGTCTAATGGGTTCGTTTTGTCAGACGAAAAGTTTGCAAATGCTACTGCGACAAATTACGGAAATTTCACACCGACATTTTGCTGCACATTAGTGTGTGCACAACGAGTGCAAGTAACTTATTCTTGCTGAAATTGTATAGACACCAAAAAAGGCAGAAAAGGCAAAAAAAGGCAATGTGGATAAAAAAAGGCAGAAAAAAGGCAAAAAAAGGCAATGTCAACAAAATCCGTTCCCTGATCATGACTAAATAAGTTGATTTTTATCTTCATTTCAACATACTATTTTTCAAATCATTTTTGATGATTTTACCAACTGATTTTGACAGAAATTACGCCTTCTCCCCCACCATCGACATCAAACACAACCCACCAAAACATTTGAGAACTCAGAAGTTTATCTTCATAGGAGTTTATCCCAAGGGACTATATTGGGTAGTGTCAGTCTGTACGGTTAATTAAACTAATAACCCTCCTAATACCTAACCATTTAGTGAATTTGCAATAAAGTTCACCCTTCTATACTCACTGTTTATTGTCGAATTGAACTTTTTCCTTCTTCACAGAAAGCCTTTTTTGGTTTTTTACTTTTTCAATACTGTCGTCGAATTGCGATTCGCCGCCATCGATCACATTACGCAACAAATGATTTTCATTTTCAACTGATTGTCGAAGTTTCTCAAGAGCACGACGCATCTTTTCCAAGCTGTAAGCACTTGCCAAACGTGAGACTACGTGATCCTTGAGCTGACGAATTTCATCGGGATCTACAATGCCTGGCAAAATGAATTTACATTTTCGTATAATAACTGAAAAGTGATCAGTGTTATTCGCATACCTTCATGTGCACCGGTATATTTGATCGTTTCATCAATGATTTTATTCTCGATCGATTGTAACGTTCGGTCCATGTTATCCAGTTTATCTCGATCGTCGTCTACTTCTTTATGTTTTTCGTCGGCGGCATCTGCATCATTGCCGTTCGTGCTTAGTTTCTTTTCTTCCGATCTATAAAAATTGAAATTGTATGAATAAAATGGCGGGCTGTATCAAATACAGTGTTGCTAAACGAAAAAAATTCATATCGTTATACATTTCGTTTTTATAACATAATATTTATTTTTTCGTTAATATTTATGTAACAGAAAAATATTTTTTTTCGTTGTTATTTTTTTTATTTATAAATTTATTGCCAAGGTAGGACTTTCTGAATGACTTAAGCCACGGCAATAAGGTAGGATATGCCCTTTATTATAATTACAAAAAAAACGAAGCAATGTAATTTACAATATATCACAAATTTTTTTCTCAGAAATCTCTCTGATTCATTGAAAAAGCAATACGGAAAAAACCGATCACGAAACTAAAACGACATTGAACAATTCGGTCCTTCAGGAACTTGTTGACGGCTATTTTAAAGGCCTGCAGATTAAAAGTTTCGGGAAACACGGAGTCGACCAATTGATTCCACATCGAAGTCACTCTCGGATAAAAGGATGATTTAAAATGTTGGGCTCTACATGAAAATGGTTTTAAGGCCAATCTATATTGTTTAGACATGAAACGAGTCTTTACGTTGCTAACAAAAGGACCTAGAACTAGAGAACGGGTTTCCGCAGTGAAATTTGTACAAAACAGATAAATCTCCTACATCTCGCCTATGCTCCAAAGAACCAAGAGATGAAGTAATACATCGTTCATCAAACGGACAAATCTATTCTGAACTCCATCAAGAAAAAGCAAATGCGTTCTTGGAGCCCCACTCCACACATACAAATTTAATTCCAAAATTGGTCTAACATAAGTCTCAATTATCTTAATTTTTCAGAGTTGGTGTAGTAGAAGTTTTATGAACGCCCAATCATTGCCTCGCTCTTTTTGACAACTCATAAATATATTCCTTCCAATAAAGTATACATACTTGAAACTTTCAAACCTAGCATATAAAGTGAATCAGTTCTCGCAATAGGGGCACCATTACTTACTGGTTACGTAATGTTGAACTGTCTTCTGAGAAAAAAGACAAGCCTGTAATTTATTCGAGTTAAAGTCCACCCTATTAGATCTGCCAAAATCAAGAATATCTTGAATGTTTGACGGAATAGTAGTATTTATTAGATTGCAAATCCTCCTTTTGACTGAAAAATTCAATGAAAGCTGATAGTGTTGCATCATCAGAAAATGAATGGATATCACTGGTTGTAGAAGACAATATGTCATTGCAAGAAGAGCGCAGGCGACAAGGATGAACCTTGTGGCACGCCAGCAATGATCTCATGCGAATCTGAAGAGATTGAATTCAAAACAACTTTTATTTTGTTGTTACATAAATAATCCGCAATCCATGCAATGAGAAAGGTATGTATATTGAGCGAATGAATCTTATTTATAAAACAATCATGTCATACTCTATCAAATAATAATAATATATGGACAGTAGCGGTCCAAGGCCTAGCTTCTCACGACTATTTGTATTGCGCATGTATATTTTTGCACACAAATGGAAGGAACCTACAATTTAATGTCATATTGTAGGTGCGAATTGAGAAGCTTTTCGTGACAAGTTATTACTCTAAGATGCTTGTCAGACATTTGCGAGAGGTGGGACCGTGAAAAATACTTTTGGTGTTTTCTGGAATTCGAACTTCGAACCGCATGCTCAGAAGTCCATGCACTTACCACTGAGCCACGGCCCTCACATAATACTCTATATAAAAAGCATTTGAAATATCCAAGGAAGCAACGCTTGATTCACATAGATTTTTAATGCTTCGCTCCCAACAATGAGTCATGCATGTCCTGATTTCACCTTAAAAACGATTTTTACGAAAACCATACTGCACGTCGGATAAAAGAGCATTCAAATGCAGATAGTAGCTTATTAGTTCCAAATTAACGATAGATACCATTACCTTCGATTGAACCGACAACAATGCAATAGGGCGGGAGTTAATAGGTGCATATTTATCACATTTTTCGGAACGGGTTAAATATAAGCCCTTTACCATTTTCCAAATTGAGGGAAAACACTTGTCTTCATTGAGAGATGAAACAATTTGCTGATCAGTTTCCCTAGAGTATTATGACATCTTTTGAATATTAAGGGCGGGATACCGTCGGGTCCAGTTGTTTTATTGAGTCAAGTTCTTAAAGAATCTTTGAAACAAACCGTGGCCGGAAATATATTTAGACATACCTGGACCTACGTTCGGGAGAATCGGTCAGCTTTGGTTAGATAATGGATAATGGATAAGTAAAATGCGAAGCTAAGAGATTAGCTTTTTTAATACCAGTTTTATAAAGAATACCATTATGGAACAAGGAAGGAATAGATGAAATCTTGTCTGAAAAGTTCCTTTTAACCAACACAGGAAACGACTAAAAGCTTCGACTGTTTGAATCTGAAATTGAATTTAAAATGTTTGCATGCTATCCCGAATCTTGGGTCATTTATTATTGTAACTCTGTTTATTATAGCGTTTGCTCTGTTATAACGTAACTTACTTAGCTTTTGCCTCGTTAATAAATGCAGATTTCTTCCTGCGGTCAATGCCGAAATACTTCGACCACTGAATGGATTTCTTCCGTCTGAAATTGGAAAGATCGCCTGGAATAATTTGATCTTCTTTGACGATTTCCAAATTAGATCGCTTTGAATTGGACGCTGAGGATGTGCCAGCCATGACATCACGCTTTTTCTTTCGCTCTTCTTCCTCCTCATCGTCAAAATCCTCATGTTCCTCGTCGTCTTCTTCTTCTTCATGTTCATCGTGGTCGTCGTGCTCTTCAGAATCTTCCTCTTCGCCGTGACTCTCCTCGTCCTTGATGTCATGCGAATGATCGTTTCGTTTACGATGCTGATGGCGGTGTTGAGTGTGGTCATGGTGTGCATGATCGCTTCCCGGTTCAGTTACATTTGATGTGTCATTTAAAACTTTTTTTTCTGCCTTTTCAAGGCGCATATCTGTTGTCATTGACAAGTCAGAAGGTGAGTGGGTAGCCAACTGTTCGTCAGTAGACCTTTTTCTCTTCTCGTCGCTGCTTGGCTTTCCAAATAGTTCGCTTAAGTCTTGGGCAACTTTTTCATTTGTTTCTGCATAGCGAGTTGTATCGTCAGACGGTGACATTTTCGGTGACCTCTTGGCAACTGGAAAACGCTTCTTACGCGATGAGACTGGCAACCAAGGAAGAACTGGATAAGTTCGCTTCTTTTGCATTAGTGGGGCAATATAGTAGTTATTTGGAGCTGAGGAAAAAGATTGGCCACGTCTTTTTTGCTCTTCAAAGCGGTCACCGTCGATTTCGTTGTCTTGTTGCTGGTATTTCTCCCAGAGAAGTCGAAGAGCCTCCTTGTAACGTTCTTCGCGATCGAGTTCACGTGATTCTTCTATTTCCCTTAGGAATTGTTCAGTTAGTTCAGCATGATCGTATGGCTGCGACTCGCGCTCACGAAAAACCGTTGGGATTGATGAATCTGCGACAAAGTTTTAAAAGGTGTCAATAAAATTAAAAAGTTATTAAAAACATTTATGAGAAAAATGCGACGATTATTTATACACGTAGAAGATTCAAAAAAATATGTACGCTGGAAATTTAAAAACTAAAAAAAAATAGAAATTTTTAAAAAGTGATATTTGTAAGTTAAGCATTTTACTACTACGTAGTCCGTTTGGTTTTCGACACTCTCTTCCCAGAATGTAACAGTCTATGTAATAAATTCTTTCATTCCAAAGGAATCTTTAGCCATCCTCACACGAATGATTGAGGTAACAGTAGAAAAATACTTGATCCTTTTACGAAAATTTATCGAATGCCATGTTATTATTTCCAGTCCACTTATAAGGGTTGGGATTATTGTGTTCAATCGAAGGAAAAACTTTTAACATCAACAAAAAATTAATAATATATTGGCGCCGCATCCATTGCAATGTCACTTTCCATCACATTAAATACATGAAATCAACCTGAGTGCTTTCATTGTCTTTTGATTGACTCTTTCAGTTCACTTAAGCCCGGCCGGTCATTATTCTTTCTTGTCATGAAAACATGTAGGGGTGTGTATGTCTGAGAATAAGGATTCCAGAGTGACATACCGTATTTGCCATCACGTTCCCTAAAGAATGATGAACGCTTCTTTTCTTCGGGTGTCAGATAATTGTTGTTGTTGTTGTTTTCGTTATCAAAATTATATCCACCATTTAATGCTCCGTGGTCTGCATTATTTTCTGAGTTTTCATGCGCCAAGTATTTTGCTAGGATTCTATTCAAACGATGACGATTTTGGATATTACCAGGAATCTCGGATTCTGTGAAAGGAATACATTATTACTTATTAGTATAATTATACAAGATATTTTGAAATGTTTTTCTTGAAATATATAATTTTCTCGATGTATGTACGACTATATTTGTCATTATCTTGATAAAGTGAAAAATAAGTAAACATACCTTCAGCCCAGTAGTCTTGCACTTGAACATTTCCACCTCCACCACCACTACTACCAGCTCCATGATGCATAGTAGGCAACCCATTATTGTAGCGTTCTTTTAAAGCCAATTGAACTTCTCGTCTGTTCAGCGCGTCGACTGCTGCTTGAAGTGAATATGGCGATGGAGATGAGTGCTGTGCTAGTGCACCACCGACCCAACAGAAAATGTTCATCGCAATCAGAATAAGCATTTTGCCTGGCTTTATCCCTCTTAGTTCTTTAGATTTTTATTTCTTGGTTGTCTCAGGATTTTCTTGTTGGATTGAATCTGAAAGGATATAATAAACGAAAATTAGTGAAGCATTGTTTGTTAGGTTCTTATTAAATTTGAAGAACAACTTACACAGACATAATACGTACATACTAAATACATACATAAAATATTGATCAGGAATGGATTTAACTAACAATTATGTGTGTAATGTGTAAAATTTTAATGTATTTTAAAGCAACAAAAATATTTTTTAGGTGCTATGTTAATGTTAAGTACGGAATTCCTGCCAACTAGCAGGTGGCAGAAACCAAAACAGAAAATCAGAAAAACAAAAACCTTCACCTAATATGCAGGAAACTTTGAATTCCTCGGTTTCCGGAGTCTTTGTTTTGTAAGATGTTTTTATAACATACTAGCTGAAATACCCGGTCTTACCAGGCTGCCGCCACTCCACTCACCCACATCCAACTGACCACACATCCCACTGAGCACACCCATCTGACCACCGACCCAGTGACCCACCTCCCCACACTAACCTTCAACACTCACAATAGAAGTGTAGCATACAACCGCCAAGTAAAATTAACTCTGTACAATGAAGAAAACCTCATCATAATAGGTCCAGTAGTTTTCAAATTTAGCTGAAATAACAGAGCTGCCCCGCCTGCCCCATACCAAACTGACCCATACACAATAAATCCGGGGCAATAAAACTTTTTGTAAGGATGGCAACCTGATCAAAATCGGGCCAGTAGTTTTCAAGATAAGCGTATTCAACTGAAAGTGTTAAAAAGCTTACCTTCTTATACAGGGTGTCCCCTAATTCGTGCTCAATAATTTGGAAAATGATTCTTGGATGTATTCTACGAAAAAAAAATCGTTCTACAGTAATGGTCTATCTCTAATGTTGACATCATTTATCGGGGTTTTAAGAAAAAGCTTACTTTGGTGTACTCTGACCCATGTTAACGGAAATTGCTCTGTTACTACTTATAGTATAAACTTTGTTTGGGACTTTATTTTTAGAAGAAATACTTTGTAACTGCGTTTAAATAAAGTTGATATCTTATTTGAGTCTTCAGATATCAAACTTCTATGCCTGTTCCAAATTTCTTGCCCATGCTGATTTTTGAATTTGAGGTCAATTTTCTCCAGAAAATATGTAATAAACATAACGTTTTATTACTTATGTCTTAAATAAAAACAACCCATAAAAATACAATTTTTCATGTAAATTCTCTAATAGGAGATAGGTATGTGTTAAAATTTGAAGAAAATCGAGCTAATTTTTAAAAAATTTATATGGGCACCCCTCGGACCTCAGGGCATCACTCCAAAAACTTCACAAAAAATTTTGTACATCGGAGATACACACTTATATAAAATTTTAAAAAAATCGGGTTAATTTGTTTAAAAAAAGTTATGGGGCCCCACGAACCCGGGCCCGGGGTCTCCAAAATTTTTACAAAAAGTGTTGTATATCAGAGATACACATGTGTATAAAATTTGAAGAAAATCGAGTAAAATTTTGTAAAATATTTGTATAGGAGCCCCCCAACCCCGAGGTCCAAGGGGCCTCAAATTTTAATAGAAAGTATTGTCACCGGAAATACACATGTGTGCAAAATTTCAAAATTTTCAATAAAATCGGGCTATGGGAAGTGGGTTAAAAATTGATCACAAGATTCTATGACACACAAATCCACAAACAAACAAACCCACAAACCCACAAACCCACGGGCAAGTGAAGTTAATATAGAGAATTTAAAAAATCAAAACAAGTTTGCGGAAAAACCCATAGATCTTATGATACTTGGGAAAAGCTGCAGCAGGTAAAATTTCAAACAATTTTTGCTTTAAGCTCTAAAGGCTATAAACAAAAAATGATTTTGTGTAGTTTTGGATAATTTCTATTTTATGTGTGTACTAGAACAGTTATAACAGGTGCTTAAAGTGTCCTCCTTGGTTTTGTATGCTAGAGACCGGTTTTCTATTTTTGGTTTGAATATCTTATCTGCTGCAGGTTGTGATGTTGTGATTTTCATTTTTATTATTGTTACAAAAAACAATGGAAAACAATTTGGTTCAAATGAAGAAGTTATTGCCGAAATTGAGGCCTTTTTAAGAGCAAAGTCAAACCGTTATACAAAAAAGGCATCGAAAAGTTAGAGGAGGAGCATTGGAATGAATGTTTCACTCTTGAAGGAAAGTATGTTGATGAATAAAGTGGAATGTCTAAAAACTAAAAAAAAAAAAAAAACATAATATTTTGGCCAGACCCCAGTTGAGCCACCAGTATTTGATTCCATTGTTCTGAACACGGTCCTTTTTCCGGTATATTACTGCAATATTACTGCAGTATCTTCAGTTTGCATTACGATTACCTTAAGTAATTGAAATCTGTCGGATGTGTTTGTCTGTTGGCCTTCTACCAATATGGTAGATCACAGATACGAGTTTCTTATTACCTCTTTATATAATAGTATAGATAATAAGTTTTTACTATGAAACTAGTGTGGCAGCGGCCTCTTATACGAATAAACGAGTCCCTAGCTTTTTGCTAAATTAATGTCAATTGAAATACAACGAAAATATTTCTCTATTTTTATTTAAAACTGTGAGAATCACTGAAAGTGTTGCTGCCATTATTTAAGTTTCATTATTTCTGAAAGAGTTACTTCCACCTATGGTTTATGTCTCTGTTAAAAGTTTGTGAATCAATCACTGAATTAGTATACTGATAAGTGATAAGGTTTCATAGCTGTGAGTGAGTGAGTAAGAGAGTAAGTGAGTGAATGACAGAGACAGATTATTTGTCTTACAATGAAAATATTTCTCAATTTTTATTCAAAAGTTTGAGTATAACTGAAAGAGTTGCTGCGATTAGGTTTATGTCTCTGTTTTAAATCACTGAATTAGTATACTGATATAGTTCCATCGTAGTTTTAGAATCACAATGGTGTGTGCGTGCTTGCGTTTGTGTGCGAGTTACACAGCAGGTAGTATATAGAAGAAGATAACAAGGACGATGAACATACATATATGTATGTAAGGAATAAATAATCCACTGACAAGCGTTTCAAAATGGTGTATTTTATGTATTATGTATGGATTAGTATTACTGAGAGTTTAATATTGAGATTTCTGTATATTTAAATTTCTATCAGTTTCTTCATTAACATCAGTTAACGCATTAGGTATTGGCTAGACGAGAATACCGCCTGTGAAGCTTTCCTTTGTACCCAATGTACATACAACACGGATTGTCG
Source organism: Nephrocerus scutellatus (assembly GCA_947095585.1). Lineage (NCBI taxonomy): Eukaryota > Metazoa > Arthropoda > Insecta > Diptera > Pipunculidae > Nephrocerus > Nephrocerus scutellatus. The sequence continues at coordinate 102,096,922 of OX352762.1, read as the reverse complement.
CGATAAGGAAGGCCCTGGACCACAATAGTCTGTTTTGCCAAAAATGATAACACTTTACTACGTTTATGGTAGCGAAGAAAAAAACATGGTAACTTCAATAAATTAAACAAAATCATCATATAGTTATTTCATTGTGCTTTATGTTAACATTTTAAAATTTTAAATTTCAAACGAAAACTGCAATGAAACTAAAACTGAAGTTACACTGCGGTTAACGAGAACAGAAGCGGGCAATTTTGAGAAGTAAAAATGATCTTTCTCCTGTTTTATGGCAGTAAGAGAAAAAAATCGTGAAGGAAACAGTACAAACAACCATTGTTCGTTGACTTTTTTTGTTGGCGTTACGCAAGTCATTCAGGGAGTCCTCCCTTGGCAATGAGTCTCTATATAAAAAAAAAATAATGTACACACGCTAAAGGAATTTGCACCTTTATAATGCTTAGCACAGCGTTGGCGTTAGGAAATTAGGGAAAGGAAAAGATGAGATGTCTATGCACGCGTGTCTTAAATGACTGCAGATCATACAAATGCGGAAACACAGAATCAGGCAATTCATTCCACATCATTATTGAGCGGCTAAAGATGGAATCTCTGAATTGGTTAGAACGTCCAAAGATAGGCCTAATGGTGGACCCGTATGGGAACGAGTTCAGGCACGGGTATTACGGATGGGTTCGAGAACGGACGGGATGCATCTGGATATTTCTTTTGAGCATCGCTTGTGAAAAAAGCGATCAAACAGTGAAAATCAGAAAACATTCCTACGATGTTCAAGCGATTCGATTGTTTTCGCGATATTTTCGTCACCAATAAGTTTTAACGCGCGGTTCTGAATTCTGTCTAGTAGATGCAATGTGGTCTTAGGGGCACCTGCCAAGACAATACAATTGTATTCAAGTTTTTGGCGAATATACGCCTATACGTATACGTAAAAAGTAGCCAGTTCTGAAGAAGTGAAGTACATCTTGCACCGTTTTAGGAAACCTAAACATCTCCCAACATTCTTGGCGATGGCAAATATATGGTCATTTCAACAAAGCTTGTTGTTGTCGCACATACCTAGAATTGAGAATTGTTCAGTTTGTTTAATGCAAGATCCATTCATGGATAAAGGTTGGGGGTTTAAATTACGCTTGGACGACAGAAGACAGCATTGGGTTTTAGAAGCGTTAAATGCAACTCTATTATGTAGTCTCCACCTTGTTATCCTGTCAAGGTCAGAATTTAACGTGCTTAACATACGTTGTTGTTCAAGTTCTACTTAAGATTTTTAGGGGCGTGCGGAGAGCGTGAAATCATATGAAAAGCTAAGAGTGTTGTCGTCGGCGAAATAATGGATTGGATTAGAAGAAGGAGATCATTAATGAAAATGAAAAAGAGTGTCGGAGAGAAAATAGAGCCTTGTGGAACACCAGCGTTTATGCGGTAAGCATTGGATTTGAAACCGTCCAATACGACCTGGATTGAACGGCCAGAAAGGTAGTTACTAGTGCAATCAAGCATGGCCTTATCAATTCCATAGGCATTCATTTTCGAAAAAAGAGCTTGATGCCAGTCTCTGTCAAGTGCCTTGGAATTAACGAGTGCAACAACTTTGCTTTCACCAAATTTGTGAATAGACTGGTTCCATTTCTCAGTGAAATAAGCCATCAGTTCACCTGTAGAACGTTGCCTACGAAGACCGTACTGCTGGTCGCTTAGGATTTCACGTGCTTCTAATCTTATGAACCAATTTAAATGCATGCCAGTTTGACTCATTTAGTTAAAGTTTCATAAAACTACCGTTAGCTTGTTGTCTTAAAATTTTGGAATTCACCGTTGCTTTCCGCTCGTACCGCTATATTACGGGAGAAAGATCATTTCTACTTATCAAAAATGCCCGTTTCTAATCTAGTGAACAAGCAGTGTATCTTTTAGATCAAGGATCAAAAAATAAAAATAATTTTGATAGATTATGATGATAAGATTTCAGGTAGAACAGTAAACAATAATTAATGGTCACACAGTTAGAGTGAGTTGAGCAGCCGGCTAGTACACGAGTATTAACTAATCGCGGCAAACGATAGTGAGTGTAATTTATCATAATTTTTGACCATTTGGACTTATAGTCTGTATTTCAAATGAAGACATTTGAGAACATCATAAATATTGTGACTAAATGTATATCAATTATTTCACGAAGAATCGTAATGTTTTTCATTTACATTTAAATATGAAATAATAATTTCATTGGATATCAAAGGTTAACGAATAACGTTATTGTGACCGAGTGAAGGCCTACATTTGTTTTGTTTTAGCTAATCGCCTGAGGGTAGTCGTGGTTTTCTGCATCATTGTAATTAAAAATTGCAACACCTACTCAGTTAAGCTGATAGCTCAATTGAAACCGTTTCAGTTGGTTAGTCTAATCCAAGTACATTTTGACTCTCAACCAAGTTCAAGTGAACCCGAATGATGGGGCTGAGCCACGCAGGCAACACGACACAGTTTTTGCTACTGGCTGATTAAAGTACTCGTAGTTGTTGACCTAGTGTCAGATCATACCGCTACGATTTATTTATTTTGGCCGTCTCCTTCAATTTCGATGATTTCAAGAAGTTTTGAAGCTGTAAGTTGTGTTTTATGTGTTTGTAGCTATGTGTGACTTCAGAGTCGATCTCAGCAACATACGTGGGCTGAGAATGAATTCTTTCGCTGTGTTTAATTATGTACGAACATATGTCCACAGGCCAGCAATTCTGGCACTGAGTGAAACTCAGGTATTTGATAATTCTGTTGCATCGGACTTTAATCTGCCTGGGTATAGCTTGGGGCCATTATTTTTCCCCCGACGCGAACTCGCAATCTATGTCCAGAGTAATGTTTAGTTTCAGCTTTTGCCTCAATTTAGCCAAAGTTCCAATCCGGAATTCAATTTCATTTGGCTCAAAGTAAAGGTACAAGAGCGCAACATCTCCTACTGTTTCCTTTACAGAAGCCTTCGCTTAGACAGTGTTTCAACTCAGAGTGAGTTTGATGCACAGTCTGATTCAATCTTAAAAATTGACAAAAAACATCGTAAAAATGAAATCGTTATTGCGGGCGATTTCAATGTACACAATTCTGGGTGGCTTCGCCATTTGGGCCAGACAACACCCCAAGGAAGGTGTGTTGAGTTATTCGCTGAGTTTAATAACCTTACTCAGCTTGTAAATGAGCCTACACGAATACCTGACATTGCAAATCATTCCGCAAACACCCTTGACTAGTTCCTTACCTGTCGTCCTGATAAATACTCCGTCAATGTATTATTGCCTTTTAAGCTCGTCAGACCATTGTGTAGTATCATCTAATTTCTCGTTAATAAACCACGTAGTTAGAGAAAAACTAAAAAAAAAAAAAAAAAAAAAAAACAGTATGGCAATACGAGAAGTCAATTGGGACGGCCTTAACAACTTCTTTGGGAGAATTAACTGGTCGCTGTTGTTTCGTGATAGCAACGTGGATGCCGTCGCTGATGCAATCACAAACATCATTCTTATTGGTATGAGAAAGTTTATCCCCTTCAGGATTAAGTCTATCAAACCAAAGGAAGATGGATGGTATGACTCGAGCTGTAAAGTGGCTTTTAAGATTATAGAGGTATGTTGTCGGTTTTTCAAAGAAAACCCTACTGAGGAAGACCGAACAAATTTTAAACGAGCCAGATATGATTGCAGTGCCCAACTTCGGCGAGTGAAATTCACCCACGACCAAAAATTGAGGCAAAGAATACTACAAAGTCCCAAAGGTAGTAAACGTTTTTGGTCATTCGTGAAAAGAATCAAAAATACAGACTCGTCGTCGATTCTAACGCTCATTTATAATGACATTCCAGTTGTCAGCTCTATAGACAAGGCCAATCTGTTTGCTGCGAATTTCGCAGCTAGCTCCACGCTTCCAGATTGTGCATTGCTGTCTCCTGCACCTCAGAGTATTGACCACTCTATGGGACAGATATTCATTCGTACTCGTGCAGTTGCTAGAGTTTTAAACGATCTCAATACTCACAAATCCGCTGGGCCAGATGGTATTTCCCCATTAGGTCTGAAGAGGTGTTCTGCCAAGCTGGCATTACCATTGCGTAAGCTTTTCCATCTATCCTATTCTTCTGGACTCTTCCCGAGAAGTTGTAAAACAGCCTTTGTCCAGCCCATACCCAAAAAAGGCAAGCCGTCGTCTCCTTCTTCGTACAGAAAGGTCATGGAAACGCTGATCAATTTTCAGCTCAAGAAATATCTTGAAACCAACGAAATCCTTAGTGACCGGTAGTATGGATTTCGTGGGCAACGTTCTACTGGTGATTTGATGGTATTTCTCACCGAACAGTGGAACCGGTCTTTGCATCAGTTTGGTGAAAGCAAAGCTGTTGCACTCGATATTTCTAAGGCATTTGACAGAGTTTGGCATCAAGCTCTTTTGTCCAAAATGCGTGCTTATGGAGTCGATGATAAGCTGCTTCACTGGATTAGAAACTATCTTTTGGACCGCTCAATTCAAGTTGTATTGGATCGTTTCATGTCTAAAGTTCATTACTTAAATGCTGGCGTTCCCCAGGGCTCTGTTTTGTCCCCGACACTCTTCCTCATTTTTATTAATGACTTCTTAATCTCTGTGACTTCTAATCCAATTCACTCTTTCGCTGACGACAGCACTCTCAGCTTCTCATATAAGTTTGAGGAAAATCACTCCACTTCTCATGTGGAACTCAAACAACTTCGTATTTTAGCATGTTAAATTCTGACCTAGACAGCATAATACAATGTGGAGAAAACAATCGATTAGAATTTGACGCTTTAAAAACCCAATGCTGTCTCCTGTCGTCTAAGCGAATCCTAAATCCCATGCCATTATCCATGAATGGCACTTGCATCGAGGAAACTGAAAATCTCGCAATTCTTGATATGTGCGTTAACGACAAGCTTCGTTGGAATGACCACATATTTACCGTCGCCAAAAATGCTGCGAAATGTTTAGGTTTTCTAGCCCGGTGCAAGAAATATTTCACTCCCTCTGATCTGGCTACTATCTACAAGGCTTTTATTCGCCCTAAACTTGACTTCAATTGATATCATATCTGCTCTGTTGCGCCTAAAACTACTTTGCATCAGCTAGATAGAATTCAAAACCGCGCGATAGAACTTATCGGTGACGCAAATATAGCGAAATCAATAGATTCGATTGAACACCGTAGGAACGTTTCCTGCTTGTCACTGTTTTATCGCTTCTTCTACCAGCGGTGTTCAAGAGAAATAGCCAGCTGCATGCCACCTCTTCTTGAATTCAACCGTAATACACGTGCCGCTCTAAATTCTTAGAAGTTTACCCCCAAGCCCATCTTCGGACGTACAGTTAAATGCAGGGATTCGTTCTTCAGCCGTACAACACGTATGTGGAATGCTCTGCCAAGCTCTGTCTTCCCACATCACTATGATCCACACGCATTCAAAACACAGGCTCATAGACATCTCCTCTTTTTTGCAGAAGGCCAGGGAAAATAAGAATTTTTTAGGTAATGAAAAATGAGTAGCCTTTTCAATTCGGTATGCAAACTACTACCTTATGATTTTTGCTTAAATAGAAGTTACAAGGTTATCGTTAAATTTTTTATTTTATTCATTTATCAGAATGATCACTATATTTATGACTCGTTTTTCTTTTTGGAAACTCGTTGACTTGATAGTCCGTGTATACCCTTCATTGAGAGTCAATTACAAATATATGTTGTGTGTAAGTAGCTTAAAAATTTGAACGGGGAGAGGTAAATGATTAGTAAATTGGTGACTGAAAGTCAGTAGGCAAGTGAGTATGGAGCAGTGAAGATCGATATGAAAAGTGCTTTTTAAAGCCAAATGATTCCGTTGAGTTCTGTAAAGATAAAAGTTGGTATTACGAGTGTTAAGTAGAAAATTTATTATTAAATTCGGTATACAATTTTAAGTGGCTTAAAAAAAATATGAAAGAGTGCAGCAAAAAATTGATTTCAAAAAATCGATTTCACAATTTGTTTACGTTATACCTTTACACACACACACACACACAACAGTCAAGCATACCAGAATGATATTTTGATAAGATACCACGGTTAACTACTTTAACTATGATTACATCTGTCAATGACTGAAGGTTCAAAAAAATACATATTATACGTTGAAAGCGTTACTTAGACGTGGAAATTAGATTTAAAGGTGGTCGAACTGTAAACGAGTATTATAATATGTGACGCTATTTTTCTACATTATCGGAATTTAAAATGAAAATTCAAGTTTCGTTTATTGTGTTCAGATTATGAAACTTGAATGAGGCATACCTTTTCTGGTGTAGAAATTCAATGTGGAGTCATGATTATCATTAAAAATCAGATAAAGCACTCGAGGTGAACACTACGAAAATAATACGAAAATTTGATTGATTAACGTATTCGATGTCATTCATTGTCTCAGCCATTGCCCTTAGTTTTATTTTAAGATTAATTTCGAATATATTGCTATTAAAAGTGCGGTATTTCAAATGAGATTATTTGAGTGGAAATTAATACTGTAATGTAATACTGTGAACGTATTGCATTGAATAAACATACGAGTATTACATGCCAAGTGTAAACTTTTTATTGAAAACGTTTATTTAACTTGACTTGGCCCCTGTTTGTCTGTATTTTCGACTACTTTGAGGTACTTTTTAACCACCTTTCATACGACCTAAAGAGCTGAAAGCTGAGTGTCTAAGTCCCAAATAGCATTTTTATATTCCGCTTGTGACATGTGTCGCGTTTTGCATGTTGCGCGTGTGATGGGTGGAAATGTGGTAATTTCCCCGTTTTTTGAGGCGACCTAGAGGGCTGAAATTTTGTGAGCAACTCAATGTCAGGGGTCAATTTGGATATCCCGTGTGTGACGTCCCAAATAGTTTTTTTTTTATTTTGCGTGTGACGCATGTCGCGTTTCATGTGTGGCGCGTGTGATGCATCGAAATTTTATTTTCGACTTTTTTGAGGTAATTTTATATCACCTTTCACACAACCTAGAGAGCTGAAATTTTGGGAGTGTCTAAGTTCCAAATAGCATTTTTTATATTACGCTTGTGACATGTGTCGCGTTTTGCATGTTGTGCGTGTGATGGGTGGAAATGTGGTAATTTCCCTGTTTTTGAAGCGACCTAGAGGGCTGAAATTTTGTGAGCAGCTCAATGTCAGGGGTCAATTTGACGTCCCAAATAGCTTTTTTTATATTCCGCGTGTGACGCGTGTCGCGTTTCATGTCTGGCGCGTGTGATGGGTGGAATTTTTTTTGACTTTGTTGAGGACCTTTTAAATTACCTTTCACACGACCTAGAGAAATTTTGTGAGTGTCTAAGTCCCAAATAGCATTTTTTATATTTCGCGTGTGACATGTGTCGCTTTTGCATGTGGCGCGTGTGATGGGTGGAAGTGTGGTCATTTTGGTTTTTTTTAGGTCCTTTCGTACGACCTATAGGGCGGCTCAATGTCAGCGCCAATTTTAATATACCGCGTGTGACGCGTGTCGCCAGTCGTGTGTGTAGGCCCGACCTCAAAAACGTTTATTTTTTGACGATTATATATAAATAATAAAGGACTGTGTGGCGTGTGTTAATTTATACATAAAAGTTTTACATTTACTTATTTAAACCGAAGTTTGCTCAAAATTTCTACGATGCCAACCCACATTTTGCAATATTTCTACCTGACACCTGTCGAAAAAAATTTGTATGAAAACGCATGCACATTTTTAACTTATGGCTTAGTGACGTTCTAAGGAACATGACATGCATAATATTGGACTCAGCGCAAACTTCGGTGCTATTATACCACTTATACTTTAATACGGATTTATAAATAAAAAGTGAACGTTTTGAGAATAATAATCTAATGATGATTGTGTGGGCGGAAAAATAAGTGGAGTGCGTAAGAGTTGTAGGCCATAAAAGGCAGGTTTCTGTCATATTTTGGAAGTAGTCAGACTCCTGGGTCAATACGAATTGTTTTTACAAATCTTACATTTTTATGAATTTTTCAGCATTTTTAAATTTTCATGTATTTTATTTTTAGTATTTTTAGGAAGAAAATCGGTTTTTTTATTAAATGTAACTTCATTAGCTTCAAACGAAATATTTTCATTTTCTACAAAAATATTTATTTAGGTTTTGTTGTATCTCTAACCGATTTGATAAATTTGATGAACTGCTAAGACTGCAGAGTGTAGGTATTTTATAGAAAACCATCATTAAGAACGTGCAATTGTTTTTAAGTTAATTTTTTATACAGCAAATATCAACAATTACTAAGCTAGGTACATACCAACTCTAAACTTTTTGTTCTGTTAACAAAATTATCTATTAATTAATTTTTTTATCAAGCACTAAAAATGGGAGACATGTTCCGTAGTGAGGCGATGGCCTTGTGCCAGATGTTTATACAGCCTGAAGCAGCGTATACATCCGTATCTGAATTAGGAGAAATTGGATGTGTCCAGTTTCGTGATGTGAGTAATAAAATGCAACGTCAAAAAGTTATATATATGATTATGATTATTGATATGATGATTTATTTTTCGGCGTTAAAATTGCATGTTAGAAGAAATGAATCTCTTAAAGGTTTGTAATTATTGCAGATTTAATGTTCTCTTTAAACTTCATTACCCGAATGCATGAACCCCCGACTTCCACATACCACCGCGTGGGCTCCACAACACTTTGTTTGTGTGAAAAGAGGAAACTAATAACATTTTGGCAAATATCTCCACTCTAGCGCCACCTACCGGGTCAAAAAAATACATAAACCTATAGCAGCACCGAACGATCAGTGGCTTAACCGTTGCCCGATTACATATTTATAAGAATAATAAAGAATAATTTTTGTATATAAAGGTGATTGTTCGTATATATGTATGAACCACTGGCCATATCGATTCCATATTCACACCATAGGTTCATTTGGTGCTCCAATAAGTTTTCATTTTTATAATTTGCGTACCGTTATAATGGTCGGCTATATGCTTGGCACAGCGTGGGCGTTAATGAAAACGAGGAGATGTCTATATGGGCTTGTGGGTCATACAGATGTGGAAAGACAGAGCTTGGCAGAATATTCCACAACGGCTGAAGAACGAATCCCTGAACTTAACTGTACGTCCGAAGATGGGTTTGAGGGTAAACTGATGAGCATTTAGAGCGCCACGAGTATTGCGGTTGAATTCGAGGAGATGGAGATGGCATGAGATTTAGGATTCGCTTAGACGACAGGACAGCATTGGATTTTGGAAGCGTTGTTTTCAAGATAAATCATGAGCTGAAAATTGATCAGCGTTTCCATGACCTTGGAAACAATGGATGTAAGATGTAAGAAGCAGACGACGGCTCGCCTTTTTTGGGTATGGGGTGGACAAATGCTGTTTTCCAACTTCTCGGGAAGACTGCAGAAGAATAGGATTGATAGAAAAGCTTGGTAATGCCAGCTTGTAAGAACACCTTTTCAGAAGTAATGTGGAAATTTGATCAAGCCCAGCAGATTTGTGAGTGTTGAGATCGTTTAAAATTCAAGCAACTGCACGAGGACGAATGAATATCTGTCCCATAGAGTGTTCAATACTCTGAGGTGAAGGCGGCAACAATGCACAATCTGGAAGCGTGAAAAATACGCAGCAAACAGACTAGCCTTGTGTTAAGAGCTAACAACTGGAATGTCATTATAAATGAGCGTAGGAATCGACGACGAGCCTGTATTTTTGATTCTTTTCACGAATGACCATATTTACACCATATGTTCGTTTGGTGCACCGATATTTTCGTTTTTTTTTAGACCCGACAGGTGGCGCTAAATTATCGGTGTGATTCATATGATCTTTGGCGTCTGCATGAGCGTCGTAAATTTCGTTCACTTTCGTAAAAAGGCCAATATTATCCTGGAATTCCTTCCACAAATATTGTTCTTGGTTTTGCTTTTTGGCTACATGGTGTTCATTATGTTCTTCAAATTGGTGAAATATTCACCGAAAGCCACATACTTTTCACGAATGACCATATTTACACCATATGTTCGTTTGGTGCACCGATATTTTCGTCTTTTTTTAGACCCGACAGGTGGCGCTGAATCGTGATATTCACGAACATGTCATTAGTTTGGTTATAAAATATATATAAAATATGATTATAGGCTATTGATAATATAAATATATAAATGCTAATATCAGCTACCACAGTGTAATGAGGAAGGGGGTGTTTCATGTGTGCGGGTATTGATAATTGAAGCGACCGGGAACAGCTAGCTATATATATAATATGTATGTTCTCGTGTGTACAGTTATTTAATGATTTTTCTTAAATATAATTTCAGTTAAACAGTGAAGTTAGCTCGTTCCAACGTAAATTCGTAAGTGAGGTTTTACGTTGCGATGAACTGGAAAGAAAAATCCGTTACATTGAAATGGAACTAAAGAAAGATGATATTGTTCTTCCTGACTTCACCAATGATATACCTAGTGCTCCAAATCCTAGACAAATTATCGATTTGGAGGCGCATTTAGAGAAGGCCGAAAATGAAATCCTTGAGTTGTCCCACAACGAGGTTAATCTCAAATTGAATTACTTGGAACTGACTGAACTTAGCAATGTTTTAGAGAACTCAAATTGTTTTTTCTCCGATCAAGAGGTGCTTAATTTCGATTCGTCTAAACGCACTAATGCAACTGACGACCCACAGGCTCCGGATCAAAAGCGAGGTGGTCTTGCTTTTGTTGCTGGTGTAATTAATCGAGAGCGTATTTTTGCATTTGAACGTATGTTGTGGCGTATTTCGCGTGGCAATGTTTTTTTAAAGCGTTCCGATTTAGACGAACCACTAAAGGACCCAACGACTGGATATTCAATGTACAAAACCGTTTTTGTTGCATTCTTCCAAGGCGAGCAATTAAAGAATCATATTATGAAAGTTTGTACGGGCTTTCATGCATCTATCTATCCATTCCCAAGCTTACACACTGAACGCGAGGATATGCTCAAAGGCGTTCGAACAAGATTGGAGGATTTGAAATTGGTTTTGAGTCAAACTGAGGACCATCGCTGTCGTGTTTTGAAATGCGTCTCAAAAAACCTACCCATATGGAGCATCATGGTCAGAAAGACAAAGGCTATCTACCATACATTGAATTTATTCAATTTGGATGTAACTAAGAAGTGTCTAATCGGGGAGGGATGGGTGCCCATCAAAGATTTGCCCCTTGTACAGAAGGCTCTCGCGAATGGATCTGCTGCAGCATGCAGTACTATTTCATCATTTTTGAACGTCATTCATACCAATAGAGCTGCCCCCACATACAATCGTATGAACAAGTTAACACGGGGCTTTCAGAACCTAATCGATGCCTATGGAATAGCTTCGTATCGCGAAATAAATCCTGCTCTATATACAATCATCACATTTCCGTTTCTGTTTGCTGTAATGTTTGGCGATTTGGGTCACGGTTTGATTCTGTTATTGTTTGGCGCTTGGATGGTCATATTCGAGAAGAATCTAATGAAAAAACGCGGTGGTGAAATATGGAATATCTTCTTTGGGGGTCGCTACATAATTTTACTAATGGGGCTATTCTCCATGTACACCGGGTTAATATACAACGACGTTTTCTCTAAGTCAATGAATATTTTCGGGCCGACGTGGAGGATCAGGTACAACACTTCTACTGTATGGGAAAACCCAACGTTGCAACTGAAACCAGATGTTGCATCCGATGGCGTATACCCGCTGGGTATGGATCCAATTTGGCAAATTGCTGACAATAAGATTATTTTCCTGAACACATATAAAATGAAGATGTCCATCATTATCGGTGTGATTCATATGATCTTTGGCGTCTGCATGAGCGTCGTAAATTTCGTTCACTTTCGTAAAAAGGCCAATATTATCCTGGAATTCGTTCCACAAATATTGTTCTTGGTTTTGCTTTTTGGCTACATGGTGTTCATGATGTTCTTCAAATGGGTGAAATATTCACCGAAGGCCACATACTTGCCAGACACGCCCGGATGCGCTCCATCTGTTCTTATTATGTTCATTAACATGATGCTTTTTAAACATTCTGAAGTTCAGAAAGGATGCAAAGAATACATGTTCGACGCCCAACCCATGGTAGAGACATTACTGGTCGTTGTGGCTCTGATTTGTATTCCTTGGATGCTCTTCGCCAAACCTTTGTACATCAAGTACAAGCGTGGAAATGTCAGTCAACGGGTAAAAATATACTCGTATTTTTTGAGGTCTATCTTGAACTAACAATAAAATCAATATTGCTCTAGGTTTGCAAGGAAACTCCTGTATCAAACTCTATGGCGGACCATGTTGATGCCGATGATGACGAAAATGAGCCGTTGAGCGAAATTTACATTCATCAAGCAATTCATACAATTGAATATGTGCTCAGTACCATCTCACATACGGCTTCGTACCTGCGTCTCTGGGCTCTATCACTTGCTCACGCACGTAAACGCCTTATTATATTATATTATTATGTGTTTTTATACTCCACTCAAATTTAATATATTATTTATAGAATTGTCTGAAGTGCTGTGGAATATGGTTTTATCCACATTAGGATTGAAGATGTTTCCCGGCTACGCTGGTGCTGTTATGCTATTCATCATTTTCAACGTGTGGACTGTGTTCACTTTGGCGATTTTGGTCATGATGGAAGGCCTGTCAGCGTTTTTGCATACCCTTCGTTTGCACTGGTTAGTCGCTAGTGGTTACTAAATAAAGATTTTTATATATCGGTAATTTTAGGGTGGAATTCATGAGCAAGTTCTACGAAGGCTTAGGCTATGCCTTTCAACCATTCAGCTTTAAGACCATCCTTGAGGGTGGAGATGAAGCAAATTGAAGGTGAAATTAGACAAATTTCTTACTTATATGGTTAAAAATCTGTTATCTTTGTTATCTTTATTTCAACAATTACCATTTCTATATGTATAGAAATAACACGAAAATAATTAAAAATATTTGACATAAATTGGTTAGAGACATTTTATATAGTGTTATAAATTACAGCGGAAGGCCAAGACCAAATCCCAGTAATGATCATCATCATCATATTTGGCTCTACAAACGGTGTCCGGTCCTAGCCTCCCGCAAAAAATCTCTCCATTGGTCTCGATTTTGGGCCGATGTCATTCAGTTTGGCATCCCAAAACTCTGGGCGTCCTGGTCTACGCCATCCTTCCAGCGTAGGCTTGGCCGTCCTCGCTGTCGTCTTCCATAAATCCCACCGCAAAAGACTTTCCGAGCAGGATCATCTTCGCTCATGCGAACTAGGTGTCCTGCCCACCGGAGCCTTCCAAGCTTAATTATCATCTAATTCTAATTCTTAATTCTCATCTAATTCTCCGGAATCGTCCTTCAATTCTACGTATGACTTTTATCTCGAACGCGGCTAAGAGGTCCGAATGCTTTTTGCTAAGCACCCAAGTCTCGGATCCTTATGTAAGTACTGGTATGACCATTGTCGTATACACCAGCGGCTTGGATTTTATGGTTAAATTCCTTTTTAAAGAGTCGAGCCAGACTATAGTATAGGCTTTGTTGGCTTTAAGCAACCGTGAACGTATTTCTGGTTCCATGCTGTTATCGGCTGCTACAGTTGACCCGAGTTAGTTAACGGATTGCACTACTTCAAATTCGCGCTCCACTATTTAAATTGAGGGACCAATGTTGGATCTTCTTCTCGCAGACGTGGTCACCATATACTTTGTTTCATTTATGTGCAGCCCCATATTCCATATAAAGTCTGCGTAAGCCAGTATATGAATTGACCTATAGATGATTGTTCCTCTCGCCGTTACATCAGAGTCTCGGACCACTTTTTCCAACGCCAGGTTAAAAAGGATGCAGGCCAGTCCATCCCCTTGTCGGAGCCCGTTGGCTTATAACATTGGTCATGGTCAACCTACATGGTCTTGTCAGTTTATATGGGATGCCGAACTCTCTCATGGCTTTATAAAGCTCTACTCTGGCTATGCTATCATAGGCGGCTTTAAAGTCTATAAAAAGATGGTGTAGTGAGTTTTGAAACTCTAGACATTGGTGGCGGCAGCATAGTGTGGTCTTCGGTCATTGGTGGAGCCTCCAATTCCTCATTTAGCTGGCCATTAAACAACTCATGAAAGTACTCTTCACATCGCTCTGAGATTCCTTTGAGATCAGCGATCAGATTACCCTTTTTGTCTTTGCAGTATGTGCATGGCGGTGTATATTGCGTCATACCGCGGACTCGTTGGTAGAACTTCCACGCCTGTTGCGGTCCTCGCTCTCTCTACTGTTTTAGTTCACGGACGAGATTCTTCTCCCAGGCTGCTTTTTTTCGCCGGTGAACTGAGTTTTTCATATCTTCTGAGCTCTTGATATTCATCTTCGCGTGCCCGCGTTCTATGAGATTGTTGCATAGCTTTTTAAATCTCTCCCGCACGCGAAGGGTCCACAGCCGTTCATTTACTATTTTGAAGCCGATAACGGTGGGCTTCATTCTTTTGCTGACTAGAAACCCCACCCTGAGCACATGATGTCTTGTATGACAGCTGTAATATATGTCATATTCTGATTTTTGTAAGACACCATTCCCCGTACACCGCATCTCCTGAATTGCTGTTATGCCAGCATTTTATTTGGACAGGGTACCGGCAAGCTGCTGTGCAGCTCGAGTTCTATACGTTGAGCGTACGTTCCATGAGAAAATTCTTAAATCGTTTAGATGTTTTCGTTGCCGTGGTCGTCGTCGTTCATCAGTGTACCCGAGGCTGATTTGGGGTTCCGTAATATGGTTTTTTTACGGGCGAGGTTATTGGCTTCGCGTCAACCTTAATTTGTAGGGACTAGCCCGATCATTTCGCTTTTCCTGTACTGAAACAAAATTACCAGCGGCCTCCACGTGGAGGTTTGATCGCACTACCACCAGTCAGAGATAGTTGCGGCCACATGCATTTCTGAAGGATTCTGTGTTATTCGCCCTACTCTGTTGATTGCTGACCGCCGACATTTTGTATAGTGTTATAAATTACAGCGGAAGGCCATGACCGGATCCCAGTAATGAAAATAGAGCCAAATATGATGATGACTGTATGCATATTTCCAGCAAAAGAAAATACAGTTCATTCCTCAACAAAAAGCGTATCATACTACATCAAGTAGTACATTAAGTAATAGTATAGGTATGGGTGTGGAAAACGATGTCGGAAGATTGGGGAATATTCAACAGAATGCTCGCTTTAAGATGAGAAAAAGGAGCAATTATCAGGGAATAACTTTGTGCAGTACCACATAAAAGATTTTATCCAATATCTTACAAGACTGAGTGATCATCGAATAACTATCAAAGCCAATCAAGAGCTACGTCGTGCGACGGAGCTGGAATGCTTTCTTTGGCTTTTACATCCACTACAAATAAGTAACGTTGGAAGAGGTTCAAAGTGACGTTACACAAAAAGAAGCAATTTCTTTTTAATTTAATCGATCCAGATACAGACTTAGCCAGACTATATTGATATCATCTTTCATTCTAATACCTTTTTACAAATTGCGACTTGCATCAGTTGCGTCGACGTATTCGTTAACGTTGCCAGGTGACCCAATGAACACATGTCGCCGTACATGCAAACAACAACAAATGCCAAAATAAACTTTGCATTTGCTGGAGAGAAAAGTTGAAAGTTGGTCAACTTTTTGCGTGGTTCCGTCACATGCTTTGCCTATGGGACACTTCCCATAAGAACGCGTGTATTTCATCGATCTGTCAGTTGCTTACTTCACCATAACGGACGCAACGGATTCTATGGGCTGGGCTCTTAACGAAGATTTGTGGAGAGGAATGCAGCACTCACTATCTCCAGACGCAGCGCTTACTATCTCTACACGCAGCGCTCACTATCAGACGGCGGAAATGTAACTGCTTTGGCCACCATTTAAGAAAAACCAGCAAACGACATCACCAAACTATCACTCGACTGAAATCCTTAGAGTGGCCGGCGAGCTGACCTTGATAGAGAACAGTCGAATGGGGAATCAAATTCTCAAGGGACCGAATAGAATGGAATGGAGAGGCGCTGTACGCTGTCACCTGAAGTAAAGGAAGGAAAGAACAACAACGATTTTTGATTTTTCTTCGTTTAAAAAAAAATATGCAATACTCCTTACAAATATTTAATAGATTCACAAGTATAAACTCGTACATTGTCATGCGTCATTGTAGATATGAGTTCATGTCACAGAAATATTCGAAGGACGTCCTGTTCACCCAGAATATTGTGAAGGAATGTACATCATTATAAATCATTGAGGGATATAAAGAGTAGGTGTAGGGATAGAACTGTAGGCGTTTATGCGATACGTAATCCGACGCCTGCACATTTCTTTAGGAATTTCCAAAGAATTTTGATGGAGGGTAAAGATGAAAAAGACTGCGTGTACTCGTATAATTGCAGAGTGGATTATATCTCATAAGGTATTCACTTATTAAATACTTAGAAAATAGATTAAAGAATAATGCAGCATTTCAAAACATTTACAACATTTAATTGTTAAATTGTGGTGAGAAAAATAATTTGATATTAGTTTTCCTTTGTGTGGAAGTTTTAAATTTTGAAAGACTTAAGAATATATATATAATTTTTGCAAAGGTTTTCACTTTTTGTATTAGTGCTGATCTATTATTTAATGAATGACTTTAAATGTGTTTTTATTGCAAAGTACATCAAAGCAAATTAACCGGCACATGGCAATACAATACAAAAAGCTGAATATTTTTTAGCGTGGGTCTTCTACAAATATTGTTTGAAAATAATATTTTGTTTCTGAATCCAGTGAGATATAGAAAATGTGAAAAACAGTTCCAACTGTCTCATTATATTAACTGTGTAACGTATGCTTCTTATCAGCAATTATTTTTGATTCGAGAATTTCATAACAGCATCATTATAAATCAAACATTTTATGCTCCTTGTAACATATCAAAAACATCGAAAATAATTGGCATTGATGCCGTACTTCTACCGTAAATCTACAGCAACAGGTCGGTAGAGTGGTGACCCGACCGATCGCACGCGTGAGAATCATTAGCGCAAAGGTGCGTCTTTTTGATCCCTCATTTCTGTCTGACCACAATAATGGAACCGCACCGCTGTGGTACGGCCTGTTAAAATATTTAAAATACGAGCAAATCGAGGAAATATTACATATAATAAATGTAAGTCAACCTTCAAAAATTCTTGGATCCTCTATTGAACAAAATTTGGACCTTCAGGAACTTGTTGACGTCTATTTTGAAGCACTGTAGATTAAACGTTTTGGTATTGAAGTTGCGCACCACTCTGTCGTCTAAAACTTTTATCGATTTCTTGCGTTTGGTCGCGTAGTCATCCATTCTGCTCCGGATGCAGAATCATTTGTTTATTCAGGTGGCCCGAATCATAGCTGGACCATCCGTTCATTTAAATCTATCTATCATTTAAAAAATCTAGAGCCTACACGTGCTCTGTAGCTTTCGCCTTCGGAGTCCATGTACAACACTCATGATTCTTTGTTCAACCGCGGTATCTTTATTAAGAAATTAGAATTGTAAGCTTATATCCAGTCTATTCATCAAATAGTGAAGTTCAATACTTCAGATTGCTGTAAAAGTATTGTGTCTTTTTATTTCTAAGGCTCATTTTAAAACTAAGAGATTCAGTTTAGACATGCAGAATCTTAACCCAGGGTTGGGTTTTAGTTAGTTCGTGTGACAAAATGCATGTTTCCAAATCAAACTAGACAAACAATCTAATCGTAACATATTTCATGTCGGGTGTAGTAAACTGGTAAACTGAAAATGGGCAAATCAACGTTCAAAAGTTACTTTACTTTCGGTAGGATTTCTTGAAATTTAATTTTTTACACAGGGGCTTACCAAGCCTCCAAAGGTACACTGTGGTTCACTAGATTAGAAGCACATAAAATTAATATTTCTCCAGTTATATGTCAGGAAAGAAAAAACAAATGACAGTGAAAGTGAGAATAGTTTGTGGTTAATACAAAATCAAGTTTTAAAAAATATTCAGAACAGGATAACGATTCATTCGAGACCTTTTTGCCTAATGAGAAAATCATGCATTTAAATCGGTTTATAAGATTAGAAAGACATCAAAAAATGAATGAAAAATATCGGTTTTTGGTTTTTTTTATGAAAATTGATTTTTTACTTTCTTTTACATAGTAAAATTGGGTCTGTCTGTGTGGGGTCTGTATGTCTGTCTGTGTCCACTCTACAACCCAGACGGTTAAACTTATCAATATGAAGATTCATATTTAAGCTTTTTACATAAACTGTGAGGGCCAGATGATTTTGACGGAAATCTGAAAGACGGAAGTGACAGCTTACTTAGACAGTATTTCGAGGTTTTGTAAATACTCGTAACTCAAAAAGTATAACACTTAGGAGAAATCTGTTAAGTGCAAAAAATAGTGCCTCTCGCAAAAAGTCTCTCCACCGGTCCCGATTTCGAGCCGATATCATGCAGATTGGCTAAAATTACTAAATGATATCGGCTCGAAATAACGGCCAATGAATAGGTTTGTGGGCGGACATAAAATGACAAAGAAAAAAAATCCAATTTTAAGGTTTTTATATAAGCTTCGCTTTCCCAAATTAAAAAAATAATTTACAGGTTCTTCTTTTATAAGCTTCTTTTTCCACACCAAGTTAAAAAATGCAAAACAACTCATCAAAATTGCTTTCTGTTTTCAACTCGCCCACGTGTAAACAAATTTGGTATCAAAAACAATGATTATGCAAATATCGACGTCAACCGTCACAACTTGTTAGTTCAGAAAATTTACGTTGCTTTTATCATAACGATGGGTTGGTTTGCATATAAATTAAGTACACAAATTGAGCATAATAAAAGTGTCGCCATTATCAATATATAGGGAAATGTGTATGCGCTTAAGTAACGAATTTTCTTTCTATCCCAAGTTGAAAACGCAATAGGCTCCTTTCATATATGTACTCGTAACCATAATTTCATTTTATAATATGGAACCACGAAGACATTTTGCCTGCGTTGCTATCGATAATAATTTGATTGTTGTTCAAGTAAGCCTACAGGATGTTACAAACTTACACAAGCAAACAATGAAGCAAAGATAGACCAGTGACTTTCATTCGGTTACATATAAACCGAGAAAAGTTTAGTAATCTTCGTTTTGTGATTATACAGTGAAAGGGAGGTTAACAATTAGTATTTACGAGTAGATATTTTTAGCAAAAATGTGTGGGTTTTTATGGTTTTTTTTTTTTGCAATACTTGAATATAACATTGAAAAATAACTTATTAGCAATTTCTTACCTTAAATTCATTAAAAACCTTTCAATATTTGCAAAATAAAACTTTCTCTAATGTGAAAAGCAATTAAATGGGAACATGTAACTTTAGAATTTCACGCACACAATTATCAGAAGAAGCACAAAACACAAAACTATTTTTTTATTTGTTTATTTTCATTGTTTATTTAATTCGTTGTGTATACATATTCCTCAATGGAAAATTATTTTGTCTTTTTCGCTTTTATTCTTAAATTGTTTTCAGCTGTTCTCCTGATTTATCCTATAAATGAAATAAAATTAACTGAAGAAACACTATCCTCCGGTCCGTAAGTTGATAGCCTAGCAATGTCCAATTCCGAAGTGATTCCTGTTACTTATCCTTTTTTGCGTTTTATATCAACAATAGTGGTGGTGACGACCGACTTCAATTAGTGATGATGAGGACCTAAAACTTTTTACTTCAGGGGCGTTGAGCTTTCTCTCTTCTGGAAAGGAGTTGCCATTTGGTGGGACTAAGAGATAAGATAACCATATGTTTGGGTTACTGCTGTTGCTGCCCATTCATCAGGATATCGCATTTGTTGTAGAAACAAAAGCAACCCGTGAAATAGAAACTTTGAAAACATTAAATATTCAATACCTACTTCGGTACTGGTGGACACAATTCACCCTGGACGTCCTGGTCTAACCATTCTTCTTGTGATATTATTGAATGACTTCCACATCACGGTTAGTACTACTAGATTTCGTTATTATAGAGATTACAAAGTCCTTCGTTCACACATGCAGAGTTGGTTTGTACTCAAGTCTTGAAACCGTATGATTTATAATATAATTTGCTAGCCAATTTAATATAATGTTCCCGGCGTTGCCCGGGGGGGGGAAATATGGATTTGACCCAAACACCCCTACCATCACTTTTTCCCTTTTAGAAAATTAGTTTTTTAATTATAACTTTTAATTAATTGATTATTTTTGTAAAGATCTTAATTTACCAACTAAATGAAAAATATGGTAAAGTTTTTAAATGATTTGTATACAACCACTAGCTGTTTGGGGCGCTTCCCTACCCGTACTCCCAGTGAGAGCTTTCGCGCCATAACGAAATCCAAATTGTTTCACCTATAGCCTTGATAATTTCATAAAAAAATTAAAATACAATTGATCACGAATCGAACTGAAAATATAACCTTTTAAAATAAGCCTTTTAAAAAACCTCTTTGCAATCGAAGCTGGTAAAACTTACACATAGACATTAAGAATTATAATATAGATCAAAAATTAAATTAATTACTTCTGTTTTTTATTAAAGAAAATATGGAGGTGTGGGCACAACAAGACTTTCTCTTTTACGGACGGGGCTGGAATCTTCAGTAAATGTATATTACATTTTTTTTTATTTAGTTTTTTTTTGTTTAAATTTTCTATATTTTTTTGGGTTATTTGCAAAAACTCGAAAAACTGTCGAAGTAAACTGTCACTTCTGGTTGTCAGATTTCCGTCAAAATCATTTGGCCCCTCACAATTTATGTAAAAAGCTTAAATATGAATTTTCATCCCGATAAGTTCAGCCGTCTGGGCTGTAGATTGGAAACAGACAGACAGGCATACAGACAGACAGCCAGGCAGAAATACAGAGATTTTTTTATTTTCGCTTTTTCTGAATCAGGAGATACGGTAATGGGTAAATCTGCAAAAATCCCGAGTTCGAAAATTTTCATGATTGCTTTTCCTTTTACTATATACTATGTAAAAGAAAATAAAAAGCATAAAGACTTATCTTTATTAAAGTTATCAAAAAAAATTATTATGTTATTTATCGTGTTTCTTTTTTAAAGTAGCCTCAAAAGCGATAATTAGTATTCAAAGACAATAAATATTAGCATTCTAAAAGTCTAAAATGTAACTACATCTATATCTATAAAAATGAAATGTTCGTTGGAAACCGCATCACTTGAGAACGGCTGGACTTGAACCCTCAAGAGACCCCAAAAGACCTCCCAGAGGACCCTCAACAGACCATACCGAATTTCATACATATCGGTCAAGAAATAACTTATAATGTGAGCTCTATAATTACCATTATGAGCCTAATTGCAACACAAAATTATGTTTGATACCGTACTCATACTTACCGCCGATAAAAAAATGGACGAAATAGTGATGTTCAAGCCAACAATCAACACAAACAAATGCTTTGTTTCGATTGGTTTGCTATGACATTGCAATCGAAATCAAAATTTAAATAAAACACAAAAACACATTGAGATTCATTGTGATTTAGAATTTAATGAAAGGAAATAAATCATTTGGTTACGGTGTTTTTCTCATTTTTGCTTTCTTTGATTTAACATTTTAAATAGCTTTTCACAAATTCACAAAACGTTCACAAGCAAACGTCTGCCTGGTCAGCTAGTTATAAATAAGACTCAATATTTTTTTGTTCTGTTAGTCTTTGGGCAATTATTCATTATTTTTTGACAGATTTTGATGATTTTTCATGTAAAATTATGACAAAAACAACAAAAATACAATATTAGCATTATATGGTTTAAGAAAACGTATAAAATATAACAATATACATTAAAAACAAAGACTCAATATATTGGGCGATTGTAACGTTAGACTTTTTGGCTATTATTCATTATTTTTCATTATTATTCATGACTTTGATGATTTTTCATTATGTAAAATATTTTGGTTTTCAATTTGGGCGATTATTTATGCAGCTATAATCTGCAAGCCAACCTCATTTTGTACTATAATGACAACTGTCTCTGTCAATGTTCACTTAAAAAACTTATTCGGTTATGATTCGGTTCAACAGATAAAGACAATATATTCTTTGAACTGTTAAACCTTAGACCTTAGAGTGTGATAGATTAAGCTGTTTTTCCCAAGAACCAATTCTATGCAAGGAAGTTGTCCAATCGACGGAACAAAAAATCTCGGGGCTCATAAAAGCAGTCGTTAAACAAGCCTTGGATATATCTCGTTCGCAGTCTCGTTGGCTGCAAATCCTTAATAGCTGACTACTTTTATTTAACCTTGTTATATATGGCTTGGGATCGCAACCCTTCAAAACAATAGCTTACCAGTCTTATGTGCAGCCTCAGATTTGATGCCGCTCGCTCGATCTGGATGAAAGTATTTTGCTCTTAATTTTTTACCCATACTACCAATAAATTAAGATGAAAAAATGTATCCCTGGCAATTCTATTCAGGAAAAACATTTGCGGAGAAAAAACGAAAGCCATCTCAGACTATTTTCCTTGTGGAGGTGTTTAAACCAAAAGCTTCTTTAAATCAATATGCGTGCGCAAAATATTTAAGGACAAGGTCGACATTTTTCTTCCTTTAACTCATAGCAATTTGTAACAATATTAAAAAAGTATTTAAGTATTTTTAAAAGAAAACTCTCTAATGATAATAAAAGTTTAAAAAATTGTTCAACGTCCGGCAATTGGCTGACAAATATCTAACATCCCTAAGTAAACTTACTCGTACACACTTGCAAACATATGCATACGAGTACGTATATTACTTGCAATAACCCCTGCTGATTCATTCGATTTCTTGTGGCTTTTGAGAGAGAACAAGAGCATTGTCCTGTCGGCTTCACCTGTTGTTGCTATTTATTCATCGCAATATCTAGGCGTTGGGGTTGTAAACTTTATGGTAGAGAAAATGTCATTAAATCCTTGTAAAAAGATGACAATGTAACCGCAGTTTTTAATTAATTGCTTAGTTAATTTATATAAAAAGTGAGCTATTTTCTTTAGCTATTAAAATGATTTGCAGTTTTTGCTATAAAGGGTTGCAGAATGGAATGAATAGAAAACTTGAACAATATCAAAACATTAAACATTGTAGACTTAAGAGAAATTTAATTAAATGTTTTATTATATTTCAAAATACATTAAGATACCGTTCTCACATTAAATGCTCCCAAGCCACCTTTATCTAATTGACAGAATATAGAACCGTGCGGTATAATTTATTTGTGACGGGAATTTCGTGAAGGCTATTAATTTGCTTGAATATTGCAGTAATGCTTTTTCCTGGTTTTTATTGTTTTATGACTATTATATATATATTCCCAACTTATTTAAACTTGTGAAAGGAAAGTATGTTTCCCTCTCGTATGCTTAACATAAATTCTTTTTCCAACCGAAATAGGAATGCAGCTCTTGTATTTTGCACTTTTTAAATCACTGGCGGGCTATATCATCTGGTTTATAAAGTAGCTGTTCCCATGAACCCAAACCTTCCTCTTACCACCGCGGGCTGATATAAAGGGTGTTTTTTTGGGAGGTTTGTTTTTCCGATAGATGTCGTTTTATATCTAAGACCCGTTAGATATAACGTGTTTTTTTAAGAGGTTGCCGATTTTTTTTTTGAATAAAACACATATAAAATTATGAAATGACCAAAATTTTTTTTTATTTGGTAGATAATTTTTTGGCATTTAACATTTAAACACAATTTCTGGCATATGGCTACCACGACTATTTTTCACAAATGTCATTTTTTTTTTTTTTTTTTTTTTTTTTTTTTTCATAATGATTTGCCAAACAATACTGAGTAGAAATGCCACTTTGAGCTGTCAAAACATCTGTCATAAAATAAAACGACATCTATCGGAAAAACAAACCTCCCAAAAAAACACCCGTTATATATCCTTCGGTTGATAAATATGAGTTTCTATAAATAACATACAAATACAATTTTCAAATTCTCTATATTAACTTCACGATACGCTAAATAAACAAGTTAGAGGCAACGGGAAGAACACATTGCCTACGACTTTTGAACTTTTCTTGTGAAAAACAATAACAAACATTTAATCGGTAGTGGTAGGAAACTTTTTTTTTTTTTTTTTTTCATAATGATTTGCCAAACAATACTGAGTAGAAATGCCACTTTGAGCTGTCAAAACAACTGTCATAAAATAAAACGACATCTATCGGAAAAACAAACCTCCCAAAAAAACACCCGTTATATATCCTTCGGTTGATAAATATGAGTTTCTATAAATAACATACAAATACAATTTTCAAATTCTCTATATTAACTTCACGAGCGCGTATGTGTGTTTGTTTGTGGCTGGCCAAATCTTGTTTTTAAATTCTTATAAAAAAAAGTACCCGATTTTCTTTAAATTTTATGCGCATGTGTATCTCCGTTGGGCAACACTTTTTATAAATATTTTGGTGCCCCGGGGTCGGGGGGCACCCATACAAACTTAATAAAAAAAAATGCCCGATTTTCTTCAAATTTTATATGAATTTTTCTCCGATGGACAACGCTTTTTGTAAAATTTTTGAAGTGGCCCCAAGGCCGAGGGGCATCCATATAAATTTTTAAATAAATTAGCCTTATTTTCTTTAATTTTTGTAGACATGTCTCCGACGAAAACACTTTTTGTAAAAATTTTGGAGTGGTCATGATAAGGCTCCCTTTGCACTTTGTGTGTATCAATTAGAGCATTTACACGAAAAATTTTTATTTTATTAGTTGTTGTTTTTTTATATTGAAACTCGATAAACTGATCACATTTCATAACACTGCAACTTGTTTACGCTAACGAGCAGTCCAATTTTGTTATTATCCACATATATTAAATACAGAAATAGCTTATTACTTCTAAACAAAAATACAAACATATATATATGTATATACAAATAGTATTTTTAGCTTCCAGCAATTAGGTCATGTTGTTTGATGCGCTTAGTTGATACTAGTTCACTTTTCTCGACTACAAGTATCACGGTATTAACGACAAATGTAGCCACAGTACTGTCATTTGTAAAAAGTAAATATAGTATTGGCGCTAATATAACTCCTTGTGGGACTCCAGCTTTAATTTCTTAAAGGTGAGAATAAGTATCTTCTTGCTTAATACGAAAGTATCTTTCTAAAAGTTAAGACTCCAGTATTGACATATATTCTTTGGAAAATATTAGCTTAAGTTTATATAGCAATCATTCATGCCAAACCTTATCAAACGCTTAAGCCACGTCTACAAATATAGCTGAGCATACCATTTTATCTTCTATGGCATTTTCAATAATGTCGGTTATTCTATGAAACTGCGCTATGGTTGAGTATTTTTTGTTGCTTTAAATTCAGCAGTGCAAAAAACATTGCACACGTCATATATGTATCTCCGAATAGAGATCTTACACGAAAAATGTTATTAGTAGATATAGCCAACCCGAAAGGTTAGGAAACTTATCGAGTTTCTTCTCTCATGTAGATTAATATTTCTCGACACTTTTCGTTTTCACGTCGTTATTAAATGGATGTGCACTTTTGTAGGTTTCGCTGAAAAACAATAAAAAGTTTATTGAATAAACACATATTGGTATTGAATAATTAATTGAGTAAATAAAAAACAAATTAAAAAACTAATAATTGTGTATCTGAAAGCTGTCGGACGGACAATTAGAAAGCCAACAAAACAGATGGAAAACGGAAACAAAAAAATGCGGACGGGCATGGCTTTTCTATACAGTCGTTGTTATATAAAATTACAATCCTTAGAAAGGTATGTACATGTATGTATATCTACCTGAATTTTCACTTCAATAAGGATAATGATTAAAACTGATAGAAATAAGCTAAATAAACAAGTTAGAGGCAACGGGAAGAACACATTGCCTACGACTTTTGAACTTTTCTTGTGAAAAACAATAACAAACATTTAATCGGTAGTGGTCGACAATACGATATTAATAAAATTGTATAATTAACTTGTATATCAATAAAATATGTCTGCAGGATTATTTTCTTTATTTTAGTTTTAGAAATTAATTTAATTGGAGTATTCTTGTATTGAATGCTAGAGGCCTATTCCCGAACTGTTTGTGGACATTATCTATATAAATAAAAATTAAATTTTGTGTCGTTGTTATTTATGGAAACTCACATTTACCAACCTATTGTTATGAAACTTTCAATGTATATTATAGGCTGGTGAAGGAAGGTTATAGGCTATAGTACACTCCAGTTTTGCAAAACTAAGCTCTGCGAGCCCTGGTCTACGTCATCCTTCCAGCGTAGGCTTGACCGGACTCGCTGTCGTGTTCCATAAATACTGCCGCAAAGGACTTCCGAGCAGAATCCTCTTTGCTCATGCGAGCTAGGTATCCTATCCACCGGAGCCTACCGAGTTTAATTCTCTTCACGATGTCGACATCGCAGTAACGCTCGTAGATCTCATCATTATAGAGTCTCCGGAATCATCCTTCCTCACATACGGTCCAACAATTCTCCGTAAGACTTTTCTCTCGCACGCAGCTAGGAGGTCAGGATGCTTTTTGCTACGACTAAGTCTCGAATCCATATGTAAGTACTGATATGATCAATGTCTTATATACCAGCAGCTTGGATGTTATGGTAAATTTCCTGGATTTGAAGAAGAAGCGAAAGACTATAGTAGGCTTTGTTTGCTTTAAGCAACTGCGCGTATTTCTGGTTTCATGCTGTTATCGGCTGCTACAGTTGACCCGATATAGTTAAAGGATTGCACTACTTCAAATTCGCGCTTCACTATTTTAATTGCGGGACCAATGTTGAATCTTCTAGCAGACGTGGCCACCATGTACTTTGTTTTGCTTTCATTTATGTGCAGCCACAGATTTCGTGCCATCTGTTCGATCTGGATGAAAGCTTCTTGGGTTTCTACCAATGATGTAGTTTTTTTGTAAACATTTTGGAGACCCCGGGCCACACGGGGTCGTGGGCCCCATACAAAATTTAAAAAAAAATTAACCCGATTTTCTTCAAATTTTAAACACATCTGTATCTCGGATGGACAAAACTTTTTGTAATTTTTGGAGTAAGCAGGGCCTTGAAGCCCGAGGGGTGCCAATAAAAAAATATTAAAAATTAGCCGGATTTCTTCATATTTTAAACACATGTGTATGACCGATAGACAAAACTGTTTGTAAAATTTTTGGAGTGAACGGGCCCTGAGGTATAAGGGGTGGCCACATAATTTTTTTAAAAACTAGCCCGGTTTTCTTCAAATTTTAAACACATGTATATCTCCGATGGACAAAACTTTTTGTAAAATTTTTAGAGCGAACGGCCACTGGACCCATAAAAAAATTTAAAAAATTACCTCGATATCTTCAAATTTTAAGCACATGTGTTTTTTGGAGTGAATACTCCCTGAGGTCCGAGTGGTACCCAATATAATTTTTTAAAAATTAGCTCGATTTTCTGCAAATGTTAAACATTTGTCTATTAGAGAATTTACATGAAAAATTTTAATTTTTATGAGTTGTTTTTTTACTTTGATTTAACATTTCAACTAGCTTTTCACAAATTTACAAAACGATCACAAACATATTTATTGAAAGTGGGAGAGGACAACGTCTGTCGGGTCAGCTAGTATGATATTGATATGATCTAGCGAATAGTCATACAAAAGTAACCTAGTAAATTGACTTTTCAGTTAGCATCTATGGGACAATAACCGAAGCTTTGAGATTTGTTTATTTTACTTAATTTAGTCTTATGAGGAACACAAACGCACCATTAAGCCATCTATTACATATTTGTAAAGTGCCCCTGAACACAGCTAACTTCAACCAATGGCTGACAAGTAACGATTGACAACAGTCACAACAAAATATATTTGTTTTATTTTTTGTTCTTTATAATGACAAATAATCATCTAATATAAAAGTTGTTCTTCTTTTTTGTTGTACTATTTTGTTATCCCTTATTTTGTTCCTTAAAATAAAGCCATCGTATGTATGGAACACATTCGGCTGCTACCAAGCAAATATTAATATTACCATTATTTTGGCTTGGTGAGCCGATGAAACATCATTGATTAACCCTTTTCGAGATTAAGAGTTTAACTGTTAAGACTACTCCAACAGTAAAGGATATTTAAATCCGATTGAAGCTTAATAAAGTCAGATAACGGCGCTCTCACAACGGAAACCATTAATACTTAAGACTTACAGGATTGTATGGATTTTGGTTTGACAAAACAAAATTTTTAGAAATTGGTAGAACTTATGTTCCTAAGTTTAGTGTACTCTTACAATGGAAAACCGGTATTGTGAAAAAATCCCCCCAGAAATGTGGGCGTTTGGAATTTGGCAGAAATGCCCCCTTTACTTTAGGAGAGAGGGGCTCTCAAATAGACAGAGTTATAGCCAAAAAATAACTAACTCATGAAAATTCCGCAGCGGCGTGTTTAAAAGTGGACGGGCCTAAATACACATAGCATAGTACTACATAGCCCGTACTATATTTATTGGCGTGGTCCAATTTTAAGGGAAGGTGGATCAATTTCAATTTTTGTAACTCTGTTTCGAAAACGACCTAAGTCTTAAGAATTTCATTGTGAGAGCAGGGTAAACAGTCTGATTGTTAACTAATGATAAAAAAAATTCCAGCAGCAGCTGTCTTAAAATTTAATCTGTTAAATGCTTTTCAGCATCTACAAGTTCTTTGTTTATCATACCGGATGCTATCGGAAAAACAAGCCATGCTATTCTTTTTGATGAATCTTTAAAATTTTCAATAAAATTTGGGTAACAATTGATCAATAGGCACATTCGTAGGTATATCCTGAGTAACTTTATATTTTTCGAACCATGTCGGGCATACAGAAACCAAAGAAAAAATTCAACAAATACAGATTTCTGATTTTATGAAAGTTAAATGTTAAAATGCAACAAACTTCACGTCGTTGCCGCTTAGTAGTCACAATTTACGTCATATTACGAAAACAACTCTTCACTTCACTTTATTAATAGTTAATACAAAATACAATCTTTCCTAGATTGTACTCGCCGAACCGAAATGTTCCTTATAAATAATTTGGTTAAAAGGTAATTTTAAGATAGCGCATGTAAATTCTGAAGCCCATTTAAAATTAAATTCAACTTTCTTGTAGGTTTGCGATTGCATCTTTTCCAGTAATTTACAGAGAAGCGCATGTATTCAATAGGGCAATCCTTAAATGTAAGGTTAGATGTCATTTTCCGAAGCCAATGGAAGTCAAAAGAATCAATGTACATGGCTGGGAAAAGAGGATGTCTACTCCGGAGGGTCGCAGGGTACTTATGCGGCGGATTCTGAAAGGTCGTCATGTACTCTCGCATTAATTTTTCGATAACCAAAATTTGTAAGATTTTGATAGTGCAAAACAATACATGCAACACGTTTGGTGCTACTCATCATTAATCTTTCATATTTCGTGCCTATTTCTAATATGCAACGTTTGGTGGCTCATTTTCCGATTCATCAGAACCCTAGACAAGCGATGGAAAAATTTCTGTAGTTTTAAAATTAGGATAATGTCAAAAACTAATGATGAGATATATCAATGCATAACGTTATTAAAAGCAAAAGTTGGCTTCACATTTTAAGAAAAGTCGCTAAATGTTTTTGTTATATCTGAGAAAAATACCATTTTCTATATGCACTAGTCACATCACCTGGGATAGTGAGCTTGAGCTAGTTCCAAATTAAATCCAGGACGCACTAGTTTTTACTTAATCGTTACCTATACAGTTTAGGTCGAGATATACATATCATATTTAATCATTTTACAAAACTTGCAATTTCTTTTCTGAAAAATGACTACTGAGAACTGAACAAAACAGGTCTGGAGTGTGTTCACTTTCTGTACATTGTTACAATATGTCTGTTTCCGTACTTAAATAATAATAATTATTACTAATAGTTACAAATAAAAGCGTTTCTGTACCGTATATTAAAAGGGAGCGGAAAATATAGAGTTAGGCCGTTTTCGAAGCTTAGCTTATAAAAGACATGACCATTGTCTTATATACCAGCAGCTTGGATGTTATGGTTGAATTCCTGGATTTGAAGAGTCTTGACAGACTATAGTAGGCTTTGTTGGCTTTAAGCAACCGTATGAAAAATTGGGTTCAATTCAACCCCACTCGGCAGAGTTATAGCCCAAAATGACTTTCATATTATAGTTCAGCAGGATGTGTGCAAAAGTGGGCGGGCCTAAATGTTGATATCAACTGAAAGGTGAAGATTACTTCTACACAGCCATACTTTTGTTATGTGCGTGCGCCAGCTAAAATATAAAGTGAAATATATGATTGAGTTTTTCCCATACAAAAACTTGTGTTATATAGCAAAGTGCATTATAGGTTTTACGCGGTTAGGGCTTTCGGACACTGAAAGCCCTTACTGACCAGACCTCAAAAACTGCAACCTTGTTTGGAAGATATGCCCCCTTTACTTTACAGTGTGTCCATAATGTTCAAAAAACGCATTTTAAAAGGAAAAACTTATTTCTGAATATAAACCAATTAAGCGAGGGAATCATATCATCTTTTTGTACTTTTATTACTTAAAAATTCGGCCACGCCCATAATACGGTTATGTAGAACTAATTTTCACCTTTAATTGGATATCAATCTCAATCATATGATAACAAAGGACGTGTTTTTTATATCGGAGAAATCAGAGTTCCAAGATATCCTATAAATTTGATAATTTTTTTCTAACATCAAATCTGTCAGATTTAAAGGAACAAAAGATGTCAAAAATGTTCTGTATATTTTTTCGAAGAAAAATTTCTAATCCGAGAATTATCGGATTGTATTATAAGCTACTCAGAAAAATACATTTTTCTCGGAGAATAAAAAAAAACACAGCTCTGAAATCTGACAGTTAAATTATTATTGCAGTTTGCAGCTGACTTTATTCGGAAAAGGGGTTCAGAGTTCTATTGAAGTTGATATTAAATTTTAATTAAAAATCTAAAGCCGAATTTCTTTATAAAAACAATGGGAAAACGACGAGATTATGATAGTATGGAAAGACGTAAGAAAGAGAATGAATAATATATGAATTACAATAAAAACATCTTCCATACACCTAATCAGCAGATGAAATGTCCATAAAACGACATAAAAAACATAAACGACACAAACCTCCAGAAGACAACGATGAAGGCGATGACAATTATGTTGCAAATGTTCCCAGTGAAAATGAGTGTGTGGATGTAGAGACAGATATTATGCCAATAACACCACCAGTGCGATTGCTACCACCTATTGAACGGCAGCGTACTTCCATAAATTCGAAATTAAAATCAACTCCACAAAATATGAAAAGTGGTGGAGCTTCTACATCGGTTGCTGCAGCGGCAGCTACATCAAAGAAGCGCAACAGACGTGGTGGAAAAGAAAGTGGTACCTCAAGTGATGAAGAACGCTGGCTTGATGCAATCGAGTCTGGAAAACTGGAAGACGTAGACGATGAGCTTAAAAAGATTAAAGATCCCAAGTTGATGACTGCACGTCAGAGAGCAATGTACGAACGCAACACTGACAAGGAGCCTTCACCGGGCGTTGAAATTTTAATGTCTTTACCTACTGGATACAAGGAAAAGGTTATGACAGCAGAGGCTATACAAAAAGCTGCTTTAAAATCTCAGAAACGGAAACAAATGGCCGACGAAAAACGTGAAAAGGACAAGAAAAAAACAATGGAACGTCTTCTGAAAAAGACAGAAACCAAACAGCGTTCTAACGGAAAAACTAGGAGCGTACGAACAGTTGAGCCAATGATCCGTTATCGTAATACTTATGACGGTGCAACGATCTCACTTCCGGTCGAAAATTGCGAATTTCCTCTTAAGGCACAAACAGAAAGAGATCCACCTAAGCCTGTGCTATGCGGTATTCCCGGGTGTAAAAACCTTAAAATTTATAATTGCTCTAAGACAAATTTACCACTTTGTAGTATCGCCTGCTATCGCAAAAATCTGACGACGATACGAGAGATCATGTGCTAAATTAAATTCGGAAGGAAATAAAAAATGTTTGAAGAATATAATAATTCGATACTTTATTGATTCTGCATGAAATTGTTGATAATTTCCTGTTGCTCCGATTCGATTCGCTGTAAATATTGATATTCACTTTTAAGGCGATCCAGCTCGATGGTTTTTTCAAAAATTTTACTCTGTGGGGAAAATTCTTTTTATTTACAAAAAATTTACAAATAACGATCAGTTATTTTTTATATACCTGAAAAACTTGCTGTTCATCCTGACGCTGCTTCGCTATGGTTTTCAATCGATTCTGTGTGCTAATCGCTCGAATTTTCTCCTTTTCGACATCTTTAGAGAAACTATTAACCACTTTGTAGAAGTCCTCGGCTAATTTTTTGAATTCTTGCAATTTCATTGCATATTCTAAGCACTCTTCTCGCAACTCATTTGTTTCTGCAGCGATCCGTGGATCCTGTACTCGCAAGCGGTAGATTTCATCGATGTAAAGTCCAGCCTTTTGTAGTTCTTCCGACATTTTATGATCGGGGTAAATATAAATAGTAACGCTCAGGAGATAATTATTCTATCCCTTCAGAGTTCAGACAAATACCTTGCATTTGCATTCATTTATCTGTTATGCTTTATTTGGTGGCAGTCAGGCAGTTGTCATAGTAATGCACTCGGTGGAAACTCGGTCGAAACTCTGTCTGTCAGAATATTAATGACGTTTTACGCCTCTTCGCATCTCCTAGTGTACATAACCATGTCGAAAATAATTGCTTCTCCGCATCCTCACGAATATGAGTGCAATTGCAAAAAAAAACTTTTGTGAGCTTAAGCTGTTATGTGATGACACTCTTTTTTTTGGATTGATAAATGGCTGAAAACTAACGGTGGACAAACGAAAAAGCAAACGACCATATTATTGCTTGCTGCCATATCTATGACTCGTTGTCCATTGTCATTAGTGTTCTCGTGTAAGATATGGGGTCCAATGTACTGTCTGAATACTGGCTCCCTACCAATTTTGGCATTCATATCCCCCTGAATGATTTTTACGGCATACTGAGGACAGGCATGGAGTTCCCGTTCGACTGATTCAAAGAATTCTCTTTTTTCATCATCTGGGGATCCTCTGTAGGTGCGTGAACGTTAATGAGGCTTTTTTAATCCTTCATTTATTGCAGTGGGTTTAATTCTTTTTCACACGTCCATAGACGAAAGTGACTGTTTCGTACGCTATAAACTAGCCTCGAAAGTAGCCCATAACAACACTAGTTATGTTATGATATAAACGTCTTTCGTTATTTACTACAATCTCAGCGAACACATTGCGCTCTCTCGATTTAGCAGAAAAACCGGTTTGGACGCGTGAAAAATGCATTTTTTTGTTATTTACTGCAGTCACAGCGAACACACATTCTCTCTCGATTTAGCAAAAAAAAATAGCGTACACGACTCGCAGAAAAGTGCTCATCGTGCTCGTTAGATTGTCAAGGTTCGACCTCGCACGATATACTCCACTTTCCTTGCTCGTTCTGTAATATACTATTGTAGACTACAAACCCCACCCCGAGCACATGCTGGCTTGCATGACAGCTATAATATATGTCATATTCTGATTTTTGTAAGACACCATTCCCCCGTCCATCGCATCACCACAATTGCTGTTAACATTATATTTGGACAGGGTATCGGCTAGCTGCTGTTCAGCTCGAGCTCTATACAGTGAGCATACGTTCCATGAGAAAATTCTTAAATAATTTAGCCGTTTTCGTTGCCGTGGTCGTTGTTGTATGCTGTATTGCTTTGGCTAATCCAACTTGGCTTTTGTTTAACACATACACAATAAAATGCATCGAAAATTTAAAACCAAAAGCTGTTGCTTTGTAAAGCCAAGCCGGCTTTGCCAAAGCAATACAGCAGTAGTCGTTCATCAGTGTATCCGAGGCTGATTTGGGGTTACGTAATATGGGTTTTTTACGGCGCCAACCTTACTTTGAAGGGACTAGCCCGATAATTTCGCTTTTCCTGTCCTGGAGGGAAATTACCAGCGGCCACCCCGTGGAGGATTGATTACACTTACACCAGTCAGAGATAGTTGCGGCCACATGCATTTCTGAGCCATTCTGTGTTATTCGCCCTATTCTGCAGATGACTGACCTTCAATATATAGTTATATACATATAAAATAAATATATAGAATACGAGGCATAAAATATCGACTTAAAAGTGGGACATAACAGTGTCTGATAACAATGTCTCATAACAGTGCGACATTCAACCTTTTGAACATGTACCCCTTACCCCTTGGCGTGAGACGTTGTCACATAAAAATTGTTTTAGTTATATCTACTTTTTTATTTTATTATAATTGTGAACATTAATATTCTTGTAGCAATGTGGCAATTCTTTAATTTTATCAGATATATGTACTTTAATGTTAACCTAAATTGTTTATTAATATTGATACGTATTTAAAGACATAAAACATATGCTTATGCATATATTAATTTGTACATTTTTGTTAAACAATTAGCTATTCCAGTTCTGCTGCTTGTATAATTTCTATCTTTCGGTTTTTCCATACATAATGTATGTTTTTTTAGCATATAGGTAGTATTAAAAAATGTAATATTGTTTATACAGAAAAACTTTAGAGAAAATTAGATAAAGTATTTTTTTGCAAAAGGAAAACTATGGTAAATCAGGTTTTTTCTTATAATGTGTCGCACATGCACAAAAACAACCAGTGAACTATGTGACGCAAACAGAAAATACAGCATAATGGTTGAACCGAAAATACTATGTATAACATAAGAACTGAAAATACATACTATATATAAGATAAATTAAAAAGCAGCACACTTCCCTCCAGTAATATAACAAAATTATGTTGAGTTTTCACAATTTTATCTTTGGCAACAGACCAGTAGTCCTTCGCTGAGTAATCACAACATACTGCTGGACAAATCATGTGGGGTTGTTACGTTTATTTGAACGCAATCGCGCCAGACCGGTGCGTTCTTCTTCCTCGTCACTGGTGTATTGCTGCATGCCGGAACCGCTGACACCTCCTCGCACCGACGATGTGGCCTGTAGCAGTTCTTGATCGGGCGCATTGCGATTCTCGTAAAGCAGCACTTGCAGTGTCTCTTCGTAGATTCGGGCCTCTGGGAATTCCACTTTTGTGTGTTTGCGATCTGTCGCATAAACAATCGATGTGCAGCACACCTCGGCGACCTTTTTCCCATGGCCATAAAAAGACCAACAGCATATTTCACTCGAACCAATCACATCCTTAATGAAGAGAATTCGTCCACTGAATCGCAACGATAGTTTATCAAATAATTCAATATTTTTCAACAAATTATCATCCGAAGTACTTGTGTAGGAATATTTATTATTGTGCCGGTTGACCAAAAGAATTACGACTGGTTTCGACGATTGGCTAATCAAAAGTTGTTCCTCTTTGAGTGATGTTATTAATGGAATACGGCAAATGGGCTTTGGTTCCTGATGACTAAGTAGTGCACGTTCGCATGACATTGCCAATTCAGTTATGCAATAGTACTTTGCTTCGGCTAAGAGCTCGGCGATTTCCTTGTGTGATTCTGGTAATGGAACCGAACCATCACGGAGGTAATTGAGTATTGTTCCGAAATGAGAACCACAACGGTCAACGAGGATCCAACCTGGAAGCAATATATATTTTAGACTTGTAAGACTTTCACACGATGTTTGTATAAATAAGTATATTTATGAGTTCAACTTCTATTATTATTACATTTCTTTATTAAAATTTAAAACATAAATGGTTGTGGGTTGATAATATTATGCTGACATTTGTGTCTTAAATTCTGTGGAAATTTCAAATAAATAAATTCACAAAAACCAGACACCAGAGACATTATTTATTGCTGCTTCCTTATTAAGTGAACGTGTGTAATGAACCATTTAAGCATTTTAGGAAATTCTTGTGTTACTAAAGTCAGTGACTATGTACATTACTGTTCAAATGTTTAAACTTATCAATTGATATAATGAATTTCTTAAAACCAAAAGTTACCTTCGGCGTCAGTTAGAACTTCCATTCGCCCACTGAACATTGCACTCAGCATAGTATCACTCTTTGTTAAGGTACCGATCGTTGTATAATATAGACGTCCGCCCACATTCAATTTGACATACTGAGATGGATTGCCCTTTAGAAGGGTTTTCTGATCGCCAGACATTTCACCAGCAACAACAATTCCAATTTCTTTGTCGGGTTTCTTGAAAATGAAGCTGGAGCTTATGCCGCTACCACTGCTTGTACTTGGACGACAGGCCTCAATTTTGTCAATATTTTTGAACAACTTGAGATGAAAAAAATGAACAATTGGCTTGGCCAACCCACTGTTCAAACAAACTCCTTTTAAAAGCCAAATCAACGAAAAAGAAGTAGACCCGAAACTAAGAACCACCTGGAGCTTCCTGGAGCTTTTCTAAAAAAAAAATTGACTCTGGGTGGTTTTAATCCTTGAAAATTTCCAATTATGCTTCACTTCACTGATAACTTCAAATCTATTCTTTTTTTGATCTACTTCTTAGGGGGTAAAAAATAATTTTCGTTCCGTGCGTCCATGTCCAGCACGCTCAAAAGAACCACAACACTATACATCGAACAATATCCTTAACTACTAAATCGTGGTACATACTTGACTTCATTTATTTTTAAAGCGTTAACAGACTATGGAACTTGACTGTTGTTTTGATCAACAAACTTCAAAACATTGTTCAACATGACTGACTGACTGACACTCGAACTGATCGACATCAAAATTTTTTGCGGTTGACTGTCAGTTAGCGGCCATATTTGTTTATGATAGATAATGAGTAGAAAAATTCGTCAGTATAATTTTAAAGTGGAACGAAGTTATGGATATGAGTGAAGGCAGAAGATTTATAGAAGCATTTGTGTGCGTCTACGAAAATAACCGATGTTTTTGGGACATAACGAGCTCCGAATGCGTCAAACGTGAAACAAATTTTGGATTTAGCAAATTGGTGGAAATTATAAAAAAATTTTGTTGGTTGTTCCCCTTTGAAAATTAGAGCTTGACTGTTGATTGCAAAACTGTCATCAGTTATGTCTTACAGTTAGTTTCGATAGTCTGTCGGCCGTTTAATGATACATCAACAAACACATATCAGTGAAAAAGACAGAGTTGGATGCGGTACCAAAAACGCTTTTAGAAAAAACCGACGACAGAGTGAAATTTGGCATATATAGCTATTTGTTAATTTTTGACTTTATTTTGTTATCTGACAAATTTTGTCACTTCCAAATACAGATATATTTGCCGAGGAATAAGGAATTACAACAGCAATTGCACTGTCGAATTCCTTCTTTGGAATTTGAAAACCTGCTGTTTGGCTGGTTTTGGCTGGTTTTGACATTCGAATTCCTTATTTGGATTCCAAATAAAATACAGCTGTAAAATACGAATCGAATACGAGAATCTAAATAAGGAATTCGAATGTCAAAACCTGCCATAACCAGCCAAACATTCCAAAGAATGAATTCGACAGCGCAATTGTTGTTGTAATTCCTTATTCCTCGGCAATTAAAAAACGGCTAAAGTAAAAGGCCAGTATAATGCAGAGTTCTTTGGGATTTCAAAAAAGGTAATTTTTATGTATACTAAAGAATATGAGGTTTTTTTTGTAATTGCAGGAGAATATTGCAGCGTTGCTTTGGCAAAGCCGGCTTAGCTTTACAAAGCAACAGGTTTTGGCTTTAAATTTTCGATGTTTTTTAATTGTTATGTGTGTTAAACAAAACACCGCCTTACGGTGAGCGCTATAACTAAAAAATGGCTTTAGTTATAAATCCTAAAAACTTTTTGGATTTATTTTCGGCTTTATGCTTATGCGATTGTTGTTGTAAGCCAAGCTGGATTAAACAAAGCAACGCAGCATATGTGAAACAATCGTCACGATTTAATCATCATGTGTAATGTGAGCTTTTAGATTCTTTGTGCCCTTTTGGTGTAATTAGTGCAGCTTATCTACACAAAAAACTAATGTCGAAAAGCATTTTCTGAAAAAACATCCATTGACTATTAGATCTTAGAAATAATTTGGAAAAAAATACATTATTTTAGCATGTATACTATTGACGGTTGTAAAAGTAGAGCTAGCGCCTCTTGTGTAAAATCATATAAATAAAAATGAAATTTTGTGTGGTTGTTATTTATTGAAACTCACATTTACCAACAGATTTTTATGAAATGGTCAATGATTATTGGCAGGTAGAATAAGGTTGTAGACTATAGTACACAATCTTCCTCATCCTATGGGGTGGGGAAATGTAAAATGTTAATATCAGTCACATTTACGAACCAATTCTATGAAATTTTCAATGTAGAAGGTTATAGAGCTCTATAGTCTATTCATGGGGGTGTAAAATGTTAATATCAGCCATATTTTACAAACCAACATTTACAAACCGATTTTTATGAAATTTTCAATGTATTTTATTGCCTGGTTGGGATTGGTTATAGGCTATAGAACACCACCACTTAACCTTTGGTAAGATGGAGGGGGGAAATGTAAATTTTTTTAAAATACAATAAACAAGTAAAATGACACTGATTTGTCTCATCGGAGGAAACTGCTTCTTTATTTGCTTTACCCGCGAGGAGAATTCGTGATGCTCTAATCGTCAATTGACGATTGTAAATGTTCTTCCTCCTCGTACATACAGCTTCTGCAGAAGTCATTGTATTCGACACTTATCATTCTCGCGTGATTGCGTTTCTTGCGGAAAATATTAAAATAAAATACATAAGTAAAATTACATGCATGACATTTGTAATTTACCTCATTGGAGGAAAACAGACGTTAAATTACTTGTATAAAAGTTTTAAAATTGATCCGCCAAGGGGATTCGAATGCTCCGATCATCAATTGACGATTGTAAAAGTAGAGTTAGTGCCACTTGCGGAAAATATTCAATTACAAAATACAAGTAAAATTGCATACCATTCTATCATAATAAAAAACTTAAAAATTAAGACTTAAACCTTAGAAGAGCTCGCACAATGAAGACATAAGTTTTAAGTTCTCACAGCAACGTTTTAAATTTTGACTGTTTGATTGTTATTACATTGAAGTTTTAACAACAACAAAAATAAATATTTCACTTCGGTTTCGAAATGTTGCGAACTTCATTCTGCATTTCTT
This sequence comes from Nephrocerus scutellatus, assembly GCA_947095585.1. Classification (NCBI taxonomy): domain Eukaryota; kingdom Metazoa; phylum Arthropoda; class Insecta; order Diptera; family Pipunculidae; genus Nephrocerus; species Nephrocerus scutellatus. Next base: position 102,057,529 of record OX352762.1, on the reverse strand, counting down.
CAAAAGTTGGTAAGGGGGCTCCTCTCACTTCTCTATAGAAAGCCCAACTGTTCCGATCATACGCTTAGAAATATCCCAAACGTTTGTGTATTAGTTATCAACTAAAGAGCAAAATCCATATACAATTTTTGTGTTTCCCACTACCAAATCTAACGTTTCTCGCTCTTTGCGACTGCTTTTTTTTTTACACTTTATTCACATCCCACAACACAACACAGACGCGTTTGGGATTGGTTTACAGCATTAGTATTGGCCTTCTATAGACAAGGTTTTGAGTGGCTGAAGAACGAATCCCTGAATTTAACTGTACGTTCGAAGATGGGCTTAAGGGTAAACTGATGAGCATTTAGAGCGTCACGAGTACTGCGGTTGAATTCAACGAATGGTGGCATGCAGCTGGCTATTTCTCTTGAGCACCGCTAGTAGAAGAAGTAATAAAACAGTAACAAGCAGGAAACGTTGCTGCGGTGTTCAAGCGAATCTATTGATTTCGCTATATTTTCGTCACCGATAAGTTTTATCGCGCGGTTTTGAATTCTATCTAGCTGATGCAAAGTAGTTTTAGGCGCAATTATACTCAAGGTTAGAGCGAATAAAAGCCTTTAGTAGCCAGATCAGAGGTAGTGAAATATTTCTTGCACCGGGCTAGAAAACCTAAACATTTCACAGCATATTTGGCGACGGTTAATATGTGGTCATTCCAACAAAGCTTGACGATAACGCACACACTGAGAATTGCGAAATTTTTAGTTTCCTCGATGCAAATCCCATTCATGGATAATGGCATGAGATTTAGGATTCGCTTAGAGCTTAGACGACAGGAGACAGCATTGGGTTTTCGAAGCGTTAAATTCTACTCGATTGATTTCTTCCCATTGTATTATGTATATTATCAAGATCAGAATTTAACGTGCTTAACATACATAGTTGTTTGAGAAGTGGAGGGACGTTCCTCAAACTTATATTAGAACTTTAGACTTGAAACCGTCCAAAACAACTTGAATTGAGCGGTCCAAAAGATAGCTTCTAATCCAATGAAGCAGTTTTTCATCGACTCCATAAGCACGCATTTTAGACAAAAGAGGTTGATGCCAAATTCTGTCAAATGTCTTAGATATATCGAGTGCAACAGCTTTGCTTTCTCCAAATTGATGCAAATACCGGTTCCACTGTTCGGTGAGATATACCATCAAATCACCAGTAGAACGTTGCCCACGAAATCCATACTGCTGGTCACTAATGATTTCGTTGGATATTTCTTAAGCTGAAAATTTTTCAGCGTTTCCAGGACCTTGGAAAGAATGGATGTAAGTGCTATGGGTCGGTACGAAGAAGGAGACGACGGCTCGCCTTTTTTGGGTATGGGCTGGACAAAGACTGTTTTCCAACTTCTCGGGAAAAGTCCAGAAGAATAGGATAGATGGAAAAGCTTACGCAATGGTAATGCCATCTTGGAAGAACTCCTCTTCAGAACTAATGGGGAAATACCATCTGTCCCAGCGGATTTTTGAGTGTTGAGATCGTTTAAAACTCTAGCAACTGCACGAGTACGAATGAATATATGACACTGACGAGGCTGTATTTTTGATTCTTTTCACGATTGAACAAACATTTTTTCCTACTTTTTTTTGCCTCAATTTTTGGTCATTGGCGAATTTGACTCGCCGAAGATGGACATTGCAAACATTTCTGTCTCATTTAAAATTTGTTCGGATTTCCTTAGTACGGTTTGCTTTGTAAAACCGAAAGCATAAATCTTTAATCATAGAAGCCTCTTTACAGCTCAAGTCATACCATTCACTTTCCTTTGGTTTAACAGACTTATTCATGGAAGGGACAAAGTCTCTCATACAAATAAGGATGATGTTTGTGATTGCATTAGCTGCGGCATCCACGTTAATATCGCGAAACAATAGCGACCAGTTAATTCTCCAAAAGAAGTTGTTAAGGCCGTCCCAATTGGCTTTCTCGTATTGCCATACTGTTTTTTTGGGAATTTTTTTTTTCTAACTACGTGGTTTACTAACGAAAAATTAGCTTATAACTACACAATGGTCTGACGAGCCTAGATGCGATAATACATTGACGGAGTATTTATCAGGACGACAGGTAAGGAACTAGTCCAGGGTGTTTGCGGAATGATTTGCAATATCAGGTATTCGTGTAGGCTCATTTACAAGCTGAGTAAGGTTATTAAACTCGGCGAATAACTCAACAAATCTCCCTTCGGGTGTTGTCTGGCCAGAATGACGAAGGCACCCAGAATTCTGTACATTGAAATCGCCCGCAATAACGATTTCATTTTTACGATGTTATGTGTCATTTCTTGTACTCTTGTACATTACTCTTATGTGAGTATTTGGAGAATTAATTTAACTGTCAGAATTTATATCTGTGTTTTTTCATTCTCCGAGAAATCTTATTTTTCTGATGCGTTTTTTTTACGCTCCGATAATTCTCGGATATGATCTTTTTACTCTGAAAAATTTCAAGTCGCCATTTTGTTATTTAGTTAAACAACGGTAATTGATAAGAAGAGTAAGCGCCTCTTGCGGAAAATACTGCAGCCAAGCATGCATGACATTTATGATTTAAAGACATTAATTGTTTATTGGCTTTAAAATTTATTTGGATAATATATCTTCCTAAATAATATGGAAATTAAAACAATAAAACAATTCACGTGAAAAATTACACACTCTGTTAGTTCAACTGCCTGGAATGAAATTATTTTTCCCAGATATAACCAAATAGAGGACCAACTATTTTATTTTTGGAAATTTAAATATAATAAATTATTTACTTATTTTTTATTATTTCTAAGTTTTAATTATATTTCATACTTTTACATACGTTTGGTTTATGTATTTTACCCATAAGATTGAGATATTAAACATGAATGACGTTGAATTGTAGTAATCAAATTGTAACAAAAATTTTATGCAGGAAAAATTATAACATCAAAAACTTAATGTGTAAATCTACGTAAATTGTAACTTCTTATTTAATTTAAAATTTTTTTCTTTCTCTCTCGCGTAGAAATTATTTTTTGTTTTGGGTGTTGAAAGATTTAGATTTGCATTTGTTGATTTTTTTTTCTTCCATTGAAGACGTGTTTTAAAATCTATGTAATTTTTACCCCCGACTGCCGTCGTAAATTATAACATTAAATATTTTAATTATTCAATTATAAATGATATTCTATAATAGGTATAGGGAGACACGAGTAGTTTACGTTGATGATGCTGCAGAAGCTGCAACCATTAGCGATCCACTGTCGCATTCCGTACTTTTGGTGGTGGTAGTTGTGGCAGTGCTACTGTTACTACTGCTATTGGCTTTACTAACTTTTCCGCCCTCTGTTACTTCAGACGATTCAGTCTTCCTGCGTTTATTCGACGTCTCCGCTTCACTGCAATTTTCTGATGTTGGTGAGGCACAACGTTTTAGTGATTGCTGTAAGCTGGCATCGGCCGCATCGGCTTCAGCGGCCTGTTTGGCGAGTAGAACGTCTTCGGTTTCTTCGGCATTTATAACTGTTGGCTTGTCAAGAATTTTCGGCTTGAAGCGAACTATGACTGCGGTCATGTTGTCGCAACCGGTACCGTCGCCCATGGTATTGGGAGCAAGGCAATTGTCAAATAGCTGCAATATGTAAACGATTTTTGTTATGTCATCTGTCATTAGAGCGAAATTTACCAACCTCTTCGCAAATCTGTGAAACCTTCTTGTTTTCGTCTTTTAGCCGGAGACGCACAAAGTCGACCACTTCCTCACTAGACATAAAATTCCAAATGCCATCGCATGCTAACACCATAAACTCGTCTTGGGGTGAAATAATGAGTTTCTTAATATCGGGAAGGGCTGAGATCATTTGCTCCTCGGCGGATAGGTCGGCATTCTGACAAGTATGCAAATTCTTGAATATAGATTCGTCAAAACAAGAGCTAAAGAGGTCAGTTACCATTTTATAAGCATGATCACCAAGCGCTCGTGATAGATTTAGTCCACCATTCACACGACCATCAAGTGTAACGCGACCGCCAGCCTTTATAATTCTCTCTGATTCCTCCTCGTCTTCGGGCTTGTGGTCCAAACTCATGTCGATTGCTTTGCCATTGCGGCAGACAACGCAGCGCGAATCTCCAGCATTGGCAACGTACAAATCACGTCCGTTTAGTAAAGCCACAACTGCTGTGCAGCCACTGTCTTGGCCTGGTTCTTCAATCATATTTGCACAAAATTGCTCATTGGCAATTGCCCCTTCTTCATCTTCATCATCCTCATCATCATCATCACCATCATTATCCTGCTCTTCGTCACCATCCTCATCTTCATCATCAGCAGCTTCATCAGATGAGAATTCGAGAAGTCTGGGATCTCCTTCATCGGTACTAGAGGTTTCATCAGCTTTTTATTGTGTAAACTTTTATTTAGTGTCTGGAAATTCAATATTAAAAACTTAACTTACCTTGAAAATCTGCATCGCTATCTGTTGAACTGTCATCGTTATCATTATCGACTGGTTCGCCGGTAGTCGGGTTTTTTTGCTTGTTTGTGGTTCTGGTTGACGATGAAATGCCAGATCCGTGGCACTTTCCTGATGGAGACGACGAAGTTGCATAAGCTGTAGCAGCAACAGCATGAGTTAGTGAAGATACTTCTCCATTTTGCTGCTTAGGCGATAAATCATTGGAGCCGGATACTGTGGCATCAGTACCTTTGGATACTGGAGCCGATGCAGATGATGTTAGTGATGATGACGATGAAGAGGAAACACTCTCTGCTTTTTTCACCGCTTTTAAAGGTTCCGAACAAGTAACATTTCCATTTTGTTCGCTCTCTTTTACGAGCGAACTATCCGGGGAAGAACTTGATATACCATTAACGTTAACTTTCTTCGAGTCCGAGGATTCAGCTTCGGATTCGACTTCGCGTTCCGCCTCGGTGGCAACTACCACGGTTGAAGATTTCCCTTTTCCGGCACCCGAGCTGCTGCTGCTGACGGTAGAGTCCTCTTCGGCATCATCAGTTTCCATTTTGGTTGGTAGAGTCGTCGAACTAGATGCAGCATCTGTTTTTAAAATAAATTGAAAACAAAACATAAAATTAGCAAACACTTATTGCGTGAACTGACAAAGCAGGAACGACTAGAAGATACAAGTCCTACCATTTGAAGATGACATTCCAGCCGCTCCTGCTAATGACCCCGATCCTGGCGGCTTCTTAACAAAATCGGGCAAATATGATACATATCCTTCTTTTATATTATAAGGTTGACGTCGACTAATTGGCGATTGCTGTTTTGATCCTGAGGCTCGTGGTTCACCAGCTTTTAACTTATTCAAAGTTGGCATTGAAATTTTCGCTTCAGTAGCAGTCTTACTAGCACTGCAAGTATTACCAGCTTTGTACTTTTCTAACACCTCATTTAATGGTAATATCCCCTCTTCTCTTAACTCAGTTAAATCTTCAATGTCGTCATCATCGACCGCATCACTATCTTCAGGATCAGCGTAGAGTTTCTCACCTGCCAACACCTTTAAGATTTCGACGACATTCGCCTCCAGCAAGGTTTTGTCAAAACCAAGGAATGCATCTTTTAGAGCCTTCTCCAATTCACCATTTTTATAGGCGGCCAGCTCTTTGAGAAAATCGGGCAACTTGTCCGCACAATACGTTGCCACTTCTGCCCCGCCATGACCGTCATAGACAGCAAAGAATGATGCGTTCTTGTCATAATTTAAAATAGAGTTGTGAGCATCCTGTAATAATTTAATAAACATTACGATATTCCAGAATGTCTCTTTGTATTTAGTTTAAAGTTTATATTTAAACAAAATTTTTATTTGAGAATTCTAAGCTATGTAAATTTTTGATTGTCCAAAAATCTTCAAATTACTTGTATAGAACAAAAAATTGAAAAAGTATTTATCATTTGAATTATAAAAAACAAAAATAAATACTATCGTGAGAATAAGTAAATTGCACTTTCAGTAATTTTTCAAAGGCATTTAATTTGTAAACATATCGATTATAGAGTCACTAACCTCTTGGCTATTTCGCCATCCTTGCATGGAGCTGGCCCCAACTGTTAGCAACTCATTCTCCTCGTCGGTTGATGTTTTACACACTTTCGGCTCGGAAAGGTAGGCTCCCATTTTGTCGACTGCTCTGCAGTTATTGAAGGATGAAATTAACACAAATTTCGTCCGTAGTCAGTAAGTAAATAAGCAAGGATGCGTTATGGTATTCTGCGACTAATAACTATAAATGAAAAGTTACGGCGCGTTCCTCTGTTTAGTGCAGAGGATTAATGTATGTATCCCCACGCCTTCTTCTTGCAACAAATAATAAAATTGATGCGGCGACCACTAAGGCGAAGTTTCAAAAGCGAAGCGAATTCAGTGAACGAAAAAAAAAACACTATCCGAACAATTCTGGTCAAATTTTAAATACAATTTTTTACTTTCGTGTACAGAAGAACTATTCTTCTATTTGTTCGAATCGTTATTGATTTTTGTTTTAATTGGTTAATTAAAAGCTGAATTACATAAAATCCAGTGTCGAGCGCAAAGAGAAATTTAGCGACTTCTGAAAAATGATTAGACAAGCAGTGGCTGCGATACTCACATGCAAAACTGAAAATGAAAAATTCGCTCTTTATTAGTTTTAAGCTTCCCGTTTTTATTTATTCTAATTAACTCTCTCGCACTTTTATTCAAATGCATGTAAAAATATAAAAATTTGTGTTGAAAAGATTGTGGAAAAAAATTAACGTTAAACTATTCAATTTGCAAATTTTACTGCAACTTCTATAAAACTCAACGCGGCATCGGCGTTTGCTATGCTAATTGCTATTGCTATTCTTTTCTCTCCTAACTATAAGTAGTTTTTTTTTCGTTTCCTTTTTCTTTTTCGTTTATCACCTTATGTATTTATTCGCGCGAATTCGCTCAAAATATAAGTCGGGATCTACACGATGGTTCTGTATACAGTGTGTGAGTTCACTTCGCAACAAAATGTTACACGAAGCTACTTTTTTTGGCATTTTGTCGTCCACTGAGGACTTGGTGTTGCAGTATGTTACGACAACTTGTTGTTGACCACATAAGTTGTCGTCGACAAAAAGTAACATTTTTTAACAACAGTAGTTGATGTCATATGAGTCATGTGATTATTAGTTGTTGTGTTGTGACAGTATTGACACAAAATAACAACATGTTGTTCACTTGCATAGGTGTCGATGTCGATATGACTTTTTGACATAACAAAACACCGACATTGCTTTTTTCCAGTGAACACAACCACTGTATTCAGTTGCTGCGTTGCTTTAACAAAGACGGCTTAGCTTTAAAAAGCAACAGCTTTTGGCTTTAAATTTTCGATGCATTTTAATTGTTATGTGTGTTAAACAAAACACTGCCTTACAGTGAGCGCTATAACTGAAAAATGGCTTTAGTTATAAGTCCTAAAAACTGGATTTATTGTCGGCTTTATGCTTATGCGATGAAAATTCATATTTAAGTTTACGTAATTTGGGAGGTCTCAGTTGATTTTGACGTAAATCGGCCGACCGGAAGTGGCAGTTTACTTGGACAGTTTTTTGAGTTCTTGAAAATATCTCAAAAAGTAGAGCACTAATCTGTTTAGTGCCAAAGAATTAAAAAAAAATTAAAAATTAATTATTTAATTAAAAAAAACTAGTAAATGTAAAGACATCGGTTTTCGGGTACAAACTTTTATGTATACATCGGCACACGCCACACAGTCCTTTATTATTTGGTAATAATCGCCAAAATATCTGTTTTTGAGGTCGGGCCTATTTCAAAGTATTACTTTCCACTCATCACACGCGACTCGCGACATGTATTACACGCGGGATATCAAAATTAGACACTGTTGTTGGGTTGCTCACAAAATATCAGATCTCTAGGTCGTATGGAAGGTGGTTAAAAACTGGTCAAAAATACAGACAAAAAGAGGTCAAGTTAAAAAAAAAAGTTTTTTGAAAAAATAAAAAAAAATAAAAAAATATTTAATATACATTTACTTAAGATTCCGGACCCGCCCGTAAAAGAAAGTCGTATTGTGGCCACACCTCCATTTTTGTATTTTAATAGTTTTTTTATCACTGAATTTCAATTCCTTAAGATACCCTATTTATTTTAGCTTTAAAAAACATGAACAAAATCAAAATACCCTGTCTTATACAGAATACTCACTGCTTTTAGGGTTTTTGACGTTTTCATTCTTTGAAAATTTACGAATTCGTTTTATTTTTTCTGGCAGCACTGTCAGTACATGTGAAGTGGTTGTTGAGGTCGGTAGCGCTAAAATGACTTTCAGGAATGAAGACGCTTGTTCAAAAACCATATAAACACAACAATCGACCAACGAGATCGGCATTGAACGCTGGAGAACTACTACTTATTTTTTTAAAAAAATTTAATAACAATATTTAAAATTTAATTTATGAATATTTATATATTATATATTATTAAAATAAATTATAATAATATTTTAGTTACTTACTTGTTTTTTTTTTAGTTTTTCTGAAATGTTCAGCCACACAATATCACAATTTAAGTTATTTTTATAACCCTCCCTTCGTTTGTCCCAAAGAATTGTAATCAAAAACACTCAAAGAGGATCTTATACTCTTTGAATTTCATAACTTTCATCATCGCTTTAAATTAAAAATGTATTTTTATTGTTTAGTTTTTATTATAATTAATTTTGTTATTAGTTTTTTTTAATTTTTTTTAATTTCATTTGCACTTAACAGATTTCTCCGAAGTGTCAAACTTAGCAAAAACTCGAAAAACTGACAAAGTAAACAGCCACTTCCGCTTAGCCGATTTTAGCCAAAATCAACTTGTACCCAAATTATGTAAAAACCTTATATATGAAGTTTCGTCCCCATCAATTCAGCCGTCTGGGCTTAAGAGTGGACACATACAGACAGACTCAGAGATATTTTTTCGCCTTTTTCTGACTCAGGAGATACGGAAATGAGTAATTCAGTAAAAATTCCGAGTTCGAAAATCTTCATGATTGTTATACTTCTTTTTACTGCTATGCAAAGAAAGTAAAATGCATTGAAAATGAACTTCAGTTAAATTTTTTTTCAACCACTGGCAGCCAAATTTTTACATATCCGCATAGACGATTGAAAGAATTGGGAGTTGGAGCATGAAATTGGGCTTTGATTGGCAAAATATTGATATTTATCTGTTTCATAAAATAACTTGTTATCTGGTTCATACGCGACTGCTTTTCAATTAATTTAAAATTAAAAAAAAAATGTATTGTTATACTGTCTTTATGAATTCGAAGTCGCTGGTTTTTTTAAAGACGTTTTCCCTAATATTTTGTCGAGTTCTATTTACTTTTTTTGAAACATCTAGATTTGGTGGTTTTAATAGAACACAAAAACATTTGATCTGGTTTTGTAGTTGTTTTGGTAAACATAATTTTTTGTTTATAATTTAAAGACAAAGTTTTATAACCACACACTCGAAAATAGCCTCACAATAACCAACATTAAATTCATGAATGATGCCAACCAAAATGATGTATTAAGATCTTTAGCTGTTATTTATATTAATAAAAAATTGACATTTCTACGTTAAGTGAATTTAGAAGAAAAGGGGGGTAAATCTTAAAAAGAAATGCGATTTCTGAAAATTGATCTAGATCAAAAAATCTCTTGATTTTTTTAAATTCGCTATATTAACTTCACTTTCCTGTGGCACGGATGTCGGTCGGCTGTCGGACGTTTGTCGAACGTCTGTCGTGGAATCTTGCGATAAATTTTAAACCCACTTCCCAAAGCCTGATTTTATTGAAATTTTGCACACATGTATATCTCTAATATACAACACTTTTTGTAAAAATGTCGGAGACCCCGGGCCCGGGTTCGTGGGGCCCCATAACTTTTTTTTTAAAAAATAACCCGATTTTCTTCAAATTTAATACACATGTGTATCTCCGATAGACAACACTTTTTGCAAAAAATTTGGTGGCCGTGGTCGCGGGGCCCCATAAAATTTTTTCAAAAAAATTAACCCGATTTTCTTCAAATTTTATACACCTGTGTATCTCCGATTGACAACATTTTTTGTAAAGTATTTGGAGTGAACGGGCTCTGAGGCCCGAAGGGTGCCCATATATTTTTTTTAAAAATTAGCTCGATTTTCTTCAATTTTGTGGACAACTTGTCCGCGACAATGTACAATATTAAGAAAAATACTGTGAATTTATTGTTTCTTAGACCATGTTTCCATCGTTATAGTATAACAGTATTTTTGTTTGCTAGCTTTTATATTTTTGATAGCTAGCATAATGTTATATAAAAATAATCTATTAAACTATAAACCTTGCGGTTCCATCGATATAGAATATTAGTTTAATACTATTTTACTGTTATACTATGACCATGCAAACATGGGCTTAAAAACAAAATTATGCTTAATTTTAATCCAATAATTTGTCAATATTCGTTTGTTTACCTTTTTTTTAAATCAATTTGATTTTGTGATATAAATGTGCTTGAAGAAATAATTATAATAATAAAATTATAAATAATAAGTAACCACATAAAAATATTAAAAATTTCTCATTTTTCCGCTTCAAGTGTAGACTGGCTACGACATCAATAAATTGTTGCGGGCAGATAAAAAACACGATTTAAAACTCATACATTATCGCCAAAAACGTTGTCGTTGTCGCAGACAATTGTCCGAGACAAAAACGCAACTATTTATTATTGTTTTTTTGTTATTGTAAGCTCGTCGATAATGAAAAAATCAAGTTAATATAAAACCTTTTATGTTTATATATTGATATAAAAATAAATTTTTGCAATTTTTTTAAAATAAAAAACCATTTTTTTTTCTGTACGTATTTTTGGAAAAGTTTACCTGGTAAGGCTAAGCATATGAAAATTCGTTCCGACTACTGCAATTGACGAAAAAAGTGAAGCGAATGACAATAACTACAAATAAAGGAAACAAGAAACATCGAAATTCATGGTTGAGTTCGCGTATAAATATCTTCCCTCCATCTCCCTTACACTTATAGAATAATGAGCTATAGAGAATTCAGATTCATCAGATTGGGTCATAGCAAAGCCGGTGTGTATCGTGTTCATTGTTACTTCGAGAGCAGTAGGAATGCCAAGCGGCCGAAACTTTTTTCGCATCACAGGAGTGTGTTCACTTACTCTATATTGTTTCAATATTGTTAACAATGACAGTTCTACGCAGATCGTAAATCTCTGTTGTAACACCAGTCATGTATAAACGTCATTCTCAACTCTGCTCCACCTTAGAGCAATAAGCACATAGAGTATTTTTCTTCAACAAGAAGTTGGTCAAATACAGAATTTAATTTGTCGGTTAGTTTTGGGTTAGTAGAGAATATTTCATCTTTCATTTGTTTTACTTCTTTTTAGATTCTTCTTCTCTTTAATTCTCTGTTTGTTTTGAAAGTTCCATGACAACAGGTGTATTAAATGCGTCACTCCAGACTTTGGTTCAGTGGACGTATTACCACCTTTCCATGACAGAGTTTGAATCGAGTTATGGTTTCGTCGAGTAAAGAAGATTGCACGCTAAGGCCCATTGTACACTTGAGCTAAGCTAAGCGAGAAAATAGTTTACAATAGCTTAGTTTAGCTCGTCTAGCTCACAACAATGTAGACTTATATTCATTATTAAAGCATGTAAAATGTTAAATTTTTACTTCTGTCAAAACAAGGAATTTATTTTATATTGTATTATAAAATAAACGATAACTCTACAATTAATTAATAATTTGATAACAAATACTATTAATTAATAATTTAATAACTGTCTTATTTTACGATGCAAAATCGCAAAATACTGGCTTTCTTATATAATATTATGACAGAAGTTAAAATGTAACCTCAAATGTAACAAAAAGTGTTGTTCATCGGAGATACTCATGCGTATAAAATTTGAAGAAAATCTGTTAAATTTTGTAAAATATCTTTTCAAATTTTATACACATGTGTAACAACACTAATCGTAAAAATTTTGGCGTGATCGGACCCCGGTGTCGGAAGGTCCCATGAAAATTTTAAAAAATGGATCCGATTTTATTTAAATTTTATACACACATGTTTCTACCTATGGACAACGCTTTTTTGTAAGAATTTGGAGGTACGAGGGGCTTCCATATAAATTTTTAAAAATTAGCCAGAGTTTTGTTAAATTTTATACACATGTGTAACTCCGATGGGAACACTTTGTGTAAAAATTTTGGACTGATAAGGATAATGGGGCTCCCAAATTTAAATGTTACCCGATTTTATTCAAACTTGGCACATTGTGTATCAATTAAGGAATTTACACGAAAAATTTTAATTTTTATTGGATGTTTTTTTTTACGTTTTTGTTCTCGTCCGGGTTTATGTACAGGGTGACTGACACGAAATGTTACCAAAACAAAAAAAAAATCTTCCGAATGTTATCCGGCGATGTTGCAATGCGTTTCGGTCCACCACCATGGCGTTTTGCAATGCAGCCAGTATCGTTATAACGATTTATTGTGCGATACACAAACATTTTATTCACATGCAGATGTTTTAACTGGTTAACAATCTGCGGCTGTGGTTTTCCAGCCAAATGTAGAGAAATCACACTATTACCTTTGAATTGCATTGCGGATAACTTTTTTCTGAATATTTCCCACTAAAATGCTTTTGTACGCTTGTAAACAATGGAATGAACTGTCATTAGTGTAAATTTGAGCGCTCTGTTGTCAGTGGTTTGACAGCAATGAAAGTCTGAAGTTAGTAACACTTCATGTCAGTCACCTGGTATATTGTAAATACATTCCTTTGATTTTGTTTTAATTTTTAAAGGGCTTAGCCAACCTTATTGCCATATCATATGTCATTCAGGGAGCTCTCCCTTGGCAAGAAAAAATAATTTAAATTTTTCATGTAAATTCTCTAATAACCAAAATGCAGATGGCGACTTGCCATCTACAAGGATGCCCCGCTTATTCACAAATTACAACTTTAATTCACAAATAGCAAGAGTTCACAAATTCACACTGGTGATTACTTATTATTCACACAAAATGACAATTATATTTACATACAACACTGCTCTACCTACTTGCAGGTACTCTGGTAAAAATAATAACTAACAAAATGCAACAAAATATGGGGTATTTATACTCAAACAATAGTTTCGAGAATCTATTCTTTTCTATTCTAGTTCATTCGATCTATCTATCAAGTACCTGAACATATTGGTAAATTCTTATATAAAACTCACCACATAACTTTTATATACAAGTACGCATACAAGTACAACTGCATATGTATGGTACCAAAACCTTCTCTATAGAAAGCCCAACTCAATGCATACTAATGCTGTAAACCAATCCAAAACGCGTCTGTATTTTGGAATGTGAATACAGTCAAAACCTTCTCTATAGAAAGCCCAACTGTTCCGATCGTACACAGATACATGCTTAGATTGAGACCAAACGTATTTGTATTTAGTAATCAACTAAAGAGCAAAATCCATATAAAATATTTCTGTTTCCCACTACCACATCTTACGTTTCTCGCTCTTTGCGACTTCTTATTTTTTGTACACTGTATTCACATCCCACAAACACACATGCGTTTGGTCTTGATTTACAGCATTAGTATGCGTAGAGTTGGGCTTTCTATAGAGAAGGTTTTGAATCAAAACCTTCTCTATAGAAAGCCCAACTGTTCCGATCGTACACAGATACATGCTTAGATTGAGACCAAACGTATTTGTATTTAGTAATCAACTAAAGAGCAAAATCCATATAAAATATTTCTGTTTCCCACTACCACATCTTACGTTTCTCGCTCTTTGCGACTTCTTATTTTTTGTACACCGTATTCACATCCCACAAACACACATGCGTTTGGTCTTGGTTTACAGCATTAGTATGCGTAGAGTTGGGCTTTCTATAGAGAAGGTTTTGTTTTGAATACAGTGTACAAAAATTAAGTAGTCGTAAAGAGCGAGAAACGTAAGATGTGGTAGTGGGAAACAGAAAAATTGTATATGAATTTTGCTCTTTAGTTGATTACTAATACAAATACGTTTTGGATGGTATTTGTGTACGATCGGAACAGTTGGGCTTTCTATAGAGAAGGTTTTGATTTGGTACGTGTACCATCAAAGCCCAACTCTACGCATACTAATACTGTAAACCAATACCAAAAGCATGTGTGTTTGTGGGATGTGAATACAGTGTACAAAAAATAAGTAGTCGCAAAGAGCGAGAAACGTAAGATGTGGTAGTGGGAAACAGAAAAATGTTATATGGATTTTGCTCTTTAATTGATTACTAATACAAATACGTTTGGTTTAAATCTAAGCATGTATCTGTGTACGATCGGAACAGTTGGGCCTTCTATAGAGAAGGTTTTGTACCAAATACAACTTTTATATACAATATTACTGAGTCTAAAAATATGCAATGGTTTTTGGTAATTTCTTAATTCTAATACAATTCAATACAATGCTAATTCTCAAACAAATGAGTCTACAGATGGCGCTGTTAAGTGTATTAAAACTTCTTTTTATAACAATATACGTTCGAAATTATTATTTTTAGATATGTACGAGTACATTTAATTTTTAATACTAATACTAAGTTGGTGAACTTTTTACAGTTACAACGACTGGGCATACCATAAGAAATCTTGGAAGCCCATTGTATAGATACAAAAATAGATCAAATATTTATTTTTTTATAAGCTTTGAGTAAAAATTCAAGAAGATTATAATTCATTGCACATGCACCAAATGCACAAAAAAAAACGTATTCCGGAACCGACTAACCAACAACTGCAAAGATCATAATCCCACGGAAGGTTACAAACTAGGTTTTGCGTTAATAATATACAAGTATGTAGGTAACTTTTTGTATACAAACACGTTGCAAATTTTTCACCAAGCGCATGTTCTCCTAAAATAAGCTTTGCTTACTTCCGCATGCAAAAATGCTAAATGCAACAGTTTTTACTTTTGGTAGCTGGCCTCTGCCATCGCAGACCCGCAATCACCGAGCTTTATAAGCATCTAAAGATAAATTATGACCAAAACAACAGGTACAATGTAATTGTGTGTGTTGGCAAAAACGTTGCAGATAAAAGGCTCGACTGTTGCATTGCATTCTCTTTATACTCTAATGTACCAGTGTAACGTATCCTTATTGCTGCTAACATATAAGGAAGATCAACCAACAATGCACAAGCTGCAGTACACAACCAGAATTTAAGTCAAGCGCATTTAAGTTATGAATATTCAAATCGTTGTAAGATATTATGTGGTTTCAGCTTGCATGCACAAGTACATACGAGTATGTATGCACTACAAACTCCACTTGCATTATTCCTTCTTCCTGTGGTGTGCATAGCATGCCAGCATGGACTGTGTGTACATTTTTGTATCATAAACATTGTGCTACTTCCTTTCCTTTTCTGTGTAAAAGTTAATTCGAATTTATGGTTGTTTTTCAGGAAAAAATACTTTTAAAGTTTTAATTGACATTTTATGAAACTAACGCAGTAAACACTATATGAATGTAATTTTTTTGCAGACAGGCATGTAATAAAAAAAGCTTTAGCTAATAATTACAAGTTTTTTTAAAGTTTTTAGATAAGCTCTTAATTTCACTGTGAATCGTTCCTTTACTTCCCAATTTCCTGGTGACTGTGTTAGTAAGGACATTCAAAGTTGGGTAAAATATTCAACACGTGTTTTGTACGCCTAATGATATAATTATAATGAATATCTGAACTTACATACGAAGACGGGCATGATGGTAAACTGATGAGAATTTGGTGAAGAGGCAAAACGCAACTGGCATCTGAGTGATTCTTTATTTTGTTCAGAACGCTAAAATATCAATAGTACTCGATTTTGGGTTGACTAAATTGAATGTACGAGATGGGAGAGGGTGGAAATATTTGTTGCACTGTTTTAGGAAGCCTAAAAATTTTGCAGCCGGTTAGCCATTAGCAGAATTATTCCCAAACTTCCACGTGGGGTCCGCCGGTAATTTTCTTCTAATGCAGGAAAAGCTGAATGATCGGGCTAGTCTCTTCAAAGTTAGCGCGAGGCCAATAATCTCGCCATCAAAAAACTATTCATCACATTTGGCCCTCTTAAAAAACTATTACGGAACCCAAATCAGCATCGGATACACTGATGAACGACGACGACCACTGCTAAGCGATTTTAGAATTTTCTCATGAAACGTACGCTCATTGTATAGAGCTTGAGCTGCACAGCTTCTATCCGATACCTTATATTCGCGTGCGGGACAGATTTAAGAATATAAGCCTCATAAACGTTTACAGAGGATTCCCCAGATAATGAAAGCGTAAAAAAATCCACAAAGCCAGCTGGGTATCTCCTGATGGAGCCACTCGC
The DNA here is from genome assembly GCA_947095585.1 of Nephrocerus scutellatus. Lineage (NCBI taxonomy): Eukaryota > Metazoa > Arthropoda > Insecta > Diptera > Pipunculidae > Nephrocerus > Nephrocerus scutellatus. The sequence continues at coordinate 102,041,063 of OX352762.1, read as the reverse complement.
AGCCAGATAGACCACGTATTGAAAGACCACCACAACAACCCGAATCTGATGACGGTACGAACGTACCGAGGTGCCAACGTCGTCTCGGACAACTATCTTGATGGTATGGTGGTCCGAGCGCGTATTGCATCATCACGAAAGACTGCATCCACGATTCAGATTTGAGTTAACACGGCTGCCCTTCGCAACAAAGAGTCCAGAAACAACTACGGTCAAGTGATAGGACAAACCCTAAATGCAGGGAAAGTAAGTCCTGGGGCTGAGATGTTGGGCGTAGAAGAGAAATGGATACGTCTTAAGAATACATACTGTCATTAGTTCTGCTGACTCCATATTAGGCAGTAGTCGTAGAGATCGAAACGACTGGTTCGATGACGAATGTAAGCTAACGGCTGAACGTAATAATGTTGCATACCGCGCCATGCAACAATCTCTTCAGGGGCACGCGAAGAAGAATATAAAGAGCTCAGAAGATATAAACAAACAGTTCTCCGACAAAAGAAAGCAGCCTGGGAGAAGAATCTCGTCCGTGAACTAAAACGGTACAGGACATAGAGAAATGAATCGACTAAAAAATAATAATGCCTCGAGATCAGATGGTATCCCAGCGGAGCTCATTACATTAGGAGGTCCCGCGCTACACCAAGTATTTAATGAACTAATAGTGCAAGTATGGGAGGAAGAAGCGAAGCCAGAAGACTGGCGAAGAGATATTCTGTGCCGCATACGTAAGAAGGAAGATATCACAACTTGCAGCAATTATCGTGGTACAACGTTGTTTGTCTTCATCCCAGGCAAATCCTAAGCTGACTAAGCCATGAAAGAATGCGACATCCCAAATAAATAAAAATATAATATATAATATAATATAATAATATTCGGCGCCACAGACCGTTGCGGTCCAAGGCCTACCTTCTCGCGACCATTTGTGTTGTGCATGTATATTTTTGGACACAATCGAAGGACCTACAATTTAAGGCCGGATCCGAACGGCGAATTGAGAAGCATTCCGTGACAAGATAATTACTCTCGGAAGCAAAGTAAAAATATCCTGATCACTATTAAGCCCATTCATCACCTATAACGGGCTCCGACAAGGGGATGGACTGGTCTGCGTCCTCTTCAACCTGGCGTTGGAGAAAGTGATCTGATACTCTGACGTAGCAGTGAGAGGAACAATTCTCTATGATTCCATTCAGATACTGCCTTACGAAGACGATACTGAAATCGTTGATAAAAACTCAAGAGCTGTACAGGAAGCTTTCATCCAGATCGAGCGGGCGACTTGTAAAATTCATCAGCGAGGACCAAGCCTACGCTGGATGGATGGCATAGACCGTAACGCCCAGAGTTTCGGGATACCAAACTGGATGACATCATCTCGAAATACGGTCCCGATTTGGAGAGATTTTTTGCTAGAGTCAAATATGATGATGATGATGATGAAAAATTTTGCAGCATTATTGGTTGTTGACGTTCGTGCCGAGAATTTCGAGTTTATGATTCCATGGATCAAAGTACCATTCATGGATAGCGTCTGGAGATTCGCAGCATTGAAATAAGGAAGCGTTAAATTCTATTCAATTGTATTCATCTCATTTTGTTATGTTGGAACCGTCAAGGCTTGCTTAATTTGCTTAACATACGGCGATGTTTAAGTTGCATTTCCAACGAGCAGAAAAGTGGTCAGCTTAAGAAAATTCTTCGAAATATTAAGTGCGACTAAATTGCTTTCACTCCAGTGATGAATAGACTGATTCAACTTTATAGTGAGATATGCCACTATATCACCTAGAAGAAGGTTGCCAACCAAAATGGTACTGCAAGCTAAAATTTATATATTGATTTAAAGAATGTGTTCCAGGATACCTAAATGCTTTTAATGTTTATCGGTCTTACCTTACCTTATTACACAAGCACTACCGATATACTCGTAGTAGTAGGGCTCCTCCATGTATTCCACTCTATATATTATATTGTGCTCGTAGCGCAGACACAAATAGATTGTCTTTGGCTCGACTGTTTTCCATTATCCTGTGGGCTAGCAGAAGGGAAACGCGTATGTATGAAGTATGAATGTTGGGCATCTATTGATCACTTGCTGTAGAATGAGGAAAAACAGTAAAGTGCTTGTGGCCTGGTCTTGTTTGTGGATCTCAGGAAAAAACGTGCCCTAGAAATAAACTCCAGGAATATTTATATAGCACACACATTCAAAAGGAAAATAAGAAAAGAAAATTCTTATCAAACTATTTGTAATGTGAAATGATATTTTTTATATAGATATCTACGAGTACAACTACAGGGAAAGCTGTGACATAGATTCGCATCGTCTACTCGTCCTTTCGCTGGTGGTTTGGCTTAGATGCCGTACGTATTGCGGCATGCTGCACTCCCTTGGCGTTGGCATGATTCTCGTAAATGACATCTTTTCCAAGGTGAAACGAAAAGAAAAAAATTAATGCGAAATCTAAAGACATATAGCATTTGATTTCATTCCTCAAACCGAACGCAAACTAAGGCTGAACTTTTTCAATACACACGTACACAAAAATCCAACGAACGTAGCAGTCATAAAGATTGCTTGAGACAGTTTTTTTCTCTAGCACGCCCGTTCGAACAGTGGCTCTGATTTTGTCAGTGGCACATATGTAGTATGTACCAGGCGGGTATAACTTGAGCCAGTCCTTGGGATGTTATACGTGTAGAATGCTGCGGTGCCGTGCATTTGTCACACAATTCCAATTTTGGTTTTTTTAAAAGTGACTTGATTTTGGATTCTGGCACAAAATTTCCAAGTTTACATGTCGTATGTGCTGTAGCACTTTGATATGAATTCAATTTATTTCTTGAGCATATATGTAGCTGGCTAGCTGTGTTGCGTGCAGTACTATACGAAAACCGAGGACTGCATCCTTGGAGAATAGAAGTTTAAATGTTCCTAAAGTCTTTGTTTTTATGCTCGTGTTTAAAGCGCGTTGTCAAAATGACAGGAAATTTATTGTAATTAGATTTAATTCTTTAGAAGTTTAACTTTGAGATCAGTTCTAACTAAAATGTTTACCTAATAAATTTACTAAAGTGATTAAGTTCCGGAACCAAATCTAATAGGCAGGTTCCACTACCAGCTTCTTTGACCAGCAACGCCACTGGGCATACTGGACCCAGCGGTTCTGGCAGCAGAACTGCAGCAGAGAGAGCTGCGGGTTCTCATTCGACATGCGGGTCTTTTATGCAGGCATATCGGAGAAAGGATGAGTCGGGCAAAGACAGTCCACAGTCGGGGTAGGACTGCTTGCCGTAGGAGAAAGGGCACAAAAAAGTCAATTACTCGGGCAAGCTAAATGAAAATGAAAAACGTAGAGACCCTTTTATTAAAAAAAAACAAAAGCTATGTGAGACTTACTAACATCAAAGTATCCCTTGAGAGTATAAGCATAAGTTGTAACAAAAATCCAAAACTAAAATTTATAACTGCGATTTATAGACCACCGGACTTAAGCGAGAGAAGTTTCATCAATAAATTAGAACTTACCATTGACCAGGAAATGTGTCGAAGTGACGACGTAATAATAATGGGCAACATGAACCTACACATCCTCGATATTAACAGACAGGTAGTAAATGATTATGTGGAGATGATGGCCGCAAAGGAGCTGGTCAATGCATTAAAGAGCCAACCCACCGGGATCGAATCGGAACCGCGACACTTATTGATCAGATTATAGTAAGTATACCTGCGCAGTCTATGTGTTCGGGGCTAATTGAGTCGTGCATATCGGACTACTACGCAACCTTCTACGGAACGTAAACAAAAATAGAGACTAACCTTAATAGAAACAAGAATGAGCGGATTCGATTAATGCCGTAAACGCAATAATAAAATCAACTGACTGGGAAGGGGAACCTGTACTTCTGGAGCAGAATATCGTCCTAATTTATGGAAAGTTCGCCGAAAAAATGCATGAGATATATAAGTGTGCAAGACTCAGAGACTGAGCTAAAAGAGAAGTGTAGGAAGCGCGACCAAAAAACAACAGACTTAGCTCAATGTACGAAAGCAAAGAAAAGTAACTTTTACAAAAGAACCTTCGCAGCCGTTAGAGGGGAATATAGCAAGACCTGGAAACTTGTCAACGAAATAATTGGAAGAGGCTTAATATCGTTGGACCAGCAGGTCCTTTAGAATTTTTTACTTCAAACTACTTCGCATTCGATAGCAGGAGCAATTAACAGCAGAGGTATCGAAGATTCGACCAACCAATTGATAAGTGCCATTCTTGAGAGTCGAGATAATAATTCCTCTTCAGGAGGTGTGTCTGTGTCTGTGACCGTGGTTAAGGGTTTCCCCAATGATTCATTTCACCCATTATTTGGTCACTAGTCATCGACGATCTACATAGATCAGGCTACATCGCCATTGGTTATGCGGATGACTCGGCGATTCTAATTAGTGGTAAACACAGCACGATCAATTCTAGTGTTATGCAAGGTGCTTTACTACACGTTTTAGATGGTGCAGAAGAGAAGGACTATCCATCAATTCTTGCAAAACCATTTTAGTGCCTATCACAAAAGAAGATTGGTTAATCTAGGACCTATCGCTAACAAGGGCACCACCCTAGTTTATTTCAGTAAGGTTAAATATCTCCGAGTTATTATTGATAAACGGCTCAGCTGGAATTCTGTCTGTCCCGGTATTACGGGTGACATGCGTATCTGCCCTGCGACAGCATTAAGAATTTTCACAGGGCCTTCACCCCTACAAATCTTCATTAAAAAGACGGCCGCCAGATGCGCTATTGAGCTGCAGCTAGATTACGTGTACAAAACAGGTGCCCATGTAGGACACCTTGACTCTTGACTCAATTTCCGCCAGAGACATGTTTTGTAATCCCCCCGACAGTATGATCAGGGAGTACTGTTTCGGCAGATTATTTGCGGTAGAAATATTGGACCGTGCAAACTAATCTAATAGCGTTCCGGCACTGGGCGGTAGAGGTCTGGTTAAAGATAGATCGAAGATGGAATCTGGAGTTGGAGCTGGTGTTATTGGACCCAACACTAAAGTCTCGATACCAATTGGAATGAGTCCTATGGTCTTTCAGGCTGAACTCCATGCCATCGAGATCTGCGCTAATATAAACCTTAGCAAACGCATTAAGGGCGCGAGAATATTTATCTTTTCAGATAGCCAGGCAGCACATAAAGCGCTACTGTCCAACAAAATGGATTCTCCAAAATACTGCCAGACATAACAGGGTGAAACTAGGATGGGTCACTGGGTATCAACGAATTTTAGGCAACGAATCTACAGATGAACTAGCTAGGGCTGGCTCAGCATATGCGTTCTTAGGACCTGAACCTTACTGTGGTTTCAACTGGGCTGCCGCCACAGCACTGATTAATAATTGGGCGCAAAAACTTCGTCTGGTACACTGGGAAAGTGTCCCAAGGCTGAGACAGTCCAAACGATTGATCAGACCGTACTCATATAAGGAAACCCTTTACCTAGACAGGGATAGCGTTAGAAAGCTGATGGTGATTTTTTTTCACAGGCCACTGTGGCTTATGCGGAATCACCTTAATAAAATTAATCTATACGCTCAGACACGGAATGTAGGTTCTGCTCGGAAGATAACGAATCACGAGCACATTCTCTGTGAATGCCATGCATTACTTTGGTATAAGGAACTGAGAGGTGGTACGTCTCTTAGATTTGTAATACACTGTTGAAACAATAGATCTTTTTAAGGCGCTGTGTCAGCGTATGGGCAAAGGTCCTTTTTAAACCTTTTAGTATATCCACTAAATGGAAAATGGGCTTTCGAAACATAAAGTTTCCTCATCCCTGTTCTATTGCCTTGACTTTAAATTTACAAGTTCATAAGGTCGTCGCACGGCTTCGTTATGACGTTATGAAGGTTACATAATTACATGATGAACTTACCAAGATACCTAATTAAGTTTGAGTAACCACACTCCTGATTCCCGTTCATTCCAAAACCTTGCTAATGGATATCAGTCTTAGAACAAAGAATACATTTTTTTTAAATTAACATATAATCCATATTCATTATTTAAATTTTTTATCATTACTAAGTAAAAAGTTGTTGGTGTTGATTGGGTTCTGGATTAATACTGATGTAAATGCTTTTTGCGGTCGTGTTATTTTAACCTCTTCTTTGGAGTTAGTGATAGTATCGTTAGCCCTAATTGTTTTATATTTGCTATGAATCAGTGTCTCTCAATTGCCAACCTCATGAACTCAAAGAAAGTGTTATGGGATCTTCAAGAGTCAATCCTGCATACTGCCATGACCAGACAAGAATAAAAGAGCAAATGCCCTGAAGGCGCACACGCACATAGTGAGAACTAAATTATGGGATGGAATTTTTTTAAGTAATCGTCTAGTTCAAGATCATGCGATTTAAGGCCAATTGATTCTTTTTGTGGGCTTACGTCAAGTCGTTAATCTAAGCTGTATCCGAACAAGCCTCGATCTACTGAGCATTGAAGGTCTACATTATCCGCCCCATCGACGAAATATCAACCAAATTATATAAAAAAGTGTTAAGAAGTTGGCTTGAAAGAATGCACTTCGTACTATGCAGCCGCGGAGAACTTTAAATGAAATCATATTCAAATGTCAAATAGTAGAAGCCGATATACACCAGTTCCACTTTTCCATGCATTGTACACACCACACGCGGAATATAAAAAATGCTCACAAAATCTCATCTCTCTAGTCGGTGTAAAAGGTCAAAAACTAACGACTTCACTTTTTGTTAACGCTCGATTTGTTAACAATCGATTTCACTCCCCATATAATATTTGCGTACTTTTTTTTCTATATTAAAAATCGATTATTAAGGAATAGCCTCCAAAAACATATCTGAACAAGTTTTTGTTTTATTCCAATGAAAAATACTTACATTAACTTTGAGTAAGTTCACAAATGTTAAATTTTCTTGGGGCACCTTCAGTCCCTATTTTATCCCTTTTTTGGATTAATTGTATAATGTTTTCGACGTCAAATCTAAATGCTGAGTAAATGAAAATACAGATATAATTTCTCTCAGTCTAGCACTGAAATTAACGCTGAGGAACGTCGAGAAAAACATTATTTGTTTAAAGTTCTTTATTGGATTTGTGAACAGGTCAGAAAATGATTAGAGAAAAAGTATCATTGAAAAATGCACTTTGCTTTTTTTTTTTTAAAGCAAAAAGTAAAACAAATTCGATGCAACGAAAGTAGAGGACGACACAAAAAAGTCATGATGACAATTTCCTGAGAAAGCGTTACGTGAGAAAGTTACCAAGTTCTGTTTCATTCGTAAAGCAGCATCGCTGGATTTAAAGCACAATTTCCCAACTTAACCGACCTTCACTATTTTGTTATTTCCTGTCGATTTCATTTATCTCAACACATTTAACTAAAGGAAATGTCAATCTCCTGTGATGATTATGGTGGTCGGTTTTTCGACAGTTGGGTCGGTCTGGGAATAGAGAAAGCTCTGTTTTCTGTGCACTGTAATATAAACGGAAAGTCTTCACCTAATTTAAAGTGAATTTTTCAATTTTCATATTAAAAATTCCGTACCGAGGTAAGTGCTGATGATTATCCAAAATGTATATGAGTCGTGTGCTCAGTTGTCCTTGCATCCCAACTTGTGACGACTTTCAAGAACTCAACTCTTTTCGCATTGGAAATAGCATAAAATAAAACACACACACATACAAATCTATTGTGGCTTGTTTAAATCACCTAACAGTAAATTATTGTCATATCTGTGTGTACATATGGACAGTTGAGAACATTTAAAACCTTAATTTTTATCCAATTCTGTTGATGCCATAATTTAAATCAAGTCAAAGATGTTAACTATTCAAATTGGACCTCGTCTTGTTAAAAGTATATTATAGAATATCCAAACACAACTTTTAAGAACATAGAATTGGCAATACATTTTTCTTTAAAGGGTTAACGCGTGCTGATATTAAAACTGCGATGGATGCAATCAGATCCCCTGTTAAACGTTGTCTTCGAGAACCGTATTGCCGGTCGCTAAGGTTTTCATGAGATTCAAGATATTGCATAAGCTTACGATTGATCAGCGTTTCCATGACTTTAGAAAGCATGGATGTTAGCGCAATGGGTCGGTACGAGTAAAGAGATTACGGTTCGCCCTTCTTAGAAACATGCTGTTCAAAAGGCTGTTTTCCAATTCCTTGAGAAGACTCCAGAATAATAAGATAAATGAAAAAGCCTGCAGAGTGGCAATGCCAACGTTGAAGAACACGTCTTCAAATGCCAGATGCCATCAGCCCCAGCATATTTATTAATGTTGAGATCATTTAAAAGTCTAGCTACTTGACGAGTATGAAAGTGGATCCTTCCCATAGCGGTTTCGACTCTTGAAAGAACAGACGGTGACAACGCGATATCTGGAAGCGATTTTCGGGCTCGCAATTATCTGTAAAAAACACTGGTTTATAATCAAAACCGCCACTCGACTCTGGGGTCCGATCACTATCAGTGTTGTCATCGAAGATACACATGTTTGCAAATTTTGGATAAAATTGGGTTTTAGGAAATGGATTAAAAGTTGTTCACAAAATTTGGTTGCAACACATAACCACGCAAACACTTCCGGACGCGAAGTTAATATAATAAATTTAAAAACAACATGGGGCGCTATTAATGATGAACAAGTAAAGGTAAAAAACTTAGTTTTTCAGGTCAAAGAACGACAAAAAAGTCAAAACAAAAAACAAAGAGGAGTTAAGTTAAATAAATTTAAAAAAAAAACAGATAAAAATTAAAAATTTTCATGTAAATTCTCTAATAGAAGATACATATGTGTGCAAAGTTTGAACCGGGTTAATTTGGAAAAGTTAATATTAGAGCCTTCACTTCAAAATTTTTTCAAAAACTGTTCTCACTGGAGATACACATGTGTAAAATAAATCAGTAAGGTAAAAAATTCAAATAAAAAACTAAAAAATTTTTGTAAAAAGTTCGTTCTATCGGTAATACACATATGTTTAAAATTTAAAGTAATGAAAAAAAAATTATAGCTTTGCCCCCAGGCCTCAGGGTCCATTCGCTCCAAACATTTTACAAAAACTTTTGTCCATCGGGATAAACATATGTTTAAAATTTGAAAAAAATCGGGCTAATTTTCTGATTAATATTTTTAAAAAAATTGTTGGGGCCCCATGACCCTGGGGTTTCCAAATTTTTTACAAAAAGTCTTGTCTATCGGAGTTTGTTAAAAAATTTGTCGGGAACCTATGACCCTGGGGACCTTGGGGGGTCTTCAAAATTTTTACAAAAAGTGTTGTCCATCGGAGATTGTGTAGTGTAGAAAAAAGAAAATCGGTCTATTTTTAAAAAATTTTATATGAGCACCCTTCGGAACTGAGGTCCGAGGGACCCCAAATTTTAACAAAAAGTATTGTCTCGGTAAATACACATGTGTGCAAAAGTTCAATAAAATCGGGTTTTGGAAAGTGGGTTTAAAATTGATCGCAATATTCCACGAAAAACAGGTCGGTCAGACAGACGTGCCGCGGGCAAGGGATTTTAAAAATTGAAATTTTCCTTGTAAATTCTCTGATCGGAGATTCGATTTTGTGGTGAAATTCCCCATTTGGTCATTTGGTTTGGACATAGCAGTCACAGCGCACGGTTGGTGCGACGTAAGACACAACGACGAACGAAGTACCACTAAAATTATTTCTCTTGAGTTGAGTTAAGCTGTAAAGCAGTGTGAGTGCGTAACCAGTTCTTCATATACTCGTAACCTTGTACAAAAAACACAAATTAAGAATGCACTCACACAACTGAGTGTACAACACATTTCAATTGCGGAACCTTTCAGTTTTGTATAAAAATATTTGTTCTTATTTCTCTTGATATCTCTTTACTCTCTGCTGCAACACAACATCAAAACAACCCCAATCGCAAAGCAAGCAGCGCTGCTTACAGCGCATCAGATCATCAACGCACACAAAGTATGATGCCGCTAAATGGAAAACTTTGGATGGGAACCCGATCTCTCTGAAATTTTAATAGCAAGTATTGTCACCGGAAATATACATGTGTTTCAATAAAATCATCCTTTAGGAAGTGGGTTAAAAATTGATCAGAAAATCTGACCAGCCAGCCAGCCAACCACGGGCACGCGAAGTTAATATAGAGAATTAAAAAAGCGGTGTATTTATTTAATTTTAAGTGGTGTAAAAAATACACCACGCGAGTATATTAATTGTAGCCATTGTCAGTATTGCTGCAGTGATTTTGGCTAAAAATTCACTTAGCAGGTATTTTATCCGATAATGTTGATGAAAAAGAAAAGAAAAAATTCCTTTTCTTTGAAGTGGAAAACGCAGAAAAAAATGTACCTATTACAAGATTTTGTTTTCTTCTCTTTATTAGAATTAATAAAAGATTGACAAAGTATTTACAACAAATCATGAAAAATACGTACTTTTCTTAGGTAGTCAGATAATCAAAGACTTACATTTGGCAAAGAAGTGTTCTGCCTAACAATGATACCACAAAAAAAGGACCAAGTTGATTTCGTGCTTGATGACCCTTCTACATGGCCGAAAGTCTGGTAAGAACCATCAATTCATTCCAACGTAAAGAAAGATTTGCAGACAGACTTTGCGTGCCTTGCCTACTGCTTCAAAAAAATTCACAATCAATGATTGGCAACATTTCTCTGAAATTACTAAGCAATACGAACAATCTGGGGACCATCGTAAAAATGTTGTTATATGAAAGAGCTAAAAAGTCATGAGGGGGATATAAAAATCAGGTTTGTCCATAGAGGGTGATACATTGCAGTGCAGTTTTTCACGATAACGAGCAATTAACTCATGCGGAGTGACATTTTTTCTTGTTTTTCCTTGATTTGCAGAGTGACGCATGCTTGGAAGAACAATTAAGTAATTCTGCTTAAAGAGAAGTGATGGGCGAAAACTAGTTACGCTTTCCGGCCTTTTTGTGAATTTTTTTGGCTGTTTTCTTTGGTTTTTGAGAGCAATTGTTTTGAGCACCTCATTTAATTTCCTTTAACTTTTAAGAGTTTGAACTCTTCCGGATTTTTTCGTCTCTTACTAAAACTAAGAACAAATTGCGTAAATAACATTTGCTCACAAATCTTCTCAAAAATTTTAAAAACAAGCGGCCAGTCACAAACATCTTATTGATTTAGATAGAAATATATCATTACAAACCATGTGCGGTTGTGCTGCAAAAGTTAAAAACGAGCGCTAAAATCTTGATACAAATAAAGGTAATATCTACTTAAAATTATATTTTGCTCTAGTGTCTAGTAGGTAGATATCAATCATACGTATCTACTAAAAGCTGTAAACATCGTTCATAGATAAACGTATAAATAGCTATCAAGTCTTCCTAGAAAAGTTTTCCTTAATTAAAAACGGTCGATACTGGGACGGATTTTAATGTAAGGGTTCTTCTCGCACTACGAAACGATCATATATCTCTTCAGTATACATCACTCATCCTTGCGGTAAACTCAATAAATTTCTATCCTCTTGGTCATGTGTTTCCCATTTTATCCCATTGTCCTCGAAACAAACACCGCACACTACACGTACAAATATTGCAATGCAATTTAAGCTACACAAGCGCAAGGAGAGATTTGGCTTGGACCATAACAGACGTGGAGTGGATGTACAATTTTAAAGAACAAATTTCCAGCAATATCCTGGATGTGTGTTGCATCAATTTTTCTCATTCGTTGTCGTTCACAACGACTTGTATCTGTTGGCATTTGCAGCAATCACATGGGTTTTGAGGGTGTAAAAAGAAAATGCAAGCACGATGCGCACTAACACAATCTGCCAATGCTTTATGCTGTTTCGGATTACTAGAAATTGTTGCATCACAATAAGCGGTTCATTTCAACAGTTATTGCTCGATTCGCAGAACTAGCGGGTCACAGAGGGTCATTGGGGAGAGAGCACAAAACACATTAACACAAGCAACACATACACATCGTATCTATTATCTGCTCTCGTTATTATTTCTCCCCACGACAGAAATGAACTCATATCCTTTTTACTATTTCAGTATCCCTTACGTTATAGTAGCATCAAAAGCGTAGTAGAACAAGCTCATTGGCCTTTTTATCTGAAATTAGGTTCGCCATTTGGATGGTAAAAGTAACCTGTCAATAAATTCAACAATTCAATTCTGTATATTTATGTTTTTTTAATAAAAGTGTGAAAAGCTATGGCAAATAACGGTAGGAAAAGTGCGACACATTCTCTATATCTCTATATTAAGTCCTTTAGGAAAGTTATTCAATTATTTTTTAAAAACGTTTATTTAACTTGACCCATTTTTGTCTGTATTTTCGACTACTTTGAGGTCCACACGGCCTAGAGAGCTGAAAAAGTATTTAAGTCCAAAATAGCATTTTTTATATTCCGCGTGTGGCACGTGTGATGGGTTGAAATTTTTGTTTTATCGACTTCTTTGAGGTCCTTTTTAACCACCTTCCACACGATTTGGCGTGGCCTGTGTGATTTGTTGAAATAGCGCAATTTTTTCGTTTTTTGACGCAGATTTTAACCACCTTTCGCACGACCTAGAGTGGTGAAATTTTGTGAGCGGTTCAATGTCAGAAGCAAATTTTCATAACCTGCGTTTGACGAGTGTCGCGTGTGATACGGGGAAAAAAGGAAATACTTTGAAACAGGCCAGACCGACCCGAAAAACATAAAATGCATCAGAATTGCAAGTGGCCGTAACTATCTCTGACATCATGAGTTCGGCTATAAGAAACCTAATATGCCGATGTTCGAACAAAAAGTGCAGTTATGCTCAATGGAATGTCTAAAATTCCCATAAGCAGACACGGATTAGTAATCCAATTACGGTAACGAATTCTCAGCTTAGGAATTTCACTTGTATCTAGGAAGATAAAAGTTAAGCACAACCAAGTTTCCGAACTCTGGAAAAAGATTGCCTGTCCGCTGTAACGAGCAACCATAGCTTGTAATAGGTTAATAGACATTTTGCAATTCATACGCTTTAATTGGCATGCAACCAGACCTGTACGCAAGGCAGAATATAAGGCCGCACTCAAAAGGGATGTTTTTAATCTACGAGCCCATTCGGGTACAGGGGACGTAATATATATAACTCAATCCTGACAAATATGGTATAAAATATGGTGGGTCTGTGACTCTTTGACGTACTGTCCACTAATAGCAAGATAAACAACGTCAGGGACCAAGTCAACCAAGGCGAGAGAGTTGTGAGGGAGCTAGTTTTTGCTATGGGGACACAGGGAACTTGACTGCTGTACGCAGAGTAAAAAAAAAACAAAACATGTGCACACCGAGTTCAGCTCTCCAAATCTAGGGAAGTTACATCTACTTTGTTTGGATTTTCTGAAAATACGACGATGTGCTCCTACGTCCCAGCATAACATTACTGGAAGATTTCATATCAGGACAGCAACAGAATCCATTTTGGGAAACATAAATTTACATTGTCTTTAATTTTTACAAAATTTATAGGCAATTAGGTCATTGTATTTGGCAGCAATTCCTAACAAGAACAATAAAGGAAATATTAAAAATACATATTTTATTTTTGTGTTGTTTTTAAATGTTATATTTTATTTGCATTCATAAAGCTAGTGGGGTCGCCAAAATGCTTCCACTGAAAAATTGGGTCGCGAGAAAAAAAAATTTAAGAACCTCTACGTGTGAAAGGTGGTGAAGAAAGAACCTCAAAAAGTCGAAAATACAGACAAACAGGAGGGGTTAAAAGTCGAATTAAATAAAAGTTTTTAATGTAAATGTATTGGCGTCCCGACAACAATTCGCAATACAATGTTTATAAGGCTGCTTAAACCAAACTAAAAAATTATCATCTCAGAAATTTGATTAGCTGAATGCGAAAATTATACGAGTAGTTTTTGTTTATACCTGTCTACGGGGATATTCTACAATAAATTTAATACAAACCGGTAGAGTATATTCTAATAATAAGCAAGTTCATAATATTTGTGTTTAAAAGTATTTATTAATGCATATAAGGATTTTATATTTGAATAAATTCCCGATCCTTGATCCTATGGCAAAGCTTTATTATACAAGTGCAAAATGATGGTGTTCTTCGTCGAAATTATTTAATATTGTATTGGATAAGGGTGAAGCTTCATCGCGTTTACTGGTGTGATTATTGTTGTTTTCATATGCCAGAGCAGAAATAAAGTCTTTTGTGTGCAGATCCTTTAACCACAACACAACACATAACACATCCGTCGAGCCTGCCCTTGTTTTTTCCCTCAACATTGTTGTTGATGTCGTGCATGCATTCCAGCTGAACCGTAATAACCTCGATTTAAATTCTGAAACCCACCATCTCTCGCCATTTATTTTCTTAACAAACAGAGTGGATACCGCTAGTTAAGCAACTGATGTAATTGAAAAGTTGTAAAGTGATGTTATGTTTAACAGAGTAAATATGTGGTATGCCCAACAACTGCTGTTCCACGTCAGAGCATTTGCATTTTCATTCACTTTAACGAAGCGTCGATTCACGAATAGAGAACAGTGGTGTGGGACGGAACTGTTGATGATGTTCGTCGGTTCAATAACCTTTCGGTCTGCAATATTTAATTGCTTCAAAACTACTGTTCTTTAACCGGACGTTATTTGTCTTTTGAAATCATGGTTTAAGATGGAAAACACTTAAAAAGCGTTAGTCAGTTCACTTAAACTCTTGATGACCTCTACTGCTGCTCTGGACTTAAGTTTCGCTTACGAGTAGACCGAGCGACCGACTTTACTGAAACTATTAGATACTGCGATGCACTTACTGAAAATACAGAGAGAGTGGAATTTCATCGCCTATCTTAATTGTGATACGATGGAATGAGTACTTTTACTATTTGCTAAATGGAGTTAAGAAGTTCTTGTGTTAACAAATGGCTGATGAAACTACTAAGCAACTAAGCATAAAAAAAGTTAGCAGCTAGAAATTTTTTTTTACAGAAAGTGGTATCATCGGAGATACACATGTGTGCAAAGTTTGAATACAATCGGGTTAATTTTTAGAAAAATATATATGGGAACAACTCGGCCCTGGGCCCCGATCACTTCCAAATTTTTATAAGAAGTGTTTTCATTGGAGATGCATATGTGTGCAAAATTTAAATGAAATCGATTTGAACAAAGTGGATTAACAATTGATGAAAATATTTTGCCAGCCAACAAAAACACACAAATAAACAAACACATTCGGATGTGAAGTTTATATTGCTATGAAAATGTAAAAATATAAATAGACACCTTTTATCGCACTGTACACACTCGTAAATACGAAAAAGCATTGCATTGAATTATCATCATATTTGGGTCTACAACCGGTGTCCGGTCCTGGTCTCCCACAAAACATCTATCCACCTGTCCCGATTTCGAGCCGATGTCATTCAGATTGGCATCGCTAAACTATGGACGTCCTGGTCTTCGCCATCCTTCGAACACTAGTAAATACGAATAAGCATTGCATTGAGTTATCATCATATTTGGCTCTACAACCGGTGTCCGGTCCTAGCCTCCCGCAAAAATATTTCCACCTGTTCCGATTTCGAGCCGATGTCATCCAGTTTATCACCCCTAAACTCTGGGCGTCCTGGTCTACGCCATCCTTCCAGCGTGTGCTTGTCCGGCCTCGCTGTCGTGTTCCGTAAATTTTGCCGCAAAGAACTTTCCCAACAGGATCCTCTTCGCTCATGCGAGCTAGGTGACCTGCCCATCGGAGCCTACCGATCTTAATTCTCTTCACGATGTCGACATCGCGGTAATGTTCGTAGATCTAATTATTATAGAGTCTCAGATACAGCGCCAACAATTCTCCATAAGACTTTTCTCTCGAACGCTTAGCTTTTTGCTAAGTACCCAAGTCTCGGATTCATATGTGCGTACTAACTAACCATTGACTTATACACCAGCAGCTTGGATGTTATGGTTAAATAACTGGATTCGAAGAGTCTTAACAGACTAAAGTAGGCTTTGTTGGCTTTGAGCAACCGTGCGCGTATTTCTGGTTTGACGCTGTTATCGGCTACTACAGTTGACCCAAGATAGTTAAAGGAATGCACTACTTCAAATTCGGGCTCCATTGTTTTAATTAAGTGAGCAATGTTGGATCTTCTTCTCGCAGACGTGGCCACCATGTACTTTGGTTTGCTCTCATTTATGTGCAGCCCCAGACTTCGTGCCGCCCGCACGATCTGGATGAAAGCTTCCTGCACAGTTCTGGGTTTCTACCTAATCTAATGTCGTCTGCGTAAGCTAGTATCAGAATGGACTTATAGAGACTGTTGGAGACTCATAGATTGTTCCTCTCGCCGTTACGTCAAACTCTCTGTTCACTTTTTCCAACGACATGTTGAAGAGGACGCAGTCCCTTATCGCAGCCCGTCTGCCTAAGGGTGAAAGTCTGATCAGTTTGATTTGCCTGCGATGAAGCAACACTGGTATGTACCAATAATGACTTTAGCGTATGGGGCTTTACTGTCTTGAGGGACAGAGGAGAAAATCTTATACGCGGTACTCAACAAAGTTATACCACGATAATTGCTGCATGTTGTGATATCTCGTTTCTTAATTATGGGGTACACGATTCCTCTTCGCCAGTCTTCTGGCATCGCTTCTTGCTCCCATACTTGCACTACTATTTCATGAATTGCTTAATGTATTGCAGGATTTCCAGTTTTAATCAGCTCTGCTGAGATACCATCTGTTCCCAGGGCCTTATTATATTTGAGCCGATTTGTCGCTCTGCTAGCTTCATGTATGCTTGGTGGCGGCAGCATATTATGTTGTTGGGTCATTGGTGAAGCTATTAATTCCTAAATTAGCTGGCCATTTAGCAACTCTTGAAAGTGCCCTTCCCATCGCTCTAAGATGCCTCTGAGATCGGCAATCAGTTTACCCTTTTTGTCCTTGCAGTATGTGCAACGCGATTGAGTCCTCTTTGGTAAAACTTCCAGGCCTGGTGTGGTTTCCGCTCACTGTACTCTTCTAGTTCACGGGTGAGATTTTCCCCCCAGGCTGCTTTCTTTCGTCGGTGAACTGTTTGTTAATATCTTCTGAGCTCTTTATATTCTTGTTCGCGTGCCCGAGTTCTATGAGATTGTTGCGTCGCTCTGTATGCAACATTCTGACGTTCGGTCGCTATTTTACATTCGTCATCAAACCAGTCGTTCCGATATCTACGACTACTGTCTAAGCTGGAGTCAGAAGTCTTCTACACCCGACATCTCAGCCCCAGGACTTACTCTCCCTGCATTTCGGGCGAGTCCTATCGCTTGACAATAGTTATTTCTGGTCCCTTTGTTGTGAACGGCAGCCATGTTGACTCGAATCTGATTCATGCATGCAGCCTTTCGTGATATTGCAATCCGCAATTAATTACTTAAAATAATGGCATACAATTAGGCTCAGTAAAATGTACTTGTGTACACACACCGCACTGTATATTCAAGTTAATTTTAGAACTTGTACCATATATGTACTCGTATTTGCTTGCTATATGGTAAGTTTTTTATAGGAGTTATACCATTATGTGCTGGTATTTGTTAGATGGTTCTCTAGAATAGAACCTTCGCGAAAGTGTTGATTTGTTATAAATATCACAAAGTCTTATCACAACCAGTAAGTTAGTTACTTGGTATTCAACCAAACAAGGTGAAAAGTACTTGGTAGTAAGTAGATAGAGCTTCCGCATAAGTGAATATTTGTGTGCATAATAATTTGTGAACATTCGGTTTTTGTAAATATAAGTTGTGATTTGTGAATTAAAAACTTGTATTGTGTTTTGATTTGCAAAATCCATTACGAACTCGAAAGCCTAAGTATTATAACTATATAGACTGCCCATAATAAAATAAAAAGTTATCATGTTAATTAAAGCATAGTCAATAAATATTATATTATCTACGTTTTAAGTCATCATGTATAGACTTAACATTATCGTTAAACATAAGAAAAACAAAAAAAAAAGTAATTTTATGCTAATTTCATTTATTTGCATCTGAATATATCTTTATATATCACACCGCCCATTACAGATAAATTGTTGAAGCCTACACATAATGATACGCCTTCATGCAATGAGCTCTTAGCACACGCACAGAAATTCCAAAATTGATAATTGATCCTTGCAAAATCAAATATGAATACAGCTTACAGATTCAACCCACGGCATTCCATTTAATAACGATGAATTGCTGTCATATACCCAGTATCGTATCCAAAAAAGAACAGACTCTTGCTTCCGCATCAAATCGCCCACATGTGAGTAAAAAAACAGGGGCGAGAGTCTTTCATCTTTTCGCAATGAAATGCCAATTTCGAAAAAATATCCTGAAATGTTATCTGGTGGGCACTTAACCGTCCGCAATAGTACTTCGCTCATTCAATATGAACTTCCTGCTTGAGTGTACGTTGTTGGTGGCTGCTTCAGCTTCAACACCTCTGCTCCACTTGTATTAGACTCTAAAGAAATAAGGCGAAGGATTTTCTACGTTGCACCACAACCGGCTGCACTTACGATGTGTGCACGTACGAACCGCACTTTGAATGACACAAATGTGAATCCCGTGAATGCCATTAAACTTCATTGACCCAATTCTGTGTACTATTTGCACATTAAATCCTGGTGGTGTGTACTTCGGGCTGGGTAGACCATCTGATGACATATTATGCATGGCTTAGGTGGAATTATAAAAGGGCGTTTTACGGAATGATTTCCTGCAGCTACTGCTCTTGCGTTCAATATACATGAGCATCTATCTGGCAGCATATGAAATAGAACGCAGTTTATGGAAACCAAGTTATATCCTATCGAACACCAAATCTGCATCCGCAGATCCCCATAGTTTGACTGAAGATAATTTACTTTTATGCTGCCATAGGAATACTGGGTAGGCTTAATGTTGCGGATGAATCGAAAGTGCTATTATAGTACAGCGCAAAATGAGTTTTCATGGCATGACACAACAAGTGGTATTCCATGCACTCCTTTATTCACGAAATGATAACGATAACGAAACGCTTTCTTGTTGTTCTGTTGTTAGGGCTGTTCACTGTGTAAATGCAAATATACTTGGTATGCATAAATTTAGTGGATTAAAATTCGTGAAATATTGGTTTTGTTTGGTAAAGCGATAGATATTTGGAAAACAAGTCTCGATTTGTAGCGGATTCACATTTAATGTAAGCATATGGTAAAGAAACAACACTTTATCTATAAAAGGAAGAGAGAGTAGCAGTTATAAAATAGCCGATCGGTTATTATGATCTTATCGCAGTTAAAACCCTCCTGTCAGCTTGGTTTCTTCTTATATGCACACTTAATGTGGGATAGCTCATGCGCTTACCAACATACAATTAATTTTTAAATTTTATGCTTTTTTTGCATTTATCTTCTTGTTTATTTAGTTTTTTTTAAGCCTTTCGTTTTTAAAATAAAGTAATCGAGTGTAATTTGTGTAATCATACATTTTTGTGCATCGAGCCGAGTA
Organism: Nephrocerus scutellatus; assembly: GCA_947095585.1. Classification (NCBI taxonomy): domain Eukaryota; kingdom Metazoa; phylum Arthropoda; class Insecta; order Diptera; family Pipunculidae; genus Nephrocerus; species Nephrocerus scutellatus. The sequence goes on along the minus strand of OX352762.1, from coordinate 102,021,471 downwards.
ACTGACAACTGTACATCGAGTCTAAATTTGTATTAATCACTCACTAGTGTAACTATTTTTTTTAATCTTTGCCGAATATACGTATACCGTACAATGTATTTTTTTCAGTCAGTGTTAGTCAGTGCTAAGTGCACTTGGCTTTTGCTCGAAGAACACCGGGCTCTTTGTCTGTCGCCTTCAATATACATGCGAATTTTTCTCAACGCACTGATATAGATGATCAGATTCCATGCATACCTTATATGACTTCCTTATAAGCTGCCGTATGAAGTATTCTATAAATTTGTGATCCCATTCTGGACTCTAGATCTAGAGGATTCATAGCAACATGAAAAAAAATGTATGTGATCCAATAACCCAGGAATCCCGTTCCAAGATATGACAGAATCGTTTTCGTTGCAAAATTGAATAAAGATAATACTTAAAAATAAGATTTAAAACAAAAATAAACATATGAAGAAAAAAGGGGGCACCCTGACCAGTTCTTGTTTTCATTAAATATCAAAAAATTGAGCAAAATTCCAGAATGCTACTATTCAAAAATTCTGAACAATTCATTATTTGTAAAAATTATGAGTGATTGCTTATGCGGATGTTACTACGCTTCTATTTTATGTGACTGTATGGTCGACCGCGTTATATTAAGCAGTAAAATGTGACAAACTAAGCAAGCTCCAAAGATCAGCTTGTTTATGCATGAGCGGAGCGCTTCGCACAACTTCTTCCGCCGCGCTTGACATTTACTTCAACCGTGCGTACACCACTAGACATTTTCAGCAGACAAATAACCGCCATCGCGGCTACTTGCATCAATGCAATCTCCCAGTGTACCGGAAATCAATTTGGTAAGCATGGCACAATCGAACAGGTCCATAGGGTAGCAGATGAGGCTAGATGAGCCTACCATAATAGAGAGTACTGTACGGTTGTGTTGTTGACGTTGCACAAGCATTTGACAAAGTTTGACACTATGGGCTCATCCATAAAATAAACAAAACTTACACAAATTCCTAAAATCATACCTTCTAAATTACCACTTAAATATAAATTACAAATCCTTTATATCAAAAGACCACTGCATAAGAGCGGGTGTCCCCAAGGAAGTGTCCTTTGTCCACTTCTATACATATTATTTACATCAGATCTTCCGATGGACAACTTGTCCATCTCTACCATTGTGGATGATACCGCGATACTAAGCACCCACAGATACCTTAAAACAGCTTCTCATAACCTAAATAACTACTTAAAGCGACTCGAACTGTGGTTAACCACTTGGAGAATTAAAGTGAACGAGACGAACGAGTGAACGAGTGAAAGCACCTCTCAGGCAAGAGGACTGCCCACCTATCACTCTCAACAGTATATTAATTCCTCAAAGTAAGGATGTGAAGTACCTCGGTATCCGCCTTGACAGACGGCTTACATGGAAAAAACACATTAAGTCTTAACGCAATCAAGTCAAACTCAAATTTTGAAATATGCACTGGATGTTCAACAAACACTCTATCATCAGCAAGAACTTCTAATCTAGAACTCTTAGAACGGTTGCAATCCAGAATCCTAATAAGAATCACGGGTGCACCATGTAACTTTAGAAAATCCCTGCTGCATAGAAACCTGAGTATCCCGACTATCACAGAAGAAATCAACATTCAAAAGCTAAAGTATACCTTAAAACTTAACTTTCATCCTAACCCCCTTATAAACTTCTACATCAGCATGAGCCGCACAGGCTGAAGAGATTTAAAAGCATAATTGTATAACTCCCACCAAATACAATGTTTAGCTCCAACTAAATTATATTGTACTTAATTAGACCTAAGATTCTATTACATATTGTAAGTTCATTAACTGGAAGATGCAATATCGAAATAAATAACACAAAAAACCATGTAACATATGAGTCATTTGTACAGCTTGCTACAATCTCTTATACACAAATGCTTCGTTATGTCTAACCACTACGTCCATTGGAATGACTTTCATTCCCACGCCTAACATATTAAAGCTCTGTAAATTGAATGATAATATTATATCGTTAGTAAAAAAAATTATATCGGACAATAAATAAAAAAAACTATACACAAAATAATTAATTACACTTTCTTTGCTTCATTTAGAACTGTTTTAGCACCCTGTATGTATAGGGTTCATTTATTTAAGGAAAAGGTGACAGCTGCATATCGCCGATTCAAGCACTATCCTTTAATCTAAGGCATTAAGCGATTTTTGAGGAGCATAATAACTAAAGTACAACTACATACCGATGACATGTGCCTGAGTTATTCTTAAAACACAACTAATTGTTAGATGATAATGGTACATTAGCATACATAAGTCGCATTCTGTAGGTACATTCGCGTTTGTACATTGTTAATACGTTTGAATGTTTTGTTTTGGTTTTATGTCCATTGCCTTCGACGCAGTGATGAATGAGTGTTTACACGGACGAAGTAACTCCATTTGATTCATAACTAACATGTGTATGTGCTATGTATACCCCATACTCCTATTATGGTAGTTTCACTGAAAGCGCATGAGCATGCCCAATGATTATTAGCGCAAGTACAAAACTTCATCGTGACACGCCGATAAGGATAACGATAAAAAAAATTTTTTAAAGGGCATTTCATTTGCTTGGTAGAGTTAAGATTTCTCTTTTGTGATTTCCGATTCGCGTTTCATTTGCAAACAATACCCGGGGTTCGGTATAATTTTGTATTACATTTGCAAACTTTCTTTACAGAAACTGTAACTTTGCTACCCGTTAATGATCGAAGGGGTAGTCCGACACGGATTGATTTTTTGGCTATCAGGTTGTTTGTTTTCCTTTAAAAAAATCAACCAAAGAAAATCAATTTTCAATCGGAGATCGCCTCTCACAGATCTGTATATTTTGGCAGAGGGGTATATATATATATACTTTGTTTACTAACAATAACAAAAACAAAAACAAAACAAAAACTTTCATCTCGTGTTTCATTTTCCGATCAAAACTGACAGCTCCGACGCAGATCTCTAATAAGGAAAAACGACATTAGTAAGAGAGGGAAACATCGTAATATATCGAGTACTTCAGTACTTTACAGAGCTTTCGATTAGCTGGGTACAGTAAAGGTGGTGTGGGTGGTGTCCCATTTCGACTACGTTCTCGACGTGTGGTAACAGGTACCACACATGGCGACGAAAACGTAATTTCAGCTTCATGTAAATTTTTGTTTCATTGCATTGCATTGCAAACATTTTACCACGAAAATCCTGTCACTTTGACAGCTTAAACGTGGTTTCGGTTTCGAAATGTGCAAATGGAATGAGCTCAATCTGAAAGTACATGCTATGTCCTGAATATGTAAATATGTGCTGTATAGAAAGCGAGGGATAAAAAACTAAAAACTAAAAAACTATGTAAGGACGACTTCTCTCAATAAATGCGTATAATGCAATTTTACTTAACGTGCGAACGATATATCGGCTGTGAATCCCTGAATCTGTGTAACGTCATCCAATGGGCGGCAGTAAATTGTAAAAGTCCCATTGAATACTAATGATGTAAATGAATATTTATCACAGAATTTTAAATTAACGTCTCTTGTACAAGTTAGTTTGCATGAAATTAAATTTCACCGATGTAAATTTTACTGGGCTAAGAGTTACTTCTATAAGAAGCTCTTTCCCTTAGTCGTCTATACGTTTCAAGGATATGAATCTTATTTAAAACTGGAAATCCAGACTGCTTTTTTCTAAGGCTATGGTAGTTCTCTGTCTGTTGCTGAGTGGTGTTGTTGGAGGTGTATGTGTAATTGTAGTTAATTTAAAATATGTGTTCCTTTTAGTAATTTTAACACGAGAAGTATTTTGTGTTTTGCTCTGTTCGGCTTCTTTAGAATAACATTTATACCCGTAAATAATTTAGTCAAAGATTGCTCAGAGATTAAACTAACTTGGCGGGTCTGCGGCAACTTGTTCCAGATAAAATCTATTGAGGCATTGTTGTGAAGTAAAAGATGCTGGATATGATAAACTGGAACAGTTTGAAGTGATGTTCTAAGTGCGAAAGTAGCCACTAGATGTAAGGTTAATTACCTATTTTTAAACGCACTAAGAGCCCATGCCATAGGCCATGCCATGCGACTGCTATCACTTTTCCTTTGAAAAGGATATAGTTGCTAGCAATTATCTATTATCTTGGTAGAATTTTATTTGATAAAATAATCCATCTGTTCACTGATTTCCAACATGTTCACTAAAAAAAAAACAATCAGATCGCATTAAAATCAGTATTCAGCAGAATATACTTCAGTAAACAAAAATATTATCAACATCCAGAATGGTTCGGTTGCTTGTTAAATCCTGCAAAAATAAAATTTCCTCTTTGCTATTTCAGATCTTCTTAACGGGTGTCGTAAAGTCAAGCCAATGTATCTGTCTCAATTTAACTTCTATTGCCACAGTAAAAAAGAGCTATAAAGCAAAATGCACATTAAATTCTGGTAAAGATTTTACGTTTTGGCACAGTAAAGACAAAATCCTAATCCCAATATAATATTCCATTATCAATATCAACATGGATTGCAATGGAATCGCCTTTCCTATAACAGCATTTCATCCGTTTTCTTCCTGGTAATAAAAGTTATTTTACGATCAATTTTTAATTTACTGGGACATAACATAACAACGGTGTTTTTATATTTCTTATTTATCACATAATTTAATACTTTCTTATTTGTTAAAATTAATGAAAGAGCAAATTTAGTTTCGTTAGTTAGCGTTTTTATATTTTATGTTATACGCAAGCGGTGGTCATCCATCAGCAGAACAGGTCGAATAACACAGAATAATCTAGAATTGCAGGTGGCCTTAATTTTCTGGTGGCCGCCGGTAATTATCCTCCAACTACAGGAAAAGCTAGATGATCGGGTCCCTTTAAAGTAAGGTTGGCGCAAGGCCAATAACCTCGCCCGTAAAAAAACGTTATTACATTTAATAATAATAATATTCGGCGAGACAGACCGTTGCGGTCCAAGGCCTAGCTTCTTGCGACCATTTGTGTTGCGCATGTATATTTTTGGACACAAATGGAAGGGACCTACAATTTAAGGCCGGATCCGAACGGCGAATTGAGAAGCTTTCCGTGACAAGTTGTTATACTGTCGGAACGTTTGTCACCCATTCGCGAGAGGTGGGAGACCGCGATAAATCCTTTTGGTGTTACTGGGATTCAAACCACGAATCCTTGGACAGTAGCCATGCGCATTTCACTGAGCCACGGCGCCCACAATAAAAAAACGTTATTACGGAACCAAAAATCAGCCACGGTCCGGTAAACGGCTAAACGATTTAAGAATTTTCTCATAGAACGTACGCTCACTGTATAGAGCTCGAGCTGCACAGCAGCTAGCTGATATCCTTTCCAAATATAATGCTGAGCTAACAGCAATTCAGAAGATGCGGTGGACGGCGAATGATGTCTTACAAAAATCAGAATATGACAAATATTACAGTTGTCATGCAAAACATCATATGCTCGGAGTGGGGTTTCTAGTCAACAAAAGAATGAAACCCACCGTTATCGGCTTTAAAGCAGTAAATGAACAGCTATGCATCCTTCGCGTGCGGGCAGATTTAAAAACATAAGCCTCATAAACGTTCATGCATCTACAAAGGATTCCCCAGATGATGAAAAAGGAGAATTCTTTGAATCAGTCGAACGGGAACTCCATGCCTGCCCTCAGTAATGTAGTATGTATGAAGTAAAAATCATGCTGGGTGATACGAATGCCAAAATAGGTAGGGAGCCAGGCAGTACATTGGCATCCAAAGCTTACACGAGACCACTAATGACAATGGGCAAAGAGTTATAAAGATGGCAGCAAGCAATAATTTGGTCGTTGCGAGTACAAGGTTTACACTTAAAAATATCCACAAAGCCACCTGGGTATCTTCTGATGGAGCCAGTCGTAGCCAGATATACTACGTGTTGATAGACCGCCGACTCCATCTTAGGTAGAGATCGGAACGACTGGTTCTATGATGAATGTAAACTAGCGACTGGACGTAAGAATGTTGCATACCGAGCAATGTAACAATTTCATAGAACGTGGGCACGCGAAGATGAATATAAAAAGCTCAGAAGATATGAAAAAAAGTTCACTGGCGAAAGAAAGCAGCCGGGTAGAAGAATCACGTCCGTGAACTAGAGCAGTATAGAAAGCGAGGACCGCACCAGGCGTAAAGTTCTTAAAGCGATGGAAAGAGCAATTTTATGAGTTTCTAAATAGAGCGATAAATCGGCTCGAAAATAATAAGGGCCGGGATCAGATGGTATCCCAGCGGAGCTTTTTTTAAACAGGAGGTCCCGCAATATACCAAGCAATTCAATTCAAAAATTAATAAGGCCTCGGCAAGTCAACAACTGATCAGGTTTACACCCTTAGTTAGGTGATGGAATGGAATGTCTAGAGTTTCAAAACTCACTACACCATCTTTTTATAGATTTTAAAGCCGCCTATGATAGTACAGCTAAAGAGCTACGAAAGAATTCGGCATCCACAATAAACTGACACGACTATGCAGGTTGACCATGACGAATGTTATAAGCTAAGTAAAAATATCCGGATCACTATCAAGCCCATTCAACATCTATAACGGGCTTCGACAAGGCTGTCCTGCGTCCACTTAAACCTGGCGTCGCAGAAAGTGATCCGAGACTCTGATATAACGGCGAGAGGAACTCCATTCATATGCTGGATTATTGATATTGTTGGTAGAAACCCAACAGCTCTACAAGAAGCTTACATCCAGATCGAGTAGGCGGCACGAAATTTGGGTCTGCACGTAAATGACATCAAAACAAAGTACATGGTTGCCACGTCTGCGAGAAGAAGATCCAATATTCGCCCCTCAATTAAAATAGTGAAGCGCGAATTTGAAGTAGAGCAATCATTCAAATATCTCGGTTTAACTGGTAGCAGCCGATAACAACATGGAACCAGACATACGCGCACGGTTGCTCAAAACAAACAAAGCCTACTTAAGTATGTCAAGATCGGCTATAGCGGCATTGGAACAGGTGGAGATTTCTTTTGCGGGAGGCCAGGACTGGACACCGGTGTTAGAGCCAAAAATGGTGATGTGTTACGCAAGTATAGTTTTTAAATGTTCAATCATTGCTCGAATAGGTTCCTCGGGATCGTCTTTCTTATTTATTTATTCACTAGCTTTTGATAGAAACTTCTTTTACAGCAATCGGAGTTCGAACGCTAATTGTAGCAGTCGATAGCAGCATAAAATATTGTATGAAGTACGCCTTAAGTTGCTTAAAGCCAACAAAGTGTTCTGGTTTCTTTTGATTCTGGTTATTCCAACCATCAACTTGTTCTCATTAAAAAAAATTTTTAATTTCCTTACCAATTACATTTAGCCTTTGCGTTCGAAGGCAAAGACAATGGCACAAGTGGTATTCATTGCACATACTCAGATATTGAACACGTTCAGGAGAGTTTGAGAGACAACAAATTATATATCACACACTAACGCTTATGAGTTAAAAATGAAAGAAATAAGGCTACCTTGGAATTTAATTGTAGTGAGACTGGAATATAAAAAGGTAAACATTAATTCACGTATGTGAGGAAGGAAGATGCTGGCGCCTCTATAATGATGACACCTAGGAGCGTTACTGCGATGTAGACATCATAATGATAATTAAGCAGGATTGGGCAGGACACTCAGACCGTCCAGGACTGGACTCCGGCCAACTATTATGACAATGATATTTGATTTTAAAAGTTTCGAAAAACATCTCTTATATTAATGCGTTAGTAAAATTTTTTATAATAAACCGCACACAACATCAGCATTGAGTCCACAAAATTTCCTAAAATTTCCTCCTCCTCGCTTTAACCGAAGCTATGTTTTCCACCCGCTGTAAACGCACTTTAAAAGCGGTTCAAAAAAACAGACAAAACTATTAGTTGTTTTTCCGTTCCGTTCTGCAGAAAAAAATTGAATATAAATAAAAGAACGAGTATTATAATACAACAGAAGCAAGGCAGCGAAAAAATATAATGTTTTGGGTCACGGGCAAATGTATACGAATTCAAACCAATCCTATTCATGCCAAGTGCCAAGTACTTTTGTCAACGAGCTGGTTACTAGGTGGCAGCAGATGAATATTTGCGCTGTAACTATATAGCCAAAAACAAGGATTTATATTAATTGAAAAGACTCGTTGGTTTACGTTTCACTCTGGATTTCTTCTTTTTTTTTTTGTATTCAAATTTCATGTACTCGTAGCTTACCAATTTTGTTTGACCCATTTGAAAAGCGAAATCCTAATTGGAAAATGATACAAGGACGAGAATTCTATGAATACAGTGCTCTTAAAGTTCTACAAGTTCTGTGCGAATGGTTGAATACGCAAACATTTTTTCGGTACTTTTAGTTGGCGATTGTATAATGGTTTTTCTGTGGTTTAAGTTGAAGTAATTTTGGCTTTTATTTGCATAATACCTTAACTTTTCTTATAACTTTTCTGTTCGTTGACGTAGGAAGAGATTGGTTAAGGATACGGTTAATTCAAAAAAAACTTTCATAGAAGCAAGGCAATAATATCATTTATCGACCGTGTACTCGCATTGTAGCATGATATTTTTACTCAATTGTTGTGATAGCTGGACAGTGTCCGATGTTAATTCCTACTCTGACTACAAGTATATAAGATTTGGTGGTGGTGGAGCCAAGATCTTAGTTAGCTTAGGAGTATGACTAAGACCATTTTCAATAGCTGTTATAATAACAAATACTGGCAGCCTTATAAAGACTGCCTAAGAAGGTACAAGAAGCCATTAAAGACGTCAAGCGATCCTCTTGGATGGACTTCTGTCAATCGATCGAAACTACCAAGGACTCTGCTAGAATTTGCAAGTTTCTGTCCAAAGAGAGCACTTCCGACTTTCATCAAGAAGTTTAAGAAGTTTTTCGGCCTATAAGTTTCCTGGCCTGGATGGCATACAGCCGATAATGCTACACAAGTCACTGGAGCTGTCGACTTCCTGGGTAATGAACATTTACAGAAGCTGTCTCCTTCTCAATTATGTCCCCCTAAGTTGGAGAGGAATTCGGGTGGTTTTCATGCCCAAAGCAGGCAGAAGAGTTCATGAATCAGCAAAGGATTTTAGGTCTCTTAGTCTCTCATAGTTCTAGCTAAAGGCTCTGAAGCGAATACTAGATCATCATATCAGGAACTATTTGAAGTCACACAAGCATCGAATCTCAACACGCACATCTCAAGGGCAGGTCCACGGAAACTGCCCTCCATGAGGTAGTTCGAACGATTGAGCACACGATTACCTATAAGTAGTTTACGCTAGCCACCTTTTTAAATATAAAAGGGGCCTTCAACAATGTTCACATTGAGGCCATTAAGGAAGCTCTGACCCAGTATTAGGAGTTGAATCCTTCATTACACAATGGATCATATCCCTGGTCGGTAGCAGGATCATACATGCCAACTTTGGCAGCTGTAACATTACCAAAAGAATCGATAGAGGTACCCCCAAGGAGGGATCATTTCTCCATTAATATGGCTGATAGTAATTAACAAAATGATACTGAAACTTCCAGAGGATATGACGAAGGTAGTCGCGTACGCATATGACGTGGTGATACTCGTGTCAGGCCAGTACCTTTCCGCTATCAGTGAAGTCATGGAAAGTGCCATGGGCAACAAGTTGTGGCCTTGGAGTCAACCTTGGGAAGACTGAAATGGTATTGTTCACCACGAAATCTAAATGGTAAAAGTCTCGGCCTTACCCTCAGCGTCAAATATCTCGGAGTAATTTTGAATAAGAAGCTCAGCTGTAAGGATAACATACAGAACAGAGCTAAGAAAGCGTAAGTGGCCCTTTATGCCAGCAGCAAAACCATAGGAAAGAAATAGGGTATTCAACCAAAGATGGCTCTATGGCTGTACACAGTTATTGGATGGCCAATTTTTACCTATGGATCACTGCGGTATGGTGGCCAGCGATGAAAAAGAAGTATAACGCCACCAAACTCAGCCGGTTAACGCAACAGTAGGCATCACAAGAGCGCTATGGTCTTGTCCGACCGAGGCCCTTAACACCATCTTACACCTATTACCTCCTGATATATTTATCAAGAATGTTGTTGACTCAGAGAATCTGGGTAATATGCTGCAGACAGTACCTGAAGGCATGATACCATCATCTACTTACTACTAAATCCCTAATTTTAGCTTCAACTCCTCGTTTAGCGTCGAGTTTCCTACCAGGGGAAACTGGAAGGATGGGGAAGTCAAAAGGCAATTTGACGCAACAATATTCACTGACGGATCCAAGATGAGTCGGTGCAAAGTCATACAAGCCACCTGATTCAGCTAGCATATTTCGAGATCCTAGCAATTAGGGAGGCCTGCATGGCACTAAGGATCAGAAACGGATCAGAAAAGAATCAGCCAATTCATGGACATCACCGTAGTATGGGTGCCGGGGCACAGTAATATAGAGGGTAATGAGAGAGCGGACGAATTGGCTAAGATGGGCGTCGCTATGGACACCGGCTCTATGGAGAGGGTTAGCTGTCCAATAAGCTCAGTCAAGGAAGAAATTCTCTCCTTTTTAATACTAAGTCACAGCTCAGGTGGAGCAGTTTTTCGAACAGCGCCATATCAAGATTGATGTGGCCATCCTACAGCAAAAGGAAAACTACCGAGCTGTTATCTAGAGCCCGGAAGGATATTGCTAGAGTTGTGGCTATCATCACGGGTCACTGGCGAGTGGACAGCCATACAGCTAAGTTGGGTATACCCCACAACATACTGGTACTTAGGGTACCAGGAGGGCATACTGGAAATAAATGAGATGGTCGAATTAATGGTAAAGAAATGAGCTGGGACTCTATTAATGTTCCAAGCCCTTTGTATAGCATTAACAACTCAGACATAAAAAGTGAGTTAGAAAATTGGAAAAATAGAGAGAGAAATTCCTGAACTTCAACCACATATGAGCAAAAGAGGCCCTAAAACTCAAAAAACAAGAATTAAGAATCTTGTGTGTAGCATTCATGGGACATTATACCTGCAACTACCATCTTCACAAATAGGAATCAGTAATAAAGAGACTTGGGATACTGTAATGAAGAAGAGGAGAGAATGAAACATCTCCTAGTAGACTGTCCAGCCCTAATACACACAAGGTTTAGAACTATGGGCAAAATTACGATCAGGAACGATGAATACAAGCAAACTCCAGCCAAAGGAATTATAAGGTTTATAAAAAACGAATAGATTTCTAGGCTCAAAAAATAGGTGGCACAATAGATCTATGCGGTGCAAGTGGCTTGAACACACCCAGACTCCTTATCGTATCGTAAGAGTAAAAAGGTTTGCGCATACGATTATTCACAAAGCAACAAGTTCCTTGTTGCTACTCGTAGTAGGAATATGATGCATACGATTATGGATATTGATATACCAACGCCACAAACCAAACCTAATGACATTACGATCTTACTATGGTGCCAATCGAATCAGACCGCTATATTGTAAGAAAGATGTTTGAGTGTGGATTGCTTTACATACATAGACTGCATCGAATTCACAATGCTGCAATATATAATGAAAAAGAGCAGGTCCTGACGGCGACGGGAAACCAAGCATAGAAAAGAAACAGAAATTCCTTAATCCTGTTAAATCCATTGTAAGAATCCAGTCGTAGGGATTGAAATGCCCGGTTGATACAAGTTCCTATCGGAGAAAGCATTGTTTTTGTTTTTGTAAGTTCTGAATATTGTTTTTTTTACTGAACACTATTCCGCGTTATCTGTATCTATACAGTGTACGAATTAACCGCAAACATTGGAAGATGTCAACTGGTATTGCATGAAATCTACGCAATGTCCTTACAAATATAATTCATCAGACGTCAGCCGTTTTGTCTTATTTGATTCAGGTTATTTGCTTAAATTTAGGCTTCAGCTTTAACGAATGATGTAATCCTGTAGAGCTGTCGTAACCATATGCTTCTGGTCAAATAAACAAACCATAAGTAATTTTCACAGACGTTAACGATTTCTATGAGTTTTCAGGAATGCTTACACAGTTGAGCAGATAAATCCATACGAATTCTTGCCAGTATATGCAAAGTTAATACTAATAGTTAACTGTAGTACCAATTTTTTTGATATTTTCCAATCAATTTTACGACTAAGAACTGAGTTTTTGTTAATCAATAATTGAACTTTTTTTATTTAGTTTTTAAAATACACCTTACCCACAAACTTTTTGTTTGTGTAGATGTGCAGGGCACCTCTGTAAAATATCCCTTAGACTTTCAGAAAACAGAATATCCACACATTTTTGTTGTAAGATTTGCCTATCCTTCTAGAGGGAGGGTTAGAGATCTTCATCTTTTTCAAGCACAAGTATCATCCTCTTATACGGCTGTTGGTTGTAATCTACTAAAGATTCATGTATGCCAACTATTAATGCCATTCGGACGGTTGCTGTACATCGGTGCTAAATGGTACGAATGAATTTCGACATATATTGCGATATAAGAAAGAGAAACTGTACATTTTAGGATTTGAGAGGATTTATCTATTTGCAGGTTGTTGGTTGTAGCTTTTTGGTGTTGTATTCCAGAGTCTGACCTGCCTGACTGCCGGTTGGAATGGACAATTCAAGGCAATTTATGGCTTCATAATACATTGCAATAGTACAATTACATCTGTTCATGTGAAATCGATTTGTTGTCGTAGAAGATCCTTTTCTGGCCACCTAAGTTTGCGCAGCATGCGAGCACATGCAACGTGTGTGTATTTAGGGTTTTGCTGACTCTTTAAGCGCAGTGGAAAAACATCGTTTGTAAGAATTTAGGCATTCTATTGGCTTTTTGAAGGAAGAAACTTACAACCTACGTTGCTGAGCAAACACATACATGTTGGCCTTCACTTACGAAGGAAGCAGAAGTTAATATAAAACGATAAAAATGTGAAATTGTGCATAATCGTGCATTGCAGAATCATAAGAAGTCTTGAATATACAATTTCGTTTTTAATATTTGTGTATTTCCGCACAAATAATGTGTTGAATAAATAATCAGATGCATAAAAGAATATTCTATACCCTACGCATTTTTTAATGATTTTCTTAGGTGCTGTATGGTATTTAAGAGTATCATATTTCTATCATTACTTGTTTTAAAGTTTGAGGATTGTAAGGATTGATTGCGAGGTGTGCATGCCTTTCCGTATAGGTCATATATATGGGTTTCCTAATGACGAGCTTTAATTTTACCTAAATAAGTGATGATCTATTTTTATATTATACTATATGAAAATAATATATGTATATAAGATCTAATGGTAAATTAGTTAAATAATTCCAATACTCTCCGGTGAGTACAGAATGTAGAAAAAAGTACATGAAATTATTTTCGCTAATTGCCCTTTGATAAAATTGGTATAGTTGCTTAGAAATTAAAAAAGGAAACTATACACGTTAATCAATAGCTTCCAACATATTTATAAGGGCGGGCTAAAAAGTAAAAAGTCAAATCACTGTTGGCTTTCCTACATTTTTTTACATTCTTAATATTTATTTATTAGTTTTTTCTTTCTAAATTTATTTTTCATTATATTAAATTAAAAAAATCCTTAAGAATATATATTGCGCTTAAGAGAAGCATAGAGCGGAAACGACCTCCTTCCAGCGCCGTCCGTCTCTCACCAGCTGTTTAACTTCACGCCATACGCCTACTGTACGCGATTCTTGTGCGATTGATCAACGCCACGTGTTCACTGGGCGTGCCGGGTTTCGTCTTCCTTATGGGTTCCATTCAAAGGCCATTTTTGTAATGTCATTGTCCGCTACCATTGCCAATGGATATGGATTGGCTTGTTATTTGTCAGGGCAATAGGTCTGAGTTTGAGATCTTTTTGGCCAAAAGATGCCACAGATTTGCCGCAGGCACTTCTTTATAAATACTTGTAAATTTTGAGATATGGTGTTTGTTACTTTCCAAGTCTCGCAACCATATAAGAGGACCGATTCAACACTGGAGTTAAAGATATTTAGCTTGGTGCTCCTAGAGGTGTTATGCGCTCGCCACACTTTGCACAGTGAGTAGTAAGCAGAGCGCGCCTTGTTTATGCGGGCTGTCACGTCTGATTCGGACCCGCCGTTCTTATTAATTAGGTTCCCTAAGTAGCTAAATTTTTCAACGTCTGCAATGACGTTGCATCGTTGGTGATTATAGATAATTCGCGGTTATCGGTCGTTACGATTCGCAACAACTTCGTCTTTGAGTAGTTAAGCCTTAAGCCAACCTGTCCAGCATTATAAATCAACCTCTCAAGCTTACGCGTCATATCCCATCCCATCTGTGAGTCATCATGCTGATGTCGTCAGCGTAGTCGAGATCGTTAAGCCTTTCGTTTAAGCGCCACTGAATACCGTTTGGCGCATCGATGTTGGTTTGCGCCATAACATGATCCAGGATCACCAAAAAAAGTATAGGTGAGAGGACACATCCTTGCCTAGCTCCTTTGGAGATGGTGAAATTGGAGCTGTTCTTGCCCTTGTATAGAACGCTGCGAGCGGCATCTCTATATAATTAACGGACAAGGTTTACGATTGTGTCCGGAATTCCGAGATTTAGTAATGCTGTCCAAATAGCTTTTCTGGACATTTTGTCGAAAGCTCGTTCGAAATCGACAAAGAGGATGTACAAAGGTGAATTCCATTCAACTGACTGCTCGATGATAATTCGCAGTGTATTAATGTGGTCTACGCATGATCTGTTCCTTCTAAAGCCCGCTTGCTCTCGTCTCAAAAGTATGTCAACAAACAGTGATATACTATTAAGAATAATAAATGCAACAATTTTTTTCTATTGAATTTAACAGCGTTATGCCTCTCCAATTTTTACACTCGCTGATATCACCCTTTTTGGGTATTGTAATGATGACTCCCTCTTTCCACGAGCTAGGGATTTTGCATATTGTCCACCCATCACGTATAATAGGCTCAATGTGCAATAACAGGTATGCTGAATTGAAAAAGCTCGGCGGCCAGGCTATCAGAACCGCAGCTTTATTATTTTTGAGTTGTTTAATTGCAGACTCTATTTCATCTTGATATGGTGGTGAAGTTGAGATGCTCTTTATAGGGTTGCGACGTACTGTTCTTGGAAGCGAGTTGGTGTTATCCTCATTGAACTTTTTCCTGCGTTGTAGTTGCTCTTGCTCAGTTGAGAGTAGTGCTTCGTTATGGTCTTTAATAAAAGATATAGTTTTTGCGCTTTCACCATAAGTCTACGGATTGCACTGTAGACCCCACGCATATTACTACATATTTCGTACATACTATCTTCAAATTATTTTTATCAAATTTTCTGCCAGTTGTAACATTTAGTTTGCTTATGAGAGTCATTGAAAGCGAACAACTTTTGTGTTCTTACAAAAATGAGTAAAATTGAATATCGTGCAGTAATAATATACTTCTTTTTTTAAAAAGAAAATGAACGATGAAATCAGCACCAATTTGAACGATGTTCCTGGGGACTCTGCACATTTAATATCAACAATAAAATACGAGCATTTTTGACGATGAGCATCCATCCGGTCGATAAAATCCATTATGGTAATTGACGATCGATGACTGAAGGTACACGTGATTGCTGAGGCTGGTTGGTTGGTATTTCATATGAACAAATGGAGAATATATTTTGTAGTAGTGTAGTTACTTTGAAGAGGGTTGCCGATATTCAACCTCGACAAAAAAACGTTTTTACACCGTTTCGTAACCGTGGACAAAACATGAATCCATCACAACACCCCAGAGACTAAGGAACAGTCGAAACAGTGAACTGCTCCAGCGACTCGATACCGAAAAAGGCCAGGGTGGGTCTATCGTCAAACAAGGTCAGGGCCAGAGATTTTTTTGGGATGCACGCGGTATTATCCACATAGATTATTTTGAAAAGGGCAAAACAATCACCGGAGTATAATATGCTGAGCTGTTGGATCGATTCGAAGCCGATTTGGAGCTAAAGCGGTCGCATTTGGCAAAGAAAAAGTAATTTTCCACCAAGACAATGTAACGTCGGAATGGTAACATTACATGAATTGAGCTTAGAATTGGTTCCTCATGCACCTAATTTTCCAGACTTGTTTTCCTCCGACTATTATCTATTTCCAAACCTGAAGAAATGGTTCGGTGGTAAGAAATTTTGGTCGAATGAGGATGTTATCACTGAAACAGAGTCTTATTTTGATGACTTTTAGAAATCGTTTATTCGGAGGGTATCGAAAAATTGGAATATCGTTGGAGGAAGTGTATTAATTTAAAAAATCAAAAGGTCATGGTAAAATCACCGCTATGGGGCGGTGGTTAGTAGAAGGACGGGAGGTCGAAATTAGTGTCAAATTTTACAATCGTGCAACGCTGGGCACTCAACTAGTACTTTAATATTGTTACGAAATTTAGGCCTTGGAGTTCGTAAAGGATTTGCAAATAAAACACAATACAAGTTTATTAATTTACAAATAACAACTTTAATTAATCATAAGCAAAAATAACAACAGTTCACAATTTCATACTGAACAACAATGCACACAAAAACACTTAAAATACTTGTACTACTATTCACCCTATCTGGTACCTATACCTTCTTGTCAGTACTTTTTCAACTTGACTGGTTGAATTTTAAACAATGAATGAATCGCTGCGACAAATCCACCTATTTATACTCATTGAAAAGATTCCAGAGACTTCCAATCTTATATACAGAAATATCTCGCAAGGACCAGTACATTCTGGCTCTTTCCCTTATTTAAACTACGCACGCAAGCATATAATGAGTCATATAGCGTAAAACTTCTAAAAATAGGTTCAATGTACAACAGTCATTCATAATTGATAATCTATGGCACTGTGCGCTGTAAGCAATGACAATTTACAAAATTTCTTAATTCTTAATTGTTATTCCTTTTATTATTCCCTTTAGAGCTATATGAGTAATAGTCATTAGTAGTCGATAATCTATCTTAACCTCATGCAAATCACTATCGAAAGTCTGGCTCGCCAGACAGAACGATTTTGTCGTCTATATGACGCCGAGATAATGGGTACCGTGGCTTTTCTAAGTGGGAGGTTCGAAATTTGAATCACAGAAAAAGAAAAAAAATATTTTTCTCGGTTGTAAATTGTAGTTCTTTCCCCTTTGTGTGCAATTATATAACACTCACAACTCGATCTGATCCCGAGTGTTTCACTACCCGCACACACCCACGCCTTGCTTTTGCCACGGGGGTTGGGGTGTACCATAGCCTTAAGCCTTCTCCCACCTGCCAATAATAACCAGTATAAATTTCATAAAAATCGGTTTTTAAATGAGGTTGATAATAACATTTTACATTCCGGCACCTATGGATGGTGAAGGGGTTGTACTATAGCCTTTACCATACCTCCACCTTCCAAAAACATTCATTGAAAATTTCATAAAAATCGGTCTGTAAATATGACTGATATTTTACGTTTTCCACCCGCTAAGAGCACTTCCCCCCGTTGTTCTATATCCTGTAACACTCCTCCTACTGCTAGTAATATACATTGACAATTTTATCTAAATCGGTTAGGAAATGTGAGTTTCCATTAATAACAAGCAAGCAAAATTTCATTTTTATTTATATAGACAGATAGATGACACCGAGATAAATACGTATCTACGAGTGGATACATTAGTATAATGAAAACGTACACATTGCATCATGGATAGGAGTCGCTAAACACTATTCTACAAGTGAATCTTAGAAAAAGGAAACGATATATATCAGCATTTGACGATGTTTATCCAATCTTGTCACATTATATAGTTATATAGCTTACGACTCGTATATGAAAAATTTTTTGGGTTAAAGACCAAACGAAACTTAAAGATTCTCTTCGTGTTTACTTGGTCTTATAATTATTTTGCTCTTATCTTAATATCTTAACTTTACTGGTAGTGTGTTCACATTTTAAAAATCATTTAAAAACAACGTACTTCTTGTATACAATCGGTTGTAATATGTTTGTTTTGAGCATATCTGCACTCAAATTTCACTCAACAAGAAAATATTTCATTCTGATGCCATGTTTGTTTGAAAAAGAGTTTGCGCAGTGTGTTTTCCATATTGTTTGAAAAATAACATTTTGGAGTACGTTCACTAGTTGAAAAAATTTCACCATAGACTTTTTACATTGATCGTTTGGTCAAGAGCTAAAAAATGTATTTTATTATTTTTATGTAGAGTGTAACAATGGTCATGATGTTATAGATAATATAGCTTAATTTATATTTAGTTTCGTTTGCTTACATTTCTGTTTAACGGCTGAAAAAAAAACAAAAGAAATATAATTGCTGCATGAAAATTCCTCTTTACTACTTATGATCTTTTAAATGTCCTCCATTGAAACTCCTGCACAGTTGAATCTTTTTCATGACTCTTTTGTATCTATCGGTTGAAATTCAAACAATTTCCTGTTCGATCTTCGTCCTGAGGTCCTCTAAAGTCAAATGCTTATTAGCATAGACCGTGAATAATGGATTTGACATAGGGCCAAGGAGACCAAGGAAAAAGTTCAAGTGAGTGAGTCAATTTCTGGAAAAAACACAGTCACCGAAATTCGACTTCAATAACTTGTTTGTTTGGTCAGTTGTATGGCATTTGGCGCCGTTTGTTTGAAACCATATATGCTCCAATCTTCCAATTTATCCAAAAAATGGTCAGTCAACATTAACTGTGGTTGCATTGCCAGTATCATTGAAGAAGAAGTATGGACCAAAGACCCCTCTAGCTTTAAACCCGGACCAAAAAGTAAGTTTGTGGTCGTTTGTCGTCAGTTATTGGGTCAACGATATCTTATGGGATTACCGGCCCAAGTCTTTGCGCAAAATTCGCCACAAACTGATTCAATTCTTGAGAATAAATTCGGCACCTCACTTTCACTTACACTCGCGACTGCAACCGCAATATTGTTACGAAAAGTTAGTAGTAGATGAACAGAGCTTTAACCTAAGTATAAAAATTAGCCTAGACACTAGGCATTGAATTAGAACCAAGCACTTGTATACTCTTAGGCTCTAAGATTAACCGATTATAAGCTTAAATCTTTATGTACTGGTGCTGTCAAAAATGTAGTCAAAACGGTATGCCGGTTTGTTCGGTTTGTGTGTAGGTACATTCTTTTTAAATTGTTCACACGCTAAAGGGATTTGCACCCTTATAATGCTTAGCACAGCGTGGGCGTTAGGAAATTAGGGAGAGGAAAAGATGAGATTTCTTTGCACGTGTGTCTTAAACGACTGCAGATCGTACATGATTTCACATGGGGTTTATTTTTGGAAGATGATTATTACATATGAGTAGGGTTAGTTGTAATGAAGGGAAGTTACCACAATGTTCTGGTCTTTTCTCGATATTTTTGTATCAAAGATTGGAAGTCTCTAGAAGTTTTTCAATGAGTATAAATAGGCAGTTTTGCCACAGAGATTCATTAGTTATGTAAAATTCTACCAGAGCAGTTGAAGAGCTACTAGCTAAAGGAGTAGAAGTGAAATAAAAGTATTGTTTCAATAAGTGTTCTTGTGTGCTTAGAAAAGTAATCGCCAGTTGCAATTTATAAATTAATAAACTTGTGTTGTGTTTTATTTGCAAAATCCTTTACGAACTCGAAAGTATAAAAGTATTCACAACAGGGTTGTCGATAAACATCGCATCACACGCGCCACACGTGACTCGCGACACTCTTCACACGCAGGATATTAAGATTGGCTCCTGACATTGAGATGCTCACAGTGCGAAATGTTAAAAAGGACTTCAAAAAAATAATTTGCAATCATTACCTGCGCCACATGGGGAAAGCCACAGACGTCACAACGGAATGTAAAAATGTAAAAATGCTATAATGACTTACTGCAAGCCTTGCAAAATGCCATCGCGAAATGCTCGGTCGGATGTCTTTTTATTAAATTTTTGTTTCCAAACCTGAAGAAATGGGTGGGCGGTAAGAGGTTTGGGTCTAACGAAGAGATCATCACTGAAACAAACACCTATTTTGAGGGACTTGAGAAAACCTATTATTAGGAAGGAATAAAAAAATTCGAAAAACGCTGGACTAAATATATCGAGCTTAAGTATGTTGAGAAGTAAAACGTTTTTTTGCCGAAAAAATATTTTTTATTCATTTATTCGTATTTATATTTATATATCGGCATATGTTAAAATAAGGAACCCAAAACAAATTAAAGATGCATTTATAATTATTATAATAATATTAATTAAAATTGCATTGTCTTGTACTTTTTAAATTCTCTTTATTAACTTCGCGTGCCCGTGGACATGTCTGCCTTGCGATTTTCTTCAAATTTTATACACATGTGTGTCTCCGATGGACAACACTTTTCGTAAATTTTTTTGGATGATCGGGCCCCGGTCGGTCGGGAGGCCCCATGCAAAATTTTCAAAAAATGTTTCGGCCCCGGGGTCGGCTCCCGAACAAATTTTTTTGAAAATTTTTCTTCAAATTTTATACACACGTGTTTAATCCGATGGATCATATTTTTTTGTAAATATTTGGAAGTGGCCCCAGGGTCGATGGGCTCCCATATAATTTTTTAAAAATTAACTCGACGGCCTAGGTGCTCCCATATACATTTTTTTTTTAAATATTTTCTTGAAATTTTGTGCACATGTGTATCTTCGATGACAAGACTTTCTGTAACAATTTGGAAGTGATCGGGTCAATGGACCTGATGCTCCCATATTTTTATTTTTAAAAACTAGCCCGATTAGAGAATTTACACGAACAATTTTAATTTTTATGGGTTGTTTTTCTAAGAATTAGCTTGGCACGTTGACAATGTTGTCCGACCACCACCGATTTTTTATTGACAGATATGTCTGGTGGTGAAAAACTTTTGAGTGCCAATAACAAACACTCAAATGTCAAAACAAAAACATATTCCAAACACCTTATATGAATTGGCATGAGTGAATATTTTAAACTAAAAAACAAGAACGCATGTTTGAAAATTACCCTTTGATAAGGAGAAACATAAAAAAAGCTTCTTACAGGAATACAATATTTCTCCTCAAATTTGTTAGCTGGCAAGTATTTTACTATTTCTAGTTTTACGCTTGGAATTGGAATTTGCTATTTTGCCACATAAAAAGCGGCAAAGAGAAAGCTGTTCTACGCACGCTCCGAATTTGTTTTGCGCTATGAACCAAGAGACAACAAGTAAGTAACTGACTAACAAAGAACTACAGCCGCCAGATACTCGCAAATTTCTTCAATGCAATTGTGGAAATTCAATCTTTTTACCGAAAACATGAGTGAGTTTTTTTAAGGGGACATTCCAGCCAGCTTTTATACTCGTATCTCGCAGAATCAAGTAAAAGTTTGTCGTGAACGGTCGCGAAACGATATTCGTGCTGGTTGGTGCACCAGCGGAATTTCTTTCGGAATTTTATATTTTAAAACAAAAATTTATTCTTTATTGGTATTAAACACAAATGAATCCAACTTCTTGTGTCTTAATGCACCAAACGGTCATTTAATTAATTCTTGTAACTTGTTATACGATGTGAAAATAAATTGCAAAATCGCAAGGCGCAAAGGATAATTTGATAACCATCCGAATTCGGTTGTATGTGGAAATAAAGTAATGTCCTTCATCGTCAGTGTGTGAGAAACTTTGCCGATAAGTGGGGTTTCTCGCCTTTAACCTATGCGGGCGACAAGTAGGTCATTCATAATATAAAAAATTCTGATCAAAAGGACGAATGCGTACGCAACAAATTACTAACGTGTTTTCTTCTCATCATCTGTTGTTCGGTGCGGGTGTTTTTATCCTGTGAATGTATTTTATTTTAGTCAGACATTTACTTCTCTTCGAATGTTTTTATTGTGCATGTTGAGTTTGTTGTGTGTCAAACAAGCAGTTAATGAACTCTTTAGTTGAATAATGAAAAACCAGCATTGTATGATTAAGGACAAAAGACTTTTTTTTTTAATTTCTACTCAAGGGCTCGCACGTAAACTAATGCTAGCAATTCGAAAGGAAAAAAACATTCCTGAGAGCTTGTTTCGAACGAGCATCAACGCACCAGGCACAATGACTCAAAATGTAAATAAAACCTTTTGAGGGATCCTAGGCAACGAATTTTTTTTATTCATGTATACAATTAACCGTCACAAACTGTCAAAGCCTACAATACGCGCCACCAGTAAATTTTCATGCGGAAAGCGTTCGTCGTTCACTATTTACTTTTTTGTTATTGCAATAAAAGTAGCAACACGTTAATAAATAAAAACAAAATGTAATAAGTGACAAAAATAAAAGCGACATAAGAAGGAAAGAAAAACAAATCACGCGCGGCTTCCTATAAGCTCATCTCTGGAAATTTGCAATTTATACAAAGTTGGTGCCAAAAAATATGAAAACTTTTTTTTTAGAAAAAAGGGTTAAGTGTTAAAGTTGTTAATGGCGTACTTCCGTTTGTGTTTTTACGATTTCTCAAAGGGTGTCCTAGAGGCAACCCGCTACCCGAATATTTTGCAAAGTTCAAAACCGTACACGTCTTTGGAAAATCTAAAATCTTCTTGACTACCTTCTCCTTCCGTTACACACTCACCTGTACTCACGACCTCTTGGATAGCTCATCACAGTATATCCTTGGCATAGAATTGCCCGCAAGCGTGCGTATCTGAATATAACGTACACGTAGTACTCGTATTTGAATGCGGTGGTGAGTCATTAATTCAAAGCACTATTCTGGCTTTCGTTCTTTTCGCCGTGCGCGCCTAAATTTCCATTCCCCTGGAAACCAACAAATACAAGTGGTGTGTTTGAATTTTGTTTTGTTTGTGTTATTTAATTTAAGAAAAAAAAAACAATTCTTCCTTGCTTCTCAGGCGTATTGTGGGTGGATTACATCACTCTCTGGCATTGAGAAATTGAACAAGGATTTTCCACTCAGACTAATCCTTTTATCTGCCTGTTCCTGCGGTTCGTGGACTTAAAAACGTCGTTGTTACAAGCTAGTTATTTGCTGAATTTAGAGCATGCAAATTGTCCTTTGGCCATTTTTTTATTTATATTTTTCTATTTGCCTAAACTAACAAAGTAAATAAGTTCACTCATTCCTAGTTTTGTTCAAGGATAATTGTACGCATTGACGTCGTAGTCGTTGTTGTCGTCGGTGTTTCTCGTACGTTCGTGTATAGACCGCTCATTTGTTCGTTCGTTCGGATGCAAAAGTCCTTGGTGCGATAAATGTGCTTGTGTTTATGTATTGAATCCTTTTGATGTCATCATCGTTGGCGTCGTCATTGTGGATTATCATGGTCGTTTAATACCGAGGACGAGGACATCGCCACAATGACTAAACGAGAATACTAAAACGATGCGTGTACAAAGGATATAAATTCGTTCGTCATTCTCACAACTCACAACTTCTCATGTGATCTAAGAGCAGGTGCGCGGGGCATTTTTCATTATACTTTAAGGTAAGTCAGTTATGTTGTGTTTTGGTGACGTATATGTAGTTATAAATCATTTTTACGATTCTCAGATGCTCTGCTTATGATTAAATAAGATCATTAGATCATTATGACAAATAGTCACAGTCATGTTTTTAATTGCTTTTGTTGTATGATATGTATGCTAAAAAATAATTTTTAAGTTTTTGTACTTTTCATATGAATAGACACTCGCGAATGGGTGACAAACGTTCCGAGAGTAAAAACTTGTCACGGAAAGCTTCTCAATTCTCCGTTCGGAGCCGGCCTTAAATTGTGTACAAAAATATAAATGCGGAACACAAATGGTCGCGAGAATCTAGGCCTTGGACCGCAATGGTCTGTCGAATATTATTATTAATTTATGAATAGACAACTTTTTTAAAAGCTTTTTTTTTAACTTGGCTTGACCCCTGTTTGAGATACTTTTTAACCACCTTTCAGACGACCCAGAGAGCTGAAATTTTGCAAGTGTCTAAGTCCCAAATAGCATTTTTTATATTCCGCGTTTGACGTGTGTGGCGCGTGTACTGGTTGGAAATTTTTTTTTCCGAATTTTTTGAGGTCCTTCTAAACCACCTTTCACACGACCTGGATAGCTGAGATTTTGTGAGTGTCTAAGAATCAAGTAGCATTCTTTAATTTCTGCGTGTGACGTGTTTCGCGTGTGGCTCGTGTGATGGGTGGAAAGTGTGGTAATTTTGTCGTTTTTTAATGTCCTTTTTAACCACCTTTCTCACGACCTAGGGGGCTGAAATTGTGTGACCATCTTAATGTCAAGGGCCAATTTTTATATCCCGCGTGTGATGCGAGTGGCGCGTATTATGCGTGAAAAAAAACAAAATACTTTGACAAATTTTCTAGCCGGGAATAAACAACTTTGCACAGTTTGAATAAAATCGGGTTACTTTTCAAAAATAATAATATGCGAGCACCTAGGCCCTGGGACTTCAAAATTTCCCAAATTTTTGCAGAAAGTCCTTTCATCGAAGATGCACAAGTGTACAAAAACAAAAACAAGTGTAAAGAAACTCTTTAAAAAAATGTTATGGTAACCACTCGGTACCTGGGGTCCCATCACTTCCAAAGCTCACAAAAAGTGTTGTCCATCGACTATTTGTTCGGGTTAGCTTTTAAAAAAATATATGGGTGCCGTTCGGCCCTGGGGCCAGTTCCAAATGTCATATCAAATTAAACACGAGTGTGTAAAATTTGAAGAAAATCGGGTAACATTTGTAAAAAATTTGTTTGGGAGCCACCCGACCTCGGGGTATGATAGTTCAAATCTGATTAAACAATCGGGCTAATGATTAAGAAATATACATGCGAACCCCTCGGGCCTTAGGGCACCAAATAGAAATAGTGTGTCGATATATACATAAAAGTTTGTACCTGAAGAACGATTTTTTTAGATTTACTTGTTTTTGTGTAAAAAAAATCCTTCAGTGACGATAAATAATGATGAATACAATTAATTACATTGCATTTTTTTCTGTAAATACATCATAGTGTGTTTAAATTTTAGAAATTTTTGAAATAAAACAAAAGGTCGGGTTAAATAGAGAAATTAAAGTATTTTAGATAGGCTATATGATAGGCTATAATCTTTATTAAAATAACATGAATCGAATAAACAGTGCTGCCGTGCTGCTGCTGCCGAAATATCCAGCGTTGCCTGGCTGCCCCCCACACTACCATTCACCCCAACAAAACCCTTCAAGACCTATCTTAAGATACCCCCTCCCCCTCACCACATATAACAGCGCTATTATTATTATTATTATTATGTTTATTTAATTTTTAAATTTAATACAAGGTATATCCCACCTTAATGTCGTAGCGCAAGTCATTCAGTGAGTTTTCCTTTGGTTATCAGTTTATGTATATAAAAAAAATGCATGGTCTTCGGTTCAAGCCACCCATCACGTTGAATGCTAAATTAGGCAGGGAGCCAGTCAGGCAATACATTGGCACCCATAGCTTACACAGGAACACTAATGACAATGGACAACGAGTCATAGAGATGGCAGTAAGTAATAATTTGGTCGATGCGAGTACAAGGTGTGCGCGTAAAGATATCCACAAAGCCAACTGGGTATCTCCTGATGGAGCCACTCGCAATCAGATAGACCACGTGTTGATAGACAGCCGCCACAACCCGAACTTGATGACGGTACGAACGTACCGAGGTGCCAACGTCGACTCGGACCACTATCTTGTTGGTATGGTGCTCTGAGCGTGGATTCCATCATCACGGATGACTGCATCCGCGAAACAGATTTGAGTCAACACGGCTGCCCTTCGCAAGAGACCAGAAACAACGGTCAAGCGATAGGAGTCGCCCTAAATGCAGGGAGAGTAAGTCGTGGGGCAGAGATGTCGGGCCTAGAAGAGAAATGGACACGCCTTAAGAATACTGCCATTAGTACTGCTCACTCCATCTTAGGCAGTAGTCGTAGAGATCGGAACGACTGGTTCGATGACGAATGTAACCTAGTGACTGAATGTAAGCATATTGCTTACCGAGCAATGCAACAGTCTCATAGAACGCGGGCACGCGAAGATGAATATAAAGAGCTCAGAAGATATGAAAAAACAGTTCACCGGTGAAAGATTGGGAGAAGAGTCTGTTCCGTGAACAAGAACAGTACAGAGAGCAAGGACCGCACCAGGCGCGGAAGTTCTACCAAAGAGCCCGCGGTATGACGCAATATACACCGTTTTGCACATATTGCTAACACAAAGAGGGTAATTTGATCGCCTATCTCAAAGGCATCTTAGAGCGATGGGAAGAGCACTTTCATGAGTTGCTAAATGAATTTCAGCTAACTGAGGAATTGTGGGCTCCACCAAAGACCGAAGACCATACTGTTCTGCCGCCTCGAAGTATAGACGAAGTTAGCAGGGCAATAAATCTTATCGTTACTCATCGTCATCTTACTTATCCCGAAAAACCAATAAAACCAAGCGATAAAAATCCTAACTCTACCCTGCAAATGGAGATGAGACATCAATGTAATTGTCGCCACTTTACGGAAGGTAAAGGCATTGGAATATTGTAGGTTTCAATAGGGTCTGAAGTTTTCAAAGAAGAGACCCTGATCATACGTTTAATCCAGTGCCGAACATAAAATGAACTTCAAGTGAAAGCAAATTTTACATTAGCATCTTGAATTTTTTTTTTGATTTTTTGCAAATTTTTGAAAAGTACTTATTGAACCTTTATCATTCAATGCGTTGATTTTTGTATCATCATCCTATTAATTTCGGTTTATTTCCCACTATCCCCTCATATAAAAACTAACACGTGCATGTAAACTAAAACGAAACGGTTTGTGGATTTAAAATGGAATTTCGTTTTCGGGTTTTCACTTTTCATTTTTTGAAATGTGATGGGTATCACTCAATAAAAAGTACATCTTCACTCATAAATTACCCTAATAGAAAGGAAAAAATCCTTTTTGTGCAAACTTTTCACAGCACATAAGTTCTTCTCTCAAAACTCCATTATTAAGGGCAATCATCAGGCAAACTTTACCATAAAACTTTTTCGAATAAACGCAAAGAATTGAAAGAAATGAAAGTAAACCAGCCCCAATGGCCTTTCTGAATTCACAATAGAGCACACATAGGCGAAGAGGCCGTCGAGTCGTCGTCTCACTCCCATTCTAATTGAGCACATTTGAATAAGCAATGAAGAGTTGAATGCATGAAATTTATTCAGGTGGATATTTGTTGGCGGGGGATGAGTGAGACAATGGCTGCGTACTGTTTTTTCTTTCTCTGATGGGAATTGTAAATATTTAATGGTGATTGTGTTTCCTGTGCGTTAAGGTGGCAACAAGAAAATATCCTGTTTTGGCGCATAACCCAGCGATGCTTTTGGTTGCTTTTGTTTATTCTACTCCAGTATACTTTATTTTCATCCTTAATTTTCTTCCGCATTTGAAATTTTTCGTTTCGCATTCTTTTTTAATTGTGTTGAATTGTTGGCGAAAGAAAATGAACGCTCCAGAGTTGGGGAAAAGGAACAATGCATAATATATATATATTATAAAACCGTTGTCTGGAAGCGAAAAAGTTCATACCAAAAAATCGTGAATGTTGTGATGGCTTTTGTACGAATTGGGGCAGCATTCGTCTTAAATGGATTTTAAGTAAATATGGTCAACAGTGTTCCTGTTATATTCTTATATAGAGTGAAAAACATAAAACTTACTGCTAGTTTTTTTTCAAAATATCCAATTGTTATGCTTTTGTTCATTTTTCCTAACTCCAATCCTTATTATCACGGTTCCTAATCAAATTGACCCTTAGCGCCACATTTATTTCATATTATAAATGCTATAGTAATAGGTTATTCAAGTGTAAATTATAACGACTAATATAAATATAAATATAAATTTTTTTAAAATGTTCGTAAAAGTCCGGGGATGATTATAGCAACTTAGAAATTAGTAAAATCCGGGAAAAACTTGGAAAATTCGGGAACTCGAAATTCCATGGGATTTATGTATGAATTTGCGACCATAACTCACGATATGAAATAACGAAATATATATACATAATGCTTAATGGTGTGCGGTGGTTTCAGTCGGACAGCGGTCAGTTTAGTTGGGTCTGTAGGGTATGATGGGCAGCCAGCCATGCCTGTTATTTTAGCTTTTGTTGGGTCTAATAGGTGTCTTGGTTGTGGGGGCAGGTCCCGGGTAACGGCGCGGTTAAAAACTAGTTATCAATGAATCAGTAAATTATTTATAAAACTATTCGAGAGGAATAATATTAATTAAGATATAAAGAAGGCTTTTGGGCGCCGTGGCTAAGTGGAAGTGCACACGGTTGCTGAGCAGGAGGTTCAGGTTTGAATCCCAGCAACACCAAAAAGTATTTTTCACGGTGTCCCACCTCTCGCGAATGGGTGACAAACGTTCCGAGAGTAATACCTTGTCACGGAAAGCTTCTCAATTCGCCGTTCGGATCCGGCCTTAAATTGTAGGTCCCTTCCATTTGTGTCCAAAAATTAACATGCGCAGCACAAATAGTCGCGAGAAGTTAGGCCTTGGACCGCAATGGTCTGTCGCGCCGAATATTATTATTATAAAGAAGGCTTTAAAGCAGTGTAGTATTATGCAGGGAAATATAAAAAAATTAAGTAGTGTGGAAAATATTATTTTTAATTAGTTATCTATATAAATAAAAATGAAATTTTGTACGGTTGTTATTAATGGAAACTAACATTTACCAACTTTCAACGTGTATTATTAGCAGTCTACTAGCGGTTAGTCATTAGTAGAGTAGGGCGAATAACACGCTTTAGAAATGCATGTGGCCGCAACTATCTTCGACTGGTGAAAGTGCGATCAAACCTCTGGTAGTTTTCCTCCAGTACAGGAAAAGCGAAATGATCGGGCTAGTTCCTTTAAAGTAAGGCTGGCGCGAGGCCAATAACCTCGCCCGTAAAAAACCATATTACGGAACCCCAAATTAGCCTTGGATACACTGATGAACGACGCCGACCACGGCAACGAAAACGGCTAAACGATTTAAGAATTTTCTCATGGACGCTCATTGTATAGAGATCTAGCCGATACCCTGTCAAATAAATGGACGGGGAATGGTGTCTTACAAAAATCAGAATATGACATATACATATTACAGCTGTCATGCAAGACATTATGTGCTCGGGTAGGGTTTCTAGTCAGCAAAAGAATGAAACCCACCGTTATCGGCCTTAAAGTAATAAATAAACGGCTATACACCCTTCGCGTGCGGGGCAGATTCAAAAACACAAGATGATGAAAAAGAAGAATTCTTTGAATTAGTCGAACAGGAACTCCATGCCTGCCCTCAGTATGATGTAAAAATTATTCTGGGGGATATGAACGCCAAAATAGGAAGGGAGCCAGTATTCAGGGAGTACTTACACGAGAACACTAATGACAATGGACAACGAGTCATAGAGATGGCAGCAAGAAATAATATGGTCGTTGCGAGTAAAAGGTTTGCGCGTAAAAATATCCACAAAGCCACCTGGGTATCTCTTGATGGAGCCACTCGAAACCAGATAGACCGCGTGTTGATAGACTGCCGCCACAACCCGAACTTGATGACGGTACGAACGTACCGAGGTGCCAACGTCGACTCAGACCACTATATTATTGGTATGATGCACCGAGCGCGGATTGCATCATCACGGAAGACTGCATCCGCGAAACAGTTTACAGTCAACACGGCTGCCCTTCGCAATGAAGCGACCAGAAACAACTACGGTCAAGCGATAGGACTTGCCCTAAATACAGGAAGAGAATAGAAATGGACACGCCTTAAGAATACTGTCATTAGTATTGCTGACTCCATCATAGGCAGTAGTCGATAGGAACGATTGGTTCGATGACGAATGTAAGCTAGCGATTAAACGTAAGAATGTTGCGTACCGAGCAATGCAACAATCTCATAGAATGCGGAGATGAATTTAAAGAGCTCAGAAGATATGAAAAAACAGTTCACCGGCGAAAGAAAGCAGCCTGGGAGAAGAATCTCGTCCGTGAACAAGAACAGTACCAAGAGCAAGGACCGCACCAGGCGCGGAAGTTCTACCAAATAGTCCGCGGTATGACGCAATATACACCGCGTTGCACATAATGCAAAGTCAAAGAGGGTAATCTGATCGCCGATATAAAAGGCGACTTATCGTGGTCTAACGTTTTTAAGTACCGCGTATACGATTTTCTCCTCTAGTGTGGTGATGGCAAGTGATGGAAAAGAGTTCAAAACTCACTACACCATCTTTTTATAGACTTTAAAGCCGCCTCTGATAGCATAGCCAGAGTAGAACTTTATAAAGCCATGAGAGAATTCGGCATCCCAAATAAACTGACACGACTATGCAGGTTGACCATGACCAATGTTATAAGCCAAGTAAAAATATCCGGATCACTATCAAGCCCATTCAACATTTATAACGGGCTCCGACAAGGGGTTGGACTGGCCTGCGTCCCCTTCAACCTGGCGTTGGAGAAAGTGATCCGAGACTCTGACGTAACGGCGAGAGGAACAATCCTCTATAAGTCCATTCAGATACTGGTCCCTTAATTCAAATAGTGGAGCGCGAATTTGAAGTAGTCCAATCCTTTAACTATCTCGGGTCAAGTGTAGGAGCCGATAACAGCATGCAACCAGAAATACGCGCACGGTTCTTAAAGCCAACAAAGCCTACTATAGTCTGTCAAGACTCTTCAAATCCAGGAATTTAACCATAACATCCAAGCTGCTGGTATATAAGACAATGGTCATCCCAGTACTCACACTCTGAGACTTGGATGTTTAGCAAAAAGCATTCTGACCTTTTAGCCGCGTTCGAGAGAAAAGTCCTACGGAGAATTGTTGGCCTCGTATGTGAAGAAGGACAATTCCGGATACTCTATAATGATGAGATCTACGAGCGTTATCACGATGTCGACATCGTGAAGAGAATTAAGCTCGGTAGGTTCCGTTGGGCAGGACACCTAGCTCGCATGAGCGAACAGGATCCTGCTCGGAAAGCCCTTTGCGGTAGGATTTATGGAATCCGACAGCGAGGTCGGCCAAGCGTACGCTAGAAGGATGGCGTTGACCTGGATGCCCAGAGTTAAGGATGCCAAACTGAATGAAATCGGCTCGAAATTGGGACCGGTCGTGAGATTATTTGCGGGAGGCCAGGTCCGGACACCGGTTTTAGAGCCAAATATGGTGATACATATTAGATTTAGAGAACAAAAAATGTCCTGGTAAGGTGACAGTGTTTTTATCTCAAAAATTTTTTTTAATAGAAAACTAGGAAGCTTATTTTAAAAGCAAAAACATAGGCATTGGTAACTCCAGGAAGTTTTCATACATTTTTTTTAATTTTCCTCAATTCGCTACTTCAAAGTGATCAACACTAACAGAATTTTAAGAATTGGTATTTGTAATTCGCTCGAATAAGATAAAAATTTGAAAATACATACATACGAGTATTTCTAATCATATAGGTATTGACGAAATATGTACCACTTTAGAGTAAAAGAGAATTCTTGAAATTTTATAAAGTCTACAATCAAATTGTTTGATTATAGACTATATGTTATGGGCGAATAAAATGGTTGAAACTGCAGTCAGTTCACAATGAATTCTTTTTTACAAAACCAGAATAATTCGCATGTGAAAGTTTCTGGTGCTACATTACCGGTCGGGTGTTGGAAAAGTTTTTCATGTTCCTGAACATTGCTACAAATATTTCTGAACTTTTCCTAATTTTAAACGTTGTTCATTGCGTCTTTAATAATTTTTTGTATAATTTTTACAAACTCACCTATATGAAAAGAATTACGTCCTTTCTGCACACTTCGGACCTTTTATCCTTTCTCGGATAAAACGCGATTTTTTATGTTATTTTCCTCCCAAAAAAATATATTGCAACTATAACATCGATGAGATTTCGGGTCTCCAACTTCTTGGTGAAAAAATTATGACCACAACCGTTCAGTGATAGTTTAGACGTGAACGCAAATAATACAGGATTATAACATTTATCTTAGGATTATGTATAATTTTACAACAGAACTCCCGTTTTAAGATGAATGTGTACCTCGATCTGAAACCATTTTATATACTTTTTAATGTTGTGGTTATGGCAACAAGAAATTTAACCTCAATAATGTTATCTGCGAAATTCTACCGGCTTCGCTCTAGGCTACACAACTGACCTCTTTGCAATGTTTTTATAACTTAGAATTCGAAAGTTCCACACTTTCTTAACCAAATGGTTATCGTCGTTAAAAAAATGCTTCCTCGTAGTCCATACC
The DNA here is from genome assembly GCA_947095585.1 of Nephrocerus scutellatus. NCBI lineage: Eukaryota > Metazoa > Arthropoda > Insecta > Diptera > Pipunculidae > Nephrocerus > Nephrocerus scutellatus. The sequence goes on along the minus strand of OX352762.1, from coordinate 101,989,056 downwards.
GTTCTTCTTGCTTTGAACTGTACCTTTTGCACATGGCAGTCCCCCTTTTGCTGTGGCTTATATCTACTATACATCCATCAATGAGATTTTCCTGTGAAACAAAACTTTTTCTAATGAATTTCCTCTCAGCATCGTCCTGTGGAGATAGAGTTGGAAGAGCATCAGATCGCATACTATTTTATTATTCATCAAAAAGCGCTAGATATACACAATTTACACTTGGCTCGGCTCTGTCCTGATTCCATGGAGCTCCTCAATAGCTTTCAGCAAATGCAAATGGAAATAAACCATCATCATCAACAGTTGTAAATAGATTTCGCTGGTATTCTCCGTCATTATCTCTTTGGAAGTTTTGTTTATGTGTCTGATGTATGTTATGCCTTTGAGGTGATGAAAATTAATAAATTCATCCCGTTTCCAGATCTCGAGCGTAGTATGGGCTCTATCTTCATTACTCCTGAGGATACCAATAAACATCTGGATTTGGGTTAGTTTCATACAAAATTAACGTTGGGATGCATATAGTTTCCTTGTTTAAACATCATCAACAGCATCAGCAGCTGAGAAAATAGAAACTTCTGTGGATCACTGAATATTTATGCTCATACAACGACCGAGCGAACGGCGGGTTTCATTATTATCACATTCCTTTTACAATTTTCCGATCGTCATTTAGAATGTCACTACTAACTTTTTGCTAATTTAAATTTTATGTGTTAGTAAGGGTAGGGGTTTCCGACAGTTCGCTTATTTATTGGGGTTTTAAAGCCAATGATTAAAACTTCGATTTTTTCTGAATCTCTTCAATGTCAGCTTCGGCCGAGAAGAAAAAAAAATTTATTTCAACTTGAATGTTTTTCCTAACAAAAATTGTTTCTCGTCAAAATGGTTAATTGAAACACACGAACAATATGTCAAGAGTAACACCTAACTTTTAACTTCCCGGGGTCGGAGAGGTTCAATGGTTGGGAAGAGGTAATCGATATTACCTTGATTTCTAATGATAAACTATTCAGGGTTGATAACTGGACAGTGTCCGATATTAATTCCTACTCTGACCATAAGTATATAAGGTTTGATCTGAACCTCCAGACGGAGCCCATCGAAACCTTAAAAAATAAAAAGAACTGACTGAATAAAATTCGACAATAACATCCAGTAAAAATTAGGCAAATTACCCAATATTTAGATAACTTCGACAGAGGAATTGGACACGAGTATTGAAACGTTCGAGAAATCAATGAACGTGGCTCTGAAGGCCTCTTGCCCAATCAGTCGGAGCTAAAAGTTGACTCTCCGTGGTGGAGTGAAGATCTTAGTTAACTTAGGAGTATGACTAAGTCGATCTTCAATATCTGTTATAATAAGCCTTTTTTTACCTTCTTAGGCAGTCTTTATAAGGCTGCCAATAAAGACTGCCTAAGAAGGTACAAGAAGGCCATCAAAGAAGCCAAGCGACGCTCGTCTAACTTCAGTCAATCAATTGAAACTATCAAGGACTATGCTAGAATTTTTAAGATTCAGTCCAAATAGAGCACCTGTCCAACTTTTATCACGAAAGCTGACGGTGGCTGTACAGCATCTGCGGCAGACTCCCTGGATCTTCTCACAAATACACACTTCCCCACCAGCAGTTATCAATGCGTAGGTTGCATGCTGAACATCTGGTTTCTCGTGAGGTAGTAGATAACATCATAACCCGGGAAAAGGTTTCCTGGACTTTAAGACGTTTTTCGGGCCTGGATGGCATACAGTCGATTATGCTACACAAGTCACTGGAGCTGTCGTCTTCTTGGCTAATGAAGATTTTCAGAAGTTATCTCCTACTCAATTATTTCCCCGAAGCCCCCCCGGGTGGTTTTCATTCCCAAAGCAGACAGAAGAGTCCATGAATCAGCAAAGGATTTTAGGTCTCTAAGTCTCTCATAGTTCTTGCTCTGGAGCTAATTCAAGATCATTATATTAGGCAACGATATGAAGTAACACTAGCATCGATATATCAACACGCAAATCTCAGAGGCAGGTCCACGAAAACCGCCCTCCATGAGATAGTGCGAACGATTGAGCACACGATTAACTACATGTAGTTTACGCTAGCCACCTTTTTAGACATAGAAGAGCCTTCAACAATGTTCACATTGAGGTCATTAAGGAAGCTCTGACGCAGTCAGGAGTGAAATCCTTCCTTACGCAATGGATCATATCTATGCTTGGTAGCAGGATTATACATGTCAACTTTGACAGCTGTAACATTACCAAACGAGTCGACAGAGGCACCTCCCAAGGAGTGGTCTTCTTTCCCTTACTGTGGCTGATTAATTAACAAAATGCTACTAAGACTTGAAGAGGATAGGACGAAGATAGTTGCGTACGCAGACGACGTGGTGATACTCGTCTCAGGCCAGTAGCCTTCCGTGATCAGAGAAGTAATGGAAAGGGCCCTGGGTAAAGTCAGCTCCTTTACAACAAGCTGTTATATTGGAGTCAACCCTGGGAAGACTGAAATGGTATTTTTCACTACTAAATCCAAAATACCGGCCTTTATCTTTCCAAAACTTTATGGAAAAATTCTCAGCCTTACCCCTAGCGCCAAATATCTTGTAGTAATCTTGGATATGAAGCTTAGCTCTAATGCTGACATAGAAAACAGGTCTAAGAAAGCATGCGAAGCCCTCTATGCCAACAGCAAAACCATCGGCAGGAAATGGGGTCTTCAAACAAAGATGGCTCTCTGGCTGTACACAACTGTTGTACGGCTAATTCTTAACTATGGATCACTGGTCTGGTGGCCAGCGATGGGGAAGAAGTATAACACCTAACTCAACCGGTTACATCGATCAGCAGCAGTAGGCATCACATGAACTCTACGGTCTTGTCCGACCGAGGCCATTAACACCATCTTGAACCTATTACCTCTTGACATATTTATCAAGTATGTAGCGACGTGCAGTGCAGAACGACTCAGAAAATCTAGGTGGTACGCTACTAGACCATACAGGCACTGTAATATACTGCAGCCAGTACCTGAAGGCATCATCTACTGAATACTGCATCCCTAAATTTGGCTTCAACTCCTCGTTTAGTGTCGAATTTCCTACTAGGGGAAACTGAAAGATGGGGCAGTAAAGAGGCAATTTGACGCAACAATATTCACTGACGGATCCAAGATGAAGGACGGAGTCGGTGCAGGTATCTTCTTGGATGATCTAAACCTGTCAAGGTCATACAACCTACCCGATTCAGCTAGCTTCTTTCAAGATCCTAGCAATTGGGGAGGCCTTCAGGGCATTAAGACTCAGAAACGCACAAATCAGAAGGGTTATTATATGTGTGCCATAAGGGGCGATTTATGCGACCACAATAAACTCGAAACTCATACACCAGTGCCAAGACGAATTGGCATCGACCACCGTAGTATGGGTGCCAGGGCACAGTAAAAAAAAAAAAGGTAATGAGAAATCGGACGAATTGGCTTAGATGGGCGTCGCTATGGGCACCGGCTCTATGGAGAGGGTTAGCTGTCCAATGATCTCTGTCAAAGAACAAATTCGTTTATTCAAAGACGAGCCTCATGAAGGTTGTCCAAAAACAGCTGTTGTGCCAGAATACATCGACTCTGTGAGAAAACCGATTGAAGAAGTACCTCAAAAACGTATACAAGATCATGAAAGGTGATGAGTCATGGATATTTGCGCGTATGCAAAAGTGTATAGAACTTAAAGGCGAATAATTTTGAAAAACAATAAAGCAATTTTTGATGAAATTTTTTTATTTTTTGTTACTTTTTCTATAAACTTTTACGGCACGCCTTGTAATCATTGTATGTACACCAATGTATATTTTTTTTAAATTCAAACTCAAAGTAAAAAAAAAATATTTTTTTTAAATAATTTTATTTTCAAATGCGATTATCTCGAAAAATGTTCCTCTTCTATAATTGTTTTGACTAATGCAGTATTAAAGCCTGTTCAATTTCCTACAAATCCACACAATGTTTGTGTATTCGGCAGCAGTAGCAGCGCTAAATTAAAAATTTTGTATAATGAATTTTAACTTTTCAATTTTGTTTGAGGGGCAGTATATTCCATCGTCAGAGCTGCATGTTCAATCCTCCTTCCAACTGTTATACAGTTTCTTTTTTTTTGCCTTTTTCTTTCACCATTTAATTAAGTTATCTTGCATAACTTATCACTGAAGGAGTGATTGATTCTACCTTTGATATTAACGTTAACTGCATAAAAACTCTAAAGAGCACATTTGATTGATTGTGTTGATTGTGATTTGATTGTGTTTGCTCTCATGTATCATCAAAAATAGGCTACCCACCTAAAATGTCAAATTTCTCCTGTAGTTTGCTTTAAAATTCGGTTTCTCATTCCCATATTTTCGTTAGTCACAGATACAAAGCAACACCTACGAGACTATATACGCAAAACTTTTGACTAGTTATTCTCTTTATCAACGCTGATGTCCTGACTTTCAACTACACTGATCACACTGATTCATTTTCCAACTGTTTTCATAACCAGAGTACAGTTGTGAAGCCAAATTTAAAATTCAGGAAACATGCACAGGTAACATAACAGGAGGTTTTTTTGGGAATAAAAAAAAGCACACCAATTACAAACATTTTCGTTTTGTTTCCTGAGTACCTGGTAAGTTACATACTCGTCTCTAGATGCAGAAAAATCCTTGCAAATGTGAAAATAGCAATGCATCCTTCAAGTTTTTTTATGATAGCTGTTATCTGTTGAACGTATCTGATGTGCTGGAGTCCAATTTGCAATATTTTTTGCTCACCAAAACCTTTCCGGTTCTGACTTCACTATAATTGGGACACTAAAACTTTTTAAATTCTCTAAGAAAGAACAGAACGACAAGAATGTAAATTGGATCACTGTTTGTATGCGATTGTTTCTCTGTAAGGTACAATAAATTAAGTTTATCTCAATATTACATCTGTAAATGTTTGCTGTATTCTTATTCTAAAGATAGCTTCAATCTCGCTTCTACGCTAACCAAGTTTTTTTAAGTGTTGTATTTCGTTATAATCTAGACACATTGTTTTATGTATCATTGCAACAGCGTAGTTACTTATAATTCTATTCAACAAGCTAGGATTTTTTTGGTTATTTCAAATGAAAACCAAACTCTCAACATGCGTGACATAATCCAGTTGATTACCACGATAGATATACATGCCAATAGAAAAAATGCATGACCACATGTATAATATGAAATTCGATTTCTTCATGGTCGACATAATGATATACTTTTAAACATCGGACGCAATACCCGATCAGACGAAAAACAATACAAACAACACATTAACGTCAGTGTTCCCGGAAGTGAAATAATAATTTAATTTGAGCACCAAACATCGAGTACAAGTAAACAATTTGTCTGTGGGTTGGTTTAGAAAGGCACGTTTTGGGTGGGGATATGACAGTGACTGTGATACAAGTAGACTACCAAATGCTCTTTATAATCATAAGCAATATGCTGGGTGGCTGTAATTATAAACACTCTTTTCCCACACAGATCTTTATTCCACGCCAGTCAGAGCTTAATTCAAATTTTAGCAGGAGCATGAAGCCATAAAACTCTGTCAATTTGTCAATTATTATTTATTTATTATAATGTTTCTCTGTTGGTGTTATATACCGAAAAACATTCTATTGCAAATCCTACAAATTATTGAACCTTACCCTTGTGACACATGCACAAAGCCCACTGCATTAACGTAATGAGTATGATTGCCGTATGGGCGTCGAATTTATTCTAAAATATTTAAATGGTTACTTTTTTTGTATCTGAAACAAATTCCCCGTAGGATATCCTGATATATTTGAATTGACTATTAGTTTACATGGATTTACGCATTTTTTGATTTGCTATGTTTAACTTTACTGACATTATTATATCCCTCGAGGACGGTATCTATAAACATTCTCTGCAGGAGGAAGAGTTTAATTTCCAACAACTAATTTCATCAGAATGCCGTAAAATACTGTATTTTCAATCATTCATTCAAAAACTGTACACCAATTAAAAACATCATCACCATATTTTTTTGGCTATACAACTACGATGTGGTTCCCGATTGCTATTTCAAGCCGATGTCATATTGATTCGATATATTGGGTGTGTAAAAAGGTGTTATCTTTTTTTAATAACAAAATTAGAACACTTTTTTTGGGTACCTTAGGTAGGTAGGTAGAGTGGTGAACGTCGCTGTACTTGCGAGGTCCTGAATAAGCACTAGAGTGCGCCATTTTGATACCAAAAATTTCTGGAAACCTAGCATAGATATTTGTGCGGTTTAAATCCAGTCTGTAGCGTTGAGATACGAGATAAATTCGATTATCTTTTTATCTGAGAACTCTTTCAGGTCGACGAAAAAAGGGTTTACCTTAAGTGCGTTGTCCTGTCCCTGCTAGGACCGGACAAAAGTGTATGAGAGTTTCTTTCTCATTTGCATCCTTATAACTTGAACAGAAGTTGTTGTACGTTATACCCAACTTGGCAGCATGACTGCTCACTGACCAATGACCTTTGCTGCTAATTCTTAATCCTTAGTTTCCGGCTGGCCTCCTTTATTGCTAAGATCTATTGACTGAGCTCATTGGACAGCTATCCCTCATCATAGAGCCTGTCCATAGCGACGCCCTTTTTAGCCAATTAATCCGCCCTCTCATTTACCTCTATGTTACTGTGCCACGGAACCCATACTACGATGAAGTCCAGAAATTGTCTGATCGAAGTCAATTCTTCTTGGCACTGTTTTACAAGTTTCGAGTTTATGGTGGTCGCATGAATCGCCCGCCCTAATGGCAGATTGAGTATCAGCACATAGTTGTTTGAAAGTGTTTGATAATACAGTTAAGTATCAGTAATTTTATCATAACTCAGGAGCACTTTGCAGTCCAGGATTATCATTTTCGGTTTTTCGACTATGATTTTTTCCTAAATTATTGAAGTACTTGATCCATTTTTGATCGCATGTAATCAAATCTTGAAAATAAGCTTCAATCTCGTTTCGTGTTTCATTAGCGATTAGCAAATGGATGTTTGGTTCTTCAATTAATAATAGCGTTAAATAAAATCGACCTTTTTTGGGCAAAACCTCTTGCAGTTATTTTTTTTCTTGTGATTTAGATTTAGTTTAGCGTTGCAGGCGCTATTGATGTTCCAGCTTCATAAAAAGAGGGATACGCGGCCGGTGGTTTGACGTGAAACGTCGATGTCAGCGAGTCACTTTAAGTGTAATGGATTGAAATGAAAACGAGACATTACCTACGTACTTAAAAAAAATTAATACAAAACAGACACGATGGTACATAATTATGTATTTCGATTAATATTCGACGACAATTTTGTTTAACATTGGCCTGTGATATGAGAAATAAGATACGTTAGGCATAATATCAACAATACATGTCTGGTGAACGTACAATCTATAGTGAAATTGTCTAGTGTTGTTGGTTCTGAAGGCACGGTAGAGGTGCTCGCGATGTCTGAGAGTAATTTGCGACGCTCTCAAAATAGTCTCGGAAGCTCGACACCGAATATAAGGGTACCAGTGCGTTGCAAATAGCCTCTTATTTCCAACAGTAGGCAAGATTTATATTTTCGGTTAGTTTTTGAAGGTGTGGTGCTGACATATTGCATTTTAATACTTTTTTAAATTCTCGACATTAACTTCGCGTGACCGTTTGTTTGTCTGTCTCTCTGTGGGTCTGTGTATTGTGGAATCATACGAAAATTGTTTTAACCCACTTTCCAAAGCCCGATTTTATTGAAATTTTTCACACATGTGTATTTCCGGAGACAACACTTTCTATTAAAATTTGGACCCTGAGGCCCGAGGGGTGCCCATATATATCTTTTAAAAATTAACCCGATTGTTTTAAATTTTATACACATGTGTATCTCCGATGAGCAACACTTTCTGTTCAAATTTTGGGGACCCCATACAAATTTTTTAAAAAAATTAACCCGATTTTCTTCAAATTTTATATACATGTGTATCTCCAATGTACAAATTTTTTTTGTAAATTTTTTGGAGTGAACAGTCCCTGAGGCCCAACGGGTGCCCATGTAATTTTTTTAAAAATAAGCCCGATTTTCTTTAAATTTTGAACAAATTTGTATCACTGATGAACAAAACTTTAATTTGTTAAAGGGATCGGGCCCTGAAGCCCGAGGGGTACCCATATAGATTTTTTAAAAACTAGCCCAATTTTTTCAAGTTTTAAACACATGTGTATCAGTGATGGACACAACTTTTGTAAATTTTTTGGAGTGATCGGGCCCTGAGTCCCTGAGTGGTGCCATGTATTTTTTTTTCTAATTTTAAACACAAATGGATCACTGATGGACAAAAATTTTAGTAAATTTTTTGGAGTGATCGGGCCCTGAAACCCGAGGGGTGTCCATGTAAATTTTTTAAAAATTAGCCCAATTTTATTCAAATTTTAAACACATATGTATAATAACCTATTAAAATTAAAAATTCTAAATTCTCTAATAGGAGAAAAAGGGTTTCCCAACGAGAGCGCCGGATTCTCTTATATTCAAATTCAAATTTTTGTATATAAATTTTAAAGAAAAAACAAAAAATTTTTGTATTAAGCAAACATTCTCCATATTCTTAAATCGCGTGGTCTGTACGGGGTTGTTTTTTTATTGGCTTACTTTACATTTTTACATAAAAGTAAGATCAATCAAAATAAACTCTAACACGTCTGAGTTTTGAGCTATACTGAATAGAAAGGAGCAATAGCGCTGCTTTTGTCTAATCTGCGCGGTTCGCCTTCCCCACCCGCCCGCGAATCAAACACAACGTAAAGGTCTTATCAATGAGCTGACCATATAAAGTTAAATAACAACACTACACTTTCCCCTCTAAAACTAATAGTTAGGGAATTATTAAGGCAAGACGATATAGAACCTTTCCTTACGCTACTATTTTTGTTCACGTATCTCCATGTTTCCATTTTTTGTCAAAAAACCTAAAACATTTGCCCTCCACTAGTTGGGTTCAGTTCAGTTGAAAACTTTTATGCTCTATTCTCATTGCACAATACCAGAATGAGGAAGCTGCATACAGAATTAATCTTTGGCTTTCAAATTAATTTTCTTCATGATAGCTTCACGATATACAAGCGAAGCATATTTACATCTTTTGCACTCTTTAACTACCTTTAAAAGGAACAACTGTTTGTTTGGGTGGTATACACAACCATATGTGAAATGTAAAGCTGTTTTTTCCGGGTTTATTTACATCTGAAATGTGAATTATTCGTGATGGCCAAAAGACGCCACTTCATGTGCTTGTGTTCATTGGGTGTACTCCTGTTTGACTTCTACTGTCTAAGTCGTAGTAGTGTAGCAGTCCTAATCATTACTGTATGTTTTATATTTCCAGACAGGATACCTTCTTCAAAACATTTGGTACTTTCCGTGCCCGCAAAACATTTTCGTAGCAATTACACAAAAGTTTTGTTCTACTCAGGTTTTATTTAGTGTCTCAAGTTTCCGTATGCTCTTCTATGCTTGGACTTTACGTAAGGACGCTCTTCCAGTGTGTATTTACAAAGCAGGAAGATAATAAGATGTCATATAACGCTGGTTGAATTTCTGTTGGCTTTGGTTTTATTCGTCTCGGTTTAGTAATTAAGATGGATGTTCTTATACACCACTGTAAAATTTTGTATGTTTTGTTTTTGTTTTAGAAGTTGACAAGTTGAGTTAATGTTATATTCCGTATTTTTATGACTTATATTATATATTTACATATAAAAGTTCAAGACGTTTCCTGTGTGAACAGCTTGAGGTTATCTGTAATCAACCGGATTGGACACACTGTGCTTGATAATGAAGGAGACACTTATGTTGCGTTGTTGTTGTTTTATGTTTTTTTTTTATTCCAGCAATTATGAGAAACGTCTTTATTTCCTGATTATAACGTCACTGTCTTTCGTTAGTTAAGGAAACTGGCTGTTTTTCCATTCTTTCTTTGGTTTTGCTCTATGCAGACGTACGCAAAGTTAATAGGGTACACAACGAAAAAGAGAAACACTTTATTATTTTTAATCACGATAAAAATCCGAATAAATATAGCGAGATTCGCGAGAGCCGCTGCTGATGTTGTTTATGACTTAACATTTTATAATTTTTTATTAATTTGCAATGTACTTTAAATATCGTCTACTTAGACGGCGTAGTTAATTATCTCTTTAACATATTGAAGACATGTCTATTTATCACAGAGAGTCAACCTAAACCTAAAAATATTTTGTTTATATTATCTATCTACATTATTATGAACACCGTAAAAAGATCTGTGGTAATTAGATCTATTATAGTGATTGCAACAACAACTAACCAGCGCTTAGTGTCGATATACAACAATATTGCTCTGTCGTATTCCTAGACGTTGCTCAGGCATTCGATTTAGTCTGGCATGTAGGCCTTGTATACAAAATTCGAATGTTTTACCCTCTAACTTTCATACCATTTTAATAAGCTATTTAGAACATCGTAAGTTTGCCATTAATAATAGTTTTACGTCCGGAACAAATCCCATTAATTCTGGCGTTCCATAAGCAATGGTCCATTCCTCACCTCCTTTACACTTCCGATTTACCTACGCAACAATGTTCTTACTTGAACATTTGCAGATGACACAGCCTTTTTATGTCCAAGTAAGAGTCCGACAACTGTCTCAGAGAATTTATGCTATCAACTCAAAAGTGTCGAAAAATGATTATCAACATTGAGAATAAAAATAAACTAAACCAAAAGTAGCCACACAACATTTACCTTTAATAAGAGCAGCTGCCCATTAGCAACGATTAGTGATCACCCAATTACTTAAAAAATAAACGTCAACTATCTAGGATAGAATATTTTAATGGAAAAGGCACATAGAAGCGAGGAAAACCTAAAAAAAAATAAAAGCTGCTTAAATGTATTGGCTACGAGGTAAAACGTCGCAGCTAATCTAAGATAGTAAAGTATTACTCTATAAGTCAATCCTAAACCCAATTTGGTCTTATGGTAAACAGCTATGGGGTACTTTTGCCTCTTAGAACGTGGACAAAATACAACGCGTGCAATCAACAATCCTAAGAAAGATAACTGGAGCACCGTGGTTTGTAAACAACGCCAAAATCCACATGAACATCAAAGTTTCCATGATCCAGGAGGAATTTTTATCACAATGCATGCGCTACTCTATACGTTTAAAAAGACATCCCAACGCTTTACCAACTAACTTGCTTAATCGTCGCTATTGTAAACGTTTAAAGCGTAAAATTACCTGAGATATAGGGAAAACTTAATACTCCCGTGACTGATTGCCCCAAATTTTTCATAAAAAATTAACCTAATACAAAACTATTTAATAACGAGCATATGTCCTTCCTTCTTGTGGATTAGAGTCGAGCGCTTGTTTCATGGTATCGTCTTCTGATTTTCTGAAAGTGTGGCCAGGTCCAGGTCCATTTCTATCATCTGATGTTGACCGCGATTGCTTCCTGCAGCGTAACTCTCCACAAATCCTGATTGGTGATAATGTCCGGCCTTATTGTTGACGTAATTGACTCTATATCTGAGTACTGAGCGGACGTTAGATCTTTAGATCGTTAGCTTTAGGTTCAAGGAGATTTGTGAGAAGGTCTAGACATTAAATGGTGCACAATCTACTAGTTTGTTTTTAAATCAAAGGCTATGGCAACTTTTTTTTAACGATTTGCTTAAAATTTTAACAGCTCGTCAGTCTGTTATTCCGCGGCACGAAACAATCATGTTTTTGCTTGTGGAGCGTTTCGAAATATTGAAAATTTAATATCAATGTCAGTGTTGTGTAGCCGAAACCGTGCGAAATAAATATGGGTCGTGAAAGAGCGCCAAGTGGAACCGCTGATGTTAAATTGGTGATGAAAGTTCTTTAGAAAGTCTTGCTATTGGATAACAGAAGTGGTCGTTGAGCTCGGACAGGTCGCGGCTGTGGCCCATAGTTTGGGACAGAATCCATCGACCTCAACTCGACGCCAATCACAGCAACTGGTCATTAGTTGCACCAGCCTGAGCAGAATACTGCACAAAGACCTCGGATTATTTGCTTTCAAGGTGTTTTCTCCTGTAGGCTTACTCGAAAAAAATAGAAACTCGCCGGTAGATGTTCGCTTTCCTCTACTCCAGGCCATCTCACCACACTAAGCCCGGAAATGTCTAGATGGTATGTATCAAATTCTTTTGTTAATTGTGCAATCGTTGTTGTCTTGACGAGCCTGTGAATGTTCCAAAGCATGTTGTTTTTCGTGGTATAAAGGTCTTTGATGATAATTTCCCCTGCGGTGTACGTAGCGTTTTAATGCGAAGAGATGTACTTTTGGCCTTACATCACTTCACACCCTGTAACTCTTGAACACTTCTAGCTACAAGGTTACTGTTGATCCTTTTTGGAAAAAAATTTAATTTCTAAGATCATATAATGTACATTTTTTTAAACTCTTAAAGCCATTATCGATATAAACGTCGTCAAATTCAGAAAAAACGAAACGAGTTTGCGAAGATGTTAATTCAACAACATATGGATTGAATTTAGACAATGTTGAAGGTTGTGAACGTTTGTCAATCCATTCCTCGTAAAAGTAGCTTCATCTTCTTTTCTCATCCATTTTAATTGAGTTTACTTGTAAGTAAAGTTTTACATTACTTTTTTGTTTTTTTCTTAAAATTCATTTTACAAACTTTTAATTTTAGCTCTGCTCCTGTTGATCCAATGTGTAAACATTGTGCTATGGATTTGTAGAAAATTGAATAATTTTTAATACTACATTTGTCAAAAAATATCATCTGAGAGCATTTTTTGAGATGCTCGCGTTTGAAAATACAACTAAAAAAAATAAAAATTGTTTTGACTTTTACGACGTTTAATCAGTAATAGTTTCATGGATTTAAAAAAGTTTATGTTGTTTATCTTAAAAATTCAATTTTCTTTTAAAAAATACCAATACTGGCCTTGTTATTAGAAGCGTTCAAGAGTTATACTTATATGGAAGTCATGTAAGGTCAAAAGTACGTTCGCGTCATTTTACAAACTATCGATTTTAACCCTGCTCCTGTTGATCGAATCTAGAAACATTGTGAGGTGGATTTGTAGAAAATTGAACAGGCTTTAATACTGCATTTGTCAAAAAAAATTATCCCAGAGCATTTTTTGAAAATAATCGCGGCTTAAATAATTTAAAAAAAGTACATTGTTTAATCTTAAAAATTTAATTTTCCTCCAAAAAATATTAACAGTAACCTTGTAGCTGGAAGTGTTCAAGTGTTATAGGGTGTAAAGCATGTAAGAGCAAAAGTACGTTTTCAATCATTTCACAAACTTTCAATTTTAATCCTGTTCCTGTTGACGTATTGCAGAAATATTATGAGGTGAAGTTGTAGAAAATTCAATGGGCTTTAATACTGCATATGTCAAAAAAATTATCCAAGAACATTTTTCGAAATAATCGCGTTTGAAAATAAAATTTTTAAAAAACCTTTATTTTTTTGACTTTGACGACGTTTATATCGGTAATGGTTCTAAGAATTTAAAAAATAATTACATTTTTTTTACCTTAAAGATTAAGTTTTCCATCAAAAAAGACCAACAGTGATATTGTAGCTTGATCAATGGTTACAGTGTGTAAAGTGATGTAAGGTTAAAAGTACGTATATCTGTTTTAAAACTCTACGTACACCACAAAACAATTGATAAAAACAATTCTGTTTTGAATATTCCTATGCGTGATACCATTTAAGAATCTGCATTAATGTCGAAAGTTTTTCTGATAGTGGGTCAACTTTCTGTAGTACATTGTTTTTCCGCCAGAGCTACTTAAAAATTAATCAAAAAATTTTGGGAAACAAAAAGACAGCACAAATCTATTGTTTTAATTTGACAGAAGATAAAAAAGTTAATAAAAATGACTCCCTACTCTACTCTTCCAGATCGTTAAAATAAACATAAACAAAAGAACTGTTGGTTTTTTTTAAATTAATTTTTTAGTGGCGGCGTATGCGATTTCACCCAAAAATACTAAAAATAACTTTTTAACCATCAACAGTTCGATAAAACTTCATTTGGCTATTTTGGTTGGAAATGACCTCGCTATTACCCTGCTTCGTTTGTGCCACGAACCCTGTGTATACCCTGTATAAATGTCTATAAAAAACATATTTTGAGCACTGGAAACAGATAATGTAAAGTTTAGTTTTGTAAGACATAAATACTTATTGTTAACGTAACAAATTCAAAACAGGAAACGGGAAACGAAACCGATCACAAAGAATAAGAAGTTAAAACAATAGAAAGGATTAATACTGGAAAATAACGCTTGTATTTAAGTACCAATATACGAGTATATATATATATACATTTAAAATTTTAAAACTTTTTTCTCCAGTGTGTGTCGTTCCTTTTGGTTTGTTTTCAATTGGTTTTCTCTGCCCCACAATAAGCATTCATATAGGACACAGAATCAAAAGCTGAAAATAACCGCAAAGAGAAAAATTCAAAGCTATACTCAAAAGCTTTTACTCCATGTATGTAGCGTACGTCCCATACGCGAAATAAGTTCCCTAGCCATATTCCCACCTGTAATACATAACTATAATTACTGCTGATCCGAAGGAATAAGAGGTGCGGGAGCTGGCAGGAAAGTAAAAGAAATTAGCGCACAGGATATACGACCGGAGATGAATTATTGCTGTATATTGTTGCTGACTTCATTTCGATATAACTAACTGTTAGCTGCCATTCCTTAATAATAATTAAGAGTCCATAAAGAGGAAAACTTGTGTTTTGTTTGTTTTGCAAAATGCCAAAGGATTTTCCGCACGTTTTGCTATGTGTAGAAATTCCTTAATTGTCGATTTCATCTTTGCCATGGCATAGTCATAGACCGTGCAGTGGAAGGATTTCTTAACGTGACTAGCACGAAATTGAATTGTATAACTTTGAGAACGTAGAGAACGATAAAGGCGATAGAAACGCCAAAAGTTGTTTTTATATTAGAAGGTTTCCTTTTTGACAAGTCTTTTGAAAAAATTTGTTGTTCAGCTAAATAACATATTTCCTCTTCATCAGCAAAACCATACAGAATGTTAACAGAATGTTTGTTTTCATGTCAGGGTTCTATGCATTTTGAACGACGTTGATGATGGCAATTTTTTAGCAGCTGCTGTTGAGTTGATTGAAAATTGTTACGATGGAAATTTAAGTCTTTTCGCAAAGTTTTCTTGACGTTATTCCCGATATTGAATGATTATCGGTGTGTGTTATTATTGGCATACCAAATAAAATATTACGTTCTCGGATTGCAGAAGTTTAAACTGATTTGACTGTCGGTTGATTTTTTTATTGAAGTATTGGCTCAGAAACAGCGAAAAACCTGCTCTGAGAGTCTTTTGCAGTACTGCGATAAGATGTTCTCTACCAGCACCAGTCATGGATGTTATGGTAGACCTTAGTAAAAGTAGTACCGCGTTTTATATCTAAAATATCTGGTTAGAGTGAATTTTCGTTCCATTTCCATATAAACATATAATGATAAATATTTTTTTAAATTTAAATAAAAATAAATCCTCGTTGATAAAAAACTAAAAAAAAAATGCGATTATTTGTTTTGTTGTAATACCGGTATAGACATAGACCACTTACTTGTTATTTCGCAACAGAACTATTTTTAATTTTAATCTTGCTTATAAATAAATCAGTTGAATTTGTGCGTTGGTGTTGGCATTTGGTCAGAAGTCTAACGAAAACATTTCTCTTCATTCAAAATCAAATATTAAGTGACTGCGCTATTGAGTTCAGACTAATCGTTAGAAGAAAGAGGATTTAAAAATACTTTAGAACAATAAATGGTATCATTTAACTGAAAAGTGAATGTTTCTAACAAAAATTCGTTGTTTCATTTATTTTTGTTACCGTTTAATATATTCAATGTTCGTTTCCTTAATAAATTTCAGTTCTTATCCATTTTGACATGATACAAATTCGTGTTTTTGAGGATTGCATGTATTAATAGAGGTTTGCATGTGTGAACAAATCGCATATATAGGTAATATATGTATAGAACGGATGCAAATGTGAAAATATATATACAATAAGTGGCACAACACAAAAAAGTAAAATAAATTAGAAATTATTGAATAAAATATAGCTTTTTATATTTCCACCTACAAACATGAATCACCGACTTCCTGTTTCCATTGTGCAGTGGGGATATACTTCAGAATAAAACCTTCCCCATACGCGAGAGGGAAGAAGGTATCATTATCATACTTGGCTATACAACGCGTGTCCGGTCCTGACCACCCACAAAAAATCTATCCATCCGTTCCGCGATCGCATCATTATAGAGTCTCCGGAATCGTCCTTCCTCACATAAGAGGTCAGAATGCTTTTTGCTAAGCACCCAAGTCTCAGATCCATGTGTAAATACTGGTAGGACCATTGTCTTATAGACCAGCAGCTTGGATGTTATGGTTAAATTCCTGGATTTAAAGCGTCTTGACAGACTAAAGTAGGCTTTGTTGGCGGTACTCAACAAAGTTATAACAAGATAATTGCTGAATGTTGTGATATCTCCTTTCTTATGTATGAAGCACAGGTTGCCTCTTTGCCAGTCTTCTGGCATCGCTTCTTCTTCCTATAATTGCCCTATTATTTCATGAATTGCTTGGTGTATTACGGGACCTCCTGTTTTAATCAGCTGCGCTGGGATACCGTCTGATCCCGGGGCCTTATTATTTTTGAACCGATTTATTGCTCTGCCAAATTAGTCTATGCTTGGTGGCGGCAGTATGGTGTAGTCTTCGTCATTGGTGGAGCCTTCAATTTCTCAGTTAGCTGGCCATTTAGCAACTCGTGAAAGTGCTGTTCCCATCGCTCTAAGATGCCTTTTGTATTTTGCCTTTAGCAACGCGGTGTAAATTGGGTCATACAGCGGATTCTTTGGTATAACTTCCGTGCCTGGAGCTGTTCTAGTTCATGGACGAGATTCTTCTTGCAGGCTGTTTTCGTTCACCGTTGAACTGTTTTTTTAAATCTTCTGAGCTCTTTATATTCATCTTTTCTATGTGATTGTCACTCGCTAGCTTACATTCGTAATCAAACCAGACGTTCCAATCTCTTCGACTACTGCCTAAGATGGAGTCGGCGTTCTATCAACACGTGGTCTACCTGGTTGCGAACGGCTCTATCTGAAGTTACCCAGGTGACTTTTTAGATATTTTTACGCGTAAACCTTGTCCCCGCAACGACCAAATTATTCCTCGCTGCCATCTATAATTTTCGTTGTCTATTGTCATTAGTGTTCTCTTGTAAGCTATAGGTGCCAATATACTGCCTTAATACTGGCTTCCTACCTATTTTTGCTTTTATATCCCCCAAAATGATTTTTTTCGACTGATTTAGAGAATTCTTTTTTTTTCATCTTCTGGGGAATCCTCCGCAGGTGTGTGAAATTTTATGAGGCTTATGTTTTTAAATCTGCCCCGCACGGGAAGGGTGCGTAGGCCGTTAATTTACTGATTTAAAGCCAATAACGGTGGGTTTCATTCTTTTGCTGATGCATTAGATGCATATTTGGGGTTTTGTAATAAAGGTTTTTACGGGCGAGGTTATTGGTCTCACCCCAACCTTACTTTGAAGGGACTAGCCCGATAATTCAGCTTTTTTTGTACTGGAGGAAAATTACCGGCGGCCATCACGTGGAGGTTTGATCGCACTTCTACCAGTCAGAGATAGTTACGGCCACCAGCAATTCTGAAGCATTCTGTGTTATTCGCCCTATTCTGCTGATGGCTGACCGCTAAGGAGTTATACTATAACCTATAATTTTATTCCACCTGCCGATAAGAAATGTGAGTCTACATTTACATAAATAACGTTTAAACAAACTTTAATTTTTATTTATATAGATTTACTAGCTGTTCCCGGGCGCTTCGCTACCCGCACACATGAACCCTCTTGGAGAGAAAAGAGGGGAAGTGTAATAAATCCTATAAATTTCCCCCACCTGTTAGTAATATACATTGAAAATCCAATTAAATCGGTTGGGAAATGTGAGTTTCCGTAAATAACAACTGCACAAAATATATTAAAAACTTTTATTTAACTTGACTTTTTGTATTTTTAAATTTTCGACTTATTTGAGGTCCTTATTAACCACCTTTCATAAGACCTCGAGAGCTGGAATATTGTGAGCATCTAAGTGCCAATTATAATTTTTTATATTCAGCGTGTGACGTGATTCGCGTTTTGCATGTGGCGCGTGTGATGGGTTAAAATATGGCCATTTTCTCGCTTTTTTAGGTCCTTTTGAACCATCTTTCGCAAGACCTAGACCTAGACCTAGTAGTTCAATATCAAGGTTAAAGATGACGCAGGCTAGTCCATTCCATTTGTCGGAGCCCCTTATAGATATTAAATAGGCTTTGTAGTGACCTGGATACTTAGCTTATAACTTTGGACATGGTCATTCAACATAGTTATTCAATCACATATCATTTCATTTGGAACTTTCTCCTGGTTTTATAAATTTCTACTATGGGTATGCTATATATATATATATATAGGAGCCTTTAAAGTCTATAAACGGAGTGTGTAGTGAATTTTAGAAATTTATCCATCGCTTGACTAGGTCTAGAAGAAGTTATTAGTTTCTGATTTGCCTGGGGTGAAGTCCAAGTCAAACTGCTATGGGGGAATAATGACTTTAGAGTATGAGCTATCCTGTATCAATAATGTTACACCATGATATTTTATGAAATTTGTAATGTCTCATACTTTGTGGCACAGGATGCCTCTTCTTTAGTATTCTGGGATCATTTTTTCCTCTCATATTTGCGCTATTAGTTCATGAATTACTTGGTATAGTGCAGGTTCTCTAGATAATATTAGGTACGCTTAATACTTTACCGGGTATTGCGCAGCTCGAGCTCCATGCATTGAGCATACGTGCCATGAGATAATTCTTAAAATATTAGAGTTGGTGTTCTGTATGCGTTTTGTGTTTTTGTGTTTATGTGTTTTTGTGTGTTTTTACGGGAGAAATTAATAACCTCGGATCCAATAATTCAGTTTTTTGATTTCTGGGGGAAAATCATCGCCGGGGTAACACTTGGAGGTTTGATTTCCATAATATATACGGCCTGTGCATGCAAACTTCATGTTATACACCCTAATCTGATGATGGCGTGAATGAGTGTCAAGGGAGTTATGTATGTTTTTGGAATCACAGGACAATTCACCATTTTACTAACCCAAAGTCATTACGAATGTCAGCAAATAATAAGTAATTGTAAAACACTTCGTTTTTCGGGTACAAACTTATACATCGACATAAGTATAAATTTTCGTTTTGAGATGCTGAAAATACTATCTCTAGGTCGTGTAAATGTACCCCAAAGTAGTGAAAACAATCAGACAAACAGGGATCCAGTCAAGTTAAATAAAAGCTTTTGAAAAGATGTGTACTTGACGGAAAAGGAACTCATTTTCATCAATATCTTGACTTACAAAGTAAAAGCTAAAACAAGAGCTAAAAAGTTCAAACGATGTCCTCTTAACCTTTGCATTCGCTGATGAAAAGAAATTATGAAAGACGTTTAACGTTTCCCACATATATGTATACATATACGTGTTCCAACATAATACAGCGCGAGAGATTAAAAAACTTCTATTGCATTTATAATAAACCATCATTTAGCAACACTTTGAGATTTTCAACTTCAGGCGAGTTCCTTCTTCACTCATAGTGTTGCTACGTTGATTTGTTACAGCTGAAAGTGAATAATTTTATGTCAGTTTAAATTTTAGTCACCAGGTGATCACCAGAATTCTAAGAATTCTCACAACGCTGTAACAAAATTTTCTTCACTTTTGGTATACCTACTCTTAGTCGAAACCTATTGCTTGTCTAAATTCGTGACTAATCTTTCCTTCATTGTCTATTTAACTTTCGAAAGCAACAAAATTTCTTAAGATGTTAGGTTGAAGTTCGCTGCTCTAAGATAGCGCGCTTTCAGACAGAATAAAAGAACGTCCCTTACCAATTTTTGCTGCTAGTTTCCTAATTCCATGGTTTTTGATTCAGTTTAAACAATCAGCATGTAAAGTCTTATTTGTCATGTACCCACATCAATATAAAGCTATCAAGGTTACAAAATTAATTACCCAACTTGGTACTTTTTTCTTAATATAATGATGACAATGAGTATACTCTTAAAGTTGCTGAGTCTCACAATTTTAATATCAACAGGATAGGTATCCAATTAAACGTTATTCGTAAAACATACCTGAATGAAATTTCTTGTAAGCCAAACATTATCCTACAAATATATTAAATTTTTATCACTTGTCTAAAAGATTATACCAAACAATAACAATAACGAACGAAAAATCGATTATATCTCAATAGATTCAAGTTTTATTTTCTAAAGCACAACATCAGAAAACAGCGACTTAAGGACAATATACGTGCAATATAAGCAGATGGACACCTACACTAAGTGATAGACAAAAAATAACAGTAAACAAAAATAAAAATTGTTCATTTGAAAAGTTTTCTCAATTTAGAAAGATAAGAATTCTTCTATAGCCATGATACCGATAACTGCAAAGCAATTACCCTCACATTGGGAGCAGCGAGTAATAATACAAAGAGAAAGGAACACATTAAAAGGACATACAAAATATTCTAAGACGACAAAGTTTAAGAAAAACTACCCCCAAAACTACATCATTACATTATGTTCGGCAATTGCATTGCTCTCATAGATGGCTGTCTTCAGAATGTTTTGTCATCTGTGTCGCTTTACACAAAGATTGCAGACGCTATTGGTCGCCATCAAATTACAAAGACACAAGCTTGTAATAGCCAATGAACAGGCACGGTTTTGCCCAATCGTATTGCGTGTAATCATTCAACAGTCGGCTGAGTATCGTTCTTCTCTGTTTATGGTGAACAAATATTTTTCTTAATTCCAATGTTCAGCTTAAATTTTGAGTTTTAATGCTACACAGTTCTTGTCAATCATCGTCTGCATGCACCATGCAGTACTACAGTCGATAAAAGGTTCAAGGATTAAAAATAATTTCTGAATTAAAGTAATTTATGGAAATATATTATCGGCAATATATTCGGTCATATTCCCAAATAAAAAAATAATTATAGGTCTTCCTTACTCTTTTCATTTACTTTTTGTTTTAAAATATGTAAAATGGTAAACATTCAAAAAGGTACTGGAACACACTTTAAACCACATAAGTGGGTTTTGACAAAAACTTCGAAAACATATGATATACAGTTTCATTTTGTAATAAAAATAAAAAAATTAAGTCGGTGGCTTAAAAAGTTCTGATAAATATTTATTTCATCTCGCCATATCAAATTCAAAAAGCTTGCAAAGTAAAAATATTGTTATGAAATTAAGGCTTTCGAGTTCGTAACACAATACAAGTTGATTAATTCGCATATTAAAACTTTTATTAACGAAATGCAAAAACAATAAAAGTTCACAAATTACACTGGTGATTACTTATTATGCAACATTACTTCACTTGGGTGGTAGCTCTATCTGCTTTCGGGTACTTTTTCAAGTAGTCGGTTGAGATTCAAATAATAACTAACTTATGTGATAATTATAGTAATTCACAGTTTCGCAAAGATTCTAATCTTTTCTACTGTGCTCTATTCGAACAACTTAGAGTGCTCCAGATCTTGCGATCAATTTTTATTTTCATTGCTGTCAAACCAGTGATGACAGAGCGCTCAAATTTACACTAATGACAGTTCATTCCATTGTTTACAAACAGAAAAAAGTTATCCGCAATGGAATTCAAGCGTAATAGTGTGATTCCTCTATTTTTGGCTGGAAAACCACAGCCGCAGATTGTTAAGCAGTTAAAACATATGCATGTCTAACGGCCTTTCACCGCTGGTTTTTTTGGACCGTGGCATCAAGATAAATGCTCAAATTTATCGGGATCATTTGTTGGAAGGAGCGCTGAAGCCTTGGGCACAAAAACATTTCGGCCGCAGAGCCTGGACATTTCAACAGGACTCGGCGCCGAGTCATAAAGCGCGCGTCAATCAAGATTGGCTGAGAAACAACGTTCCGCGGTTCATTTCCACTGCCCAATGGCCATCAAACTGACCGGATGCAAATTCGCTAGATTTCTCGGTTTCGGGTATTTTGAAGAGCAAAGTTGGGACAAAAAAATACCAAAGTGTCGATCATCTCAAGCAAGCGCATCGCCGGCAATGGGCCAAAATACCGCAGAGCCACTTTCGTGCTGTATGCAATAGTTTTGTCGGCCGTTTGAAGGCCATAATCACGGCTAAATGTGGCTAAATCGAAAACTGCTAATGCAATTCAAAAATCTAAATATTTGTGAACACTTTTTACTTTGATTCAATTAAATTCATCAAAAAATAAAAATTCTGTGGCGTTTTGTTTTGGCAACACTTCGTGTAAGTCTGTACATGTGTATCTCCGATAGACAAAACTTTTAGTAGACATTTTAGAGACCCCGGGCACCGGGTTCGTGAGGCCCGATACAATTTTTTTTTTAAAAAATTAACCCGATTTTCTTCAAATTTTATACACATGTGTATCTGCGTTGCACAACACTTTTTGTAGAGTTGGTGACCCCGGGGTCTTGCGGCCCAATACAAATTTTTTAAAAATTAGCCCGATTTCCTTCAAATTTTAAACACATAATTTGTATCTCCTATTAGAGAATTTACATGAAAAATTTTTATGGGTTGTTTTTTTACTTACCACTTACCTTGGCCCACTTTCAAAAACTTTTGAATGTTCTGAATGTTAAAAGTATGATCTTTACTGTGGACGAAAAAAACCAAATCCCGGTTTCTAAAATCTCGATTTACAAACTGCCGAATTTTCAAATCTCTAGTTCCCTACAACCGAATTTTTACCATACAAGTTTTTGTTTCGTACTCAACTAGCTGACCCGACAGAATTTGTCCTTTCCAGCTTTCAATAAATTTGTTTTTTGATCGGTTTGTAAATTTGTGAAGAGCCATTTGAAAACAAAAAAAAATAATTATACAAATCCATCGTTCAAATCGTGAGTTATGGTCGCGAGTTCCTACAAAAATCCTATGGAAAATAGTACTTTCAGTTTTTCCGATTTTTTCAAATATCCGGGCAACTTTTCTATGTTTTTCCGCATAAACCTTTTTCGGACTATGTCGAACGTTATAAAATAAAAATGAACCAAATCGGTCCATTATACAAAAAATCATTTTAAAAATCACTTATTAAACAAAAGTCTAAAAATATTACTTCAGGAAAAAATTTTGAACATAACAAAATTGAAAAAAACTTAAAAGTAATGAGATTTCTATCCGAATCTTCTTACTGAATTATAAACCCTATGTCTTTACTCAATCTTAAACTTCTTCATAATAAAATCAATCAATCACATTTAAAGCGATCATCTTTAGCAAGAGCTACATTGCTTTAACTCATTTACTACAACAACTAGTATTGCATAAATGAAAGCTTAAATTTATGTCGACTTTTCGTATCGCATTTTTTTACCCTCAAAATATAACTTAAATATAGCCTTAAAAATATAACTTAAAAAATTTTCAAAATAAAATTAAAGGACGACTGAATATATTGACATTGCTCGATTAGATCCAGAGTGCGTTGAAATGAGAAATGCGTCATTATAGCAATGCGACAAATATAACCGACGAACAGTCCACCATGATTGCTCTCTGCTATGTTTAAGAAACGATTTTAATATTACATAAACATAAAATACCTTGACTGATTAAAATTTGATATGATTTTTTATTCAATGTTTTCGTCTAAATATTATGTTTCTTTATGTGTGCCCTCATTTCAGTTCCCAAGCTGTTCCTGTGGTATAAACCACATACCTGTTTAAGTGTAGTCCAGTTTTCAATCTATTTATATATCTACTTATCTCTTTCAAAGCAGACAGGATGTGTGTACATATTTGCATATAATAAACATTAAAGGATGTCGGTTTATTTAAACTCTTAAAAAACTCCTCTATAACGCACATAGTTTAGTACACGTATTAGAGATTGCTGCACATATTGTTAAGTTGAACTGAAATATCTTTCGTTCAATTAGAAGAAAGTTGAAGTGAATTCTATTACACTGAACGAGCTGACTTTTGTCAAGTATGCATCTGAACTGCTTATCTCACGCGTCCTTAAGCACGTACCAACAACTATGAAATTCGTTCATTTGCGCACCGTCTTATCTTTGTTAAGGAGCATAGCGTCATCGCGTCATTACGTCAGCGTCATTATTGTATTCTTTTCCAGCTGCGATTGTACAAAATAATTGCAAATAATGCCACGTGAGCAATAACAAAGCAAAGTAAATGGGTAAGATAAAACGGAATCACATAAATAAATAATTGAAAGACTTTATGTTGCATTATGTTGTTGTATTTGATTACCAAACGTATTCGATTTCAAGATTCTCAGGTAATTGAAAATCCACAAGTGATTTTTAAAGCAACATTATGTGCAACATGTTGGAAATTGTGTCATCGATTTTGTATTAGAGGGTGACACATTGATAATGCACTGTGGCTTGTTGTGACTTTACACTTATTATTGATTTGTATACCTATGTGTGGTGTGCGAAGACACCTTTAAGGTAACCGCTCAAAGAACATGGGTTATAGGATTAATTTAATTGATTCTATTCTATATATGGACTATGGTTGTATGGAATTAAAAGCTTAGCGTAATATATAAAAAACCGAGTTTCGCCACAGAATAGAAAGAAGTACATACATAATTACAAAAACAATTATGAAGCCGTGTGTGTATTTAATTTATGTGTATTTAATTATATACATTCAATAATCTAAAAATGACAAGATAGTTTTTTTTTATACAGCGACTCATTGCCAAGGGAGGACTTCCTGAATTACTTGCGTCACGGCTATAAGATGGGCTATGCACTTTACAAAAATTAAAAATAAAATAAAAATCGAAGGAATTTGATTTACAATATGTCACATTTACTTTCGTTTGTAGCCGGTTTCAATTTATTTTCTCAGAATTCTCTCTGATTCATAGAAAAAGCAATACCAAAGCAAAATGCGAAGCTAAATGATTAGTTTTCTCAATACCATTTCTATAAAGAATACCATTATGAAATATAGAAGGAATAGATGAAGTATTATCTGCAAAGTTTATATTTACCAATGCATCAAACAACCAAAAGCTTCGACTGTTTGAATCGAAATCCAAAATTTTTCGCATGCTATCTCAAATCTTGAGGTCATATTTTATTTAGTAATTCGTGCTCGCCATATGGATAGTTGTAATACAATCTAAAGACTGAATTATCTTAAAAATTTTAGACTAATGGTATGCAATATTAAATGTAGTTTTTTCAGTTATAAGCAAGCTATTTAACATACCATTAGACTTAAAAAAAATTGATAACAATGCGTAGATTGAGTATTTTTCTCAGTTTTCCTTCTACTACCCCTGTGAAAAAAAAATTCGCCATTGCAAGCTGAGTGCTAACCAGTTGTTCTAAAAAAAGTCCCATCAAATTCTGACAGGTAGAAGCCAAAATATACGAGTGGACAAACTGAAAAACTTACAAACTAACAAACTGACACACCCACACTGAAAATATTTTCCTGTCCTCTATTTATTAGCTTCGCCCTTCCGGCTCGTCCACAAGGCCCACAACCATTCGTGTTGTGCGTGTTAGATTCTTCCACAACAATGGAAGGGACCTACATTTAAAACCGTATCGCAAAAGCGAAGTGAGAAGCTTTCCGTGGCAGTTATTACTGTTTGATATTTGTT
This sequence comes from Nephrocerus scutellatus, assembly GCA_947095585.1. Classification (NCBI taxonomy): domain Eukaryota; kingdom Metazoa; phylum Arthropoda; class Insecta; order Diptera; family Pipunculidae; genus Nephrocerus; species Nephrocerus scutellatus. Next base: position 101,963,140 of record OX352762.1, on the reverse strand, counting down.
CGCCATTCGCGAAAGGTGAACTAGATAATAAGTTTTAATTTTTTATTGCGAGCCCAAGGGAAAACCTAATAATCAGGGTAAATTAATTTTCTGTGAATTTGTCAGTTTGTCAGTTTTTCCACTCGTACATCTCAACTTCTATCCGTCAGAATTTAATGGGACTTATTTTGAAACAATTTTTTAGCGCTTAATTTGCGATGGCGTAATTTTGAGATTTTTTTAATTCATATAGGTAGTTTTAGGAGGAAAAGTATAAAAATAAACAACCCATAAAACTTCAAATTTTTCATGTAAATCCTCCAATAACCAAAAGTATACTAAATTGCACTGTAAATGCTGAAAAATAAAAACACAATACGAAGCAATGCAACCCAACAACAAAACAACCCCAATCGTAAAGAAAGCAGCGCTGCTCACAGCGCACCAGCGCACACAGAACACAGTTATTATAGTATGACATGATCTGCCCCGCGGCCCGATCACTCTAAAAATAGATCACTCTTTAATAGAAATTGTTGTCATGGGAAATACACAGGTGTGCAAAGTTTGACTAAAATCGGGCTTCTACCAGTCAGCCAGCCTCGGGCTAGCGAAGTTAATACGAGTATACTACAGAAATTAAAAAGGCGGTTTCCTTGAAACTGAAATCCTATTAAGCTAATTCAGTCTTTAAACTTCAGAGAATCTTCGCTTTACTATCATAATTTTAATTTAAACAATTTTAGTGTTTTTTGTTCTATATTTTTATTAAAACAGAAAAACAAGCATTTTTTTTTTAAATTTTTAATAAAATACTCTTAATTTAATACGCTATTAAATCTTATTTTAACAAGCAATGAATAGTAATTAATAACAATTACAGAAAAAAAGATACATGGTTAGCATAATTTTTTATATAAGTTGTATAACAAAGAATATCGCATACCAATTTTTATGTAACCTGCATGGCGTGTCACGTGTGGCGCGTGTGGCTCGTATTTAAGTTGGCTTTTCAATTTTCCGTTACTTTTTAAACCAACTTTTACACGTCCTAGAGCTGAAATTTAAATTTAAGGAAATTCAAATTTCTGAGCGCCCGTGTGGGATGTCGTGTCTTGGTTTTTTTAAACTTCTTTGAGGTCCTTTTTAACCAACTTCATACATATAAATAAAAGGTTTTACGTTTACTTGTTTATTGCTTACCAATCCTAATTTTTTCTTAACCTGAATGCTCTTTTCTCTATCCTGCTGCGTTGGCCATTATATATCTTTTCAAAGGCTTCTTTCCCTTCCTTTTAAATCCTTAAAAAATTTGCATTTTCCGTTTTATGTTTGCGAGGAGAAATAAATTCTGGTCAGTATAAAATTAATTTACTGCTACCGAAGTAAGACGAATACAATTTTCCGTTCCAATGGAGTACTTTATTTCTTTTATAACCGATTTAAGGCTATGAATTAAATATAAAATAAAAAAAAGTTAAAGCTGTAGATGTATAATGTATAATTGAGAGTGCATTTGTACGTAAGTTTCCATGACCCTTTGCCCTAGTTTGTCTATCCAGAAAACTTCTCCCAAACATTATCTGAATTTAGCCGCAAAATCAAATATTTCACCGGAGATGAAAGTAAAAAAAGAAGAAAAAGCCCAAAATTTAAGAAAACCAGAAACTACTTCAAACCATGATGATTTCCTTCGTGCTCTTTTCACGACATCCTTAAAAAATGGAAATAAAATGCATCGATTTTGTAATGAGGATTCAAAACAAAAATTGTAATATTTTTTTTTGCATCCGTCTTCTTTCCAGTGGGGGCTTTGTAACGGGGGCGTAGTTGTAACCAGAGCGAACATCTTAGATTGTCACACAAAGTTGGTATCAAAATCTGTATAATTTTTAAACTTTTCAAATTAATGAAACAATTTAGAAATATTACAATATATAATATTGTAGGTTTTTGTGTCGTTAAGTTTTTAGTCAATCACACGTTGTTGTCTTACATTTAAGATATTGTAACGAAAAGTAGTTAGTAGAGCAGATAATAATACGATTCCTAAGATAAATCGCAAATTACATACTGCATACTAAAAATAGGCACTGAATTAGAATTAAGCACTTTCGAATAGCATAGTTTAAGGCTGTAAGATTTATTAGTTTATTTGAAATATAACCGCCTGTAAGTTTAAATCATTATATAATGGTCAAAAATGTAGTCAAACCGGTTTGTAAGGTTTGCCCGGTTTTTGTGGAAGTACATGATTGCACATGTAGTTTGTTTTTAGAAGATGACTCATTACATATGAGTATGGTTAGTTGTAAATAACGGAAATTGCCAAAATGTTCTGGATATTTCTGTCTAAAAGATTGGAAGTTTCTGTAAACTTTTCAATGAGTATAAAAGGTGGCGTTCGCTGCAGAGGATTCGTTCATTGTTAAGAATTCAAAAATTCAAGTTCAAAAAGTTTTTGCAAAGAGATAAAGCTACCACCTAGGAGAAGTGAAATACAAGTGTTGTTGTAATAAGTGTTTTTGTGTACATTTAAAGTTATCTCCAATATTAATTGTGAACTTGTGTGATTTTAACTGTCTGTTTATTAAATTTGTTATTTGTAAATTAATAAGCTTGGTTGTATTTTATTTGCAAAATCCTTTAGGAGCTCGAAAGCCTAAATAAATATAATAAGCCTTTTGCAATTTTTGAACGATTGATTTTTTGGAATGTTGCCGTTTTATATTACAGTACCACCAGTGACAAGAAATTTTTCTTTGGCTATATACTCAGAATATTATATTCATGTACTCTTATAAATACATCAACAAGTTTCCTTTTTAAATTCTCTATATTAACTTCACTTGCCCGTGGCTGGCTGGCTGGCTGGCTGGCCAAATCTTGTGATCAATTTTTAACCCACTTCCTGCAGCCCGATTTTATTGAAATTTTGCACACATGTATATCTCCCAAGACAACACTTTATATTAAAATTTGAGGCCCCTCGGGCCGCGGGGTCGGGGAGCTCTCATACAAATATTTTACAAAATTTACCCGATTTTCTTTAAATTTTGTACACATGTGTGTCTTCGATGGAAAACACTTTTTCGGCCCCTTGGGGACCCCAATATACTATTTTTAAATATCGCTATATCGCATCAGATCACGGCAAAGTCTGAGCTCTGTGCTTTGTGAGCAGCGCTGTTCGCTGCCGCTGCGTCATTTGTGAATGATTTTGCCACAAAACGAGCACGCAGTGTGTGTGTGCGTGTGTGTGTGTATCCCCGATTAGAGAATTTACAAGAAAAATTTAAATTTTTATGGGTTGTTTTTTTGTCAAAGAAGTCGTTTTGACAATGGCTGCACCGACATTGTGCACTTGTGTAAATTTAAAACGAATGGTATGTTAGGCCAAGTGGAATGATAAATTACATGTTTGCCGAAACACTTTGGCAAAAAGCAAAAATAACATTGCATATGACACCTGAAGTGAAAATGAATAGCCAAATGTATTTTTTTTTTCAAAAGAACAGTCTGTGAGTTTGGGTTAAAATGACTTTGGAGTCTTGAAGTGTAAGTTATTTCAAACGCCGATAGTACTGCCCATAATGCCACTGTATGTAAATTTATTTATAACTTTTCTTTCGATTTGCAGGGTAGAGTTAAAATTTCTCTCTCGTGGCTTGGGTTTGGCGTTCTATTTGCAAACTATACCCGGGGTATGGTTTGATTTTGTGTTTTATTTGCAAGGTTTTTTAACCAATACTGAAACTTTGCTACCCGTCGGCAATCGACGGGTAAAGATTCATTTACTCAGCAATATTGCGAAGAGATATCAACCAGACTAATTTCTCAGCTTGTTGTTCTTCTCAAATTTGGTTTCGTTTTGGCGTTCTATTTGCATTCACAATGAAAACCACGAAAACCCTGTCATTTTGGTAGCTTACCCGTGGGTATGGTTTCGGGTACGGTTTTAGTTAATCGAAAGTGGCATTAGTAGTCCAACGTACAAACCACTTGAGCCATGGCACCCACAAACATTTTAATAATGTAATCAAAACCCTTTAACACTAAAAGTACAAGGACAATTTTTATCTTTCCAGTCTGCAAAAAACTGTGCTGACTGCCAGATTTGGAAATAAAAATAATGGCAAATTATTACACTTCAGATTCTCCCTGCATGCAATTTTGTTAAATTTGTTAAGTTATTGCAGTAAAAGCCAAAACTTCTTCATCTGTGTTTGTGGTTCGTTTTTTATAAATTTTTAATACACAATACCTAGAGTAGTGTTCAATAGAAAAATCCACTTTCATTCTGTCTGTCCACCAACCAATCCACATAAATAGTGGCACAACCCAAGCTCACTAGTATACTATTGAGCCCATAGCGAGAGTTTATATGATCTGCAGGAATTTAGGACTTATCTCCTCTGTTCATTTGCTTAATTTCCTCACGCCCAATCTGTTTTTGGCATTATAAATGTGCATATTTCTTGAGCATATAATCTAGAAGTAAAAGATAAAAGTTAAAGCCCGATTTTCAAAATGAATACAAGATGACTTTGATCGGAATAGGGCTACTATTACTACTATAACTTGCTGCCTCGTTTATCCGCCGCTAGTTTTTAGCCAAATTACAATATAAATAAAGGTAATGTCAAAACAGCTTAAGGACTAAGTATTTGTATTAAAATATATAAACAGTTTTTTAATCAAATGAATGAATTTATGAATTTAATATTTTTTAATGAAATTAGCTTGGCCTGCAGCGGGCATTATCTTTTTAATATATATTATTCGGCGCGACAGACCATTGCGGTCCAAGGCCTAGCTTCTCGCAACCATTTGTGTTGAGCATGTATATTTTTGCACACAAATTAAATAGAACTACAATTTTAATGTCGGATCCGAACGGCGATTTGAGAAGCTTTCCGTGACAAGTTATTACTTTCGGACGTTTGTCAGCCTTTCGCGAAAGGGTGGACACCGTGAAAAATACTTTTTCGTGTTACGGGGATTCGAACCACGAACCTCCAGCTCAGAAGCCATGCTCCTATCCTCTGAGCCACGGCGCCTACATCTTTTTAATAGGAGGTTTACAAACGACACATATATGTAAAGAGTCATCTTCTAAAAATAAACTACATTTTCAATAATGTTCTTTCGCAAAAACCGCACAAACCGGTTTGACTACATTTTTGACCAGTACATAATGATTCCAACTTACAGGCGGTTACATTTCAAATAATCTTATAGCCTAAAGGTATGCTACATAAAAGTGCTTATTTCTAATTAAGTGTCTATTTGCAGTATGTACATTACAATTAATCTTAAGATTCGAATGCCATTATCTACTAACTGCTTTTCGTAACAAAATTTTAACTTATCTAAGAGACCTACTATCTCAATAATGAAGGATAGTCTGTCCTTAGTGGCAGAGCTTTGAATATCCGCCGACGAACATATTGTCTTATAGAAAATACATCTAGATCAATGCTGTGTCAGTCACAGAGAATGTGCGCGGATGATTCATCATCCCCCCAGCAGAACCTACATTCAATGTCTGAGCCCAGAAAAATTCTGCTAAGCTCATATCGCAAGCTGTGAGAAAGCTCACCAGTTTTCTGATATTATCTTTGTCTATATCAAGAATTTTCTTATAGGAAATGGGCCTGATTAATCGTTTGGGGTATTATCCTAATGGGCTATTTGAAGTTTATTTTCCCACAGTAAGGTGCCGATCCTAAGAACGCAGATTTCGATTCAGTCCTGGCTACTTCATCTGCATATTCGTTGCCTGCAATAACCTGATAACCAGGGACCCAACCGAGCTTCCCCGTGCTATGCCTTGCTAGGGATTGCAGTGCGTCGTTGCAGCATTTAACTGATTTTGAGTCCATTATGTTGGACGATAATGCTTTCAGTGCAGGCTGACTATCTGAAAAGATATAAATCGTAGCGCCGATAATACACTTACTAAGGTTAATCCTAGCGCAGAGGTCTGAAAATACCAGTTCCGACTTCAGATTCCATCTTCGATCCGTTTGTGTACCAGACCTTTTGCGTCCAGTTTAGGAACACCATTAATTGACCAAATTGCACGGTCCAATACTGTTACCTCAATTAAACAGCCGAAACATGTGTAATGCCCTGAAGATGGTGTCGGGGATGGATAGTCCAAAATATGTCTCTTTTGGGAATTGGGTTAAAACTTTCAGATGTCGCACATAGTCACCTGGTTTGTACCCGTATTCTAGTTGCAGCTTAATAGCGCATATAGCCGCCGTCATCCTACTGAAGATTGGCAGGGGTGAAAGCCCAGGTTCTAATGATGTCGCAGGGCAGGTGCGATTGGTGCCCGTTATACCTAGACAGGCAGTTATTTGTAGCTTTTGAACCTTAGTTGATCTTGTCCGTTCAAGAACTTTCGGCCACCAAACTATGGTCGCGTACGTGATAATAGGTGTCACCATCATAGTATACATCCAATGTATCATTTTCAGTTTTAGACCCCAAGTTCTGCTGTAGAATGGCACTAGTGGCACATTCAATGACTGACTTAATATGAAAGGCTGTACTTTAAACGATCATTATATTTTGTCAAGTAATATTTGTTTTGTAGTTTAAAAATTGCTTAACGATATGGTAAATTCAGTTAATATTTCTCATCACACCTGTACAGAACATTTTTTGCAACCATTTTTATAAAATAAATTCATTGTTTATTATGCTTGTTTGCGACACTGTGAGAACAAGTCATTTTTAATATAAATGGAATATGAGTTACTCAAGCCAAAACGCTTTCGAACAGATACGAGATGTTAATTTATAATTCCGCATAGCATTCACTGAAAACGAAAGCGCCAGTAGCAAGCTTGCAACTATGTATTATATTCCGTTTGGTTATAACATATTGTAGATCAGACGTCAATGTTTTTCTGAACTCTTGCCAAAAGTGGTGAAAAATTATTTGCAAAGTCACTTAAATAAAGCGTTGAAAACATCACTCACTACGTTATAGTGTAACAGCTCCTTCAAATAGCTGTAAAAGCCACACAACACCCTGCAACTTTATGTCGTCACAGTGTCAAGTGCATACCTTTCATACAGTTATGAAACGAATCAATTATAATACTAGCCACAAACTAAGCCGACCACGAAGAGTGCACGTTACGGCGAGAAGTTTATACATTTTATCGGAAGCGTTTTATATTCTTCACTTTAGCTTTTTTGTCCCCTTGTTGGGAAACACCATTGAGTGCTTTAGTTATGTAGGGTTTAGCGGTTGTGGAAGAACACATTCATCCATTTGTATGAAAGGAAAAGTGTCAAGGTGTCATAATCGTGTAGTTGGTTGTCATGTCTTTTTCTGCACTGTGATATCAAAGTCTAGTTTTTTGCTTAAAAGTCGTACGCTATGTAAAAATTGTAATTTTTTTTTTATATAGCAGAAAGAAATAGTTATATGTTAAAAATTAAATTTTTTACACTTTTGATCCATTTACTTAATTAAAAATCACTTAAAATGTTTACATTTAATAATAACTTCCCGCTTGTTTACTGATGCATTAAAATTCGAAAATTCGACTAAAGTAAATATAAACAAGAAAATGTAAAAAACTTCGTTTTTTTGGGTACAAACTGTAATGCATACATTGACACACGCCACACGTGTGTGGCATGTGTGACGCTGATATAATCGCCAAATTAACTGTTTTTGGGGGATATTTCACAGTTAACCTACTATTGTATGCATCACACGCAAGTCATGATACACGACACACGCGACATCTTAGAAACGGCCTATGATACTAAGCTGCTCTCTAGATCACGTGTAAGGTGATTAAAGAAGGCATCAAAAGTCGAAATGAAATATCTCCAGACAGACAAACAGATACTGTTGTATGCATCACACAAGTCTCACGCGACTCGCGGTTGATATGCGTCAGACGCAGGATCTAAGAAATGGCCCATGATACTGAGCTCCTGACAAAATTTCAGTTTTCTAGGTTGTGCGATACGTGGTTAGAAAGGACATCAAAAAATTCGAAAAAAACCAAACAGACTGGCAGCCAAACAGACACTGTTCCAAGCATCACACACGCCAAACGCGGCTCGCAGAATCTCAAAAATGGTTCATGAACTGAGCTCCTCACAAAATGTCAGCTCTTTAGGGCGTGCGAAAGCTGGATAGAAAAGACCTCAAATAAGTCAAAGGAACCACTATTCCACGCATCACATGAGGCGTACGCAACTCGCAACAAGCGTCACACACGGGATCTCAGTAAAAGCCCGTGACACTTAGCTGCTCACAAAATTGCAGCTCCCTAGGTCTAGTGAAAGATGGTTAAAAAGGACCACAGAAAAGTCGAAAAAAAAACCCAGATAGACTGACAGACAAACAGGCACTGTTTCACGCATCACACGCGCCAAGTGCAACTTGCGACGGCCATTACACGCAGTATCTAAGAAGCGGCCCATGACGCTGGGCTTCTCACAAAAATTCAGCTTTCTAAGTCATGCTAAAGATGGCTAAAAAGGACCTCATATAAGTAAAAAAAAAAAACAACCCATAAAAATTAAAATTTTTCTTGTAAATTCTCTAATCGGGGATACACACACACACACACACACACACACACACACACACACACACACACACACACTGCGTGCTCGTTTTGTGGCAAAATCATTCACAAATGACGCAGCGGCAGCGAACAGCGCTGCTCACAAAGCACAGAGCTCAGACTTTGCCGTGATCTGATGCCATATAGCGATATTTAAAAATTGTACATTGGGGTCCCCAAGGGGCCGATCGCTCCAAATTTTTACAAAAAGTGTTTTCCATCGAAGACACAAATGTGTACATCCCCCGACCCCGCAGCCCGAGGGGCCTCAAATTTTAATAGAAAGTGTTGTCTTGGGAGATACACATGTTTGCAAAATTTCAATAAAATCGGGCTGTAGGAAGTGGGTTAAAAATTGATCAAAAAATTTGGCCAGCCAGCCAGCCAGCCAGCCACGGGCAAGTGAAGTTAATATAGAGAATTTAAAAAGTCAAACGCATGACAAACGCGACACGCAACCGCGTCACACCCGGGATATCAGAAATGGCTCATAACACATAGCTGCTGGCAAAATTTCAGCTGTCTTGGTCTCGGGAAAGGTGGTTAACAAGGACCTCAAATAAGCCGAAGAAAAAGATAGACAAAGTCAAGTTAAATAATTTTTTTTTTAAAAACAATGAAATTACAAAAATTGTCTTTATTATTTTTAATGTAAAATAAAGTAAAATGCAAACCAATAACGTAAAATGATTTACCCACATATTTTGTGCGCAAAGTAGTTTTTCCCATTCACTGTGCTGTGTAGTCTGCCAAAAGCTCTATGGTATTTTCTATAAAAATTACAAACAACGTTTACTTTTCTTAGGGGATTGTAAAAAACTCAACGTGAAATGGAATTATAGATCGCAGTGTGAAGTGCATTGAAATTCATAATTAAGTTGTGAGAGTCAAAAAACAAATAAAAAAGCTAGCTCGCGCTTAAGTGTAGACATTGCGCGGTGTTATATCATTTGACAGTGGTGTTGACGTTACCTGTCTAAAAGCCGCTCGTTCTACTTAATATATAAGAAAATTAATTATGACATCACATAAAAGTGAGTCAAGTGATTGTCGTCATCAGCAATGTTAGTAGGCACATGCGGCATAGACATGTGACCTTGTCCATTCCTACCTACTGAATTTGCGTTGCTGTCCTGCTTCTTGTTCTTGTGTTTAAAGACTAAGGAAATTAAAAGTTTTATCAGGCTTAATTCAGAACGTGCGATGCATGTTGTTGCATAATATTTATGAGAATCAGAGAGGAAATTTGTGGTCTGAGATATACAAGACAGTATAAGAGCCCTTATCTTTTGATGCGTTGGGAAAAATTATTACGTGTATTCTGTCTATTACGTTGGTACTTTAGGCGAAACTGATTGCAAACGAATGAGAGCATCTGTTTTACTTGTTAGTGGTTCCAATTATTCAGATTTTATCTTGATGAACTTGTTATCGTAATTATATAAAAGATCATATTTACATCAAATAAAACAAAATTAATACCTTTTATTAATCTACTTTCTGCTCCCGAGCGCTTCGCTACCCTTACACATGAACACCCACATTCCTCTTACATCCTCGGGGTGGTGGTATACTATAGCTTATAACTTTTCTCCACCTGCCAGTAATATGCATTGAAAATTTCATAAAAATCGGTTGGTAACTGTGAGTTTCCATAAATAACATCGGCATTAAATTTCATTTCTAATTATATAGATTTAACTTCCATTAAAACGAATAATAATTGTTGAGTGCATAGAAACGGAACTAAGAGTAAATGCCAGAATTCCAGCTGAAAATATGAAAATGTTTTTAATGCTAATGTGCACATCATGATAAAACTCTCAAATTGAAACAAATTACTATTTTCTATAGAACCATATTTTATACTCGTATGTACATTGAAACTTTTCCTCCACATTTAGAAAACAAAAAGAGAACAATTTTACCGGAACAATTGGATAATTGCCAGGAGTATCATTTCTATCTAAGTATATCTACAAATTTATATCAATGCGAATACTTTGCTCTTATTCTACATTAATGCGAGACACAATGGCGCATGAAAATGGCATCAAACTAAAGTTGAAATTTTAGACTACAGCGCGATTCATTGCCAAATTGATGCAAAATTTTCATCCATCCTTTATCATTCAACATTATGTTGTTTTTTGGAACTGTTGCAATCGATGAGTGAATTTAAATTCAAGTGGACATTTCTTGTCTTTTAGCACTTTTCGCTGTTGTTAAACTATTTCGAGTGATATAATCGAAATAGAATTTTTTGTTGATGAAACAAATAATTGAAATGTTTTGCCAATCTGATTACATGTATTTTTACCGCGTCTTATGAAATGTAGAGAAACTTGTTGCTTACGATCCCCTAGGAGATTTTGTACAAATTGAGTGAAAACAATTCTTAGGGAATTGCCATTGCCAACAAAGTAGAATAATTTAGATTAGATTTAGATTTATTCATACCAAATGATCATCATCATTATCATATTTGCCTCTTCGCAACGCTTCTTCTTCCCATACTTGCACTATTATTTCATGAATTGCTTGGTGTACTGTGGGGCCTCATATTTTAATCAGTTCCTCTGGAATCCCATCTGATCCCGGTGCCTTATTATTTTTGAGCCGATTTATCATTCTGCAAAATTCGTCTATGCTTGGCTGCGGCAGTATTGTATGATCTTCGGTCATTAGTGGAGCCTTCAATTCCTCAGTTAGCTGGCCATTTAGCAACTCATGAAAATGCTCTTCCCATCGCTCTAAGATGCCTTTGAGATCGGCGATCAGATAACCCTCTTTGTCTTTGGAGTATGTGCAACGCGGTGTATATTCCGTCATACCGCGGACTCTTTCGTAGAACTTCCGCGCCTGGTGCGGTGCTTGCTCTCTGTACTGTTCTAGTTCACGGACGAGATTCTTCTCCCAGGCTGCTTTCTTTCGCCGCTAGCTAGCTAGCTTATATTCGTCATCGAACCAGTCGTTCCGATCTCCACGACTACTAGGTACCTAAAATGGAGTCAGCAGTACTAATGGAAGTATTCTTAAGGCGTGTCCTTTTTTCTTCTACGCCCGACATCTCCGAGGACTTATTCTCCCTGCAGTAAGGGCGAGTCCTATCGCTTGACCGTAGTTGTTTCTGGTATCTTTATTGCGAAGGGCAGCCATGTTGACTCGAATCTGATTCGCGGATGCAGTCTTTCTTGATGATGCAATCCGCCCTTGGAGCCACATACAAGATAGTGGTGCGAGTCGACGTTGGCCCCTCACTACGTTCGTACCGTCAACAGGTTCGGGTTGTGGCGGTCTATCAACACGTGGTCTATCTGGATGCTAGTAGCTCCATCAGTAGATACCAAGGTGGATTTGTGGATATTTTTACGCGCAAAACATATACTCGCAACGACCAAATTATTGATTAATGGCATCTTTATGAATCGTTGTCAATTGTCATTAGTGGTCTCGTGTAAGCTATGGGTGCTAATGTTCTGCATGTATACTGGCTCCATACCTATTTTAGCATTCATATCCCCCAGAATTACTTCTACATCATTCTGAGGGCAGGCATAGAGTTTTCGTTCGACTGATTCAAAGAATTCTTCTTTTCCATCATCTGGGGAATCCTCTGTAGGTGCGTGAACGTTTATGAGGCTTATGTTTTTAAATCTGCCCGCACGCAAAGGGTGCATAGCCGTTAATTTATTACTTTAAAGCCGATAACGGTGGGTTTCATTCTTTTGCTGACTAGAAACCCCACGCCGAGCACATGATGTTTTGCATGACAGCTGAAATATAACTCATATTCTGATTTTTATAAGAGACCATTCCCCGTCCACCGCATCACCTGGATTGCTGCTATGTCAGCATTATATTTGGACAGGGTATCGGCTAGCTGCTTTGCAGCTCGAGCTCAGTTCTGACTTTGGATGTTGCAACAATCGCCCCAGACCGCATTGTATTATTTACATTCCTTCTCCAGTTAAGATATCCACTTCGCACATAAAATAGCTTAAGAACACTATAATATAAATATCGGAGAGGGAGTAAATTCAGGGATTTAAAGGGTGGAGGTCTGTGCTCTTACCTGTTTAAAATTAATAATTTTTTCAACTTTATTTAAGCTGTGATAAATGTCTGAAGATTACTTACATACCCACTGCCCCAGCAAGTAATACCATACTCTAGACGCGAGTGTACGAGCATAGTATACAGTAACAAGCAGATTTGGAGATTTGGAAAATATTCCTTTAATAGCGATATATACCATTTTTCTAATACTGGCTATGTGTGATTTCCAACTTAAATTGCAATCAAGATTACCTTGGATTACGATGAAAGTATCATAATGGAGCGTAAGCCATCTGTTCAATCTCAATAGATCACAATATAAAAAATGGAGGTGTGGGCACAACACGACTTTCTTTTACGGACGGGTCCAGAATCTTCAGTAAATGTAAATTAATTTTTTTTTCCATTTATTGTTTATTTTAATTTTTGTTTGCATTTTCTCATAGTAGTTTACTACTACGACTACCACTTCCGTTTGGCCGATTTCCGCCAAAATCAACTGGGCCCTCCCAATTTATGTAAAAACTTAAATATGAATTTTTGTCTCAATCAATTCAGCCGTATGGGCTGTAGAGTGGACACAGAGCCACAGACACACAGACACACAGACAGAGATTTTTTTTTGCTTTTTCTGACTCAGGAGATACGTTAATGGGTAAATCTGCAAAAATCCCGAGTTCGAAAATTTTCATGATTACTATACTTACTTTTACTACTAGTAAAAGAAAGTAATTTATATGTTGCCTAAAAGTATTCACACACGGATCCGTTTACGACGGAGACAGATCATCAGCACAGGCCGCGACTATCCCATAGAGTGCCAGCTTCGAATGAAAATAATAAATAAAAGAAGTCGTAGAACTCATCCCTGTGGAACACCACTTTCAGGGCAGGGCAATCTATCTCATGTAGAATTTATTCGAACATATTATGTTCTGTTTTGAAGGTAGGACGCGATATTGCCTCTAAAAACAAGACCTTTTCGAGTACTTTCAGCAAATACTTGTGATCACATAGATCGAAAGCTTTTGTGAGGTGAAGTAAAAGTAATTTATAATAGAGGGTAAGTAACTTTTATGATTGAGGATCAATTACTATGTTTTATTTTATTAATCATTTGTTCCGGAGATAAATTAAAAAAATAATAATACATTTTTGTAACTTATAATAAATATCTAAATCTGTGCTAGAGCATTCCATACGACATAGCGGTTAGTTACAATTTCCAATTAAAATTGACATTCTGTCATCTTCCAATTTAAATTTTAGGCAAATAACTATTAACCAGGTGGTAATTGTTGGTTCTTGTGTAATTGACAACTGGGTATTTACATATGAATGCGATTTTAAAATATGTTTAAATGTTAATTAGGATAATTAAAGCGTGACAGATGAAACATTTTTAAGTTTCAGTTACACAGTCACACAGTCAACAAATCGCTGACACATTTGACCTAAATTTAGATAGTGACATTAGTAAAATTGTTATTTATTATCGCTGTAATTATTCAGTTATGCAATTAAGTTTTATTTTTGTGTTACTGGTCACATAAGTTCAAGAAATTATTAATGACAAATTACCTACAGTCCTATTCTTCCTGCTATAACGACGACAAAGGAAATCGTAATTTTTTTGGAGAAAGAACGTAAAGCGCCAAATAAAATATATACCTCTCTTTTGCGAACATGCTGGCCAACAAATTACAAGAGTATCAGATAATGTTCTGGGATCTTTAACTCTATAGTACGCGTTTTAAAAGAACTTACGGATAGCACCACACTTGAAAATGAAAACCAAAGCATTACATTGTGATGCTTTTGTAACTAACTGTCGCTGTTGTAATTAACTACATGAAGTGAATATAAACCTAAGTGCAAAAAACAATCACATAATTAAATTAACGACCGTGCTTCAAGCTCAGCGCTATAATGCGTCGACGAAATTCATAGCCATCTTCGAGAGAGCTCAAAATATTTGCAAAGAATTGGATGTCGAATTAAATCGTTGTGGCAAGAACTCACAGATCAAATTAACCTTCTGAAAATGTAAAAGAACTATTTTCATCTCATACCTTCTCCAATTACCGTGTCTCAACTGTTTTGCGCCATGTATTTCTCTGTCGTCCCGTTCTTCTACCATCTTGTGATAACGTCGTTTTTCCTAATATATATGACAAATCGACTACCACTTCCGTCGTTGGATATTTGTTTCTCTGATAAAGATGTTCGTTAGAGATACAATTAGACCAGAAAAGCCTTAAGATGTGCCGTAGACACCTATTAAAAAACGTTTATAGTTTATAGTTTTGTGATAGTATCAGTCACCTTCTAAGTGCTGCTGAACGGAACAGTCATAGCTTGGTATCGTGGACATAATTCCAGGCAAAGACTTTGCTTTGCCGATTTCCACCTTCAATCGGGACAATACTCCGATTCCAGAAGACATAGCTGCGAAAAACACATTGCTAATCACCAATAAAAATGTACCAGCGATAGAATGCAACCTTGTCGGCCTCCGCTTAGGATCTCGAATTTCGAATTTCCTGTTGACACAGTCAAAAGTCTTCTCAAAATCAATGAATACCAGGTGAAGTGGTAACGGGTATTCAACGCACTGTTCAATAATGATCCGCAGGGTGTTGATGTGGTCAAAACAGGAGGATCCAGAGTGGAAGCCTGCTTGTTCGGCAGCGAGTGTATCTTTCAGATGTTTCTTAATTCTCTCAGGAACTACTTTGACTTTTGCGCGAAGAATGCAAATGCCTTTCCAGTGTTTGCACTTAATAATTTTTTAAGGAGCTTGAAAATAATTCCCTTCTTCGGCTAAGGCCACGCACTGAGCGGCAGAGCGCGAAAAAGCTGACCGGCAAAAAAAAAAAAAATAAAACATATGACATTATATGGTTGTGGTAATTTTAGTGGAGTACTGAGCGGCAAGATTTCATAACAACAAATTTTAATTTCAAAAGTACAAAGACGTGATTTCAAAAACAAAAACTTTACCGACAAACTATGGAGTGAAGTCGGATTTTCTTCAAATTTTATACACATGTGTACCTCCGATAGACAACACTTTTTGTAAAAATTCGAAAGTGATCGGGCCGAAAAATTAACCCAATTATGTTAAAACTTCACACTATGTATCTCCGATTAAAGAATTTACATGAAAAATTTGGATGGGATGTTCTTTTTAAACTTAAGACAATGTTAAAAAGACACTGCGGCTAGCAGCACTTGACGAAGACACTTTCACAACTATTCATCTAATTACCTAAAAATTGCGGCCATTTGCCGCTCTGCCGCTCTATCGCTCCTTGGCCTTCCACTCGTCGGAGAATCTTTCTGTCTTCCAGGCTCTCTCTACAAGGGGATATAAAAGCTTTACTGAGGTTGTTTGACCGGCACACAAAAGCTCTGCGAGAATACGATCTAGTCCTACCGCCTTGTCATTATTTAACGTGTTGATCGCGGTAGCGATCTCATCCTTACTGAGATGAGAGCGGAGGAGCGAATGGAAAAATTGTTGCTTTGTGTAGTTTTTCACCAGATATTGCCTAGAGTAATGACCACCTGCCAGCTTTTTAGTGATTCTACAATTGGCGCTGCTATCGCACCTGTTTGCTGCTATAGCACCTGCTCGCAGCTTTCTCTGCTTTGAAGTCCATGGCGTTGATGGCGTTTATCACGTCTTGTCCTGCGGGCAATTGCTGCACAACTTTTAACATGGGCTCCTCCAAAATTATAGATTTCCTCTTGATCTGGTTCTGATTCTAACGTTGAGCTTAGTTGCGAATCTAGACTGGCAGTGGCGCGACTAAATGAATTTGATCGAGTGTTTGTTCGTTCCATTGCATGACGATGCATGTGATCAAGGGGTAGTTGTACCTTAAAAACTTTTGGCTGTTGTCTCGGTAAGGATATTTGCTGCTGATAAACTATAAAGTCATTGTTTACTTGTTTACTTGAAGTTGAAGATTCTTCACTGTTAGGCAAAATATTAGAAGAACCGATAGCTATTTTACTCATAGATTGATAACCTGGCTCATCTTGTAAAGCGGGGACTTTTTGTTGTTGTGTATTATTATAATTATGTATAGAGGGAATGGGATATGATGATGTCTGCTGATCACCAGCTTGCACAAATGAACTTAATGAGCCTGACTCAGAAGGATCATTATACCTATCAAAAGTATTTGGTTTGGAAGATGTATTCCCATTGCTTTCGTCGTGCAATGGTGGTTGCGAAGCATTCTTATTAATTAATGGATCTAATTTAAGTAAAGCAGCGGCAGGGATTTTAGTAGTTCTTAAAGTTAACTCAGCGGGATTAGTGTGATTAGTTTAATTTCATCTACTCCTACAGCTAATGTATAATGTAATAGAATGGGTTAATGCTTCGAGTTTCATTTTCCATCATCAATCGTGCCAATACTGCAGCATTTTCAGCAATTATGTAAGTCTGAGGTGCTCCCTGATTGTTATCCTGCGTTAGAGGTAGATTCAATGAATCTGTAGGTAGTTTCTTTATTGTTTTATTAATAATGGAAACTAAGTGTTTAATTTTTATTAATAATAAATAATGCACCTTAAGCTATCCGTGTTGGTTTTGGGGGTGGTAAATCGTCGATTTTCACGTGTCATGGTTTCAGAGTCGCTCATTTTTTCCTCAACCAGTATTTCACTGCAATAATTAATAATTGTACTACACCACTGATCGAGTTTGTCCTAAATGTCTTACTATAATGTTTCTTTTATGCTTTTAAAGTTTGGCCGCTTCAGTGGCTCGTAAGACCAACATTGTGACATTAAGGAGTACAGGCGCGGGGGACAAATAGTTGGCAAAGGCAAACGTTCCCAATTGTCTAATTTGGTAATGACATCACTATTTTTAATAAATTGGAATGGTTACACCCCCAACATTAAAATTTCCCAAACACAGACACCTAAAAAAGATGACTTTAAGTGTTAATTCTTTTTTAATTATTGATTTTACCAAACATCCAAATATCACTGGCGGTAGTAAATCGTCTAAAGCTTATTGACTCCGGCGCCATCAATTTTATTGGTAACATGCACATACTCGAATGATAGTAGGATTCATCCGAAACTCATCTAAATAATCCGAAATCAGCAAGCTTTGAAATAAGGCAACAACAAAATTTCAATCATTAAATACAATCTATTCCTTCAAAACCTTCAAAATACAATAAATATATAACAAAATCTTAAAATTAAATTCTACTTACTTTTATACATGTTGGTGAACTAACTAATTCATTTCGTGCAGCAATATCTCGGTGTACAAATTTTTTTGATTCTAAATAACTTAACGCGGTCGGTAATTGATAGCAGTAGAGCAGTAGAGATCCTCGCTTTAGTCTGTTAATTTGAAGAAATATATATATATATATATATAGTTATAGTTAGTAGTTATATAAAATGCGATTCTACTTAACAAGTGACTGTTTATTTTATATTGAATATTTGAATTACTGGGAAAAATGTTGTCGGAAGCCAAACAAAGTTTGGAAACATCGTATATTAAAAAGTTTTCTGGAACCAAATTTTATTAATTATTGGAATCATATTCAAGGTGCGAAAAAAGCTAGAGTTTTAAATGAAGATACAGAATGGCTACAAAATAGAAGAAAACAAGGCATTCTTTGTCCAATATATTGTTGTTCTGGCTCAAGATTTATTAAGATCACCAAAGGATTACCAGCAGGATTGAATTGTATAAGAAGACCAATGAACTTGGCTGAAGTAATTGAATATAAGAGGCAGAATTGTGCATGCTAAATAAAATCATAAGTTAAGGTTGTTTGAAATTGTTTTATTATGTTCATCATAATTTTTGCTACGCTACGCTGCATTTCTCTCATTTTTCTTCGATAGAGGGACTCTAGCTCGTACCCCTATACTACGGGGGTATCTACAATACGTGTTTTCGGTAGATAACCAACAAAAGTTTCCACTCCAGATGTGGAAATTTTTTTTACAGCATCTCAATATTCCTGGATGGTTGCCGGCAGTGCGCTGCTGATTGCTTCCATTTCTAGCGAAAAATGTCCCTTTAGTTGTTGGCATACTGAGGGGATCCTTATTAACGGTTCAATGTTATACCAGAGACAGCTTCCGAAACGTCTAATGATCACCAAATGGTCGATTTGGTTGGATGATGATTGTCTGTCTGTTTACAACCAGCTGACTTTGTAGCAGAACTTATGCTCAAACATCAACACATCTTCAACACTGTTATTTCAGTCGCTAACAGTGCATTTGTGCGTTTGTGAGCCATTTAGTGTGCAGTTGTACTTACTTTCTTGTGTTCTATATCCCCTTGTGGGTCCTAGGGCCTCTACTACGCCTACTCGCCATCGCGTGCGGTTCCTGGCAATGAGCTTCAGCTCTCTCCAACTCTTCCCCAATTGCTGTGACTCCTCCTCAACTGTTCTGCGCCATGTATTTCTCGGACGACCCGTTTTTCTACCATCCTGATATAACGGGTTCCATTACATTGCGTATTTAACTGTCGCCTTTTCGGAGTGTATGACCAATCCACTGCCACTTCCGTCGTTGGATGGTTGTGCTTATTGATTCCTGACCCGTTATCTGGTAAAGATGTTCGTTAGAGATACGGTTAGGCCAGATAACCCTTAAGATGTCCCGTAGGTACCTATTTACGAACGTTTGTAATCTTTTTGTGATAGTAGCGGTCACCTTCCAAGTGCTGCACCCATACAACAGCACGGATTCAACATTTGAATGGAACAGTCGCTGCTTGGTGTTAAAGCTGATCGCATTGCTTCGCCATATCATGGACATCATTCTAAGCACCGATTTTGCTTTGCCGATTCGGTTGACAATGTCCTGTTCGGTTCCACCTTCGGTCGAGACAACACTCCCAAGATATTGGAAACTCTCTACTCTCACTACCGGCTGTCAAGCAATCTTAACTTGAGTTACTGAGTTAGTGCCGAGGTTGATGATTTTTGTTTTGGTAGTATTAATTTTCAAACCCGCATTATTTGCTCTCTCCAGATTTGTTGTCATTTGGTGCAGCTTCATAATTCTGTGTGAGAGTAAACAAACGTCGTCAGCGTAATCCAGATGTTTGAGTTGACATGTAAGAGTCCAACGAACTCCTCCGTTTCCAGTAGATTAAGCTGCGCGAAGTACATCGCTAATCACCAACAAAAAAAGTATCGGCGATAGAATGCAACCTTGTCGTACCCCACTTAGGATCTCGAATTCCTCTGACAGCTTTCCTCTATGCAGTACATGACATTTAGAGCCATCATAGGTTGCTTTAATAATAGCTATTAACGCAAGGCGAGCCAGATAAACTGTCTGTTGACACTGTCAAACGCCTTCTCAAAATCGATGAACAGCAGATGCAGTGGTGACCGGAATTCAACGCACAGTTCAATAATGATCCGCAGGGTGTTTATGTGGTCAACACAGGAGGATCCAGTGCGGAAACCTGCTTGTTCGGGTGTATCTTCCAGATGTTCCTTGATTTGCTCAAGTACTACTTTGGTTATTACCTTTGCAACTGCAGGAAGAACGCAAATGCCTCTCCAGTTTTCGCACTCCATAAGACTACCTTTTTTAGGGAGCTTGACAATCATTCACTTCTTCCACTCGTCTGGGAAACTTTCTACTTCCCAAGCTCTCTCTACAAGAGGATATAAAAGCTCTGCTGATGTCGTTGGAGCTGCACGCAGAAGCTCTGCGGGTATACCATCTAGTCCTACCTGGGAGTTGAGGTGCGAATTCGGGAAATTGTTACTTCCGGCAGCTCCATTTGATTTGGGTGCACATCGTTAGAAAATACACGGTTAACGACCGTAGAGAAATGCTCCTTCCATCGCTTGAGCTGATCGTCATCTGAAACGAGTACGGCAACATCTAGGCCTTTCACCGGATGTTGGCCATAAGTCGTCAATATTCGATCATTTCTTATCCGAGGCGTTGTGTCGGTTTCAGTAGCTGGCATTTTTCAGTACCGCAGGGTGCTAACCCACGTTACATAGACTAGAAACGCTAGACCGTTCGCACTTGTCGTTTTAGCCTACATATATAAGGAATTATACACATAATTGCCCGGGGACGACCACGAGGAGGTAGAGCAAGCACTACACCACGAACTTGATTGTTGCGCTACTGACCCAAACCAAGTTTTGAGCAGTCACTAGTTTCCCGATCAATCGCAATGCAGTTGTGCATGTAGCGAAATATTTCGTAACTTTTATTGACGATAGGGATAATGCAAAACCACTAAAGGAAAGCGAACAAGAAATAGAGACTAAATTTGAAAGTATTGTAATTGATGTGGACGAATACAAGGCATAGGAAGAGTCAATTGAGGAGCAAGAAATAGACATTTTTGAAGACGCACTGGACATCATTGAAGGTAATACTAAGAAGTAAGCAGAGCAGTTACAGCTGGTGCAGAATCAAAATATTTTGGATATAGTTTCAACTGACCCAGAGATTGAATACAGCTAAGAAGCAAGGCAAGGTAAGCGAGGAAAATCGCCAAGCGAAGATGTAAATTTGACAATCAGCACCATTTCTAACTATCATTTATCTTTGAAAGATGCGTTGTCAAGAGAACAAGAGATCCAAGTAGATGGATGCAACGAGCATTGAGCTAGCAGTACTTCATATGAATAATAATTGGAATTTATTAGATCGTCCCAAAAGAAAGAAGGTTTCATCAAACAAATGGGTTTCTGCTGTTAAACATAAACGGTGGCGGCAACATCGAGCGATACAAGGCGAGAACAGTCGCAAAGAGGTGCGAGCTATATTAAAATCTTTGAACCTATAGCTCGATATGAGACAATCCGTACGTTATTAGCAATATGCACTGAAAACAACATCTACTTGCAACCGATGGACTTCACGGACGTGAGTTACACGACGATGTATACATGGAACAGCTGAGGTATACATGGAATAGCCGATGTATCCGGGAACGATGGTCAAGCATGACAAGTAATGCAAACTTTAGAAACCAATAAATGGCTTGAAGCAATCAAAAAAAATAGGATTCTATAATCTCACTAGCATAAGAATTCGAGATGTAAAAGAAAATTCGACAGATAAAATACGTATCCACCACAGACATCACATCGAAAAACTGATCCAAATATTTTGGGTGGATAAAAACAACTGTCTGACAAAAGTATCCTGCCCAGAATTTGCAGAAGAAGTAGCTGAAATGTGGACGTATTCATATCGAGAATCGGTAGGGAGCCTTATATATGTTTAGCTAATGCAACAAGGCCCAATATAGTCTTTGCTGCGAGTACTTTAACTAAATTTTGTTCTAGTCCCGGAAAGGATCATTGCACGGCTCCATGACAAGTCATAATGTACCTAAAATGAACTTTGCGTTAAAAAAATAACTTACGACAAAACCATAGGTGATAAAGGAGATCATTCACCGAAGACTTATGTAGAACAAAGTAGGAGAAGAATGCATCGTATACGGTGCAATATCAATACATTGCGACAACACAAGCGCAATTAAACTGTCAAAGAATTCTATCCACCAAGAATGATCAAAACATGTGGACATTCGATATCTTTATCTTATCTTATCTGTTTTCCCCCGTTGGCACACGGTCAAAGGGTTTAATCCCTTATGATCCTAGGCACAGCGTGGGCACTAAGGTATTAAAGAAGGAAAGAGGAGATGTCGATGTGCATGTATTTTGTATGCCTGTGGATCTTATTGATCCGGGAATACAGAGCTTGGTAAAGCATTCCCCATTCGTGTTATACGACTAAAGAAAGAGTCTCTAAACTTAGCAGTACGCCCAAAGATGGGCTTGAGGGTAAACTGATGAGCATTTAGAGCGCCACGATTATTGCGGTTGAATTCAAGGAGAGGAAGCTGAAGCATGAAGCTGGCTATTTATCTTAAGCATCGCTGGTGGAAGTAGCGATAAAACAGTGACAGGCAGGAAACGTTCCTGTGATGTTCAAGCGAATCTATTTATTTCGCTATGGTTACGTCACCGATAAGTTATAAGTTTTATCGCACGGTTCTGTATCATGTCAAGCAGATGCAAGGTGGTCTTATATGCATCTGACCAGACATGACAGTTATATTCAAGTTCGGAGCGAATACATGCCTTGTAAATAGTAGCCAGATAAGAGGGAGTGAAATATTTCTTGCATCGTGTTAGGAATGTCGTCAGCGGTAAATATCAGACTCCAAACTATCCAACACAACTTGGATTGAACGGTTTGAAAGATAGCTTCTAATCCATTGAAGCAGGGTGTCATCGATTTCAAAAGCACGAATTTTAGTCGGAAGGCCTCGGTGCCAAACTCTGTCAAATGCCTTTAAAATATCAAGTGCTACAACTTTGCTTTCACCAAACTTGTTAAAAGTCTGACTCCACTTTTCGGTGAGATATGCCATCAGATCAACGGTAAAACGTTGTCCACGCAACCGTACATTAAAGACTGAAGACTGAATGAACACCACAAAAATCCATCAAATAATTACTTACATATTACACAGTTAGTGAAAAACTGTAGACTAACATGAAATATTTCGATATGAGCGACTTAATACTTGAAACTAAATACTAGACAGTTTTCAAATACTCTCCAGACCAGGTTTTTGTGCCGCGTCATGTAACAAACATGTAGTTTTGGGTACAAGGTACCCTTATGCACAATTCTACACCATTAATTTATTTATATAAAAAAAACATAATAAAAAGAAGTTATTGAGCAATACTATTGCCGATAGAGTCAAAGTCAATACTGATGAAATTTCGGTTGAAATAATAAAGAAGCTTTTCTCTAAATGAAGAAAACAGGGTGCACTTGAACTACTTTTCCTACAACGCTATTTATATTTCACTGACACTTTGCCGCTTTCTTCGATAAGTCAGACGTAGGTCAATAAAAACGAGATGTTTATGCCAGGAACTCATTCAGATTTCTTTACACACTACACAATTTATCTTCATCTAAAAAACTAACGGCCACAACATGTGGTTGTTATTAGATATCAAACTTCAAAAATAACAAACCTTACTCTACCTTTTCAGTATATTGTGGCTAACCCATTCTATGAAAGTTGGTATAGAAACTGTGAAGAAAAACATACGCAGGTATTCGCGATACATATACTAGTACGAGTATGTTGTACAGAGCGAGCAGAGCAACTTTGTGCGAAAACGTACAAAAGTTATTCACTTTTGATATTCAATGTATTCCCCCAGTGGCCGCCAACACCACATACTACGGCGTGTACTATAAGTTATAGACTTTTGACGTGCTCACGACTTTTGCAATTTTTTGCATTTGAATTTTTTTGAAGAAAAGAATACAAAACTTAAAAATTGTATTTGGTTTTTTTTTACTGAGATTGCATGTTTTGATTTTTTTACATTTTTTTTATAAGAATGTTCGAAGTAGAAGGTTGTCGAAGGCAAGTCCAAAGAGACTACAGTTTACTTTTTAAAGTTTTTATAAATTTTCGTATTATAAAAGGCTTTGATATGTGGAAAATCTCCCAAAGCCGGGTACGGCAGTGTCAAACAAGAATAATTTTACTGCTGAGTTGCTTTTTATTAACTGCATATTATGATTATGGAACATAAAAAAAAACAACCCATAAAAATTAAAATTTTTCTTGTAAATTCTCTAACCGGAGATGCACACACACACACACACACACACTGCGTGCTCGCCTTGTTGCAAAATCATCCACGAAATGACGCAGCGGCAGCGAACAGCGCTGCTCACAAAGCACAGAGCTCAGACATTGCCGTGATCTGATG
Organism: Nephrocerus scutellatus; assembly: GCA_947095585.1. Lineage (NCBI taxonomy): Eukaryota > Metazoa > Arthropoda > Insecta > Diptera > Pipunculidae > Nephrocerus > Nephrocerus scutellatus. The sequence goes on along the minus strand of OX352762.1, from coordinate 101,938,674 downwards.
CGATATAGCGATATTTAAAAATTGTATATTGGGGTCCCCAAGGGGCCGATCGCTCCAAATTTAAAAAATTACAAAAAGTGTTTTCCATCGAAGACACACATGTGTACAAAATTTAAAGAAAATCGGGTAAATTTTGTAAAATATTCGTATGAGAGCCCCCCGAACCCGAGGTCCGAGGGGCCTCAAATTTTAATAGAAAGTATTGTCACCGGAAATATACATGTGTGCAAAATTTCAATAAAATCGGGTCATGGAAAGTTAATATAGGGAATTTAAAAACCTTTACGAATTCTTTCGTATTTTATTTCACATTTTAAAACTCAAGCATTGAAAAGCAATTAAAAAAAAAACAACCCATAAAATTTAAAATTTTTAATCTAAATTGGACTAACCTGATTTCAGTATCAAAAGTTACAAACAAAGGATATGAAGTGATTTTTCATAAGACGGGTGCATACATTCGTGATGAATATGGCAATGTATCAGTTATTGCAGACCGCATAAGTGATCTTTATTTTGTTCGGGAACTCATTTTCTAATCGCAGAAATTGATATGGGACCCCTCGATTCTGGGTAATTTTTTTTATTGTAGTAGAAAATCATTGAAAGAGACATTTGACATCAGATGTCAAATTTGAAAATGCTCAGATCATTTTATTCTGAGCACTTACAGCACGCTCATACTCTGAGCCAATAAGAAAAATAAGATAATGTTAATTTGCTACCCGTCGGCAATCGGGTACATCGGGCACTCACCTCGTTCGCCTCGAAAACTCTGTCACTTTGAAAGCTAACCTATGGGTATGGTTTCGGGTACGGTTTGTGCAATTCGAAAGAGACATTAGTAAACAAAATACATACATATTACTTAAAGATGAAATCGATTCGACTTTTATACTATTACGCACATTCATGGTAACTTTGTGAAATGGCATTAATAATGATTGTGTAAGTCGGAGTAATGTATATTGATGCTTGAGAAATGATGTGAAACCGAAATTTTCTGTTTTCGTTCATTATTAGTAATAATGACATTATTAATAACCGTGTAGTGCCGAGTTAAAAATATGGCGACGCAAACTCGTAGTGCTGCCATCAACAGGCAGAATAGATTTTGCAATCAAAATCCACCAAATCAAGCAGCGCAGCCGACTGCGCAACACACACCGTACAGAGTCGTTGAAGTGCGACGGTAATTAAAAAAATGTATAAGGGCCTTGCGGCCGAACCTGGGGCCCGATCACTACCAAACTTATAAAAGAAAGTATTGTCACCGGAAATACACATGTGTACAAAATTTCAGGAAAATCGGGCTTTAGGAAGTGCGTTAAAAATTGATAATTAAAAAAAAAATTTGGATGGGAGCCCCCCGACCCCGAGGTCCGAGGGCCTGAAATTAATAGATAGTATTGTCACCGGAAATATGCATGTGTGCAAAATTTCAATAAAATCGGGCTATGGGAAGTGGGTTAAAAATTGATCAGAAAATCTGACCAGCCAGCCAGCCACCCAGCCAGCCAGCCACCCAGCCACGTGCACGCGAACTTAATATAGAGAATTTAAAAAAAAATTATGCTAAGAACCCGTAACAAGACTAAAAAACAAATAAGTTTATGAATTTTTATGAAAAACTAGAAAATTGGATAACAATTTCCGAATAAAGCTAAAAAAAGCCTGAATAAAATAAAAGATTTTTCAGACAACCGTCTATACTGGTGTATGTGATTAAAAAAATGCTGTCATCTTACTGTTAATCCCGAAAATAATGTTGGTTAGGTGTAAATTTTAGGTTTTCAAATCCAAATTTTGTTTAAAAAAGATAGCAATGGGGCTAACATTCCGTAATTTATTTATTTATTTATTTCTATACTATAGGGTTTTTCAATAAGAGCACTTCAACTTTTTTTTTTGAATAAAACACAAACTGTTCGACTTTTGATCTAACTTTTTTTTTTATTAATGAATTTGAACATATACATATGATACATTTAAGTACGAAACTCGATTTCTTTTGCATGACCACCGCGTGCACGTTTTACGAAGTGAGCCTCATCGCTGAAGATGATTTTTAGGTGAAAATCTGCATCATTTTCGATTTGCTCTTGAGCCCAATTCACGAATCGGCGTCGCTTCAAATGGTCAAACGGCTTTAGTTGTTGTGTCAGCTTGATCTTATACAGATGTAGGCCAAGATCTTTACGTAAAATCGATTGTCGAACGGGCTGGCTTGTTAAATGGACCGTAAAATGGCCGTAATGCTCTTAAAGTAGCGGCAACAGAACGATTATTTTGATAAAAAATTTGCACGATTTGCAATCGCTGTTCACATGTGTAGCATTCCATGATAAAATGAATACTAATGAAGTTTCCAAATAACAAAAGAACAATAAAAAATATGGCGTCTTTCGCCGTCCCTATTGGAGAAAAGTTGAAGCGCACCTATTGAAACACCCTATACAAAAAATACGTAAAGACTTATGTCTTTTTGATATGTGCAATGTCAATAATAATTCAATTTAAAAACAATTAATTTAATAAAAATGCAAAATGAAAATAATTAACAACTAATTAACAACTAATCACATCAACCGGATGACTAATATGTATGAGGGTAATTTGCTAAAAATGTAAATGAGCACAATGCACTCTCCATTGACGACTATAACAGCAATAACAAATAATTGAAGCGCCGAAAAAAAAAACTAAAGCTGCATCCAATTGTCAAGCAAACAAATCGGTAGTTAGAAACAAGCTAGTGTTAGTAGAAAAGAATACGGTATTTCTTAGCAAAATTCGAAACGGTCCTTAAGTCCCTGACAGCCAGTGGCAAGGAATTTTATAAGCGAAGGGCCCTGACAGTAAACGATGTATCTATAATATTTTAGGTGTGACTCGGAACAATTAGGAGTCTAGCTCTCAAAGACTGGCCAAACATGAAGTGGGCCAATACACAGAATGGACGACGTCGTGACAATACTGTGAGCAAAAATACAACAGTTCTAAGTTTCAAGAAATTTGAGAAGGTAATTCCCAAAAACTCGAACGCCAGACGAGAAATATGGTCGCGCCGTTTAAGTGAGAAAATGAACATAAGGCATGAATTAAAACTGACATTCAACCTGCGCAGAATAGTCATAGAAGTGCCAGAAAATAATTCTGCACCATATGTTAAGAAGGGCATAACCAAAGAGTTGACTAATCTGCGACGAAGTTGCAACGGAAGCAAATCCTTGACTATGTAGAGTTTACGTAAAACAGCCCACACTATAGAAATGATAGTAGTGACATGAGTGAACAAAGCAGGGGACCAATAATTCTACCCTGAGGGACGCCTTTCTGCAAGGGCAAGAAGGAGGAACAAACCACCCCAACTAAGACACATTGGAACCGATTGGTCAAGTATGAATGAACTAGGTTGACAGCCAAACTAGACAAATTAGATTGCGACGAAAACTTGGATAAAATTTGATAATCAATGCTATCAAAGGCTTTGCTGAAGTCGAGAAGAATAATAACTGTGACCGTACCATGATCCATATTTTTCCGAGCCAATTTGGTGATATCCATAATAGTAGACTTAGTACTGTGAAACTTCCTTAAGCCACTCTGACATTTTCTAAGTAAGGATCCTTTTTCGAGATATGATATTGGTCTTTGATAAGACGCTCGCAGACCTTGGATAGGGCCGGGAGGATACTAATGAGCTTCAAGTTAGTAATATCATTAGAACTACCATTTTTGGAATGGGAATAACAAGAACCCTCTTCCAAGCCAATGGAAACAACGAGGAAGTCAACACGCTATAAATAATGTGAAGAATACGAATTTGATGGGCACCTTATCAGGTCCAATAGCATTCCCCTTATAGTAGAAAGTATTCTTCAAGGGAAACATTGCGGAATGAAAAGGAGTTGGAATTATTTTACAGAGTAACAGGACTAGTGGCAGGGTTTAGGGATTGTTGAAATGAAGCAAACTATGCATTAATCGTGTCTGGGCAGAGTTCAGAAGGATCAAAATCGGAGCCTTTTTTCTCTCCTTATTTATCTAACCTTCTGCCAGAGAGACCTGGGTTATTGGTAAGCCATAAAATAAGATTAACCAAAGTTCCTCTTAAATCTCCTGATAAGGAAGGTCACTAGGTTACGAAATCTGCAAAAGAACCACCATCTGCCATCAGATCGATCCTCCTTGAGGCACCAAACGCCAGGTTCCTCATGGATCTGGCATTAATAATCTCTGGCAAATTCCACGGGCAAGGTTTTGTATTAGTCATCTTTGTTCGGAGTGGAACAGGTGTATCGTCAGTAAGGAGGAACCGATGATGTCAACCTGTTCATTCGTGTCGGGGGTCGAAAAAATGCTATTTTGTTCGTCGTAATTGATATGGTGAGACTTAATATTGACACCCCTATAATCTCTAAAACAAAATGATGAACAAGTTTTAAGTTTGAACAGGCAAAGGGGTGGCATATAAAAAGACGTGGCGCGAGATCGAGGAAATCCAAAATTGTTCAACAGGGCAATCAAGTAAGGATGGGCCACTAACAACGATGAATTCAAACCGAGAAAAACTATTCCAGAACGAGTAAAAATTGGACGGATCCAAAATAAAGCACCCAAACCTCCGAAAATAATCTGAAGTCGATGACAATACTACAGGTTCTAACAGGTTGGGGTTAAAATCACCCATGATGACAATATTGTTATAAGTAGGACCAAGCAGATTCAAGGCCTCAGGCAGGCCATCCAAACTAACAGAGGTGCGATAAACTACCCCAATAACAAGTTTCACATCCAGCATGAGGACTTCGACAATTTACTGCAGACATAGAAACTCTTTGAAAAAAAATTCTAACAAAGACCGAGGCTTTTTTGATCATTGTGCCTTTGTTGATTTTTGGTTTAAATTAATACTTATTTGTCCCGCTGGAGTTAAATGACTCTTTTTGTGGACCGCAAGAATTACGCGAACATATATCTTGATTTTTGGATGTAATTTGTTTTTATTTTAGTTTAACCGCGTACGCGTTTATTATTAATATTTTTTGTTCTGTTGTTTCTTGTTCGTCTTTAGTGTAGTTATGACACAGCTGGTCTACTGGGTGAGTAACTTTTAAATGTTTATATGTAGATAGTTAAATGTGTTGTCAAGCACATGCAAAACAAAATAAGGACACTTAACCTTCATTTCTTTAGTTACTGCCTAACGTATGTATGTTAAGTAGAAACGTCCTATTTTGACAAAGTTTTGTTTCACGCCGCTCGGAATAATCTTAAATCAGTTTTGTTCTAATTTGGACCCGTTCTTTATAACAAATGTAATTTTGTTTTGTTGTAAATACAAATGTTGTTAAAAATAGTTCTCTATAAGTTTGTACTGGAAAAGTTAAATCAATATCATTCTCATGATATTGACCTGTTATTTTATTTATATGAAGAAGTTTCAGATCACTGGTGAGCATATAATTACATATTAAAAGAATTCTTTGAATTTTTTTTATGGGAAAACTTTTTGGTATTTTAGGAGGTTCTATGAATCTAGTTACCACGATTGAACTATGAACTATTAGTTTTAAATTTTTTTCTAGAGGGCATATATATTTTCAGTGTACACTCTGTGTCAAAATAAAAAAATGAGTTTTCCACAGTTTTCGAAGCGAACCAATAAATTTTAACCGATTCGTGAATCGATTATATTAACAGAATAACAGACAACTAAGCCATAATTGGATTTTAATTCGGATGCGGGTATTGAACTTAACTTTTAAGCGAACCGATTGGGGTGTTTTAAAAGACAATCAATCTAGAAAAAAAATTCTTTCTTTGTTCCCTCTTCGGCTGTTAAGTTTAGTAATTTTCAGTGGTTAGTCGCTTCAAGAGAAAAAACCCTTATCAGTACGCTTGAACATTCTGTCGTCAACCACTTGCAAAGTAGTATCTTCAAGAGATAAACACTTACCGCTACGCTTATTAATTCTGTTCTGTCTATATGCTACTGCCGTCAACAACTCGCAAACTAGTGGTTTCAAAAGATAAACCTTTACCACTACGTTTCTAATCTTATACAAATATTAAAGCCTTGTCATTACGCCCGCACTTTCCCTATGCTTCGACGACCTACGCTTCGCCACACGCGTTGATATAAGTACGAAATTTTTATCTCCGACTTACTCATAGCTACACACGTTGCTACGCACTACCCATCGACTCATATGTTTAAAAGAATATTTAATAAAGGAGGTTGTATTTCTTTAACGAGTTCTGGCTAAAAGTTTGTGTCAGTATGTCTTTTCATTACTTCATTAAACTTTAGATAATCAAGGCGTTAGTTGCTAAAAGTTGCAAAATTCTTTAGCGTATGACTGCCAGCTACCAACAACTTTCAAAATTAAATTGTCCACTTGCCTAATGCACGGTACTTTCACTAATAAATAGTAAATATTCAACCGCGAAAATTTCATCAGCTTAGCACCCAGCTGGAAAAGTTCTTAATAATTCCACGGAATACCTTTACTACTTTGTTATTTACAATCTATGGTGAAACAACTGTGAATGCTTCAAAACACAAAGTAAGAGGAAAAATAGAGAAACGTGGGAATGTGTCCCTGTATTAAAAGGATATATATATGTTGCTAATTTCGTAAAGGAACGATTCGCGGTTTTTATTTTTAAATTCTCTATATTAACTTCACTTGCCCGTGGCACGGATGTCGGTCGTCGGTCGTCGTGGAATTTTGCGATCAATTTTTAACCCACTTCCCAAAGTCCGATTTTATTGAAATTTTCCACACATGCGTATTTCCGGAGACAACACATTTGAGGCCCCTCGGGCCCCGGGGTCGGGGGGCCCCATACAAATATTTTACAAAATTTTACTCGATTTTTTTCAAATTTTATACATATGTGTATCTCTGATACACCCCCCGGGTTCGTGGGATTATACAATTTTTTTAAAAAAATAACCCGAATTTCTTCAAATTTTATATACGCATGTATATTCGATAGTCAACACTTTTTGTAAAAATTTTGGAGACCCCGGGTCCCGGGTTCGTGGGGCCCCATCAAATTTTTTTTAAAAAAATTAACCCGATTTTCTTCAAATTTTATATACGCGTGTATCTCCGATAGGCAACACTTTTTGTAAAAATTTTGGTGATCCCAGGCCCCGGGTTCGTGGGGCCCCAAAATTAAAAAAAAAAATTAACCCGATTTTCTTCAAATTGTATATACGTATGTATCTCCGATGAAAAACACTTTTTGTATAATTCTTGGAGACCCCGGGCACCAGGGTCATTGTACCCCAAATTTAAAAAAAAAAATTTACCCGATTATTTTAAAATTTAATATACGTGTGTATCTCTGATGGACAACACTTTTTGCAAAAATTTTTATGGCCATGGGCCATAAAATTTTTTTAAAAAAATTAACCCGATTTTCTTCAAATTTTATACACCTCTGTATCTCCGATGGACAAAATTTTTTGTAAAGTTTTTGGAGTGAAGGGCCCCTGAGGCCCAAGGGGTGCTCATATAAATTTTTTAAAAATTAGCTCGATTTTCTTCAAATTTTTAACAAATGTGTATCACTGATGGACATAACTTTTTGTAAATTTTTTGGAGTGATAGGGCCATAAGACCCGTGTGGTGTCCATGTTAATTCTTTAAAAATCAATCAATTTGAAATTCCGGATTTGATTTTCTTCAAAATTTAACACATAGGTACCCATCTCCTATTAGAGAATTTACATGAAAAATTTTAAATTTTTATGGGTTGTTTTTATATAGTTTTAGTCTTTACGATGAAAATGTTTTTCCAGTGAATTATGTACATATTCTCATTACTTTTTAATAAGCTACATAGTACAATAAATAAATAAATAAATAAGAGGAAAACAGTTAATTTTTCAAACTACCCTATATATAAACTATAATCATCACAAGCGCATTCCAAAAAAACTGACGCTATGAACCCTTGCCCGCCGATGGAACTGTCTTTGCCTTCTTTGAATCCGATTCTTCCCTTTCAGTCTATTGATTTGACTATTCTTTCGTCTGATTGAACCAAGTTTCATCCACGGTTATGAATCGACGCAAAAACTTAGTTTTGTTGTTGGGAAACTTCGCCAAACACTCGATTGAAACATCCTCACGATGCTGTTTTTGTTCCGCTGTGAGTTATCGTGGCAACCATCTTGCGCACAGCTTTCTCATGTCCAAATAATCAGTCAAAATGCGATGTACAGCACTTTTTGAAATGACTGCCATATTTGCTGGCTCACGCACTTTCAGTCGACGGTCATCCAATACCATTCTATGGATTCTTTTTACAATATCTGTTGTATTCACCTCATTTGGTTGACTACGGTGATGTTCGTCTTGGCAACTCGCACGGCCTCACTTTAACTCTGTCATCCAATATTTTATTGTTGTAAACGAAGGAACAGACTCCCCCAGACTCGTGCCGATCCATTGCGCTAACATCCATACTTTCTTAGGTCTTGGAAACGCTGATCATTGCTTATGCAATAACTTGAATCACGTGAAATCCTTAGTGACCACCAGTAAGGTTTTCGTAGGCAACGTTCTACAGGTGACCTGATGGCTGATCTCACTGAAAAGTGGAACAAGTCTATTCACAAAATTGGCGAGGGTAAAGTTGTTGCGCTCGATATTTCCATGGCATTTGACAGTGCCTGGCTTCAAGCTCTTTTGCAAAAAATTAATGTCTATAGAATTAAAAACGCCCTGCTAGATTGGACTAGTAACTACCTTTCTGACCGTTCAATTCAAGTCGTATTGGATATTCAATGTTCACCGCAAAAACGCCGGTGTTCCCCAAGGCTCTGTTTTGTCTCCGAATTCCATTCTTTCGCTGACTACAGCACTCTTAGCTTTTCATATAATTTCACGCTTTCTGCACGCCCCTCTTCATCGCAAGTGGAACTTGCTTTGAACAAAAACGTATGTTAAGCACGTTAAATTCTGACCTTGACAGCATAACAAGGTGGGGAGTACATAATAGAGTTGAATGTAACGCTTCTAAAACGCAATGCTGTGTTCTGTCGTCCAAGCGTAATTTAAACCCCAAACCTTTATCCATGAATGGATCGTGCATTGAAGAAACTAAAAAACTTAAAATTCTCGGTATGTGCGTCGACAACAAGCTTTGCTGGAACGACCACATATTTGCCATCGCTAAGAATGCTGCGAAATGTTTAGGTTTCCTAAAACGTACTTCACTCCTTCAGATCTGGCTACTATTTACAATTACCCTAAACTTGAATATAACTGTATTGTCTGGGCCGGTGCCCCCAAGACCACATTGCATATTCTAGACCGAGTTCAGAACCGCGCGATACAGCTTGTTAGTGACTAAATATCGCGGAAACAATCGAATCGCTTGAACATCGTAGGAATGTTTCCTGCTTGTCATTGTTTTATAGCTTTTTTCACAAGCGGTGTTCAGAAGAAATATCCAGATGCATCCCGCCCATTTTCGAACCCATCCGTAATACCCGTGCCTCAACTCGAGCCCACGAATCTATCATTAGGTCTATCTTCGGGCGTATTAATTTATTAAGAGATTCCTTCTTTAGCCGCACTGCAGTGATGTGGAATGAATTGCCTGATTCTGTGTTTCCGCATTTATATGATCTGCAGTCATTTAAGACACGCGTACATAGACATATCATCTTTTCCTCTCCCTAATTTCCTAACGCCAACGCTGTGCTAAGCAGTATAAGGGTACAAATGCCTTTAGCGTGTGTACATTATAATAAAAAAAAACTGTAAGAAGAAGAAAATAAATATATTTCGATGTTTTATAAAGGCTTTAGTCTTTCAGTTGAATAAATTATTTTTTGTTTATTTAAAAATGCAAATATATTTGCTATAATTTGCTCTACTTATTCAACTTCCAGAAAAAATTATAATATTGTTGTTGTTGTATGGCCGAAGGTCATTATTTTAGACGCCGCAGTGTTTACCTTTGTTGTATAGTAGATTTGCATCTTACTCGTTAATGAGGGGAAAACGGACAAAAACTTGAGGAACAATGACGAAAAAATTCCTATTTCCTGCCTCCCGTCGAATGACAAAAAGCGTGGCAAAGTAAATAATTAGCAAACGTGACAAAGGACGATATACACGAGTTTTGTGAAGTATCTTATCTTATTTTCCGCACGAGAATTTTATAAAAGTTTTTGCACAGGTCACCTCCACTGGTTCACTTTGTCAAACAATTCCTCAGGGTGACGTAGTCGTGGCTCTTTTGCTTGTACTCTTTTCACAGCAACAGAGTGAAACTTTGGACTTTGTTTTTTTATACACACTCTCAAAAAGGCCAGCTGGTGAAAGTGTTATGCTACTACAGTGTGGTTTTTTATATCATTCTGTATGTAACCAGCACCGAAAGAATACCATTATAAAGGTCTTCCTATGTGAAAGGATATAAAAGAGTTTTTACGACATTGTTTAGACTATATGGAGTGTTGAACAGCAAAAAATCATACCGATCCTAATTACATTTATTTTACGTTTGGTTGTCATTACTTAGTTAGTTATTTTAGAAAATGTTCCTCCTCCAAAAATTCCTTAATGACTTTGTTCGCTATGGATGTATGAAACTAGTACATGGGAATACCCTTAATGGTATGGGAATTGACTTATAAAACGTTTTATTTGTGAGCTCAGTCAGTTGGCAAACTTTAGTCGGTTTGGTATTCTGTTTCTGTGTAAATATAAATTCTTCAGCGGTTTCTGATTACATTATTTTTAATTGCAATTTGTGTTGAGAAGTAAAAGTTCAACCGGGAAATTTCAAAATATAATTATAATGTTAAATATTTATTTTTTAACTCGTGGTTATTCATTTCCAGAAAGTACTTTGCTGGCAGACCATACGTAAGCTAAAAATTTTTAATTTTTTTTTTACTGTTGTAATTAAAAAATTTTCCTATTTGCTTTTTTCTCTTTATTTATCTGGTATTTTTGATTTACGATGCGAGCTCCTGAACCAATTTTATAGCTCATTTGATTGCCAGCCTGCTTTTCCAACAATAATGCTGATGAATCTTCTCAACTTATAACGTAAACCATTTTGCCAGGAATGAAAAATTTGCATTCCACCTTTAAGAAAAGCAATATTCGTAAGAATAAGTGGTTTAATGGAAATTGCAGGTCAGCAGTTGCTAGTAAAAAAACAGCCCATTTGGACTACGTCAATTGCACTTTCGAAAAAAACCTGGTTATGTTTCGAATAGCCAGAAACAGAGCAAACATTAAAATAAAAAGGACCAAAATAACATGCGAAAAATTTCGGATTCAGATTCAAAAAGTCGAAGTTTTTGGTCGCTTGATGCCTTGGTAAAAAGAAACTTTTAAGACAATACTTCATCTATTCCTTCTTTATTTCACAATGGTATTCTTTAAAAATCTGGTATTGAAAAAGCTAATCTCTTAGCTTCGCATTTTGCTTCCATTATCTAACCAAAGTCCACCAGTTCTTCCGAATGTAAGTCCATGAATGTCTAAATTATATTTCCGTCTACGGGTTGTCTCTAAATTTTTTAAAGAACTTGACACCAATAAAGCAACTGGTCCACGACAGTATTCCGCAATTATTATTGAAAATATGTCATCATACTATTTCGAAATTCAGGCTTTCGAGTTCGTAAAGGATTTTGCAAATAAAACACAACACAAGTTTATTAATTTACAAATAAACAACTTTAATAAACAAACAGTAAAATTAACTAAAGTTGTCTAATTACACTGGTGATAATTTTAAATGTACACAAAACACTTATTACAACAATGCTTGTAATTAACTACTATTTCCAGCACATAATGATTCGAACTTACAGGCGGTTACATTTCAAATAGCCTTACAGCTTAAAAGTATGCTATATAAAAGTGCTTATTATTAGTATGCAGTGCTTATTATCTTAGGATTCAATTTCATTAATAATAATAATCATAATAAAATAATTTATAATACATTTTTAAAAAAAATTGTATGGAAGCCGACCGACCCGGGACGCGATCACTTCCAAAATTTTACAAAAAGTGTTGTCAATCGAAGATTGTATACAATTTGAAGAAAATCGGGTAAAATTTTTTTATAAAATATTACTAAACTAAATATCATTAATTTTATAATTATCTGTATTCAGTTGTGAAATATGTATGCATATTTTATTTATAAGTTGTGTATTAATTTGTTTTCATGTACCAAATGCTTCATAAGAGCCAATCTACTTTAACAAGTAAATGTAACAAATATTTCGTTTTTCGGTACAAACTTTCATATATACATTGAAACACGCCACACAGTCGTTTATTATTTGGTATTAATCGCCAAAATATCTGTTTTTGAGGTCGGGGCTATATCAAAGAATTTTCTTTTTTTTCACGCTTCTCACACGCCAGCCGCCACTCGCGACATGCCTCATACGCAGGATATTAAAGTTGGCCCCTGACATTGAGCCGCTCACAAAATTTCAGCCCTCCAGGTCATGCAAAATGCGATTAAAAAATACCTTAAAAAACGAGAAAATGGCAGGATTTCAAAACATCACACGTGTCACACGCGAAACGTAACACGCGTCATACGTGGAATATAAAAAATGCTATTTCTGACTTATATACTCACAAAATTTCAACTCTATAGGTCATGTTAGGTTAAAAAAATCCTAAATGAAGTCGAAAAAGAATTTCAACAAATCAGCACACGCGAAACGCGCCATACTCCGAATTTCAGCTCTCTAGGTCGTGTGGGAGGAGGTTAAAAAGGACCTCAAAGTTGTCTAAAATACAGACAAAATAGGTTCAATTCAAGTTAAATAACAGTTTTTAAAAAATAACCTTCTGTATTTATTTTTTATAAAAAATTATCAAATCATTGAAAAAAATTTATTAGGCAAAGTCTTCCTTCGAAATTTAAGATCTGGCGAAGCAAAAATAATAAATTAACTTATACACTGATACAAGTTTGTTACACTTAAGTATAGATGCAGACGAGCAGTATATTATTGACATAATTATATTTGTATCATGCAAAATAATGCACGTTACCTAATTATTATTCTTTCTTTGTAAAAAGAGGAATAGGATTCCTTGGTAAATAAAGTTGTCGCACTGCTATTAACACACCCTGAAAAAAAATATTTTCCAAAGTGGAATAAAGGCGCAGCAGAAATGAATAACATCGTAGCTCTTAATTAAATTAACAAAACTTTGTATATAAAGTTGTAAAAAACTAAGGAATAGGCAAACCGGCATTGATGCTTTCCATAGTATTTTTGAAATCAATAAAAACATAATATTTTTTGAATTTGCAATGCTAAATATTATTGATTCTTCTGTCCCTAAAAAAGTTCCGAAAAATGTAAGTTTAAGGCTTCCATATTATATAATCAATTTGATGAGAACTAGAAACATTCAAACGTTGTAATTAAAAAATTTTCCTATTTGCTTTTTTCTCTTTATTTATCTGGTATTTTTGATTTACGATGCGAGCTCCTGAACCAATTTTATAGCTCATTTGATTGCCAGCCTGCTTTTCCAACAATAATGCTGATGAATCTTCTCAACTTATAACGTAAACCATTTTGCCAGGAATGAAAAATTTGCATTCCACCTTTAAGAAAAGCAATATTCGTAAGAATAAGTGGTTTAATGGAAATTGCAGGTCAGCAGTTGCTAGTAAAAAAACAGCCCATTTGGACTACGTCAATTGCACTTTCGAAAAAAACCTGGTTATGTTTCGAATAGCCAGAAACAGAGCAAACATTAAAATAAAAAGGACCAAAATAACATGCGAAAAATTTCGGATTCAGATTCAAAAAGTCGAAGTTTTTGGTCGCTTGATGCCTTGGTAAAAAGAAACTTTTAAGACAATACTTCATCTATTCCTTCTTTATTTCACAATGGTATTCTTTAAAAATCTGGTATTGAAAAAGCTAATCTCTTAGCTTCGCATTTTGCTTCCATTATCTAACCAAAGTCCACCAGTTCTTCCGAATGTAAGTCCATGAATGTCTAAATTATATTTCCGTCTACGGGTTGTCTCTAAATTTTTTAAAGAACTTGACACCAATAAAGCAACTGGTCCACGACAGTATTCCGCAATTATTATTGAAAATATGTCATCATACTATTACGAAATTCAGGCTTTCGAGTTCGTAAAGGATTTTGCAAATAAAACACAACACAAGTTTATTAATTTACAAATAAACAACTTTAATAAACAAACAGTAAAATTAACTAAAGTTGTCTAATTACACTGGTGATAATTTTAAATGTACACAAAACACTTATTACAACAATGCTTGTAATTAACTACTATTTCCAGCACATAATGATTCGAACTTACAGGCGGTTACATTTCAAATAGCCTTACAGCTTAAAAGTATGCTATATAAAAGTGCTTATTATTAGTATGCAGTGTTTATTATCTTAGGATTCAATTTCATTAATAATAATAATCATAATAAAATAATTTATAATACATTTTTAAAAAAAATTGTATGGAAGCCGACCGACCCGGGACGCGATCACTTCCAAAATTTTACAAAAAGTGTTGTCAATCGAAGATTGTATACAATTTGAAGAAAATCGGGTAAAATTTTTTTATAAAATATTACTAAACTAAATATCATTAATTTTATAATTATCTGTATTCAGTTGTGAAATATGTATGCATATTTTATTTATAAGTTGTGTATTAATTTGTTTTCATGTACCAAATGCTTCATAAGAGCCAATCTACTTTAACAAGTAAATGTAACAAATATTTCGTTTTTCGGTACAAACTTTCATATATACATTGAAACACGCCACACAGTCGTTTATTATTTGGTATTAATCGCCAAAATATCTGTTTTTGAGGTCGGGGCTATATCAAAGAATTTTCTTTTTTTTCACGCTTCTCACACGCCAGCCGCCACTCGCGACATGCCTCATACGCAGGATATTAAAGTTGGCCCCTGACATTGAGCCGCTCACAAAATTTCAGCTTCACCTCCAGGTCATGCAAAATGCGATTAAAAAATACCTCAAAAAACGAGAAAATGGCAGGATTTCAAAACATCACACGTGTCACACGCGAAACGTAACACGCGTCATACGTGGAATATAAAAAATGCTATTTCTGACTTATATACTCACAAAATTTCAACTCTATAGGTCATGTTAGGTTAAAAAAATCCTAAATGAAGTCGAAAAAGAATTTCAACAAATCAGCACACGCGAAACGCGCCATACTCCGAATTTCAGCTCTCTAGGTCGTGTGGGAGGAGGTTAAAAAGGACCTCAAAGTTGTCTAAAATACAGACAAAATAGGTTCAATTCAAGTTAAATAACAGTTTTTAAAAAATAACCTTCTGTATTTATTTTTTATAAAAAATTATCAAATCATTGAAAAAAATTTATTAGGCAAAGTCTTCCTTCGAAATTTAAGATCTGGCGAAGCAAAAATAATAAATTAACTTATACACTGATACAAGTTTGTTACACTTAAGTATAGATGCAGACGAGCAGTATATTATTGACATAATTATATTTGTATCATGCAAAATAATGCACGTTACCTAATTATTATTCTTTCTTTGTAAAAAGAGGAATAGGATTCCTTGGTAAATAAAGTTGTCGCACTGCTATTAACACACCCTGAAAAAAAATATTTTCCAAAGTGGAATAAAGGCGCAGCAGAAATGAATAACATCGTAGCTCTTAATTAAATTAACAAAACTTTGTATATAAAGTTGTAAAAAACTAAGGAATAGGCAAACCGGCATTGATGCTTTCCATAGTATTTTTGAAATCAATAAAAACATAATATTTTTTGAATTTGCAATGCTAAATATTATTGATTCTTCTGTCCCTAAAAAAGTTCCGAAAAATGTAAGTTTAAGGCTTCCATATTATATAATCAATTTGATGAGAACTAGAAACATTCATAGAATAAACTGGCAGCCGTTTGTCTAATATTAACTGATTTAATAATATTATTAAAGCTGAAATCTTAGTTAGTTAGAAACATACACTGGAATGATAAATTAAGTACTTTAAGTAAAAATACTAAACCTTTTGGAACATTATCAAATATTTGATGTTAATGATTTCACCAATATTGAAAATATAGTGGATATCGTTTCTGAAATTAATATTAAAAAATGGTCTAGAGTTAACAATATCAAAAATTTATATATCACATGCCTCACATGTTTCAAGCTATAGACCAATAAGCATCCATTTGTAAGATATTGTGGTTGTCAAAATAGCTCGAAATTCTTTTCTTAATAATTTTCCAAAAATTTAACTTAAGTAACTTCAGTCTTAGTTATCTTACAAATGGATGCTTATTGGTCTATAACTTGAATACTTAAGTAACTTATGTAAAATTTTTGGAAAATGATTAAGAAAAGAATTTCGAGCTATCATGACAACCACAATATCTTACAAATGGAACATTTTGGCTTCAGAAAAAACTTCTGATCATGCCAACAAATACTAAGAAGTAGTAAACAAGTTAATCAACATTTGCTTTAAAACAATTAAGTGGTTTAGTGCTTCCTGATATAGAAAAAGCTTTTGGGCGCAGTGTGGCACGAGGGACTACTCTACGAAAAAATAATGCTGGACTTCCCATCATAATTAGCATACTATACATATTTAAATTAATATCGTAAGGAGTTTTCTTAATAACCGTCATTTCCAGGTTTCTGTTCATCAAAGTTACTCTCCAGAAAGACTTATTTCCGCCGTCGTTCCTCAGGTATCAGTTCTTGAACCATTACTATACAACATCTATACTTCTGACCTTCAAAAGATATCTCACTGCGAGTATGCCATTTAGGCCGATGATATCTGAACTTTAAGCACGCTTGACGTAGGTTTTACTATAGAAACTTTTTTACAAATACACTATCATGGAATATTTCAATAAATGGAAAATAGAAATTAATGCTAGTAAAACTCAAGCTATTTGCCTTTCAAGAAGAAGCAAGAAAAACCTTGTTTTTTATACAGGCATAAGCTTCAAGTACATGTCATAGATATTAACTGGAATGACTGTATTCGATGCAGAGTACATTTAGATTTAAAACTAGAATTTAAAAAGCATATTTAGAAAACAGTAAACAAATCTAAAAAAGCAATTAAAATGCGGTACCCACTAATAAATCTAAGGTCTTTACTTAGCAATGACAACAAAATTATAGTGTCGGATAATCTACTTACGAGTACAAACATTTTTTCATTATGTACGAGTATGTACTTTTATTTCTATTTCGATTCGATATTAATTGGGTATATCTTATAGCAAAATAATAAGGATAACAGGATTTTGAATGATAATTATTGGAAATTGAAAAACGTGCACAAAAGATACGAATTCCCATATTGCTTCGTCGCAAGATTCTAAAGAATAGAAGTACGACATAAAAAATAAGATGTAAGCGCACAATTTCAAATTAAGGACGATTGTAATAAAAACCCTGATGCGTTTGGTGTTTGTTTTTCATATTAATGGTAATTTTATGCAATTACATTTGTGCTTATTGTGGTAACTGAGGATTGGGTGTGGTAGTTAGAGGAAAGAGGGTCTCTAAAAATTGGCGCACATCGTTTTTATTATTGTTTA
Source organism: Nephrocerus scutellatus (assembly GCA_947095585.1). Taxonomy (NCBI): domain Eukaryota; kingdom Metazoa; phylum Arthropoda; class Insecta; order Diptera; family Pipunculidae; genus Nephrocerus; species Nephrocerus scutellatus. The sequence continues at coordinate 101,921,028 of OX352762.1, read as the reverse complement.
ATGTAATCCAATTATATATTAACTACGCAAGTAAGTGTGTTCGTGTGCATATGGTGGAACATTTGAAAATTATATTCCAGATACGATTCATTATTTTTTATAACGAAATTTTTAATGATACTTTCGCAACGGCATATTTTACTGCAAATAAGAAACGTGAGATAAGATTTATAAAAATTTCAGTACACAATGATTTTATGTTTTTGCTATATAAAGTTTTAGTATTATTGCTTTCTTAGGATCTACGACACAAAAACTAACTTCAGTGCCGTGATTACTCTTGGCAATGTATGCACTGAACAAAAGTAAAACAAATAATTAAAACAAAGTCCTTAAATGTGTTAATCGACATCATATTTGGCTCTACAACCGGTGTCCGGTAATGACCTCCCGCAAAAATTGGTCCACCGGGACCGATTTCGAGCCGATGTTATCCAGTGTGACATTCCTAAACTCTGGGCGTCCTGGTCTACGCCATCCTGCCAGTGTGGGATTGGCTGCGATCTCGCTGTCTTGTTCCATAAATCCTACCGCAAAGGACTTTCCGAGCAGGATCATCTTCGCTCATGCGAGCTAGGTGTCATGCGCACCGGAGCCTACCGAGCTTAATTCTCTTCACGATGTCGTAATCGCGGTAACGCTCATAGATCTCATCATTATAGAGTCTCCGGAATCGTCCTTCCTCACATACGGGGCCAACAATTATCTGTAATACTTTTCTTTTGAACGCGGCTAAGAGATCAGAATGCTTTTTGCTAAAGAACTCAAGTCTCGGATCCATATGTAAGTACTGGTATGACCATTGTCTTATACACCAGCAGCTTGGATATTATGGTTAAATTCCTAGATTTGAAGAGTCTTGACATTCTAAAGTAGGCTTTGTTGACTTTAAGCAACCGTACGCGTATTTCTGGTTCCGCTATAGTTTTTAAGAGGTGTTCTTCAACGATGGTATTACCACTACGCAGACTTTTCCATTTCTCTTATTCTTCTGGAGTCGTCCCAAGTTATTGGAAAACAGCCTTTATCCAGCCTGTTCCTAAAAAAAGTTCCTCGTACCGACCCATTGCGCTAACATCTATACTCTCCAAGGTCATGTAAACCCTGATCAATCGTAAGCTTATGCAATGCCTACAGGTGACCTGGTGGCTTATCTCACTGAAAAGTGGAACAAGTCTATTCACAAATTTGGTAAATATTTTGATATTTCCAAGGCATTTGACAGAGTCTGGCATCAAACTCTTTTGTCGAAAATTAATGCTTATGGAATTAATTACACCCTGCTCGATAGGACTTGTAACTACCTTTCTGACCGTTCAATCGAGGTCGTATTAGACCAATTCAAATCTAGTGTTCACCGCATAAACGCCGGTGTTCCTCAAGGCTCTGTTTTATCTCCGATACTCTTTCTGATTTTCATTAATGATCTCCTGTCCACCACCTCTAATCCATTCCATTCTTTCGCTAACGACAGTACTCTTAGCTTTTCATATGATTTCACGCTTTCTGCCCGCCCCTCTTCGTCACAAGTGGAACTTGAACGTATTGTTACGAAATTCAGGCTTTCGAGTTCGTAAAGGATTTTGCAAATAAAACACAACACAAGTTTATTAATTTACAAATAATAACTTCAATTCACAAACAGTAATAATAACTCAAGTTCACAATTTATATTGATGATTACTTTTAGATGCACCAAAAACACTTATGATACTAGTACTTGACAATAATTCTCTTAGGTTATAGCTTTATAACTTTACAAGAACTTTTACAACTGCACAGGTTAAATTCCAAGCAACTAATAAACTTACTTTGGCCTAACGCCTCTATTTATACTCAATCAAAAGCTTCCAGAAACTTCTAATATTGTAGACAGAAATATCAGCTCTCTGAGTCGTGTGGAAGGTGGTTACAGAAGAACCTCAAATTTGTCGAAATGTCTGTAGTTATATATTAGCAGTACATAAATTTAGCAGTACATATTAAGTCAACTACTAAGTTTTCTCTTTCTTCCATTAGGCGTTGCAGAGAATAAACGAAAGGTTATATTGCCGATTTGAAATGAAAATATAACCACAGATAAACAAAAGCAATTGCAGTGTAATTTGCCAGATTAATAGAAAACAGAAATTGTCTCCGTTCCAAAGATACATCAAATATATAAAACTAATTGTTCTGAATTTAGCCTTTTATCCCTTAAGCCCTGTTTTTCTTTGCAGATCCCTTTTTTTCTTTCCTGGTATTTATATCGAAAAATTCAAACAGATTACATACGAGTATACATACCTACAAACAATTTGTTGACATTAAAAGTGAACGGTCAACTAAATTGTAATCTAAGACTAACATCTGGTAAAACTTTTTTCAACTTAAAACAAATCACAGGCTAAGTTGGGTAATTTTTACTCCGCCAGAGAAAATATGCGTAATCAGTTATGATACAAATAGCTATATATTTCAGTTTGAACTAGGGGTACATCAGGAATTTTAATTTTAAATAAAATTTTTTAGCCATTTCCTAGCGGGATATTTCTAAGTGTAATGATACTCATTTTTTACTTATCTATAGAAGATTTGTATAACACAATATGCATAAACCCACATGCTTCTAATCAGCAGATATCCCCTGCCTGATAATTTCTCTAAAAGCACTTCAATAGAAGACCAACATTCAACATTGACTCATAAATTTTTTTCAATCTAATGTCATTCAGAAACTTGTGCAATAAAGTGGCCAGCCCTACGGCTACAATAACAAAGACTTGCAGCGATCTACTGGTTACCACAAAATATGCATTTAAAAAACCCATCCTAGACGTAATTAGATATACTCATCGAATTCGTACCGGACAGTGTTCTTCTCATTATACTTTAAACAGCTTTCCTCTTATTTTCAGTTAAATTGAGAATGACATAAAAGTTTATCCGTTTATCCGTTCAGCCTGTGATGCCACTTACCTTTTACTCCCTCCATGACAACAATCTTCTATTCTAAATCCCTGATGATGCTGATAATATTATAAAATAAAAGTTTCCCTTTCTGTCGCATTTTCACTTCCACAAGTATTGTGATATTTCCAAGGACAGAAAAGAAAATGTATAAAAAATTCGTATGTATTGCAACGTTTGCATCTGCGACTTTGTGATTTAAAGGAAAGCAATTTTTTCTCTTACATTTTTTTGTGATTTATTTATTTACTGTCTCAACGTAAGAACAGAGATGCTCTGCTTAGATTATCTGCGAAAATTAGATAAGCCGAACATCTTTTTTCCACATAAGAACCTTTACGGTTTTGTGATACGCGGGTCACTTGATGCTAAAGAATGAATTTTAATTTTATATTCCTAGTTATCAAGCGTTTACTAACAGTTCAACATTCAAACATAATGACAGCCTCAGTGGATAGACCAATGATTACATCAAAGAACTCCATGTTTTTTCCTCAAAGTTGCCGTAGAGGGATTATTCTTTGTATCGTCATTATGTGGTCATCAGAAAATGTTTGTTTAAAGGAGAGGGATTATTCTTTGTATCATCACTATAGTTAAGTAGTAGTATAGTTATTATCGGTCAAGTTCCTTAAAGAACCTTATCTGCGTTGTTCTTATATGTATTTCTCTGTAAAAGCTTTCCTTTTCTGCACTAGTGGAAGGCTTATTTAAAGAAAAACATTATCATTTTCTTGATACCATGTGAAATGCGGCGAAATCACTGATTTTGGAATAAATTGTATAAAAATTATTTATTTAGCTGAAACACACTGTTAGCTGTTAGATAATTTGGTTATGTTTCGAATTATTTCTTACTTATTTGTGATGTGATGTGAAAACTTCAGCTACGTGTTTTTGGGACCATTTGAGCGAAATTGGTTCAATGAGAAATGAAAACATTGAAAAAAAGAAAAAAAATAATCGAATAACGTGTTGATAGACGAAAAAAAAAAGAAAAAATATGTAGAAGTCTTAGGAAAGAGGAAGAAACATTGAAAGGAAGAACAAAAGGATCTTTTCCGCTGCGTGAATTGTGTAATTCGAAAGATATTGTACAAATAAACTATTGGAGAACAGGGTGTGTCGTCTGTATTTATTTAGAATCTATTATTAGGCCGAAAGAGGAAATTTAATCAATAAATACTCAGGTGAAGTACAATGAAAAAGTGGTTGTAGGATGCGAGAAAATAATGTTGGCGAGCACGTTTATTAAAAAACAAAAGTAAAAACTAACATTTTATAATAATAGTATAATCATTAAGTAAATAGTATTAATGTTTTAGTACAAATGGATTCCTTCTTTGGTTTTTATATAAAGCTTAAAAATATCCATCCATTTACCAAAACAATGACTTGTGTGGAGTATTTAAACGTAAGTCTTTAATAAGACGCACACCATCCCAAACAACATGGATACCGCCAGACCAAAGTCTTACTCCAAGAAAAAACAAAAGAGCGGATCATCACCAAATTTGTCCACAACCAATCAAACTACCTAAGGAAAACTGGGAAAGAACCGACAATGAAACAGGAAACACTTTTGCAGAGCTTTATATAGATAAAGTTTTTACGATAAATCTATCGCAGTCCTACGAATGCTTGCAGCAAAAAATTTGCAAAAATAAAAGCAAAACGTGTCTCATGCTCTAAAGAATAGAATAAGACGACCAGATTACGGGGAACATGTTAATAGAACTCTCTGAAGTAGCAGTTCAACACCTTACTTGAAAAATGCATTGAAAAACTATAATTATAAACCTTTTACCAATTTGACATTACGAAACTAGCGTTCGACTGGAATCTACAAGGTAGCCGTCGAGTTTACCGTCCTAGCAAGACATGGAAAAGGACAATAGAAGAGGAAGAAAGATCCCAGGGGACCGAGTGTTGTCTCTTGAAACCTCAGGCGTTAAATCGAGTTCGTTGGCGGGCGTTTGTAGAAGCCCTATTCTCCCCCGCGGAGTAAATTAAAGAAAGAAGAACCAATGTTTAGCTCCAACTTAATCATTGTACTTAATTTTGAAACCTAGGAAAAATAAAACAAAAATGTGGGAAGTTCTGACAGTATTCCATATGATCCAGGAACTACTGATGACCAGGTCCTGTCCTTTTAACGGTCGTCGATTATTTGATTGTAAACAGCTTCTCATCTCTGAATATGATTTTTGCTCGCAGGTACCTGTGACCCGAGATAAAACTCAATTGCATCATTTCACCTTGTAATGAAGTTCCCATCGTTACAAACCGTGTCTAATTTTCCGAAATATTCGTCGCCCGAGTTTGCTCAGCAAATTGAGCTAATGCTTACCACCAGGCATAAGATGAAACAATTTGCAAACAACTGCACATGTGCAAAGTGTCGGAAACCATGTGGCACAATAGGTACACAACCGCACGTGTCTATTTTGCCAAAGTAACTTATTATATTTCAAATGTATGGGCAAATCATAAACTTCGCACACAGTTTTTGCAAGTTAGTGGCAACTTTTGCCCATAAAGTTCCTCGCTTTACTAACCAGAACACTTTTGGAGAGTAAATTTTCAAAATACCAGGCCTCCTTTCTGTAGTGTCTTGACAATAGGCCATCAATACCCCTCCTCTTTGCCGTGTGTTGTTCATAGGTTGTCAGTATCCCTCTTCACTGTCGTATCTTGACCATAGGCCGTCAGTATTCCTTTTAATATATTGTTGTGTCTTAACCATATGCCGACAATAAGTGTCCAGCTACTCAGCCTCTACCGACCTGTCTTTCCCTCCTCCGTGTAACACGTAGTAATATTTTTTAGTTATTGGTGGTGATACAGTATATAGTTATTATTTCAGTTTCATAAACAAAGTCAGCAATATATTAGGTTAAGAGACAAATCCAAAACAAAAGAAAAAAAAACAACCATAAAGAAGAAAAATTTAAAAAAACAAACAATTTGTAACAAGACTTCTGATTTCGAACCCTGGAAGCCGCTGAGCGCTACCTCAGCTGGAAAAATATCGTTACAACCTGCACTCGCTTGTTTTCTTCATTCAGCATCAGTTGTCCTCCTTAAAGCTTGTAGGTTTTAAATCCAAGATACCAAGGTATCCTTAATGTACAGTCGTCTTTATGGATAAGCTCATTGTACATGGGTCAAGTTTCCTTGAAAACGTAACTGAGTGATTTCACTTTGGCATTTTCCAACTACAAATAAAGCCACGTTTGTTAATATCTTTGTACACAAATGGAAGGGACCTACAATTTAAGGCCGGATCCGAACGGCGAATTGAGAATCTTTCCGTGACAAGTTATTACTCTCGGAACGTTTGTTACCCATTCGCGAGAGGTGGGAAACCGTGAAAAATACTTTTGGTGTTACTGGGATTCGAACCACGAACCTCCTGCTCAGTAGCCACGCGTATTTCCACTGAGCCACGGCGCCCACTATAAATGCTGAAAAATAAAAACACATGGAAGGCACCGCAACCCAACAATAAAAAAAAACCAATCGTAAAGCAAAGTAGCGCTGTATGGAGAGCTGTAGTTTAATAAAAGAAAATGTTATCATTATGGTATTTTCGTGTCAGGTTAGAAAACAAATCGACTTTAAAAAATTATGCTCAAAATAATTTGGCAACAAAAAAAAAAACCACTCGTAAAACAGAGTAACTAATGAACGAAAATATAATAAATACAAGCTTTTCTCAAATACAAATAATTTTATAGAATTTCGAGTCACCCTCAATGACAAGTTGTGTGCAAGTACATCAGGACTCTACTCACTACCCGCACCATTGTCGACCACGGGCACGGACTCACCTTCATGTCAGTCACACACATAGCTATACACTTGTATTGCATTGCTCTGTAGTATCAAGGTCGAGAGTTATCGACCGAGAACGGACTTATCCGTTTGCTAATGCAATGATGGTTTATGTTCCGTATATATACATTTTGTAGACAGGAAGAGAGGAAGCAGCACCTTGCAACTTGAATTGTATACAATGTTCAAAGTTTTTGACGCGGCGAACTCTTCAAACATTTCTATTTAATTTAAAATTGAAATTGTTTTAATTTTGATCTTTTGTATAAAGGTAACCTTGTGCCTCTTGAAAATGACCTCTAAAAGTGCTAACTCAAGGCTGTAGAAAAATGGAAAAACTTATTCCCGACCAATAATAATAAAATAATATAAAACATTTGACTTTAGTTTTAATAATAAATAAAGGAAAACACCGTCTTGATATTAATTAACTTTTTTATACTTGTGACCTTAACTTTTTAGTTGTATATTATGTACAGCTGTTTTTTATTATAAGTACACAATGGGGGCCATGTGCAATTGAATAAAATATATTTGTAGAGGCTTATGTTGCTGTGTTCCATTATGTTCGATTATATACCTGTTCTTAGTCGGTGGGTTGTGCTTAGTGAGTTGGGATCAGTTGGCCAGCCGAGCGTTGAGACGAGTATTTCAGATAGTATAAATATAAAGATAATTACATTATACTCCTTGTATACCTACTACTCAATAAGTCGATGCTTTCAGCTGGAATTGACAATACTGGACGATTTTTTGAATCCTGGGATTTCGGTATTGATATTTTCTAATCCCAAGACACCATAATAATATTCATTATTTTTAAATATAGTTTATTTTTTTTATTTATTTTATTTTTTTTATAATAATAATAATTTTATTTATTCATAAGAATATAAATAAAATAAAAATACAAACAAAAATAATTTTATTTAGGTACTAGTTTAGTACCCGACGTTGCACGGGTGTAAAATTTTACACTAATATTGCCCTAATAGCGATAGGCACTATAGTGCCCAGCATTGCACATTTGTAAAATTTGACACAACGTTTTCCCCCTTACCAACGCCCCTCATAGAAGTGTCTTACCATTCCTTCCAGGACAAAGTGTATCAAACCGAAGGAAAGTGCTTGGTATGATTTAAGCTGCAAAAAAGCTACTAGGAACCGTGAGGTATGCTTTCAGTGATATAAAAAAAACCCACTGTAGAAAACCGAACCAAATTTAGACGAATCGGAAATGACTGCAATGCCTACCTTAAACGAGCCAAATTTGACTATGACCAAAAACTGAGACCAAAAGTATTACAATGTCCAAAAGGAAGTAAACATTTTTGGTCCTCAATTCCAAGGCTCATTCACAATGACATTCCATCTGTTAGCTCTATAGACAAGGCCAATCTTTTTGCTTCACATTTCGCAGCTAGCTCTACGCTACCAGATAGCGTGTTGTCGCCGCCTGTACTTGCAAGAGTTGAATCCTCTATGGGAAAAATTTACTTTCGTATTCGCCAAGTGGCTAGAGTATTAAATGATCTCAACATTCATAAATCTGCTGGGCCTGATGGCATTCCCGCTATAGTTTTGAAAAGGTGTTATTCAACGTTGGAATTACCACTGCGCAGACTTTTCCATTTCTCTTGTTCATCTGGAGTCGTCGCAAGGAATTGGAAAACATCGTTTATCCAGCCTGATGGCTTATCTCACTGAAAAGTGGAACCAGTCTATTTCCCACATTCTGCACACCCCTCTTCGTCGCAAGTGGATCTTGAACAACAACGTATGTTAACCACGTTTAATTCTGACCTTCAGAGCATAACAAGGTGGGGACTACAAAATAGAGTTGAATTAAACGCTTCTAAAACGCAATGCTGTCTTCTGTCATCCAAGCTTAATTTAAACCCCAATCTTTATCCATTAATGGATCTTGCATCGAAGAAACTGAAAAACTTGCAATTCTCGGTATGTGCGTCAACAACAAGCTTCGCTAAGAATGCTGCGAAATGTTATGTTTCCTAAAACGGATCAAAATCTACTTCATTCCTTTAGATCTGGCTATTATTTACAAGGCATATATTCGCCATAAACTTGAATATAATTGTATTGTCTGCGCAGGTGCTCCCAATACCACATTGCATCTACTAGACAGAGTTCAGAACCGAGCGATCAAACTTATTGATGACGTAAATATCGCGAAAACAATCAAATCGCTTGAACATCGTAGGAATGTTTCCTGCTTGTCACTGTTTTATCGCTTTTTTCACAAGCGGTGTTCAAAAGAAATATACAGATGCATCCCGCCCATTATCGAAACCATCCGTAATACCCATGCATCAACTCGAGCCCACGGATCTATCATTAGGCCTATCTTCAGACGTACTAACCAATTCAGAGATTCCTTCTTTAGCCGCACTGCACTTATGTGAAATGAATTGCCCGATTCTGTGTTTCCGCATTTATATGATCTGCAGTCATTTAAGAGATGCGTGCATAGATATCTCATCTTTTCCTCTCCCTAATTCCTAACGCCCACGCTGTGCTAAGCACTATAAGGGTGCAAGTGCCTTTGGCGTGTATACATTATAAAAATAAAAAAAACTATTCACCTCTGCGACCCCGAAAACTATAGAATCGATACAAATATCGGTAACCCCCCCATCTCACCTATCGACGCACTCCCCTTAGAGGTGTCTTACCATCACTATTCACCACAGCGACCCCGAAAACTATAAAACCGGCACTAATATCGTTCACCCCCTACCATCACATATCGACCCCCTCCCCCTAGAGGTCTTACCAGCACTATTACCGAACAGTTTTTGGTTCGGTAAGATGAACAGTAAGGTGAGTATAATTAATATTGTTTATAAAGTTATGTGGAACTTATTCATAGAAGTTATATGTACTATTCCATTAGGTTGGTGGAAGTAGTTATATGTGGTAGTTTATGTGCTATTACAATAATAGTTGTATTCATTCATCATAATTCATTTCAACTACTTTTATATACTTGTTATTTGGTGAGTTATCTGAAAGAATTTACCAGTAGGTTCTTGTACTTGTTGGTTTGTTCAACTGGAACAGAATTGGGAATAAATAGCCCGCAATGCGTGGCAGTGAATTTAGTTGTCGATAGTTATCGACTGAATCTGTAGTACAAGCAAGTACAAAGAACGGTGTTATTTTGTGTTTTTGTGAATGGTAAAAGTAATTACCAGTGTGAATTTGTGAACTCTTTCTTTTTGGATAAAGGCTGTAATTTGTAAATATAAGAAAATGTTTTGTGTGTTTCTTTGCAAAATCACTTACGAACCCTTTAGTAAGCGTAAATTTCGTAACGATATTGTAAGGCCAATCCAACCGAGCAGGGTATCATTTGTGTAAGGTACATTATAAGCTCTGTTACAGCTACGTTGATAGGTAGAACAGAGTTCAGTGCACTTACCTGAAATGTAATAAATTAAATGTAAAATAAAAATACGAGTGTCTTATAACTCGACCGGCAAAAACTAAAATCAAAATAGAGGCTGCACAAGTATTCAACACTTTATCAACTAATTTATTGGTATATGATTTTTTTTGCTTTTTGTAAAAGTTATTGCATGTTGTAGAATAACGCAGGAAAACGAGTTTGAATATCCACTTATTTACGCTGTCATCTGGCTACTAGTGGCCTTATTTATACCACAAAAGCCCTGTCTAACAATAAATAGGTTGTAGTACAAATGATGAAAGACTTCCGATCTATATTTGCCTATGTAGGTATTGTTTGTCCCTATCATCATCCTCCTTAGTCGTATATTGTTCCATGAGCGAAGAAAATGTAAATAATTTACAGTGTCGGAAATGATGAAGTGGCGCCTATGGTGACGACCTTGGATGATAAGCATTTCTCAATCACACAAAGTTGTTTCCTTTTATCCACTTTCTTTATGTTATATTCTCTGATTCACTTTGTTTAAGGCTTTGCCTAACTCTTATGCAATTGCTTTGTAAAGCAATTTCTATTTGGGAGCTCGGTTAGTAACCCTTAGTAAGAGATTACAAATTACAATTGCGCTGTGTTGTAAAAAATCTTTTTTGCATCCAGTTGTTGCGAATATATTTAAATTTAGTGGTTCTTAGTTGTAAATATGTGAGTTTTTGGTATCCTCTATATACTCGTACTAACTGGCTGTTTGATTTTTTCTCTTTTCAGTGCTGGCGACTTTTTAATGGTATGTATACAGCTTTTGTTCAATTTAACAATATTAGGATATTCAGATCATGATGTTAAAAAAATGTAATGCTTTATTATTGTAGAGAGACTTATCAAAATTGGTATACTGGTCCACAAGAGCAATGCAAACACAAACAATCCTTTTTTACATCATATTGCAATTCATTTATTATTTTTCTCTTAAACATGTTTTTAACTCAAAGAAGATTTATGAGAAGACGTTAGCAGCCTTTGTGTTTAATATGCTGAAAAGTTTATCTTAATAGTGATATGGCCAGTTACGAACATATTTCTTTTTTTAGTGGAATTATTTATTTTTTCCCTAATTAGCGTCCTGTCACATCAATGCAACAAAAAAAAATTAAAATGATGTTGATATATGTCTTCTGAAAGAAACTAAAAAGGACGTATTTAACATCAATAACACAAGGTGATTCTCTTGACTTTAATACGTCTTTTAGAAGATGAATACCATTGCAGTCATTTGTCAACAAAACATCATAGTATTACCAATTTAGAAGTTAATAGAATCTGCACTTATTAACAACTAGTTGAGTGTTTAATATCCTTCCATCGAGCATTCCATACCTCATCCTCACCAAACCCTTACCCCACCCCATTAACAAGCACTACTCAAAAAACCACCAAACGTAAGAGCCCTAGCAGCATCTACCCCTCCAAAAACCCCCTACGAATAAACCACGAATCAGAACCCACCCCAGCAACAACAACCTTTTAGATGACTACATATTTCATAATATGTATATGTAAAAGTTAAACTTTGTGTATATACAAATTTATGTATGATGTATGTTCTCTATGGACTGCGAAACCTTTAAATCGATCGCGTTCAAACTTTGTGTAGGGATTTCATACCATAATGAGCACTTAATAGGCATAGGGTCAAGGGGTCAACATAAGAATTGTTTTCATAAATTATGCATTTTTCAGAATTTTTGAATAGTAGCGTTCTGAAATCTATTCACTACGCTTTGCTATATATTTTTCTCTCGAACGCGGTTAATAGGTCAGAATGCTTTTTGCTAAGCAGGATGCCTCTTCGCCAGTCTTCTGGCATAGCTTCTTCCTCAAATACTTGCACTATTATTTCATGAATTGCTTGGTGTAATGTGGGGGGCCTGCTATTCTTATCAGTTCCGCTAGGATCCCATCAGATCCTGTGCCTTATTATTTTTGAGCCGATTTATCGCTCTGCTAACTTGGTCTATGCTTGGTGGCGGCAGCATAGTATGATCTTCGGTCATTGGTGGAGCATCCAAATCCTCAGTTAGCTGGACACTTAGCAACTCATGAAAGTGCTCTTCTCATCGCTCTAAGATGCCTTTGAGATCGGCGATAAGATTACCCTCTTTGTCTTTTAGTATGTGTAACCCTGCGTCAAATCGCAGACTCTTTGGTAGATCTTCCGCGCCTGGTGCGGTCCATTCTCTCTGTACTGTTCTAGTTCACGGACAAGATTCTTCTCCCGGGCCGCTTTTTGTCGCCGGTGAACTGATTTTTTATATCTTCTGAGCCCTTTATATTCATCTTCGTGTGCCCGCGTTCTATAGGATTGTTGTATTGCTTGGTAAGCAACATTCTTACGTTCAGACGCTAGCCTACATTCGTCATCGAACCAGTCGTTCCAATCTCTACGACTACTGCCTAAGATGGAGTCAGCAGTACTAATGACAGTATTATTAAGGCGTGTCCATTTCTTTTCTACGCCCGACATCTCAGCCACAGGATTTACTCTCCCTGCATTTAGGGTGGGTCCTATCGCTTGATCGTAGTTGTTTCTGGTCTCTTCATTGCGAAGGGTGCCGTGCAATTCGAATCTGATTCACGAAGTCTTTCATGATGAAGCAATCCGCGCTCGGAGCACCATACCAACAAGAGGCGACGTTGGCACCTCGGTACGTTCGTACCGTCGTCAGGTTCGGGCTGTGCGGTCGATCTATTAACACGTGGTCTATCTGGTTACGAGTAGCTCCATCAGGAGATACCCAGGTGGATATTTTTACACGCTAACCTTGTAATCGCAACGACCATATTATTGCTTACTGCCATCTATATGAGTCGTTGTCCATTGTCATTAGTGTTCTCGTGTAAGCTATGGGTGCCAGTGTACTGCCTGAAAACTGTTCCCAACCTATATTTTAGCATTCATATCCCCCAGAATGATTTTTACATCATTCTAAGGGCAGGCATGTAGTTTCCGTTCGACTGATTCAGAGAATTCTTCTTTTTCATTATCTGGGGAATGCAGGTGCGTGAACGTTTATGAGGCTTACGTTTTTAAATCCGCCCCGCACGCGAAGGGTGCAATGCCGTTCATTTACTGCATTAAAGCCGATAACGGTGACTTTCATTCTTTTGCTGACTAGAAACCCCACCCAGAGCACATGATATCTGCCAAACAGCTGTAATACATGCCATATTCTGATTTTTGTAAGACAGCATTCCCCGTCCACCGCATCTCCTGAATTTCTGGTTTGTCAGCATTATATTTGGACACGGTATCGGCTAGCTGCTCTGCAGCTCGGGCTCTATACTTTCATGAGAAAGTTCTTAAATTATTTAGCCGTTTGGGGTCTCGTTTTTTTACGGGCGAAGTTATTGGCCTCGCGCCAACGTTACTTTGAAGGGACTAGGCCGATTATTCAGCTTTTACTGTATTAGAGGAAAATTACCGGCGGCCACCACCTGGAGGTTTGATCGCACTTCCACCAGTCAGAGATAGTTTCGGCCAATTCCATTTCTGATGCATTCTGTGTTCTTTCCCCTATTCTGCTGATGGCTGACCGTCTTACCTTTCCCATATAAATTTATATTTAAGCAAGGCGTAAACATTTCCTTGACAGAATTATTATCATTTGTCACAAAAGACTGAATTATCTTAAGAATCACTTTAATTGGAATATGATGGATTTATTTTCTTTTTATTTTTCGATTTTTTACAAAGAATCCTTAGAATTGTGTTTCAATGAATTGGTTGGTAATATTTATTTAAAGAATTTAATTCGGTGTTATTACTTATTCTACTTTTCAGGTCGTTTCCGCCATGAAATGAAATTCACTTGTAGTTATAGTTGTACTGGGAATCCTACCCCTAGCAATAACATAACATTTTTGCTGCCAATCAATCCACGCTAATTAGATTCATCAGCAACTCTGGCAAAAATTCGTCCAGATTTCGTCCTTTGTTAAGTGCATTTCTAAAGGGTGAGCAATCTACAGGTTTGTTTTTAAATCATAAACAACTTTTTTTGAACGATTTGCTTTAAATTTTGACAGCTCGTCAGTCTGATATTCCGCGGCACGAAACAATCATGTTTTTGAATGAGGAGCTTTACGAAATATTGAAAACTTATTTTCAATGTCAGTTTTGCGTAGCCGAAACCGTGCGAATTTTGAAAAGAAATATGGGTGGTGAAAGAGCGCCAAGCGGAACCGCTGTGTAGAAATTGGTGAAGAAAGTTCATGAGAAAGGCTTGCTATTGAAAAGCAGAAATGGTCCATGAGCTCGGACAGGGTGCACGTTCAAGAATATTGCGACTGAGGCCCATTGTGTGGTGGGACAGAATCCATCGACCTCAACTTGATGCCAATGGCAGCAACTGGCCAGTAGTCGCACCAGCCTGATTAGAATACTACTTAAGGACCTCGGATTATTCGCCTACTCGTACAAGGTCCACATGACCCAGGAGTTGAAAGCAAATGACCATTCGCTTCGATATCAGTTCTGTGCGTGGGCCATAGACCAGTTTGACCATGACGTCGATTTTGTGCGAAAAATCATCTTTTCAGACGATGTGCATTTTAATCTCAGGCGCTGTGTAAACTGTCATATTTTGGGTTCGAAACAGCCACAGGTAATCCTACAGAAGCTAATGCTTCTGGATTTTGGAATGGTGACCCATTTTTCTTCGAAAACTCTGCTGGAAATGCCGATACCATTAATGGCAACCGTTACAGAGCCAGTTGACCAACTTTTTATGGTCTCAAATCGACGCCATTAATGTGGACGATTTCTGGTTTCAACAAGATGGCGCCACATGCCATACAAGCCGACTGACAATCGATCTCTTGCGCGCCAAATTTGGAGATGTCAATTGGTCTTCGCGGAGCTGCAATTTGACGCCAATGGACTTTTTTCGATGGAGTGCCGTTAAAGATAGATGTTATGCAGATAATGCAGACACAATTACAGTTTTAAAACACAACACTGCGACTGGTTTTCACGAGGCGCCAAAATGATCGAAAATCTTCTTGAAAGTTGTACTCACATGATGACTTACTGTAAGGCCAGCAGAGTGAGCCACAAGAACGAAATTGTTTTTTTTCTTAAATCGGAGACTCCAACCTTCACAATAAAAAAAATTTCCGAAAAAATATTTTTGGATATTTATAGCGGTTTTAAAAACAAACTTTTAAGTTGTCCACCCTTTATAACGGGTGTTTTTTTGGGAGGTTTGTTTTTCCGATAGATGTCGTTTTATTTTATGACAGTTGTTTTGACAGCTCAAAGTGGCATTTCTACTCAGTATTGTTTGGCAAATCATTATGAAAAAAAAAAAAAAAAAAAAAAAAAAATGACATTTGTGAAAAATAGTCGTGGTAGCCATATGCCAGAAATTGTGTTTAAATGTTAAATGCCAAAAAATTATCTACCAAATAAAAAAAAATTTTGGTCATTTCATAACAACAACACGTTATATCTAACGGGTGTTTTTTTAAGAGGTTGCCGATTTTTTTTTTTAATTAAACACATATAAAATTATGAAATGACCAAAATTTTTTTTTATTTGGTAGATAATTTTTTGGCATTTAACATTTAAACACAATTTCTGGCATATGGCTACCACGACTATTTTTCACAAATGTCATTTTTTTTTTTTTTTTTTTTTTTTTTTTTTTCATAATGATTTGCCAAACAATACTGAGTAGAAATGCCACTTTGAGCTGTCAAAACAACTGTCATAAAATAAAACGACATCTATCGGAAAAACAAACCTCCCAAAAAAACACCCTTTATTAGGTATTGTTGAATAGGAGTGATTGCTTTGATAGTTACTTTAACGTAATTCATAATCCCACAATTATTATTGATTTTCGTTCGTTAGGGATATATACATAATAAATATATAGATATGTGCACAAATTTATATAGGTTGAGTATGGCTGGCGTACGAGTAAAATATGTCGTGCCCAAGGAGGAATTTCGTTTGCAGTTTTTCTGCTTTAATGCCAGGCAATCGTCAGCACTGTCGTCACATGTCGCATTACGCCACGGGTGGTGGTTGGTAAGTGGGAATGCATAGTCAATGGTGAAAACATTAAAGATTTTGTCTCAAGTCCTTATAAACCATAAACACATGGTTCACTCTAAATATTATTGCACTTGCTATACATCAATGTGTGGTATATTGTCTTTATTATGTGCGTGTGACTAAATTTACGCTTTAGATGTGAATACAGACTAAATTCATTCTTTATTCGTATACTCGACAGAATATAATATAATGAAAGATAAAGATAATAATTGATGTCAAAGTTTGCCTTATTTTAGACATTCGATCGTTGGTTTGCTCCTTCTTCCACTGAGCTATCAAAAACACGTACACCTTCAATTACCGTTTTATGTTTTGCTTTATGTTTTATCGGTCAAGAGGATACATGCTTTACTTAGCGAATTTTTATGACCTGCTTTTTGATGTGTTTGCTCGTACTCTGTTGATTTTTTTTGGTAATGTATTGTACTAGAGCCAAACAGCATTAGCAAACAAGCGTGAAAATACTAAAAAAACCCAACAAATTGGTTTATTCTTCTATATTTCTTTATCCATTCATTTTCATGCGTCTTTCGAAGAATCATGGTTGCCCATGTTTAGTTCTTATGTGGGAGAAGATTGACTTCCATTTTGGCTTTTAACTTTTTTAAATTAACTTTGAAATAAGTTGAGTTTTTGCTTTCATTTTATTCAGTTCTGCTTTTATCAGAAGTTGGATACTTTCAGCAAAGTTATTTCGAAAGTATTGCAAGGCTATGTCAGACCACTCCAAACAGGAAAATCAATGATTGGTCTGATGATGTCTGCGAAAAAAAGGCAATTTGCATTAAACTTTGAAAGAAATATTAAGTGGCAAACATTTTTTATAACTGAAAATGAACCATAAATCAAAGTAGTAAAAACGTTAGGTTAAGTGGTTAGACGATTTAGACGACGGTTGCTTGAGCACATATTTATATCTATATATATTTATTTTGCGTTGAAGTGCAATAATGGAGTGTTATTGAGTTCTAAACAATCAAGACTGATTAAAGCAATTAAAAGGTCATGTTGTCCATGTTGTGTCCATGTTGTAAAGCCGGAATCAGAACGGTAGTTGGACAACTTCTGTTCTGACCATCAAAACGTATCGTATGAATAATATACGATATAGGGATAGTTAAAATTATTCTGTGATTAAAAATAGTAATAATAATAAGCAAAAGTTACGTTTTAGCACAGATAATATAATATACACAGATGCATCATGCCCACGCATTGAGTTGAGGAATATCAAATTTAATCTGCCTGCTTGACCATCTTCGAATTATTTGTACTTGATAATTTCCAAAAGATCTGTGATTCATTTTATTACAAAGTACTTTGGTGTAGAACTCAAATTTTATATGTCGAAGTGAAATATCATCATCATATTTAGCTCTAAAACCGGTGTACGGTCCTGTCCTCCCGCAAAAAATCTTTCCACCGGTCCCGATTTCGAGCCGATGTCATCCAGTTTGGCAGCCCTAAAATCTGGGCGTCCAGGCCTACGCCATCCTTCCAGCGTAGGCTTAGCCGGCCTCGCTGTCGTTTTCCATAAATCCTACCACACTTTTCGAGCAGAATCGTCTTCTCTGATGCGAACTAGGTGTCCTGCCGAGCCTACCGAGCTTAATTCTCTTCACGATGTAACGCGGTAACGCTCGTAGTTCTCATCATTATAGAGTCTCCGGAATCGTCCTTCCTCACATACGGTACCAACAATTCTCCGTAAGACTTTTCTCTCGACTATTTGGATTGAGGGACCAATGTTGGATCTTCTACTCGCAGACGTGGCCACCATGTACTTTGTATTGCTCTAATTTATGTGCAGCCCCAGATTTCGTGCCGCCTGCTCGATCTGGATGAAAGCTCCCTATACAGCTCTTCGGTTTCTACCAACGACATCGACGTCTGATTAAGCCAGTATCTAATGGACTTATGGAGGATTGTTCCTCTCGCCGTTACGTCAGAGTCTCTGGCGGCCAGATTGAAGACGACACAGGACTCGTCCATCACCTTGTCGGATCCCGTTATAGATGTTGAATGGGCTGGATAGTGATTCGGATATTTTTACTTGGCTTATAACATTGGTCATGGTCATCCTACATAGTTGTGTCAGTTTATTTGGGATGCCAAATTTTTTCATGGCTTTATAAAGTTCTACTCTGGCTATGCTATCATAGGCGACTTTACAATCTATAAAAAGCTGGTGTAGTGAGTTTTGAAACTCTAGACATTTTTGCATCACCTGCCTAAGGGTATAAATCTGATCAGTTGTTGATTTGCCTGGGATAAAGACACACTGGTATGGACCAATGATAACTATAGCATATGGGGCTATTCTGTTTTAAAAAAAATAGGATAAAATCTTATACGCAGTACTCAACAACGTTATACTACGATGATTGCTGCATGTTGTGATATATCCTTTCTTATGTATGGGGCACAGAGTGCCTCTTCTACAGTTGTCTGGCATCGATGCATTCTCCCATACTTGCACTATTAGTTCATAAATTGCTTGGTGTATTGCGGGACCTCCTGTTCCAATCAGCTCCGCTGGATACCATGTGATCCCGGGGCCTTATTATTTTTGAGCCCATTTATCGCTCTGCTAACTTCGACTATGCTTGCTGATGGCAGCATAGTGTGGTCTTCGGTCATTGGTGGAGCCTCTAATTCCTCAGTTAGCTGGCCATTTAGCAACTAATGAAAGTGCTCTTCCCATCACTCTAAGATGCCTTGAGATTGGGGATCAGATTACCCTTTTTGTCTTTGCATGAAGTGCAAAGCGGTATGTATTACGTCATACCGCGGACTAATTGGTAGAACTTCCGCGCCTAGTGCGGTTCTCGCTCTCTGTTAAGTTCACGGACGAGATTTTTCTCTTAGGCTGCTTACTTTTGCCGGTGAACTGTTTTATCATATTTTTCTGCGCTCTATATATTCATCTTCGCGTGCCCGCGTTCTATGAGATTGTTGCATTGCTCGGTACAATCAGGGTCAGCAGTATTATTGACAGTATTTTTAAGGCATTCCACTTTTCTTCTACGCCCGACATCTCAGCCCCAGGACTTACTCTGCCTGCATTTAGGGTGAGCTCTATCGCTTGACCGTAGTTGTTTCTGGTCTCTACGTTGCCCTATTTACTCGAATCTCATTCACGTTATGATGAAATTCGCCCCTGGAGCACTATACCAACAAGATAGTGGTCCGAGTCGACGTTGGCACCTCGGTACGTTTGTACCGTCATCAGTTTCGTGTTTCGGAGGAGATAACCAGGTGATTTTTTGGATATTTTTACGCGTAAACTTTGTACAACGACAAAATTATTGCTTGCTGCCATCTCTATGACTCGTTGTCCATTGTCATTAGTATTATCGTGTAAGCTATGGGTGCCAATGTACTGCCTAATTACTGGCTCCCTACCTAATTTGGCATTCATATCCCCCCAGAATGGAGTTCGCGTTCGACTTATTCGAAGAATGAGGAATCATCTGTAGGTGTGTGAACGTTTATGAGGCTTATGTTTTTAAATCTTCCCCACACGCGAAGTATGCATAGCCGTTCATTTACTGCCTTAAAGCCGATAACGGTGGGTTTCATTCTTTTGCTGATTAGAAAACCTAACCCAAGCGCAAGATGTCTTGCATGACAGCTGTAATATATGTAGTACTCTTATTTTTGTAGGACACCATTCCCCGTCCCCGCATCTGCTGAATTGATTTTATGTCAGCATTATATTTGGACAGGGTATCGGCTAGCTGCTGTGCAGCTCGAGATGCACAATCATCACAATGGACCATTGCTGGTCTAATGAATCTAGGATTCCTTTGTGTAAAGAAAAATACACCAAACCGAATAGAAGAGCCTAAAACTATGCTTCAAAACCCAACCATATAAATCGTTGTGTTCTTTGTGTATTTGTCCATCTATATCTATATACAGCTATATAGGTACATAAATTTTCAAGGTTTATAAGATAATTTATTTCGCATAAAATACGCACATAATGACCAAAACCCAGTGTAATACAATACAAATAACATACATACAATGTACATATGAAAATACTTTATCTTTTAGTGCGTAATAATTTACCGTTAGTAATATTATAAATCATTCTCTTAAGGTCGATTGCGCAATGTGCACTGTATCAATGTCATCTCCAGGCAGACAGTCAATAGCGGCAGCAGTAAATTTTACCATCAAACTGAACTATGCCAGGCCGCAGTCCCGCAGGATATATATTCCATACTTCAAATAAATAATACATCCATAAATTTGTTGCTGTTAGTTTTACGTACAATACCATAACGTCATTTGTCTAAAATTCATAATTTAATACGTCAAATTCCTTTGGGATGCCATAGTATCGATATAGTGATATTTGATACTACAACACTAAAAGGCTTTGTGTAGTGGTTAAGTGAATCCTAGTCGGGGTGGCGTTTATGTGTTGTAGAGTAGTTGTTGACTTACAGTGGTAATAATGCAGTATGATCGACAAAGAGTGTTTACTGAATTTAATGTTGGCACATGTCGTAGAATCCCCCATTTCGTAACTAATATGCGAGTACTGAGATACAGTGCTGCTGGTATTAAAGCTTAATCTATATTTGAAAATGATTATTTCGAGAGAAAGTTAGGAAAGAGAAACTAGGTTTTTTTGCACTATCAGTCACGGAAGAATGTAGGTTATGCCTACTAATGTTTTTTTTCGTAGTGTTTACGGAAATTAAATTCTAGGAAAAAGAGAAAAAGAACTGTATTGGGTTAAATCTTTTTTATTAATTGATGCAATAGAAAGTGACGGTTTTGTTTTTCCATGGAAAGAACAAACGTCTGTAATCATTGTCATATTTCATTCATATTTCGCCGATGTTCTTCGATTCCATAATCCATATATATCCATAATATTGTTACAGCTTTCTTTACGCCTTCATTTAATTAAAAACTCATTTTTCAATGCTATTATATGGTATATGTACGAATATACTGAAACCAATGACAGATGGCATCGCTATTTATTTAAAGAAGCAATTTATCAATTCAGCAATGAAAACAATATTTGTAAGAAGATAAAAAAAAATATTTATTAAAAAATCAGAGAGATGAGTCCTATCGTTCAATTCGATTTTTAGATTTTGATCAGCCGACGTTAGTTAGAGTTCGTTAGAGAGAACAGACATCCCATGACTTAGAATGGAAGCTAAGGATATTTCTGATTGATGTTGCTTTTTGTGTTCCTTTTGTAAACGATGGAAAAACTGGCACATTGATCGCTTGACCATGGTTTCAGTTTCAGTTTAAATTCTTTAAATTTTTGTTGCGAGCCCGAAGAGCGAAGCTTATATTTAGAGGACATGAAAATTTTTTCAGCGAGCCTGTGTACATTTGTATGTTTGTACGATTGTACTTTTGTACGTACGTTTGCCGTGTCTTATAACTCGGCTTCTACCAGTTAAAATTTGATGGGACCTGTTTAAAACAATTGGTTACACCTCGGCTTGCGATGGCGTAATGTTTTCATTCATAGGAGTTACTACATTTTTAAGATAATTGAGTCTTTAGACATAATTACAACTAAATTCATTTGTGCGGGTGTGTGTAGTCACTCGCATAGCAGAATACATTAGCTCGTGTGTCTATAGTAGTGGAAAATTTTTGGTAGAAACGATTTTCAGTAAGTACAAGTTAAAGTACAAATCAAATCTGACAACAGATTTAGACTACATTTTTAATGGAAGACGGCAAGACAAGTCTGACGATTTTCTTTATAACCATTATCGTCATTGTTTGTTAACTCGTATATCACGGCTTCTACCTATCAGAATTTAATTGGACTAGTTTTAAAACAATTGTGACACGTAAAAAGAAATTAAAAAAAATGTTATTAAAAAAAGAAAAAAGCTTTTTTAAAAAAAAAATTTTTTAAATATCCAAAAAAATTGTTAAGAATTTTGTGAATTAAATGATTGCTATTGGGCTTTTTAGATAATTCAATGCTCAGACTGAATTACAACTACATAGGGTGCCGTAAATGTTTATGTTTTTAGAAAATGGTAGTACTAGTGTTTTCCGATGCAAATATCTATGTCAGTCAAAATGTTTAAAATTTTTGGAGATTATGTTTCTCAAAAGTAATCTGTCAGTTCGCATCGCAACATTGTTTTTTATATACTTGAAAAATTGAATTCAGTGAAAAAATAGAAATATCGCGTGAAAATTTTCGTGTGGTGAATGTTTACGCTTTTCGAAGGGGGCTAACTCAACAACATGGCTTCGAATCACTTCATTCGACTTTTAGCGACGAAGCACCATCCTTGGCTAGTTTAAGGTCGTCAAAAAACAGCTGTTGTGCCAGAACACATCTATGCTATGAGAAAACTGATTGAAGAGTATCGTCATGTGACTTATCGGAAAATCGAGGTATGCCTAGGCACTAGCAACACCAGCGTTTATACGATCTTACATGAACATTTAAAGGTGCGGAAACTATGTGCACGTTGGATTCCACATTTTTTGACAGACGCACAAAAAAAGGTTCGTGTCGATTGTTGCCGCCAAATACTTGGAAAATTCGTTGAAGGTACTTCCAAAAACAAGATCGTGATATGTGACGAGTCATGGATATTTGCGTATGAGCCGGAAAGAAACTGTTTGGGTCTTCCAATTCGAAGAGAATCCAACAAAAGTTGTGCGAGCTCGGAGTGTTGGGAAGCAAATGGTAGCGTGTTTCTTCGCGAAAACCGATCATGTGGCTAGTGTGGCTCTTAAAAATTAAAAGACATTCAATTCATGTTGGTATACGACCATTTGTTTGCTGAGGTTTTCAACAAATTGAGAGAAAACAACCAAAAACGGCGAATTTTTTTTTTTTTTTTTTTTTTTTTATATAGAGACTTATTGCCAAGGGATGACTCCCTGAATGACTTACGTCACGGCAATAAGTTGGGCTAAGCCCTTTATTAAATTCAAAATAAAATAAAAATCGAAAGAATGTGATTTACAATATATCACATTCCTCACGTTTGTAGCCGGTTTCAATTTATTTTCTCAGAATTCTCCCTGATTCATTGGAAAAGCAATACGAAAAACGAACACGAATTTAGGACGACGCGAGTCCAAATACTTTTATCAATGAATCATGGTCAGGGAAAACTACAAAAAACCTTGACCAAGAAAATATTACAAATTATAAAAATAATTTAAAGAATACTGATAAACAATTTTTTTTTTTTTTTTTTTTTTTTTTTTTTTTTTTTTTTATATTAAGAAACAACTTATAAATACTTTAACCATCATCCTTCAAGAACTTGTTAACGGCTAATTTGAACGCCTGCAGATTATAAGATTCTGGAAACACGTGTTCGACCAATTGATTCCACATCGAAGATACTCTAGGAAAAAAGGAGGATTTAAAGTGTTGGGTTCTACATGAAAACAGTTTTAAGGCAAATCTATGTTGATTGCACCTTAAACGAGTGTTTACGTTACTGAGAAAAGGCCCAGGAACTAGAGAACGGGTTTCTAAAGAACATTTACCGTTGTAAAATTTATAGAAAACAGATAAAGCTCCTACATTTCGTCTGTGCTCCAAAGTATCAAGAGACGAAGTAATGGTTACATCGTTTATCAAACGGATAACTCTATTCTGAACACCATCAAGATGAACCAAATGCGATCTTGGAGCACCACCCCACACATATGAATTAAATTCTAAAATTGGTCTAATATAAGATTTATATAATCTTAACACTTCAGAGGGAGTGAAGTAGAAGTTACAACGTCTTATGAAGCCTAAACATTGGCTAGCTCTTTTTGAAATTTCATAAATATGTTCTTTCCAAGAAAGATCACTTCATACTTTTAAACCTAACAACTTAAGTGAATCAGATCTCGCAATAGAGGTACCATTAATAACAGGAGGAACATAATGTTGAGTTGTCTTCTGAGAAAAAAGGCAAGACTGGAAATTATTTGGGTTAAATTCTACTCTGTTAGAAATGCCCCAATCAAGAATGATTTGAATATTAGACAGAATAGTCAAATTCATTAATTCACGCGAACCATTCAAGCGAGAATTGCATTCTTTTTGATTGTCAAATTCAATGGAGGCCGATAGTGTTGTATCATCAGCAAATGAATGGATATCACAGGTTGTAGAAGACAATAGGTCGTTGATATATATCAAGAAGAGCGTGGGAGACAAGGATGATCCTTGAGGCACGCCAGCATTGATCCCATGTGAATCTGAAGATATACCATTTAATACAACTTTTATTTTACGGTTCCATAAATAATTCTCAATCCATGTAATGAGAGAGGAGTGTAAATTCAGCGCACGAATCTTATTAATAAGACAATCATGCCATACTCTATCAAAAGCTTTAGCAATATCTAAGGAAACAACGCTTGATTCACCTAGGTTTTCAATGCTTCGCTCCAAACAATGAGTCATGCACGTCATTAGTTCGCCTGAAGATCGATTTTTACGAAATCCATACTGAACATCGGATAAAAGAACATTCGAATCCAGATAGTTCATTAGTCTGAAATTAACGATAGATTCCATTACCTTCGATAGAACCGACAACAAAGCAATAGGTCGGTAGTTCGTAGGTGCCGATTTATCACCTTTTTTCGGAACGGGTTGAATATTTGCTATTTTCCAAAATGATGGAAAAACACCTGTCTTCATTGAGAGATGAAACAATTTGCTAAGCGGTTTTGCCAAAGTATGATGACAACTTTTCAATACTAATGGCGGAATACCGTCGGGGCCAGTCGCTTTATTGGGGTCAAGTTCTTTCAGAATCTTTGAAACAACCCGTTTCCGAAAATAGATTTTAGACATACCTGGGCCTAGATTCGGGAGAATTGGGGGGCTTTGATTAGTTAAAGGAAGAGTAGACGCACCAGCGAAATGAGAAGCTAAGAGATTAGCTTTCTCAATATTAGTTCTATAATGAATACCATTATGAAATAAAGAAGGAATAGACGAAGTATTGTCTGCAAAGTTTCTTTTAACCAATGCAGCAAACGACCAAAAGCTTCGACTGTTTGAATCAGAATCCAAAATTTTTCGCATGCTATCTCGAATCTTAAGGTCATATATTATTTTGGACCTTTTCAATATTGCGTTTGATCTATTTCTAGCTATTCGAAACTTTACAAGGTTTTCTTCAGAAGTGCAATTAACGTAGTCCAAATGGGCTGCTTTTTTACACGCGCCTGCTGACCTGCAATGTTCGTTAAACCATTTATTTTTATGAGTATTTTTCTTTTTAAATGAAGAAGGAATGCAATTTTTCATTCCTAGCAAAATGGTTGACGTGATAAGTTGTGATGCTTCATTAGCATTATTGCTGGAAAAACAGGTTGACCAATCAAATGAGCTATAAAATTGGTTCAGGAGCTCCCAGTTAGCATTTTTAAAGTGCCAGAGTAGCCTTTTACTTGTAGTCTCTATAAGGGCTGGTGATATTGAAAATTTGGCAACTATCAAAGCATGGTCAGAAAGACCTAATGGAGCAGATACATCAATTGAATATTTATCAGGCATAGTTGTAAGAAATAAATCTAAAAGGTGAGGTGATTGACCAGTAGTATCGGGATACCTAGTTGGCTTATCAACGAGTTGGGTGAAAATATTAACATTTGAAAATAGTTCTGCGGTTTCACCTGATTGATCTCTACCATTCGAATAGGTCAACCATGAATCATTGTGGACATTAAAATCACCCAAGACTACCAATTCTGATATTGGTGATGATTTGTAAATCTTGTCTATTGTGTCTGATAAGTAATTAAACTCAATATTAGTGTCATCAGGTGACAAATTAGGACTACGATAAAGGGAACAAATAAATATCGAATGGTTTGAAATTACAATTTCAATCCATATCGTATTGAACATTGGATTACTGTTTGGAATATTAAAATTAGGTACACTAAAACTGATGTCTTCTCGTATAAATAAAATAACCCCACGATGAGGAACCAAACAGTCGACACGAGAATACCCCTGACATTGAAAATCATTTGGGGTACCCATATAAGAGGCCTGCGTTTCACATAAACTTAGAACCGCAGGTTTATTCGCGTCAAGATGTGCTACGATCGAATTGAAATTTCTTTTAATGCCGCGAATATTTGTGAAATGAATTTCAAAATAAGAGTTCATTTTACAAATTAAAAATACCGAACCCGTCAAGATGATGAAAATATACGTAAAATAAGATAATAATAATATAAAAAATCAAAAAATATTATAAATAACAATAATAAGAAGAATTTCTATGAACCAACCACTCAACAGTGAAAACGTTACTTATTCGTTTGTAGTACCAGGCCTAACAAACGAAAAAGGCACGCACAGCTACTGAGACAGAAAGTCAATAAAAATTCTACTTCTAAAAACTACTCAAATAAAATAAAAACAATACTTTTTAACGTAACTGCTTTTTTGTGTCTGATTCTTTGGTAACGTTACGATATGATGTCTTTGTTTTGATGGTATTGCTATCAGCAGTATCCACGCTTGATGAACAATATTGGAAAACACCTGTAACCGCTTTTCGAGTTCAGCAATTTTTGTCGTTTGGATTTTATTTGACTTCTTTTGTTGATTCAGTGTGATGATCTTGTCGTTTAAATTATCCAACAGCACCAGACTCTTCGATTATTAATTGGCTATTGTTTCCGCTTTGGTAAATCTACTCCACTTTTGTTGATATTCTTGTTTTTCAAATTACCAATTTGTTCTTTTTAAGATCTTGCTTTCTGTATCGATCTTGACCAATAAATTTAACACTTTTAGATATGAAAAATTAATCTTAAAATATTTTAACACAACAATAACTACTGTATGGTATTAAACACAGTTTGAAATAATGAAAAAAGGTTATTTTAATTAAATTGAAAATATGAAAAAATATTTTCAATTATTTGAAATAAAATTTATTTTAATTTTTTGAATATATTTTTTGCTTGCGTTTGACTTGAAAATCAAATCAACATAATGCATCACGATAATGCGAGCTCACATACATCACATCAAACAAGCGAATATTTGAGCACTCAAACGATCGAATTGATTGGTAATCCGCCTTACATCCCCGACTTGGCACCCAATGACTTCTTCCTGTTCCCAACAATCAAAGATAAGATGCGTGGACAACGATTTTTTATCGCCTGAAGAAGCGGTTGAAGCGTTCAAAAACCATGTTTTGGAGCTATCATCTTCGGACTGAAAAAAGTGTTTCGATAAATGGTTTGAGCGCATGCAAAAGTGTATAGATCTTAAAGGCGAATATTTTGAAAAACAATAAAGCAATTTTTGATTTTTAATTACTTTTATGGTGAGCTATATCTTATTTATTCTATGCCTCTTTGCGGTGTCATAAGTTTTGTTGTAGTCCTTTGCATTAAGCTCTATTTGAGGTTGACTTAAAGCTCTTCATAATGTTGTAGTAATTGGGATTTCAAAAAAACTTATCTCTAACATTCATCAAATTATTCCTAACTTTTGTATAAAAGTCTATTGGGAAACCTACAAATTTGCTACAAACGATCACTTGGACGTTGCATTAATACTTTTTTGTTATTATTGGTGGTTGGCTGACGAGCCTTGTGCATTGCGACCTTCGGATCTATTGAACATCCCAGATGATTTATCACATTATGTAATTGCTTAGTTCCTTTATGAATGCCAATTCGATTTGATTTGATTTATTTGATTTTATTTGATTCCCGTTGATGATTTCCACTCCGCTTTTGAAATAGGGAATACTGGATTCGGGGCCACTAAAGGTTTGGCCAGCGCCCTCTCTTGCGTAGAGGTTTGTTGCCTCGTTTCCTGAAATACCTGAGTGACCAGAATACTACATTAGGGTGAATTTTTTGGTTTGGAACAGTTCTTTCAAGTGGCGAAAGCTGCCCCACGATGTTTCGGAATGAAAGACTGGACCTTTTAATGCTAGAAGTGCTTCCTGGCAGTCTGTATATCTCGGTTCTTCTGTATCGTCTTTTGATACATTCTAGGGCTCTTAAACCAACCTATATGTAAGTTCAGAGGTGGGAGTCCCAGGAGCTTTCCTAGATCTGCTGTTGGGCATGTCTTAACTGCGCCTGTTGCACTTATACAGATTAGTCTTTGGATATTGTTTAATTTCGAGTGTGTCTTCAATTGCTCTATTTTTGGCCACAAAACCAAAGCCGCGTATGTGATACTGGGTCTAATAATGCTTTGGTATATCCCTAAAGTCGTTTGCGGGTTTATTCCCCACTTTACTGAACATACGCTGGCTGGGTAAAGTAAGCTTTGTTAACTTTGTCAGTTGTGTAAGATATGTTGAAGTTCCATGTGAGTTTTAAATCAAACATGACCCCTCGATATTTGTCTTCCGGCACTATTTAAAGGCCTTGGAACCGTTATTACCGTGCAGAAAGTGTTATTCTTTTCTTCTTAGTGAATAAGGTGCAGACTATTTTGTATGGGTTGACACTTAGGTTGCATTAATACTTAAATTTATATTTCGTACGTGTGATGTATATTTCTGTTTAAAATACATAAAATCTTTATGTAATGTTGCAAACAAATTATCATAGCGATAAATAGTTTGATTCGGTTTCGAAATCTGCACTATTTAAAAACCACTAATTCGCTTTGAGTATTCCGTTAATTTCTATTTGTATTTTATTGTATGAAACCTGATAGTCCAATTCACCTTTTAAATGTTATTTAATTGCAATTATTCACTTGCTTATATATGAATTTAAAATTCGTATCATTAGTTTCTTTCAACAGTTTTGAATTTCGCAGTAAAAAGCATAGATATCTACTCGTAAAAAATCCCTTTTTATAGAATCAGATTATATTTAAATGCATTTTCCCCCTACTGACTACCTTAAAAGAAATAGAAAATAAACCTAGTATGTTTTCCAATTTAACCTTTTAACAAAAAATAAACAAAGAAAGTATACTTGCGCTGTTGAAAAACAAATCATTAATAGTCGTCTGACACGACGATAGCACGTCTAACATTTGTACAGAGTTTTTCACACAAAGGATTCGACTGAAATCGACAAACGAAAAAAAAAACTATTGACAGGATGTAAATTGAATTGGTATGTAAAGTTCTTAAACCCCTACAAGTTGTTCAGTTTTTGTAACTGTGCTGAATACACGTAATGTTTTTTGCATGTTTGTCTGAACTAAATCAGCTGAAGGGTTAACTAACCCACGAATATGAACTCTTTCCACCACCAACTTACTTGGCATTACCACCACACTCACATATTTATTAACCTTTTTAAATTCAATCAAAAATAAACACGCAACTACGAGTATAACTGGCGGGAGTGCAGGATATGTGCCCCGCACAGCACAGCGTCGAAAGTAGTGTCCTATGAGAATATAACCTTATTCACGGTCGAACATTTCCGTTGTAATACACAAATGATATATCCTTTCTATCCTTGAATGACGTATATTTATAGCGTTTGATATTTTTCAAGGCAACAACAATCAGAATATAATAGCATGCAATTTTTTGTTTGATGTGTACCCATGAGCCTTAAGCCAGAGTCAAGCATGATATCATGTTTTTTAATTTGTTTCCGCTGTATTATTGTTTTTATTACAATCTACCCAGCATTGCCCAGGTACTTAATCGATCATAACTCAGACCTCCCCTCGAATAACCACACTAGATCAACAATTCTCCGTCCTCCTCGATCTCCACCCACTCACCGTCCTAAAGCTATTAGAAACTGACAAAGAAGATGGGACCAGTCAAGTTAAGCTAGATGTACCCATAGATTAACAGAATCGGTAGAATTATGGGTCGGTAAAGGTCATAGAGAAGTAGGATTTCTATTTCAACTGGCCATGGGTGCGTCCGCTCATACTTGTTTAGATACAAACACGAGAGTTTCCCCAACTGTACTTTGTGCGAGGGTATTCCAGATGATATGGAACATGTTTTCTTCCATTGTCAGCGTTTTGTAGGCGACTGACAGGATGTGTTAGTGCACACCATGTCACCAGGAAGCATAGTGAATTCTATGCAAAAAATTTATGAGATATGGAATTAATTCAGTACACTGACTAGTCAAACGCAAACGTGATAGCGACAAGCATCACATGCAAAATGTCAGAAATGGCCTATGAGACCAGTCGTTTACAAAATTTTATCTCTCTAGGTCGTGTGAAAGTTGATTAGAGAGGACCTCACAGGAGTCAAAACAAACAGACTAACAGGGATCAAATCAAGTTAAATAAAAGTTTTTAAAAATGGAAGCGAAGAGCCTTCCCGTGATGAAATGCCTAACGGTAGTCCCGCGCGATTGGGTATGAAGTTATTATTGGGGGTTTAGTTTAGTCAGTAAGAATATGGAAATCGCACATGCTAATAGTGCAGTTGTGAAATATTTTTTTAAAGATTTCTTACCTCCACCCAAACGAAGCATACACATACACATAGACATTAAAAATTATAATATAGATTATGAGCAAAAAATTCTCGCTGTGATTTCAATGATTCTCCAACTTTGCAATATCATACAACTTTAATATACCGCAAAAGCGATTCAACATTAGTCCCTCAGTTAAGATAGTGGTGCGCTAATTTGAAATAGTGCAATTGTAGCAGTCGTGTCAATAGTATTAGTGGATAACAGATAACCTGGAACAAGAAATACGCGCACGGTTGCTTAAAACCAGGAAGCCAACAGTTTAGGAATGACAAACTGAATGACATCGGCTCGAAATTCGGTCCGGTGGAGAGATTTTTTGCGGGAGGACAAATGCTCGTATGTAGAACCAAATATAATGACGATACTTACTAGCCCAGGTTACCAGCTTATTCACGTATGTACGTTGTTCCAGTTATTCTCAAACTTTAGAATATTATGCAACAATGGAGAAATATTTTTGTTGTATAGACAATTGACATTAAATTAAATAATACAAACTACGGACCCGTTTATTCGTATAATCGTATAACGGGCGGTTTTGGCTTTTCTATATTTATAATACACAAAACCAGTGAGTATTAAAATCAGAAAGAAAACGACGTAAACTCTAAGCTTGCAAAGAGTGTTCCTTGGATCAAGATCAAGCGCTTGGTGCAATAAGATAAAGAAATCTCTGGTTCCAATCTGCCCTGAGTCTTCTTTGTATTTTTATATTATTTTTCTTGGTTTTCTGCAATTGAATTGGAGCCCACTTGCATATTTGTAATGGCATTCTTACAAGGACGACCGTACTATGCCAGGTCATCGAGAACAGCGAGCCCAGGCCAAGTTTAAAACATCATCATTGCGGAAAGATGAAATGCTGCATATTTTTAACAATGAGTTACATAAATGACTTAATATCCTATCAGTGTTTATTTTTATATCTATTAAAATAATTTACAATCATATTTCACTAATAAGAGGGATTGAGGGAATAAAAATTAATATTGAAATCCTGTAATAATTACTATATTTATCGAGCATATTCCAGAGGCATGTATAGGTACACAGTTTTGCAAGTTTTGTATGCGAAGTCAATTGTATTTGTGTGTACGAATTAGTACTGCTAGCCTGCTTTTAGCAATGCACCATAGATTTGATTATATTACTAGCGGAAATACCCGGGCTTTCCCGGCTGCCCGGTTTATCTCCAACATCATT
The DNA here is from genome assembly GCA_947095585.1 of Nephrocerus scutellatus. Lineage (NCBI taxonomy): Eukaryota > Metazoa > Arthropoda > Insecta > Diptera > Pipunculidae > Nephrocerus > Nephrocerus scutellatus. The sequence goes on along the minus strand of OX352762.1, from coordinate 101,889,027 downwards.
TATAGGAGATTTAAGAAAAACCTCACTTTGGTGTATCCTGACTCATGTTAACGGAAATGGTTCTGTTAATACTAACGGGATAAGCTTCGTTTAGTATTTAATTTTTAGAAGAAATACTAGCCTTTATAACTGCGTTCAATTTTTAAACTTTACTCGTACTATAACGACCATTTGAAAATAAAATATCAAATGAACTGATAGACTAATATTATGAACTAGCCATTATTCATTCAGAGTGCTGACGTTGTGCTCATTTCAGAAATGATTGCAAAATGATGATAAATATCCGATTTCAAACGATCCAATGCAGATTAACATACGAAAGGTTATATCGGACATCAGAGCTCACAGTCACTATCAGAAATTACAAATGTGAACTAAGCCTTAGTTACTAAGGCATAATCATATGTGCAATTGGTAGACGAGTGTAACGAATTACGATAATACCAGAAGAACATATCAAGTAAACTAAAAATGCATTCTACACTAGCAACAGCGAAAGGGAACGAAAAGCAAATCGAGCATTAAATTTGCATTTGCAGTTGGAAATTAGTAACGCTTTTATTACGAGTAAAAATAACTCAATTATCATTTCTGTAGAGTGGAAAAATAGCCCCGTCAATGTTGACTATGAATGATAATATCCTCTGCATAATAGAAGCATGTGTAATTGTTAACCAGAGCGTTATCTTTTTATGGATTTTTCACAGTTGTGCAATTAGAAGTATTCTTACAATTTAATTGAGTTTTGGTTTTCTCTTTTAAATTTGTTTTATATTAAGAAATCATATAATAACAATAAAAAAACTGCATAATAAAAACTTAAGTTATGATTAAGTGGGTTATCTATTTTATTAAAAAACTAACCCATAAAAATTAAAAATTGTCAAGTAAGTTTCTCTGTATGCTACTTGCAGTCTTTAATAAACAAACTTATTCATTTTATCTTAACTATTATTGAGCGAAATATAAAAAATATCTTCCTCTATAATCTGTAAAAAAAACATTTGTTCATAATCGAAACAATAAACGGTATAAAGTTGTCATTTGAAATAAATTTATATGGCAGCTCGGCTCGACCCTGGGCTCCGATCACTTCCAAATATTTATTAAAAGCGTTGTCTCCGAAGATACAAATGTGTATGCAAACTATCGTATCATTTGTTTTACCGCAAAGGTATGCAAGAGTAATAGTTTACCAGTCTATAATTCTTAGAGTATAGTCCGATTGGCGCTCATTAACCAATATAACCAATAAAAAAACAAACCCATAAAAAGTTTGAATAAAATTGGGTTAGTTTTTAAAAAATTATTTGAGATATACATGTGTAGAAAAATTTGAAGAAAATCGGGTTTTAGGAAGTGGGTTTTAAAAATTATCACAAGATTCCACGACAAGCAGACAGACAGAACAAAACAAAACAGGTGAATGCTTACAGATGCTAATATCCATAATTTGTTAAAATAAACAATAAATGAAGTTCACCAAAACTAACGCCTATTTATCTAATTTTCAAAAGCATTATATGAAACAGTAAATAATTCTGAGAGCAAGTAATGAAACGATAAAACTAAGATAAAATGTCAAAAAAACATGAAATAAGCCACTTAACCGCTGCAACCAATGAGACTCTAGATTTAGAGTATCTATAACAACATGAAAAAAATGTGTATAAGGTCCATTGACCCAGGGGTCCGTTCCAATATATGATGGATTCGTGCTCGTTTGAAAAATTTGCGGAGGCTGATACCTACAAATTGTGGATAGTTTATGAAAAGATAAGATTTCGAAAAATATTTATATGGGAGCCTGACCAAAGTGTCTGACTCCTTCAAAAATATGGTAGTTCTTGTGTTCTTTAAACAACTAAAAGGTGTGTAAATTTCAGGACGCTACTTCTACTTTCTTTTACATAGTAAAAGGAAGTATAGTAATCATGAAAAAATTCGAACTTGGGATTTTTGCAGATTTACCATTCACCGTATCTCCTGAGAAAAAATCTCTGTCTGTCTGTATACCTGTTCGTCTGTATGTCTGTCTGTCTGCGTCCACTCTACAGTCCAGAAGGCTGAACTTATCGGGATGAAAATTCATATTTAAGATTTTTACATAAATTGTGAGTGGCCAGGTGATTTTGGCGGAAATCTGACAGCCGGAACTGACAGTTTACTTAGACAGATTTTCGAGTTTTTGCAAATAACTCAAAACTTAGGAGAAATCTGTTAAGTGAAAAAGAAATTTAAACAGAAAACAAAAAAAAAATAAAATTTGAAAAAAAAAATTTATATAATTTTACTGAAGATTCCGGTCCCGTCGGTAAAAGAAAGTCGTGTTGTGCCCACCGTTTTTATTTAAAAATTCTGAATGTGATCGTTGCACTAGTCATTGCAAATTTGAGATAAAATTCTAGAACCGGTTTTTCGGTTTTAATTTCGGTTTTTTCAGGAAACCTTTTTTTTTATAATTAAAATAAATTAGCTTGGTAATAAATTTTTACTAGAACTTAGAAAACAATAATAAAAAGTTTTAAGTTTTTTACGTTTATTATAAATGTATTAAAAAATATTTCAGTCGAAAAATAAAACCAATTTGCGTGTTATTTAAATTTTGGTTTTTTGTTTAAATCTCCACTATTTGTAAGCTACCCCTTGTTGTACTACTTGTACGTTGGCAGAGACAGACAGACAGAGAGAGAGTGGGTGAGTGAGAGAAAAACTGAAAACTATTTTAAAAAACTTAAAAATACTGGATTTATAGATATTCTTTAAAGGATTAAAATGAGAAAAAAAAAATAAAAAAAAAATAAAATAACAAAATATTATTTTTTTTTAAATTTATACCTTTACAGTGTTAACTTATGGTGTTTGTATTCGTATAGTTGGTAACTTAAATGTGAAACCTACGTTTTTGACAAAACATTCTGTAGATATCGTGTAAAAACCGCATCTATTGTAGTTCCAGATTTTGTTGCTGCTAACTTGGAATAATTATTTATATGCAGATTGAATTTTTCACGCCGAAAGTTAATTAATGGTATCGAATCATTAGATGCAAAATTTACATTCAAATAACCAACCAAAACAAGTGGTATTTTATGATATTCTGTACCAAGAAGAGCAACATCTCTGTTACTATATACAAGTAACTGGTGGTGTAAAAACAGAATAATGTCGTCAAGCTTTTGGTTAACAGACATGTAAATAAATACGAAAATAATTTTTTTCCCATCTATATATCTTTGTTGATAAAATATTCTTATAGTGTTCTGTGCCAATGAGCGCAAGCACGAAGACTCCCAAAGGACCCCAAAAGATCTTCGAAAGGCTCCAAAATACTGAAAAGCACTTCAAAAGGTACTAAAAGACCTCCCAAAATAACTCCCAAAAAACGGCCAAGAGATCCCCAAAAGACCCTTCAGAAGACAACCAAAATATCCCCAAAAGTCTCCAAAGGCACTTCGAAAGTTCCCAAAAGACCTCCAGATATACTCCACAAAAGACGGCCTAGAGACCCCCAAACGACCCGTCAGAAGACCACCAAAAGATCTCCAAAAGATCTTCAAAAGACCTCCAAAAGACCCCCAAAAGACCACTAAGAGTCTATCAAATGCACAATAGATCTCTAGTTCGCAGTGTACCAGGCTTTTCAGACCACCAAATAATAATAATAATAATAATATTTCCTGAGAAAAAAACATCTTCCGATTTGAACTCACAAGAGCAACATCATACAACATTATCTTTCCTTAAATAAAAATTAAATACGGTAAAGTCACATTTGATACTATAAAGGCTTCACTCATAGAACATTAGGTAGAGTTTCGTATTTACCTAGATTATCCTTACTCCCATGCGTACTGCGTGTTCTGGTCAACTATTAATAATAATAATATTCGGCGCGACAGACCATTGCGGTCAAAGTCCTAGCTTCTCGCACCCATTTGTGTTGGTCATGTATATTTTTGGAGACAAATGGAAGGGACCTACAATTTAAGGCCGGATCCGAACGGCGAATTGCGAAGCTTTCCGTGACAAGTTATTACTCTCGAAACGTTTGTCACCCATTCGTTAGAGGTGCGACACAGTGAAAAATACTTTTGGTGCTACTGGAATTCGAACCACGAACCTCCTGCTCAGTAGCCATGCGCATTTCCACTAAGCCACGCGCCCACAGATCAACTATTAGGCTACTGTTATTGTATTTATATCTACAAGTCCCATGTAAAATGCTTAAGTAGTAATCTTTGCAAAAAAAAAAACTACCCAATTAAGGTCATTTCACAAGTAGCCCAGATGGATAGGAGATATGATAAGTATTTTCTGCCTGCATACTTTTTAAAAATTTCGTCCATAGACGAGCATAAGATTCCTACTTATTCCTTTGTAAGTAAAGAAAACAATATCCGTAAGTGATATGAAACTTTAGTGTTTGTTGTCTCGACCCTTGAGAAAAGGCAGAAGTTATTGAACAATATATTACAAACACCCAAGCGTAAATCGACTTCGACCCCAATTGGAAATCAACCGGATGTTAGGTTATAGTGATGATGTGGTATTGAGCGTAACGTTGACATACCATTCAGACTGAATTTTTTTACAAACACCCCTGACAGTTGTGGCATTATTATTACTATGGTTCCCTTAGTGCTTCTACATATACTTATAATGAACTGACAGTCTTTTGTTACAAAGAAAGGAATAAAAACCGGAAATGTGCTCAAACAGGCGCCCTCTTCTTAAGCTCTTGTGAATCGATTTTCCATATAGATACTGGTAACATAGCTATAAAAGGATGCACATGACAATGCCAATTGACTATAAAGAACCACATTGTTTGTCTGTCTGAAAAGAAAACAAAATAGTATCGATATCGATAAAACTGATACAAAACTGCAGTTGCTTTGTGTAACATCCGTTTCATTTTGATATATAATTTACACCATGTCACGTGTTAACTATATAGTGAGTTCTTGTCAATAAAGTCAATGGATGAAGCGCCAAAATACATAGAAAGTGGACAATTGGCGAGAGAAAGTAAGAAGACAGCAAAAGCATTACGGGGGTAGTGCTTCTACTCTTGTAAGCTTATTTATTCACAATAAAGTTTATTGATATCCAAGAATGTTATTATGGTAGAGAGGGGAGACTGGGTTTTGACTATAGAACGTATTCGAATCATTGACTTGTCGTCTTAGGGAGTGTTAGTAAGAAAAAAGTTCCCGGTGTCTATACTCAAAACTATGCAGTAAGTACATTACTAGATCAACTCAATTTTAAATCAATTTATTCACTTTTTGTTAAAAAAAAATCTAATATTGAAAAGCATCTCCCCCGAGTCCTCGTTACTTTTCTTAGCGGTAAAACAAAACATTTTTAACAAATTGATTCCTACGTGGAATATAAAAAGTGCTATTTTGGACTTAGGCATTTAGAAAATTTCAGCCCTTTAGGTCGTGTTGAAGGTGGTTGAAAAGGACATCAAAGAAGTCGAAAAAAGAATTCAACCCATCAAACGCGCCACACGCGACACGCGTCATACGCGGAATATAAAAATTGCTATTTTGGACTTAGGCACTCACAAAAGGCTTTTAAAAAGAACCTCAAAGAAGTCGAGAAAAGAAATTTTAACTTCAAAGTTCAAGGTGGTTAATAAGGACCTCAAAGTTGTCGCAAATACAGACAAAAAAGGTTCAAGTCAAGTTAAATAAAAGCTTTTAAATAAAATTGTGTAAAAAAAAAAATTTTTAAAATGCTTTTATTAAAGCATAACTAGCCCCCTAAAATGTAGAAATTAAAATAGGTGGTAGATCTGGAGCAACTAGAACTTTTATAAAATAAATGAAAATTGCTGAAATGTTTTTAATAGGAATCTGAAATGTTTATGGCTTAAAAAAATCACGTAATTTAAAAGAATCGTGCTAAGCATTTGGGGTTTATGACAAGATTAAAAGAACATCAAATGCTTAGCACGGTCCTTTTATGTTATGTGATTTTTTAGGCAAAACCTCCTCAACACCCCGCTCAAGATTCACTTAAGAACCCCTCAAACCCTCTTAAGACCCCACTCAAGACCCCTTTTAAACCCCCACTAAGCCCTCATAAGACTCTACTCAAGACACTCCCAAAATTCCATCAGGATCCCCTTCAAGACTACCTAAATACTCCCTCAAGATCACCTCAATACCACTTTAAAACCACGTTACTACCCCCATGAATACTCCTTCAAGACCCCCTCAAACCTTTATCGGTCCACTTAAGACCCTCTCAGACCCCGCGAGATCACCGCAAGACAAAATTGTCTTCATATCCCCTAAAGAATCCAATCAGACTCTCTCAAAATCCTCTCAAGAACCCCTCAAGATCACCTAAAGACACCCTCAAGACCCCACTAAATAAACTCAAAAAACTCCCTCGAGACCCCCTCAAGACTACTTAATGACTTCCTCAAGACCCACTTAAGACTCCACTCACGACCTTCTCAAAAACCCCTCAAGACCCTGCTCAAGATTCTCTAAGAACTCCACAAAACCCTTAGACCCCACTGGAAACCCTCACAAACCTCCTCAAGTTTCCTTACACCCCCTTAAGACCCCCACAAGACCCTTTTAAGACTCTACTCAAGAGATTCCCAAAATCCTCTCAATCTCAATATCACCTAAAGACCCCTTCAAGACCCCACTGAAGATCCTCAAAAAAAAAACCCACGGGACCCTTTTCAAGACTACCTAAAGACTCCATTAAGATCACCTCAATACCCCGTTAAGATCACGTTACTACCCCCTTAAAGGTTCCCTTAATACCCCGTCAAAACAGTCTCAAGACCACCTAAAAACCCTATTAAGGTTTCACTCACGACCCTCTTAAAATATCCTCAATAATACCTTAAGACATACTCAATATCCTCTGAAGATCCACTCAGAACTCCATCAAGACTCCGTCAAAACTACGTTACGACCCCCTTCATGACCCCACTCAAGGCTCTCTTAAACTCTCCTCAAACCACCACAAAACCCTCTAAATACCATTTCAAAACTCCCTCAAACCGCCCTCAAGCCCTCAAGTTGCCAGAGGCAACTTAATGTAAAAGCATTTAAAAAGTGCAACTTCTGCCAGAGGAAATTCAGTATGATTCTATTGTGTACTGTCAAACGCCTTTCTTTTTGTAAATATTTCTTGTTATCCTTTCTACAGAATCCCATAAAATACAAAAAAATGGAGCAAGTGCAATACGAGATCGTTTTCAAAGTGATATTACTTTAACATTTATGTACCAAGTTGTACGGATCTGTTGCAAAGAGTTTTAGTTTTCACAATTGACTTTTCAATCTTAACTGCTTGTTTAATATTTGCCGACTCCTTAGAGAGCGCAGAAACATGAAAGTGTGCTTCTCAAATCTGTTCCAAAGTGTTGGTTTTCTGCCCAAGTTGTATGAGTACATTAATCAGGTTATGTAGATAGGTGAGAATGCATGCTCGTCTGTAATAAATTGTGACATAAGATACAAATAAATCGAGGGAGATAAACATGAAATATCCTGGTTTTCTATATCGCTTGTACTAGTGTATATCAACCGCAATCGTTCTGATAAGAGTCCAATGAGAATGTAGATTTATTAAGCTTTTTAAGGAAGCAAATAACCACACAAAAAAGTTTTCCTATCGAGTCTATCTTTAAAGATGCATAGCACAGCCAGTGACATGTTGGTTGAGCTGAACACTCACATTAATTTTTTATTTTATTTTTCGTTTCCGCATTAGGGTTTCTGTGTATGCACGATAGAGATGCTATGCTATGTATTTATAGATATTGTCATCAAATAAAAAAAATCCCATTGCCTTATACACTTAGTCCTTATTGTTGATGCATTGTTTCGCCATTGCCACATATACTCACATCCAAGTATGCTTTATATGCCTTATATCTTATTCGACTTTATTGCATCTCGAACGATATAATATTGAGAATATCCTCCGTTACTCTGTAAAGGAAGAGCATCTGTGGACGCATACTGTGATAGTGCATTGTGAATTCAATAGATTGCTTGCTGTGCTGCGGTCGGGGCAGTTCCTGTACTGTTGAATTGAGTTATTTGGGGTTATTTTAATGGATTCGCAAAAATAATTTAAGTAAAAAATGCTAAAATAAAAATTTACCATGCAATTGATTTCAGCTCTTATTGTATGTATCCACATTATGTATATCTAACGAAATGCCAGTCCGCATTAGAATATCATTGTTGTTTTGCGTTTTGAACGATAAAGATGCGGTCATGACATTGTCATTTTTTGCACTTAAACCCAACGTACTCCAACCCTGACGGGTGCAAATGTCATCTGAAGGTTTCTGCATATTATTATCACATTGTTGTGCAACTGCGTTTTTATGCCTCACGAGAGAAATTTAACAGCATGAGGTAGATCTCTGGGGAAACTAGATTTTAAAAATGGTTTGAACTTTTATTGTGAGCAATGTCCTTGTCTGTTGATCACAGATTGCACTGTATGGAATCTAACGTATGCTGGGAGATTTATTGTTCCAAATAATGAAGAAAACTTTTTGCCTACAAACGATGAGTGAATAAATTTAGACAAAGTTTTTGATTTAAGTTTGCTGAACGTCTTACTGCGTGATAAAAAACTCGTTAGACTATGGTTTTCGTATAAAAAGTAATTGTAACAGAATCTATTATAAAAAAAAATAAAACATTTGCTTACAGTACACCACAAAGATGTACGGAAGGCAGTATGCTAGGTTTTTGTCTATTTGCCTAACGGCCTCGTGAAATCTTCATTTGCATAAAAAAAACATTTTTATGCAATCTATTATGGTATAAGAATAGAAAAAGTTCAAACATACAGTTCGGAACTTGAGTATTTAACAAAAGTTACTTTGAAGATTACGTAAACACCTTCGAAAGAAAAGTATTACCGACCGACAATTATTTTTGAAGAATATCAAATAATCAATATCCGCGATGTTAGTGATTTCACCAATAATGATGACATATTGGATAGGCATATCTGATCTAAAAAATGAAAAAATCATCTGTAATTGACAATATAAAAACTTACGAGCAAACATTTACCTGCTATTGGTTTGGTTTTTATTTCTTTCATAATAAACGCAAACTTAAACTTAATCAAATTTTTTGGTAAAATGATTAAGAAAAGAATTTCAAACTTCGTTGAGAACCACAATATCCAACCAATGGAACAATTCGGCTTCAGACAATAGCTTAGAATAAGTAAACATGTGAAGCAAAATTTTGATGTATAAAAAAACAAACGGGTTAGTTTTGCTTGAATTAGAAAAAGCTTTAGACACCGCGTTGCAATACTCTACAAAATGTTAATGGTAGACTTTTCAACATACTTAACTGTGTCTTTCTGTAACACTTACACGTCGTTCCTCAGGCACAAGTTCTCGGTCCCTTACTATACAACCTATATATTTCTGACATTTCAAACATAACTGACTACGAGTACCTATGCCATTTACTCCCATAATATCGGAATTTTCAGAACACATAAGATTGGTTTCACAATAGAAAGTTAATTACAAAATGCAATGCACACTACAATCGATATTTGAATAAATGAAAAATAAAAAAAATAAATGAAAAATAAACTCAAGATATTTTCTTTTCAAGAAGAAAGACTTGGTTTTTTTACCCGGTTAAACGCTTCTAGTAACATGTGTCACGAGTCGTGTCACTTCTTTGAGGTTTTTTTTGTAACCACTTTTCACACGACGTAGGAAGCTGACATTATGTGAGCAGCTCAGTGTCATTGGCGATTTCTGAGATCTGGTGTGTGACGCGTTTGGCGAGTCGCGTGTGGCGCGTGTGATGCGCAGAAAAGTGTTTTTCGACTTCTTTTAGGTCCTCTTTAACCAAATTTTACGCTTCAAATATAGAGCTGAAATTTTGTGCGCTTGTAACGCGAGCGACGCATGGGGTGTGTGTCGATAAATACATAAAATTTTGTACCCAAAAAACTTTCTATACAAATAAACAAATAAAATAAAAAAATTAAGAACTACAAATGCTGACATCTTGCGAAAAAACCGAACTCGGAATGATCTGGTGGTCATCAGCTATCACAAAGAGAACCTTCCTTGAAAAGAGTTTCGATACAGTATTTATGGGACAAGATAGCAGGACCAGACTAAGATTTCGCACCTTGTGTTAACACAAAGTACAAAATGTAAATTTGCTACATTATATTTTAAATGAAAATATATTTTAATAAAGTCTTAATACTAATTATATGGTATTTCGATGTCTAAATTATAAAAAGTCTATAATTTAGCCATCGAAATACCATATAATTTATATTTTAAATGTATTTTTCCTTTTCATGCTCCACCTACTGATATGGCCTACTTGGTGGCCGAAAGTTCTTGAAGGGACAACGGCAACTAGAAGCCAGAAGCTACAAAGAATTACCCGGCTAGGTATAACGGGTGCTATGCGCACCTGCTCTATGACTGCATTAGAAGCTGTTGTAGGGCTATCAACCTTGCAAATCTTCATCAGGATGTCGGCTGATAGATGCGCTATTGCAACTTGAATACGGGTATACACCGGGTGACTATGTGAGTCACCTGACTCAATTTCTGAAAGAGACATGTTCTACACAATCCCCGACATTATGGTCAGGGAGCACTGCTTCAGAAGGAAATTTGATTTAGAAATATTGGACCGAGTAAACTGGTGCAATGGTGTTCCGACAGTGGACGCTAGAGTCCGGTCTGGTACACAAATGGATCGAAGATGGAAACTGGAGTTGGAGCTGGTATTTTTGGACCTAACACCAAAGTCTTGATATCAATGGGAAACAGTGTCTTGGTTTTCAAGGCAGAACTCCATTCCATTGCATCTGCGCTAAAATTAGCCTTAGTAAGAAATGAAGGGCGCTTTATTATACATCTTTTCAGATAGCCAGGCAGCACTTAGAGCGCTGTGGTCCAATTTGATGGACTCGATATCAGTCAAAAGCTGTTACGATGCACTGCAATCTCTGGCCAGATACAACAACGTCACACTCAGTTCTGGATATTCCCAAAATGAACTTAGCGGTGTTTATGTTCGGCCTATTCACAAAGTGCTTGGTAGTTCTACATGCATTTATGGAGTGCCAACGTTGTTCCTGTTCGGCTTCAACAAATCTTCGAATACCAATATTTAAGCTTGTCTGACTCAAGCCTAACATTGGTTCCAGGAGTGCCGAAAGTGCATCAGCAAATTCATTACCTTTTATTCCTGTATGTCCCAGATAAGAGTGACGGAATTCCATCTTGAAATAGAGTTCAGACTCCTCTTACATTCTAGAACAATCTTCGAATTGACACAACGTGATTCCAGTGCTAGTAGAGCAGCTTGGCTGTCACTACATATTGCAAAGTTTCGTCCTTGTATCTTTTTAGAGACTAGGCTGTCTCTGGCAACTTGTAAAATAGCAAATATTTCTGTTTGAAACAGTTGGCAATTGTCCAAGTAAGTTCGAATGACACCCAAGAATTCTCATCGAAGAGCAATCTGCACCAGTTCCTTCATCGGTAAGACAACCGTCAGTGTTGAATATGGGTTCGAATTCCCTAAGGATCTCAGTTAAATTTTTCCAACTATTGAACTTTATATCCTCTTTTGAACATAAGAAATGGTACAGTACTGTCCACAGACATCAAAAGAAGCGGAGCTTGTGCCGAAACATTTTGGAATATGTTTCCATACCCACTCTTATGCTCATAATGCCAGACCTTATTCCTGCGAAGTCGACATATAGCTTTTACCACTTCAATCGCTGAATAACTAATCCAGAGGTGGTAGATTTAGCAGTGTATTGAGAGCATCTGCCGATTTAGAGCGCATTGCGCCAGTTATTTTCAGGCAGACGTTCCTTTGCAATTTGTTTAGTGTCCTCTTAGCCATTTTCAGACAAGTTCTTGGCTACCAAACAACTGCCGCATAGGTCAGAATGGGTCTGATTATCGTTAAGTACAACCAGGGTAACATTTTCGGACGCAGCCCCCTTGATTTACCAAATGCTCCTTTACATTGAATGAAGGTAAACTGAGCTTTCGATATTCTCGATTCCAGGTGAATCTTCCACATCATATTGCAATCTAGAATTACTCATAAATATTTGACTTCCGTGGATATTGGCAAAGTGAAACCTTTTAGTACAGTAGGAATAAGACCATCGAATTTACGTTTACGAGTGAATAAAACTGCAGTAGTTTTACTCGGATTTGCCGATAGTCCATTTCTGCTACACCAATTATCCAACCGATTCAGAGCTGTCTGTAGATTTAAACAGGCGGCCCTGAGGGATTTATTGAATGAAATAAGACATCTATAACTAAAGAGAGCGTTTTCTAATTTCACGCTTTTTTCTTTTAGATGTAATGACCCCTTTACACTGGAATTAATTCCTTTGGGGCATGTTTGTTAATAATCTAAATTAACTTGCATTTACATAATGGATAAGTGTTGATCCGACTTGTAGATAGAGCGGCGCAACTATAATTTATGGTACCTTTATGGAGTTCAAGAACAAAACTACGAATGATGAGGTCTCAAAGGGATTTTAATAGAATACGATTAGTTGGGTGATGGAACGTCACGTTCTTTCCACATTTGTTCTGAGTCCGCGTGCTGAATGTGGTGCGATGCGAATACAGCAGCGCAGCACAGTAGCACTTTGAAAGGGATAAATTTTCTTTGAAGATAATTTTATATGAGAAAGTTTAAATGAATATTTTCGGTTGAGCGATGCAAAAGGTTTAGTGAAACCGCAGAAATGTAAAGAGATTTGGGTTAGAGCACAATCATTGGGGAATTATATACATTTTCTTTACTCTTTGCAAATTTCTTATATTGTATATTAATAAAGTGCATATATCTATACATATCGGATATTTTATTTTATAACTTATAAACTTTTTATTTCTTAGTTTAGGAATTGCAACAATAAATTACGTCTACTATCTTACTTAAAAATTCAATATCCAATTGAGATGTGATACGGATTTTGGAGCCAACTTTCTAAAGTCTGTCTTCGCTTATATTTTTGTCTAAATTCTAATTTAACGTATATTGTAACTACTAAATACTATAAGGTAAAATTCAACATTTTTCTTTTTTTATTATATACTTTCAGAAATTAATTAAACGATGAACCGGAAATATATCCATTGGAAATTTAGGAAAACCATCAGCTGTAAATTTTATCGTAATCATACTAAAGAACTGTTTGAGCTCGTTTAAAACAACTCCAGGAAATTACAACACAAAACCAGTTGTGATATCATGAAGCGGATGCAGTAACGGATGGCAAAAACGAACTATATCCGTGCATATTTCTCCAGGCAACAAACACAATACGACACAATAATTAATTAATCAAATTGTCGCCAAGGAATAATGACATCCTTTGTGAACTCCTACTGCAGTAGTAATTGTTGTCGAAAAGTGGCAACTGTAGTTGCTCCATGGTTAGCCTTAGCATATCAAATTCAACGACGTTCGTCTGTCCCGTCATTGGAAACAATTTTCTTTGCTGGTTTATCGGGATTATCCTCACTAGCATCGTCAGAGATGCCCTTACCATCATCATCTTTATTATTTTCGAGGACGACATCGTCATCGTCGTTGTCGATTCTGGTTGCCTAAAGACATAAATTTGATCCGATAATTGTTAATATGTATATCCCATCACTGTGTGTCCACCCTGTGTAAAGACATCGAATCGAAAAATAACCAAAAACAACCTGTTATAGTGTTGAGTTGTATACAAATCGTTAATTACATGACTGCACATTTTCAGTAGATGTCAATATATTTCTCGTATATTCTCAAGGAGGAGGAATTCCAAAAAGAACGGAATTCAAGAACATACATACAATCAATTAAAGGATTTCCGAAAGAATCCAAAGGATAAATCCACCATCATGAAAATCTATTTGTGAATCCTTGACATAATAAGAGCAGAACCGACCAATTCCTAATGAAGAGGTCAAGAACGAAAACGAAAGAGCAATCGCCGAGAAATTTTCAAAAAAAAAACAACATAATTTAACCAAACGACGCTTTGGCATCACCTTCACCATCAAGGTTTATGCTTATTTCATGTGATCGAGGCTCCGTCGACAACACCATTCAGAACCAACCCGTGAATCAATTTTTGTAACTGATGACAGCAGCAAAAAGACGTGCAAGTGGAAGCTCCGGTGATGACCAAATAAGAGATTGTTCCGTAAAGTTACCATTGGATATTCTGTAAGTAGCACGAATTATCATCGGGGTTTACTGGCTTGGGATTTAGGGATTTATTATTTTTATTACTATTATTATAATTGTTGGTCCGCTGAGAAGCCTTATGCACTGCGGTCTCGAGATCTAATGTGCATCCCAGGATATTAAGGATACTTCAGCTATTTGCAATTTTGTTTTTTCTTTTCCTTGATAGTTCTTTTGCTTTTTTCTAGTATTTCACGCGTGTATCAAACTCAAGCTTTGGCTCAAGCCTTGGTTATAAAACTTTTCATTGAGACTTCGACTTTATTTTAAAACATTATTCAATAATTTATGCAAAAAAAACGTTCAATTGCAGTTTTGCTTGCATACTGTTTTGCTTTGCTCTAGCACAGTACGTTTTGAGCAGAGAATATTCTGTACGCATGTGGAAGCAAAATCAACTATAAAGTTATGGAGCGTTGCTTTGCAAGTGGCTGCTTGCTGCGTATGTTGCTCCATTTATCAAAAGGCGGAGCGCGTGTCAGCGCGGTAAAATCGTATGCAAGAATACATGCCTTTTGCCGTCGTTCTCCCTTCTGGAATTCATGTTGGCATGAATTTCAATTCATTGCTCAGATTTCTAAGGCTGAAGCGATATCACAAAGCGCAATTGAATGACATACATTAACACATACACATCCTTTGACACTTCTAACTGTGTTCGTGTTCATTATAATGAATGCACAAAGCTACTTTGGCTCGTCGTCGCCTTTCATTCGTTGTCCGTTAAGTAGACAAACGCGGACACTACTCATATTGTGGCCATAAATAATTTAAGAAGTGCAAAAGACTAAGTCAAGATGAAACAAGAGCATAAACTGAGGTAAAATTGTCAACGACTACGAAAACAAACAGCGAATCAAATGAGTTAGCTGTTCATAGAAGAAACTATATATAGGACGCACTGAATTCAAAGTGTAGAAAGTATAAATGTACAAAACAATTCTGTATTAGTAGAAAATAAACCAACCCATAAAAATTAAAACTATCCATTTCTAATCGAAGACTTGCAACGTTTGAATAAAGTCGAGTTTATTTTGAAAACAAAATGCAAATATTTAAGTGTCAACTTGTTTATTTCGATTTCCAGTAATCTGCAGTCATTCAGAAAGCATGCATATACATATCCTCCCTGCTTACTACCATAATTCATAATTCCCTGACGCGATGGCTGTGCATAGCATTAGAATTTTACGAATCCCTTGAGCGTCTGTACCTTTTAAAATACAATAGCATCATCTCCACTGAGTTGCCGCCACTAGGTCACACCACAGTGGTTGCGGAGGCTATTGCCGAAGCTGGCACGACCACCAGACGGTCTGATGGGCACACACCATAGCAGTAGCGGCGGGTCTTAATGTAGCGTTTATCACTAAAATACATTTATATATTATAGCAAAATAATAACTGACCTCGAGATTCGGGATAGCATGAGAAAAATATTGGATTTAGATTCAAAAAGTCAAAGCTTTTGGTCGTTTTTACCACCTTGGTTAAAAGGTATTTATCAGACAAGAGTTCACCTATTCCTTTCTTGTTCCCTAATTGTATCCTTTATAAAACTGGTATTTAGAAAGTTAGTCGCTTAGCTTCGCATTTTGTTTGTATGGGTACCATTCCATTATCTAACGCCAAGCTTTCCAATTCTCCCGAATGTAAGCCCAGGTATGCCCAACTAAACCCGACGGTATTCCTCCATTAATATTGAAAAGATGTCATGATGCTCCGACGAAATCGATTAGCAAATTGTTTCAGCTCTCAATTAAGACAGGTGGTTTTCCCTTAATTCGAAAAATGGCTAATATTCAACGCGTTTCGAAAAAATGTGCATCTACTAACACCGCCCTATTGCTTTGTTGTCGGTAATAAGCTATCTGGATTCGAATGCTCTTTTATCCGATGTGCAGTATGAATTTCGTAAAAATCGCTCTTTAGGTGAACGCATGACGTGCATGACTCATTGTTGGGAGCGAAGCATTGAAAATCTAGGTGAATCAATCGTTGTGTCCATAGATATTTTAAAGGAGTATAATCGATCATTACATGGATGGAGGATTATTTATTGAACCGCAAAATTAAAATTGTTTTAAATGGAATCTTTTCAGATTCACATGAGATCAATGCTGGCCTGCCACTCTACAGGGTCATCCTTGTCGCCTACGCTCTTCTTGATATATATCAATGACCTGTTGTCTTCTACAAACTGTGATATCCATTCATTTTCTGATAATAGAGCTATAGGGGAGCCTTGACGAAACGAGCCTTGACAAAGAGAGCCTTGACGAAGTTAACCTTCCCGTGTGCCTTAACAAGACTTGACGTGAGCCTTGACTTGTCTTGACATGAGCCTTGAAAAAGTGATCCTTGATGGAGTAATCCTTGACGTGAGCCTAGACGTGGCTTGACGTGAGCCTTGACGAAGTGATCATCACGTGAGCCTTGACGAGAGCCTTGACGGAGTGATCCTTGACGTGATCCTTGGCGTGAGCCTTCACGTGCCTTGACATGAGCCTTGACGAAGTGATCATTGTGAGCTTTGACGAGAGCTTTGCCGAAGCCTTTAGCCTTTACGTGCCTCGACGTGAGTCTTGACGACGTGAGCCTTGGCTGAGTGATTCTTGACGTGAGCTTTGACGTGCCTTGACGTGAGCCTTGAGGAAGAGATCATTAACGTGCGCTTTGATGAGAGCCTTGATGGAGTGATCCTTGGCGTGAGCCTTGACGCGCCTTGACGTGAGCCATGACGAAGTGATCCTTGACGAGAGCCTTGACTAAGTGAGCCTTGACGTGTCTTGACGTGAGTACAAGAATATAGCTGACGAATAACACAGTAGCACAAGTAAAAAGTGACTCCCCGACCGTTTTAGTGCTCGTCCTTTTATAAAATTTTTCCTGGCTTCGAAGTTGTGTCGATGGTGATGACGTGCTTTGCTGTTATTGGTCATTTCGGTGGCGTGATACTATTCTGGCTGTCGTGAGACCTTTTTACCTATTTGTTGGCAGCAC
Source organism: Nephrocerus scutellatus (assembly GCA_947095585.1). NCBI lineage: Eukaryota > Metazoa > Arthropoda > Insecta > Diptera > Pipunculidae > Nephrocerus > Nephrocerus scutellatus. The sequence continues at coordinate 101,871,721 of OX352762.1, read as the reverse complement.
TGCGTTAGTACAGGGTGCTCCCGACTAAAAAAAAGTAGATTTGTTATTTTGTGTTAAGAAAATTCGGCCACAAGAAGAAAACAGAAAATTAAAATTAATGATTCATAAAAATTAAAATAAATATGCGAATTTTTGTAGCAAAGTTTAGCAACAAAACATCGTATGAACCAATGATCGAAGTGTAGAAATTACAACTTGCTTACAAGTAAAATCGTCAACTTCGCAAAGTGATATTGTAGAGGTAAAAGGTAGATGAATCAAAAATGTATACTCGTATTCTAGTATTAAGTAAGGAGATGAAAATTAATTTCAATGCGTACAGTAGTGGTATAGCACTCAGACATACTTTTATCACATAATCGATCTTTTTGTCTTTAGTTTCTCACGTTCTCTTTTATCTTCACTGTTTGTGTCAAGTATCAATAGCGCTGCCGGTGCTGATACTTCTTTCAGGAAGAGCTCATTGTTACTGTTGAGAACTCGACCGTTCGACTGGTCTTGAAAACCTTCATTGAGTCTAAAAATTATGCTGCTTTTAACCACTGTTTCTTTACTATACCATTAGTTCTTTCTTATTGTTGCTGTTTGCAAATTTCGTATTGTTTTGGACAACACCGCCTTTAAATACCTTAAGTACTTTCGCAGAAATTTAAATTTATGATACATATATAAAAACGAGAAGGGTAATTTTCAAATACATTATAGCTCCTGAAGAAAAAAACACATTAAGATAGCGTGTTACAATGCGTTCTTGCGTTGTTCTTGCCTTGATGCACGTCAACGGTCGGTCGTTGCAATTACGGTTAAGCGTCCTTCTGTACTTAATTATGAATGCAAAAAAAAAAAACCTTTTAAACCCTGCGCAAGATAAGACGTAGCAAGTATTTTTCCTTCTTGATTAAAACGTTCACCAATCTTAGATAACAAAATTGAAAATACATCCTGTCACAAACTTTTGAAGAGCTGCATTAACTACAGGTCCTTCTTAGTATGCGACGATGTTTAGAGGACTTTCCATATTGAGTACTCTGCACCGTGATATGTTGGAGCAAAACTCGCAACAGTCTCCAATGTGAAGTGAGAGTAGTTCGTCATTTTTACCTCAATTTAAAATAATTTCAACAACAGGACATGAAATGATAAGGATAATTTTTTTAACTACATGTTATTGCGGTTTTTTATACATATAGTCATGTGCACTGTAGCGGTGAGACGGTTCTTATTCAAGTGAGCATAATAAGGACGAACTGCAAGACTGAGTATGAGTCGCATGCTTTATGGATTTTTAAAGGACTAGAACGGCAGACAAGGAAGTAAAAGACGATGATGGCTTATGTACCTCTTTGAATATGTCACATAGGATTTCAAGAATTCATTAAATTTAAGGATGTATGCTATTTCATATGAACAACTGTAGGAACTACTTGTACCAAAACTTTAAAACGTTCATCTTTTTTATAACATTTAGAGATTGCGGCAAAGTTGTCATTATTTTTACAGGATTTTGCAGAGAATTTTATGAGTAATGAGAAAAGCCATAATATCTAATAATATTTTAAGATTAATTTTTTTTTTGTAAAAATCTTTTTGCCTGCTATGATGAAAAGTTATGGTAGAAAATATTGCAGCTTTGATTTTAGTGAATTAAATTAGGTTATTAAAATGCTTCAAACATTAGCTAGTACAGCGATTTACCGAAACTTATCAATGGTTTATAAACAATAATTAACAATTATAAACCACAGATATGTGTCTTATGAAAAAAAAAAATTTTTTTTATTAAAGAGTACCCTAGCCCATGTGGCAGACACTGCGACCTAAAAGATCTATTGTATCTTAGGGTGTTTTCACTCTAAGAGACGTACAACCTCACTAAAGAAGGATAGTATGTCCTTAGTAGCAGAATTTCTCAACTCCGCTGTCGAGCACATTTCCTTATGAAAAATGCGTCTCCTTAACCAAAGTAGTGCTGGGCATTCGCAGAGAATGTGCTCGGATGACTCAACATCTTCCAAGCAAAACCGATATTCTGTCTCTGAGACCACACAAATTTTGTTAAAGTGACATCGCAAACCACAATGACCAGTTAGGAAACTCACCAGCTTACTAATACTATCCCTATTTAAATAAAGGATTTCCTTATAGGAAAAGGGCCTGCCTGATTAATTGATTGATTGACTCAGCCCCGGGATAATATCCCAGTTTGCTAGACGAAGCATGTGTTCCAAACAATTTATCAGTGCTGTGGCGGCAGCCCAGTTGACACCACAGTAGGTCCCAAATCGACCAGTCTTCTTTTGATGAAAGGCACTAGAACGGTTTTGCAAGGATTGATTGATAGTCCTTCTCAGCTGCACCATTCCAAAATGTGTAGCGAAGCACAGTGCATAACGCTAGTGATAGTCGTGCAGTGCTTACCACTAATAAAAATCGCCAATAACCAGGAGTATTTCGCGGGCAGGGAGATCTTAAAGCTCTTGATTTCCGATTTGGTGCGAGCTAATGGTTGATATTGGATGTCAGTAATGAACAATTACTGCTTGAAAATATTGCATACCCAGAAAGCACCAAGTAGGGGGCGCCCTTTAGGAAGAAGATAGCGGTATGGTGACTAATAGGGGCCTCTTTGTTCTTTTAGATAAAAAGATAAGTCTTTTAATCCGGTTGGCCCAATCCACATGAGCCCACCGTTCTTCTAATTTTTTGAGAGTGGAGTACTGGGTGGTTTGTGGTCGTCCAAGTCCAAGAGTGGGTGCAGGGTATATTATGTGGGGCGGCTGGGTGAGGTGATACGTTAATAATTCCGTCATGAATTGACAAATTATTTATTGAGTTATGAAGAGTTTGATTTGGAATCAAATCAATCTTACTAGATAATATTTTTAGTTCTTCAGTAATTTCCCCGAGGCTGGAGTGGGTTATGGAAATTTCAGCGTTGTTACCGTTGGAATTAAGGACTAATTCATTGAAGGGCTCGGATTGAAGAGCCAGGCGAAGAGATATGGCATCCTTGGTGATCGCCATTGATTTTGCAAGCCTCGTTTCCACATATCATGGTTAAATTCACTTACATGATACTCAAAGAGAAAAAAGGAACGGCCAGCACTATCAGTGTAAGCACTGGGCCTCTAATATGAACAAATAAGTCTCTACATGTTTTTAAGGACAAATGATGTTAGACTGTTTTAGGTAGCTTCATAGGCCTGGTTTGGGGAATGATATCACATTAACGTTCTCCAGATAGTAGGAATGTACCCCAGCTCTATATAAAGTAATCATACCCGGTAGTATGAGATCGATTGACTTCAGTAGGAGCGCTGGAAAGATCCCATCACCGCCTGGAGCTTTGAAAGGTTTAAAGGAGCCTACTTCCCATTTAACCTTATCCGGACTGAAGATTTTACCGGATAAACTATTTACCCTACTAGTAAAACAGACCCTTTGGTCAGATGCGTTTGGGTACGTGTATGCTGCATGAGTAGGGTAGAGTAGGGTTCTGATTGTATCCTCACGGTTTGAAGTGTTGGTGCCATTTTCCTTTTTAAATTAACCTACACAGCTAGTCTGATGTTATGGATTCGTGCAGCTACTGGAATTTCGACAATGTTTTCGTAGCATTTCCTCCATTTGGCACGTTTGGATCGTCTTAATTCAGAGTTGCACTCTGTAAGGGCGAACCTATATTCGTCCCGATTCCTCGTGCGTTAAGCAGAGTTGAAGAGTTTTTTAATTTACTTCCTAAGCTTAGCCAGTTGGTCGTTCCACCCGGGAACCTTTCATTTAGACAAGCTGGTTTTAGAGACACAGCTGTCATGATAGGAAGAGATGAAACACATCATTAGGTCGATATGCTGCGTCATCTAAGTACCAAGTGGACTTAAATGGTGTGACAAGCATATCTACTTTAGAGAGGAGAAGTCCCGGATATAGATTCCAGTCCGTGGACTTTGGATCATATCTAGAAGAAGCATGTGCTAATTTGCTAGGAAAGTCAAACCTAATTTGTTGATGACAGCTTTGTTGTCTGACAGCGAAGCTTTTTCTGACACATGCCAGTATTCAACAAATATAAATAGACTGGCGAAAGTGAGGGCAAGTACCTCTCCGTGAATTGCATTCTAAATCTAAATTACTACAAATAAGATATTCTAAATGTCACTCACCTCTTCTATTGATGTCACTGCTGCCCCAGACCTCTTGATGTGCATTTGCATTGCCGGTTTCTGTCCCGGCAGTGCTCAATCAGCTCCTGGACCTCTAAGGGCGGAATTTTGTCGTCGTCGCCTGGGAAATATGCTGAAGCACACACGATGTCGTCTTCTCTCTAGCGAGTTCAATTCAATGAATCCAGATCGGTGTTGCTGGATGAGAAGCCTTCCTAATAGAAGAGCATCCGGATTTCTCCGAGATGAAGCTACATACATCAACTATTGTGGATGCCTCAGAATCAGAAGTGGCTGATTTCACATCCTCAGTTCGGACGCACTTGTGAGTTTCAGATGGGGCCAGTCTGAACTATGGGTAGGGTTCTAATGCTTAACATTAGACCGAGCAGTTGAGGCCAACATGGGATTGGCCATCGAGAGCTTTACAGCTTCTCTAAAATACAGCGGGTTGCTTAACAGCAGGACCCGAGGTTGTTGCGCTTTGAGATACATCGGTCTCATAATTAATATTTCTTGAATCAATAATAACCCACGAGTATCAGGGAAAGGAGGTCACCCATGACGGAGCCCGGTATGCCATGGGAAGTCCTGTTGAAACCAAAGGTTACCAGGTATTCAGAATCCGAATACTATCGACTAAGCACCCTCTTAGCCATGCATCCATCGGCATATGCTGTTCCACCTTGGATTAGAAATACCCTCTACTGAGGATAGGATTAGTCCGTTGCCTCAAACCCTGCACCTTTACCCGGGCTTGGGACCGGCATGCTACTCTTGTATCAAGGCGAAGTTTTAAGAAAATTCAACTCTAAGCCCAGATCTCTTAAGAAAAGTAAAAAAAAAAAACAAATAAGGCTGTAAGTTTGATGTTGCATGAGATTTTTATGTCAATATGTTGTTATACACTTTTTAAGTTAATTTTAAAATTAACAATAGTTTATAAAGCAAATTTACTTTGTATATTTATTACAAACAATACAAAAACCTGCTTATGCGACATGCGCAAGCCTAAGTCACTTATAAACAAAAACTGAGTCGAGACAAAACCGAAATTTATAGAAAGCACACGATCAGACGATCGAGTAAATATCACTTCAATTTTATTCTGGTTTCTAACAGCGATGTTTCAGGTATTGCTTGATGAACTAAGGTCGTGCAAATATTTACTTTATATTCTCTTCTTATCAGATATATTTATTGCACAGATTTTTCTGATTGATTTAAAATTTTGGCAACGTTCCAAACATTTTGAAGATGTTGTATACATTACAACGATTTCATGTTTTCCACTCCTCGAGATTACGATGACACATTGAGTTTTAAGAAGTTCTCTTTCAATTGCCGTTTTCAGATTTTCAATATAGTTTTACGTTTCCGAGACGTAGGTAGCTATTTATTAAATTTTAAAGTGTATTTGTTGTATGTATCGAAATAATGTACAACAACAAGAAATCTATGTATCATAGGTAGCATAGGTAGTCTTCATACTTTTCGTATATTATACACTGTAAAATCAAAAGCTCAAAATAAAAGTTGATATTTCCTTATGAACATAAAAGGCACCTGAATATGACTTTCATTTCATTGCATTCTGCATGCATTTCGCATCTAGTATATACGATATGCAGTTACTATACAACTGGTTTGATCTGATTCATGCATGTGAGTAGCCGAAAACAGCAGATGAGCTTGTGTTTTGAATGCCTGTGGATCATTGTGATGTGGAAAGACAAAGCTTGGCAAAGCATTCCACATATGTGTTGTACGGCTAAAGGGCTAATCTCTAAACTTAAATGTGCGTCCGAAGATGGACTTGGGGGTAAACTGATGAGCATTTAGAGCTCCACGAGTACTACGGTTGAATTCAAGGAGATGTGGCATGCAACAGACTATTTCTCTTGAGCACCGCTAGTGGAAGAAGAGATATAACAGTGACAAGACGGAAACGTTGATGCGGTGTTCAAGCGAATCTGTTGACTTCGCAAAGTTCTCTTCACGGTTAAGTTTTATCGCACCGTTTTGTATTCCATCTAGCTGATGCAAGGTTTGTGGCGAACAAGCACCTTGATAATAGTAGCCAGATCAGAGAGAGTAAAAAAGTTCATGCTCCTGATTAGAAAACCTAAACATGTCGCGAGAATTGTGAGTTTTTCAGTTTCCTGGATGCAAGTGCAATTCATGAAAAATGGTAATGGGTTTTGGAAGCGTTAAATTCTACACGATTGTCTTCTCTATTATTTTATTATGCTGTCTAGGTCAGAATTTAAAGTGCTTACCATACGTAGTTGTTTGAGTTTTAAGTGAGAGGTGGATGGACGCTCGTCAAATTTATATGAGAAGATAAGAGTGCTCTCGTCAGCAATAGAAAGAATTGGATTAGAAGTAATAGACAAGGGATTATTAATAAAAGTGAGAAAGCAGAAAGTCCAAGACAACTTGAATTGAGCATTTCAAAAGAAAGATTCTAATCCAACGGAGCCGTTTAACATCGACTCCATAAGCACGCATTTTGGACAAAAGAGCTTTTTTTATATAGAGACTCAAAATAAATAAATATCGAGTGGAACAACTTTGCTTTCACCAAATTGATGCAAAGAAACGGTTCAACTATTCGGAAAATATACCATCAAATCACCAGTGCAACGTTGCCCACGAAATCCGTACTGCCGGTCACTAAGGATTTCGTTAGTTGCAAGATATTTTGTGAGCTGAAAATTAATCAGCGTTTCCATGTCCTTGGAAAGAATGCATATATACATATGGGTCGGTACGAAGAAGGAGACTATGATTTGCCTTTTTTCGGTATGGCTGGACAAATACCATCTGGCCCAGTGGATTTGTGAGTGTTGAGATCGTTTAAAACTATAGCAACTGCACGAGTATGAATGTATTTTTTGCCTCCATTTTTGGTCGTAGGCGAGAATTTGACTCGCCGAAGATGGGCAATGTAATTATGTTTGGCTCGATTAAAATTGCTTCGGTTTTCCTCAGCATGGTTTACTTTGTAAAACCGAAAGTATACCTTTCTAATCTTATAAGCCTATTTACAGCTTGAGTCATACCATCCATCTTCTTTGGTTTAACAGACTTATTCTTGGAAGGGATAAAGTCTCTCATACCAATAGGGATGATATTTGTGATTGCATCAGCGGCGGCATCCACGTTGCTATCACGAAACAATAGCGACCAGTTATTTCTCCCTAAGAAGTTGTTAAGGCCGTCCCAATTGTATTTTTTTCTTTTTTCTTTCTTGTATTGCCATACTGTTTTTTTTTTTAAGTTTTTCCCTGACTGAGTGGACAAGAGGTAAGGAACAAGTCAAGGGTTTTCGCGGAATGATTTGCAATGTAAGGTATTCTTGTAGGCTCATTTACAAGCTGAGAAAGGTGATTAAACTCAGCAAATATATCAACATCCCTACAATGGGGTGTTGTCTGGCCATAATGGCGAAGCCACCCAGATTGTGTACATTGAAATCGCCCGCATTCATTGTTTTCATCATTTGTGACAATTCTTGCAAATGAATCAGACGAGTTGAAACACTGTCTAAGTTGGGGCTTCTATATATAAAGCAGTAGTTAATGTTACGCCCTTGTACCTTCACACTCAACCATATGAAATTAAATTACTGATTGGAACTTTGCCTCAATTTAGGCAGAAGTTTAAACGCAACATCACTACGGACGTAAATTGCCAGTCCACGTCGAGGGAAAAATAATGGCACTAACCTATAACCAGGCAGATTTAAATCCAAAGTATTAGAATTATCAAGTACTTGAGATTCGCTCAGTGGCAGAATTGCTGACCATATACATGTGTAAACGCAAAATGTTCACGACAAAATGAGTCAAATCGAAAGAATCTCTATACGACGGCGAATAAAGAGATTACTTCATACATCAACTCAACCGTACATCATGTGAATACAGCAGAGTTCGGCAACTGTATATCATAAATAATAATAATATTTGGCGCGACAGACCATTGCGGTCCAAGGCCTAACTTCTCGCGACCATTTGTGCTGCACATGTTAATTTTTGGACACAAATGGAAGGGACCTACAATTTAAGGCCGGGTCCGAACGGCGAATTGAGAAGCTTTTTTGAAAAATACTTTTGGTGTTGCTGAGATTCGAACCTGAACCTCCTGCGCAGCAGCCATGTGCACTACCACTGAGCCACGGCGCCCAAGTATATCATAAATACGGTGAGAAAAATTTGTGCGTTTATTGGACGCGCCGGAAATCGAACCCGGTGTCCTCCGAGTGTAAGCCGATGGTTCTAACCACTGCACCACCGACGCTACAAAGCACAGCACAACGTAGTTGACAATGTTGTACCACACAATTGCTGTTTCCATTAAAGTGGATAATTACACTCAATTGCTTTGCTTAGTACGATTTTTGCGAATTTTACTACAAAAGACTTTCCCGTAAGTGGAAAATTTACGAGTATAAAAGAGAGGAAAATAGAGAGTAAGTTTGGAGAATATTTAAAACTTTTACTACTCAAATTTTTTTTGGGCAAAATTAGAGAAATATTCGATTCTAAGTCTCTTTGAGCTGCACTCAATATGCGGGTAGCCTATTTAAATGGTTCACTCACTTCTCAACAATTTTACTTTCACATTCTCAATACTTGTAATGTAAGAGCAATGCCAAAAAGCCTTTAACTTGTAAATTAATCGCCGAATTGTTTCGCCTCTCTACTTAATAGTCATACTGAAAACTTATTAGAATGTTATGGTTCTTTCAAAAGTTTATACCTTCGAGGCTTTAATACATAAGATGTGTGAATAGTTAAGGTTTTTCATTAGCCTGTGTGCAAATCACTAATAATTAAAGTTCTTAATTGTTTGTTCGAAATCTTTGTTTATGGCCGATTATATAGAAAAATGTTAACAAGTATTAGTGTAAAATGTATGCAGATTTAATATACAATATTTCGTTGAATTTGCAGTGTAATTCAAATTTTAGTAAATATTTTCGAGTTATACACTGTATTTGAATTAGCAAAAAGGTGTTGCACAGTAAGACTTTTTGATTATTAGAATTATTTCGCTTGAAAACCCATTGCTTAGTAAAATCCTCAATAAGTTCGTCTGCACCGCCATTTGGGTCCTTTCGTAATAATAACTTGCCCTTCTGGACAACTAGTATTTCTGCTTGCACTTAAAATCATGTCAGATGCAAAATAATCCGCTGTTGAAGAAATCTCGCTCATTGGAGTTGAGTTGTATAAAGTATGTTGGATGCTGTGTTCCGGTTGATTGCCTCCGGGACGAACACTATAAAATGTAGCAAAAACCGTTACCAACAAAATCATCAGCTTACAGTCTGCCATGATGCGTACAGTATTTTATTTGTCACTGCTGGTTTTGAAATAAATATTGGCAGATAAATTAAAAATCCATTTATAGATTAACAAAATGCGTACCTCTCTGTCTGATGACCGCCGCGGGAATAATTCACTTGAACGAATTGCTACTCCGTGTTTTGATGGTCGCTTATCATTTTGTTATCTTCAATGTGCGCTTTTTTAATTTAAATTTACTTTTCTTAAAAAAAAGAAAGAATATTTATAGAATATTTTTTCTTTAATCTTAAAAACAGTTTTAGAGTTTTTATTTAATTAAGGAATCACAAGGAAAAAATGTCTGCCAGAGAGAGTGGATGAGAATGTTGCTATGTTCCATTATGTCTACGCAAGTACACGGATCCATTACAACACACCAGAGCCAAAGGAACAATCATTACAGTGGCTTTATCCGGGTGAACGTGCACCAAAGAAGGCCAAGGTCGGTCTGTCGGCCAACGAGATCACGGCCACAGTTTTTTTGAATTGCACGCGGTGTCATTCACATCGATTCATTTGAAAAGGGTAAAACGATCGCTGATATTGATTCGATATTGATTTTAAGCAAGAAGAGGCGAAGATAAAAGTGCTGTTGCATCAACGTGTGTAGTCGCCATGAAAAAATCCATAAATTAGGCTACGAGCTGCTACACCATCCAGCATATTCTCCAAATTTAGCCCCCTACGACTATTTCCTGTATCACAAACCTGAAGAAATGGCTGCGCGGTAATAAATAAAGAAATAAAATAATTGGAAAAACGCTGGACTAAATATACGCTTTTTTGCCGAAAAAAAAAATCTTTTATTCAAAAAAATATTGAATTATCAAACCACCTGTATCATATACAATAACCGAATACAAAAACCTAAAACTATGATTTCTATATAATTTGAATTTCTCCAATTCAGGCCTTTCATGAAGATTTGTAATTTGATTCTTTTCTTTTAAATTTTTATAATTTAAAAAAAAAAATAATAATTTAATTCCGAAAAACGACCGACTACTACGACAATTATTATTATTATAACAAATAAATGTAAAAAAACCTCGTTTTTCGGGTACAAACTTTTATGTATACATACATCGACACACGCCACACAGTACTTAATTTTTGGTAATAATCGCCAAAATATCTGTTTTTATGGTCAGAGCTATTTCACAGTATTTTCTTTTTCCACACATCACACGTGCCACACGCGACTCGCGACACGTGTCACACGCGGGATATTAAAATTGGCCCTTGAGATTGTGCTGCTCACAAAATTTCAGCCTTCTAAGTCATACGAAAGGTGGTTAAAAACGAACTCAAAAACGAGAAAATAAAAAATGATATTTAGTACTTAGACACTAACATTTCAATTCAGATATCTAGGTCGTGTGGAAGGTTGTTAAAAATAACCTCAAATTATTCGAAAGCAAGACGGACAAAAAGGGGCCAAGTCAAGTTAAATAAAAGTTTTTAAAAATAAAATGCTGTTCGTTGGTTAGCTCATAACTTGAGAACAGGTGGACCAATTTGGCTCATTATAATATTCGTAAAAGTCCGAATAAGGTTTTTACGGAGCCAAAGATTGAAAAGGTTTTCCGGGAAATTGGTTAATTCGGGAAAAACTGAAAGTGCTATTTTCCATGCGATTTTTGTATGAACTCGCGACCATATAACTCACGATTCGAACGATCGATTTGCGTAATTCTTCTTTTACTTTGGTAATTAATTTCGCTTTTCACAAACAGTGTTGTGAAGTTATTTTTGTTATATAGAAAATATAAAATGTTAATATCAGCTACCACGATGGTAAAAGGAAGGCGGGTGTTCATGTGTGCGGATAGTGAAGCGCACGTGAACAACTAGTATATAATATAAGTTCCTCCTGTAAGGGTTTGTTACACAGTGTCAATAAAATATGTACCACCTTGATTTTTGTAAAAACATATCCAATACATACGAAATCATGAAATGACACTGCCAATAAACTTTCGAGCATTAGTCATCGATTTTCTATGAATGTTAAAACATTGACAATGCACTTGTATCACGAAAACTGGAAAAAATAATAGTGGTCTAATTAGTGATCAGCAAATACAAGAACAAGATGGCATTGGCATTTAAGGTTTTGTTTTGTATAAGTATTAATAGTTAATTTTTTTGTTTTTAAAGTTGTTAGATACAATAAATGAAATATTCTAGGCACCAAAGCTATTTCTTACACAATATAAAAACTTAATAATATTAATTTTAAGACTGCCCATGAATCTCAAAGTTCAAAAACTGATGTGTGGGAGGCGGAGGTGTCTTCTCAAAAAGGCTTAATATTATAATCTCTTTCCGTCTTCCCAATCACTGCAGTGTTTTCTAAGCAGAAATCATGTCCATAAAAAAAATCAAAATATTTACATCTTCTTTTGGTATGAAGAAACTTGGCGAAGCACACTAAAATTCTTGCTACTCGTAGTATACTTCGAGCTAAAAATTTCTGTTCATTCTGGAATTATTGAATTATTGTCCTTTTTTTAAATTTAGTTTAAAATGCGGCGTGGCAGTGTCTTAATTTTTTAATGAACTTATCCATCCAATCCAATTTTAGGGGCACTTACCAGATTTCTATCTATAACTATTTGATCTCATTTACCTTCACTTATGGACGGACGCGTATATCTCAACTGACTGGAATCTACTTAAGATTCTGTATCGAATAATTTATTTCATTTTCAGTCCTACCGAAAAAGCTTCCTTTTGGTTGTTCAGAACTATGCAATCCATATGTTACACAAAGCTATAATTTCCTAATGCTTAAGTCTAGCGTACGCAAACCAATATCAACTGAGCTTATACGCAACTTAATCGTATTTCTTCTTGAAGAAGGGTCTTGTATGGTCTACATAGGCTTGTTCTTGGTATTGTTTATTTGCACTAAATTGGCCTCAGTCATGCTATTAGATGGGTGTTTTCGGTCTTCGATTAACTACAATAACATGACCAATTTTGCTTTTCACTATATGTCTAACTGTTTGATTATTAATTTGTATATTAAAATGAAAAAAAAAACCGTTATCAACTAAGATTAAAGAAAACCTTATTTACTTTTCTCTATTTACAGATGGTTACCCAAGTCGGCAATGAGGCCTGTAGGGCCAGAAACGTCACACACCGACTGTATTCTAGTTGTCGGTGTATCCCGTCCTAAATTGGCAGCAGTTTTCCTAACCGTTATGCTGATATCATTGTTTCTAACATTTCATGTCCTCTACGATAGTGCAGTATATAATATTCAGGCGGCGCAAGCCGTATCCGAGCATCGTTTGGCCCTTTTGGCAAATAATCGTGTACCTGATTTTGTGAAAACTGGTGAAATGACTCCAATTAATCATCCGATGGTGTTTCCATCAAATCGAGTACATTTTCCGAAGACGAGTCGAAGACTGCCACAGGTAAGAGATTTGCCTCACTCAAATGACCAATTAAACAAAAAAAAACGCTTCCAACTTTTAAACAAAACCATAACTTCTTTAGGCTCTAATCATTGGAATCCGAAAATGTGGAACTCGTGCACTACTCGAGATGCTCTATCTTCATCCGCAAATCCAGAAGGCGGGCGGCGAAGTACATTTCTTTGATCGTGATGAGAATTACATGAGAGGACTCGAATGGTATCGGAAAAAGATGCCACATTCATTTCGTGGACAAATCACGATCGAAAAGAGCCCCAGTTACTTCGTTTCCCCGGAGGTGAGTGTGTTTTACTAGTTTTCTAATACTCGGCATAACTGTTTCTTAAATCAGTAACCGAAAAACTAAATCTAAGTTCTTCAGCAAGCTCTCTTCAGAGACGATCAATGTCATTTAACCCTTGTGCATTTGTGTCATCTTATTAATTTTGATTTTATGCAATTTTGGTTTAGTTTAATTAAGTCAACCAATAAGGGGGAGGCTTATTTCACTTATACCACGAAACCGTGTGACAAGATCCAGCGCAGCTAACATTGATGTCTTAAGAGAGTGTGGAAAAGTTTTTTTTATTTGTATTTTTTTGCCAGCAAAATAAAATAAAACAATTTTTTAGTTTTTATGTACATCATTTATTTAGGATCAGTAGTTTTTTATTCATTTTCATCGTTTCGAAAACATGAAAAACCAGCCAATTTAGCACACTGTAGATTACGCCCAGGAATGTCTCGTAAAACACAACAGATTTGGGTTTCGATGTCACAAATTGATTTCTTAATCTGTCTTCAATATTTGGTTTTCACGCTTGCAAGCTTAGTTCTTTCAGGAACTTTCTTCGCGTATCAGTGGTGGTGAAAATAGGGTTGTGTTCCATGAAAATAATGTACGATGCCAAGGCAGCAATATCAATCATATTATAAAATAGAGCCAATGGCCATCTATTTATTTGTCTTTCGTTTACAGGTATATTCGCCCAGCAGCCTGTCCATGTTATCTACGCCACCTTTAGTTTTATTATATTGTAAAGTAACATGGTCGAAACATTGAAGATTGATCTGTAAGTAAGCGTGTTTGACGAGTAACATCGTTATCAAATCTTACGAAACGAAGTAACAATCGAAAACGGTCCGGGACCATTTACGCGCGAATCAAAGGAAAATTATCTGGCTTCAATAGCTCGGATAAATGATCTCTATTTGATTTGTACACACCACTACAGAAAAGAATTCCAAAAAATGCGTCCTGTTCAGTAAATTTTTGGAAACTTCTGACTTTTGGTCTTTTGGTAAAATTCACATATTTGCCTGCTAGTGCTTTGTTGAATGCGTCAGTTACTTTCATACCTTTTCTGTTTGATGTTCGTAAAATAATATCACAAATATCATTGGACAAAATACTTTTGAAAATATTTCTTGCCGTATGAAGTTGGCTAAATCTAGCTCCTCCACCTCGTTGACGACCAATGTTGCGACGAAATGTTTGAGCTACGGGAAATTTCTCAGCGAGTGAGCTCACAAAAATGTTCCTCTTCTGAGCTTTCGTCTGAATCGGATGGGTCTTGTAGAAATTCAATGTGAGATTCTAATTCAACTTCATCTGATGCTGGGATGAAATTGTCTTCACCATCTGATGACCCAAATCCGTCTTCGTAGCGCTTGAATTTTTACGTAGCCAATCTCGAGTTATATGTTTGAACTCTCAATCTTGCGCTCGTACTTCTTTTGCTAATATCCATCTTCAATTTTAGTTTGCAATACAGTAAATTGCTATAAGCAAGAGAAATCACTAAAATAATACCAGTACAAAAACCAACGTAGCAACTTTCTTTTCAGTACGCTCGAATCTATGTTCTAGTTTGTCTTACCGATTGCACTAACCAATGTTGATTTTTCTTCCTAAAAACTCTGCGCCAGATCCGTTTTTTCACTGTCAAGTTGTTCCTTTCCCATTAAAAACCACTCTACCCTATAGCGAAAACAGATCTGTATATTTTAGGAGATTTACCGCTCTTAATACTAACACAAAAACAACACATCTTCTTCTTCATTATGTCCTATATCCCCTTGTGGGTCCTAGTGCCTCTACCACGCCTACGCGCCATCGCGTGCGGTTTCTGGTAATGAGCTTCAGCTCTCTCGAACTTTTCCCCAATTGCCGTGACTCCTCATCAACTGTTCTGCGCCATATATTTCTAGGACAACCCGTTCTTCTACCATACTGAGAATACGAATTCCAATGCAATGCGTAGTTTGCGTTGGATGGCTGTGGCTATTGGCTCCTGGCCCGTTCTCTGGTAAAGATGTTCGTTAAAAATACGGTTAGGCCAGAAAACCCTTAAGTTTTTCCCTAATCACCTATTTACGAACGTTTGTAATCTTTTTGTGATAGTAGTGGTCACCTTCCAATTGCTGCACCCATGCAACAGCAACAGATTCAACCTTTGAACGGAACAGTAGCAGCTTGGTGTTTAAGCTGATCGCATTGCTTCGCCATATCATCGACATAATTCCAAACACTGATTTGGCTTTGGCGATCCGGTTGACAAAGTCCTGTTCGATTCCACCTTCGGTCGAGAAAATACTCCCTAGATATTGGAAACTCTCTACTCTCTCTACCAGTTGTCCAGAAATGTTAACTTGAGTTACTGAATTAGTGCCAAGGTTGATGATTTTGGTTTTGGCAGTATTAATCTTCAAAACCGCAACATTTGCCTCCCTTTCCACATTTGTTGTCATTTGGTGCAGCACCATAATCAAGTGTTAGAGTAAACAACGATTCAACGCACTGTTCAGTAATGATCCGCAGGGTGTTGATGTGGTCTACACAGGAGGATCCTGCTTGTTTGTTCGGCATCGAGTGTATCATCCAGATGTTCTTTAATTCGCTCAAGTACTACTTTGGCTATTACATTTGCAACTACAGAAAGAACGCAAATGCCTCTCCAGTTTTCGCACTCCATAAGACTAGCTTTTTTAGGGAGCTTTACAATCGTTCTCTTCTTCCACTCGTCAGGGAAACTTTCTGCCTCCCAAGCTCTCTCTACAAGAGGATATAAAAGCTCTGCTGATGTCGTTGGAGCGGCACACAGAAGCTCTGCGGGTATACCATCTAGTCCTACCGACTTCTTGTTCTTTAGTGCGAATTCGGGCAATTGTTACTTCCGGCAGCTCCATCTTCAATAGAGGGACTCTAGCTCGATCCTCCTCACTGCTGCTGGGGTATCTACAATACGAGCTTTAAGTAGCTTACGTTCTTCAATCCGCCTCCAGGTATCTTCGGTAAGCCAGGTATTTTACTTGCCTAGCTTCTACCAACAATACTTTCCGCTCCAGATGTGAAAACGTTTTTCACAACCTCAAAACCTTCCATTCTGGGATGGTTGTCGGCAGTGAGCTGCTAATTGCTTCCACTCCTTACGATAAATGATCCCTTAATTGTTGGCGAACTGAGGGGATATTTATCCAGTCGATGTTATACCTAGGCATCGGATGATATTGCGGATTATTTGAACTGATGCAGTACGTAACTGGACAGTAGCTACAATAAGGTGATGATCCCGTACCATACCCATGTCGGCTCCTCGTCTGTTTCGGACGTCTAAAAGACTGCTCCTAAAACGTCGGCTGATCGTCACATGGTCGATTTGATTGGATGATGATTGACACTCAGCTGACTTTGTGGCAGGTCATGCAACAACAAGACAACATGCAACAACAAAAATGTCAACAAAAGATTTCCGCCTTTCATGTTTCGAGTTTTTAGAAGAAAAAAAAAATTAACATAACTGTTCTTAGCAAAATGAGTCAAATAATAATTTAACGCGAGAGACAAAACTAAACGTACATCGAAAACCAAGCTCCTTTGTTTTCTGTTTTTTTTTTCAGTTTGCAATGCATACTATGTTTTTTCAACGGATTTTTTAATTTATGAGTTTAAAAAACATAGGTAATGATAAAAAGTAAACAAAATCTTTCATTTGATGTTATTTTTGGCAAATTATTAGAGAAAAAACTGTTTTTACAATAAACTTATAGGGAAGTTTCCGGGTACCGCATCACACGGTTTAAGGTGTTTTTTTCTTTACATACATAAAGGTTAAATCTTATTAATTTTATCTGGTCTGCTACTTTGAGCTGACATAGTATAGAAAGGTATTCTTAGACCTTTAGTTTCGTTCATTGTCTTGGCGCATAAACTCTACCCAAAACAAAATTCCCCAGCATGGTCTCGCGGCAACCGATGGCTACAGACGATATGTGGTTTTCTGGCATTATGTAGTTTCCCCTTTTCAATATTTTCACCACTACTTAATTTTGCCTTATTACGTGCACCTCATCCCTCAGCACGAATGCCACCTGCTTTCGAAGCTTCATGGTATTTAAGTCGGTTTGTCGTTCTGCCCAACATCTTCTATTACGACAGCATAAAAGAGAATAAAAATTAAATTCTATGTATTCGGTCAGGTGATGTAACCGTTCATGTACTCGTTAAAGATGAGATTAAACACCCCAGTAGCAGCCCACATTAAGGCACCTAAAATTCTCTAATTAATTATCTTCAGAAACACTTGCGAACGAATTTACAATCGAAACCCACGCAATCAGATAATTTTTACAGAAGAAATTAGTTCTACAGAAAAATCCTACCAATGTAAAGAAGTTCAAAGGAGAGCACTTATATAAAAATGTCTTGAAGCAATTTGTCTTTTTGCAGTGCCCTCGGGTCTTTCCCGTTCTCTGTCCACTGTTATGCGAACTTTGAAACTCTTCAATTACACATATTTGCAAGTTTGGTTAGCTCACCTTTGTACTTGGTTCAACTTTTTTTTAACTCGCTGAAAAAAGAACAGAACCTGAAAAACTAATTCATCAGTTCATTAGTAAAAGTGGAATAATAGGAAAAGGGAAAATGCGGTGGTATAACAAAAATTACGCCACATACACACCTGGATAAGGTGGAATTATAACAGAGAGGCTCATTAATTATACAGAGTTCGGAAGGAGCAGAAGGCAGCTGACGTCTTTTCTATCGGTATTAAACTTTTAACTTTTAACGTTGCCTTCGGTGGTTTTACTTGAACTCGGAAATTATTGGGTGAAATCGTTAATGGTTACTGCAGAACATTGCAATAACTGCGATGTAACTGTGTTGTAAGCGCACAAGAAATTAACTTCCTATCCCGTAAGAATTTTTATGAAAGGTGTAAATTTTTACTGGACAGGAAGAACGTTAAATATAGCAGATATTACCTTCATTAATTAGTGTTATTTAGTATATTTTTGTACCTGAAAATTTAGGTGAGAACAGAAAGGTTTAACTCGTATTAGATATTTCCTGATTGTCATTACTTGTGTTTGTGTAAATTAAGTTTTTAATTCAAGTGGAGTTGGAATAAGAGCGATAATTTACAAAATAATAATTTTTTCCAGTTGGTGTAATTATTTGATAGCTTTTGTTTCATAAAATAAAGTAAAGTGAGTAATCATAACTATATCCTTTACTAGGACTTTCAAAACAGAATTCTCATAATTCCAAAACTTGTTTATTTTTTTGACTTTATCTTGAAGTCGACATTTCTGCTAATAATTACCATTTAAAACTTTTCTTGGTGTTGCATCTTCTTTTTAAAAACTTTTATTTAATTTGACTTGACTGTTTGTTTCGACTTCTTTGAGGTCCTTTTTAACCAACTTTCACAAGTCCTGGAGAACTTAAATTTTGTAAGCAGCTTAGTCTCATGGAGCATTTCTGAGATCACACGTGTGACGTGTTTAGCGCTGGTGATGCGTGTAAAAGTGGATATTATTATGTCTTTTTACACACAAAGGTTTGTATGTAATTTTTTTTACCTTTACCTGTTTTCGGTCAATATGACGAAGTGAATCGAAAAGACATCAATGGTGATGACTGTATATATTTTTGTATCATAAAAATTATTACAAAGCTCATGTTTCGTTCTTGTGGGCGCCGTGGCTCAGTGGATAAGAGCATGGACTTCTGAGCAGGGGGTTCGTGGTTCGAATCCCAGTAACACCAAAATTTTTCACGGTGTCCCAACTCTCGCGAAAGTTTTGACAAACGTCCGAGAGTAATAACTTGTCACGGAAAGCTTTTCAATTCACATGACTTAAGAAGGGTTAACATTTATTTGTCACCCTATTGTGGATATATTTCACTTACACAAAATAATATAAATGCAAAGAAATTTGTTATTAAAGCAGCAATAATTAAGACTACATAGGAAAGGTAATTGACCCTCAAGAGATGCTTTAAATTCACAGTTTTCTTATTACTATCATTTTAAGTAAATTATATTTTCTATACATCGCCAAGCTTAATAACAGTTGTTAGTTTACAAAAATGAACTTATGTCGGGTTCTCGCAGGCCAAAAAAAATGTATGTACCTACATGTATGAAAAAACGACATTTCAAAAAGTAAAAATATGGCTAATTAAAACTTTAACGTACACATATTAGATTTGTGGTAATTAGACGTCTGGTATGTGATTAATTGATTTCAGAAGTTGTCTCTTATATACCGTCGTGCACGGATGTGCTGCTCATCGACTCTGGCGTAAAACAAAAATATTCAACAACAACAAAAAACACCAATACTAATTACTAATTCGGTTAAAAGAAGCGGTAAGTTGTGTTTTGTGTGTTTGTTTTGTTAGTTATGTGAAGTTTCAGAGTGGATCTCAGCACCATACATGGCCTGAGATCGAATTTTTTCACTGTGTACGCCCATGTAAATACCCACGGTCCAACAATTCTGGCACTGAGTGAAACTCAGACATTTGATAACTCCGATACCTCGAAATTAAATCTGTCTGGTTATAACCTGGTGCAATTATTTTTCTCGCAATTTATGTCCATGTGATGTTGCGTTTCAACTTTTGCCTCAATTTAACCAATGTTTTAATTCGGAATTTAATGGCTCAAAGTGTAGGTTCAAAATCGCAACATACACTACTGTTTCTTATATAGAAGCCCCAACTTAGACAACTGTTAAGAGTTTGATGCACTGTCTGATTCAATTTCTCCGGCGAGCCAAATTCGCCTAAGACCAAAAATTGAAGGAAAAAACGTCCCGAAGGTAGTAAACATTTTTGGTCATTCGTGAAAAGAATCAAAAATACTCTTCGTCGATTCCAACTCTCATTAATAATGACATGCCAGTTGTGAGCTCTAAGGACAAGTCCAATCAGTTTGCAGCTAGCTGCACGCTTCCAGATTCTGCATTGCTACCTTCTACACCTCAGAGTATTGAACAGTCTATAGGACAGATATTCATTCATACTCGTGCAGTTGCTAGAATTTTAAACGATCTCAATACTCACAACTCCACTGGAAAAGGTATTTCCACATTAGTTTTGAAGAGGTGTTCTTCCAAGCTGGCATTACCATTGCGTAAGCTTTTTCATCTATCCTATTATTCTAGAGCCTTTCCGAGAAGTTGGAAAATAGCATTTATACAGCCTATACCCAAAAAAGGCGAGCCGTCGTCTCCTTCTTCGTACTGACCCATAGCACTTACATCCATTATTTCCAATGTCATGGAAACGCTGATCAATTTTTAGCGTTTAGATTTTAGAAATATCTTGAAATTAACGAAATCCTTAGTGACCGACAGTACGGACTTCGTTAGCAACGTTCTACTGGTGGTTTGATGGTATATCCCACCGAACAATGGAACCAGTCTTTGCATCAATTTTGTGAAAACAAAGCTGTTGCACTCGATATTTCCAAGGCATTTGACAGAGTTTGGCATCAAGTTCTTTTGTCCAAAATGGAGTCGATGGAAAATTTCGTTATTGGATTAGAAGCTATATTTTGGGCCGCTTGGTTTTAAGTCTAGAATACATAAGATAAATGCTGGCATTCCCCAGGGCTCTGCTGTGTCTCCGCCACTTTTTCTCATTTTTATTAATGATCTCTTGTTCATTACTTCTAATCGAATTCACTCCTTCACTGACGACAGCATTCTCAGCTTCTCATATAATTTTGACGAACGTCCATCCACTTCTCTTGTGGAACTTAAACAACTACCTATGATAATCACGTTAAATTCAATTCAGTAGAATTTAACGTTACCAAAATCCAATGGTGTCTCCTGTCAGTATGTGCGTTAAAGACAAGCTGCATTGGACTGACCACATATTTACCGTCGCCAAAAATGCTGTGAAATGTTTAGGATTTCTAACCAGATGCAAGAAATATTTCACTCCCTTTGATCTGGCTACTATCTACAAGGCCTTTATTCATTATTCCGAATCTAGGCCCAGGTATGTCTACAATATATTTCCGTCGACGGGTTCTGTTCAAAATTCTTAAAGAACTTGATCACAATAAAGCAACTGGACCCGACGGTATTCCACCATTATTATTGAAAACATGTCATCATACTCTAGCAAAACCATTTAGCAAATTGTTTCATCTCTCAATGAAGACAGGTGCTTTTCCGTCAATTTGGAAAATAGCTTATATTCAACCCGTCCCGAAAAAGGTGATAAATCTGCATCTTCTAACTACCGCCCTATTGCTCTGTTGTTGGTTTTATCAAAGGTAATGGAATCTATCATTAATTTCTGGATTCGAATGCTCTTTTATCCGATGTACGGTATGGATATAAAAAAAAACAACCCATAAAAATTAAAATTTTTCTTGTAAATTCTCTAATCGGGGATACACACACACACACTGCGTGCTCGTTTTGTGGCAAAATCATCCACCAAATGCCGCAGCGGCAGCGAACAGCGCTGCTCACAAAGCACAGAGCTCAGACTTTGCCGTGATCTGATGCGATATAGCGATATTTAAAAATTGTATATTGGGGTCCCCAAGGGGCCGATCGCTCCAAATTTTACAAATTACAAAAAGTGTTTTCCATCGAAGACACACATGTGTACAAAATTTAAAGAAAATCGGGGAGGGCAAGTGAAGTTAATATAGAGAATTTAAAAAAACGATCTTCAGGTGAACTAATGACGTGCATGTCTCATTGTTGGGAGCGAAGCATTGAAAATCTAGGCGAATCAAGCGTTGTGTCTTTGGATATTTCTAAGGCTTTTGATAGAGTTTGGCATATTTTTCTTATTAATAAGATTCGTGCGCTCAACTTACACACCTCTCTGATTATGTGGATTGAGGATTATTTATGGAACCGCAAAAAAAAAGTTGTATTGAATGGTTTTTCCTCATCTTCGCATGAGATCAATGCTGGCGTTCCTCAAGGGTCATCCTTATCGCCTACATTATTCTTAATATATATCAATGACCTGTTGTCTTCTACAACCTGTGATATCCACTGATTTGCTGATGATAAGACGTTATCGGCTTCCATGGAGTTTGTTAGTCAAAAAGAATGCAATTCTCGCTTGATTGGTTCGCGTGAATTAATGAGTTCGGCAATTCTGTCGAACATTCAAGTCATTCTTGATTGGGGCAGATCTAATAGGGTGAAATTTAACCCAAATAAATTCCAGGCTTGTCTTTTTTCTTAAAAGGCAATTAAACATTACGTACCACTAGTAATTAATGGTGCCACTATTGCGAGATCAGTTTCAGTTAAGATGTTAGGTTTGAAAGTTTCAAGTGAACTTTCCTGGAAGGAACATATTTATGAAATCTCAAAAAGAGCGAGCCAATGCTTGGGCTTCATAAGACGTTGTAAATTTTACTTCACCCCCTCTGAAGTATTAAGATTATATAAATTATGTTAGAGCAATTTTAGAATTTAATTCATATATGTGTGGGGTGGGGCTCCAAGATCGCATTTGGTTTATCTTAAGGAATTCAGAATAGAGTTATCCGTTTGATAAACGATCTAACCATTACTTCATCCCTTGATTCTTTGGAGCATAGACGAAATGTAGGAGCTTTAACTCTTTTCTACAAATTTCACAACGGTAGAGGATACGATTATTTTATATAAAAAATTATTATTGATTGTATATTTGTAATTTTTTCTTGATCAAGGTTTTTTGTAGTTTTCCCTAATCATGACTCATTGATAAAAGTATTTGGACTTGGTCGTTTAAGTTTCGTGTTCGTTTTTCATATTGCTTTTTCAATAAATCACAGATAATTCTGAGAAAATATATTGAAACCGGCTACAAACGTGTTATATGTTTTAATTCTCATTCCTTCGAATTTTAATTTTTAATTTTAATAAAGGGCATAGCCCAACTTATTGCCGCGACGCAAGTCATTCAGGGACTTATCCCTTGGCAATGAGTCTATATATAAAAAAAGATCCACAGACATTCAAGGCAAATGCTCATATCTTTTCTCCTCCATTTCCTTAACGCCCTCCCTGTTCCAAGAATATAACAGAGCATTATGAAGGTATAAAAATATAAAAAAATTTATTTTGTTTTACATATACAAGATTTGTGAGTTATTATGTATGATTTATTAATTAAGTACAAACGTATTAATTATTTGCAGCGAAATTTAAAAATTTACAAAAGTACATACGATAATTTCTTTTTTGCTTCAAACTCTCAAACCTGCGTCGCTATCTTTAGATTCTCCACATGACAGCTTATACTATATGTATTTATTTTCGGGTATTGAGTAGTACATAAACTTTTATAGAATGTTGTCACTTTTACTTCATAAAAAAAATTATGTAGGTGTACACAAATCATTTTGTTGCTTTTTATAACTACTTTTTTATAACTACTGGATTTCTCGTTCCATACCCATCTGGACTCTTATCGTGATCGTTGAAATAATCGTGTTTATAAAAGAATTATATATATTATATATATGCAGTGGCGGATTAAGGTTGGTTGAGCTCAGGCACTGAACAAAATATTAGAACCCTAAAGAATAAAGGATACAGGGAAAATCTTAGGTACTAATATTACTGTTACAAAATTTATGCTTTTGAGTTCGTAAAGGATTTTGCAAATAAAACACAACACTAGTTTATTAATTTACAAATAACAACTTTAATTAATAGACAGTAAAAATAATACAAGTTCACTATGTATACTGGTGACAACTTTAAATGTACACAAAAACACTTATTACTTGTACTTTACAATATTTCTGCAAGCAAGAGCTTTTCAACAGCACTGGTTAAATTCCAATTAACTAATGAATTCTCTGCATTGAACACCACCTTTTATACTCATTGAATAGGTTCCAGAAACTTCCAATATTATAGACAGAAATATCGAGAAAAGTCCAGAAAATTGTAGCCTTATTCCCTTATTTACAACTAACGATACTTATATTTGTCATCTTCTCAAAATAAACTTCATGTTCAATCATATTCTTTTACAAAAACCGGGCAAACCGCACAAACCGATTTGCCTACATTTTTGAACAGTACATAATGATTCAAACTTACAGACGGTTACATTTCAAAATTCAAGTAATCTAGTCGTATGCTTTTGTTAAATTCTCTGTATTAACTTCGCGTGCACGTGGCTGGGTGGCTGGCTGGCTGGTCAGATTTTCTGATCAATTTTTAACCCACTTCCCATGGCCCGATTTTAGTGAAATTTTGCACACATGTGTATTTCCAGTGACAGTACTTTCTTTTAAAATTTGGAAGTGATCGGGCCCGGGTTCGTGTGGCTCCCATGCAAATTTAAAAAAAAATGTTACCCGATTTTTTTCAAATTTTACACACATGTGTATACCCAATAAAAAATGCCCCCGGGTTCGGCCGCAAGGCCCTTATACATTTTTTTAATTTCTTATAGTGGCATCAGAAACCGTCGTACTTTAATGACTGTGTGCGGTGTGTGCTGCGCAGTCGGCTGCGCTGCAGGGTTTTGGTGGTGGAGAGAGAGAGAGAGAGAGAAATCTTAGCTCTCGCACAAATGAACCAGCAAATGAACTAGACATAAATGTTTTATGCTTAATCCAACTTACTTACTTATTTACTGAATTGGATTTTTATTGATGTCATTTCCACATTTGGAAAAGTTTTTTCATATTTAATGCTTTTTTGTATGTGTATATTGTTAATAGATCGCTTGTTCCAACTCATCTTTAAAATTACATGAATTAATTTCACCTTTATAAATTTCTATTAAATTATTAAGACATAGTTTCTTTTCCACTACTCTCAATATAAACAGGAAAAAAAATCGATAACTACTTCGATTAACTTTTTTTACATCCTCCTTCTTTCACATTTTTTTAGGTAAATATAATTGTACCTATTAATTGAATGGAGTAACATGTAAAAAAGTCAAAAACTTTCCTATATTAAATATTGCAACCTATTTTAACATACTTCTCGTTATCCAATCAAATTGAAATTTCGCACACATGTGTAGTAATGATTATATCAATAGATTTTAAGGATGCTTGTCGCATTGAATCTTTGCAAAATGTGTCTTCTCAAAAAGGCATAAAATTAGTCTCTTATTCCGTCTTCCACAAACTGCAGCGTTTCCAAGCAGAAATCATGGCGATAATAAAAGCCCCGTCTTGGCTAAGGATATCCGCATTTTCTCGAATAGACAAACTGCTCTTAAATCTTAAATAGGTCTCTGTGAACTCTATTGTAGCCCTAGACTTCCGATCATCTCTCAATGAGACGGCGGAGCAGTTCAACATTCACCGGTGCTTGGTGTCGTGGAACTAGAGAACTATAGTGCTGATGAACTTGCCAAAAATGGAATTACAATGCTCCCTTTACATGAAAATGGTTCCTTAGGCATACTAACATATATGCAAACTCATGCAAGCTGGATGCTATTGAGAAAACTAACATAAGGTGGTCATACGAACAACTTGCATCTGGGCTGGATCCGAATCGCTCGAAGTATTTGATCCCTCTAAGCTGATTTCACATTGGTGCCAGAATTAGGAACTGTCTAGTAGGCAGAAAGGTTTGGTGTATTTTCCAACGACTTCTGCAGAAGCTGCGTGGACGAGGAGGAGGAAGAGAACATTCTTGACCTTCTCTGCACATGCGCAACTTTCTTTAAGCCGTAAGCATCACCTAAATTATTTCTCAAATACTGACACTAGAAGTCTTTTACGCTTCATTCGAAGTTCCAACTGGTTCAACGAGTAGGGTGAAAAATCTTCTCGATCCATGTGGTATCCTGCCGACAGCTACCCACACCTAACCTTACTTAATCATTAATCGAACCTTAACCCATCCAGCCAGTTAGTAGTCTTAAGCATCCGGTATGAAAGACATTCCTTGAAGAGTAGGTTGAAGGTATTTTTTTCATCAATTTTTATCACATAAGATGTCGAGCTCCTATTATAATCCCCTAAACGAAGAATATCCTTCTAAAGAAGTGTTTGATGCTTGTCGCAGTAGTATTGCTTCCTTAGAAAAACGTCCTCTTTAATTCACCAACATGATTCAGTATGAATAAATCAAATACTGAATTACATCGACTTAGTCACATATATCTTTCTGAAACATATCAACAACAACTTTTGCATTTCGAAAATTGTAAGGAATTTTTCGTTATAAGTGTCAAGCACTTTATACGACAACAAATTCAATCAAATTGTTTAACATAAGTCAAACAAGTGTATTTTTTAAATTCCTGGTGTAAAACAATGGATAAGACAAGAACGTCCATCAATATTTTAAAACATCTGACAGCTGTAAAGCGAAATAATATATCAAGATCACGCGATTCGCATCCGTTTATGTAATATTTCACCAGTGCAATCCACACACGTCAAAATTATCAGGCAGACGCAAACTCACCAAGCGACTAGTCATGCTCGTGACTGCCAATTTCCTAGCCAAGTCATTCATGTGCGGATGGAAAAAAAAGAGAAATGAGAGAAGAAAAAAACAAAAAAACAATAGATATTGAAAGAAGATATTAAGAAGGATAGAAAGAACAGGCAGGATTCGACTTAATATTTCATTCATATATCACAACGCAGACGAAGACCAAATTTTTTTGGACTTCATAAGTGCACGTTGTGTAGCAACAAGGATGGCGAGGGGCTGTTGGGATTCGTTAGGAGCACAGCAGCATATTCATACAGTAGAGTTTTCGTGCAGTGAACTTTCATCTTTCCTTTTTATTATTCTACGCTTATCCCATTATTCCGGGCCAGCCCTGTGATAAAGTCAATCTTTCATGACGACGAATGAAGATGTTTCACAAATAAAAGAACGACCCAGAATGGCCGAAGGAGTTCAAGAAATAAATTGCTTTGATAACAAAACGTTCAGACAACGTTTGCAATGAAATGAGGTACAATGAGACAATGGTTTACGTTGGTATACTCGTAGTACGCTTTATGCTTTTGTTATTTTTGCAATGGTTTAGGTAGTAGAGAAACGGAGGGAAGATATAATATTTATTTACCATTTTAACATTATATACATTTTTCTTGTCGCAGGCTTAAAAAACTTAAAATGCTATTTTTTTTAAATTGTTTTCGAAAAATCCAAAACTAAAATTAACCTTGAATAATATTTCGTCGGTTTCCAAGCTGCAGTTTTGATTGATTTTTGCGAAGAACATGCATTTGTTTCATTTTAACACAATTCACATACATTTTCTTTTGTATACCATTCTTGGGATTTTTGATGATACGTGCGGGAGTAACTTTAATAGGCGTCATAAGTAATCGTGCAATACTCCACTTAACATTTGACTTAGTACTTTTAAGTCATTCAACCATCTTGGATCGTATATGATTTTCTAATGTTTTGTCTTAAAAATGTGCATAATTGACAAACAGCACCGATTCTTTGATGAAACAATTTTGTCATGGACTTTGCAATTATGAAAATCGCTAACATACAAAAAATCTTAAAAATCTTTTAAAAAGGAGAGCTTTTTTTCTCTTTAGACATAATATCGGGAAACAATGTCAGACTATTCATATGCGTACTCCTCCACATGTAAATGCAATGCAAAACAAAAATAGTTGTACCAAGTAGGCACCGACTTAAGTAGAAGCGTCTGCACCATTGTACGTAGGTTGAGCAATATGCTCTACCCACATGCAACACACGCGATAAATTGTTCGCTACAGAAATTCGCTACCACGTCATAGGTACGTCTTAGTATTCTATTCTTATTTTCTGTTTATGTTCATTATATAAAATTCATAAATGCATCCTACGCCATGGGAATTTTATGTGTTTTTGCCTGAGGCAAAATATTTACATAATAAGATAAGTACTTGTAAGTGTATAATAAAATGTATATTTAAAACGATGGCTAAGAATGCAAATCCGAATAAAGTTTGCCTGCCCACCGAGTAGTTCCACCCGAGCTTCATTTATTTAGAGTACCCAATAAATTGAGAAAAGCAATAAACTGTTTTAGTGTTCTAATGAATTTTTTTACCACACGAACCGTTTCTACACTTTAAAAAATAAAAAATAAATGTCCTTTTTATCTGCCATTATTTCTCTTATTCACTTTGGTATAAATTAATTTTCCAAAACAGTGGAAAGAAGTTCGGTCGGAAGTTCAGAAGTTCGGTCATGCACCTCATGGTAGTAGACGACAAATTCATTCTCTCCAATCCTCAGATAAAATATCACTCACCTCCACCACCGCCCTCGATCCGAATTTCCCTTGCTTTCATAATAGTGGGAAAAATTACTTTTCTTTCTCCTATATGTACAAATCTCAACGTTGGATGGTTTTCTATTAGTGTGCACATATCCTTTCTACCTACCCACTGCGATAAAAAGCTTTTAAAGTTTCAGTTTACTTTTGAGCGAAAAAATTGTACCTGGCCAAATAATGTGAATTATTTTTCTGTAAATGGTCCCACAATTACCACATTGATTTCACTCATAATTAAAATGATTTAACTTTAAATCTATCTTTTCTGGTAAAACTACCAAACTTCAGATTTGCAAACATTTATCATTAAATTATGGTATAAAACTTTTGCAAATCATAAAATGAGTCATTATCATCATCCTACTTAACTCTACAACCGGGATACGTTCCTAGCCTCCTGGCTATAAGTATCTCCACTGGTATCGATTTTGAAACGATGTTATCCAGATTTGCATCCCTTAATTCTGGGCGTCCTTGTCTACGCCATCGTGTCTACGTGTTCCATAAATACTACCGCAGAGGATTTTTATAGCAGGTCCTCTTCGCTCATGCCAGCTAGGTGTTATGCCTACCGGAGCGTACCAAGCTTAATTTTCTTCACGATGTCGACATCGCGGTAACGCTCCTAGATCTCATCCATATAGAGTCTCCGGAATCGTCCTTCTTCACATACGAGAGCAACAATTCCTGGTAAGACTTTTTTCTCGAATGCGGCTAAGAAGTCAGAATGCGTTTTGCTAAGCACCCAAGTCTCGGATCCATATGTAAGTACTTGCATATCAGCAGCTTGGATGTTATGTTATGATCCTGGATTTGAAGAAT
This sequence comes from Nephrocerus scutellatus, assembly GCA_947095585.1. Classification (NCBI taxonomy): domain Eukaryota; kingdom Metazoa; phylum Arthropoda; class Insecta; order Diptera; family Pipunculidae; genus Nephrocerus; species Nephrocerus scutellatus. Next base: position 101,842,389 of record OX352762.1, on the reverse strand, counting down.
CTTGACAGACCATATTAGGCTTTGTTGGATTTAGGCAACTGTTTGCATATTTCTGATTCCATGCTGTTATCGGCTCCTACAGTTAACCTGAGATAGTTAAAGGATTGCACAACTTCAAATTCGCGCTCCACTGTTTTAATTTCGGTACCAATGTTGGATCTTCTACTCGCAGACGTTGCCAGCATGTACTTTGTTTTGCTCTCATTTATGTGCATCCCCAGATTTCGTGCTACCTGCTCGATCTGGATGAAACATCCTGTACAGCTCTTGGGTTTCTACCAACGATGGCAAATTCTCTATTGGCTTTATAAAGTTCTACTCTGACTATGATATCATAGGCGGCTTTGAAGTCTATAAAAACATCGTGTAGCGAGTTTTGAAACTCTAGCCATTTTTCCATCACCTCCCTTATGGTATAAATCTGATAAGTTGCTGATTTGCCGGAGATGAAGCCACACTGGTATGGACCAATGATGACTTTAGAATATGGGGCTATCCAGTCATGAAGGATAAGGAGAAAATCTTTTACGCGGTACTCAACAACGTTATACCACGAAAATTGCTGCATGATATGATATCTCCCTACTAATGTATGGGGCACAGGATGCCTATACGCCAGTCTTCTGGCATAGCTTCTTCCTCCCATACTTGCAATATTATTTCATGAATTGTTTGATGTAATGTGGGGCCTCCTATTTTAATCAATTCAGCTGGGATCCCATCTGATCCCGGAGCCTTGTTATTTTTGAGCCGATTTATCGCTCAGCTAACTTCGTCTAAGCTTGGTGGCGGCAGTACAGTATGGACTTCGGTTATTGGTGGAGCCTTCAATTCCTCAGTTAACTGGCCATTTAGCAACTCATAAAAGTGCTCTTCCCATCGCTCTAAAATGCCTTCGAGTTCGGCGATCAGATTACCCTCTTTGTCTTTGCAGTATGTGCAATGCGATGTACATTGCGTCATACCGCGGACTCTTTGGAAAATCTCCCGCGCTTGGTGCGGTCCTCGCTCTCTGTACTGTTCTAGTTCACGGACGAGATTCTTCTCACAGGCTGCTTTCTTTCGTTGGTGAACTGTTTATTTCATATCTTCTGAGCTGTTTATATTCATCTTTGCGTGCTCGCGTTCTATGAAATTGTGGCATTGCTCGGTACGCAAAATTCGTACGTTCAGTCGCTAGCTTAGATTCGTCATCGAACCAGTCGTTTCGGTCTCTACGACTACTGCCTAAGGCCATTTCTTCTACGCCCGACAACTCACCTCGAGAACTTACTCTCCCTGCATTCAGAGCGAGTCTTATCGCTTGACCGTAGTTGTTTCTGGTCTCTTCGTTGCGAAGGGCAGTCGTGTTGACTCGAATCTGATTCGCGTATGCAGTTTTCGTGATGATGCGATCCGCGCTGGGAACATCGGAACAAGATAGTGGTACCTCGGTACGTTCGTACCGTCATCAGGTTCGGGTTGTGGCGTCCGTCTATCAACACGTGGTCTATCTGGTTGCAAGTGGCTCCATAAGGAGGTACCCAGGTGGCTTTGTGGATATTTTTACGCGCAAACCTTGTATTCGCAACGACCAAATTATTTCTTTCTGCCATCTCTACGACTCGTTGTCGATTGTCATTTGTGTTCTCGTCTAAGCTATGGGTGCTAATGTACTGCGTGAATACTGGCTCACTACCTATTTTGGCATTCATATCCCCAAGAATGATTTTTACATCATACTGAGGGCAGGCATGGAGTTCTCGTTCGACTGATTCAAAAAATTCTAAATTTTTTATCATTTAGGGAATCCTCTGTAGGTGCGTGAAAGTTTATGAGGCTTATGTTTTTAAATCTGCCGTTAATTTATTGGTTTAAAGCCGATAAATGTTGATGAGCTCTAATATATATCATATTCTGATTTTTGTAAGACACCATTCCCCGTCCACCGCATCTCCCGGATTGCTGTTATGTCAGCCTCATATTTGGACAGGGTATCGGCCAGTTGCTGTGCAACTCAAGCTCTATACAGTGATCGTACCTTTTATGAGAAAATTCTAAAATCGTTTAGTCGGTTTCGTTGCCGTTGTCGTCGTCGTTCATCAGTGTATCTGAGGCTGATTTTGGGTTCCGTAACAATAATGTTTTTAGGGGCGAGGTTATTGGCCTCGCACCAACCTTACTTTGAAGGGACTAGCCCGATCATTCAGCTTTTCCTATATTGGAGGTTAATTACTGGCGGCCACCACATGGAGGTTTGATCAAACTTCCACCAGTCAGAGATTGTTACGCCCACTTGCAATTTTGATGCATTTTGTCCCCCGATTCTGCTGATGGCTGACCGCCAAAAAAAAAATGAGTCATTATATATTATCCAAAAATTAGACTACTCAGAATACCTTCTTTACTTCAAATAAATTTGATATTCTGTGGGTTAGTAAATACGTAAAATAAAATTATAAAAAAAAGCAAAGAATACCATTAAGCTTCCCAAAGCGTCAAATTGGCTCGACAGTTCTATACAAGAGTAGACCTTTACCTTCAAACTGTCTAAAATATGAACAAAAATTTAATAAGTTCTATAGTAAGTATTTTAAATATTTTTTTAATCTCCGAATCTCCCATTCCAGTCTATGAAAATCGTTATCACTTTATGATTAAATGATATTTTTGAATTGACGCCCATAAAATTGAATTAAGGTTTATTTCAATAAATAAAAATTTGGTTTTGTGTAATTCGATTGCTTAAATACCAGTGCAAATTTTTTTAAGATTAGTGCATTAATTGAAAAAGTTACACAAAATTGGACGGCCAGAATATACACTTTCTTAAGAATAGCGGACGAATTCAGTTTTATATATTAATGTTATATTAATTTTATCTTATTTTTAAAGTTTTACCACGCCTCAAAAAAAAATAGTTATAAATAAAAAAAAATTATTCCGCCTACCATGGAGATTCATAAAAACGGGTCATGCAGATGGAAAAGTTGTACAGCGACCGAGCACCATCATCTGTCGTCGTATTATTTTGCTGTTGTCAGCAAGGAATTACGAGTATGCGTTACTGAAAAAATGTAAACACTTAATTCCATTATGTGAACAATGCAGAACTTAAAGTCCTACCACCAGAATAATAATAATAATAATAAACAAACTTATAAGAACGAAAAGAATCATCTAAAGCGCGCATCTGATACTTATCTCAGTTTCCGTAACTCGTTCTGACAGACGTTAAGTTGTTTTGTGCTAAGTTAACGAATATATCTGTGTGTGCATGCGTATGTGTTGCTCGTATGCTGCATTAAGTTGCAGTGCCTCCACGAATCACAGCTGCACCATATTAACTTTAATAATAATTCTGTTGAATTTTTTCAAAAAGCAGGGGAATTTAAATTGGATTATCCGAAAAAATGGCGACTTCTGCTCGCCATGTTGGTGCAAAAAATGCACCAACTCTGTGCGTTTTATAAATTGTTATTTAAACATACGACGTTGAAGTTAATTCGCTCGGGAGGCAAATTTCCTTTCCTGCAGGATTTCATTGAATGAATAAAAATGCTTTACTGCATGATGGTAATGCAATCAAAGGGCATAATGGAACTACTTTAAGCTTATGTGGATGGAAAAACATCAAATGAGGAAAAACAAATTCCTCGCTGCAATTTTCTGGCTAACTGTGCTCTCTTCTTTATTATCCCTTCAATCTCCGTTCGGAAAATCAACTTATATTCGGTTGCGATGACGCTAAGTATATAGAGCTCCCATACATGTTTACTGGGAGCAAAGTTTCTCCAAATCTTTTTGAACTTTTTCATTAAGCGTAAATATACTATAAGCCACAAGTTTCGTATATTGTTAAATATTTTTTACAGGTTAATACATATTTTTGCACAGTACGAATGACATAACTTTTCCTAAATGTCGGTTCTTTGTACAGCTGTTGTTGTTCAATTCAATTCATTCAATTGTTCATTCAAAAAAAATTTAGTTCAGTAATTTGCAAAGTTTTGTTGTATTTTAAGTACAGGTATTTTCTTTTAAACTTTTATGTGTTCTTATCTTTTGAATAATTTATTACCTAATAAATTAAGATTTCTAAAAGAAATGTGTTTTGGCTCTGAATTTTAAACTTTTTTAAAAACAAATACACACTATGATCTTCTAACATACCAATATCAAAACAATACGTAGTTTTCTCAGCAATATTCTCTTTTAAGCGCCCGTAAAATCCAGTTTTTCATCAGAAGTTCCTTAAGGATCACTCCTTGGTCCGATTCTCTATAATATAATGGGTGATAAATTTAGAGGTATCGGATTTTAAATTGAATTCAAACAACAAAAATTCGAATTGATTGGGCAATCTTTATTATTTTTATTTAGAACCATTCATGACATTTATTTTTTGAAGATAATCCCTTTCAAATCTTGGCGGCAACTGCGCCGTAATTCGGCCATCCGTAAACATCAATAATGAATGACTCGCTCGAGGACTTCGGTCGGTATCTCGCGAATAACTTGAGTAATGTTGGCTTTCAATGCCTCAATCGTAGCTGGTTTATCCACAAAACATTTAGAAATGTACATACCTCCACAAAAAAAAGTCCAAAGGTGTGATATCACACGATCTTGGTGAGAATCCACCGGTCCGAAACGAGAGATCAATTGCTCACCGAAACGAGGACGTAGTAAATTCATTGTGTCACGAGCTGTATGGGATGTAGCACCGTCTTGTTGGAACCAAATGTCGTGGAGATCGGGCTTCAATTTCCGGCATCAAAAAGTATCATCATGGCGCGATAGCGTTCGCCATTCACTGTTACATTGGCGCCAGCTTCGTCTTTGAAGAAATATGAGCCGATGATTCATCCAGCCCATAGGCCAAACGGCAGTTTTCAATGGATGTAATGGCAGTTCGTGAATGGTTTCGGGTTGCTCTTCAGCTCAAATACGGCAATTTTGCTTATTGACGAAGCCATTAAGCCAAAAATGGGCCTCATCGCTGAACAAAATTCGGGACCCAAAATACGGATCTTCGGCGAATTTTTCAAGAGCCCAACGACTGAAAGTATGACGCTTTGGAAGGTCGGCCGGCTTCAATTCTTAGACTAGCTGTATTTTATACGCTCTCAAACCAATATCTCTGCGTAAAATCGCCAAATTATCGCCCGAATCGATTCTTCCGGGTTTTCGGCAAAACTCTCACTTACAGCCGCAATATTCTCTTCATTTCGGGCTGTACGTGGTCTAATCGGTCGAGTATCATCCAATAATGTAAAATTATTCTCAAGTTTGCCGATGGTATGCCAAATAGTGCGTTCGGTAGAACGATATGGCCTAAGCACGCGATGAACACTTTCCACAGAGCGTCGATTTTCGTAATACAATTGTACGATTTGTTAACGTTGTTGAGGCGTTAGTCTCTCCATGATAAAATGTCAATGAATACTGAATAAAATTATTATATTTAGTTTGACAGTAGCAACGCGTGACATGTCAAAAAAATCCTATTGGAAGACGTATCTCCAATCTGATCACCCTTTACTTCCTTGTTCAGTTTAAATACTCGCACATTAGCACGCGTGCACTTCAGGAGACCACTACACGTAAGTTGTAAAGTTTGAACCAAATTTAAGTACAACGCAAACTTAGTTGCTTTTGCCATTAGCCATTGCCATACATTAGACAAGTAAACATTCGAATCAGCATTGAACATTGAACAGGAGTTCACTTGCACAAATTGTAAGCATACGCATATTCACTCAACGTCTATTATCCTTATTGAAATATGAGTATGTACAGTACATGCTTACTGTTTTCCTCATTGCCTCGGCTATTGCACTGCATAGAACTGAAAGCAGACCGGCCGTCAACGACGGGTAACCGTAGAAGCGGCCACAGAGCAACTACTGAAGTGACTTCTACGCACTGATAAAAGTCATAATTAAGAAGTCACATTGAGTTCCACGTTTTACCAAGAGAGCTTCAGATCATGTAAATTTTCGAATTTATTTCATATATGCAGTTTTAAATCTGCTTACTAAAAATTTTCGCAAGGAGGGATGTTTTCAAGTAGTTATTTTTTTATTTTATTGTAAATAAGAAAGTTTTGTACAAGTATCTTAGTTAAATATACATATTTGAAAAAGTGTTGAAGCGCCAGCAAACTGTGCAAGTGCATACTCTATCAGTATTCAAAAGCCTGTAGTGTTTAAAACAGATACCTGTATGAAAATCGACTTCTCTAGCAAAAAAAAAATTGACCTTCTTATTGTTGCACTAAAGTTTATATTTCATATTCTTGATTACAATTTCCAAAAATTGTAACTAATAATAATTTTTTCAAACTAAAATTTTAACAAAAAACTGATTGATATGTAAATATTATATTATGTAATTATTCAATTCCGCCACAGGTGCCGGAACGTGTTAGAGCAATGAACGCGAGTATTAAACTTTTACTCATTGTACGTGAACCAGTAACAAGGGCAATTTCTGATTATACACAATTGCGAAGTCATGCTGCTACGGCCACATTGCCGCTGGCAGATGCGGTACAACCACAGCCGCCATCACCTTCGCAACACCAGAAGGCGTCGTCCTATTTCTCTTCATCATCATCGCTGCTCTACAACAGAATATCATCCTCCTCATCAGCACAATTTTATGACAATTCCATAGGCAGTGGATCTTATGGATATCGACAGCATTCAGGAGCATCTGAGTCCTTCACAACGACACCTTCATCCTTGTCATTGATTAGTAGCAGTGGTACAGGAGCAGCTAAGTAAGCGAACATTACTTTCGTTGTGTATCTTAAAGTTATTATTCAAAATATTCTCCTTTTTCTTCCTCTCCTTTTTGGTTTTAGGACTTTTGAAGAACTCGCAATATTCCCGAATGGTACAGTCAACGAGTCGTATCGTCCACTAACAATATCTATGTATCATTTGCATTTACATCGATGGCTTGAGGTCTTCCCACGAGAACAATTACTTGTTGTGAATGGTGACCAATTAATCGATGATCCTGTATCGCAGTTGAAACGTATTGAGTCGTTTTTGGGTTAGTATTATTTGCGAACACATTGTGCGAATAGGATTGATCGTAGGTTGGTGAAGTCAGTAATCACATATGTCAAAGTTGATCTCAAATTCATACGGCTTTTCATGGTGAAAATTTACAATTATTTATTTATTTTATTTTTATAATTCGCACACGCTTAAAGGGGTTCGCACCCTTGTAATGCTCGGCTATATGCTTGGCACAACGTGGGCGTTAAGGAAAAGGAGGTGAAAAGCGGAGATGTCTACGAGCTTGTGTCTTAAATGCCTGTGGACAGAGCTTGGCTGAGCATTCCACATACGTGTTATACGGCTTAAGAACGAATCCCTGAACTTAACTGTATGTCCGAATATGGGCTTCAGGGTAAACTGATGAGCATTTAGAGAGCCACGAGTATTGCGGTTGCATTCAAGGAGAGGTGGCATGCAGCTGGCTAATTCACTTGAGCACTGCTGGTGGAAGAATTGATAAAACAGTGACAAGCAGGAAACGTCCTTGCGGTGTTCAAGCGAATCTATTGATTTCGCAATGTTTTCGTCACCGACAAGTTTTATTGCACGGTTTTGTGCTGATACAAGGTAGTTTTAGGCGCCCCAGACAAGATATGACAATTGTACTCAAGTTTTTTTGTAGATATTAGCCTGATCAGAGGGAGTGAAATATGAATAGGATTAGAAGTCAAAGACAAGAGATCATTAATAAATATGAAAAATGAGAGAGTCTGGTAAAAACAGAGCCCTGGGGAACGCCAGCATTCCAATACAAGATGAATAAAGTGGTCCAAAAATAGATTCTAATCCAAAGAATCAGTTTATCATCGACTCCATAATCATGCATTTCAGACAAAAGAGCTTGATGCCAAACTCTGTAAAACGCCTTAGAAATATCGAGTGCAACAGCTTTGCTTTGACCAAATTGATGCAAAGACCGTTTCCACTGTTCGGTGAGATATACCAGTAGAACGATGCCCAAGAAATCCGTACTGCCGGTCACTAAGGATTTCGTTGGTTTCAAGATATTTCATGAGCTAAAAATTTATCAGCGTTTACATGACCTTGGAAGGAATGGATGTAAGTGCTATAAGTCGGTAAGAAGAAGAAGATGACGGCTCGCCTGTTTTTGGGCATGGGCTGGACACAGGCTGATTTCCAACTTCTCGGGAAGAGTCCAGAAAAATAGGATAGATGAAAAAGCTTACGCAATGGTAATGCCAGCTTGAAAGAACACCTCTTCAGAACTGAATGAATTGCTGAGATCGTTTAAAACTCTAGCAACTGCACGAGTGCAAATAAATAGCTGTCCCATAGAGTGTTTAATACTCTGAGGTGCAGGCGGCAGAAATGCACAATCTGGAAGCGTGGAGCTAGCTTCAATTATTATTCTTGGATCTATGTTTTTTCTTTTTCGACGACAGTTAATGCATCAGCATTAACATGTAATGAGAATTAATCTCTAAACCATGCATTCGTGCTTACTTTGACTTTTTAGGAATTACGGCATTATATCTTTTTTCGTACAACTTTTAAATACAAATGAAGTGAACTCTGCTCAAGTGTCTGTTGGTTGAGCAATTATGGCACCTAAATAAATGGTGCGAATCTATGAGGACACTCAACCATTTGCCATTTCCCGACTGAATTAAGTATTTGAGTTTAGTCGTTATGTTGTTAAATTGAAACGTGCTTTATGCTTGTTTTTGGTTTTTTATAACAATTCGAATGTGAATTGAATTGTTACATAATTAATTAAACCGTGTCCTGAAAAAGTCGAAGATTATCAACCAACATGTCTGCTGGATGAGCCAAAAATAAGCCAACTCTAATTTAGCAGCTAGGAATATTCACAATTTACAGATCCTTATGCACTCAATTCAATCTTTTTTCTTCAATTCTCATTACAGGCATCGAACATCGTGTGACAAGCAATCACTTTTATTTCAACGAAACCAAAGGATTCTACTGTCTGCGATACGACAGCGGCAATCGGTGCTTACGTGAGACCAAAGGACGAAAACATCCGCATGTCGACCCGAGGGTCATTTCAAAGTTGCGTAAATATTTCTCTGAACACAATCAGCGATTTTATGAATTGGTTGGCGAAGACTTGGGTTGGCCCGAAGAATAGACACTGAGTTAGTGTTGTGTGAGTGTTGCAGTGTGGGTGTGAGTGTGGGTGTGATAAACCAACAACCAAGGACTGATACACATCTTTTAGTTCGTTTTTATGCTGTAATGTTGCGCTTTTTTAACAACATGGTATTTTATTGATATTATTTTGTTAATTATTGTCAATTTTTTTAAGGAGCAAGTGCATTTTTTTATAATAACCATCAATGTCTATGTACTTTTAAGGGGATTGCATTTTACGTGTTTGTGTAAATGTATGATTGTGAATGAAAGGCGAATGTCCTGCAATTGATTGTATGTATATTTTCCAGTCATATAAAATAATCGTAGAAGAATGACGAGTATGAATGCAGACAAATATGTGCACCCATGGCGTCACTCTCTGTGAATATTTATGTACTATATAATATGTACATAGAAATGAACTCCATTATTATTGCAAAAATTCATTTGTGTGCACAAACCGAATGCACTTTTATACATATTCATATATATTTAAATGTATATATACATTAGCGTACATCAAGTAAAAAAAGATAATACAAGTGATGCATATCAGTTGACATCATCGATGGGATGCATACAATGCGGCGATGCGATTGATATGAATGTGTGACTGCGTGAAAAACCATTGACCATATTTTCTGTTTTCGATAAAAACCACATAAATTTAAAATAAATTATATATTTTCACAAATAGTCGAGTATATCACAAAAAGCAAAAAAAAATGTACCATAATAAAAAAATATTTACTTTTTTCTTTTAAGTTGTATGCAAACTAATGGAACATTTGGAAGGACATTTTGTTCAATTTACGGATATTATCTTTTAAAAAAAGTTTATCAAATCAAACGATGATGAGTGGCAATTTATTACCTACACATTTTGTCATTATTTAATCTAATGATAAGGTAATAATATTGAATTAATGTTAATTCTACGTTAAATTAATTCAATATTATTAACTTCAATATCATTTTTATGATGAATTCGTATCAGTATCATATTCGGTAATATGGACAAAATTTAAGTTTTCTATTACCAAATTTTCCTAAAAAATATAGGTATTTACGTTAAATACGTTTTGTGAATCTAAGCTTAAACAGTAAGCTATAACAAAATTATATTTAAAAATGATGAACGAAGCCAACTAGTTGGGTAATTTATCTTTTTCTGATTTTGTACTTTCTAGCCATTAGCATAATTCATTGAAATTGAAAATTAAAACCGAAAAATATGGCCACGATATCACAATAACTAACGAGTGCGTTAAAAATATATTTTCATGATAATTGGCTCAAAACGATTTATATCAAGGAAAGAGCAAAAAACGCAGACCCAACTGCTGCGTACATAGATATGTATTTAATGTGGATAAATGCGCAATATTCATTTTCGAGAATAGCACATTGAATATATCATTGTATGGGCATTTTCCTTATATATTTTGCGCAACTTGCTCTGAGGATGATTGGCAAAAAACATTGCGACTGGCGTTTTTAATTTTTTTTATTTGTTGCGTATACGCACCAGTGTCGCTCAATGAATTTGTGCGTAAAGATAAATGCTTTTTCATTATGAGTTTTTACCTATTTTTTAAATTCATTGTTAATTGGATTTGGCATTTGAATTTAAATATCGTTTACGCAGGCATATTCAATGAACAAATTACCTGTTCAATAGGTAGTAAATTTTACATGACGTGTGTAATTATCAATCAAAAATTAAATATCTACAGATTACTTTCCAAAGGAAGCAATGTTCATCATAACAAAATTTAAACTTCCCTTTTGAAATTCTAATCAAGTAGGTACACAAATTTTCTTATATGGTATTTTTATGACTAAATTATAGACTTTTCCTAATTATTTTATATATAAAATTATATTTAATAACCGGATATTTTGGTGTTGTGCACCATTTTCAAGGAGTAAAAAAAAAACCAAAAAAAATTTAAAAAAATTGCGAGTGTACAGAGTACACCTGTAAGAAGTGAAACTTCTCTGCCATTATAAACTTCAAATTTAAATGATTTGTCAGCTTATAGTAAAAGGAACGATAGCAGAGAGAGTGAGAAAGAGAAAGGGAGGGAGATAGATAAATGAGAAAACTTTTATAAAATACTTAAATTATTTACAGGATTTAAAGATATTATTTAAAGGATTAAAGCAATAAAGGAAAGGATTGACATCTTGGTTGTACTCTTGAGGTCTTTTGAGAGTCTTTTAGTGGTATTTTTGTGATATTTTGGGGTCTTTTGAAAGTGTCTTGGGAGTCTTTTGGGATCTTTTGGAGGCTTTTTGGGGGTCTTTTGAGGGTATTTTGGCGGTACGGCGGTACTTTGGGGGTCGTTAGAGTGTCATTTATTTATCCTTAGGGAGGTTTTTGGGGGTCTTTCTGGGGTTTTAGGGTCTTTTTGGAATCTTTTAAAGGTCTTTTGCAATTGTATTGGGGAGTTTTTTGTTTTTGGGGGTCTTTTGGGGGACTATTTGGAGTGTTTGGGGGGAATTTAGGAGGTATTTTTGAGGGTATTTTTGAGGGAATTTTGAGAGGTGTTTTTGTAGGTCTTTTTTCTTTCCCTTCTTTTGGGGGATATATGGGTTTCTTTTGGAAATGTTTTTGGCGGCCTTTTGAGAGTTTTTTCGGTGCTCTTATGGGTCTTTTGAGAAGTTTTCTGAGAGGTCTTTTGAGATTCTTTTGAAGATCTTTTTTATATATTATATATATATATTTAAAAAAATCTAATAAATATTTCTATATTTTATATTATAGAGCATTCTGAATTATTCAGTTGACATTTTGTTGCGCAGTTAACTCAACCATTCTTCTATGCTGCATACTTCTGCTGCTATGTAATATATCGAGTCGTGCGATAACATTCCATCGATCGAATTTAATATCTCCCTTTACTCGTTTTATCATTTTATTCCAATGATATGCATCTTAACCTTTAATCTTTTAATCACACGCTAAAGAAATATAATTTCTTACGCACGTAAACAAGTCCACACAACCACTTTTTATTTCTAATTTATTTACAGATATTTATTTTAGATACAGATATTTACAGTGATGATGATTGCATTGGTATAGATGACGCTTAACTATGAAACGTACGATTATGACTCAAAATTCTCTAGATATCGTGTAAAAACAGCATATATTGTAGTACCAGTAGTCTAATGATCATTATTTATATGCAGATTGAATGTTTTACGCAGAAAGTTATTTAAAGGTATCGAATCTTTAAATGCGCATTTAAATCACCACCCATAAGAAGTTGTATTTATGATATTCTGTGCCAAGAAGAGCAGCACCATACTATATGCAAATAGTTGGTAATGTAAAAACAGAATAATATTTGATTACCATATATACACATAATTAGTTACGAAAATAATTTTTTCCCATATATGTTTTTGTTGATAAAATATTCGAGTAGTGTTTTGTGCCAACGCGTTAATGCGCGCAACCATAAAGACCCAAAGAATCTCAAAAGACCTCCAAAAGCCCCTAGAAGACCCATTAAAGACCACCAAAAAATCCTCCAATGATCCTTTAAATACCTCCAAGAGACTGTTTCGTTAAATAATTAAAAATTAAGAGGACTAGGTTATGTGTTTTTTATAATTCAATTTTTTTTATTTCATTTGTTTTCATAATTTGTTTTAAAAAAATAAATAAATGGTCCACAACACCGAAATATCCGGTTATTAAATATAAAAAATTATATACAAAATAATTAAGAAAAGTCTATAATTAAGTCATCGAAATACCATATAATTAATATAAAAAATTATATTAAAATATATTGTCAAATAAATTTTCTTATTTCTTTAAAAAATAAAGTAAATTCTCATCTCTTCATAAATTTTTTTATATTTTATATTAAACTGTTAATAACATTTTTTAAATATATTCGCATATACCTTTTGGCTAAATTAAAAAATAAAAAAACACAGCTTGCGCTTAAGAATCAAAAATCATCGTTATTTATGGAAAATAACAAATAACAATTCAAATGTCCTACGCGAATACCCTTGCACGAGTGAATGCTCTGCAACCAATTTTAAATAACTTTTTCGCACTAATCGGGCTATAGAGTTCGATGTTTGTCCTGAGGACGTCAAAGTTCTCTGGCTTATTGACATAGAACGTGCACCAAGTCGACCAACTGAGTGGTACATTTCCAGAGGTAATACGGTCACAGAACTTTGACTTTTATACCTTAATTGTTTGGCCAGCTGTATGGCACGGCTACACGTTTTTGAAACCATGATCCGAGTCTAACTTTTTTAATTTTTACCAAAAATCATCATGGTAGCGATCTTCATTTAGTGTTGTTGCGTTGCCGGGCGGCAGTATTGAAGAAGAAGTTGTGGCCAATAACCAAACTGTCAATTTTTGTGATTGTAATCGCATCGCGTGATGACTTTGGCCTATTGACATTCCTAAATGCGACAATTTTGCTTCATAGCTGAGAATAATTAGCGCGCTTAAAAATGGTCACAACCGAACGCGAACTTTGATAAAAAAAAGATAATTTGAATTATTGTTGATTCGTTTAATGTTTAAATGTCTGGTATAAACAAGATAAAACAAAAAACAAAACGCAGCAAACTTCACATAAATAGCCAACAAACCATAGTGGAAAAATTGGACTTCAAAATAATTGAAAAGCCCTTAATTTTCACACAAGCGTATAGCTTTAAAATAAACAAAAAGCCAATAGCACAATGGTGAAATGCACCATTAGCAATCCTTTTTCTTCCTGGTAAATTAATTTCATGTCATATTCAAGCAATTTTGTTAAGCGCCTTAATCCACCAGACCGTAGCTAACCTATGCATAAAGCTGGTAAAGTACCACCCGTTGCCATTTTCGTTCCGTTCGCTTTCAAAGTGTACTGAATACGTCTGTTCTTCAACAACATTTTAACATTTTATGCGCTCGAAGAATGCCATAAACAATTTCCCAGACTCAGATCATATGGAGCGCATTCGAACATCTATTTAATGCGAGTATGAATACGAGTATGTGTATGAACAAAAATAACTTCCTCGATATACGTTTTGTCATATTGCTCCTTTTCATAATACGTGCTTTATATGAAGGAATGCCGGCTCATTATGATTAAGGGTGCGGCAGATTCTAGCATATTAAAGTTTATTGCTTTTAATCGTTTTACGACAATAACTTCATATTTCTACAATTTTTAAATTATTTAATTTTTAACATCACTAAATATTTTAAAAACATTCTATTGTGACTATCAAACACAATCAACAATAGTTGAAAATATACCGACATTGGAAATTTATTTCATTTGAATACCGCACACGTACATTTGGTGAACTTCTCTGTGACTTTTAATGTTAATTCGACAGTTATATTTGAGGATCTATTCACACACAAACATGCAATACCGTGGAATGTAACATTATGATGCATATCAAAAGCACAATATGTGAGTGCATAACTCTAGAAAACAAATTTAAAAATTTAAAAATAATTTCTTACTTAAACGATTCCATGTTGTGAGTTTACTTCTTTTTATCATTAGTTTTTTAACAACTTTTATAGAATTAAAAAACATAGGAAAAAATTACTGCGAAATGTTTATATCTTATAGGGTGCTTGCTCTAAGAATCAGCCACCTAACAATTTTTTTTAGACTGAATTAAATTTTCTATTGTGGGCGCCGTGGCTCAGTGGATAAGCGTATGATCTCCTGAACAGGAGGTTCGCGGTTCGAATCCCAGTAACACCAACAGTATTTTTCACGGTGTCCCACCTCTCTCGAAAGTCTGACAAACGTCCGAGAGTAACAACTTGTCACGGAAAGCTTCTCAATTCGCCGTTCGGATACGGCATTAAATTTAAGGTTCTTTTCATTTGTGTACAAAAATATATATGCACATCACAAATGGTCGCGAAAAGCTAGGCCTTGGACCGCAACGGTCTGTCGTGCCGTAAATTTTCTATGTTTTGAATTACAAAAAAAACTGGTTGAACTCTCAATAATGAAGAAAGTTTTTATCAAAATGTTGTACTTTTTCTTCTTCTACATAAATAAAATGAAATTCTGTTCGTTGGTATCCGCATCTCTTGAGAACGACTGCACTGATTTGGCTCATTTTTATTTTAAAATGTTCGTCGTAGTCCGAGAAAGTCCGAAAAAGTTGCCCAGAAAATTAGAAATCTCGCGACCATAACACACGATTCGAACACTTATATATTTCTTGCCGATATATTTTTCGATTCTACAGTTTTCTGGGTAACTGAGTTGGTCAATGGGTGGAGGGGGATCAGTGGGCGGGACGTCAGTGTGCGGGTGGTCAGTAGGATAGGGCAGCCGGGAACCGGGTATTTCCGCTAGAGAGTTATAAAAAAGGTCCGCATGCACATATTTAGTTATTTCAGCAATTAAATCAACAAAAATATGATGAAAAACAAATTAATTTTAAAATTAATATGCATTCACCACTAGATTAAGGGTAGATATTTCAACATATGATATTTAATTAAAATAGTTTAAAATTTAGTTTAATATTATTTTTTAGATATCGTCTAACCACAGCAGAATACTAAAATTATTCTCATATTTTATGTAACTGATACGATTTCTTTAACGTAGTAAAAGAAAGTATAGTAATTATGAAAAATTTGGAACTCGGGATTTTTGCAGATTCCGTATCTCCTGCGTCAGAAATGGCGAAAAATTGAGTCTGTCTGTCTGCCTGTATCCACTCTACAGGCCAGACGGCTGCATTGCTGGGGATGAAAATTCATATTTAAGCTTTTTGCATTAATTTGGAGCTCCCATTTTTTGCGGATATCAGCCAACCGGAAGTGGCAGTTTACTTGGACTGTTTTTCGAGTTTTTGCCAATATCTCAAAAAGTATAGCGCTTATGAGAATTCTGTGCAAAAGAAATTAAAAAGAAATTAATATACATTTACTGAAGATTCCGTCCCCGTTCTTAAAATAAAGTCGTGCTGTGGCCACACATCCATTTTTTCGTAATATAGAAGACTTAAAAAATGCAATTTTAAATATATAATATCATAATTTGAATTTGTTTGCATTAATAAATCTTTAATTAAAAAATAAACAAAAAGTTGGACGCGTGTAGTTAAAAATCCATAGTAATAGTAGGATAAGATGATAAAGAGAGATAGTAAATGCGATCGATGAAATGTTTTCGCACTATTGCATATATAACAAGTTTTTTCCTGGGCGCTCCGCCACCCGCACACGTGAGTCCACGAGTTTCCCCAGTACCACGGCAGGGGTGCACTATTGCCTAAACCTAAACAAAGCGCCACCCCGATCGTATTCGCACTATGTGGTTTACCGAGATTTTCTAAAGCTGCATATCCTGTGAAAGTTTCAGCTCAACCGGCTATCTAGCTTATGAATTTTAGTGTCGTATTCGAAACAACAGACATACTTTTTTATATATATAGATTACAGTACGTACAAAGCAGCGCAGCATATAGCACAGTTATTATTGCGTGATGTTTGTACAGCACAGAAACAGCGCAGCACACAGTCATTATGATGCCCGACCGTTTTTTCGTCGACTTTAGTTACAAAATTGGTCGCCACGAAAGGCCTTTTTATTAAAATGAGATAATATATATGTTCACCCTGAAAGTTTTTTCTAAACATTAGCGAACGAACTTTTTAAATCGGTCTAGCAGCTTCGAAGATCACCTCTTACACACAAACCAACTTATGTATTAGACTTTTTTTTATTTTTTTTTAATAAATAAATAAATATAAAAACGACTCCCTAAGGCCCCTAATAGACTTTTACAAGACCTACCAAAAGACATTTCAAAATACCCCAAAGTATCTCATTAAACCAAATGACCCCTCAAAGGACCCCCTAAAGACCACCAAAGGATTCTCAACTACTCAGTCATTGCATTGTTGCGAACTGGTTAAAATAAAGTTTAATTGATACACTTGTTAAATTCGATAACAAAAAATGTGTGATTGAAGATGAATACTTTCTATCCATAAAATAAAAATGTTAATTTATATTGATAATATTACGAATTCAAAAAAACTATATGTCGGTGTGCTAGAAGAGTTTTCTGATGGAAAACGCAGCTATTATCGTGCAAACATTTAAATTTAATTATAGTTAAACAAAAAAAATTAATTATTCTTTCATTCTATAAAAAAGTGCTTTGTTTATGATTGCAAAAATATATTCGAGTTAGTGCGAATAGATTAATAATGCGCCTGCATAAATAATTAATATGAATAATAACTAGTCATTACCCAACTTTAAGAATGTGGAAAGCTTGATGCACTTTGTGCAATTTATCGGACAAAATAGTTTTATTTTTGGTAATTAAATTATATTGAATTTAATACTTCCAACTGCGTCCTTATGTTTGCATACAAATACATTGTAATTAACTTTAATTTTAATTTTGATTTCATGAACGAAAAAAAAACAAAACTAATTAAGCAATATTTTGTTAACACGAACAAAAGAAAAGCAAAAATATTAATATGACTACACGACGAATGAAATCGGTGCACCCCGCCGAGGAAGTCAACAGCCAGCAGTTTTATAGCTACAAATATGTATTAGAAAAAACTAAAAAAAAAATCATTTAAATTTTAAGAAACTAAATGTGATTTTATAGTTATTTATATTATTGTTAAGTAATTAGGGATAATAACTTCGAATTCGTAACTTAAGCGAACTTTAGTCTTATGCATACATAAATACATATTACATATATTCATATATATATACATGGCTATAGCAATGTATAGTATGTACATGTTTAAACTAAGTGTAAGTCTTTTACATAAAGTGCTTAACAAACATCAATTACATATCAAAGTAATATTAAAGTACAGATGGCGAAGAAACCAGAAATCCAAACATATCAATGCGAAATGCATACCAACCAGAAACCGAAAACATATCAAGTCACTTAGTGTGTATAGAAAGTAGTAGGTAAAAATACAATATTTAAGTATTATTTTTAGTATATTTACTAAAATATTATATACATATATATATAATATGTATAATATTATACTTGTATTAAATAAATATTAACTTGAATTATAAACTATTTACAAACTTAGATAGGTTACGTGTACTTAAGCGTGATGCAGTAGATATCCGAAAGCAAATATTATGCCATTAGGAGTTTTACGAATTATTTTTTTATTAATCGTTTTTTTGTTTGAACATTTTATATACAGGGTGCTTGGCATTAGAAGTTTTGTCATCTGGTTGTAGTTGTTCGATAAATTTGAAAGAAATGTTTTTATTGAAAATTCCTTACTTTTGTCTATCACAATTAATGAAAGAAAATCAACAAAAAATAACATTATTTTTATAATTTTTTAATTAAAATTTCCTAAGCAAATAAAAATTAGGATACAAAAACAAAGATACATAGAGGAATACACAGATAATAATTTAACTTAGCGGTTATTTTTTAAAGAAAAAACTGAAAAGCACAAAAATACTTTAAATACCATACAGACGACGAACATTGTTGTAAGCCAAGTTATCAAGACACTCTAACATGGTTTCCAACCGTTGTTTTGACGTAAAACGTCTGTGTCAGCGAGTCGCTTTTAGTGCAATGGATTGAAAAAAAAACGATACATTAACTGCGTACTAATTTTTTTTAAATACAAAACAGACATAATTATTTATTTCGATTACTTACTTACTTATGTCCTTTATCCCCTTGTGGGTCCTAGGTCCTCTACTACGCCTACGCGCCATCGCGTGTGGTTCCTGGCAATGAGCTTCAGCTCTCTCCAACTCTTCCCCAATTGCCGTGTCTCCTCCTCAACTGTTCTGCGTCATGTATTTCTCGGACGACCCGTTCATCTACCATCCCGAGACAATGGATTCCATTGCATTGCGTAGTTTGCTATGGAACTGTCGTCTTTTCGAAGTGTATGACCAATCCACTGCCACTGTCGTCATTGGATGGTTGTGCCTATTTGTTTCTAACCCGTTCTCTAGTAAAAATGTTCGTTAGAGATATGGTTAGGCCAGAAAACCCTTAAGATAATAATAACGTAATAGAAGCGGTCACCTTCCAAGTGCTGCACCCATACAACAGCACAGATTAAACTTTTGAACGGAACAGTCGCAGCTTGGTGTTTAAGCTGATCGCCTTGCTTCGCCATATCATGGACATCATTCCAAACACAGATTTTGCTTTGCCGATTCGGTTGACAATGTCCTGTTCGGTTCCACCTTCGGTCGAGACAATACTCCCAAGATATTGGAAACTCTCTACCGGTTGTCCAGCAATGTTAACTTGAGTTACTGAGTTAGTGCCGAGGTTGATGATTTTGGTTTTGGCAGTATTAATCTTCAAACTAGCAACATTTGCATCCCTTTCAACATTTGTTGTCATTTGGTGCAGCTGCATAATCCTGTGTGGGAGTAAACAAACGTCGTCAGCGTAGTCCAGATGTTTGAGTTGAGCGCGAAGCACATCGCTAACGACCAACAAAAAAGTATCGGCTATAGAATGCAACCTTGTCGTACCCCACTTGGGATCTTGAATTCCCCTGACAGCTTTCCTCAATGCAGCACATGATATTTAGAGCCATCATAGGTGGCTTTAATAATAGCTATTAGTTTATCGAGTAAACCTCTCCTGCGCAAGGCGAGCCAGCTAAACTGTCTGTTGACAAAGTCAAACGCCTTCTCAAAATCGATGAACAGCAAGCGCAGTGGTGACCGGAATTCAACGCACTGTTCAATAGTGATCCGTAGGGTGCTGATGTGGTCGACACAGGAGGATCCAGTGCGGAAACCGGCTTGTTCGGCATCGAGTGTCAAAAATACACTAGCTAGCTAGGACGCGTGAGTTGTGAACTACACTGAATAGAAAGGAGAGAGAGTTCCAGTTTTGTCCAATCTGCGTGGTTTCACTTCCGCCCCCAGCCTACCCGCCAGAAACGCCAACTTAAGGCCTAATCAGCGAGCTGACCATATACTTTAAATAACGACACTGCCCTTATGTCTCTAAGACTAATAGTTAGGGAATTATTAAGGCAAGACGTCGATGTGGTCTATTCGTTATGCTACTATTATTGTTAATGTACCCCCATGTTTTGATTTTAAATAAGTTTCACGTAAAAAAAAATCTAAACCCTTCCAGAACCTCCAAATGGCTTGAAGCAAACGATAATATTAAAAAAGAACCACCATACAATACCACACCCGTCGACCCACCTCAGTCGAACGATATTCATCTCAGCGGCCCCAAAAACATTCGACCTCAAATACCCCAAGCAGACATTAAAACTCGTGAACCACCGAATTGGTATTCTTATGAAGATGATACTTCTTTGCATTTTTAAAACCAGTTTCTGCATGAGTGCTTGCTAATTAGCATATACCCTAATTAATGTCATTTTCTAAACAGTCTAAAGCTAGAATTTTTGTAGACTTTTTTTAGAATTCGTGCAGTTTTTCTAAGACATCTCTTTTTATGTTTTATCTTTGAAAATATATGATTTTATTTGCCACAGCTCCAGTAAAATCTTGAAAACTGCAAACAACTAGTTGTATTTATCGTTGTTTAACATTGAAGCTATTTGCAATCTTTAAATTTCAAATTTTGTTTCAAAACAAAACAACCTGTTGCATGTAAGTATTTGCTTAGGAAAAAGACATTAAGTCAGTTTCTTGCTTTTAAGCTAAGTAAGCTGTCCTTAAGACATTTTAAACATCTTGTTTTTAATCTACTTAGTTAAAGACTTTACGCCAGTTTGTGGAATTATAAGTAGAAAAACGTCCCTTACTTTTGTTTAAACCCTACAAAATTTTAGTATTGTCGGCAATGAGAACAAGTCAAGCTGCCGTGCATTTAAATGCAGACTTTACTTCCCTGATGAAATATCTAATTTGAATTGTGGAAAAGTTTTAGATCTCTTATAATTAATTTTGGCAGTAGAGTACTGCTTTATATATAATGATATTATACTTGACAGCTTTAATTACGGCTTATATATCGAGGTATTGTTAATCAGGTAATGATAAAAATAAATCGTTACTTTTGCTGGGCATCCTGTATAAAATTAAAACAAAACATAATAACTATCAACACATATCGCACTGCCTTTTCATATTAAATGCACTGTATAAGTATTTATTTAATTAAAAGATTTTCTATAAAATAATTTGTTCCTATATTTAAATATTTAATATATTGTTACCTTGTTAATGTTATTTTTTTGTTTATAAACATTTAAGTAATAGATATAGGCATTTTAACTTCACATAAAATATCTAATTGTTATGTTGTTCTTCCTTTTTACTCGAAATGTTAATTTCAACCAAATCAAAAATATATGCTAATTTGGTTAACAAAACCAATTTTAATTACATAAAGATTGAACTAAATATATGTGTAAAATGTTTCGAATTGAATAAAGAATTTTAAAAGAATTCAAATTACTTATTTCGTTTACTAAATATATGTATATATTTATTATAAAATTATATATTTGATCAAAAACATATCAAACTTTCCTAATCAACGGAAAACAATGTTAAACTTTATCCAAATTTCGAAAACATATCAAGTATAAATGTAAAATATAAATACAATATGAAAACAAATACCAAAAATACTAGAAAAATATATTAAAATTCAAATTTTTAGAAAACTAATTGCTTAAATTAGTTACTCGTGTTAGGAGTTTTTTATTATTTTAGAAAAAGAGTATTCTTATTATTTGACTATTATAAATAATTCCTTGATATAATAAAAACGGACAAAGTCTACAAGGGTAACTTTTTTTTTTATTTATTTTCTTTTATTGAACTTTATCTCAAATTTAGCTTTGTTTTGGCATATATATTTCAACATAAAAATATCTACTAATAACAAATCTTAAGCTAATTATTATTATGAAAAAAAATTCTCATTAACTTCTTTAGCGAATTGCAGATAGGTTGAAAATATTTCATTGTAGAGACTTTCTTTTGAAACTGCCTCACAGAGTTCCAAAGTTTAAAAAATTGACGCGAACAAAACTGTTCAGATGAAATCTTAAACAGATTATTTACTTGCATTTGCTAAAAAATTAAAAAAAAAATCTATCTATCAAAAATGTATCTATATCAGGTCACTTTGATCTTATTTTATCAATGATAACCTTAACAGCCAGAAGCTTTTCAGCAACATAACGTTTGTCTTCTTATAATTACTACTTTAAAAACTTCTTAGACTTCCGGCTATAAAATTCTTATTCTATAATATAAATAATATATCATAAAGGATTTTTGAGTAAGAGTGTCCCATTTAGTTCCTTTAATTAAAATAAAAATTATTTCGGGTTAGGTTAGGTAAGGTTGAAGTGGCCTTCAGTCCAAACCGACGCGATTAGACCATGAAGGTCCGTAGTGATACCAAAAGGATCTAGAAAATCCTACGCCTACTCGCTTCGTATGAAGCGCAATAGCCTATTAATGTCAATTTGGGTAAGATTGTTGAGATCGTTGAAAAAGAACGCTCCCAGATGGAGCTTCCGCCTATTCGAGAGGGCTGGGCACGTACAAAGTAAATGGAGAGTGGTTTCCTCCTCCTTCTCATCCATGTTGCTTCTGCAGAAATCTTTGGAAAAGACTCCTAGTCTTTCTGCATACTTGCCTATGAGACAGTGTCCAGTTATGACACCAATAATGGCACTAATGTGCAATCTGTTTTGAGAGATCAAACACTTGGAGCGTTTCGGATCTAGCTTGGGCCAGATTAGCTTTGTTGCTATGCAAGTTGTGCCGTTTGACCATCTATAATTAGTTTTTGCTATAGCATCCCAATTCCATGGAGTTAAGCGCAGCCTGGCTATCCGAAAAAATGTGGATATCTTTAACAGATATGACATTAGTCTACACTACAGTGATCAGGAAGACGGAAAGAGAGACTTAGATTAAGTCTTTTTGAAAAGACAACTCCGCCAACCCGTTCAGTTCAGTTTCAACCAGTCTGTGTAGAAGTGAATTCCTTCATTTCCCAAGTAGATACCTTCCTGGTAAGAAGACCTGGAGGGGATGGTAACCTGGAAGTTTTTGTTGAAGTGGAACTTGTCTAAGTTGACAAGTGGAGTCCTGACTGAATTCAGGATAGAACAGTTTCCGAAATCATTCACGGCCCACATTATTTCGGGTTAAAAGTCATTAATTACGGAACACAACATCTTTCAAATGTCCTCATGGAAACGTTGGCACGAGTGATAGCGCTGAACCCAACTTTGCATAACTATTGTGCATAAATCGGGCGATGATGGACACGGGAAAACCGGAATCATCTGTGTACTCTTCCAATAATCTAGCTAATCTAACATTAAATTTGCCCGATTCTCTATTTCCAACATTTTCTACAATATAAATATCATTTCAAGCTGTATCTGAGGTCGCATTAGGTCTCTGGTTTATTTGCATAAAAGTTTGGATAGTTTTCAAACTTTGTTCAAGTATATAATATTTCAGAATTAAATTAATTAATTTATTAATAGACAAGCTCAAACGTCAAACAAATCGCAGCTAACTTCACGCATAGCCAAAAACCGTAAAGCAAGAATGGCGTGTCAATCGAAGTTCGAATTCTTATTGGGACCCGTGAAGGGAAAGTGGGCAGCTTCCTAAGAAAATCCTTCATTTGCAAAAGGTTTTAGAAGTTAAGTAGTAGTTAAGTTTCTATAAAAAACTTTAAATTAAATTTTATTTAAAAAAAGTATTAATTTGAATTATAATTACATATTCATTTTAAGTGAACAATAAAAGTGAATTCAACATTATATTACTTTAAATTTTTAACTGAATTTCATTTAATCATAATTTGTTGAAAAATCAAAGCATAAGCATTTACTTTTAATACATTTTTTTACTAATTTTTTTGGCTTTAACTAAATGCACAAACAACTGTTTTTTATTTAGTATGTAATAAACGATAATAATAAATCTTTTTTTTGTTAAATTATTAGAAATAAATTTATATTTAATAATATAATTTAACTCCTAAATAATATTTAACTCCTAGATACAAAAAAGCAATACTTTTTGGAAGATTTTAATTTACACTTATTTTTAAGATATACACAAAATATTATACATAAACATAAAACAATTAGAGAGTAATATTATACATGAATATTTATAAATAAATAAGCATTCAAACCAGTTAAACAAGTAAACAAATTCAAAAACACCACAAAAACCCTCCCAGTTATAGAAACATAAATGACAACAACAACAACAACAACAACCACATTTAAGCAGTTAGAACATACAACGAAATTATTTTTACAACAACATGTAAAGTTTTACTTCAGCAAAAAGCGAAAACCCCAATAATAAAAATTAAAGAAATCAAAAATATATTACATTTTTTGTGTTTTTATATGCATATCAAAAATGTTTTGTAATAATATTTAACAAATAGCAAACTTAACTAATTTCACTATAAATCTGCTTAAAGTACACATGATGCTGCTACTGTTTCATAGTCCTTGTAAACTAACTTTAATTCGAATTCACGAACTATCAAACTATCTTTTGAAATCTGTTATATAAAAGAAAATCATTTATGCGATATCATTAAATTCAACCAAGCAAATTAGTACTAAATAAATACTTACAAAACTATTCGAATTTATTTTAAATTAACATAAAAAAATTAAATAGCAAATCACTCACAAAAATTACACATAAATGAAAAACTATTATTCTGTAAAGAACAAACAAATGTTCACTATACACTATCTATGTATAATCAAATCATTCAACATCTTTTGACACAATCGCAAGTCAAAAGTTGTTCACTTATCATAATGCTGCAATTATCACATAAAACTTATAGTTTTACAACATCTAACAAACAAACAAAAAACATTTTTCTTCAAATCTATATGTTACGTTGCTAATTCTTGGGTCATTGTCTTTAAATGAAATTTTCGTATGAATGAAATGAAAATATTCCAACTCAAATCAATCAATCGTCATTGCTTATCACTTATAAAACTTATATACTTATGCAATGGAACGGTAAAATTATCTTTTCAGAACATTTATAATGAGAGCAATTGTTAATCCAGTCTTTACCCACAACTTAAGCAAGCATCACTATATATACATACATACAATACATATTACCAAAATTACTATACTATAAATATACTATAAATTTACTATAAATATTTACATGGATGACACTTGATGGAAAGTAAAAAAAATTAATCATGAAACTTTAATGTACCTTGATTGCTAAATATAATAAAATAGAAAATAAACACAAAAAATATATAATAAATATGAAAAAACATAAACCAAAAACTGTTGGAATTTATTTCTTTTTCTTTAATTAATGCAAAATGTTAATCAGCCTTATCATAGGTCCCGTCGTAGTACACTCCCGAAGAATCCCGAAAAAAGGTACTACATAGGGTGCCGTAAATGTTATTAGGAAATGGTAATACTAGTGTTTTCCGATGCAAATCTCTGTGTCAGTCAAAAAGTTTAACATTTTTGGAGGTAATGTTTCTCAAAAGTAATCTGTCAGTTCGCATCGCAACATTGTTTTTTATTTACTTAAAAAATTGAATTCAGTGAAAAAATCGCGTGAAAATTTTCGTGTGATGATTTCTAACGTTTTTCGAAAGGGGCTAACTCAACAACAGTGCTTCGAATCACTTTATTCGACTTTTGGCGACGAAGCACCATCCTTGGCTAGTGTTTAAAATTGGTACAATGAATTTAAATACGAACGACGTTCACTCAAATACGAGCTTTGTAAAGGTCGGTCAAAAACAGCTGTCGTGCCAGAAAACATCGATACTGTGAGAAAACTGATTGAGAAGGATCGTCATGTGATTTATCGGAAAATCGAGGCATGCCTAGGCATTAGTAATACCAGCGTATATACGATCTTACAAGAACATTTTAAGGTGCGGAAGCTATGTGCACGTTGGATTCCACCTTTTTTTGACAGACGCACAAAGACGTGTCGATTGGTGCCGCCAAATGCTAGAAAAATTCGTTGACGGTACTTCCAAAAACGTATACAAGATCAAGATATCTGACGAGTCATGGATATTTGCGTATGAGCCGGAAAGAAACTGTTTGGATCTTCCAATTCGAAGAGAATCCAACAAAAGTTGTGCGAGCTCGAAGTGTTGGGAAGCAAATGGACGTGTTTCTTCGCGAAAACCGGTCATGTGGTTACTGTTGCTCTTAAAAATCAAAAGACAGTCAATTCAGCTTGGTATACGACCATTTGTTCCTGAGGTTTTCAACAAATTGAGAGAAAACAAACCCAAAACGGCGAATCATTTTGCATCACGATAATGCGAGCTCATACACATCACATCAAACAAGCGAGTATTTGAGCACTCAAACGATCTATGGGTCATCCGACTTACAGCCCCGACTTGGCACCCAATGATTTCTTCCTGTTCCCAACAATCAAAGATAGGATGCATGGACAACGATTTTTATCGCCTGAAGAAGAGGTTGAAGCGTTCAAAAGCCATGTTTTGGAGCTATCATCTTCGGACAGGAAAAAGTGTTTCGATAAATGGCTTGAGCGTATGCAAAAGTGTATAGATCTTAAAGGCGAATATTTTGAAAAGCAATAAAGCAATTTTTGATGAAACATTTTAATTTTTTATTACTTTTACCAAAAACTTTTACGAGACCCCCCGTAGTAGTTTAATAAACTTAAGAGGCAGTTGGTATACCCTGTACTATGCAGTACTCTTTTCTAATTGAGTTGCTTTTTAGCAAACTTTCGGTTTAGGTCTTTAGTATAGCCCAATGCACATTTTCCCATATTTATAATACAGGTTGTTATCTTAACTAAATGTGTTTTACAAAGCTTTCTTCTTCGTTGTTTTGTTAGATAATCCTTAGCCATCTTACTTGAATGTAAAGTGTACTGGGCTATGCAACGTTACCGGTTTGTGTCTCCATTAAATACTTTTGTATTTTATTTTATTTTAATTTTTCCAGTCGTATTTGAAAATATACATGA
The DNA here is from genome assembly GCA_947095585.1 of Nephrocerus scutellatus. Lineage (NCBI taxonomy): Eukaryota > Metazoa > Arthropoda > Insecta > Diptera > Pipunculidae > Nephrocerus > Nephrocerus scutellatus. The sequence continues at coordinate 101,815,165 of OX352762.1, read as the reverse complement.
TTTTATTATACGTTGTCGAGTACAATTAAACAGGTACAACTGTGAACATCCACCGTCTAGAGCAAAACGCCTTAAAATGAAAGTTTCAAGATAATTGACAATAAAAAAACAACCCATAAAATTAAAATTTTTCATCTAAATTCTCTAATTGCAGAAATTGATATGGGAGCCCCTCGATCCTGGGTAATTTTTTTTTATTGTAGGAGAAAATCATCGATAGAGACATTTGACATCAGATGTCAAATTTGAAAATGCTCAGATCATTTTATTCTGGGCACTTAGAGCACGCTCATACTCTGAGCAAATAAGAAACACGAGCATTTTTCTTGAGAACACTTTGACTGCTCTGAACTAATTTATGAAAACGCCAAATGACAGAATATTGTGAAAACTTGTTGTTCTATCTGTAACTTGATATCGACAACAAAAAACGACATCAATAAAAATACAATTCAGTAAATAAGTAAGAAGTTGAATTAAAATATTTATGTCTCGTTTCATTTGCTGTGTTCATTTGTGCGTGATCTAAGATTTCTCTCTCTCTCCACCATCCAAAACCAAGCAGCACAGCCGACTGCGCAGCACACACCGCACACAGTCATTAAAGTACGACGATATCTGATGCCACTATGATATTTAAAAAATTTATAAGGCCCTTGCGGCCGAACCCGGGGCCCTATCACTACCAAAAAGTATTGTTTATTGGGTATACACATGTGTACAAAATTTCAGGAAAATCAACCTTAAGGAAAATCTAAAAAGTAAATGGCGCACCATTTCAATATTATTAAATCTTTTGCAGTAAAAATTTAAGGTACTTACAACTTACAACTTATTTGCTTACTTATTACGTTATATTGTTTATAAAAATATGTGTTAAAGTTAGTTTTTCCATATAAATTAAGTAAAAAAAGTTTTTTCCATCGCTGGCATATAAACTTATTCGTCAGAAATATGTTATGGCTTGAAGCTGTTTTTATAGTATATTACATAACGAGTGAGGAAAGTGGAGTTTATCGTGCGAGCAAGAAGCTTGAAGCACGAGGCGGTAGCCAAGTGCGGCAATCTAATGAGCACGATGAGCACTTTTCTGCGAGTAATGTACGCTATTTTTCACACGACCAATACCGGTTTTTCTTCTAAACCGGTTATGCGCAATTACTCTGGGAATGTGTGCTCGCTGTAACTGCTTTAAATAACAGAAGTATTTTATATGTTAACTCTCTATAGTGTGTATAGCGGTTAATTTCGAGGCTAGGTGCTAGTGTACGAAACAGTCACTTTCGTCTATGGGCGTGTAAAAAAATATTATTGATACAAAACTGGCAGAAAAAAAACAACCCATAAAAATTAAAATTTTTCATTTAAATTCTCTAATAGGAGATACATATGTGTGCAAAGTATGAACGGAGTAATTTGGAAAAAATTAATATTAGAGTCCCTTCACTTCAAAATTTTTTCAAAAACTGTTGTCACCGGATTTACACATGTGTAAAAAAAACTTTGTATGGGAAAAAAATTTAAATTTCAAAAAAATTGTATGGCCTCGCCCCAGACCTCAGGGCCCATTCGCTCCAAAAATTTGTCCATCGGAGATACACATGTGTATAAAATTTTACCAAAATCGAGTTAATTTTTATTTTAAATTTTAAACAATTTTAAAAATGGGTTCTCCAAAATTTTTACAACAAGTGATATATATATGCAAAAGCCCTGGGGCACGAGGGGCCCAAAATTTTAATAGAAAGTTTTGTCTTCGGAAATACATATGTGTGCAAAATTTCAATAAAATCGGACTTTGGAAATTGGGTTAAAATTGATCGCAAGATTCCACGACAAACAGACCGACCGACAGACGTGCCACGGGCAAGCGAATTTAAAAATTGAAATTTTTCTTTTAAACTCTCTGATTGATTCAACTTTGTGGTGAAATTCCATATTTGGTGGTGAAAACATAGCAGTCACAGCGCACGGCTGGTGCGACGTACACTCAACGACGTACGAAGTACCACTAAAATTCTTTCTTTTTAGTTGAGTTAAGCTGTAAAGCAGTATGAGTGCGTAACCAGTTCTTCATATACTCTTAATATTGTACAAAACACAAATTAAGAAAGCACTCACACAACTGAGTGTACAACACATTTCAATTGCGAGACCATTCAGTTTTGTATAAAAATATTTGTTCTACTTCCTCTTGATATATCTATACTCGCTGCTGCAACACAACAACAAAACAACCACAATCGTATAGCAAGTAGCGCTGCTTACAGCGCATCATCTCATCAGCGCACATAGAACACAGTCATTATAGTATGATATGATCTGATGCCGCTAAATGGAAAAATTTGTATGGGAGCCCCCTAATCCCGCAGCTCGATCGAGTATTCGAGTATTGTCACCGGAAATATAAATGTGTGCAAAATTTGAATAACATCGGGCTTTGGGAAGTGGGTTAAAAATTGATCAGAAAATCTGACCAGCCAGCCAGCCAGCCATCCACGGGCACGCGATGTTATAACTAGTTATATCAACTCGCCGCTTCCGAAAATCCTGGGACTTTGACAGCTTGACAGTGTTTTATTAGGTTCCTGGTTCGAAATGTACAATTGGAAAGAGCTCTTATTCGTTAACATGACATCAAAAAAAGTGCACTGTTTACATTCTTATTTGCGGCCAAATACTCTAAACAAGTGCTCATGAAGCAGTGGTAAGAAAATAAACCTAATGAGTGGTTACACTGGATTGTGGATTGATGTATTACGATAGCTTATATTATATTAATTAATAATTCTTTCTTTTCGTTTATACACATGCGAATTTACCAGTGTCATTGGTATTGTGATGGTATTTATTTCAATATAGATTTACAATTTCATTGGTAATATGACGTGGGTTTGACAACGGGAGCCTCAACGACGTTGATCTTGACGATGTTGATCTTATTCATGTCAGCCTTGACGAAGTGACGTGAGCCTTGAAGATATGATCCTTGACGTGAGCTTTGAAGTCTTGGTTGATCTGTTGCCTAATAATTTGTTAACCTAATCAATTGATGACATGTTTGTATTCCACGGAAGACTAACAGCGAAAAGCCGAAGTGTACCGACGTAGAAACCCGCAGGGTAATCTAAGAGCGAAGCTACGTTGTACGACGACGTTGGCAGCGAATGCAGAGGAAAAAGTTTGCAGCGATAAGCTGAACTATACCGACGTAACAACCCGCAGGGTAATCTAACACCGAACGCACGTTGAACAATTGGCCAGTACGGTGGGTGATGTTGTTTTTGCTGTCGTTTTACTTTCGTACCTATTTGTTGGCTGCACTGCGCTTGTACAGGGTGCACCCAAAAGTAAAAAAAGTTTTGTGTGAACAAAATTATGCTACAGTGTGAACATAACAGGTTTAAACATTTTAAGCTGCTCTGCACTAAATGAGAGAGTCATTAAGTAATTTGCTCGAAAATATGAGAAAAAATATTATTCTATGACTTGACATTGACTCATGATATTTTTGGTTCCTCTAGAAATGTATTTACTGAACAAAACAGGAAACACTTCCACAGCAGCCTACTACCAACACTACCACTAAGCAGTAACAGTTACAAATGAAAAGAAAAGCAATGAAATAATTGAATACTTGATGTACTTGATGTACGCGGTAGAGTGTACTTTTTATTTTATGAATATGTACTCATTTATAGGAATTCTCGTTCTTATTGAGTGCAAAATCTAAATGTTTTGTTTTTCTCAGTAATCGAATACCATGATATTCGATAGTCATTCATTTTAAGCTTAGAGTACAATAATGCTGAAACTCGAAATAATAATAAATAATAATAGGAAGGTGTTGGTTGGTCTGTCGCTTATAACATTTATATGTACACTAGCTGAAATACCCGGTAGGTCCTGGCTGCATCCCCACCCAACCCCAACCCAACTGACCTCACCACCATTGACCCAAAAACTGTAGCCTAAATCCTCGGGGGCAAATCTTGTACAATGGTTAACATCTGATCAAAATCAGTCCAGTAGTTTTCAAGATTAGCGTCTTCCATTGAAAAATTAAAGTTACCTTTTTATGTAATAAAATAATATTATAATAATAATACAATAATAATAATAATAATAATAATAATAATAATAATAATAATAATAATATTCGGCGCGACAGATCATTGCGGTCCAAGGCCTAGCTTGTCGCAACCATTTGTGTTGAGCATGTATATTTTTTCACACAAATGGAGGGACCTACAATTTAATGCCGGATCTGAACGGCGAATTGAGAAGCTTTCCGTAACAGCTTATTACTATCGGACGTTTGTCAGACTTTCGCGAGATGTGAAAAATACTTTTTGGTGTTACTGGGATTCAAACCACGAACCTCCTGCCCAGAAGTCACTGCTCTTATCCACTGAGCCACGGCGCCACTTTTATATAATAGTAAAGATAGGTGAACATGAATTTTAAAATCATCATAATACACTGCGGTTCACTAGATTAGAAGCAGACAATTTTGAGTGTTTTTTTTTAATGTAAACATGTTCAAGGGGCTTGCACCCTTATAATGCTTAGCACGGCGTGGGAGTTCGGAAATTAAGGAGAGGATTAAGGTGATATGTCTATGCACATGTGTCTTGAACGACTGTAGATCATACAAATGCGGAAACACAGAGTCGAGCAATTCATTCCACATAATTATTGGATAAATAAGGAATTTTTGAATTGGTTGTACCATCCGATGATAGGTCTAATAATAGACCCGTGAGCTCGAGTTAAGGCACGGGTATTTCGGTTGGGTTGGAGGATGGGCGGAGGAATGCATCTGGATATTTCTTTTGAACACCGTTTATGAAAAAAGCGATAAAACAGTGACAATCAGGAAACATTTATACGATCTTCAAGCGATTCGATTGTTTTCGCGATATTAACGTCACCAATAAGTTTTATCGCGCGGTTCTGAATTATGTCGAGTAGATGCAATGTGTACATATGCTCCCAACCAGACAATACAGTTGTATTCAAGGTGTATATGCCTTCTAAATAGTACCCAGGTCTGAGGGAGTGAAGTGCATCTTGCACCGTTTTAGGAAACCTAAACATTTCGCAGCATTCTTACCGATGGCGAATATGTGGTCATTCCAATGAAGATTGTCGTTGACGCACGTACCGAGTATTGCGAGTTTTTCAGTTTCTTTAATGATCATTGATCTAATTATGGATAAAAGTTTGGGGTTTAAAATACGCTTAGACGACAGAACACAGCATTGGGGTTTGGAAGCGCTAAATTCTACTATATTGTGTAGTCCCCGCCTTGCTATGCCGTCAAGGTCAGAATTTAACGTTCTTGACATACGTTGTTGTTTGAGTTCCACTTCAGATAAAGAGGGGCGTGCAGAAAGCGCGAACTCATATGAAAAGCTAAGAGTGCTTTCGTCAGAGAAAAAATGAATTGGGTTAGAAGTATCGAATAGGAGATCATTAATGAAAATGAGAAAGAGTGTCGGAGACAAAACAGAGCCTTGGGGAACACCGGCGTTTATTCACTGAACACTGGATTTAAAACCGTCCAATATGACCTGAATTGAAAGATCAGAAAGGTAGTTACTAGTACAAACAAGCAGGGTCTTATCAATTCCATAGTTAATTTTCGACAAAAGAGCTTAATGCCAGACTCTGTCAAATGCCTTAGAGATATCGAGTGCAACAACTTTACTTTTACCAAATTGGTGAATAGTGTGGTTCTAGATATGCTAAGGTCGCTAAGGATTTCACGTGATTCAAGGTATTGGATAAGATTACGATTGATCAACGTTTCCATGACTTTAGAAAGTTTGGATGTTAGCGCAAATGGTCGATACGAGGAAAGAGATGACGGTTCGCCTCTTTAGGAACAGGCTGGACAAAGGCTGTTTTCTGGGAAGACTCCAGAAGAATAAGAGAAATAAAAAAGTCTGCGCAGTGGTAATGGGTTGAAGAAAACCTTTTCAAAACTATAGCAGGAATACCACCAGGCCTCTGACATTCTATGCTATAATCTACCGAAGATTTATATTTTAAGTTTGTAACAGACCATTGTTGTATTTCATTATATAAATAAATTATTTAAACACACATCGAAGCAATCGTTATTTCCCGAATACAATATCAATCAATCAAGAGTTTTATTGATGCACAATTGAACATTATATTGATGCAGTTTTTGTTATTATAATTATATCACATTAAACATTAAAGTACAATTAACAAAATAAAAATAATGTATAAAAAATTCTACTGAAATAGTTAATAATTTATGTCGATGGGAAAATCATCGTCGTTCGTATCAACATCAACAGGCATAGGCGCACGCGCATTTGCATAGATATATAAAATAATAGTTGATATTTTTTTGTGTATAAATAACCGCTTAGATGCTTAACCTATTTAGGTACTAAAACATAGTTTTTTTGTCATCCGTTTTCAGAGTTAAGCTACTTTATAATAATACCATATTTACACTCATAAATATTAAGATTTGTTATTGTATTTGTTTATCATTAATTCTGTTAAAATAATTAAATAAAAAGTCAGTCGATTAACACCAATATTGCTATGTCTTTTTCTGTCTTTAGTATCAGACTATGGATAAAAAGATTAGGTCGAGTCTGCTATTGAGCGGAGTCTTCAGGACGTGGCAACCGTCGAGCTTGAGTTGGGCTCTATCGCCACCGTTGTCTGTGTGACGAGGCTAGAATTTAAGTTTGTCACTGGTGTTGGCGGCTGGACCGACGATTGTTCGGATAGTGTTGTCGTTGAATTCGCTTTTTGGTTGGGGAACAAAACCGAGTATGGTGGCGGAGGATCAAGTTCCTCATAGTTCGGTGGCGCTGAAGACTGGTGATCAATGCTGCTGTTGCCATTAACGCCACTGCTGCCACCATGCTGCGTCGTAGAATCTCCGTCATTTTGGCCAGACTGTGAAGCTGAAGCTGAAATGGCAAACATTTATTTTGTTAATATAGTATGAAATAGAAAAATAGTTACAAATTACAGGAAACAAAAAGTGTATGAGCTACAGAAACTTAAAAAAGTATTTGTAGTTCCACCTAAAAAACATAGAAAGGTGGTACTCATACGCCCCGTTCATTTGGAATAATACATACGTAGTCGTACTTTTACTTTTGACTCAAATACACGTATCATTATATCTTTGCATCAAATCTGATTTATATTGTTACGAGATGTATCCGCGACATGGTCTACGGAGACAAGTCAAGAGAGTACACGGATCGAAGCGTTTTTATCGTTTTTAAAAATGTTTTTCAAGATAATTCCTAGGTAAAGCCGAGATTTTTTGTGTGCGTAAAACTATTTCTGTTTATGTTGCGAAATTCCTGCAATAAATTCTAACGTCAATAACTTTTTTCAGTTTAAGGATTGCCTTTTATTTAATTCTTTTCAATCTATTAAAATTTGAGGAGATGGAGGTATTCTATGAGTTTGAGTTTCCATTTTTCGATTTAAATACTCAGAATAGTGAACATCGAGTAGTCTCAACGATAACCAATATCTCTACTTCCCTTGACTTCAAAGTTGTTTGAAAGATTGATTTTTTTAAGCATCTCAAATCAATCGTAGAATCAAGAAACCTAATCCCAAGTCACCAGTTTGGATTTCGAAGCAAGCATTCCACAATAGAAGAAGTACACAGAATAACAACTGAAATCGAAAGAGCATTAGACGAAAAAAAATTTTGTTCTGCAATCTTCTTAGACGTAGCACAGGCTTTCAATAAATTATGGCATGAATGAGTGAGAAATAAATTAAAAGTGTACAACATCGCGCTTCTTTCGTATGAAACAAGAAAACTGTTACTCCAAGCTAGTACAGATCAAAGCCGGAGTTCCTCAAGGAAGTGTCGGGCTTCTGTTATACCTCCTCTATACCAAATATCTACCAACAACACCCTTTACCAAGACGACTGCAACCTTAGCCGACGACACGGCAATATTAGCAGTGGAAAACTTAACGCTAGAATCTACGCAAAAACCTCAAGCAGCTGCAGATCAAATCGTCTGGTGGACTCAAAGATGGCAAATAAAACTTAAGTCAAGCAAATCTGTACATATTGACTTAACAAATAAAACTATCTCGTACTTTCCTTTAGAAATATCAGGCACGACATATGCTAATACAGCGAAGTACTTAGGTATGACCCTAGATTCCAAGATTCGCTGGACATAAAAAATAAAAAAAATAAAAGATAATTAGACATTAAATGGCGAAAAATGGAATGGCTTTTAGGCAGGAAGTCAGCGCTATCAATTAATAACAAAATTCTTTTATGTAACCAGGTCCTAAAACCAGTGTAGAACTATGGTGCCTTACATTGGGGATGTCCCAGCCAAACCAACAATGCAGTCATCCAACGCTACCAGAATAAAGTCCTTAGAATTATTGTGAATGCTCCATGGTACATCAGAAACAGCGGTACTCATCGGAACCTAAGGATTCCTACCGTTTTTGAAGAAATCAACTCTAGGGCCAAGGCACACGAGGAAAGACTCCAGGAGCATGTGAACGAGGAAGCAAACGTATATGGCGTGAGACAATTGAAACGTGCAAGACCGTTAGACCTTGCTAGGCAACCGGAAATTGCATCACTGAACACATAGGTAGAAAGTAGTTATAGAGCGACAACAACGAGTGAAAAGAGGCGCTCGAAGTGAACTTAACCTCCAACGCTTCGGATATCAAGTTCATTCAACATCTATAACGGGCTCCGACAAGGCGACGGAGTGGCCTGCATCCTCTTCAACCTGGTGTTGGAGAAAGTGATCCAAGACCCTGACGTAACGGTGAGAGGAATAATCCTCTATAAGTCCATTCAGATACTGAGAATACGCAGACGACATTGACATCGTTTGTAGAAACCAAAGAGCTGTGCAGGAAGCTTTCATCCAGATCGAGCAGGCGGCACGAAATCTAGGGCTCCACATAAATGAGAGCAAAATAAAGTACATGGTGGCCACGTCTTCGAGTAGAAGATCCAATATTGGTCCCTGAATTAAAATAGTGGAGCGCGAATTTTAAGTAGTGAAACCCTTTACCTATCTCGGGTCAACTGTAACAGCCGATAATAGCATGGAACCAGAAATACGCGGACGGTTGCTCCAAGCCAACAAAGCCTACTTTAGTCTGTCAAGACTCTTCAAGTCCAGGAATTTAACCACAACATCCAACCTGCTGTTGTATAAGACAATGATCATACCAGTACTTACATCTGTGACTTGGGTGGTTAGCAAAAAGCATTCTGACCGATTAGCCGCGTTTGAGAAAAAGTCTTACGGAGAATTGTTGGCCCCGTATGTAAGGAAGGACGATTCCGGAGACTCTATAATGATGGGATCTACGAGCGTTACCGCCATGTGGATATCGTGAAGAGAATAAAGCTCGGTAGGCTCCGGTGGGCAGGACACCTAGCTCGCATGAGCGAAGAGGATTCTGCTCGGAACGTCCTTTGCGGTAGGATTTATGGATCACGACAGCGAGGCTGGCTAAGCCTACGCTGGAAGGATGGCGTAGACCAAGACCCCTAGAAATTAGGAATGTCAAACTGGATGACATCGGCTTGAAATCGGGACCGGTGGAGAGATTTTTGGCGGGAGGCCAGGACCGGACACCGATTGTATTGGCAAATATGATGATGATGATGAAAGAATGTATTAAGGCTGATTCCGAAACGAAGACTTATTTCAGACTTATTGACTTATTTATCGCCATCTTAAGTCAAGTCATCCGAATTTATTCCATATACTTACTTAAAATAAAAATTGTGTGTCAGTCACACATCTTTGTAATTTTGAAAACCAAATTAGTTTTTTTTGTAAGACACAGCTATAAAATAAGTCACCTCGCATCACGTAAAATTTATTGACCCAATTCTTTCTTTTTGTATTGAGCATAAGTGTATGTAAAAAAGTAAGTTTTTCGGGTACAATATTTTATTTATGCGTGTAAAAGGTGGTTGCAAAGAATCTGAAACTAAATTATACACGCGGGCGCTCAGAAGAGTTCTGAAACTGTGCTTCGCATAAAATTACTGCTCTCTGTGACGTGTGAAAGTTCTTTAAAAATAACTTTAAAAAAGTTGAGACAATCATGATTCTGGTCTGTGTGTGTTTGTGTACTCAACCTCACTATGTAGAGACTTACCCCATAACCCACAAATAAGCAAGGCTCCGCCGCACAGAAGCATGCCCAGCATCAGATATCCCCATGGCCCGTATTTCGAAAGATCACTGTTAAGTCCTGATCGCGTAGAATTACGCTTGCTAGGTCCCGAGGAACCATCTGTTGTATTGCCGTAGCCAACTGTTACCGGATCATTTCCACTATTCGTTCCACCGTTGACAGAAGTGGCATTCTTTTCCATAGATTTTGAAACGACTTTTGTCAAAGTAGTTGTACTATTTACCCCAGTTACGTCAGAAGGAAATGCCGTCGATGATATCCCTGCTGCGTTAGTTGTTGCACTGCCATCTGTAGCCGCTGTTGGCATCGTTGGCGCATCGAAGGCAAACAAATTGCGGAAAATTTCAATTGCCCAATGCTCCCAGATATCACTCTCAGTGTTATCGTCAATTTTCTTGCGTTTCCAACACATTTTGTAATCTTCGTCACTGTCATATTCGTTGCTGTAGGGACAGTGCCGAATACCGTCACATACTAAGTCCTTCGAGATGCACAGCAGAGGCTCCAGGCTAAAAGGAAAAAGGCAATTAATTTGCATAATTTGTATTATAAATAAAAGCAATGGCTTACCCGATTTTCAAACACGGATGCTTGTTTGTCTGCTGACAAGCAACTCCCTTGCCCAAAACTGTTACCATCAGTTTTGAATCCAACGAATTGTAACTGCGCTCCCACACGATGCGCAAACGTCCCTGAAATAACCGAACTGGATCTTCCATATCGATGGATGTGTCTTCCAATTGGCAAGGATCAACTCGCCAGGATGGCTTAAGTGGGTCGAGAGAACTGAACTATAGAGACAAAAAATAAATATAGACATACAAATTTAATTTAAGTTAACAATTTTGTTGCGTTTAATTTTTTATTTTTGCTTTTTTTATTGTCATATACAATTTCGCTCCATTTGAGGGGGAAATGCAATAATCTGAAGCAAAATTTCAATCAGTATGCACAAGCTGTGTTGATTATCAAACGATTGAACTGATGCCAACAATTATGCATGAAATAGTATGGTATACCTGTGGCAATAATTAACTTATTTTCTTACTGTTTGCTGCGGAAAAAGTATTTAATACACTAATCACGTAAGATCGTTATACTGCGTCGACTAAAATAAACTCAAATGCGGTTATTTATTTGCTGGTTACAATCGTCAGAGCGTAACAAATTCCAAAAATTTAAGCGCCAATAGAGACAATAATTGCTTTATTACAAAAAACTAATTTACTTTAACTTATTAAATTACATTCTTATAAACACAATTTAGCTGATTGAGTATTAACTAACGAAATACTTGTATATGTTACCCAAATTATAACAAATATACCCATTTGTTATAATTTTGGACGCTTGCTGTCGTTTCAAAATTTTAAAAGTTAGAAGTAGCACGTTTCAATTTTCAGTGGAGTATTTGAAGTCAAAGTGGGCGCCGTGGCTCTACTGGTTAGTACGTTGGACTTCTAAGCAGGAGGTCCGTGGTTTGAATTCCAGTAACATCATAAAGTAACAACTTTTCACGAAAATTTTCTCAATTTGCCTTTCAGATACGGCATCAAATTGTAGGGTCCCATTCCATTTGTGTGCGAAAAATTTAACACACACAACACGAATTGTTGCGAGAAGATAGGGCCTTGTAGCGCCAAATATTACTATTTATTGTTACTATTTGATTTAAAATGGGAGTGCATTTTTGAGGCATTCTTCTTTTGGAGAGAGTGAAATTGAGAGCGTTAAGAGAGTGCGACATGATGATTAATTTCCGACTGTCCACTACGCAGTACCGATATCCGATATCCAGTACACAAACCACTATATGCTTTTAAGGGTCTTTTGGTAGACTTTCGGGAGTCATTTGTGGAGTTTAGGTCTTTTGTGGGTATTTTGGGAGTGTTTTTGAAGGTCCTTTGGAAGTCTTTTAGGGTATTTTTTTGGTATTTTAATATTTTTGAGTGTTTTAGAAGGTTTTTCGGAAGTCTTTCGGTAGTCAGTCTGGGGTTCTTTTGAGAGACTTTTGGTAGTACTTCAGGAGTCTTTTGGGAGGTCTTTAGAGGTTCTTTTGGGGGTATTACGGAGTCTTTTAGAAATGTTTTTGGAGGTCTTTTGTGAGTGTTTTAGGAAGTTTTTTAGGGGTCTTTGAGGGCCATTTGGTAGTCTTTTGGAAGTCTTTTGAGGGTCTTGTGGGAATTTTTTGTGGGTTCTTTGTGGGTTTTTTGACAGTATTTTGGGGAATCTCTTGAGGGTATTTAACCTCTTATCTTCTACTACCAGAACGTAAGACCCGTGATGTTCTGCGCTAATCTCATGCCATCCCATTCGATATATATGCCTTGATTGAAATCAATCTTATCCCGGACATAAAGAACCAGATCTTACCAGCCCTACAAGATACTCTGCCTGTCGAGGCGTCTTGCTAGCCATCCACAATGACCTTGACCCATCTCTAATCGCTATTTCTTCGTCTTCTAATAATATCATCCTCGATTTCGTTTCAATAAAAATAACACTCCCCAGTAGGTCTCTCTACGTAATGTGTTGTTATATTCAACCGGCCCAACCTATCGAATCCTACCAACTTGCTATCGACGCCATTGACCAAATAATCGACTCATCTGACTCCCTTGACGACATCCTTATTTTCGGCTACCTTAATTTGCCTCAACTTCATCGCTTCAAAACCTAACTCAACTAAGGAATGTCTCTTCGTAGATCGGCTTACAGACTCAAGTCTAAGCCTACTACATGGGTAGGCAATTAGACATTATCTTCACAACTGATCCCATTGACTCATCTGTCTCGCTATCTCTATCGACTATTGATAATTTTAATTTTAATTTGAAAAATTTAGTGTTCGCTTCAGGTCCTTCCTATCGTCCACATTTTTGGCAACCCCTGGAGTCCCACAAGGCAGCCATCTAGGCCTCCTTCTCTTCATCCTAACTACAAATGGTCGTAAAATATTCCGTCCTCTCAATTTATGCTGATGATACCAAATTTTTCAAACCCATTTCTTCCCCACAGGACTACTATCTCCTTAAACAAGACCTAGACAATTTTTCAACCTGGTGCCCTAAAAAGTTCTTAGATCTCAATTTCTCCAAATGCCAATCTATTACCATATTACGTAAGTGCAACAAGCCCCCTCCCAGACATTACCTTCTCTACGGTCAACCCATATCCCACGTGCAATGGATTCGTTACCTTTAGATTTCTTAGATTTTAGATTTTTAAATTTTTTGGGCGTCTCTACACAACTCGATTATTAACCAAACCCACGTAATCTACGATGCCTGCCTCTCTTCTATCAACCGACACACCGCACCATGTACGGCTCTAATGAACCAATCTCCCGTATGCTGCAAAATAATTAACTTAACCACTTAACGTTTTCAATTTTAACCACAGCGCTCCCTGCACTAAACCTGATCTCCTCCGCCATTTCCCCTAACTTTATATGATAGCTTTAAGTCTTAGTCTTAAGTCTTAGTTTTAAGTTTTCAATTATATTAGCTTTAGGTTCTAGCTTGCAATAAGCCAAATAAATGGGGCACTTGCAAAAAAAAAATTAAATTAAAAATTAAAAAAAAATTAAAATTTTGGAATGTTTTGGTGGTCATTGGTAAGACTTTTGGGAGTCTTTTAGGACGTTTTTAGATGCTCTTTTTTGGGTATTTAGGGTTCTTTTGGGATTGTTTTGGGGTCTTTTTGGAGATTTTTTGGGGGTCGCAGTTTCTGATATTAAAATATAATTTATAAAAGATTGAAAAAATATTTTATACATTTTACGAGTACGGATTGTAAAAGACAACAACAATGCTTCATAATAAAACATCGGCTATAGTTCTCACCCAAATTTTGGATTCGTGTATCTAAAGTATTTTTTTTTATTAAGAGCACCCAAATTTGTTTTTATTTTTAAAAACAGCTTGTCTTTCAAAAAAAAAGAAGAAGAAAAAACATCGTGCAAATATCCTTCACAGAAGTTCCTGAACGAGTAAATGCGCTGAACGCAATGAAATAGTATTTTGTAAAGGTGAAATGACAAACAAACTGCAGTTAACTTTGCGCATAGCCCAAAGACATATTTAATAAAACTTAAAATGTTTCGTGTAAATTCTCTAATCGGGGAACACAATGTGCAGTTTGAATAAAATCGGGTAAATTTTTTAAAATTTTTGTTAGGGACGGGGGGCTCCGGGGTTAGATCCCCGGGACCCGATCACTTCCAAATTTTTACAAAAAGTGTTCTCGTTCGGAGATACACATGCGTATAAATTTGGAAGAAAATCGGGTAAATTTTGTAAACAATTTGTATGGATGCCTAACGACCCCGGCACCAAAGAAAAACGCTTTTCGGCATTCTGGAACATTCCGAGTTTTTAGGAAATGGTCTCGAATGCACTTATTGTTTTGAGAGATATTATTATTCAATGTCAAAAGAACACTTGTTGTCAATTAAACTAATTTTTTTTCACAACAAAATGAAAGCAAGTTATGTAATCATAAAAAAGGACAGATTTTTTAATCCTCTAATGTGCCCGGTAAAAGCAGAAAAAATTAATAATTATTCGATTTACTCGTTAAAAACTTCATTTGTATAATTTACTAGTTGGTAACCCCGGCTTAACCTGGGACCCGCCGACACCAAAATCTTAAATAACAGGCGTTGTCTGGCTGCCCCTCACAATCCTACTTTCAATCAAACTGACTGAATAGCTATTATTATCAAACTGAATAGGGCAGTTTTTTAGTTTTTCCCGAATTTTCTAGGTTTCTATAATCTTTCACGGACTATTACGAATATTTTTAAAAAATGAGTCAAATCGGTCCAGCCGTTTAGCCTTGAAAAGGTAACAGACAGACAGAGTTACATTCACAATTATTATATTAGTATGGATGTTTACGTGTTATTCACGTTGTCACAAACTACTTCCACGACTACACCCAGTTAATAAAAAGATTTTATCTAATTTGTTAGTCCAAGGTAAAAAAAAAGTTTAAACAACAAACTGATGATTGTTTCTTGATTTGCTATGCATTCGTGCAAATTATTGGAGATAAGAGTATTGGAGATAAGAGTAAACGTAACTGCATTAATATTCACGTTTACGCGCAAAAAAACGTTTGTTATGAGGCACCACTTTTTCGCAGGTATATCACATAAGACACGCCCAAACTACTTTATCTCGAAACGAGTTTAAAATTTCAATCAGTCTCCGAAAATGGGGGAACAGGAAAAAATCGTGCATCAATCCATCTGAAATTTGCATTTCACAACACTTTCATTAATAATGCAAAGTCTAAACTCAACTCATATCAAAGTTTTAACTGAAAAAGAAATGTACGAGTACTTTGTGTGATCGATGTGATCATGATTGACTTGAACGCATTATTTTATACACCTCTATAAGCCACCAATAGAATTAGGTGGTAGACCTAAAAAAATTACAGATTATAATAATTATTGTTAATTTGATATAACGCACCCAAAAACTTTGGCTACCGATTATAAGTATAAAGTATTTGTTTTCGCTTCTTCTTCGGCTGATATGTGATTTTGCTTCTGTGGGCGGCTTACACAGATGACACTTTTGTTTTATAACGTCTCTTATTGTTGTCTCTGAAACCTACGTGACTAAATTTGTTATGCTGCTATAATCTGCTGATAATATGCCAATAAATAAAACAAATAATTAATTTTTCCTCTTCGACCTAGGAACTCCAGACAAAATATTTAGAGGCGTAGTTGTAATACAGTAGAATCTTGTTAAATCAGACCGGTATAATATAATTTAGTCAAAAATAGTAAAAAAAATAAAATCAGTCTTTGAATACAAAAGGTCAATAATAACGATCATATTTGGCTCTTGAACCGGTGTCCGGTCTGGTGGGAGGACAGCAAAAAATCTCGATGCCATCCAGTTTGACATTCCTTAACTCTGGGCATCCTGGTCTACGCCATCCTTCCAGCGTAGGCTTGGCCGGGCTCGCTGTCGTGTTCCATAAATCCTACCGCAAAGGACTTTCCGAGTAGGATCCTCATCGCTCATGCGAGCTAGGTGTCCTGCCCACCGAAGCCAACCCAACTTAATCCTCTTCACGATGTCGATATCGCGGTAACGCTCGTAGATCTTATCAACACAGAGTTTCCGGAATCGTCGTTCCACACATATGGGGCCAAAAATTCTCCGTAAGACTTTTCTCTCGAACGCGGCTAAGAGGTCAGAATGCTTTTTGCATTGCACCCAAGTCTCGGATCCATATGTAAGTACTGGTATGATCATGTACTTACACACCAGCAGCTTGGATTTAATGGTTAAAATCCTCGACTTGAGGAGTCTTGACAGAAAAAAGACTAGGGCTTTGCTGTCTTTGAGCAACCGTACGCATATTTCTGGTTCCATGCTCTTATCGGCTGCTCAGTTGGCCCAAGATAGCTCCAGAATTTCACTACTTCAAATTCGCGCTCCACTATTTTAATTGAGAGACCAATGTTGAATTTTCTACTCGCAACCGTGGCCACCCTGTACCTTGTTTTGCTCTCATTTATATGCAGCACCATATTTCGTGCCGCCTGCTCGATCTGGATGAAAGCATCCTGTGCGGCTTTTGGGTTTCTACCAACGATGTCAATATCGTCTGCGTAATTCAGTATCTGAATGGACTTATAGAGGATTGTTCCTCTCGACGTTACGTCAGAGTCTTGGATCACTTTCTCCAACGCCAACGTTGAAGTGGACGCAGTCCAGTCCATCGCCTTGTCGGAGCATGAATTGCTTGGTGTATTGCGGGACGTCTTGTTTTAATCAGCTCCGTTCGGATAACATCTGATCCTGGGGCCTTATTATTTTTGAGCTGATTTATCGCTCTGCTTACTTCGTCTATGAGTGGTGGCGACAGTATAGTGTGGTCTTTGGCCATTGGCGGTGCCTCAAATTCCTCAGTCTTTATATTTGTCTTCGCGTGCCCGCACCACTCTTGCGTACAGTTGCTAGCATATATTCGTCATCGAACCAGGCGATCCGATCTCTACGACTACTGCCCTAGATGTAGTCAGCAGTACTAATGTCAATTTTCTTAAAGCCCAAGATTTACTCTCCCTGGGGAAGTCTCTGTAGGTGCGTGAACGTTTATAAGACTTATGTTATTAAATCTGCCCCACCGATAAGTGTGCTTAGTCGTGCATTTACTGCTTTTGAGCCGATTCTTTTGCTGAATAGAAACCCCACCCCGAGCGAATGATGTCTTGCATGACCTGTAATATATGTCATATTCTGCTTTTGTAAGACACCTTTCCCCGTCCAACGCATCTCATGAATTACTGACCATAGATGTGCTTTAGGCACGTTAAAAATTCCTTCGAAATAAACAGTGAAGTATAATGAATAGCGTAAGAAGTGTCGGGCTCAAGGTTTTAGTTAAAGAACCTTAAAATATTGCTGAAAAAGTTTTGTTCTTTATAATTATTTGGCATGTATGTATTTCCTCATTTACGATTTTTGTTTGCAAAGTAGTTTGCAACTATCAACAAATTAGCCACTTATAATTTTCTGGACTACGATTAAAAAACACCTCTTCGACCCGCAATTAGTCTGAATTGGCTCAGCTCTACTGTAATTGCTGTACTGGTATCAATGGCAATGGCAATGGCAATGTCATGGACCGCCGATCGATTTGCTATTTTGTATTTGTGTGGACGCTAATCCAAAATGCAAATTCAAGGTTAAATATGTTCATAAGAAATGTCAGTGTGGTTATATTTCAATTAAAAAATAGAAAGTAATTGCGCTAATTCGACTACTTTAAAATAAATGAATAAGCACAACAAGAACGTTTTGAACTTAAACTACGTAGAGTTATTTTGTTCTTACTGCGATTATGTCTTATGTTATGATGGGATAACAAAATTATGTTATTATCGATTGTGTTTAAGGCATCACAAACATAAGAGGCTAGTGCTATGGGTAAGCACGAAAAAAAAAGACGATGTTCGACGGGTACAGGCTGCACAAAAGCTGTTGTCCAAATTCTTGAGATTTTTATACAAAACAATAATTATGACATCGTAGGTTTGTAGAAAACTTTTACAGAAGACAAAAAGAGATAAAGCGTACTAGCTTCTGTTGTGTGCTTAGTATTAAAGCTTATCACAGAATGTTGTAGCACAGAACGGAGGAACGAAAAATAACTCAATAAATTCACACATGCCCCTCCATTATTTGATTTAAGAAGTTTTCTAGCCAAGACTTGTCTACTTGTACATATTTGCGCTTATCTGAACTAATAATAAATATTTCAAATTGAATTTTAATGAATGGCGGTATATCGCGAAGTACTTTCAAGCGAAACCAGTTCACCTCCAGAACATCTGCGATTATTTGAAATTTATGTAGTCACAACCTGCACGCGAACTTAAGACGCTCAAATAACTCACAGAGAAGTTCATTGACATCAACGAAAACACTATGATTCAAGGTAAAATGAGATCATACAAAGCAGTTACTTTCAATAACAGATAGCATAATATTTCAGTTGATATGAAAGAATTCTGTATTATTATTAAGTTGTACAAAAACAAAGCTCGATCTGTGTACTTAAAATATATCTACTCATACTCATGCCTATGCTTAGCAGCGATGCTGCCTAATTAATCATTATGTACAAGTAATAACAAATAAATTTTAATTCTGACAAACAAAACAAAAAACAACGCATAAAATTACAATTTTTTATGTATTTTTCACTAATCGGAGATACCCATGTGTGCAAAGTTTGAATAAAATCGGGTTTAATTTTGAAAAAATTGAAAAATTGAAAAATATGGGAACCCACCGACCCTGAGCCCGATCACTTCAAAATTTTTATAGAAAATGTTGTCATCGGATATACACATAAATGCAAAGTTTGAATAAAATCGAGCTTTAGGCAGTGAGTTAAAATTGATCACAAGATTCCACCAGCCAGCCAGCGAAAATGTTGTTATGTTGAAAGCATTTGAAACTTTGATTGAAATTTATATTTATAGAAATTTTTAACTTTCCCTTAAAAAAACAAAAATGTATCATATAAACTTACTATACTCAGAGGACATGATCTTGCCGCTGTAACCGAGAAATTTATCTTCTTCATGATGTTCATGTCGTTAATATTTTTTCCTATGCTTCCACCAAATGTCCCTCTTCCATTTTCAATTTTTTCCGTTCCCGCACTGTGATGATGTGTCTTTCGGATTTTCGGTCGTATTAACCGTACAATAAACCCATACGATTCGGGTGCACTTAAAATTCGTTTGCAAGAAGATGTCGTCGAATTCGACAACAAAATGCCTGAATTGAATTCCAGAATTAGACTAGACTCTTTGCCATCACTCTCAATGAAACGCTCCTGGTGTTCACTGCAGATAGGCTCGAAATTTGGGTTTGTCAAAACGTCAATATCTAGGGAAGAAAAACGAAATAATAGAAAATTAACAGCGTATTAATAGTAGAACAAAAAGTACTCTAAATGATTGAATTGTCTGGTGCAAACATAATATTGAACCTGACCCTGTAAATCATTCGGTTTTCTTGTGTTTTTTTACTTATTGTCCAATTTTACAATTACTTCAGAAAACAAATAGCTCAACAATAAGGGCAACAGAACTACCAAACATCAGATGAGTATTCTGTTTCAACTTCATAACAAAAGATATATTTCTGAATGTCGTCTACTTTAAAAATATCTTAATATCGTCGAAGTTAAAAATAAAATAATTAGAGGAATTATCAGCGATTAGCGATGGAATGGTTAGAGAAAGTGATAATTAATAAATCGACCATGGCGACAATCATTAGAAGACAATAATTTAATAATATTGATTTATTTTGAAAGCTGTTTTAAAAACCTGTTTATTGGTTAAAAGTGAACACAAATAAAAAATCAACTTTTGTTTTAGTTTACTTTTCAGGAAAAAGGGTCCGTGCGTAACAGAAAAACAAAAACAAGTGTATATAAATATATATATATATATTTTTATATATATATAAAAACAAACGATAAAAATTCATAGGTTAAACAGAAGAGTTAGGTAAAATTAGCATCACAGGGTGTCCCCTAATTCGTCAAGGATAATTTGGGAAATGATTCTTGGATATATGATAGGAAAAGAATGTTTTTCCTCAGTAAGGGTATATCTTCAATGTTGACTTGATTTATTGGGTATTTAATAAAAGGCCTACTTTGGTGTACCCTGACCCATGTTAACGACAATTGCTCTGGTAGCAACTTTATTTAGGACTTTATTTTTAGAAGAAATTCTAGCCGTTTAAATAAAGTTAATATCTTGTTTGAGTATTCAGATATCCAACTTCCATGGTATTCAATGTTCCAGTTTTCTTGCCCATTATAATTTTTACTTTTGGGGAAATTTTATCCAGAAAATGAGTAATAAACATAGAGTTTTACTACTTTTTAAATTCTCTATATTAACTTCACTTGCCCGTGGGTCGATCGTCGGTCGTCTGTCGTCTGTCGTGGAATCTTGCGATCAATTTTGAACCCACTTCCCAAAACCCGATTTTATTGAAATTTTGCACACATGTGTATTTCCGGAGACAACACTTTCTATTAAAATTTGTGGCCCGTCGGGCTACGGGGTCGGGGGCTCCCATACAAATATTTTACAAAATTTTACTCAATTTTCTTCAAATTTTATACACGTGTGTATCTCAGATGGACAAAACTTTTTGTAAACATTTTGGAGACCCCGGGCCCCGGGTTCGTGGGACCCAATAAAAAATTTTTAAAAAAATTAACCCGATTTTCTTTAAATTTTATAAACGCGTGTATCTCCGATAGACAACACTTTTTGTAAAAATTTTGTAGACCCCGGGCCCCGGGGTCGTGGTTCCCCAAGATTTTTTTAAAAAAATTAACCCGATTTTATTGAAATTTTGCACACATGTGTATTTCCGGAGACAACACTTTCTATTAAAATTTGTGGCCCGTCGGGCTACGGGGACGGGGGCTCCCATACAAATATTTTACAAAATTTTACTCGATTTTCTTCAAATTTTATACACGTGTGTATCTCAGATGGACAAAACTTTTTGTAAAAATTTTGGAGACCCCGGGCCCCGGGTTCGTGGGACCCAATAAAAAATTTTTAAAAAAATTAACCCGATTTTCTTTAAATTTTATAAACGCGTGTATCTCCGATAGACAACACTTTTTGTAAAAATTTTGTAGACCCCGGGCCCCGGGGTCGTGGGGCCCGAAATTTTTTTTAAAAAAATTAACCCGATTTTCTTCAAATTTTATATACGTATCTATCTCCGATGGAAAACACTTTTTGTACAATTTTGGAGACCCAGGGTCATTGGGCCCCAAATTTTTTTTTTAAAAATTAACCCTATTTTTTTAATATTTTATATATGTGTCTATCTCCGATGGACAACACTTTTTGTAAAAATTTTGTAGACCCCGGGCCCCGGGGTCGTTTTTTTAAAAAAATTAACCCGAGTTTTTTAAATTTTATATATGTGTCTATCTCCGATGGACAACACTTTTTGTAAAAAATTTGTAGACCCCGGGCCCCGGGGTCGTGGTTCCCCAAGATTTTTTTAAAAAAATTAACCCGATTTTATTGAAATTTTGCACACATGTGTATTTCCGGAGACAACACTTTCTATTAAAATTTGTGGCCCGTCGGGCTACGGGGACGGGGGCTCCCATACAAATATTTTACAAAATTTTACTCGATTTTCTTCAAATTTTATACACGTGTGTATCTCAGATGGACAAAACTTTTTGTAAAAATTTTGGAGACCCCGGGCCCCGGGTTCGTGGGACCCAATAAAAAATTTTTAAAAAAATTAACCCGATTTTCTTTAAATTTTATAAACGCGTGTATCTCCGATAGACAACACTTTTTGTAAAAATTTTGTAGACCCCGGGCCCCGGGGTCGTGGGGCCCGAAATTTTTTTTAAAAAAATAACCCGATTTTCTTCAAATTTTATATACGTATCTATCTCCGATGGAAAACACTTTTTGTACAATTTTGGAGACCCAGGGTCATTGGGCCCCAAATTTTTTTTTTAAAAATTAACCCTATTTTTTTAAAATTTTATATATGTGTCTATCTCCGATGGACAACACTTTTTGTAAAAATTTTGTAGACCCCGGGCCCCGGGGTCGTTTTTTTAAAAAAATTAACCCGAGTTTTTTAAATTTTAT
Organism: Nephrocerus scutellatus; assembly: GCA_947095585.1. Classification (NCBI taxonomy): domain Eukaryota; kingdom Metazoa; phylum Arthropoda; class Insecta; order Diptera; family Pipunculidae; genus Nephrocerus; species Nephrocerus scutellatus. The sequence continues at coordinate 101,792,721 of OX352762.1, read as the reverse complement.
ATATGTGTCTATCTCCGATGGACAACACTTTTTGTAAAAAATTTGTAGACCCCGGGCCCCGGGGTCGTGGGGCCCCAAAATGTTTTTAAAAAAATTAACCCGATTTTCTTCAAATTTTATATACGTATCTATCTCCGATGGACAACACTTTTTGCAAAAATTTTGGTGGCCGGGGTCTTGGGGCCCCATATAAATTTTTCAAAAAAATTAACTCGACTTTCTTCAAATTTTATACAACTGTGTATCTCCGATGGACAAAATTTTTTGTAAAGTTTTTGGAGTGAACGGGCCCTGAGGCCTGAAGGGTGCTCACATACATTTTTTAAAAATTAGCTCGATTTTCTTCAAATTTTAAACACATGTGTATCACTGATGGACAAAACTTTTTGAAAATTTGTTGGAGTGATAGGGCCCCGAGACCCGTGTGGTGTCCATGTAAATTTTCTAAAAATTAGCCCGATTTTCTTCAAATTTTAACACATATCCATCTTCTATTAGAGAATTTACATGAAAAATTTTAATTTTTATGGGTTGTTTTTTTTCTTATGAACATAACAATAATAAAAAAAAATCGTTGACAAGAGTGCGGAAAAACGATTCTAGGCCAATTCCACTAACACAATTCCACTATACACAATTCTAGACACAATTCAATGCTAGTGGAATCGGCCGGTTACCGGAAAAACTTATAGATTATATAATGAACTGCATGGAGAAAATCTTTATCCATACCACCTTAGTACTGATAATAATAATAATAATAACATTCGGCGCGACAGACCGTTGCGGTCCAACGCCTAGCTTTTCGCGACCATTTGTGTTGTGCATTTATATTTTTGGACAAAAATGGAAGGGACGTACAGTGAGTTCACTATTCCCAGTGAGTTCACTATTCAAATCTCTTCGTTACTTTAAGATAGCGAACGAATTGATCTAGTTTCATCGACCGAAGTCCCGTTATTATATCCCTTCCAAAAACGTTCATCCGTAGTCTGGAGAAAGCAGGACAGCTACAAAATGTGTAGTTTTTTCTTCTTCCCCCAGGCAAAACTTTCATATTGGATCCAATATAAGTCTCAACTTGAACATATGACTTACAGTCGGGTTATGTCCTGTAAGTAAACCGACCATGCTCCGACAGTTCCTTCTGGATATTCCCAAAATGAACTTAGCGGTGTTTTTGTTTGGCCTATCCACAAACTGCTTGGCAGTTCTACATGTATTTATGGAGTACCAACGTTGTTCCTGTTCGGCTTCCATAAATCTTCGAATACCAATATTTAAGCTTGCCTGACTCAAGCCTAACATTGGTTCCGGACCAGTAGCAATATCGGAAGAACCACTTCTCGCAAATTGATTTCCTTTTATTCCTGTATGTCCCGTAACCCAGATAAAAATGACGAAATTCCATCTTGAAATAGAGTTCAATCTTCTCTTACATTCTACAACAATTTGCATTGACACAAAGTAATTTCAGTGCTGTCAATACATATTGCAAAATTTCGTGTTTGTATCTTATCTTTTAAGACATAGCCCAGTTGGCCACTTGTAAAAAAGCAAATATTTCTGTTTGAAAAAAAGTTAGGCATTTTCCAAGTGCGAATGGCTCCTTAGTAGGAATATCGGAAGAACCACTTCTCGAAAGTGCATCAGCAAATTGATTTCCTTTTATTCCTGTATGTCTCGGAACCCAGATAAAAATGACGGAATTCCATCTTGAAATAGAGTTCATTCTTCTCTTACATTCTAGAACAATTTGAATTGACACAAGGTAATTTCAATGCTAGTAAAGCAGCTTGGCTGTCAATACATATTGCAAAGTTTCGTCCTTGTATCTTATCTTTATAGACATAGCCCAGTTGGCCACTTGTAAAATAGCAAATATTTCTGTTTGAAAAAAGTTGGCCATTTTCCAAGTGAGAATAGCTCCTTAGAATCCTCATCTAAGAACCATCCTGCACCAGTTCATTCATCGGTAAGAGAACCGTTAGTGCAGAATAAATATTTCCGTTCTTTTTTTTGAATAAGCTCTGTACACCACCGCTGATTCCTTGCATAACAATAACTCCGTCAGCACAAAATCCAATCAAATTGAAAATTCAGGTATGTCTTGTCGTTTTAAAAAGTCAAACACGACTTGGGTAATAGATTCTGAAGTACTAGCTGGTATTTTTACAGTAGTAAGAAAAAGATCGGTAAGCACTTTTTTCATTACACATCTGCACTTTCGTCCAGAACAATAAACAAGTAATTCTTCTAAAAGATTTAAAAAATTGGGCTAAAGTATAGGTATCAAAAACTTTTTCCTCATTGTTTTTCATTGATTCATTGATGATGATGACAAAAGGAAGATATCTGAAATTCTATCAACAGAATTGTCAATTATTATATTAAGTTCTATGAACAGGGATTTCATAAAATAAAAATATAAGCTCTTTCAAATTTTGTTGTCGAAAATAATCAAAACGTGCCATATAAAATTTGACCGTGCCACAGTGCCATTTGAGAAAGATAGTACCATAATGGCACGATCGTGCCACTTCGGCAACGCTGATTCACAAGACCACAAACAAACACATTCGGACGCGAAGCTAGTATAGAGAATTTAAAAATCATAATTATCTTTTCAAAACAAAAACTATATCTGTCTCTAAATAAATAAATAAATCGACAACGACCCGAACGCAGTTTTTCGTCACATTTATGTCACTGTCATTCATTAGTAATGAGTGATGAATCATGTTTGGGTTGCTACGCAGAGCGTACCTACGATCAAGTGGAGATCATAATACAGCTTACACCACTCGCTCGTAAGCCGATATCTGGGTCACTTTAGATGTACGTTCAAATTCAAGGGCAGTCTGCCTTGAACGGCTGAACAAAGACCGCCCTGTAATAGTTATCAGTTAGCGAATGCATAACCACTTAATAGATGTTGTGGTATTTTTTAATTTTAGTGGAATGTATTTTGAGACTTTAAGGTGAACTTTGTGGTCGCTCATTGAGAATATGCAGAGTCTACATGAGCTACATAAATGTAACTTAGCTTGTAGCTTGTCAAGTAAATAATTTAAACCGACACATGATATGTTTAACTGTGTGATTCTAACTGCAAAAAAAAGCGAACAGCAGGTCACAATAATTAAGTTGTATTTGTATGCGCTCTGCTTTCCATAACAGTATTGTACAACAAGTATGATTATAATATTAGCTTTTGAACTTAAGAGTAACTCTTTAAAATATAAGTTTTATTAAGGCCCAAATTTTTAGTCGTTACTACAATTATAACTCATGCTATTGTAATGGAATGGAAAGTTGTAACAACGGTTGTAGTGATCAGAATCTATCACTTAATCGTCACTTTTAGCTATAGTAACTAGTTTAACTTCGAATTACTTGCAACAAGATTGTTAGAAAAGAAACAGTGTTTTAAATTTTTTATTGACATAGCTAGAGAAGCCTTTTATCCTTGTACAGTAGGAAAGTTGGGCCAATCAAAGCTAGCTTCTTGCAAAAGCTCTACAGTATCAAGCTCCATCAAGGTGGCCTTCCAAAAACAGCAACATCGCCAGAAATGGTAGCAAAGTGAAGGCACAAATCTTCACGTGTCCGATAAAAGCACCCGAAGGATACCGAAAACTGAACTTAAATTGATACAAAAACTGTAAGATTTAATAACAGCTTAAAAGGCGATTCGACTTGAAAGATGCAAAGTTCTGAACGTGTGCACGGACGTAACGATCTCGTCAAATTGATGTTTTCTAATGAAAGCATTTTTACGGTTCAACGGTAAGTAAACAAACAAAATAATCATGTGCGGTCAGACGGCAAGTACAACGACAATTTGGACGAATTCCTCTTCGCAAACAATTGCCGGCTTCTTTGATTGTTTGGGCAGCTGTTTCTGCAAATCGTCGTTCTCCATCGTCGTTATCGATCAGAGCGTCAATGTGAATAAGGAAGTGTACCGGGAAAATACATATAATAAATGATGCGTCGCTACCTTTGCCATACAAAAAAATCGTTTGAAATAACAATTTTTAAAAAGTCAGGTTCCAAATTTCATTTCTTCGCAACAATGGCCCCCATACTCATCAGACTTGAATCCGATGGACTTCTCCATATGGTCTATTTTGGAGGCCAGGTTGTTCACAAAGAGATATTAAAGTGTGGAAAATGGACCAAAATACCAACTCGTCACGTTCGTGCAGCATTCAATGCCTTCGTTAAAAGACTCAGCGATACCATCCGGGTTAAAGGTGGCTACATCGAGCAGTAATATGCTTTTCATAAAATTTTAAATGTTTTTAATTTTAATAAAAATAAAAATAATTTGATTTAATAACACTTCGATCGCCGGCCTCTGTATTCCATTGTTATGCTATTTAAACTTATATGATAATTTGGAACCTAACTAATTTCTTTGTTCGTATAAAGACAACAAAGACAAAATACCTTTAAACAGCTTATATATTTGTTCCGTGGCGTGGTTCTAGTAGTTAGTGCGTTAGACATGTTTGACATAGGTACGAGAGTAATACCTGACTAAGTTCATACCAGAGCTAAATAAAAAAAATATACAGAAGCCAAATCGTGGCCATTCTAATTTGGAAGTTATATTAGCTAGCTAAGCTACGACTATGTGTTCTTGTTTTTATGTGCAAAAAACCAAATACACGAGTAGCCCTGGATCTGCTATGAAGTTATTAATTTCTGAAAGACGTAAGCTACCAAACTGTATAAGCCAAAGACGTTCCGGGACTATGGCCTACGTTTTTTTTAAATTTTATCGTCCTATTTTTCCAATAGGTTTCTCGGCTATGACTAAATTTAGCAACGGTTTGTTTGGCAACTCAACTTTTCTATACTAGCCATTATTTATTAATAGATTATTCAAAAACGTCAAATAACTGTAAAAAAGTTTATCAAATCTCGCGTTTTCCCATTTTCCATTTTCTTCAAATTTTATATACGCGTGTATCTCACATAGCCAACTCTTTTTGTAAAAATTTTGGAGACTCCGGGCCCCAGGGTCATTGGGCCCCGAAAATTTTTTAAAAAAATTAACCGAGCCGTGAGGCCCGAAGGGTGCCCATAAAATTTTTTTAAAAATTAGCTCGCTTTTCTTCCAATTTTAAACACATGTGTATCACTGATGGACAAAACTTTTTGTAAATTTGTTGGAGTGATAGGTCCCTGAGACCCGTGTGGTGTCCATGTAAATTTTTTAAAAATTAGCCAGATTTTCTTCAAATTTTAACACATACCCATCTCCTATTAGAAAATTTACATGAACAATTTTAATTTTTATGGGTTGTTTTTTTTTATACATAAGCTTATTACCAGGAAAAACTCACTGAATGACTTGCGACACGGAAATAAGGTGGCCTATACCCTTTATTAAAATTAAAATTAAAATAAACATAATAATAATAATAGTGCTGTAATATGCATTGAGGGGGGAGGGCAGTGTGGTGGGGGCAGTCGGGCAACGCTGGTTATTTCAGCTAGCATTATAATAACCTAGCTAATTTCCGATCATATCTTACTGAACATAGGTACAACCGGAAATTGACCAAAGTAAAATAAAACGTAATAACTCTCTTCCAAAAAATAAACCTTTCTCTTGGCATTAAGTTAAATTTATTGAATAAGTTGTGAGGCTAAAACGATTTCCTTTATCAAACCGCAGACGGATTGGCACTCCTTAACCGCAATGTGCAAGTACTTGTATAATGCACAACATTATGCTCTGCTGCAGCAACAATAACAATTAACAGACAGACCTCTTATCCAAACTCTTCCCCGTCGATCAGTTCACAATTGTATCTGGTAACACACATGTCGACAGCAGAGATCAGCCACGCCACTTGCAATCAGTTTGACATAAGCGAATCTGTGTGACAGATATGTTGTGATACCGTGTCATATTACAAAGCACTGGTGGCAGTATTTTCTGTTATTTCATGGCCCGTCTTGAGGCTAGTTGGTTAAGCAACGTGCGTGATCAATCAATTTCACCCAGCATGGTCTTCAATTCAAAAACAACAGTAACTTTCACCTTTATTTTATAAGATCGTCTACGAGTAATTTGCCCTGCAGAATTTTAATAATATTTTTAAAGTAATTACTTGTCGAAAAACTGCATCCAAATAGCAGTCACCGCGTGTGCCTACAGTCAAGTGTGATCCTAAGGCCAAGTGATTTTTGAAATCTGCTGCACTCACCACAGTTCAATAGTTTAAGGTTCATCATTTTCCAATGCTGCGTGTTCGAGCTCGCTATTGCGATCAAGTGCGCACCTCAGAACAGGTTCAAAGATCCACTCAATTGGCATTTTATATAACGTAATTGTTGTGTTGCAAAGTTTAACTAGTGGGGTCATTGAAAAGTGTATACTCGTATTTAAGTGACGCGACGAACGATTCAGAAATAAGATAATTTATTTAAGTGCAGTCATATACTGTGCACACGATTTCTCCACGGGAACTCTTTTATATCGGAGCAGACATTTACTCGTAATAAGAGGGATCCAGATGACTGGGCGTGGGAGCTTTTCATTTGAATGAATAAATAAATGAATTAAATGTCAATGATAATTCAGACTTTCTTCATTTTTTTTTCATTTTAAAAGAACATATAAAAATAACAATTAATTAGTGCTTTGCATTTTAATATCAGAAATTTTATGCTAAAACTAAGTATTTGGCAAACTAATTTTTTGTGCTAATGAAATAACGTCATACATACATATTGTATGAATTGTATGCCATGCAATGGGTTGCAGTTTTTATTCGTTATCTGAATATTTTAAGGCAAAATGAATAGATCTCAAGGGGTCATAATTTAAGAAAATACTTTATATATTTTTTCAAACGTTTGTAGAAGACGATTCAAAACATGATTTTTAAAAGCATTGTAACACCTCCAAGAAATTTTCGCAGAAGCTAGAGGGAACCTTCTAAATAAGGTAACAAATAAATGTAAGAAACTTCGTTTTTCGGGTAAAAACTTTTATGTATACATCGAGATAATCATACGTTTTCGATGCTAAAAATAATATCCGCTGTTAAACGCGTCACACGCAACTGTTGACGTGAGTCACATGAGAGGTCCATACGACTGAGCTGCTAACAAAATTGCAGCTCTCTAGGTAGTGTAAAAGTTGGTCAGAAAAGACTTCAAAAAGCCGAAAGACCCTACTTTTACACGACTCGCGACATTCATAACAGATGGAATCTCATTAATGCCCTACGAGCCTAGTCTGCTCACAAATTTCAGATCTCGAGGTCGTGTGAAAGGTTGTTAAGGGCTAAAAAGGTCCTCAAAAAAGTCGAAACAAACAGACAAACAGGGGTCAATTCTAGTTAAGTAAAAGTATTTAAAAACGGCTTAGCACCAGGAGGACGCAGTTGTCATAAATCAACGAGAGCTACAACTTTCACCATTTTTAGTAGTTCGCATCAAAACCATTAGTGCTAGGTCGGTTTGTTATTAATATTTTGTTCAGTTCAATATCATTAAGTAAAGCTAAAGGTTTAGACACTGAGTCTGCCCAATACTGATATTGGCGGAAAAAGAACATCTTTAAGAATGAGTTTACAGACAAGGCATTTCAATGCTAAAACACATTTCAGCTGACTTCAAACTTAATTCTTTGATTCATGCGATGTTTGATTTTTGTTTCTGCAATCGAGTAATTGTAAGAGCATAGAAATGTAACACATTTTAAGGTTTGCGGTGATGCTTTTGCCATTGATTTTCTTAAACTTTTAACTGTATGTATACTGATAACGACTAAATACTGTTATCAAATATTATGTTCAATCCTCTAAATATGGTGAAGCAATGCAATCACATTAAACACCAAGCTGCGACTCTTCCGCTCTAATGTTGAATCTGTGCTGTTGTATGGGTACATCACTTGGAAGGTGACCGCTACTATCACAAAAAGATTACAAACGTTCGTAAAAAGGTGCCTACGGAACATCTTAAGGGTTTTCTGGCCTAACCGTATCTCTAACAAACATCTTTACCAGAGAACGGGTCAGGAACCAATAGGCACAACCATGCAACGGCGGAAGTGGCAGTTGATTGGTCATACACTCCGAAAAGGCGAAAGTTCCATAGCAAACTACGCAATGCAATGGAATCCGTTATCTCAGGATGGTAGAAGAACGGGTCGTCCGAGAAATACATGACGCAGAGCAGATGAGGAGAAGTCACGGCAATTGGGGAAGAGTTGGAGAGAGCTGAAGCTCATTGTCAGGAACCGCACGCGATTGCTCGTAGGCGTAGTAGAGGCCCTAAGATCCACAAGGGGATATAGGACATAACCTCCTAATATGGCAAGACAATGCCTAAAATACAACAAAATAAGTTTCAAGAATATTAAAAAATATACATCAAAATTAATAAAGATATTATTTTAAAAAAACTCAAAGCCTCCGGAAATAATCTGAAAATGTATTTTAACGAATTTAAATTTATCAAAAAACGGGCTTGCTAATAAACGAAACAGAAATACATAAAGACGAAAACACTACCAATGCTTCGGTTGCTTAGTCTTAAAAATAATTTATCAGCTTTGGGCCAGTATTTAAAATATTTAAACTAATGTTTACATAAATCTACCTTTTATTTATCAATCCATCTACATCCGGCTATACTAGCAGAAATTAATTTGGTCAACATCAAAGTACACTGCGTGTTAGTCGTTTAAATCCACTATTTTTTCAAAAAACTTAGTATTCCCCAAAAATTTTGGTAAATAGGAAAATGCTAAGTTTATTGATTATATTCAAATCATTATATTTATATTTAAGTTATGTTTATATTAAAATCAATATATTTATATATATAGTTAAATTCATTTTAATGCTGGGTAAACTACCCCCAGTGACTACAGTGCAGTGAATCGAAATTTGTATAGCTTCAATTAAGTCTCTTTTGATTTCAAAATGTATTCCTAAATATTTTCCATTATGTTCAAGGCAGGTTATACATTTTGACAATGAATTCAGGCAGGAAATCTTGCGTTATCCTGCTGGAAAATCATTCGGTGTTCATAAAATCGTGATATTAAGGTTCCCTTAATGGGGTTTTTAGTTGGTCTTGAGAGTGTTTTGATGGAGTTTTAAGGAACCCGTACAGGGGTTTGAGGGGTCTTGAGGGAGTATTGATGGGGGTAGCTACTGGGCCTTAACGGGGTCTTAAGTTGATCTTAAGGGAGTCTTTAGGTAGTCTTGAGGGGGTTTCGTTAGAATCGTGAGTCGGGGCGGCCTTGAGGGGTCTCGAAGGGTATTTGATGTTCTTTTAAATGCTTAGCACGGTTCTTTTAAATTATGTGATTTTTTTAAGCCGTAAATATTCCAGATTTTCATTAAAAAAAAATTCCAGCAATTTTCATTTATTTTATAACAGTTCTAGTTGCTCCAGATCTACCACTTATTTTATTTTCTACCTTTTAGGGGGTTAGTATGCTTCAATAAAAGCTTTTTAAAAAAACTAAATTTTTATATTATTTTATTTTACTTTCGGAATCCTTTTATTTATTTTATTTGGTGCTACTAGACTGTTTTTTAATGTGGATTTAAACGAATGAAATAAAAAAAGTATCGTATTTATGGCCAAAATTGTTCAAAGTGCAACAAAACAAAACCATCCGGGATCAAAAATTATTCTTCCCAGAAATTTACTTTCATATTATCCCCAACAAATTCATTGATTGGGTTATTCCGAATTGCCCAAAATTAGGCAGAAATCATATTAAGCTTATAGTAAAAATAGTGGATTGAAACGACTGAGACACAGTCTATGCTTAAAACGCTTACAGTAGCATGCATTTGTTTAGCTGTGTTTTTTATCGTGACTTAATGTGCTGTATCTTTTATTTAAGATTTTATAATTTTTGTTTTAATACAGCCGGTTTTACCTTTAATCGCGTGACCGGTTCAAAAAAAAACAAAGTAAAAGTGTTTTGATTTCTTAGTGTTTTGAAGACGCCTTTACATGTTTGGTGGTCATTATTCATCACTCTACAGAGCTGAACTAAGTAATAAACAAATCAAAAATTTACTTATATTATAATTTCCAATAACTTCTTAAAATTTTGTCAGTTTCACTTACAAATTTTGCCATATAATTAAATTTAAATGTGTAATAATTGAAATTCATTTAAAAAAAATTTAAAATGATTTGGTATCATTCACTTCAGTCTATTGTGAAATTGTTTTAAGGAGGGTTGTCCCCATTATTTGTTTAAATTCAATTTTTGATAAAACCCAGATAGTTATGTTTTTAAGTTTATGTGTCTTCTTTGAACACAGCTCGATCCAACATTTGTCCTTTCAGCTGAAATGCAATAATTGTCTTATGATGAGATACAACCAGGATATTGACCAAAAATAGTTGATTTATTAAACTCTTATCTTGTCTGCAAGTGATTCAATACTGGCTCCCAGGAATACTCTTATAAATTGTTGTTAATTCTATTTATTTCCACGATACTCGTATTGCAATCGAAATGACATGCTTCATGAGGACCTTATAGTTTTTGTCGAGGAAACTGTTAGGCTCAACCATTTGCTTGCTTTTGACGATGAACAGTGCATAAAACTATCTAATCTATATCTTTGAAATAGTCATACAAACAGTGTGTTTTTTTAAAAACGTGAATTTATTTTTGGTAGAGAAAGTTCAAATGTTAAATGTCTCACTGTTAAGTTACATTGTTTTAGGTCGCTTTTATTAGACAATGTTATGAGACAATGTTAAGTCACACTTTTATGTCCCATGTTAAGTCACAATTTTAAGTCGATATTTTATATAGCTATTTGTTATATATTATGTAGTTATATACATATAGAAACATACATATATATAATCAATATATATATACATATATACATATATATAGCAATCGATGTAATTATACATATCACCATAACTCTGGAACGCCTGTCGCAATTTTAACCAAACTTGGTACACATATGACATACACACTGACATACAGAGAAATTAAATACTGCTAGGGTAATTAGCCCAGCACCTCTGTGGCTAAGGTGAAAAGGGGGTGTCATATGACATGACCGATATTGGTGTCGAATCTATAGTTTTCGGGGTCGCCGAGATGAATAGTGATAGTAAGACACCCCTAGCACCATCAGGGGTGCTGGTGTCTAGGGAGTGCCATATGACATGACCAATATTGGAGTCGAATCCATAGTATTCAGGGTAGGTGAAAAAAATAGTGCCACCAATAAACCCCTAGAACTCCTAAAGATGATACATCATGCATGTTGCATTAACTTGCAACGACATGCAATATGCAACACCTAACTTAAAGCATGCAATGTGTTACGTGCTACATGCAACACCCAATATAGTACATGAAACATGCTTTATGCACCATACAATATACATGCTACATGCTACATGCTACATGCTACATGCTACATGCTACATGCCTCATGCAAGAAGCTATAAACAACATGCACTATGCAACATGCAACACACGAAATGCAATATGCAACTCCTAACTTGCAACATGCAAAATGTAACGTGCCAATATACCAATTTCCCAGAACTCTCCCTCATGCACTATACAATTTGTACCCACCTCACAAAATAGCGTTTCAAACATACAAACAAATAGGTTTATATAGGGTTTTTCAATAAGAGCACTTCAACTTTTTTTTTGAATAAAACACAAACTGTTCGACTTTTGAACTAACTTTTTTTTTTATTAACGAATTTGAACATATACATATGATACATTTAAGTATGAAACTCGATTTCATTTGCATGACCACCGCGTGCACGTTTTACGAAGTCCAATCTTTGAACCAAAAATATGGCCCAATGACGCCGCCGGCATGTAATCCGCACCAAACAGTGACTTTTTCGGGATGCAACGGTGCCTCATGAATCACGTGTGGGTTGCTTTCTGCCCAGTAACGCATATTTTGCTTGTTGACAAATCCTTCTAGCCAAAAGTGAGCCTCATCGTTAAATGGACCGTAAAATGGCCGTAATGCTCTTAAAGTAGCGGCAACAGAACGATTTGCACGATTTGCAATCGCTGTTCACATGTGTGGCGTTCCATGATGAAATGTATACTAATGAATGTATACAAATGACAAAAGAACAATAAAAAATATGGCGTCGTTCGCCGTTCCTATCGGACAAAAGTTGAAGCGCACCTGTTGAAACACCCGATATTATCGAAATTGTATTATTTGATCATGGCGAACATAAGTACAATTACTGAGAAATCCTGATATACGAGTATAATAATTTATTTTATTGTATTTAATGTGATGATGTTGATGTATGTGATGAGCCACGGTGTTAGTTGTAGGACTAACCTCTTAATTAGTATGGAAGAAACTTTAAGTTAATTATTTGTTCATTACTAATAGCGATTTCGATTTGCACGCTAATGGCAATCTGCGATACACAAATACATGGCGTTGTCATTGTTAAAAAAATCTCTTTCGGTGTTCTGCTCTGCTCGCTGTGTTAATTACTACCGCGCTACTGTTTACCTTTCTGTTGAAATTGTTCAAGAACATGTAACAAGAACAACATGGATGGATGTTTGCTTCTTGAATAATTGAATTGAATTAAAAGATTTGATTTTGGAAATTATTTGATAACAACTTAAATTGTAGCTTTAAAAACTAGATATCTTAATCTCTACACTATTTGATAATAAAGTACTATATAACAAGAAGCCATTAGAAGAAATCTTGAAAAACTTGAAAAAAAAGATAACTTTTTATTGTATAATTCAGACAAAGTGGTCAGATGCGGGATTCCAGACGCTTTTTTATTGCATAGCAGAAGATGTCGTCGGATTGTCTTTCTTTTATGCCTGGCCTCGTTTGTTAGATAAGTTCGTTTACTTAGTCAGACATTGAACTCGACTTTTAAGAACCGGTTGATCACTTGGTAATAGGGTAATAGTGTTTGATTATTAATTGTTCTGTTATGGAAGATTCCAAATTGTGTTCTTTGTTCGTTTATTTGTTTGTCTGTAAGATTCAATGTAATCTCAATGGCTCTATTGCTCGTACATTTTATTTGCCAATGGGAGTACTTTTACAGAAGATTTCTATTTATAGATTTAGAAATTTGCAGTTAGACTAAGAAAAGAGTTTAACTGGACTTTGACGATAAAGATTGCCTGTTATTAAGGTAGCTGTAATGGAACTTGTATTCACACACAAGCATATAAGTAAAACAGTCGTTTTTCTTGTTTGCAGTGGGTCGCAGCCTATAGTGCAAATGTCGCAACTTGTGGCAAAATCCCGCTTGACCCAAAAACCAACAGGAACTAAAAGTAATCTTAATAACTCATCTCGCGTTGTGTTTCTCGTATTCTGACCACGATTCAGGAGTTGATTTCTTCTTTTCTTTCTTTATTTCTTAACTGTTAAAGAACTGTTATTTTTATATTTTTTTAAGCTTTTGTTGCCATGTCCGACTTTAAGGTATCACTATGACATCAACTTTTTTGTCTGCGCTCTTTTTTGTATCCAATGAGTCAGTTGTTTCGTTTTTGTGAAATTATTTCTTTTGTATTTGGAATTAACCCGAACTGAGTCAGTACGAATCGATGAGAATTTGATGAACTGATTGGATGGAAAATCATCGTGATAATATTAGGTGGTTTAATATTTACTTATTAATACAGTCTGAGTCATTTAATTAACATAAATCTTTATTCGAAGCAATCTTTTTGACTTGTAAAAGTGCGATCATAATCATCTCTACGCATTGACTACCAGGGAATTTACTTAGAAAAGGGGAATACTAACTTATCGGTGGGCTAAGTAACGTTAAGTTCAAGATGAATAACCGTTATTAATGTTTTGCACACCGCTCATAGTAAAAAAAGTCCGTATTCATTAGTCTATATAGTTTTAGTGCGCCATAGCAATGGGTTTTATTGCAGAATGTTTTGGATTTTAAAATTGAAAATTTTCTCGGAAGATAAATAAAAAATAATGAATAAATACAGTCCGTAACATTTGGATAGTCTCAGACATCGGTTTTCTTAAAATCACTTGTTTTTGGTATGTTCTTGATGTTTACTTAAGCGGCCCCGACACGTTACTGCATTCCTTACATCATCCTCATGTACGTGTGCAGTACGTTTGCACCGACACGTTACTGCATACTTTTCAATCATTCAATTTTTCGTTTACTGTTTTGACGTGCAGACCACAATGTCAGAAGCGGTTAAAATACTTTTGGCAGTGATTGCAGTGTGTTTAAAAAAAATCATCAGTTCAGATCAGTTAAGCGTTATATCTTGCGCTTGTAGTTGCTGCGTAACTTATTTATTTTTTTAGCAACTTCTTTTCTATCAGCATTTGGGTATCTTTCCCAATATTTCTCCACTAATTGCTGATTCTGCTCCTCTCTTAATACTCTGTTGCTATATTCGTTGCTCCTTATATCCCATATCGCAGATAAAGTGCGGTAAAATTCGATGAACTCAATAACAAAATTTCTTTCGGTGTTTTCCGCCATGACGTCTGCACTCTATAAAATATAGTTTCGAATGAATGCAGTTTCAGTCACTCCAATACACGTGACGTATTGACTAAAAAACCCATGCATGCAGTAAGCAAAATCCAAATCATTTGCGGTATAATTCGATGAACTCAATAACAAAATTTCTTTCGGTGTTTTCCGCCATGACGTCTGCACTCTATAAAATATAGTTTCGAATGAATGCAGTTTCAGTCACTCCAATACACGTGACGTATTGACTGAAAAACCCATGCATGCAGTAAGCAAAATCCAAATGATTTGGATTTGCTTACTGCATGCTTCAGTCATTGTAAGTGAGACGCATACATACATGTTTCACTATTACACCTTTACGATGATGTAAGGAATGCAGTAACGTGTCTTGGCGCTTAAGAGAACTAAGAGAAGAAGAAAGTGGTTTCTTAAATCAGTTGATTTTGTTTTAGATCACTCAAAAGTGAATTTTTTTGTAACATTAGAATAGCCTCAATTAACTTTCTTCCACAGTACGAGCGAACATTTGTCAGCGTGAGCATCGAAAAGCAGTACTGAAATGATAAACAGTTTTTTTTGTTGTTTTTTTTTTTGGTTGCTTTAGAATATTAAAATGGGTAGACAAAGTTCATTGACTGCAACGGAAATAGCCAAAATCGACGCTTATCATGAGCAAGGTCTTTCTAATCGCGCTATAGCTCAGAAAATAAATCGAAGTCCAAAAGTTATTATAATTATTTAAACAAAAAACTATAAAGAACGTACTATGACGGTTCTTACTGACCAAGACAAGCGGATAATTATACGGCTGGCTTCCAATTCTACCCAGTTTTTGAATAAGATAAAATGAAGCTGGTTAGAAGTTAGCCGAATGACAATTAGCAGAGTTATTAAAAGCGTTGGAGACCTGAAGCTCCTGAACATGAAGAAAAAACCACTTCTCAACAATCTTCGTAAACTACTGCTCAATTTCGCAAGACAGCACATGACATGGAATACCGATGGCAGTAGCCAGTCAACCGATTGGCGAAAAGTGATATTTTCAGACGAAAAAAAGTTCAACTTAGAAGAACCAGTCGGTTATAATTTTTATTTTTATGACCGGAGAAAAGAAAAACTGTTTTTAGATCGCCATCATAGCCGAGAGGAAGGCGTTATGGTATGGGTCGCGATATCGTTTTTTGGCACAATTGATTTAGTCTTTGTAAGCTGTAAAATGACAGCGACATACTATAGAACTGTATTGGAAACAGCTTAAACTCAGTTTCAAGATTTTTTTGGACCACCGCCGATAATATTCCAGCCGGACAATGCGCCGATTCATACAGCTGGCGTTATTAAAACGTGGTTGCAAAGCCAAAATTTACAGCAACTACCCTGGCCACCATACTCAGACCTAAACATCATTAAAAATGTATGGAGGCTGGCAAGCGAGCACTGTTTATGAAGGTGGGAAACAATATGCCAGTAAAAAGGACTTAATTGAAGGCATTAAAGCGGCCTGGGTGAATATTTCATTAAATTACTTGCATTCTCGCATTTTTGAGGTATTTTTAAATAAGGGAGGATGTACAAAGTACTACAATTACAAATTTACAAAAAAAAAAACAATTTGTTTTTGTTTTTGCTATTACAAATACAGTGAGACTATTCTACTGTTACAATAAAAAATGCACATCTAAAGTGACCTCAAACATTATTCTTTCATTATTCAAAATTGTAAGTCAACATCCAGAACTATCCAAATGTTACGGACTCTATGTCTAAGACCGTCAATTCTAGATTTTAAAGTTAACTAAGGTTACCTTTACCTGTCAAAACAATCAACATACCTACGTTTTTGACAACTAAATCTTAAAATAACATAAAAAGCTGAGTTTACTTTTGTTTTAATTATTAGAAAAAATTGTTATCTTTTAGAAAACAAATAAGGTGCACTCCCGATATGTTATCCACGTCATTGTGGGTTAATAAAAATCAAATTCCAATATTAACTGTGCAATAATAAAACATAAAATCTGACTAATTTATTTATATTTTTTTTTATTTCTCAACATAGTCTCCTTTAAGCTTGATACATTTAGTTCAGCGTTTTCCAATTTTTTATTGCTTCCAAATAATAAGCTTTCTCAATACCCTCAAAATAGGCATTTGTTTCAGTAATGACCTCTTCGTTAGTCCCAAATCTCTTACATCCCAGCTATTTCTTCAGGTTTGGTAAGGGGAAATTATCGCAGGGGGCTAAATCTGGAGAATATACTGGAAGAGAAAGCAGTTCGTAGCTCAAAGATTTTTACCATGATGACTAAACACGTGTGCACCCCTGCATTGCCATGATTTTTTCTTCGCCAAATACGGTCAATTTTGCTTTAAATCAATATCGAATTTGTCTAAAAGTTCTGAGTAATATTCGTCGTTTTCGTTCGTGATCGTTTTTCAAGGTAATCGATGTGAATGGCACTGCATGCATCCAAAAAAACTGTGGCCATGACCTTGTTGGCCGAAAGACCCACCTTGGCTTTCTTTGGTGCACGTTAACCCGTAGAAACCCACTGTCTTGATTGTTCCTTGGTTTTTGGTGTGTTGCGATGGATCCATGTTTCGTCGACGGTTACTTTCCTTGGTTTCGGTTATGGTTTTTTTACGCAAAAAATAATGCACATGAAATTCACTTTTTTCCATTTTCGTTAAAATTGACGAGGTTGTCTCCTTTCAATGGCTGTCAAATACAAACTAAATGACGCAGCTTTCTCAAAATTTGACAGTATTCTACTAATATATGGCAGTTGATGAGAGCCGCATTATATTTATTTGTATATGCATATCATTCTCAAAATAACAATATCTTAATTTCAAAATGATTTATGTCCGAACTTTAACTATCTCCAAAAATTAATACACAAACAAACAACTCATTTCCTTTTCGAATGAAAAAAAAGCAAAATTTGCACGAAAAAGTGTGACATTCCAATTAATTCACCTCTTTGCTATGAATCATTTTTTATTAAATTTCTAACCACAGATCATATGTATAGTGAATTAACACATCTCAAATGAGCAATTACGCATGGAACTGTAAAAACACTCAAAGTCATCAAAGTTGTGACACTAATTTATAACTTTTCTATTGAATAATTTTTATGGGTTTACTGAAGAATTGATTTAGTAGTGAATTTTTAACAGGCTTTAAAAAAGTGAGCCAAACACAGTGCCATGAGACAAAAAGTCAAGTAACAGCTTAGATTTTTAATAAAATTCAAAAATGACATTTAACTGACAGTTGAGACTGAGGAAAGTTTTAAATGTAAGATCCGTGTGGATACAAAGTGCAAAAGAACTATAATTAAAGGAATACCGATCGATTTTTTTATTCATTTCGGAAGTCTTTCCTCAATTATTCGATTTGAACTGTAGGAACAAACAGTCACCGACAAATGCATAGAGAGTGATTTTCTGGAGTTGAAATGGTTTAGCAGGTACTTCACAGTACCCCAATGAAGTCAGCATAATTTAACCTGGTCTTTAGACTCTTCAAAAGCTGCTGACAAGGTGTGTTTGCAATTTGAATCTAAACCAAACAAGATCCAAGTTTTGGACGAATATACGCCTTGTAAATAGTAGCCTGATCTTAGGTAGTGAATCACTTCTTGAACCATTTTAGGAAACCAAAACATTTCGCAGTATTTTTAGCGAAAAGGATGTCCACAAGGAGGGCCCCCCTTTTGTGGAGGATCCTCGTAGGTTAACTACTTCAGCGACTAGCTGAGGCAGGAACTTATGCCCAAGGCTACGCGGACGATATAGTCATCATGGTAAAAGGGAAGTTCGTGGAAGTGCTCTGTGATTTAATCCGAAACGGATCAAATGGTGCCTAGAAGTGGGACTTAGGGTAAGCCCAAACAGAATCACACTGGTACACTTCACCAATAAAACGAAGCTGGGGTGAATGCTCCTGGTTACCATCAATGGAGAAAAGATTACCATCAGCAAAGAGGCTTAATACCTGGGACTGATATTTGATGGTAGACTGCTATGGAATAAACCCCAACAGGTAGTACTGCAAAAATCAAAAAGAGCACTTATGGTATGCAGAAGCGTTGCAGGAAAATCCTGTGGAGTTAGTCTCAGGATTATGCACAGGAAATGCACCATGATAGTTTGATAGTTATTTCAATGATTACATAAGGGCGAATAGAACCAAGGTAAGGACCACGAGAAAGGAATTGAAAAAAGTTCAAAGGCAAGCCTGTCTTTTAATTACAGGGGCCATGATAACCTGCCCAACGGCGGGTGTGGAGGCAATTCTTGTGCTACTCCCACTACATATAGTGGTACAGAGAAAATTCGAAGAAACCAAGTTAGGTTTAAGGAAGGTAGGCTGCTTCATGGACGTTATGGAAAGGGCATTAGTGGTAGCCTTAATCAAACAGTTTCCGTTAGCCAGCATGTCTTGTAATAACATGGTGCAAAAGCTTGAATTCACAAAAAACTTTGAAATTAATGAAGTCAAAATGAGATACATCCGGGAGCCATAAAGTGTGCTCACTTTAAGAAGAATTTCCGCTTGTAGGACCAGAACCATTCTTTGGCATAGGGTGCCGCATAATGCTTCCGTAAGATGGGAAAATCTCCCAGGCCAACGAAAAGCAAAGGAAATGATGGAGAACTATGATCCAAAGAGGTCTCGCTCGATATTTGGACTTAGTGGAAGTAATGTACGAATCATTACGGGTTTCCTAACAGGACATTTTAGACTGGAGGGGCACCTAAAGAAATTAAAAATAGAAGAGGATGGCAGCTGCAGGCTTTGTGTGTAAGCGGAGGAAACCCAGTGGCACCTTTTCAATGAATGCGGAGCAACGATGCAACAGAGAATAGACCACATAGGAACTCACGCGATTTCGGGGTCTGCACGGCATTCACTGAACCCACACCATATTATTAAGTTCATGAGAGCCATTGGAATGGTGTTTGGGGGGGTGGGAGCTATAGGGACGAGCATATGCACTGTTAGGGAGAACCGCAATATAACTAATTAGGGAGAACCGCAATAGATCATATGTGTTGCAGTGCTATTGGTAAATACCACTTTTTATCATCATCATCAAAACGTCCAAAATGAACTCAATTGAATTTAATTTGAAAATGAAAGGACCAGCTAAATAAAATAATTTGACATTATAGACTACATTGACTACGTATATAGTATACGACAACAATAAACAATATTAACTACGTAGTCAATGTTGTTAATAAAGTTTATACATTTTTTTAATCGTATTTTAATAATCTGGCCTAAAATACTCAGATGAAATCTCAACTCAAGTTCAAATCAAACTCTCAACACTGCATATAAACAAGGTATATAACTGTCAAAAAGAGCGCCAAAAATAATAAGCGTACTCTTAGAATGGAAAGACTTAAGACTTACAAGGTTACTGTACTGACTACTGACTGTATTGACATCAAACATAACGAGCAAAATTTTTTTTTTGTCAAAACCAAAATCCATACAATCCTTTAATCTTGTCTTAAGTTTTATGTTTTACCATTGTGAGAGCACTCTTAGCAAATATATGCCTCTTTCGATTTTCTAATTTAATACCCGAAACTTTACCTACAGGTAAGCTACCAAAATGACAGGGTTTTCGTGGTTTTGGTGGTGAATGCGTTGCAAATAGAACGCCAAACTAAAACTAAATTTGACAAGAACAACAAACTGAGAAATGAGTCTTCTTGCTCTCTCTTCGCCATATTGCTGAATAAACGAAACCGTCGATTGTCGACGGGTAGCAAAGTTATAGTTTCGGTTACAAAACCTTCCAAATAAAACGCAAAAAAAACTGTACCCCGAAACAGTTTGCAAATAGAACGCCAAACCAAAACAACGAGAGAGAAATTTTAACTCTACCCTGCAAATCGAAAGAGCTATTATATTCGCTACTGCACAATATAATTAAAGAACTTGTCAATCCAGTTGTATATACAGCAAAACAACTAAGAAAAATTCCTACCACCTCAGACCAGAAAGCCTTGTATATTTGAACGAAAAGAGCAGTGAACACAAAGAATAATTTAAGAAAAAATTTTATAAAATAATACGAATAGTAAATAAGAAATAACATCGTAAAATTGCAATAATTAACATCGCAAGGTCCAACGAACAAGCAAACAAAGACACAACAGACAAGAAAGAAAGAATCCCATAAACGCATCCCGCAACAGTTCAGAGATTGACAAAAAAAGGCTAGTGCATGCATGTGACACACGGATCAACTTTTTGACCGACCTTGCACAACATTTTATTACCACGTCCCCATGAGAGACATTGAATATAGTTAAGTATGAGTTAAAAACATAGCGGCGCTAACACGTAGCGTCTCCAGATAGAGTAATGTTAATTTGACAGATGCAACAACACATTAAACCTAACTCAACCCGCACTAGTTTCGTGGAGATTATTTGGGTTTAACACTCAACTCTAATTTGCGTATCCATGCACATGAACCTGAATTAACTCTGGCTTAACTCCATCATGGAAACGTGGTATATAATTTTTATCATTTTCAACAACTGATTTGCATTTACATTTAATATAAAAAAAACTCAAAGAACAATGTGGACAAAATTACTCAGTGGCAAGATGATCTTTGACTATTCTCATAAGAGTACCATACAAGTAATAAAAGTAATGTTACAGCTCGCCATTAAACTCCCACTGCCATTTGAACGCGCGTTGCTTCTGCTGTTCGTAATGTTCTTTATTATACCTACAAAGGCAAATCAAAAACTACAGTTAGCTTAGTTGAAGTCATTGCCAGCGGCGTTGTGTGATTACAGCGGTAAAACAAGAATCTCTCCCACACTAAAATACTCATGAGATTTTGACGCGCACGCATGCACGGCAACTTAATTTTAAAAGTTGAATTAATTAGTTAATGGTCATAAGATTGCATAATTTCAATATATTGTTCTTCTAACTTTAAGATACAATTTTTGTTAATTTTAGTTAATTTCCGAATGATAATGAAAAGAGATACAGCATGTCAGCCATAAGCACAATAGGGGGAATCACACAAAATGCATCAGAATTGCAAGTGGCCGTAACTATCTCTGACTGGTGGAAGTGCGATCAAACCTCCACGTGGTGGCCGCTGGTAATTTTCCTCCAATACACGAAAAGCTGAATGATCGTGCTAGTCCCTTCAAAGTTAGGTTGGCGCGAGGCCAATAACCTCGCCCGAAAAAAAATTATTACGGAACCCAAAATCAGCCTCGGATACACTGATGAACGACGACGACCAGGACCTAGGCAACGAAAACGTCTAAACGATTTAATAATTTTCTCATGGAACGTACGCTCGCTGTATAGGTAGAGCTCGAGTTTCACAGCTTCTGGCCGATAATCTGACATAACAGCAATCCAGGAGATGCGGTGAATGGTGTCTTACAAAAATCAGAATATGACATATATTACAGCTGTCAGCTGTCATGCAAGAAATAAAAGAACGGTTTTGCACCCTTCGCGTGCAGGTCAGTTTTAAAAACATAAGCCTTATAAACGTTCACACACCTATAGAGGGTTTCCCAAGTGATGAAAAAGAAGAATTCTTTGAATCAGTCAAACGGGAACTTCATACCTGCCCTCAGTATGATGTAAAAATCATATGAATACTGAAATAGGTAGTGAGCCAGTCTTCAGGCAGTATATTGGCAACCATAGCTAACACGAGAACACTAATGACAATGGACAACGAGTTATAGAGATGGCAGCAAGCAACAATTTGGTCGTTGCGACGAGGTTTGCGCGTAAAAATATCCAAAAAGCCACCTGGGTTTCTCCTGATGGAGCCACTCCCAACAAGATAGACCACGTGTTGATAGATCGCCGCCACAACCCGAACCTGATAACGGTACCAAGATGCCAAAGTCGACTCGGACCACTGACCTGTTGGTATGGTGCTCCGAGCACGGATTGCATCACCACGAAAAAATGCATCCGCAAATCAGATTCGAGTCAACACGGCTGCCCTTCGCAACGATGAGACCAGAAACAACTATGGTCAAGCGATAGGACTCGCCCTAAATGCAGGGAGAGTACGTCTTGGGCCTGAGATGTCGGGCGTATCAGAGAAATGGGCACGTCTTAAGAATACTATCATTAGTACTGCTGACTCCATCTTAGGCAGTATTCATAGATATCGGAATGACTGCCTCGATGGAGAATGTAAGCTAGTGACTGAACACAAGATTGTTGCGTACAGAGAAAACCAACAATCTCATACAACGCGGGCACGCGAAGAGGAATATAAAGAGCTCAGAAGATATTAAAAAACAGTTAACCGGCGAAATTAAGCAGCATGGGAGAAGAACTTTGTCTGTGAACTAGAATAGTACAGAGATAAGGAGCGCACCAGGCGTGGAAGTTCTACCAAAGAGTCCGCGCGGTATGTGCTGCCGCCACCAAGCATAGACGATGTTAAAAGAACGATAAATCGGCTCAAAAATAATAAGGCCCCTTGGGCAAATAGGCATCCTGTGTCCCTTACATAAGAAAGGAGATATCACATCATGCAACAATTATCGTCGTATAACGTTGTTGAGTATGTACCGCGTATAAGATTTTCTCATCTATCCGTCAAGACAGGATAGCCCTATACGCTAAAGGCATCATTGGTCCATACCAGACGGGCTTATTCCCAGGCAAATCAGGCAGATCAACTGATCAGAGTCCATCTTCATACAATCGATCGGATTATACAGTAGAGGGAGTATGACAATATTTTCTAATAATTGCCGAAGCCGCCGGGCACATGCGCGTGACCTCCGTGAATCTTGGCTTCGTAACGAGGAACAGGTCGAAATTGAAAAATTCAATTGCATAACACAACACAGACGACGGTTTGCGCTTAGTATTTTTGAAAAAAGAACTTAATTTAGATTTAGTTTCTGATGGTAGATTGTTATAACAATCTATTTATGTAATATAAGGAATATATTTTTATGTAAAGAATATACATGCATTCAGTATTATAAGAGATGCTTTTATTTACCCCCTTTTGTATTGCGCGTCTCTATACTTACTTCCCGTGCCGGTCATTATTTCAATTTTTAACCCACTTCCAAAAGTCCGATTTTATTGAAACTTAGCACACATGCATTCGCCGATGATTACACTTTCTGTTAAAATTTGGGGCCTCTCGGGCCTCGGGGTCGGGGGGCTCCCATAGAAATATTTTAAAAAAATTAAGCCGATTTCCAATATTATATACATGTGTATCTCCGATAGACAACACTTTTTCTAATAATTTTGGCCCCGGGGACTGGGGCCCCATACAAATTTTTTAAAATATTAACCCGATTTTCTTCTAATTTTATATACATGTTTTCTCCGAAGGACAACACTTTTTATAAGAATTCTGGAGGCCCCGGGCCCCGGGGTCGTGAGGCCCTGCACAAGTTTTCTTAAAACAATTAACCCGATTTTATTCAAATTTTATACACATGTGTATCTCCGATGGACAAAACTTTTTGTAAATTTTTGAGTAAACGGGCCCGAAGGCCCAAGGGGTACCCATAAAAATTTTTTAAAAATTAGCCCTATTTCTTTAAATTTTACGCACATGTGTATTTCCGATGGACAAAACCTTCTGTTAAATTTTTGGAGTGAACGGGCCCTGAGGCGCGAGGTGTTCCCATTAAAAATTTTAAAAATTAGGGCGATTTTCTTTATATTTTAAATACATGTGTATCTCCCTCCGATGGAGTGCCTTGGCCCTGAGGTCCCTGAGGCCTATACAAATTTCTAAAAATTAGCCCGATTTTCTTCAAATTTTCAACTCCGATGACAACACTTCCTAGTGAAATTTGGTAGTGATCGGGCCCAAGGGTCGGGGGCTCCCATATACTTATGTATCTCCGGTGATAACAATTTTTGTAAAAATTTTGAAGTAATTTTGAGCCACAATATTAATGTTTTCCAAATTAACCCGGTTTTAACTGTGCACACATATATATCTCCTTTTAGAGAATTTACATGAAAAATTTTATGGGTTATTATTTTTCCTTCTTATATTTTTTTACTTTACTTTTATTTATCAGGTGGACATTTTAAAAAATCTCAAAAAAGTACGTGGAGTCTTATCCAAGATTTTTCACTAGGTGTAGCCTTTTTGAATTTTCTATATTAACTTCGCATGCCCATAGCTGGCTGGCTGGGTCGCTGGTCAGATCTTGTGATCAATTTTTAAACCACTTCTTAAAGCCCGATTTTATTAAAACTTTGCACACATGACAACACTTTCTATTAATTTCTAATTTGAGAGTAATAGGGCCGCGGGCTCGGGGGGCTCCCATACAAAAAAATTTCCATATAGCGGCATCAGATCCTAATCATAAAATAATGAGTGTGTTCAGTGTGCGCTAGTGAGCTGTGAGCAGCGCTGCTTTGCTTTACGATTGGGGTTGTTTTGTTGTTGGGTTGCAGTGCTTCGCATGTGTTTTTGTTTTTCAGCATTTATAGTGGAATTCAGTATACTTTTGGTTATTGGAGAATTTACATAAAGAATTTTAATTTGTATGGGTTGTTTTTTTTACACATCTGATGGGTTAATGAGGAGTTTTCAGCAAATTTCTATTTGTTTGTTTGTACCAAATCACGAGAAAAATCTGCAATAAAATCCTTTGTTGCAAATTTGTTATTTAAACAGAACGATGGCATTTGCCATATCATAAAACAAAAATTATATGATTAAGATTCAGATAAAAAAAATTTAGGTACTTCATGTATATAAATATATGTAGCTTCTAAATTTAGTCATTTTGAGTTTTTGTGTAAGAAAAACGCCAATCATATTACTTCTGCACAGGCTCTAACCAACGCCACACTGTTAATTACAGTCAATTTATTCGAACCGGTTTACTAACGTAGCATAGCAACAATAACGGTAACTATAAGCATCATCTGTGCAATGCAAGGCGACTGCTCTGAAGACCGTGGAATCCACTGATTATACCTAAAAACAGTACAACGGCACAAAATGGGCTTTTTCATCAAAGAAGAACGGATCTTCATTTTGTTTCACTTCTTACACACTAAAAACCCATTTAAATGTATGATGAGTTAACCACTTTAAAAGGCCGTAGTAGCCGCCTGATCGCTCTACTACTCACTTGAATAAATCGATGCACATTGCACGACTGCAATGCTCAGGGTCAAAATGGACCATGTGGCAATCATTATCCTAATGCTGTCATTGCTGGTATCCATATTATGTTTCCAATGATTGCACTCGTTCGATTACAAAGCTTCGAATAAGTTAAGCACTCTTCTTAAGTTAAAACAATTTTACAACTTTTGATAGTAATTTAAAATCAATTCTTTAACTCAATTTTGAAAACAATAAAACAAAATTACTGAAATGATGCAATACACTGATAGTAATAATTACCAAAAAACAAAACACCGACGTACTACCGTGAAAATAACAAAAAAATTAACATCCAATGTTTGGCTTATCATTTCAGCTAATATTTTCTATTGCAAACATTGGCCACTTAAACGAGTATTTATTTTTTGGCAAAATTATGAAACGCAATTAGCACCTTCCGAAGAGCTGAAATTATTAGCACTTATGGATGTGTGTATTTTGTTTCTATAAAAATATCTCTCCGGCGATACATGCGCATAATTGTGTATCATTTACCTACTCCGATTCAAAAACAACCAGAACTAGAAGATTCAATGTCTCAACACCCAGTGATCGCTCACATCAGGTACCAAACACAAACTGATCTCTACTGTCAAACTGGCAAAATAAAATGTTGCGAATTGCTGCTGCAAGAGCAACGATCGCTCAAAGTTTCTGCATGGAATATCACGCTGTTGTTATGCTTTACATGATTAGAAACTTGCCGGTTTGTGTATATCAACTAACTCCTGATACTGGAACTGGTTTGGATACTGGAACTAGGCTCCCAAATTGAGATATACACTTATTCATAGAAACGTGATCGTGCACTGCTCTGATAGTCATAAATAACTCGCAATCGCTGGATATCGAGCTTTTAAGTGCTCTTACTTTTGAAGTTATTCATTACGTATTTCTCTTATTCTCTTTATAGCTTTTTGCGCGCGAATATTTTGCATTAACCCAGATATGCCTAACCTTTTCTGAAACTTTATTCGTTATAATATGGTAAAAATAAAACAGTTTTTACACTTTTTTAAAAATTTCATACATATATTTCCAAAATGGCGGTCGTCCTATATATAGGCATATATGGTACGATGACAAAATAATTTTATTTCTTATGGAAATCTACGAAACACTTCACATGAACTTCGACATCGCACTTAGAACATCTTGTTGTTGTTTTTGGTATAGCAAGCACATCTCGTTTGTTTGTATTGTGTTGTTATATTATGAATTATGATCAAAGCGGTCGTGACGTATATTTCCTCCATCGGAAGCTGATGGACGTCCACGTGCATAAGAAAGTGATTTCTTAGTCTGCATCAACATTCCCATTGCGATTTTCCTTCTAAAACTCAAAGTCCATGGATTCGATGTATTTGCCAAGCGTTATGAATGGAATGATCGATGCAATGAGTGATAACGGAACAGTACCACTTCTTTCCACGCATTGAAGTTCGGTAAAGGCTGACGTTCTGATCGTATCTATCTACACCTACCATGTTTGCATTGCATAAATGCACCAGATACGGCTGCTCAAACTAAAGTCAAAGAAAGAAAATTGGCTCATATTACTAACATATCTCAATAAAACTATACCTGTATGTTCTTTTTAAATTCTCTATATTAACTTCGCGTGCCCGTGGCTGGCTGGCGGACAGGCAGACCAAATCTTGTAATATTGATTTTATTGAAACTTTACACACAAGTGTATTTCCCATGACAACACTTTCTGTTAAAATTTGGGGCTCCTCGGGCTTCGGGTTCGGGGGGCTGCCATACAAATAGTTTACAAAATGTACCCAATTTTCTTCAAATGTAATACTCATATCTTCGATTGACAACACTTTTTTGTAAAAATTTGAAAGTTACCGGACCCTGGGGGCACCCATACAAATTTTATAAAAAAAAAGTACTCGATTTTCTTCAAATTTTATATGCATGTGTATCTCAAATGGACATCATCTTTTTGTAAAAATGTGGAAGTGATCGGGCCACGGAGTCCGGGGGCACCCATACAAACTTCGTAAAAAATACGCATGTGTGTCTCCGATGGACCTCACTTTTTGTAAAAATTTGGAAGTGATCGGGAACTGTGGTCGGGTGGCACCCATACAAATTTTATAAAATTTTAAAATTTTATACATACGTGTATCACCGATGGACAACACTTTTTGTAAAAATTTTGGCATGATCGGACCCCGGTGTCGGAAGGCCCCATTAAAATTTTAAAAAATTTACCCGATTTTCTTTAAATTTTATATAAATGTGTTTCTCCAATTGAAACACTTCTTGTACAAATTTTAAAGTGATCAGGATAAAGGGGTTCCCAAATTTGTTTTTTAAATGTTACCCGATTTTATTTAAACTCATACTCATACTCATAAACTTGCACATTGTGTATCAATTAGAGAATTTATACGAAAAATTTCAATTTTTATTTATTTTTTTTTTTTTTGGGAATAGCGCTTCACTGAATGAATTGGTGCTATGCCTGCTATGGAGCTTGAGCAGAGAGATACAATATTATTATCGTTCCATTTTACGGCGATTGTATTTTTGCCCGGAAGTTTTCTAAAGTCGTAAGAACCTCTTTTCTCCCTCTTGAACGACTTTGAATAGACCAATATGGGTTCTGCGTTATTCGATTTTCACGAATGGTACCAGTAGCGAAGAAGTTATTTTTGGTTAGTAGTTCTATTAGTTCCACTAATGTAAAGAAATTATCGAAAAACAGATGTTTCATCATTCTTGGGCATTTCATCATCAAAGCATCTGCATATTCAAGAACCACTCCAGCACCAATCCTGTATTCCGCATATGTGGTGCTAATATTGGTGGATGCGCATTGGTAAGGTTCAAACCAGTTTACATATCCCACCCTTGTTGCACCTACCCACAATTTGTAGCCATATCTAATGGGTTTGCCGTGTAAAAATTGC
Source organism: Nephrocerus scutellatus (assembly GCA_947095585.1). Taxonomy (NCBI): domain Eukaryota; kingdom Metazoa; phylum Arthropoda; class Insecta; order Diptera; family Pipunculidae; genus Nephrocerus; species Nephrocerus scutellatus. The sequence goes on along the minus strand of OX352762.1, from coordinate 101,764,046 downwards.
TTAGAGCCATGGAGCCTTATTTCGGGCCACACAGAATGATTTTCTTCCATTGCAGCTTTATCCAAAAAAAAATTTAAACAAAGGCCTTACTTTGGAAAATTTGTTGGCTTGGTTCTGGTTTTAGTTTTCGGCTTAGTGAATATTTGAAAATATATATTCAAATTTATCCCTTGTAATGGCCTCTGCGACCAAAGCATTATGACCATCCTTCTCTCGTTCCCAGCAAATTCTTCTTCGTGGCACCTGAATTTATCCACTTAGAACTAAAACTCCAACATAGGCTTTGAGTTCGCATAATTCTATGTTTCGTTGCTTGTTTTTTAGGGATATATATTTGTTGCTTTCGCTAATAATAGCTTCAAAAAGCTCGCCATCAAAAAATCTATACAATAACTCCAAAGGCGATTGTAATGGGTTGAACTCTTCATAGTTTTCCAAATGAGAACATGTGGAAGACATTGCAGACGAATATTCATCATGAATACCATGGTTGCAAGTTATTTCGCCAGGAGCTTGTAACTGAGAACCTGGTAAGCTACTGATAGAAACCAATTCCTCACCATCGGAATCTTCATCTGTCAACTCCGCACAGGCATTTTTCGGTGGAAATATTGTAATGTCGTCCACCTTTCTTGCAAATTCTTTATCATCTTCAAGAAAACCAAGAGCTTCATTCAAAGAAAACCCCTTGAAAGGCAAGATTTCATAGACGTTTGTTTGCCTGACGTCCTACATATAGTACACCTTGCATAATGCACCAGAAAAACAGTGAATAGTAATTCCAACAAATAATTTGTTTATTACTATCGAAAGAGTAATTATTTATTACTTCATAACATAATTTGTAAAATTTGTAAAACTAAATTTTCTATAAAAAATAAATACGTACCTTGCGAAGCCAATATCGTATTCTAACATATTTTGAAAATTAATAAAACACAATCACAGTTATATCACACTTTTTCACTAAATGCACTGAAATGCACGTCCTGTAGTGTAGAACGACTCGTTCTCAATGCAACAAACCCAAAGACATCCAACACATGACAACAGATTTCTGCATCTTTGAATTTGTTCTGACCGACCTACATGTAGGACGTCAGGCATTTCTGGGTTAAGTTTTACTGCACATAGCAATTGGAGCAACAGTTTCCTTAATTTTGTAATAAAAAAATCACCCATTATAATAAAAAAAAATTAATTTAAATTGTTCGGACATATTGTGCATAGTTTGAATAAAATGGGGTTAATTTTAAATTTTTTATATGGGAGCTCCTCGGACCTCGGGCCCGTTTATTTCCAAATCATTACAAAAAGTGTATTCGCTGGAGATACACATGTGTTCAAAATTTTAAAAAATATGAAGATACACTTATAAAATTTGAATAAAATCTGGTTAATTTTTAAAAAATTATATGAAAGCAACTCGGCCCCGGGGCTTGATCACTATGATCACTTCCACATTTTAATAAAAAGTTTTCAGTAAAATCTGGCTATGGGAAGTGGGTTAAAAATTGATCACAAGATTCCACGACAAACAGACAAACACAAGGGCACGCAAAGTTAATACAGAAAATTTAAAAATGAAATGAAATGTGTTTTTGCTTGTTATTTATCGATTTTTTTGAACTTTTCAATTTATATTATTTGCACCCCACCCCACCCCTTCCTAGTGGGTGGGAAATGTAAAATGTATATATCAGCCAAATTTTCAAACAGATTTTTATGAAACTTTTAATGTACAATATTATTGGAAGGTGGAGAAATGTTTTAGCACAGATGATATAATATACAGATGTCTCATGCCCATGCATTTATTTGAGGAAAATCGAATTATGTTAGATCGGTCACGTTTGTCCGATCTAATGACTTCGAATTATTTGTACTTGTACATGATATTTTCGAAAAATCATTGTTCTTGAGTGTAGATGTTAGATAGAACTCAAATTTTAGATCAAGGTCGTACGAAAGGTGGTTAGGAAGGACCTTAAAGAAGTCGAAAAAAAAAGTCTTTAGACTGAATTACAACTTTCCTCGGCTATACTAGAGCATAGATATGATCTACTACGTAAGGAAAGATTCCACTCCTGACTGCGGGTCAGAGCTTCCTTAATGGCCTCAATGTGAACATCATGAAGGCCCCTACTATACCTAAAAAGGTGGCTGGCGTAAACTACTTGTAGTAAATCGTGTGCTCAATCGTTCGCACTACCTAATTGAGGGCGGTTTCCGTAGACCTAACCTTGAGATATCCGTGTTCAGATTTCAATGCTTGTGTGACTTCAAATCGTTGACTGATATTATGATCTAGAATCTTTTGCTGGCCTCTTCTTACGCAGTCTTTATAAGGCTTCCAGTATTTTTTGATATTACAGATATTGAAGATCGCTCTAGTCATACTCTTAAGTTTACTAAGGTCTTCGCTCCACCTTTTTGCTCCGAGTGATTGGGCAAGAGACTTTCAGAGCCACGTTCATTGATTTCTCGAACGCGTCAATTTTATTGTCCAATTCATCAGCCGAAGTTATCTAAATAACTTGTAATTTGCCTAATTTGGACTGGATAATATTTCCAAATTTTATCCATTCATTTCTTTTTATATTTTGATAAGTTTTGATCTGCTCTTATGGTCAGAGTAGGAATTGACATCAGACAATGTCCAGTCCTGAATACTTTATCATTAGAAATCAAGGTAATATCGATTACCTCTTCCCAACCATTGAACATCTCCGACCCCAGGAAGGTAAAGGTTGGAGTAAACCCAGAGTTACAAATACTGAAATTACTGCTAATAATAAAATGAAAAACAGACTGACCCGTTCATTGTCCTCCAAGTTGCCCCAGAGGGAATGTCTGGCATTGGAGTCACATCCCCAGAGGATGCATTCATCGTTTGATTTTATTAGATTTGCGATTTATTCTGGCTGGGCTAGGCGCTTATGCGGAAAATACGCCGACGACACAAGCAGGTTTCCTCCTCCCGCTTCCTCTACCCGGACAACAGTTAGGTCTGCAGAGGTAAAATTTGGACAAAGGAAAGCATTAATATGTCTTTTTACTAAAATGATCATGGCTTACCGTTGTCTCTTTCATAAAAGAGATTAAATTTATTTTTCATATTTAGCATTTTAACATATTTAGCCCCTTGTACAAGAACGATGTTTAAGTGCTTCTTGCACAGGGTTGTAAGTAAACAACCATGTAAACTCCCATTCAATATAATTTTTGTTTTTTGTTTAAATTTCTTTTGCACTTAACATATTTCTACTAAGTGCTTTACTTTTTGAGTTATTTGCAAAAACTAGAAAAACTCTCTAAGTAAACTGTCACTTCCAGCTGTCAGATTTCCGTCAAAATCATCTGGCCCCTCACAATTTATGTAAAAAGCTTAAATATGAATTTTCATCCAGATAAGTTCAGCTGTTATTGAGGGTTGAGGGGACACATACAGACAGACAGAGATTTTAATATTTTCGCATTTTCTGACTCAGGAGATCGGTAATGCGTAAATCTGCAAAAATCCCTAGTTCGAAAATATTCATGATCACATGAATTATTACTATGTAAAAGAAAGTAAAAAACAGTAGACTTTTCTCACAGAAAACGAAATAAAATATCTTAAGTTTGAAAACTCGCAACACAAACGTAACGCGAATTAAACGGTTAATCATATCTCATAAAAGGATTCAAAGAAACCCAATTCAATTTTGTGCTATGGGACAACACAGATTGATCTAAATTAAATACATATTATGCAGTATTTCCACAAATATCAATGGAATTAACCTAACAACAAATAATCGTTTATTTACAATTATAACAATATTCCATTATCATTATTTATCTATTTATCCCAACATGACTCACAAACGCAGCTAATGCAAATCAAGCTCGCGATCAAACTGTCTGACCTCACCCAAACAAAACTTGAAAGTTAAGCCATTCAAAGAGGAAAAAAGTTGTTTACTTTAATGGAAAAACAATAACAACTGCCAGCCAGAGTAGGTGGTATTGAAAGCAGCTGCAGCAGCCACTAGCCATCCAGCCGGGCAATGAAAACTTGCGTGCAACGGTGTAACAACAATTGCACCAAAAACCAAGCCAACGTGTGTTTTGATATTGCAAAACACCTAACTAGGCCGGTTTCCAATTTGAGTGAAAAGCCGGCGTCACATCGTGAATTGCTATGCATGCAGCCATTCTAAAAATAAACCAAAACGTAGTTTTCTTTATAGAGATGTCGCTATGGCTTAAGCCGTAGTTGCCTCCTCTTGCCATAAAAAGCCATTGCGAAAAGTTCCCATTGGAAAAACAATAAAAAAACTGGTCTTATCTACCGTGTCAGGACTTGAGTAATGTGTATTGTGATAAAAAAAAAGACAATAACAACAGCTGGTACAGAAAAAACTCGTTGTTGCGCTGCCTGCGAATGCTGTATACTGATAGAGTTTATAAAAATTATTTCTTGTGCATTTATACTCGTAAGTACTTTTTGGTAGTGTGTTGTATTTTGATTCTAATTGGGGGTTTCGAACGGGTCCAATGCAGTTCATTGGACATACTAGCAGCCTATTAGCTTGGTTCTTATTTGCTCATACATGCAAGGTACAGATTCTATGGCCACCCTGACCAATTTTGTATAGAATTTTCTCTTTTGTTGATTACCAATACATCTACTTTTGTTATTTTTTAAGCATGCATCTCTCAATCAGCAAAACAGTTGGGCTTTCTGTAGAGAAGGTTTTGACCCGGACACACTGAGATCAATTTTACGATACGAGTATGTCAACATTGCTGTACATACGGTTTTCATAAAGTCTCTAAATTCGTCCATTCTACGTTGCACGGTAAGTCCATAGAAAAATAATTTAATTCTTTATGGTAAGTCTTTACTTTCGAACGCTGCTTACAGATCGCAGTGTTTTCTGGCCTTAGCCTCTCGCATCACAACTCCTATCTTATGCGTCCACGTCGCGTCTCGCGTCACTCGAAACTCGGCCAAATCAAGTGAACGATTTCGGTACCCAATCCAATTTGAATTAGCTTGGGTCGGGGCTAAATAAGAAGGGGAATTGCCTTGGTTGGTGGCGCTTCATGTCGACCTAGGTTGCGGTTGGCCAATCACCACTCAGCTGAATTTATCAGCAATGACCTTTGGCCCACCGAAAAGGCCACGTTTTGGAACTTGGAACATTCGCACGCTCGTCAATGTCAACAACGCTTGCACAATTGACAAAAGAATTTCGTTAATACCATCTAGAGATTCTTGGCCTCAGTTAGGTGAGATGGCCTGGAGTAGGGGAAAAACGAACGTCTACCGGCGAGTTTCTAATTTTTTCGGGTAAGCAAGACTGGGATTTCTACTCTTTAAAGCGGCGAGGAAGATCGTTAAAAAAGACTGGCAAGCAATATCCGATATAATTGTTATTGCAAGATTTAAATTTGCTGTTCGACAGGTCGTGTTTGTTAAACGATACACGCCACCTCTGAAGAAAAAGACACGATTTACCTGCGTCTTAATAATACATTAGATCAACTACGGGAAAGCATGGCCTTGGTTCTATGAATGGCAACGGAGAAAAGACTGCTGATCTATGTTCTGATTGCAACCTTATCATTGGAGGCACAATTTTTCCCCACAAAAACATCCACAAAGCCACCTGGATCCTTATCCTCCTGGTCTCATGTACAACAAACAGATTGATCACATCTCTATAAGCCGCAAGTGGTGAGCGTCGTTGCTGGATGTTAGAACCCAAAGAGCACCCGACGTCTACAGCGACCACCACGTTGTGGTTGGAATTGTGCGATTGAATCTAGCGGTCCGCTCAACCACACGTAGTCATACATCGAGAAAGCCAGCTGTAGCAGCATTGAAAGACCCAGATGTGAAACTTAAATATGTATCCCGCACACAACAGTCACTCTCTGAAATACAGCCCCAAACTCTAGAGTCTAAATGGAAGAAAACATTAAATGATTATACGGAAGGAGCCTCAACCATTTTAGGTTATCCCGACATAACTAGAAAAGAATGGATACCAGACAGAGTTAAACACGGACTCGGGTCCCGAGCGAAGCGCATTAGATCTGGACCGGCAAGTTGGCCGTTCAGCTAGGAACGACAAACGAGCATGGCTAAGCGCAGCAACACAAGCACAGCAAGCCGCTGATAGTAGACAATTCAGCCCAGTCTACCAACTCGCTCGTAAGCCAACAAGAAACACCACATCAACTACCCTGTTAAGGCAATAGACGGCTCTTTGATCCTTATGGAGGAAGAACAATTAACCCGCTGGACAGAACATTTTAAGAATGTTTTGAACTGTACTTCTCCAGGCACGTCCATCAACCCACATATGCACCTTAATATGCTACTTCCATCTTCGTTTAAAAGAAGGCTTAATAGTCAAACTTCCCAAGAAAGGTGATGTGAGCAATTGCGAAAAATGGAGAGGAATTACGCTGCCAAACACCATAAACAAAGTGATCTCCATAATAGCTACGCGCTTACGGAATGCGTTAGAGCCAATTTTGGGAAATGAACAAGGAGGATTCCGCCGAAACCGTTCTTGTACTGATCAAATGAACACCCTGCGTATAATCATTAACAGTGTACCGCGACTCAACATGCCGCGTCATTCATAACGGTCATCTTGGCTCAACTTTCAACAACTACTCGGGAGTCGGGATGAAAGAACATTTTTTTTGAACATTTTTGGTAAACTTTATATAACTCTCGCTTGAAAGGATCAATAAAAAAGTAACCTTAACTTAATTTTGCACTTATAAGGACAACAAAATAATGTCTCTTTCCAATTGCACAAACCGTAAGCTGTCAAAGTCACATGGTTTTCATGTTGAACGCTGGGTAAATGGAACGCCAAACCGACAGAGTTAAACACGGACTCGGGTCCCGAGCGAAGCGCATTAGATCTGGACCGGCAAGTTGGCCGTTCAGCTAGGAACGACAAACAAGCATGGCTAAGCGCAGCAACACAAGCACAGCAAGCCGCTGATAGTAGACAATTCAGCACAGTCTACCAACGCGCTCGTAAGCCAACAAGAAACACCACATCAACTACCCTGTTAAGGCAATAGACGGCTCTTTGATCCTTATGGAGGAACAACAATTAACCCGCTGGACAGAACAATTTAAGAATGTTTTGAATTTTACTTCGCCAGGCACGTCCATCAACTCGCATATGCACCCTAATAGGCTACTTAACATTAGCGTAGCTACTCCTTCGTTGGATAAAATAAGGACAACAATTCGTTCACTGCAATCAGGTAAAGCAGCAAGCAATGCAACATCTACGCAGAACTCCTTCAAGCCGATGTCGAGTTAACTACGCGAACATTACATGCGATATATCAATGTATCTGGAAATCTGAAACCATTACATCGTCGTTAAACAGTCAAACTCGCCAATAAAGTTGATTTAAGGTATGGCGAAAACTGAATCCTCTCCAGTTTTATATATAAATTACCCTGCTAAACACCATAAACAAAGTGATCTCCTCTCCTGCTTGCGTTCAAGCAGGATTTCGCACGTACCGTGCTTGTACTGATCAAACTAACACTCCGCGTATAAGTATAACTCTCCTCTGTATATGGTTTTTATAGTTTTTAAACGCGCTTTTGACAGCGTTGGCCGAAACATGATGTGGCAGATTTTTTCTAGCTATGTTCTTCCGGAAAAACTCATCAACATCATTAAGGAGCTGAACCGCGACTCAACATGCCGCATTATTCATAACGATCATCTTGGCTCACCTTTCAACATCTACTCGGGAGTCAAGCAAGGTTGCAACCTCTCACCATTGCTTTTCACAATTGTCATCGACAGGGTGATGAAAATACATATTAACTCCATCGGGTTTGCCTTGGAATGTTTTTCACCGCCTAGAAGACCTGGACTATGCCGATGATATCTGTCTCCTATCACAATTCGCAATCGCTAGGTGACATGGAGCGAAAATTAAACTCACTAGAATTCCACGCTAACAAAGTGGGTTTAAAAATTAACATGTCAAGATCAAAACGATCACCATCAGAGACGAAAGTGGAGCTGGATTGGCCACACTTTGAGAAAGCCAGCGGACGATATTACGAAATTGGCACTCGACTGGAATCCACAAGGAAACCCCCTAGTTGGCCATCCTAGCAAGACATGGAAAAGGATAATAGAAGTGGAAGCAAGATCTCTTGAAACCTCAGGCGATAAATCGAGTTCGTTGGCGGGTGTTTGTAGAAGCCCTATGCTCATACGCGGACGTTAGTTGTAGGAGCTAAATTCTATCAACAATGTATTTTAAAAATCTACCTATTGTCTTTTTGATTTAAAAATTAGATGATCAAGGCTCTTTCTTTTTTTTCAAAATGCAGCGCTGGTCTTTATTAGCAAATAAAAACAGATAAAGAAATAAAATACAGAAAGGTAAATTCATTCCAAGTTCCACTTCATCCATTAAGTCTATCTACTTCTACTCGCGAACATCTCTCACATTCATTTCTACACCATAAAGAGTGGTTACCGGGATACCTGTGTAGAGTGTAGTGTAACCATTTTAAGAGTGCGAGAACCTGAAATCTTCGGTCTGCTGCTTACAACATGTGACACGAAGCAGTTGGTTTACTTATCTCATGAGTCATGATAAAAATCATACGTGACTGTTGGCACTCACGTTTCACACATCATCATAACAACATAACATCATAACATGCAGTAAGATATGGCGCATACTTGAATATTGGCAAAATGATTTACACATAGCAATGCTCGCACTATATCCAACCACTAAAGCTGCATAACTTTTGAAATAACAACAAATTAAAGAAGATCTTTCATATTTTTAATCTGCGTAATTTTCTTAATCCAGTAAATAAAAAAAGCTATTCAAATTTCAGTAACTGTGAAAGTAATAAAAAATATAGTGACCAAACTAGAAAAACCCGCCTTGGGAAGGTAACGGTTCTAAAATTCTTTGATTAAATAACACTTGGCGATGCAGTCAACTACTGCGATCAGTTTGTGTAATTAGCTTCAGAAAAGTTCTACGCGATGGCTAAAACGATAGAGCGTTCCATTGACAAAAGAGCGGCTATAGTTATGGATTTCCAGAGGAGTGGTTCGGCGGTGGAACTTTCTAAAAATACGGTTGTTTATAATCTATTTTCAAAATTTAGAGAATGTGGTAATGTAACAAAAACCGGAGAAGCAGAAAAAGGGAGACATCGAAAAAAGAAAACTTTAGAATTGTTCGTTCTTTCAAATGAAACCCATATGAAAGGATTCAAAATGTGCTGAAGTACATAAACAATGATCTGGAAAACAACATCAGTGAGAGAAGCCTACAACTAAGACTGAAGGAAAATAAAATTAATGCCTACGTCGTCCAAAAAAGCCGCATATTACACCTAAAAACAAGCGTCTCAGGTTACAATTTGCTAAGGACCACATTAATCAGCCACGGAGTTTTTATGAAGTATTCTCCGGCCGAACATTTTTTATTACTCCGATGATAAAACAAAGGCTAAGCAACCCGTCACGCAACCAGCAAGCTATTCCAAAGGAGGCAAGATAATGATATGGGTAGCATATCAAGAAGTGATATTGGACCACTTGTAATGTGCTCCAATTATATGAAACAGTCACAGTGATTTAAATATTTTAAATGATGTTGCACTGGTCACAGGATCAAGATTTATCGGGAGTGAGTTTATCCTACAACAATATAATGAACCGATACATACAGCTGGGAGCATAAAAAGGTATAAGTTGATCAACAAGTTTTAGAATGACCCCCGCAAAGTCCTAATTATAAAGTTATTGAAAATCTTTGATATATTGTAAAATCGAAAGTTCCCGAAAACTTTGGAAAAACTGCAGATCAAACTTGAAAGGAATACATAACAGCTTGGGGTACCGTTCCAGTAGAGGAAGTCCAGGGTTTAATAGACTCTATCGCCAGATGACTTGCATAGGTTATTGCAGCAAAAGGAGGAAACACAACTTATTAAGTAATGTTTCTTTAAATAAGCGTTTTTTCTTTAATATAAAAATATTCCTATTGCCTTGCTTTCAGAAGTTAAAAACAACAACCAAAAAACAAGTGTTTTTTTAAATTCTCTATATTAACTTCACTTGCCCGTGGGTCGTCGGTCGGTCGTCGGTCGGTCGTCGGTCGGTCGTCTGTCGTGGATTCTTGCGATCAATTTTTAACCCACTTCCCATGGCCCGATTTTATTGAAATTTTGCACACATGCGTATTTCCGGAGACAACACTTTCTATTAAATTTTGAGGCCCCTCGGGCTGCGGGGTCGGGGGGCTCCCAAACAAAAATTTTAAAAAATTTACCCGATTTTCTTCAAATTTTACACACATGTGTATACCCAATAAACAATACTTTTATTTTTATTGTAGAAGAAAATCACCGAAACAAACATTTGACATCAGATGTTAAAATTGAAAAAGCTCAGATCATTTTATTCTGAGCACTTAGAGCACGCTCATACTCTGAGCAAATAAGAAACACGAACATTTATCTTGAGAACTCTTTGACTGCTCTGAACTAATTTATGAAAACGCCAAATGACAGAATATTGTGAAAACTTGTTGTTCTATCTGTAAGTTGATATCGACAACAAAAAAAACGACATCAATAAAAATACAATTCAGTATATAATAAAAATGTAAGTTGAAGTAAGCATAAAACATGTATGTCTCGTTTCATTTGCTGGGTTCATTTGTGCGTGCGCTAAGATTTCTCTCTCTCTCTCCACCACCACCAAAACCATGCAGCGCAGCCGACTGCGCAGCACACACCGCACACAGTCCATAAAGGGCGACGAATATCTGATGCCAGTACAGATATTTAAAAAATGTATAAGGAATGTATAAGGGCCTTGCGGCCGAACCCGGGACCCGATCACTACCAAATTTTCGAAAAAGTATTGTTTATTGGGTATACACATGTGTGTAAAATTTGAAGAAAATCGGGTAAATTTTTTAAAATTTTTGTTTGGGAGCCCCCCGACCCCGCAGCCCGAGGGGCCTCAAAATTTAATAGAAAGTGTTGTCTCCGGAAATACGCATGTGTGCAAAATTTCAATAAAATCGGGCCATGGGAAGTGGGTTAAAAATTGATCGCAATCCACGACAGACGACCGACCGACGACCGACCGACGACCGACCGACGACCGACCGACGACCGACCGACGACCCACGGGCAAGTGAAGTTAATATAGAGAATTTAAAAAATGGCCCAGGATCGAGGGGCTCCCATATCAATTTCTGCGATTAGAGAATTTAGATGAAAAATTTTAATTTTTATGGGTTGTTTTTTCTATTTTTTTTTTATTTTTTACACGTGCCACACGAGTCACAATTATTTTAAAACTAGAGATAATGTATTCTGCTATGCCAGTGACTACACAGACCCGTGTATGTATATTTAGTTGTAATTCAGTCCAAAGAATAATTTATCTTAGAAGCCTAATAGTATGCAACGTTAGATGCAAGTCTTTCATTCAAAAGCGATAGGTCATTCAGTCAAAAGCGCTTTCTGAATAGACTGAAAAAACCACATTTTATTTTGCAAACGTTTAAGCTTAAAAAAATCGATAGCGATGCGCAGATTGAGTATTTTTTTCAGTTTTCTCATGGGTAGTTAACCCTATGAATGAAAAAATTACGTCATCGCAAGCCGAGCGCTAACCAATTGTTTTAAAAGAAGGCCCATCAAATTTTGACTGGTAGAAGCCGAGATAAACGACAAGGCAAACAAACGTACTAACGTATAAACGTACAAATGTACACACCGAAAAAGTTTTCATGTCCTCTGATAAGCTTCGCCATTCGGGCTCGCAATTAGAGCCCCTTTACTTAAAACTTTTACAAAAATTGTCACCGGAGATACACATGTGTAAAAAGTTTCAATAGGAGCCCCCGACCTTGGGTCCCGATTACTTACAAACTTCAATAGGAAGTGTTGTCATCGGAGATACACATGTGTTGAAAATTTGAAGAACATCGGGTTAATTTTTAACAAATTTATATGGGCCTCGGCCCTCAGGGCTCGGTCACTCCAAAAATTTTACAAAAAGTCTTGTCCATTGGAGATACACATCTGATTAAAATTTGAAGAAATCGGGCTTATTTTAAAAAAATTTGTATGGGCCCCCTCGGTCCTCAGTGCCCGTTCATTCCAAAAATTTTACAAACGTTTTTTTTTCATCGGAGATAAACAGGTATATAAAATTTAAAGAAAATCCGTTAAATTTTGAAAAAATTTGGATGGGAGCCCCCCGACCCCGAGGCCCATACAATAGAATGTGTTGTCATCGAAGATATGCATGTGTGCAAAGTTTCAATGAAATCGGACTTTGGGAAGGGGGTTTTAAATTGATCGCGAGATTACACGATAAACAAACAAACAAACAATTTTAAGAATTTAAAAATAATTAAAAAAAGACTCTGTTACCTTTTTGTACAAGTTTACATCATTCCGTCGACTAACAAAAGGATTAAAGCCAGAGTTTCTCTAGGTTCCACACTTAGTTCAGTCCTGTTCAGCTTTTACACGGCCAATCAACCCACCAATACAGCGGTCTCCAGCACATATGCCGTTTCCCTCTCTCCTGAGATAGCATGAAAGAACACCTCCGGAATCGTTAAGATTGCTACCTCAAGAGGGGGTTGAAGATCAGAGCCAACAAAACGTAACAAATCTTCTTCCGAGTGCCAAGGACGAGAATAGGAAGAAGAATTTTTTTCAAATAAAAATTTCATTTTAAAATTATTGTTTAAAATTAAATTCATTAAAACTATATACGCAGTAGATTATGTAGTCAAAAATAATGTTTAATTATAAGCAATTAAAAAGGCAATGTTAATACGTCGGGACCCTATTGTTAGGCTGACACTTATTTTTTAAAACGTTTATATTAGCTCGCTTTCGTGTATGTTTTTCTGTGCGGGCGAAATTTTGTAATTGATTTTAAATTGACTTCCCATTGAGCTAGAGACTTGAAAACATAGCTCAGAACTGGATGAACATTAATAAATCACAAAAGAAAACAAATTGCAAAAAAAAATTAAAAACTAATTCAACGCGAGTTTGCAATTTGTTTCAGATCAAAGCTAACTACTTAGCGGCTAAAATACAGTATAGCGGACAAAGGGTTAGGACTTTGAGACACATCTCTCCCGAAAGCTCTCAGGGAGCAGTTCTCGAAAATCGCCATCTGGTTTGGGGCTCACGCCCCGTTTCTGAGAGAGGAGCTTCTAAAGATTGCATTTATTTTCAGAAAAGTGCGTTTTTCTCAGTGACGCGAAGGAAGTATGGGGGTTAATTGGTATCATATAAAAGACAATAAAAATACGGTTCGTTTGAAAAAAAAATGAAGCCAATCAAACCAAATTCGGCAGACTTAGAATCAAAAAACTGACTTTTCCATAAAAGTTAAATAGTGGGCGTGTTTTTAGGGGGCGTGTGTAAATATTGGTATTAAATTAAAGGTGAATAATAGTTCTATACAGCCATACTATTTTTATGATCGTGGCCCAATTTTAACGGAAGGTGTATCAATTTGTATTTGGTTTATGATCAGTTTCATATGATTGAGTGGTATATCATATGAATGAGTTCTTTTCATACAAAAACATGTTTTTATATGAAAATGACAGTATAGCATACAAAGGGTTAGGGCTTTGGGACACATCTCTGCCGAAAGCTCCCATGGAGCAGTTTTCAAAAATCGCCATCTGGTTTTGGGTTAACGCCCCCTTTCTGGGAACGGGGCTTCTAAAGATTGCATTTATTTTCAGAAAAGTGGGTTTTTCTCAGTGACGCGAAGGAAGTATGGGGGTTAATTGGTACCAAATGAAAGCTGCAAATTTTACCGACACAGCCATGCCATTTTTAGGGGCGTGGCTCTTTTATTTCATCAAAATGACAGTATAGCGGACAAAGGGTTAGGACTTTAAGACACATCTCTCTCGAAAGCTCCCAGGGAGCAGTTCTCGAAAATCACCATCTGGTTTGGGGCTCACGCCCCGTTTCTGAGAGAGGAGCTTCTAAAGATTGCATTTATTTTCAGAAAAGTGCGTTTTTCTCAGTGACGCGAAGGAAGTATGGGGGTTAATTGGTACCAAATGTAAGCTGCAAATTTTACCAACACAGCCATGCCATTTTTAGGGGCGTGGCTCTTTTATTTCATCAAAATGACAGTATAGCGGACAAAGGGTTAGGACTTTGAGACACATCTCTCTCGAAAGCTCCCAGGGAGCAGTTCTCGAACATCACCATCTGGTTTGGGGCTCACGCCCCGTTTCTGAGAGAGGAGCTTCTAAAGATTGCATTTATTTTCAGAAAAGTTCGTTTTTCTCAGTGACGCGAAGGAAGTATGGGGGTTAATTGGTATCATATAAAAGACAATAAAAATACGGTTCGTTTGAAAAAAAAATGAAGCCAATCAAACCAAATTCGGCAGACTTAGAATCAAAAAACTGACTTTTCCATAAAAGTTAAATAGTGGGCGTGTTTTTAGGGGGCGTGTGTAAATATTGGTATTAAATTCATAAGACGTTGTAACTTCTACTTCACTCCCTCTGAAGTATTAAGATTATTTAAATCTTATGTTAGACCAATTTTAGAATTGAATTCATATGTGTGGGGTGGGGCTCCAAGATCACATTTGCTTTATCTTGATGGAGTTCAGAATAGAGTTCTCCGTTTGATAAACGATGTAACCATTACTTCGTCTCTTGATACTGGGGTTAATTGGTATCATATAAAAGACAATAAAAATACCGTTCGTTCGAAAAAAAAAAAAATGAAGCCAATCAAACCAAATTCGGCAGACTTAGAATCAAAAAACTGACTTTTCCATAAAAGTTAAATAGTGGGCGTATTTTTAGGGGGCGTGTGTAAATATTGGTATTAAATTAAAGGTGAATAATAGTTCTATACAGCCATACTGTTTTTATAAAAGTGGCCATATTATTGAGATAGGAGTTTTTCCTTTTAAAAAGCGTTTTTGTAAATTATGCACGTACTGTAAAATACAGTGCGCTCAATTAATTTATATTGAGATAGGAGTTTTTCCTTTTAAAAAGCGTTTTTGTAAATTATGCACGCACTGTAAAATACAGTGCGCTCAATTAATTTATATTGAGATAGGAGCAATTTTCGAAAATAAATGCAATTTTTAGAAGCTCCTCTCTCAGAAACGGGGCGTGAGCCCCAAACCAGATGGTGATTTTCGAGAACTGCTCCCTGGGAGCTTTCGAGAGAGATGTGTCTCAAAGTCCTAACCCTTTGTCCGCTATACTGTCATTTTGATGAAATAAAAGAGCCACGCCCCTAAAAATGACATGGCTGTGTCGGTAAAATTTGCAGCTTTCATTTGGTACCAATTAACCCCCATACTTCCTTCGCGTCACTGAGAAAAACGCACTTTTCTGAAAATAAATGCAATCTTTAGAAGCTCCTCTCTCAGAAACGGGGCGTGAGCCCCAAACCAGATGGTGATTTTCGAGAACTGCTCCCTGGGAGCTTTCGAGAGAGATGTGTCTTAAAGTCCTAACCCTTTGTCCGCTATACTGTCATTTTGATGAAATAAAAGAGCCACGCCCCTAAAAATGGCATGGCTGTGTCGGTAAAATTTGCAGCTTTCATTTGGTACCAATTAACCCCCATACTTCCTTCGCGTCACTGAGAAAAACGCACTTTTCTGAAAATAAATGCAATCTTTAGAAGCCCCGTTCCCAGAAAGGGGGCGTTAACCCAAAACCAGATGGCGATTTTTGAAAACTGCTCCATGGGAGTTTTCGGCAGAGATGTGTCCCAAAGCCCTAACCCTTTGTATGCTATACTGTCATTTTCATATAAAAACATGTTTTTGTATGAAAAGAACTCATTCATATGATATACCACTCAATCATATGAAACTGATCATAAATCAAATACAAATTCATACACCTTCCGTTAAAATTGGGCCACGATCATAAAAATAGTATGGCTGTATAGAACTATTATTCACCTTTAATTTAATACCAATATTTACACACGCCCCCTAAAAACACGCCCACTATTTAACTTTTATGGAAAAGTCAGTTTTTTGATTCTAAGTCTGCCAAATTGGGTTTGATTGGCTTAATTTTTTTTCAAACGAACGGTATTTTTAATACCTTTTATATGGTACTAATTAACCCCTAAATCCCCCACAAACTACTTAGAAAATTGCATTTTTCAAAAAAATACTCAAAACTTTGACAGCCCCTCTCACCTAAAGGGGGCGTTAGCGCCACACCCCGCCCACTTTTTTGGTATGTGGTCGGTGGGAGGTGGGCGGTGGGCGTGGCAAGTTTTTAAAATACCGTTGTACGGTATACTGTATATTTACCCTACTTAGCACAATACTCGTTTTAAACGTTTTAAATTAAACATTTATTTTTATTAGCTCACATGTATTAGTTATAAGTTTAGTTTTAGCCAAAATTGTAAATTATTTGAATAAATAATAAAATATCTTAATCTAGAAAAAAAATGTACCAAAAAGAATGGTCTAAGAAGCTACGGGAGACAGATAAATAAAGGAATAAGACAACTGTTTTAATATCTAATGCACGAACCATGTTCAGCCAAGACGGAGCTTTTTGTGTAGTGTGTTTGAGTTAATATTTTATTCACCTCATATAGACTAGTTGTATTATGTGTTTCCACGATGATTGCTTGTTCATTCGTTGCGCAAACACACTCGCGCGAATTCTTTGTATATAGTTACGATTTTGATAATTTCACAGTGAAATTGTATGATAATGATTAGATAAGTCGCGACAGCGCAGCAGTAATAAACTGAAGAATATAGAAAACATAGAAATTTTATTGAGCTAGGGAAGTTCTACAACTACCGATGTATCAACTTGTTAAGTATTTTTAAGGAATATAATTGAATCTGCATATAATTTGAATTCAAAAATAAATTTCCTTTATGAAATTTGGGCTTTCTAGAGAGTTCGTATTGGATTTTGCAAATAAAAACACAACATAAGATCGTTTATTTATAGATTACAACTGTAATTAACAAATAGCAAGAGTTCATAAATTTGCATTGGTGACTATTTAATTTTCTATCTACTTGCAGGTACTTTGTTTGCCTACAATAAAACGAACGCGATACTTTGGCTCGAGTTTAAGTGACTCGCCAGTAGACGGCGGTTCTGATACAACCACTACCATGTCATTTGGTTTCGTATTTCGTGGGTTTTTTTGGACCGACGGTCGTAACGTTCTTTCCACTTCTTCTTTTGCTGTTCAATTCTATTTGAGGTAGCTTCACGATTTTCTGCTACTGACATCCCCAAAGTTCGCCCGCTATCTTGAAACGCCATTAGAAGTTTTTTATCGTATCTCGTGGTTTAAAATCATCAATAAGATCGTTTGGGCTTTTCCCCGTGGTGTCATTTAACGAGCTGTATATTGCGCAAAGTCTTGTCCCAGGCTCGTCCAGTGTCCATAGTCGTCATAGTCGTATTAGCACTAAGTTCTTTTTGTTCGTTCAGGTGTCCGAACAGCATATTTAATATGGTAAATATTATACATTTCAAACCCAGAAATAATTGTTGCTTCATTAAGGAATTTTAGCACATGGTTCGTTTTTAGTCTCTTTCGACGCTTTGATTAAAACATAAAAGCATCTCCAAGGACTAATAGATGTTGGCTCCCCAATGAACTCTTTACAAACGGTACTAAATTGTCTAAATGGATGGAGTGAAACCGTACAGGAACCGTTTTCGAAAAATGAAGTTCTCCCTCTCTCTTTCTCCTGGGTTGTTTGTTGTAACAGCATTCAACGCAAGGCCGTATGTATTTCTTAATATACTGCCGCATCCAGGAAACCACAATGCTGTTGAAAGTTGTTAAAAGTTGTTGTAGAGTCTTTTCGATGCCGAAGTGTCCACGATCGTTGTGATAGTTTTTAATTATTTGCCAGCGTACGCCTGCAGGTACAACCCATATTTTGTTACCGTGAACATTCATACACAACTTGTTATTTGTGTAACTATAATCGATACGTAATTGTTTTGTTTTAGCGTCTTTTTCGCCTAACTTCAGCCTTTTTACAATTTCTAACAATTTTGGGTCCTGTCCTGCAATTGCAATGATGCGATCCAACCTGTTGTGTTTATTTCTACTTTGAAAATACTACCTGTTCCACCATTATCCATGAATGGCTTTTGCATCGAGGAAACAGAAAAATTCGTAATTCGCGGTGAGTACATTGGCGATACGCTTCATTGGAACCACCACTTATTATTCGTCGCCAAAAATGCTGCGAAAGTTTCCTACCACAGTGCAAGAAATATTTAACAATTAGCAATTAAATATTAATTATTATTAATCTTTAGCCGTACATCACGTTTGTTGAATGCTTTACCAATCTCTGTTTTTCCACGTCAATACGAACCGAAGGCATTTAAAACACTAGCTCAGAGATATCTCCTCTTATCCCCTTAACGACCAAGCTGGATATATATACAGGATGTATCAGTTTAGGTGGCAAATACTTAAAGGGGTGATTCCTGGGGTAATTACGAGAAAAAAATGTGGGCCGGAGTAATCGGGGATTATTTCACTGTTCCTCACATACTACTATAAGGGCTAAATTCAAACGGGTATCTGCACCTTTTGCCGATCACCTATCAGAATTTATGGAAGTGCTCCTTGCCACAGTGGACGTAGGTTACTACATTTTTAATTGAACATTATCAGAACCGATGGATTGGTAAAAATGGTTCGGTATCTAGGTCACTGGATCTAAATTTTTTAGAATTTTTTGTGTGGGAAAGAATTAAGTAGCTGGTCTATTCTACAGAAATAGAAACTGTTAAACAGATAGGAAGGAGGATTGAACATGCACCTCAGAGGATTGCAAAAAACTGAACGACCTCAAACAAACTTGAAAATTAATAGATTTGTAGGAAATTAAATAGGTTTTAATACTGCATTGTTCAAAAGAAATTATTGAAGATTTTTTATTTTTAATTTATTGACCTTAAGTTCAGTGTATTTTCATTCATAAAAGACCAAGAGTAACCTTGTAGCTAGAAGCATTCAAGAGTTACATGGTGTGAAGTTGTTTAAGGTCAACAGTACGTTTTCGCATTAAAACGCTACGCACACCGCAGGTGGTGAAAAATGACTTAGGTTTATAATTTATCTTCCCATTTATTATTTTTCAATAACTTCAACAAGGAATAAACTTATCAAACTCAAAAGTTTATTAAAGAAGCGCCAAGTCGATAAAAAGATTGCGGTCGTCGATTAAACTTTAGGCATCCACGTTGAGCAATGTCATATTTGACGTAAGTGCGTGTTGCAATTTGTTCACAATTTAATTTTCAATTAAGTTTTCCTAATATTATGTAGATGTCACGTAAATCGCTACCACTACATCCGTTCAATTACATTCACAACCTAGTTTCAGTTACCCACTAGTTGCGCCTAAAGAAGTTTAACTACAAAAAGCGAGGGCAATCGAACAGCAGATTCTGTTAGCTTATGGCAACTTTAATGAGAACACAATTCTAATTATAATAATTATAGTTAAAACTCAATTCAAGTTTTAACGATAGAATACTCAAGCGCAATTTCTTGTATCTTTTTTAATTCTATTTAACTAAAATATTTCGTTTTTTTATTATGTACAAAAATAAATTTAAAATTTAAGCCAATATACTAAATGCCCTTGTCACTCGCTTACTCACGCATTCAGGCACGAACGCAAATTTTTGATTATAAAATTGTAAAATTCTCAAACTTTAAAATATCAGCAATGTACTCATTGAATAATAGTGATTCTCAAACATTTGAATGGTAACAGAGACAAAAACCTCAATGGCAGCAAATCTGTCAGTAATTCTCTAACATTTAAATAAAAATTGAAAAATATTTTCGTTGTAAGTCAATCGACATTAAATTAAATAATATAAACTAGGGGCCCGTTTATACGTATAACGGGCAGTTTCGACTTGTCTACTAATAACACTTAAACAATCATAAAAAAATAGCATTTACATATATAACATTAAACAAAAGTCTCTGTTTTTTCCTTCATGAAGCAACAAAAAAAAATTTACCCAAAATTTAAAAACATCACACCAACAATATGTTGATGTGAGTGAGGAGTCAATAACGATAAAAAGAAATGTGCTGAATGCATACAAGACTCTCTGCCTCTGTTTAAGTATTAGAAAATTTAAATAAAATAAAGGAAAAATAAAATTGATAACAATTTCTCATTGGTACTAGTGTAATGTAAATTAAAACAAATATATAAAACTGATAATGGAATGTGCTATAAATGGCGTCAAATTCGAGGGCACTTTGTCATAACTGTGAGTTCGTAAACATTTTAACATTTATCGAATGGCGATTACGATTTTCTTGTATAAGATGTCCTTTCTCGAGCATTGTCACACTTCTCCACGATTACTCTTATTGCTTAGCATGGTCTCCAAAAAGCTGGGATCTAACATCGATGCATTCTCCAAATCCTCCAAACTAGCATTTTCTTCAGCAACATTGACAAATGCGTTTGACAGTTCTCCGTTTAATTTATTGACAACTCCCGTTGTAATGTCATACATAAAGATTTCATGTTCGTTATCTCTGGGTGTTCTGATTTTTATTTCAATTTGAAGAAAGAAAGAAAACATTTTTTAAAATTAATTATGAATAAATGAATATAAGAAAAGTTAACAATAAAAATATACATGTTCAGGCTACAAGGAATAAGGACTTTTATTCCTGGAAAACTTTAAAGTTATGACATTTAAAGACAAAAACAATTCGTCATTAGTGACGATGATCTTGCCGAAAACCATGCAACTAAAGATTATTTTCAATTAACAGGCCCAATTTACCAATAGAATTTTTTTTTGGATATGCATGAACTTAGCTGCAGTTTGCTTGACATTTCAAATTGCGTATATCTGTCATTTAATCCTAAAAAATTACACGCTTCAACAACCAAATTTTGACATCACTGTTCGCGTTCGGCTGCGACATCTCCAACTCTCAAGCTCTCAGCGATGAAACCCATTTCTGGCTCAACGGCTTCGTTAATAGAAAAAATGTTCGCGATTGGGCAAGTCAGCTTCCTAAAGCCGTTCAGCAAATGTCATTACACCCACAAAATTTTACTGTTTGGTGTGGGTTTCATGCTAATTGTTTTATTGACCCATACTTGTATTTAATTACGCTGGCAAAGCAGTCACAGTCAATGGAGATCATTACCGGACCATTTGACTAACTACTTTAAGAATAATTTGGAAGAGGTTGACTTGGAGCATTTATGGTTTAAACATATGCCACATAGCTGCCCAAACAATCGAGTTATTAATAATAGATAATGGAAAACGAATCCCAAGATAATTCGCAATGTACATACTTGTCCAAAAATAAGCACTAAAATTAGAATTAAAAAATTGCATACTTTTAGGATGAACTAGTTTGTTTGAAATATAACAGACTTTAAGTTTAAATCATTATGTATTGGTCAAAAATGTAGTCAAACCGGTTTGTGTGGTTTGTCCGGTTTGTGTGTAGAAACATGATTGTACATGATTGTTAATTTTTAGAAGATTGAGTATAAATAGAGGCGTTTGGCCGACGTAGTTCAGTTGTTATTTGGAATTCAACCAGGGCAGTTGAAAAGCTCTTGCAGAAATAAAAGTGAAGTACAAGCATTGTTGTAATAAGTGTTTTGTGTACATTTAAAGTTATCACCAGTGTAATTAGAGAAATTTAGTTAATTTTACTGTTTGTTTATTTAAGTTGTTATTTATAAATTAATAAACTTGTGTTGTGTTTTATTTGTAAAATCCTTTACGAACTCAAAAGCCTAAATTTCATGACAATATGCTATCTGTTGAAATAGACCAGTGTAATTCGAGACCTATGGACTATTTTCTTTGCACCTTTGTCAAGTCCACGATTTTTTGCTAATAAGCCAGATCCTTTAGACGACCTCGGAATCAAAATCGATCGGGAAATTTCCGGCATATCGCCCGATATATGCAAATAAGGCATAAAAAGTTTGATACAGCGTTTCCATTTTTTTAAAAACTTTTACTTAACATGACTTGATCCCTTTTTGTCTGTATTTTCGACCACTTTGAGGTCATTTTTAACCACCTTCTACACAACCTAGAGAGCTAAGCTTTGTGAGTGCCTTAAGAGTACATTCCGTATACTGGACTCTGGAGAAAGGTATTCGTAATATTTATCCCTAAACCAGGCAATAGGCAATGCCTAAACCAAACAGACCTATAAGTTGTTCTCTTCTCAAAATTATGAATGTTCATATCACAGCATGGATAGATACGTCTAGCCTTCTAAACTCAAGTCAGTTTGCTTACAGTAAAGGTAAAAGCACAGAGGGCGCCCTTCACTATCAAATTAAAAAGATAGAAGGAACATTTCGTTCCAAAGAAATATCTCTGTTTGCTTTCCTTGACATTGAAGTGGCTTTCGATAACACTGGCTACGACTCAATAACTAGACTAAAACGTAATTCTCATATCAATTCCGCCATCGAACGTTCTCTGTGGGCCAGTAGACGCTTCTACGGCAGAACTTGGAGTCTAAATACTAAAATTATACATTGTATGTGGATGTCATAGTATGATGGTACCAATCACGTACGCGGCCATCATGTGGTGATCGAAAGTTCGTGAACGGACAGCGGTAATTAAGCTTCAGAAGCTACAAAGAATTGCCTGTCTAGGTATAACGGGTGCCATGCGCACCTGCCCAACGATTAAATAAGAAGCTCTTCCAAGTCCAAAATAGTCTTTTTAATATTCCGAGCATGACGCGTTTCGCATGTCGCGTGTGGCGCCTGTGATGGGTTGAATTTTTTTTTTTTTTTTTTTTTGACTTTTTGAGGTCCTTTTTAACCAACTTTCTCACGACCTAGAGAAATTTTGTAAGTGTCTAAGTCCAAATAGCATTTTTTATATTCCGAGTATGACGCGTATCAAGTGTCGCGTGTGGCGCGTGTGACGGGTTGAAATTTTTGGTTTTTTCGACTTATTTGAGGTCCTTTTTAACCTAGAGACCCGAAATTTTGTGAGTGTCAAGTCCAATATAGCATTTCGCGTGTCACACGTTTTGGTTTGAAATCACGCTATTTTCACGCAGTTTTTTGAGGTCTTTTTTAACCACCTTTCGCACGACCTAAAAGGCGGAAATTTTGTGACTAAATGTCAGCGGCCTATTTTGATATCCCGCTTTTGACGAGTGTCACGAGGCGCGTGTGGCGCGTGTGAAGCGTGGAGAAAATAAATTTTTTTGAGATAGCCCCGACTTCAAAACCAGATATTTTGGCGCATATTACCAAATAATAAACGACTGTATGGCGTGTTTGTATGTATATATAAAAGTTTGTACCGATTTACTTGTTTTTGTTGTAATGTACACACGCTCAAGAGATTTGTACTCTTATAATGATGAGCACAGCGTGAGCGTTGGGAAACAAGGGATAGGTAAAAATGAAATGTCTATGCACATCTGCCATAAATGACATATATATAAATAAATATATGCCGTGTGAATACTAGCCAGGTCTGAGGGAGTAAATTACATATTGCATCATTTTAGGAAACCTACACATTTTGCAGCATTCTTAGCGATGGTGAATATGTGGTCGTTCCAACGAAGCTTGTTGTTCACGCACATGCCGAGTATTGCAAGTTTTTCCTTCCTTGATGCAAGATCCAATCATGGATAAAGGTTGGGGGTTTAAATTACGCTTAGACGACAGAAAACAGCATTGCGTTCTGAAAGCATTAAATTCCACTGTAATAAGTAGTTCCCACCTTGTTATGCTGTCAAGGCCAGAATATAACGTGCTTAACATACATTGTTGTTTAAGTTCCACTTACGACGAAGACGGACGTGACGCGTGAAATAATATGACAAGCAAAGAGTGTTGTTGTCAGCGAAAGAATGAATCGGATTAGAAGTAGCGGATAGCAGTTTATTAATGACAATTAGAAAAAGTACCTGAGACAAAACAGAGCCTTGGGGAACACCGGCGTTTATGCGGTGAACGTTTAATTTAAAACCGTCCAATACGACCTGGATGGAATGGTCAGAATGGTAGATACTAGTCCAATCAAGCAGGACCTTATCAATTCTATAGGCATTCATTTTTGACAAAAGAGCCGGACTGATGCCGGACTCTGTCAAATGACTTGGAAATATCGAGTGCAACAACTTTGCTTTCACCAAATTTGTGAATAGGCTGGTTCCACTTTTTAGCGTGTCTTTTGAAGACATTTGATGTTCTTCAACACTAATTTATTTATAACTCATACTGAAGTATACTTCCTGTCTGCCGTTCTATCAGTCCATCTGTCTGTCTATCCATTTTTAATAATTTGTATGCAAATAATTTTTTAATACTTTTTGTCTGCTAGACTTTAATATTTTCGAACTTGAAATTTTAGTGTGTCTCCACTTGTTTTAGTCCATCCATCTGTGTATATGTCCCTTCTCTGAGTATGTCTTTTTATCTCCCCCCGATTCTGGATATCTTCCTGGTCACTCTTCTATTTTTTTATTGTTTTCAACTTACAACTTTTTATTATTTTTTATTTTATTAACGTACTCACCTTGTTACCAATAGAACTACCGATTGCATTTCGACATCTGTCCGAGACTCCTTTTCAAGCCATCGTTTGAAATTTTCCTTCGTTGGCTTCTTTACTAGCTGCTTAATAACATCTCCGCCAATGAATTTTACTTCTTTGGAGTCGGTGGTTGCAGCATCCCGTTCTGTGCGTTCATCTTCGCTACCAACTCCGTCAATTGTTTGCGTTGTGTCCACTGCAGCGAGAACCACGACACTAGCGATTTTCTTGCCTCGCAACTCCTCGACATCTGGTATCGGGAATTGAGCACCATTGATTTTTAACGGTAAATACCGATTGTACTGACGGTCGGTCAAATCGACCGGTGGCAGTACTGTTGCGTCGGTCTTAATAAATTTATTCGTTACACTTTTGTCACTGTCTGCATCGAAGCGAACGACTTTCAGATCGACATTCTGTCGGTGCGGCAGTGTGTTGGACTCTTTTATCTGATGAAGGCTTTTCTCGTGCAGATTAACACTGTCACCATTCGGTTTCACCACGGTGAGCACTTTATGCGATCCAGAGATCTGCGCACCCCCACCTGCGCCATAAAAATGTTGCAGATGCTCAGCTGGAAGATTTTCTAGTGGTATGTCACCTACCTTATCGTAATCAAGCACACTAATATCGGCATTGTCCAAAATGCCAGAGCTAAGTAGTTGTTGGCGAAGATCATCTGGAACTTCCTCAGGTAATTGAAGGGAAGATTGTGAAGCTTTGGCGCTGGTTTGTGTTGGTGCCACTGTAGAAGATGGTGCAGCAGTCGACGAGGGAGTCTTTTCTGCAATCTTTGATTGAATGTGTGCATTGTGATCTCTGTTTTGTAGCCGTAGCTGTTGATCTTGCTGTAACTTCTGCTCCTGATGAAAGGAGTTTTTCCTTTGATCCAGTTCTCTAAAGACATCCGAGTGTAAAGTAGAAACACTGAATTTTGATAACTCCTGCTCGGAGGTACTTGCTGAAGCTTGGTTTCTTGACTGTTGGTTTCTTGGTTGTTGGATGTACTGAGTATTTGTCTGGATTGGTTGTGAATTCGGAATTATTTGCGGCTGCGATCTATGCGAGGTGAATTGTGAAGAGTGGTACTGGTTGTTGCTGTTCTGGAAGATCGTCGGCGGCATGGGAGTGACAATTTGAATTTGTTGTCCATCACTCGATTGGGCGTATTTTGGGGCCGGTGTAGATGAGATATAATGGTTAGCGGTGCTCTGAGGAGTTGTAACGAAATTACTAAACTGTTGAGAGTTTGAATCGGTAATATAATGTCCCCCAAACGCTGTTTCAACAGTTGGACTGGAACTCACTTGAAATGTGGGCTGAACGGAATGGCTGACTTTTGGTGCTTGTGTTGGTCCTAAGTTTGGGGCGGGAATGTCATGAATCACTTGATTGTGACTTGAGTACGGATAGTGCTGGTAGACGCCATCAAATTGTTGCCGCTGAACAGGATTTTGATGGTTCACCGTTTCAGTGATGTGCTGCTCAAACTTAGGAATAGCTTTGAGAAGTTCTGTCTCTTTGGACGGCCTGACGTCAAAGTATTTGTGTAACGAGCTCAAACCAGCTGATTGCGCCGATGAGGAGGAACTCTGAGATTGGTTCTTAGTGTTGATGTTGGGGTAGTTCGCTTGAGATTGAGGCTGAATTTTCTGTGGTTGCTTATGAGAATTTGTCTGAAACTGCGGTTTATAGAAATTTGGCTCCTGAGGTTGTGGTGGATTTTGATCTACTAATTGGTGATTTTGGAAATTAGAATTAGAAGCTGATAATGTTGATGGCGGGCCGAATTGCTGGCGGTTATATGAAAACTGCTGCTGCTGTTGATGCTGTTGCAGATGTGACTGCTTATTGTAATGGGAATTCTCCAGTTTCACTGGAATTGGAATGGGCTTTGAAGAAGTAGGTGTTGGGTTTGGACGGAATTTGACAGGTTGATATGACACTGGCGGGTTTTGATGAAGAGCAAGTTCTTGTGCTTTTGGTGGAACGGTGGGAAAAAATGTGGGTTTTTTCTGTACTGGGGAAACTGAAGGCTGAAGCTGGCTTAGCGACTCCTTATGAGATTGGGATGGGACTTGCGGCGGGCTTTGCTGGAAATACTGGTTGTATTGCTGGTAATGGAATGGCTGATGCGGATATTGACTCTGCGATTGTTTCTGTATTTGCGGCTTACTCGTAGCTGGGGCTGCAGTTGGCGGTTTTCTGTAAATCGTTTGTGCTTGGGGTTGATACTGAGGCTGTGGATTGTAGGTTAGCTTTTGTTGGAAAAGTTTAGATGGGGTTTGGGTCTGCTGGAACGTTTGCTGTTGATAATGCTGCTGCTGCGCTTGTAGCTGATGTTTAAAGTTCTGCTGCTGTTGTTGTAGTTGAAAATGCTGCTGATGGGTCGGTTGCTGCTGTTGTTGAAAATACTGTTGATGTGTCTGCTGTTGCTGCTGTTCATGCGTCTGCTGTTGCTGCTGCTGATGGTTGTGGTGCGGTCGAAAGACCTGTTCTGCCTGAAGGGATGGAAGTTGCTGATAGGATTGATAGAAAATTGGCGGAGCAGCTGGAGAGGACTGTTGATTAAATCCGGTGTATTGATAATTGGTTTGAGATCTTCCGTTCGAAGTTCCACTGAAATCAGCTCTGACATTCGCTTGCTGTTGCTCCGATTTCTGCGCTAATGAGACAGGATGTGGTAGGGCAACCACTTCTCGCTGTACACTTTCTGAGTCGTTTTCTTCCAGAATATGTCCCGATTGGGTTTTGTCTTCAGAACCGAAAGAGACATGAATTCCACTATTGCTGTGGAATTTTTCAGAATCCGGGTGGATGACAGTGCGTAACGTTGTGGTCTTGATAGGTGGAATAGGCGTTACAACCGATGGATAATGGATTATCTCCTCCTCTTCGGAAGCACCGTCTTCATTCTCCTCATCGTTGTTCAACGAAGCGATTGGGCTCTCTAGATGCAACTTATTGTTCTTGTCCTTTTTGTACTTAACATAATAAACGTGGACTTTTTCCTTCTTTTTTTTCGTCACAATCGGTTGTGGCAGAGCAATTGTTGGCACAGTTTCATTGCTATCCTTGATGATTATTTCAATAATTGGCTCTGGAGCTTCTAAATACTGTGGATAGGGTGAGTATGATGCACCAAAATCTGTTGGAAGATGATTCAACGATCTCTCTTGGCCGAAGCTGGAATACTGATCTGGAAACAGAAGATAGATTACAATAATTTATTTTTTGACAGTGACCAAATATTTACTTTGCCCGTTGTAGTAATTATCTTGTGGGTAATATGCTCTCGCCTCTTCTACATAACTCTGCCTTTCACCAAATGAATAACCCGGATTTCCAAAATCATACAGCGTACGTTTTTCTCGATTCTCACTGGTGACTTTTGTTGGTTTTGTGGTCTTTTTTGTTGGCTTTGTTGGAGTAGCTGATGACGCTATAAGCTTGGAGGACTTACTTTTTACATTTGAAGAAGATGACGATGATGCTGATGACGTTGCTGCTGTTGTCAGGGATATTGAAATCCCCACCAACTGAAATGGAGAAAATTACATAATTTATTTAAGCTGAAGTAAACTAATGGATAAAAGAAACAAATATATTGTTAAAAAATTGTAAAAATGTAAATGAAAAACTCTTGTTGGATGAGCTTTGTAAGCCCGTATTGAATATGATTTGCATCTAGAAAGGTTTTGGGCTTTGATTTTTGTGCTTAGTAATTTTGTTAGGAGCATGTATATAAGATCATGCGGAGTTTTATGTAAGAAATTGCTTGGTCCACAAAATTCCAGACCCAATTGGGCCTATCCCAGAATTTCCATAGGAACAATTACTATAGTCGCATCTTAGTCCTACATACTGAATTTCATACGAATCGCTTGAGAAATGGCTTGATCCACAAAGTTCCAGACTCTATTGGTCAGATCCGAGAATTTACATAGAAGTCTTATAGTCGCATCTTACTCCTACATACCGAATTTCATACGAATCGCTCGAGGAATGGCTTGGTCCACAAAATTCCACAAAATTCGCCACACGAATCACACGAACCACACGGGTCTCACGCGACACGCACCCAGCGTTGTTTTAAAACTAGCCTCACTAAATTCCGACTGGTAGAAACCGAGATATACGAGTTCCTACAAAAAAAACTTTCCACTTTTACACACGAGCTATTGTGTTCTGCTATGCGAGTGACTACACACCCGTGTATGTGTATATAGTTGTAATTCAGTCTAAAGCCTAATTTGTATTAGAAGCCTAATAGTATGCAACGTTTCATAAGCGATTTCTGGAATAGACTGAAAAAACCACATTTTACTTTACAAACGTTCAGGTCTTAAAAAAATCGATAGCGATGCGATTTTCTCCGTTTTCTCTATGAATGAAAAAATTACGCTATCGCAAGCCGAGCGCTAACCAATTGTTTTAAAACAAGTCTCATCAAATGTTGACTGGTAGAAGCCGAGATATACGACACGACAAGCAAACGCACACCCGTACGAACGTAGAAATGTACACACGTTCGCTGAAAAATTTTCATGTCCTCAGAATATAAGCTTCGCCCTTCGGACTCCCAATAACATTATGTTGTGGACCTTTCGTGTACCATATTTATGTAGTTGAATTTTCAAGTACTTGTATACATATGATGAGTTTTATATAGCTATTTGCCAGCATGTTCTGGTATTTGCTAGATGGCTCTCTAGAATAGAACCTTCGTGAAACTATAGATTTGGTATCAATAGAACAACATTTTCGGAGATTAAGTAAGTTATCATTTGGAATTCAACCAGACTACCACCAAAGTGAATAGTAATGAAATATGTATATGTGTTATAAGTAATCACCAGCGTTAATTTGTGAACTTTTGCTATTTTGGCTATTTGTTAATTAAAGCTGTAACATGTGAATCAATAATCTTGTGTTTTGTTTTTATTTGCAAATTCCAATATGACTGTGTGCGGATTCAGGGTTGACGTGTGCAACATTCGTGGGCTTAGATCAAATCTCTCGGCCACGTGCGTCCATTTAGCAGACCACAAACATTCTATTCTGGCACTAACAGAATCCCAGGTTAATGCTGATTCAGACGTTTTGGATTTTATTTGGCCTGATTACAACGTGGTGCAAGAATTTTTTCACAACCGCGATATCGCCATCTTTGTACGTAGTGATGTACTTGTCAATGAGCCCACTCGGACTCCAGACATTGTAAGTCATAAAGCAAATGCCCTTGACTTGTTTCTTGCCTCTCATCCTAACAAATACACCCTCAGTGTATCATCACCTCTAGGCTCTTCAGACCATTGTGTGATATCAGCAAATTTCTCGTTGTCGAATCACGCATTTAAAGAAAAAAAAACCCTAAAAGAAAGATATGGTTACGCGAGAAAGCCGACTGGGATGGCGTCAATAATTCTTTTATGAATTTTAACTGGCCACTCAATGCCAATTGTGGTGTGGATGCCATATCTGATACGATCACAAACATAATCCAGGAGGAGGAGGAGGTATGAGACAATTTAACCCTTCCAGGACTAAGTGTATCAAACCGAAAGAAAATGCTTGGTATGATTTAAGCTGCAAAGAGGCTACTAGGAACCGGGAAGTATGCTTTCGGTTAAATAAAGAAAACCCCAATGTGAAAAACCGAACCAAATTTAGACGAGTCAGAATTGATTGCAATGCCTACCTTAGACGAGCCACTATGACCAGACTATGACAAGAAACTGAGACAAAAAATACTTCAATGTCCCAAAGGAAGTAACAATTTTTGGTCATTCGTGAAACGAAATAAAAATACTGCCTAGTCTTCAATTCCAACGCTCATTCACAATGACATTCCAACTGTCAGCTCTATAGACAAAGCCAGTCTGCTTGCTTCAAATTTTGCAGCCGCCTCCACGCTACAAGATAGCGCGTTGTCACCGCCGGTACTTGCAAGAATCGAATCTATGGGTCAGATTTACTTTCGTACTTATCAAGTGGCTAGAGTATTAAATGATCGCAACGTTCATAAATATGCTGGGCCAGATTGTATTCCCGCTATAGTTTTGAAGAGGTGTTCTTCAACGTTGGCACTGCCACTGCAAAGGATTTTCCATTTCTCTTATTCTTCTGGAGTCGTTACAATAAATTGGAAAACCGCCTTTATCCAGCCTGTTCCTAAAAAAGGCGAACCGTCATCTCTTTCCTCCTACCATCCATACTTTGTAAGGTCATGGAAACGCTGATCAATCGTAAGCTTATGCAATACCTTGAATCACGTCAAATCCTTAGCGACCAGCAGTACTGTTCTACAGGTGTCCTGAGGGATTATCTCACTGAAAAGTGGAACCAGTCTGGTCACAAATTTAGTGAAAACAAAGTTGTTGCACTCGATATTTCCAAGGCATTTGACAGAGTATTGCATCAAGCTCTTTTTTCGAAAATGAATGCCTATGGAATTGATAAGACCCTGCTTGATTGGACTATTAGCTACCTTTCTGGCCGTTAAATCCAGGTCGAATTGGACGGTTTCAAATCCAATGTTCACCGCATATACGCCGGTGTTCCACAAGGCTCTGTTTTGTCTCCGACACTCTTTCTCATTTTCATTATTGATCTCCTATTCGCTACTTCTAATCTTTCTTTCTTCGCTTTTTTTTATTTTCTTTCACCGACGACGCTTTTCATTCGATTTCACGCTCTCTGCACACCCTTATACATCGCAAGTGGAACTTGAACAACAACATATTTAAAGCACGTTAAATCCTGACCTTGACAGCATAACAAGGTGGGGACTACATAATAGAGTTAAATTTAACGCTTCTAAAATGCGATAATGTCTTCTGTCGTCCAAGCTTAATTTAAACCCCCAACCTTTATCCATGAATGGATCTTGCATTAAAGAAACTGAACCACTTTCAATTCTAGATATGTGCGTCAACAACAAGCTTCGTTGGAACGACCACATATTTGCCATCGCCAAGAATGCTGCGAAGAATGCTCCCTAATTTCCTAACGCCCACGCTGTGCTAAGCATTATAAGGGTGCAAATCACTTTAACGCGTGTATATTATAAAAAAAATCCATTAGGAAGCCTAAATTTCGTAACAATCTATTATAAAAATTTTCTTTAGAACCAAAACATGTATGATAAAAATGATATCTATATAAGTAATATATCGAAAAAACATCACATTTTGTTGAATTGGAATAAGAATTTGCATATCTATTTCTCATCCGGTATACGTTTCATTCACATTGATCATTTCTTATAAAAAACAACGTTTAGTGTATGCACAATCAATCGAATGATTCAGATTAATTATTCATCGGTGGCATTGTGAGCCAAATTAAAAGGCCACTTTATATGTATGTACGTATATATGTATATTGCAATTTTTTCTCATTGGGTTTTTTATTATTAATCATTATATATTAAATACCTAAAATGGGCACAATTCAAATTAGAGAGTACACGTGTATCTTATTAATTTCCAAAAAAATCTTAAGTTAAACTCCAACATTAATTATTTAAAAAATACAACTATCATATTTCCGCTCTTTATTTAAATTAAATATACATTATCAGGATTTCAGTACGTAAATTCATGTTGTCAAACTTTCAAGTAATACTAACAACAAAGACAACCCGAATTTTGTACATACGATTCTCAAAATTTTCGAATTATCAGCACAAACAAAAAACATATTTTAAACGATGTTTGATAGATGTTTGATTGGAAAGTGACAAAATTTTCTATTCCTTTTGAAATATTTGTGGTCTGCCCAGTTTTAAGAAGAATTTTTTGTAGACAACTCTTCATCTTATTTGGATCAACAATCGGGTTCCAGTCCTGGCCTTCCGCAAAAAATCTCTGCACCAGTCCCGATTTTAGGCTGATGTCATCCATTTTGGCATCCAATCGTGCTCCACTATTTTTATTGATGAACCAATGTTGGATCTTCTACTCGCAGACATGGCCACCATGTACTTTGTATTGCTCTCATTTATGTACAGCCCCAGATTTTATCTCGTCCGCTCGATCTGAATGAATGCTTCCTAAACAGCTTTTGGGTTTCTACCAACGATGTCAATATCGTCAGCTTTGGCGGCCGTTTGAAGGCCATAATCCCGGCTAAGGGTGGCCAAATCGAAAACTGCTAATGCAATTCGAAATATTTGTGAACATTTTTTACTTTGATTCAATAAAATTCATCAAAAAATAAAAATTCTGTTGTGTTTTGTTTTGGTAACACTTCGTGTCAGTCAACCTGTATAGAGGATTTTTTTTCTCGCCGTTACATCAGAGTCTCGGATCTCTTTCTTCAGCGCAGGCCAGTTCATCCACCTGTCGGAGCCTGTTATAGGTATTAAATGGGCTTGATAGTGATCCGGATATTTTTACTTGGGTTATAACATTGATCATGATCAACCTAACATATTCGTGTCAGTTTTTTTTGGATGCCGAATTCTCACATGACTTTATAAAGTTCTACTCCGGCTAAACTATCATAGGCGGCTTTAAAGTCTATAAAAACATTTTTTCATTTTTTCCCATCACCTGCCTAAGGGTGTAAATCTGATCAGTTGTTGATTTGCCTGGGTTGAAGCCATACTGGTACGGACCAATGATGACTTTAGCGTATGCGGCTATCCTGTCTTGAAGGATAGAGGAGAAAATCTTATACGCGGTCCTCAACAACCTTATATCACGATAATTGCTACATATTGTGATATCTCTTTTCTTATGTATGGGTCATAGGATGCCTCCTCGCCAGTCTTCTGGATTCGCTCCTTTCTCCCATACCAGCACTTTTAGATCATGAATTGTGTAGTGCGGGACCCCTTGATTTAATCAGCTTCGCTGCGATACCATCTGACCCCGAGAGCTTATTATTTTTGAGCCGATTTATCGATCTGCTAACTTTGTCTATGCTTGGCAGCATAGTGTGGTCTTCGGTCATTGGTGGAGCCTCCAATTCCTCAGTTAGCCTACCATTTAGCAATTCATGAAAGTGCTCTTCCCATCGCTCTAAGATGCCTTTGAGATCGGCAACTAGATTGCCCTCTTTATCTTTGCAGTATATGCAACGCGGTGTATATAACGTCATAAGGCGGACTCTTTGGTAGAACTTCTGCACCTTGTACAGACTCTTTGATGCGATTTTATTGGCCTCGAGCCAACTTTACTTTGAAGAGACTAGCCCGACATTAAGTTTTTCCTGTATTGGATAATTACCGGCGCCCACCATGAGGAGGGATAGTTACGGCCATGTGCAATTCTGATTAATCTTATACGTGTTATTTTCCGCCTATTCTGCTGATGGCTGACCGCCTATGAAGAAAGTTATCTATCCAAAGAGATGACATATTTATATAATCTATATAACCAATAGAATCTTCGTTTAAATCAATAAATTGTTGTCTTCCTTGTAGCTATTGAAAATGAAATGTCCCACCAACACTAAGTGGCAACAAAATAATAAAGTAAACCACATGCAACGTTTGTTTACTTCCCGCATGTGTGGCAAAAAAACCAGTATGGTAATTGAATTAGAAAGTCATATCATTCAGTCAGTTCATTGAACAAAATAAAATCTAGATTTGGATCTGACTAAAAACCGCTTCAGTTTGGCTAATGGGAGACTTTGCATATTCGCGTGCATTCCTTTTATGCGCCAAAAATACAAATTTAAAGCACATTCTGCCATGAACCCACTAAATGTATAGGTAAAAAAATGAATCTTGTCTGATGGTTTTTTCAGTTTTGGCAAAAGAAATGTACGCTCATACCGATCTGCTCAAGACAAACAGACACCGCATCGTTAAGAAACTTTTTCTTTTCACTGTTCGATTCGAAAACTGAATAATTTTTTCAAAATCATACAAAACGCCAGAAGGGACGGACAGACGCGGGGCGAAATAATTAAAATGCACGAAATGCGGTGCGTTTCTTTTTTGTGCTACATAGGTGTTTGTGAGGGAGATTCAGTGAATTAATAGCAAGTTGGCGTTGTGGTTGGGTCTACCTTGTGTTTATCACACAATTACAATAATGAAATTGTGACTTCTGATTCGATATCGACACCACAAGAAAGGCAGTGGCACACTTCATTTGGGAATGCCGATCCCACATACCATTCATACCAAACACAAAACATCGCACTTTCCATTGAGTCGTTAACTCGAGCTTTACATACCAAATCATCGTCATCGGCATCAATGATGAGGATGAGTCAAAAAAATCGACTCAGACAGACAAAGAAGAAACAAGTTGTTGGAGGCGGATCACGTTTGATTCATGCTTGGCCCTACTTATTCAGTTTTGTAAGAGGGTTAAGTTTTAAGCAGCAGGTTTGATTTTCGTAATATTATTTTGATTAAACATTGCAACAACTAACAGCCGAAATTTTACTTTATTGCACAATTATTGCTCATCAAGCAATTTTATTTATGTTAATTCTCGCGTGGTGCTTTCGTTTTACCATATAGAAGCGTAAATACCTCTCGTTAATGGCGTGAGTGTGAGGCGGAATTAATTTTTAATTTTATAATGATGTTGGCCTTTTGGTGCCAAGTTGCTTCAGTTGATATTGCAGTTTAATCGACAAAATCAAGACTACATTGAATATGAATTAAGGTCAGTCAGAAAGAATGATTTTTATAAGTTTGTGTTTTTGTTATATGATGATACAAAAAATTGTCGCCAAAGATGGTATGATTGTTTACAATTTCCTTGGTTCAAATATTTCATAGTTGCACATGTCAGTTGCTATCTAAACTTTGACCGTTTTAAATACTTTTTAATACGTTTAATACGTTTTAAAAACTGTTCATCATCATCATCATATTTGGCTCTACAACCGGGGTCCAGCCCTGGCCTCCCGCAAAAAGTCTCTCCACCGGTCCCGATTTCGAGCCGATGTCATCCAATTTGGCGTCCCTAAACTCTGGGCGTCCTGGTCTACGCCATCCTTCCAGCGTATGTTTGGCCGGGCTCGCTGTCGTGTTCCATAAATCCTACCGCAAAGGACTTTTCGAGCAGGATCCTCTTCGCTCATGCGAGTTAGGTGTCCTGCCCACCGGAGCCTTCCGAGCTTAATTTTTTTCACGATGTCGACATCGCGCTAACGCTAGCTCATCATTATAAAGTCTCCAGAATCATCCTTCTTCACATACGGGGCCAACAATTATCCGTAAGACTTTTCTCTCGAACGCGGCTAAGAGGTCAGAATGCTTTTTGCTAAGAACCCAAGACTCGGATCCATATGTAAGTACTGGTATGACCATTGTCTTATAAAGCAGCTTGGATGTTATGGTTAAGTTCCTGGATTTGAAGAGTCTTGACAGACTATAGTAGGTTTTGTTGTCTTTAAGCAACCGAGCGTGTATTTCTGGTTTCACGCTGTTATCGGCTGCTACAGCTGATCCGAGATAGTTAAAGGACGGAACTACTTCAAATTCGTGCTCCACTATTTAAATTGGAATGTTGGATCTTCTACTCGCAGACGTGTACTTTGTTTTGCTCTCATTTATGTGCAGCCCCAGATTTCGTGCCGCCTGCTCTATCTGGATGAAAGCTTCCTGTACAGCTTTCTGCGTAAGCCAGTATCTGTATGGACTTATAGAAGATTGTTCCTCTCGCCGTTACGTCAGAGTCTCATATCACTTTCTCCAACGCCAGGTTGAAGAGGACGCAGGCCAGTCCATCCCCTTGTCGGAGCCCATTATAGATGTTAAATGGACTTGATAGTGATCCGGATAATTTAATGACCCCCGGGTCTGTTATTTTTTAGCCGATTTATCGCTCTGTTGACTTCGTCTATGCTTTGCGGTGGAGCCTCCAATTCCTCAGTTAGCTGGCCATTTAGCAACTCATAAAAGTGTTCTTCCCATCGCTCTAATGGGTCTTTGAGATCGGCGATCAGATTACCCTTTTTGTCTTTGCAGAATGTGCAACGCGGTGTATATTGCTTCATACCGCGGACTCTTTGGTAGAACTTCCGCGCCTGGTGCCTTCTTTGCTCTCTGTACTGTTCTAAATCACGGAAGAGATTCTTTTCCCAGGCTGCTTTCTTTCGTCGGTGAACTGTTTTTTCATATCTTCTGAGCTCTTTACATTCATCTTCGCGTGCCCGCGTTCTATAAGATTGGCTCCATTAGGAGATACCCAGGTGGCTTTGTGGATATCTTTACGCGCAAACCTTGTACTCGCAACCAAATTATTACTTGCTGCCATCTCTACGACTCGTTGCCCATTATCATTATTGTTCTCGTGTAAGCTATGGGTGCTATTGGCGTTTATTACCAAATAATAATCAGAGAAGCAGCTTGTGTTACTGCAACTAAATCTACCGTTCGTCGTGCGATTCATAGTATCAAACACCTCAAGCGACTAAAGAAGAAGAAATCACACCACCTAATGTTTCGCGAAATACCACACGACCTGGGATGTGCAACAAGTTCAAATAACTTGAAAAAAGTAGCCTTTTCTGACAAAAAAAAGATCAATTAAATGGACCGGACCGCTATAACTTTTACTTCAGCGATCTAAGAAAAGAGGAGCTCTTTTTAAACCGTCATTATAGCAGAAAATGGGACGTAGTGGTTAGGGCTGCAATATCTTATTATGGCACCATCGACTTCAAGCTCAAAAATTAAAATGGAAATAGCTAGAAATCGGTGTTGGAATGTGCTTTTCCGAAGATCCACGATTTTTTTGGACCACTTTCATGGATATTTAAAAACCACAGTGCTATACACACCGCTCGCATTGTGAAATCATTTGTTGCCATTATAGAAAATGTCTGGGGTTGGCTCAGAAGAAAAGTGTACGAAGGTAGAAAACCAATACGATGACAATGAAGCGCTGATCGATGCAATTAAACTTTTCTGGAAGGAGATTTCACACGATTACTTAGCCTCGTTGTACAACTCCATTAAAGATCGAATTTTTGAGGTTATTTTTAAGAAAGGTGTTTCTACTCATTATTAATAAACAACAACATTTTTCTTGTAAATTATATTAAGTATAAAATTTTAAGAAAATCTGGTATATTTTTAAAAAAAAATTGTATGTGAGCCACCCGAACCCGGGCTCTGATTACTTCTAAATTTTTACAAAAACTATTGTCCATCTAAGATATACATGCGTATACAATTTGAAGAATATCGGGTACTTGTTTTTATAACAATTGTATGGGAGCCCCCAGACCACGAGGGCCAAGGACCCTGACTGGCTGGCTGGCTGGCTGGCTGGTTTTATTAAAACTTTGCATACAGGTGAATATCGGATCACAACACTTTCTATTAAAATTTGAAAGATATCGGGCGGCAGGTTTGAGGGGCTCCCATATAAATGTTTTAAAAGTAATAATAATAATAACAGAATAACAGGCGCGACAGACCATTGCGGTCCAAGGCCTAGCTTTTCGCAACCATTTGTGTTGAGCATTTATATTTTTGCACACAAATGGAGGACACCTACAATTTAATGCCGGATCCGAATGGCGATTTGAGAAGGTTCGCGTGACAAGTTAATACTCTCGGACGTTTGTGAGACTTTCGCGAGAGGTGGGACACCGTGAAAAATACTTTTCGTGTTACTGGGATTTAAACCACGAACCTCCTGCTCAGAAGCCATGCTCATATCCAATGAGCCAAAAACATTAATAATCATTCCTTTTCTATCTCCATTTCCTCTTACATACTTCTTATTGGAAGAATACACCCGAATAAATGTTTAGAAAAATTATTATTTATACAACATTGTTTAATATTTTTTCGAGGAAGATAATACGTTAGAAAATAAATTAGGTGCTTTTTTGTTTATTGTCGGAAAAATTAAAAACATTCAGACAATTTATCTCCAAAAGCACACACCTTAATAACAATTTTAATGGCTTTGCCCTCAATGCCCGCCTTATGTGAAGTTTTTATTTAGAGATAAAAAAAACTACATCGAGTAAGAGAAATCTGCTCAAAACTAACTAACCAGATGAGCGCACGATCATCATTTTATAAAAGTAAGTGTACGTTCATCTGCAAAAACGACAAAAAACTTGAAGTCTTTTTTGCCACGATGCATTTAAAGGCTCAAATAAACCCAAACAGCGGATTAGTAAAGGCTTACAACTCAAAAGATCAAAAGGTCAGCAACATTAACTTTGTTGTTGAGTACTTTTATACTTAGGTATGGAACATCGGCCAACTACCATAATATTCCTTGAAGGAATCGTTGTACGTTGACGTTCATTTCGTCTCAAAACAATGGTGATAATTACCAAAAAACGATTACTTTTCAGTTTTGGTTTTTCTTGGTAAGTTGTAGTACCTCTTCCAATAAGCGTAAAAGTTGCTGGTTAAGTAATAAGCAGGATAAGCAATAACAATATTTTCGCAAAGTGATGCAATACACGACTAAAAATTGTGTACATTCACCAAATATTAGCGCAATGTGTAAAAACTTCCTGGTATCGGGGATGGCGTCTAGTTGTTGCAGTTATGCAATTGCAAACTGCTTATCCATGGAAAAAAAGACCAAAGACAAAGAAGACCAAAGGATGAAATCTAACAAAAAAAAAACAAGAGCGCGTTATGGCAAACAGCAACAAGATACCATCTCCAACTTCAGCTTTAACGCATCTTTAATGTTCATATTAAGACAAATCACCGACTGCTTTGCACCACCACCACTTCTCAATCTGTATCTCAAGCCCACAGCCACGAGCTGTTGGTGTTGTCTTTTAGAGAGTGGGCTGAAAGAAAAGCGAAAACGACACATTACAATGTGCGCTGCGCTTGTGCCGCAAAAATGTAAACAAAAAAATCTTTGGAAAAAGCAACTCACTGGAATGTAGCATTAACGTTGAGTTATACGACAGATGTTGAATTGGAGTTTTTTCGAGGAACAGTCGGACAAAATGGAGATTTTGTGACTTTAAAAACCTACTGAAGGTCAATTATTTTTGCAAATGCGTTGTGTTACAGTTGCAATACTAGACGGTGTTTCTTTTCTTAGATACCAAATTATAGATAACAAAAAAAAACTAGATGACGCCCAGAAAATCGTAATAGGAGTAAAGGAGTTTTTGCGCCGTTAACTACGGAAGAAACATGGATCCATCTTAATACCCCAGAGACGAAGGAACAGTCAAAACAGTGGTCTGCTGCTGGCAAATCGAGGACGAAAAAGATCAAGGTGAGTCTGCCAAGCCAACAAGGTCATGATCACAAGTTTTTGGATGCATGCCGTATCATTCACATAGATTATCTTGAAAATGATAAAACAATATTATTCTCAGCTACTGGGTCGATTTGAAGCTAAAGCGGCCGGTGAAGAAAAAATATTTCCATTAAGACAATACACAAGCATACAAGTCCGCAGTCGCAATGACAAAATTACATGAATTGCGTTACAAATGTGTTCCTTATCCACCTTATTCTCTAGACTTGGCTCCTTCCGACTATTATCTATGTCGAAACCTTAAGTAATGGCTCGATGGTAAGAGACTTTTGTCGAATCAGGAAGTCATCACTAAAACAGAGTCCTATCTATAATAATGATAAAATATTAATTCGGGGATTCGAACCACAAACCTCC
This sequence comes from Nephrocerus scutellatus, assembly GCA_947095585.1. Lineage (NCBI taxonomy): Eukaryota > Metazoa > Arthropoda > Insecta > Diptera > Pipunculidae > Nephrocerus > Nephrocerus scutellatus. The sequence continues at coordinate 101,723,739 of OX352762.1, read as the reverse complement.
TGCTCAGTAGACATGCGCTTATCCACTGAGTCACGGCACCCTAATGAAACATACCTTAAATGTTGGTGATTCAATATTCTAAAATTCGAAATAAAATAAATTCAAATCGGTAAAGTAATTTTCAAGCTATGAGCGTGAATGCTTATATTCACAAAAAGTTACTATTAAGCCTCGTATTCGTAACGTTAAAATTGGAATTTGCTATTTTTTTAGTTATTTTACATCAAGACCTTTGTTTTGACACACCCTAATTATTTATATACGACGCTTAGTTCTCTCGGAATTTCAAAACTCGTTTAAAATTATCCCGACCAATCTGCTGCTCCTTCCTGCCCCGACGGCAATTCTACTCTGAAGGATTATAATTGAAATCCAATACTTGGATCTTCATCTCAATAAGAGATTGACGCGTAGAAAATACATCGAATCAAAACGTATATTTAAATAAAAATTTAATTTTTTCTAAAATGTAGGTCTGGCATGATCAATGGTCTCTATGGTCTGTAAAGTTATGATATATAAATCGATTTAAATTCCCATAAGGAGCGAATGTCTGACAAACGTTGCGAAAGTAATAACTTGTCACGGAAAGCTTCTCAATTCGCCGTTCGGATCCGGCCTTAAATTGTAGGTCCCTTCTATTTGTGTACAAAAATATACAAGCACAACACAAGTGGTTGCGAAAAGCTAGGCCTTGGACCGCAATGGTCTGTCGCGCCGAATATTATTAATAAAACAAATAAAGTGGGCGCCGTGGCTCAGTGGTAAGTGCGTGGGACTACTGAGGGAGTTGTTCGAATTCGAAAAAAGCCCCTATAAGGATTTTCAATAACCCATCTCTTGCGAATGTATGATAAACGTCTGAGAGTAATAACAGTGATGACAAAGCTTCGGATACACTCCCATCCATTTTGTGTGCAAAAATATAACACGCACAATATGAATCATCGGTCGCGAGATGCTCTCGACCACAACCGGTCTGCTGCGCTAAATATTATGATTATTATTATTATTTTAATAAAACAAAATCATACATATATATAGGTATAATAATTCATAATAACAATAAGTATTAAGATAGGTTAAGAGCTTAAATAATCTAAAAATTTAGCTTGTAATGCTAAGCACAGCGTCAGCGTTTGAATGGATCATACAGAAGCGGATACAGAGAGCCTAGCAATTTTTTCCACAGAATTAATATGTGCGCCTCAAGAAAGATTATCTGTGTTGATCAGTACGCCTGAAAATGGGCTCAATGGTGAACCCGTGGGCTCGAGTATTTTGATGCACCTGAATATTTTTATTGAACATCGCTTGTGATAAAAGCGATAAATCAGTGATAAGCAGAAAGCATTCCTACGATGTTCAAGCAAGTCGGTTGTTTTCGCGATATATTCATCACCAATAAGTATCATCACGTAGTTGTTTATTTAAATTTAGCTTGGACGACAGAAGACTTCTTTGGATTTTGGAAGCGTTAAATACTGCCCTATTGTGTAATCCTTACCTTATATCATACAAACTTACGTATTCATATATTCAAAATACAACTTTAGCTACTTTTAAAGAAATTTCAGTTTGATTACAAAGAGTATAGCATCTCTAAGAACCAGAACTTCGTTAATGTTTTCGACGCTCAGATATCAGGACGACCCATTTAGATCAATAATGAGAAAATGGTTAAAAAAATCTCTGATATCGTGTTAGCAGACTGTTACGTGAGAATATCTGTAAAAATATTAGACGTACTCGAGTGGAATAATAATAAATGAATATTTAGACAAACTAAAGCTATTATTGAATTGGGAGCTGCGTTCAATTTTCCAGCAGTACAATGTATCGTCTTAATCGTTAGCAGTCTTAGTGTGCTATTCTGGCAATTCTTAAAAACATTAAATCAGAAATAAGCTGAAATTTAAGTGGTTCTTTCTAATGTAAAAAATGTAAGAGTCATAACCAGAGTCCGGTTTTGGCATTCAGCAAAAAATCTCTTCAGAGTACTCGTTTTCGAAAGGATGTTATTCGGAGTTCGGAGCGTCCTGGATTAGACTGACCCGCTTTTCGCAAAAGTGAAGATAGATTCGGCTAAAAAGCAAATAAAACGTATCGAGAACTTTTTATTCCTAACACTGAACACCCGACGATCCATATGTTTATAAGATATGAAATTACATAGGACAGTTTGTTTGAAAAAACCCATTAAAATGAAATAAAATATTGTTTAATTATTCAAAATTGAATTTCAATTAATTAAAAAGTTGTTATATAATCCCGTACCTGCTCTCACATTTCCTCATTCATGGAGAACGTATAATTAATTATGTACACATACATATTTATTTATGCGAAATGCCCCAGAACTGCGAGTTGTTACATAGTGCTGGTGTAATGCAGCTATGTAAAGTCTTTTAGTGGCAGACTGTAAACTATATATAACACAAATACCGCCGAGACTTCGTCCTACACTTATTAATTATTGTTATGATCCGCTCTCAATATGCGAATTAGTTGCTATACTTAATTACATCTGACAAAATGTATTGTTCCGTGTGAACTGCCACTCACCCCAACGCAATGTCTGGTTGTGGCAAAGTCTGGGTTGTGTGAATCCTCTTAACGCTTGAAGATCCAAATACTTTTACTTATAGCAATGCAATTTCTAAGCCTGTAAACGTACTCTCAGCTTATTATTCAGTACTGCAACCCAAATTTACATATTAGAGCGGTTACAATGTCGACAACTCCCACGTACTGTTATTATAGTCAGTGAATGTGCTAATTAATTGTAGCCACCACAGACTCGCTGCGTTTGATGTTATATTAGGTATCTAAAATTTATGAGTAGTACGTTAAACTAACAATAATGAGATATTTGAGTGAATTTTTTGGGTGATCGACTGATAGCTTAACAAGTCCTCATCTTTTATTCAGGTATCTCGAAACTTTTTTAACATTACTTGTTTTATTTTCTACAAAAGCTGGAAAACCATAATTTTTTGTCGTCTTTTTGAAGAAAAGTTATCGTTTCGATTGTAGTCATTATCGTAATTAATGACTTCCAAAACAGAAAAATACAGTTTAAATGTAAATCGTTATTGCGGCTTAGCTAAGCTACTGTTTAACTACCTACAACTCCGTTGCTATGTTTTATTTGACGTTTCATTGATGATGATTAAAACGACATTAGAAAAATTCATGCCTGTTCCTACAGCAACCCCTCCATACCATGGCTCTTAGGAACATAATGATTGGGATTAGGAGTTGTGAATGTCGTGCAGACTCCGAGATTTCGTGGGTTTCCATTTGATCTCTTCTCTGCCGGATCGTTGCTCCATATTCGTTAAGAAGGTGCCACGAGGTCTTCTCAGCTTCTCATAAAGCCTGCAGCTACCGTCCACTTTTATTCTTAGTTTCTTTAGGTGCTATTGTAGACTAAAAAATGATCTGTAATGTAATGTAATGTAATGATTCTTATATTACTTCTGCTAAGTACCAAAATCGAGCGAGACATCATTGGGTTATAGATCCTCAACATTTCCTTTGCTTGTCGTAAGCTTTGGAGATCTTCCAATCTTACGGTGAGCACACCTGCAATGGAATGTACTTTTGCCTGGAATGTGCTCGAGTACTGCCCCATTGCTTCAGTGGGTGGTTGATGGCCTATGGATCCCTGCACCCGTGCCTTCTGCTTTCTTTGATCCATCCGTAATCACATTATGGCTCCCGGATGTATCTGGTACTTAGTTTCAGATCTGAGTTACTTCTTGGTGCTCACTTTGATTTTAAAGTTCTTCTAAAATTCAAGCTTTTGGACCATGTTATCACACGGCATACTCGCCAAAGAAATCTGCTTGGCAATTGAATCCACTATTTCTCTTGCCCTGCCCTCCGTGAAGCAGCCTACTTTGCTCAAAAATTACTATGTTTCCTTTAATTTAATCTGTACCACTATGTGTATTGGGAGTAGCCAAGGATTTCCTCCATACCCGATATAGGGCAGGTTATCATGGCTTCCGTAATTCGTTTAAAATACAGGCTAATCTCTGTACCATTTCCAAATCCTTCTTGTGGTGCTTAGCTTGATCCTCTTAGCCCATGCCACTGATTCATATGTAATTACTGAAATAACAATCATGGTGTACATCCAGTTCATGATTCTGGGATTAACTCCCAGGATTTTCCTGCCACCCTTCTGCAAATCTTTTTGATTTTTTATGTACTGCTTGTTGGTGTTTGTTCTATAGCAGTCTACTTTCAAATATCAGTCCAAGGTACTTGACCTCTTTGCTGATAGTAATTTCTTCACCATTGCGAGTAACTGTGGGTGCATTCACCTCAGCTTAATATTAAATAATTACAATTTTTTTACATTTAGGAACTTGCTCCTTTGTAGTTAAACTATATTTTAAAACGTTTTTGTTATCTCGCTTTCGTGTATACCCGAATCGATAGAAATTTCGTAATTAATTTTTAACTTTTAATTTTTCGTTCCATGAGAAAATTGTTTTCGTCGCGGTGTATCCGAGGCTGATTTGGGGTTCAGTAATAATGTGTCTTTACAAACGAGGTTATTAGCCTCGCGCCAACCTTACTTTGAATGGACCAGCCAGATCATTTCGCTTTCCTGTATTGGAGGAAAATTACCAGCGGTCACTACGTGGAGGTTTGATCGTAATTCATTTCTGAAGCATTCTGTGTTTTTCGCCCTACTCTGCTGATGGCTGACCGCACCTTACGGGTCCAAAAAAACACTTAAACTTATCGAAGCACCAAACGAGATCATATGGTGTGAATATGAACCAAATCCAACCATAAACAAAATTTTCGTAAACATCTCGACTCTAACGCCACCAAACGACTAAACGGTGTATATGTACTTCGATACATATAGTAATTTAGGCGGAATGAGGCGACATAAAAGCGTTATATCCATGCGGATAAACAAACAGACAATGGCAATTATGTTATTAGGCGATTAAATAATTGCATATATTTATAACCGAGAGCAAATAAAAATATGAATATATTTTGTTTAATATTAAATTTAGAAAATATAGGTATTTTGCAAGTTTACTGAAAAACATTTGAATTTGATTTACTTATAGTTGAATTGATTCAAAAATTTATATTTGATTTTAAAAAAGGTGGAATTTTGAGTGCCTGTGATTAATTAAAATCAAAATCCAATCAGAGTCTTAAACCAGTAAATGAATAAAGCTCAATTTTATATGTTTTTAAAAAGTATTCAACTCCATAAAATTAAAAATATTAAAATATTATACACTTCCCCTTGCTACTGAAGATTGCGGATATTATGTAAATTAGTAAACCAATGCGCACACGTAACGTACCAACGACGATGGCTGTGTTGTGGCAAATGGAAAAGCTCAGATTTCAATCGCACACTTCTCCACAGCCGCGATTACGTTATGTGTTCGAAGAAAACAAAAGTATAGATGATGAGGCGTCTGGTGCCTGCAGTCCTACACCTTCGAAAGCAATCGAAAACCAATCGAAAATTATAATCAAATTCAAGATGAGAAAAAGAAAGAAAAGTAAGAAAAACGGCATTCAAAAAAAAAAATAAAAAACAACGCTCAGATAATATATATATTATACTCGTACTCGTTAATAAAAGTGAAGAATCGACTTTTACTTTCTTTCAGGTTTTCTACCCGTGTCGGTCGGCGGCAATTGTCTGCCGGCTGTTCGTTCATTCGTTTGCCTATCATTGGTCAAACAAGATTTAAATCTTACAAGTGATTGACCACAAGATGATCACCATCGGGATGGCACTTTACTTACACACTATCTCACTATACCAAACCAGATGAATTATGGATAAGTATCATCGGACGCCTGACCATTTATTTAGATTCAGATGACGATGGCATTGTCGCGTCGCGTCAGTGGGAACAAACACTTTCGGTTTTAGAGCTTCTCCCGTACAACAAATTCATAAAATTCAGAGTTAAAGTTATAGTCAATGGTAAAATATAAAAAATGTATGTAAAGCTGAAAAGGGCTGTCGTCGGCAAAAGAGTGAATTGGATTAGAAGTCATAGACTTTAGACTTGAAACCGTTCAAAGCAACTTGAATTGAGCGGTCCAAAAGATTGCTTCTAATTCAATAAAGCAGTTTTTCATCGACTCCATAAGCACGCATTTCAGACAAAAGAGAAACTCTGTCAAATGCCTTAGACATATCGATTGCAAAGGTTTTGCTTTCTACAAATCGATGCAAAGACCGGTTCCACTGTTCGGTGAGATATACCATAAAATCACCAGTAGAACGTTACCCACTGCCGGTCATTAAGGATTTCGTTGGTTTCAAGATATTTCTTAAGCTGAAAGTTGATTGGCGTTTCCATGTCCTTGGAAAGAATGGATGTAAGTGCTATGTGTTGGTACGAAGAAGGAGACGACGGCTCGCATTTTTAGGGTATGGGCTGGACAAATGCTGTTTTCCAACTTCTCGGGAAGAGTTCAGAAAAATAGATGGAAAAGCTTACGCAATAGTAATGCTTCAGAACTAATCACCAATAAGTTTTATTGTGCATTTCTTTGCCTATAAGAGATGCAATGTGCTCTTGGAGGCCCTTGACCATCCACACAAATGTAGATTCCTTCTCTAACAGTACATATTGTGAAATAAAATGCCATGTTATGTGTTTTCGCGTATGTACGAGTGGGGCCGTGGCTCATTGGTTAAGTGCATGGATTTCTGAATAGGGTGTTCGCAGTTTGAATCCCAGAAAACACCAAAAGAATTTTTCCCGGTCTTAACTCTGGCGAATGGCTGACAAAAAAACATCCGAGAGTAATAATTTGTCACGGAAAGCTTCTCAAATCGCCATTCGGATACGGTATCAAATTATAGGTTCCTTCCATGTGTGTGCAAAAATATACATGCACATATATATACATTATATATGAATAGTTTAACGTAAATTCAATTTCTTATATTTTTTTTATATAATATTAAAGTTCAATTATCCGTTTCTATTTTTGATTATCGTTAGTCTACCTACCATTGTACGCTGAACGTCATAATATTTTTTTCCGCTTATAAAATACTAGTTGTTAACTCCGGTGTTACCCAGGAATCGCCGACCCCCACTACAAGACACCGTTTAGACCCACCAAATGATAAACCAACAGGCGTTGTCTGGCTGCACTTCACACCCTACTTACCCAACCAATCCGATCGTTCCGAACTAAAACCACCGCACACCATTTAGCCCCACCCCCACCAACCTCCCCTGTCATAAAATTGTAGAATCGTGAGTTATGGTCGCGTGTTCATACATAAATCACACGGAAAACGGAATTTTTTCAGTTTTCCCGAATTTTCCAAAATTTTCATTATTTTCCAGGTTCCTAATATCAAAAAAAAAAAAAAAAAACGTATATTTCAAAAGAAAAATGAGCAAAATAGGTCCAGCCATTTAGACAGACAGAGTCACTTTCGCATTCATAATATTAGTAAGAATAAGGATAGCAAGGATTAAAATATAAAATTAGTTGTGTTTTTATTGAAGCTATTTAATTAAATTAAATAAATTTCGTTTGATCAAATTAGTAGATAATATCAAATTATCTATATATTATTCACATTTTTTTGCAGTTTTACTTAGTTGTGAGACATGCCTGACTGGAAAGAGTTATAGACCATAGTTTCCGAGATTTTGAGAAGAATTTTTAAACAAACCTACGTAGAATTAAGAATAAAAAACAGTAAAATACATGTCCAAGATAGTGTGCAATTAGTCAAAATTCTACAACTCTACTGCACAATACACAATGAAAATTGTAAAGATGGAAAACACATCAAGTATCTCGCGTGAAATATTCTAAATGCTTGATTAGGTTGTTCATCAAAAGAAAAAGAGAGAAAGAAGTAGTTAAACGTTTCTTGGAACTACAACTACGAAAACTGATAAGGTATTGCCCGGGGGATCATAGAACATTCGGATAAAACGTGTTGATTGTTAAAAAAGCATGTGGGGAATTTTTTTAAATCTTACGCTGTTTCTTGGAACTACAACTACGAAAACTGATAAGGTATTGCCCGGGGGATCATAGAACATTCGGACAAAACGTGTTGATTGTTAAAAAAGCAGGTGGGGAAATTTTTTTAAATCTTACGCTGTATTGGTTTACGCACTTAAACTTGTCGGTCCGTGGGAACAGTTCCCTAATTAGCAGTCGCGACTGACGAAGCGGCAAAAACCTTCGTCTTTTTTATTTTTATCAATACTGGCGAACTTTTATAAATGACCGTTAATGTGAAGTCAAAGCAGTATATATAGATAGTAATATATATGCTATCTTTGCTTTAGAAAAAGTCCTACTAAGACCGATCCTATTTTAGATAGTGGTAAAATTATTTTATACACGTTGTATAAGATGGAAATATAACGATAAATTCTTATTGCTGATATTTTAGAAACATAATTCATATCATTATTTATTTAGTTATAAAGTAAAATCAACTTATTTCAATCCAATTTCTGTAAATTATTCAACTCCTTAAGTCATTATATAAATCAGTTTAATTATTGTGCTATTGAAAAATTAGGTTTGCTACGTGCAAATGGTCGCTACCCAACAACCAAAGCGCAGTTGCTTTCAAATTCAATGACTTTAATGATGAATCAATAAGCAAAATCACAAGCCCATGTCAAATGAAACTTTTGAAAGTGAATAATGTTAACTATTTTTCTTTAAAAGTCAACGCGTTTGCAATTTTTACATAACCATTGACCTTAAGCCAATTTCATTCATCTTAGTTTAAAATCGAACGATACAAATAACGAAAGTCTTCACTAATTTATTGCAAAGCAATTTTTTTAACAGCAACAATAAAAGCAAATAAATTTTACAGTTGATGAGGTCGCATCGATAATTGGATGGCTTTAACATGATGGCATCAGCAATAAAAATGGCCATCGCAATGTTTTCTAACACTACCTACACTAACACTAAATGAACATGAAATTTCCCAATCGCTACAGATTATGGCCATCTTTTAAATATACATGATCCTGTTTTCGCAGCTGTAGAGTTTAAAAAATCGCAGCTTACCAATTAAATAATATTCACACGAAAAAACAAGCTGAGGCTAAAAAAAGAAAAAAAAGGAAATCCATTCACCTTAACTCCGACGTCGTTTAATATGTGATGCATTTTGACTTTCATAACTATAACGATGAGGATAATAGTGATGATGATGTTGATGATGATGATGATGACGATGATAATGGTGATGATGTTGATGGTGGTGATGACGACGATGATGTTAATGAAGATGATTATGTTGATGTTGCCGATTGGATCATCTTCGGCTGAGGATGATGCAGAAGAAGTGAAAGGATTTTTCGTTGCCATCATCGACCACTATACACTTACAAGTTTAGCTGGGCTGAACAAGCATCAAACACAAACAACTATTGATAATTTCTGTAAGCATCTGACCGTCCGACTATTATTAAGTTTCGTGAAACCTACTGGATTAATTTTAGTCAAGTTTGTTAGGAACCTGTACGTAGAATTACTCGCTTCAGTTTGCTTTCAAATTCATGTCGTTGTAATATGATTTTTTTAAACATTTATGTGTACTATAGTTGCAGCCACATATGATGTATTCAGAATTAATCAGCCAATTAAGGATGAAAAATGTTTTTATGACGGAGGCGCGAACTTTTCAATCATCAATCTTAATATCCGAGCATAAAATATGTGTTTGTGGAGTCATAATGTCGTCTGAGACAATTTTTACTGAGAAAATGTTGCTGAAAAAATGTCGATTGGGAAAATACTGCCGCAGTATTTTTATATGGGGGAAATTACCGATATTAATGTCGATTCCATAGTTTTCGTGGTTCCCAAGGGAAATAGTTACAGCAAGGCACCTCAATGGAGTGGGGATCGATTGGTGTGGGGAAAGGCTTGGCCGATATTAGTGTCGGTTCGGGGGGGGGGTCGCTCAGATGAATAGTCATGGTAAAATACTTTATGGGGAGAGGTCGATATTAGTGTCGATCCCATAGTTTTCGGGATTGCTGAGATAAAAAGTGTTGGTAAATACCCGATATTGGGAGAGGCTCCTTAGAGGGGAGTGAGTTATATTAGTTGAAAATAAACTAAACCATCATCTTAATATAACTTACTATCGATATAAGATTATATAAGATTATATATTATATAAGATTTAGGTATATTGAGATGAATATACATTTCTTGTGAAATTTGAAATTTGAGTTGGAAGTTAGGCATTGAAAGTTTGTAAAAAAACTCTTAGTTGATTTCAACTAAACTTTCAATATGAGAACTTTGACAAGTACTTGATTAAGCTTACTCTACGAGCATGGAATTAGTTTTATGAGTACCACGTTATTATAGCCTTACTTTAAAGAACTTGTGGAATTATATGACTTCGTATTTTGATTGATTTGGAAAATCTCTGCCTTACTTCTACGTACATGTGAAGAATTACATTTATTTCTCTTAGTAAAAGAAATTCACTTTATATTAAAAGTAATTATTATATTAATAAATTATGAAATTTAAATGGATGAAAAGTTCGTCTACAGCCAAAGGACTCTATTCGATTAAAGCTAATGTTTATTTATACGTCAATTTAGTGCTAATTTCAAAGTTGATTTAACCGTGCCGTTTTTGATTTAAAATCACTAGGAAAACAGGAGTATATAGAAAAATATGTTTATAACAAAAAAAATCCTGAAATTAGCAGAGATAGTGTTTTAAAATTTTAGTTGCATTGATGCTCACTCGCCAGTGATCCGTTCTTATTGCTACAACTCCGGTTATATATTTCCTTAGTTCTGTTGTATTGTAGGTAGGCCATATAACTCTTTATGTTTAAGTCCTATTCAATTATTATTTAAATTGTCAAAGTTATAATGGGTGATGTGAAAAAAAACCTGATTATCAAAATTTTCTCTTAACTTTTTGGAAAGAAAACTCTGTTTGAGGTGAATAACAATTAGTTTCCTGAGCCATGAGGAAAACTCTCTATTTACAAATTTTGACATCCTGAATTTTTATTCGTCTCAAACAGAGTTTTCTTGTAAAAAAAACTTAAGGGACTACTTACACTCACATCCCCAAAATCAGTTAGACATTCTTACCAATGCATTTATGCATTTAATAACCTATTTAATATAATATTATGCTATTTTAATATAAAATAAGCATTATTACAACAATACAATAAAATTTCATATCAATCTACAAGTACATTAGTTTGAAAATCGGGTATTTTTCTTTATTTATTGCGAAATATTCGTTTCCTAATTAGAATGAAAAAAAAATCAAACCTCTCAGAGTCGTTAAAACAGAAATTATGCGTAAATTGTGGCAGTAAATTATCGTGAAAGTTCTCCTGCTACTAAGGTTTTTAATATTAGTTGCCTTTTAATGGCCCTTAATACATGAATCTAGTTCTTGAACTAAAGTCTTAGAATTCCTAAATACGTGAGACTCACATACGATCGGGCAATAAAGCGAGAATACAATACGCTCCTTTTAAATATCAACCCAACAATATGACATAAGTGACATAGTCTAGAGCAATTTATTCCAGCTAGTATTAGTACTTACTTTTTCGGATCTATATAAATAATAATGAAATGCCGTTTTTTGGTAACCAAATCACTTGAGAATAGCTGGACCGATTTGGTTCATTTTTATTTTAAAATATTTGTCATAGTCTGAATAAAGTTCTACGGAAAGAAAAATTGGAAAAATTGCGTGGAAAATTTGAAAATTTCGGAAAAACTGAGAGTACTTTTTCCATGAGATTTTTGTATGAACTCGCGACCATAACTAACGATTCGAACACGTATAGTTTTTGCCAATATAAGTGTCGATTCTATAGTTTTATTGGTGGTTGAGGTGGTCAGTGGGTGGAGGGGGGTCGGTGGTCAGGAGGTCGTTGAGAGTCAGTGGGCTGGAGGTCACTGGGTAGGGAGGTTGGTGGGTTGTCAGTGAGCGGGACGTCAGGTGGCTGGTGGTAAGTTTGGTGAGGGTCAATAGGATGGGCAGCCGGAAAACGCTAGTAGTAAAATAAAAGTTAAGGTCATATTAGTCAGCGACTACTTCAATCATAATGAAAATTACGGAAGTACCTACTTTCGTAGTTTGACCAATAATCATAATCATTGAAATAATTAAACGGATATGATTTCGAGTTCAAAAATCAAAGCAGCTTTGATTAAAACAGATTTGCATTCTATTCTATATTAACCAGAAATGAATAATGACGATCATATTTGTCCTTGTCCATAAATTGGTCCTGCTAAACATTTCAATATAATTTAAAGAGCCTTTCATTAATGATGCGAATTTCCGAAACGTTCATTATTGGATACATATAAATCATGGCTAATATATTCTTCACAATAACTGCCGACATCGCTATTTGTTGTGATTTCACATTAATAAAAAAGTTAAGTTTATTTCGAAAGTTTACACAGTTTGAAATAATTCGATTTCTCAAGACCAGAGAGGTATCGGTATACCGAGAATAGGCAAGGCCACCATTTCGCCATTTGATTTAATTAGAAATTTATTCCTTCGGCGAAAAAATGCAAAACTTTGGTCGTTGGAAAGAAAACGAAAACGAAGTTTACATAAATATACTGTTATGAGAATGATCACACGTTTTGTTTGTTAATTTTTGTTTCTTATAGCAATAAATAAATGAAAACCAAAAATTGACTATAAATGCCTGTACCAGAATTTAATCTGCTCTACATGGCTTTTGTTTGGACGCTTTGCTAAGGGATCCCAATTAAAAAATGGAATATCACTGCAAGTACGAGAAGATTTCTAACAGTCTATTATATACTGATAAATTGAACCGTTTATTTTCGAAGTTCATTATTAAGAAAATTGAGAAATTAAATAATTTATTTATAATTTTAAATTCAATTATTTTTAAATATCCATATATTTTGATCAATTTAAAATTTGTCAATAAAATAACGATAAAATGATAACCTTTTAATATTTCGAAAGAAGCAAAAATAGACTGAGACCACTTTCAAAATAAACGGATCTATTATTAAATTTGGAAACGTCTTAGATCTTTAAAGAAAAAGATTTTTATTTAAGCGCTCATTTTTGAATATGTATTTTGGGAAAATGCACTCTGAACTTAGCCCCGGCTTTAACACATATATTAGTTCAAGCAATAGGGAGAGAGGACGACGGAAAATAAAATAAAATAAAATATAAATAATAACTGTTAAGTGCTTTTTTAATTTGCAATGTAATGTCTTAGAGCTTAAAGAAAACGTTTTTTATTTAAGCGCCCATTTTTTAGTATGTATTGAATTTAGCCCATGATTTAACACATAAATTGGTTTAAACAATAGATAGAGAGGACGACGGAAAATAAAAAAATTATTAGGGGCTTTTTTCATTTGAGCTCGCGAGAAAAAAGAGTTTACACCCTTACAGTGCTAACTACAGCTTTGGCGGTTTTTAATGATGTACTTTAATCGAAAGCAGAATTCAAACATTCAGATTAAAACAGGAGCAGATATTAGATCTTCTCTTTTGAAATTGATCCTGTTTTCTTAGTTCCAAAATACTTGTAGGTATATGAATTAATTAATCTTAATGGACTTAATTAATCTTTATAAAATTTGTAAATATTAAACTATTACTTTACTATATAAACTCACCAACAAGTAAAAAATTCTCATTTTGTAATTTAATCCCAATTAATCCAAAAATGCGTTATGAAGTGAGGAAATTAACAGATACTTTTTAAAGGCAATATAAAAGAAATATTATATAACTTTGATTTTTAAAATATATATACACCAAAATTCGATTTTCACACAATACATAAATCTTTTCAATGTATTATTATAAAATTCACAATTGGCACAATTTGGCACAAAATCCAACAAAACAATAATCCATTGGGGAGAGGAAGATCCACAAAATAACTTGTTTCGTCCTTCCTGCTATGTGCAAACGCAACTGAACGAATGAACTAACCGACCGTTCGATTGTGTAGCTAGTGGTAAACTGAATTGACAAATCCGAATTTCATCTATTCAAGCAGATGAACTCACAATGGTGGTGGCATTAGCGATGAAAGCGAAGGCGAACAAAATTCATAGTAAGTATGCGCTGCAAAAGTTCGATGGTAATCATAACGAATGTTCATCAAAAACCCAAAGAAGGTAACTTTGTCGCGGCGTGTCTGGCGACGACATCAGCGCGGCTATGAAGCCTCCGGTCTCAGCTAAAGCAGCCAATTCGTACTTTACGAGTAGCTACAGTGTCAGAGTACGAATCTATGTTGAATTCGCCAAATTTCCATAACTAACAGGTGCTGTTATATGTTTTTATTGTATCTGTCTTTCCATTTCCATATTTTCTCTCACTGTAGTGTGTAGCCATGGAAAAGTCGCAGTTTCAGTTTTACTTTTAACTGCAGACGTATCATCAACACATTCCGTCCACAATTCAAAGGTGTCTGTGGAACAAGATCGGGCTCATTACGAACCGATCGCAATAAATAACGAGCAATCAAGTGGAATTGGTAAAGATAGCACACGCACAGCACACTAAACACCAATAACGGAGAAAGGTACAAAAGCAAAGACACAAAAAAAAACAATTTAAAGAATTCGAGCCAAAATCAAGTTGTACATGCTGGTTTGGTAGTGGTACCACGTTCAGTGGCTCCTCATCTTACCAACTCAGGTTTGTTGCCGTTTAGACGATTGATACAAATGTGTCGACAGGTCAATAAGTAATGTTTAGTGGGTACGCCTACCGGTTGGTTGTTGAAGTTTTCATTTATAAGCCAAACGATGAAAAACAAATCACGTGATCGACTTTAAAGACTTTTTGTGAGCTTCCTGCTCAGAAACCAGCGTGTATATCTCCGATGGACAACACTTTTTGTAAAAATTTGGAAGTGATCGGACCCTGGAGTCCCACATACAAATTTTATAAAAAAAAAGTACACCATTTTCTTCAAATTTTATACACATGTGTATTTCCGATTCTGTTGCCAGAAGACTGGCGAAGAGGCATCTTGCGCCCCATACATAAGAAAGGAGATATCACAACCTGCAGCAATTATCGTGGTATAACATTGTTGAGTACCGTGTATAAGATTTTCTCCTCTATCGTTCAAGACAGGATAGCCCCATACGCTAAAGGGATCATTGGTCCATACCAGTGTGGCTTCATCCTGACACTGACACGACTATGTAGGTTGACCATGACCAGTGTTATAAGCTAAGTAAAAGTATCCGGATCACTATCAAGCCCATTCAACACCTATAACGGGCTCTGATAAGGGGTTGGACTGGCCTGCGTCCTCTTCAACCTGGCGTGATCCGAGACTCTGACGTAACGGCGAGAGGAACAATCCTCTATAAGTCCATTCAGATACTGGCTTACGCAGACGATATTGATATCGTTGGTAGAAACCAATGAGCTGTATAGAAAGCTTTAATCCAGATCGAGCAGGCGGCACGAAATCTGGGGCTGCACATAAATGATAGCAAAACAAAGTATATGGTGGCCACGTCTGCGAGTAGAAGATCCAACATTGGTCCCTCAATTCAAATAGTGGATAGCGAATTTGAAGTAGTGCAATCCTTTAACTATCTCGGGTCAACTGTAGCAGCCGATAACAGCATGGAACCAGAAATACGCACACGGTTGCTTAAAGCCAACAAAGCCTACTATAGTCTGTCAAGACTCTTCAAATTCAGGAATTTAACCATAACATCCAAGCTGCTGGTATATAAGACAATGGTCATACCAGTTCATTCAGATACTGGCTTACGCAGACGATATTGATATCGTTGGTAGAAACCAAAGAGCTGTACAGAAAGCTTTAATCCAGATCGAGCAGGCGGCACGAAATCTGGGGCTGCACATAAATGAAAGCAAAACAAAGTATATGGTGGCCACGTCTGCGAGTAGAAGATCCAACATTGGTCCCTTAATTCAAATAGTGGATAGCGAATTTGAAGTAGTGCAATCCTTTAACTATCTCGGGTCAACTGTAGCAGCCGATAACAGCATGGAACCAGAAATACGCACACGGTTGCTTAAAGCCAACAAAGCCTACTATAGTCTGTCAAGACTCTTCAAATTCAGGAATTTAACCATAACATCCAAGCTGCTGGTATATAAGACAATGGTCATACCAGTTCATTCAGATACTGGCTTACGCAGACGATATTGATATCGTTGGTAGAAACCAAAGAGCTGTACAGAAAGCTTTAATCCAGATCGAGCAGGCGGCACGAAATCTGGGGCTGCACATAAATGAAAGCAAAACAAAGTATATGGTGGCCACGTCTGCGAGTAGAAGATCCAACATTGGTCCCTTAATTCAAATAGTGGATAGCGAATTTGAAGTAGTGCAATCCTTTAACTATCTCGGGTCAACTGTAGCAGCCGATAACAGCATGGAACCAGAAATACGCACACGGTTGCTTAAAGCCAACAAAGCCTACTATAGTCTGTCAAGACTCTTCAAATTCAGGAATTTAACCATAACATCCAAGCTGCTGGTATATAAGACAATGGTCATACCAGTACTTACATATGGATCCGAGACTTGGGTGCTTAGCAAAAATCATTCTGACCTCTTAGCCGCGTTCGAGAGAAAATTCTTACGGAGAATTGTTGGCCCCGTATGTGGGGAAGGACGATTCCGGAGACTTTATAACGATGAGGTCTACGAGCGTTACCGCGATGTCGACTTCGTGAAGAAAATTAAGCTCGGTAGGCTCCGGTGGGCAGGACACCTAGCTCGCATGAGCGAAGAGGATCCAGCACGGAAAGTCCTTTGCGGTAGGATTTATGGAACACAACAGCGAGGCCGGCCAAACCTACGCTGGAAGGATAGCGTAGACCAGGACGCCCAGAGTTTAGGGATGCCAAACTCGATGACATCTGCTCGAAATCGGGACCGGTGGAGAGACTTTTTGCAGGAGGCCATGTCCGGACCCCGGTTGTAGAGCCAAATATGATGATGGTGATGATGTATTTCCGATTGACAACACTTTTTGTAAAAATTTGGAAGGAATAGGAGCAATTTATTCGCGTATCTTTTCCCGTAGTTACTGTAATGTTAAGAGGCTATTCACATACATTTTGCCCCACAAAAAAGTCTGGAGCACTCAAATCAGGCGATTGTGGTGGCTATCTCAATATGCAATGTTTTGAAATAATCCAAAATAGAAATTGTTGCCTCAACAACTCAATTGTTGCACCAGATATATAAGCTCCCATTCTGCTAAACCATATTCCAATCTCAAATTTTATACTGTAAAACCGAATAAGAAGAACTAAATATACACAAACAAAAAAGATAACCACAATTTACATCATATAGTTAATTTTGCCGCATCATGTACATATAATATGCGTACCTCACTTAAACAATAAATTTTTACAACTTTGAAGATTTAATGGAAAGCCCTACAAAATTTTAGCTTATAGAAATTCATGCATAAGAGAAATTTGCAAAAACCTATACACAACAGTCAATTGCAGCGAAAGGAATATCCTCAACCGGTTTTTCTCGATGTCGTGAAATTCCTTGAAATGCCTAAGCAACTCCCTATAAAAGGGGGAACCAAATGACAAAGAAATGGTACAGCCTCTGCACACATATTGGTCACCACAACAACACATTAAACTCATTCATTACACCGTGTCCTCCTCCTCGAACGAAGAAAGAAAAACTGCAAGTTTCCCTTTTTGTTGCTGTCGATGTTGATTACAATTATGCAACAACACAAGTAATGTTCAACGCTTGCAAAAAGTTTTGCAGGCTGTCAATTACATATACGAGTAGTTGGTTCGCATTGCTTTGCATTCCCCTTTACTTAATGACCAAACGCATGTTGATCGAGAAACTCGAAATAAAAATACAAAAAGAAAATACCAAGTGCCTTAAAAAACAACACGCAATGGTCACTTCATTGTTGCTCTTGGAACTTGACCATCAGTCGAGGAACAACGTTAGTCGCGTTTTTTTCTTCACCAATGCGATGAAGTTCTGCCGGACACCATCACACCATGGCGCGGCGTTGCACATGGAATGTACTCGTATTGTTTATCTTTTCTGAATATGGTATCTAGACCATGAGTCAACTTATGGCAGCCGAGCCGGCTGATCAGTGCAGCTGAAGTAAGCGACGTTGTTGGCTTTGTGTTGCATTTGCGTCCTGCCGCCCCATTTTGTTCAATGTGAATACCACTGTAGCTGTGACTATGATCGGTCGTCGCGATATGTCCAGCGAAAGTTGTTGGAACACATGGTCATGGGAAGAATCGATTGGTGGGCAAGAAGGGGGCAAGGATTAAATGACAGAAAACTAAATATGTATATTGCATTCGATATAAGAGTACAAAGTTATAGCTATAGTCAGTAGTCACCGTTTTAGTTTTACGCTTTTGCCTGATGCATTTTTTAAGTTTTTGGAGTATTGTTTTTTTTAATTAT
This sequence comes from Nephrocerus scutellatus, assembly GCA_947095585.1. Classification (NCBI taxonomy): domain Eukaryota; kingdom Metazoa; phylum Arthropoda; class Insecta; order Diptera; family Pipunculidae; genus Nephrocerus; species Nephrocerus scutellatus. Next base: position 101,705,210 of record OX352762.1, on the reverse strand, counting down.
TTAACATAACATAAATATTTTTTATTGAAAACTTTAAGCATAAAACAAAACTTATTGATTTTGTTTGCTGCTTCTTAAGATCAAATTGGTTCTTAGTAAACCTCAAACAATAAGCATTTTTTATTTTCAAATGGGCATAAAATATCCAAAACTGACCGCAGTTAATGGTAAAACTGAAACTCCGTGTTATTTATGGGACATGACAACGTGGTAGTCCAAGCCATCGTCGATAGGATAGGATATTAAACTGTATGACATCAGGTCGAAACAGTAATCGAAGACAGATTTTTTTTATGAGGAAAGAGCCCGACACAGTTTTTAGAGGCAATATGATTATAGAAGTTTTATTTTCATATTAACCAAAGCAAATCAATATTTTTGATACTTAGACTTTCGTTAAAATTCATATTTACACTTTATAAAATACTAGCTGATTACCCGTCGTTGCCCAGGTATTTATTTATCCCAATCTTCTATTTGGCAGGGGTAGAAAAAAGAATGATATCTATCTATAAGGTTAAATCAAAGGAATTTTATTAACAAATAAGTATTTTAAAGTATAGCTACAGTATTCAAATTAAAAAATTAATTTTTAAAAAGATCAACTATACCTAACATTAAAACTAAACTTGATTGTATACAATGTTTTTTTGTTCCTACAGGAGCAAGAATAAATAAATTATAAGGTGAGCCCACAATAGAGCAAGCAGCATAAAGTTGTCAGTGAGAAAATATGGCGATCTCAAATCTACTCCACAGTACTTAGTAGACTGCCCCTGTGACTAACTGGTTGTCATCAATAACGCAAGTTTAACTGGAAACTGCAATCTGTTAAATGTAAAAGGGAGATCCGTCGAAATTAGTAATATCCGTGGTATAAAAACTGTTTTACCCTCTCCATTTCCCTCCCTTTTTGCGTGCCGAGATTCCGTAGTAAAATAATTGGAGATCCCACCTTAAGTAAAAAATGATGTGATGACAATCCAGACGAATCAAGTGAGTTTAGGAACTCTGTTGGATACTAAACGACCTCATCAGCATCTACTACGGTATCGATAGAGCTATATTCAGTGACTACGCCTGTTAACATGGCACGTATTTGATTGTTTTTTCGTGGACATCCTCATTTTTAGCAGCAAGAATGTCTCTCTCGCAACCAGTTTAAAGTGTGATAGTTTTGAGAAACAGCTGGATAGATGGAATTTACGAGTATTAGCTCTGCGACAGATGATACAGGAGGCAATTTTATATTGCCAAAAGACTCGGATAATAATCTACCTTCTCCTATTTGAAGGAAGAGTAAAAATGTTCTAACCCCCCCAAACCCAGCCGGTCAGCGAGTACTATTCTAAGCTCCGTTTTAGAAACCCCGAAAACTATGAAATAGGAACTAATATCGCTCACCGTTCTCCCTCTGAGGATAAAACTCTTAAATCGGAGTGTCCTACCAGTATTTATCTCAGCCACCTCGAAAATTATAGATTCAATACTAATATCATTCACCACACCACCCCCACAGACGATTAACCCACCCTCCTAGAGGTGTCCCAGATCCACTATTAATCTCAGCTTCCCTGGATATCGGAAGACCTCGCCCTCCCACAACAGCCGATCACCCAGCTCTTTTCTATCCAACACTATTTATCAGAGCGATCCCGAAAACTATGGGTTCGACACTAATTTAGATATATTTGATCGAATAAATAAGAAAATGTTAATCGAGTCAATATTTGACAATATTTGATAACATTTTTTTACCTTTATTTTATTGTTTATATTTCAGGTAAATAATGTTTAAGGTTCTATCTAAGAAATTGAAATATGATCATACAAGTGGGACTTAAAAAAGACAATTAATTCAAAAAACAAGCTTTCTCGTGTTGTGTATTAAATTCTGTGTAATGTCTAACTTCCAACCATAGCGATTGCTCATAGACTTTTTTCCGAAAAAAAAACATTTAAATGAACGTGAAACTCGAAAGTGCATTACAAGGGAAATGCTCCTGAAGTTCAATCACGATACGGAAATTTATGTGTTTATTCCCAACTCATACAAGTGTCTGACAGTTGCATGTTTTATTGTTGTTTTTTCTAAATGATGCGCGATTAGTTTGTTACGGTGATATCGTAAATAAATAGAGTAACACTTGTAGCAAGCAGGTAATTGACAAATTATTCAAGTATGCATTGAGATTTGTATCTAAATGCAAACATAAAAATGAAGCAGTATGTAAGTGTGTTCGCGATGAAGAGAGTTCATCAGATCAGTTGTTTGGTGTTTCTATGGGGCTGGTTAAGGGTGATTATTGGGGGGGATGGCGAGCGAATATTTGTTTGAGTCATTCTTAATGTTTTTTGGAGGTGCACACAGCCACGCGTGCCAATCTATTTACATATATAGGTACACTATATATGCGGCGCTGATACCACCCGCATACATGAATCCCCGCCTTGCCATCACTACCACTGCCTAAACCTTAACAAAGCCCGATTGTATACGTACGTATGTGATTTACCGAGATTTTGTTAAGACGCATATTCTGTGAAAGTTTCAGCTATATCGGCTGTCCACTTTTTGAGTTTTAGTGTCGTATTACAAGCCATCAGACATTTATTTTTATATTTTATATATATAGATTATAGTACATACATACAAAGCACCACGGGTGTCGGTGAGCCCACGAATAAATGTCCGTCCCCGGCAGCGGGGCCCAAGCGGGAAGACAATAGTCGGCATGGAGTTGCGTTTGAACCAACCGGGTGCCGTGACCCATAGAATGGCAGAGATTTAGATAGGTCTCGATCCCTTCAGTGAGAACGCTGGGCCCCTACACCCAGTTATACTGATACATCTGCAATAGAATATATTGTGGATGGGCGTTGATTGGCGTTTCAAAACCAAATCCGTGTCCGAAGAGGACCGTGGGGTAATGTGTTTCTTGCAGGTAACCACGTTAATCTCATAGACAGTTTCAGTACATACAAAGCAGCGCAGCACATAACTCACAGTCATTATGATTCCGCTTTATGCCGTTATGTTCGTACAGCACAGAAACATCGTGGCACACAGCACACAGTCATTATGATGTCCGACTGTTTATTCGTCGACTTTAGTTATTTAGTTACCAAATTGGTCGCCTCGAAATGCCCTTTTATTAAAATGGGATAATATACAATATATATGTTTACTCTGAAAGTCCGTTGTAAATATTGGTGAAAGCTTTTTGAAATCGGTCCAGTCGTTTCGAATATTACCTCCTACACACAAACCAACTTTACCTCTTTATCACATTAGTATAGATTAATAAACGAAGTACAGATAATAGTGAAACTGTGTATGTTTGGTATAGACTGCCAAATCCTTCAACCGATCGCGTTTACACTTTGCGGAAGGGGGTTATACTGTATTAAGCATGTTTCCGTCATATTTTGGAATTGGTCAGACTCCTGCATCCAGGGACCACCATACGCAATGTTTTTAAAAATCTCATGTTTGAATACGTTTATCATTAAAAGAAACAGAGAATCGCTCTATTTGGAAGTGGTCGGACACTTTGGTCAGTTTAAGTTTTATACGGAGCCTGTCATTTGTTTTCTGACAGAGGCATATGTAGTGCCGATCCAATTTAATAATATAATTTTCTTATACATAATAATGTTCAACACTAATAGACACTTCAGCGACCACAACCCACACACAACCAACTTCAGTATAACAACGATGAGCTTTGAACGAAGCTTGCTGCTGAAAGACCGATTGATTTAACCAAGCAATTTGTTTTTAAGCATGTGAAGGAGAATAGATGCAGTTGTTAAAATATGTTGAGGTAGCACTATTAAACCTCGACAAATTTTTTTACCGCGTAGAATTTAAATATTTACATTTAAGTATTTAAGTCGTTTTAAGTGATAAATAATAACATGTTGTGTAACAACCGACAAAGCAGCCATCTTAGACATAACATTTAATCCACCAAAGACATAAGCAATTTGAATGAAAGGCTCTTATTTATTAGGTGCTAAGCGCAACGGTTTGAATGTAAACATATACCTTATTATCTAAAGCGGACGTTCATCGGCCAAATAGAATGCCTATCGATGGAATGCTGTATACTGACTTTAAACAATTTGCATATTTTAAGGCGGACTTTGTTGATTTTATTTTTAAAAAACAATAATTCAAATTTTTTTAAATATACCGCCACCGCGAAAAATGGTTTGCCATAAGAAGTCGTTGCCGTATTATTTGGAAAATTATTGATTTGATATTGGACCATATCGTAAATTGTATTGCATCATATATCATATAGGAATATCTATGTTAATGTCTTTTTGGCGAAAAAAAACGTTCATATAACTTTTATGTAAACTATGTAACTTTTTCGTTGACTGATAAAAAGCAAGCGATTCGAGAAAACTGAATTTGTTCGTTAAGAAATGAAATATAATATCGTATATCGTATATAAATGTAATTTAAAAAACTTTTTAAAAATTCCTTTGATAAATTTTTTTGATTTTTTTGAATCATTACATAAAAAGTTTTTATTGAAACAATACATGTTATATTACATCAATTAGGATGCCTATTTACAATTAACAGTGTAACATTACGCCTAACATAATACAATGCTTTCTCCGTATAGCGTTTAGAGGGTATTATTCTTGATTTTATTTGGATTCAGGTGTGTAACATTGTACGAATAACACGTAACAGTGCTTGTTTTTGCCACTTTTGGCTTTGAGGGGATTCTTTAAGGATTCTCTAAGGATTCTCTCGCCCTTCCGTCTCCAGGTGTAGTAGGATGCTTACACATCTTTTTCATTTTTTCTCAATGTCAATAAAGTAATCGTATACCTTTTCGTGACCTTTTCTTACTTTGTCGAATCGAATCTGGGCCTTTCCTTCATTGCTAAGTCACTTTTCTTTGATATGCTAGTTAGTTTGTTGAATGTTGTTCAAGAACTTTTATAATTAGTTACATAAACCTTTTTATACATTACTCACTCACTTGTGATTAAGCCCACTCGGATTCCAGATATTGTAAGTCATAAGAAGTAAGTTTTGAAGAGGTATTTTTCAACGTTGGCATTGCCACTGCGCAGACTTTTCTATTTCTCTTGTTCTTATGGAGTCATCCCAAGGAATTTGAAAACAGCCTTTATCCAACCTATTCCTAAAAAAGACGAACCGTCCTCTCTTTCCTCGTACCGACCAATTGTGCTTACATCCATACTTTCTAAGGTCATGGAAACGCTGGTCACCCGTAAGCTTATGAAATACATTGAATCACACAAAAGTCTTAGCGGTTTTTTAAGACAACGTTCCTCAGGTGACCTGGTTGCTTATCTCACTGAAAAGTGGAACCAGTCTATTCACAAATTTGGTGAAAGCGAAGTTGTTGCACTCGATATTTCCAAGGCATTTGATAGAGTCTGGCATCAAGCTCTTTTGTCGAAAATGAATGCCTATGGAATTGATAAGGCCCTGCTTGATTGGAATAATAACTACCTTTCTCGCCGTTTAATCCAGGTCGTATTGGACGGTTTCAAATCCAATATTCAACGCTTAAACGCAATACTCCGATACTATTTCTCTTTTTAATAACGATCTCATATTCGCTACTTCTAACCCAATCCATTCTTTCGCTGACGACAGCACTCTTAGCTTTTCATATGATTTCACGCTTTCTTCATGCCCCTCTAAATCACAAGTGGAACTTAAACAACAACGTATGTTAAGCACATTAAATTCTATTCTTGACAGCATAGCAAGGTGGCGACTACGTAATAGACTACGTAATTCTAAACTCCAATGTTGTCTTCTTTCGTCCAAGCGTAATTTAAACCCCCAACCTTTAACCATATGAATGGATCTTGCATCAAAGAAACTAAAAAACTCTCAATTCTCGGTATGCACGAAAACAACAACAACGACCACATATTTGCCATCGACAAAAATGCTGCGAGATGTTTAGGTTTCCTAAAACGGTACAAGATGTACTTCACTCCTTCAGATCTAGCTACTATTTACAAGGCGTGTATTCGCCCTAAACTTGAATACAACTGTATTGTCTGGGCAGTTGCCCCACAGACCACATTGCAGCTACTAGACAGAATTCAGAGCTGCTCGTTAAAACTTATTGGTAACGTAAATATCGCGAAAATAATCGAATCACTTAAACATCGTAGGAATGTTTCCAGCTTGTCACTGTTTTATAGGTTTTTCCACAAACGGTGTTCAAAAGAAATATCCAGATGCATCCCGCCCATTCTCAAATCCATCCGTAATACCTGTGCCTCAACTCGAGCCCACGGGTACACCATTAAGCCTATCTTGGGACGTACAAAGGAGCTGTATAATTTACTAATGAAGCTGGATGAGAAAATGCATAAAGATAACATCGATAATGTAAAAATTTCAGTACATAGAGCAATATATGCAACTTCAATCACAACCTTTGCGAAAATAACTATTTCAGCGATAACTACTCAATCGAAGTAATATCCTCAATTTTTAAGGCAAGTGGAGAAATTATGAACCTGAATTTCATACCACACCGTGAAGATTTACCAGTCATTTGTTCCTTATGCAATCTACGAGAGAGAGAGGACACCTTTCACTTCTTGGGCAGGTGTCCAATTCTAAGCGAAATTAGGTGTCAGCTTTCTGATAAGGGAATCCTGCAGGATGAAGATATGGTGATGATTTTAAACGGCACGAACTGGAACAAACTACACAACTATTGTAAAAAAGCATCAATATACAGAAGAGCGATACTCGAAGAATCTTTTTGAACATACATCAACAGTATCGTCAAACTCGGGCAGACGGCTTTTTAGCAATATCTAAAATTTAAGAATTATAAACTTGTATTTTGTTAATGAATTATTGTAAATGAATAAAATCTATCTATCTATATATCTATCTATCTATCTATCTATCGGACGTACAAACCAAACTTCCAAACGTACAAACTTCTTTAGCTGCACAATAGTTATGTGGAATGAATTGCCTAGATCCTAGATTTAACATGTGTGTTCTTATATACATTTGGATACAAATGAGAAAACTATAGTTATTACATAAAAATAATTGTTCTCAAACAAATGAAATAAATTGCATGCGTGGATATCTACAGATATGCATACAATATGCTTAAATGTATATAGATACGAAAAATATTAAAATTTTTTATTTTCGAGCTATTAACAAACTTAATTATAAATGTTAAAATAATTTGAATAATTTGTTTGTCACATTAACAAAACTTTATCTTATAAGCTCAAGCGCCTGCCTAATTACTCTTTTAAGGCTCTTTAGTTGAAAACTTATATGGCAAACCAGGAAAGTTTTTTTCGATTTTTGTATTCATCCATTCCAATTCCTTTACTTTAAACTTTCAGTGAAACTTTAAATTTTTAGTTAACAAAAGTCTATTTATTTATATATAATTGCACTATTTATGATTCCTTTAAACAAAAGAGATTTTTAAAGTTCGGTCATAATGAAGTAAATTGCGAATACAAATTTTATTCGTATATCGGATACAGACTCCAAATAAGCAATTAAAAATCACTTAAGCCAGCCAATAAGAAGCGATTAGGATCATTACGTAACTTGTTTTGTGCTGTCCATTTCCTGCATTGAATTCAATCAAATTTTAATTTCACTTCAGTTATCTAATTTTATAAATATTAAGACAAAAGCGATTACAGGTGTAAAAACGAAAATTTCTCTTCTACATGAACCCTGCTCACGCTGCGGGAAACACCCAATTGAGTTAGTAATGAAGCTAATATTAAATTCCCCTCTAAGTTTGGTGTTATTGTTACATTCCTATAGGCCTACAATTATGCATCCGTCGTTTTCTGATTCAATCTGTGGGAACGAGTGCCAATGTTAATTAGGCAGCCAACATTTTATAATTACTTTATTGTACTGGTATTGTGGGGTGGAAAAAATTGGTTTGTTGCTTAAATGTAAGTATAATACGACTGTATTTAACCATTCTACCAAAATTACTTATTAACCGGTTATAATCCAACATATTATGTAGCTTAGACGTGGTTGAAAATTTGATAAACGTTTGTACATATCATGTACATATTACAAAAATACGGTAGCTCTGATAGAGAAAATTAACGTCTCTCCCGTGATAATAGTAGATATTTTGATGGTACGGAGCCAACAGCAATCATATCATGTACATATTACAAAAATACGGTAGCTCTGATAGAGAAAATTAACGCCTCTCCCGTGATAACAAAAAAAGGAGAAACAAGTAAGTGTAAAACAAATTTTGTTTTTCGGGTACAAACTTTTATGTATACATCGACACGAGCCACAGTCTTTTTATTTTTACATTGTATTATTTATAATAACCGCCAAATTATCTGTTTTTGAGGTGGGGCCTATTCCAAACATAAACCCATTTTGTACGCATCAGACACGCTACACGCGACTTGCGATATGTGCCACATGCGGTATCTTAGAAATGTCCCTGGATAACTCAGTACCTCACAAAATTTAAGCTCTCTCGGTTGTGTAAAAGGTAATTATCAAGGACAACAAAGAAGTCGACGGAATTCCGGGCTATTCAGTTACCATTACCACGCATCGAGCGCAACATACGTAACTTGTGACACGAGGAATACTATTATGAACGCCAACTGGTTGAGCAACTCTCAAAATTTCAACTCTCTAGCACGGGTGGAAAGTGAATAAGAAACAGGTCAGCCCTATTCCAAAGATTAAGCCATTAAGACACGCGACACGCGTCATACGTAATATCTCAGAAATGGCCCTTAACACTAAGCTTCTAAGGTTAAAAAGAACCTCATAGAAGTCGAAAAAACCGGCAGAAAGGCAAAAGTCAAGTTAAATAAAAAATTTAAAAAAATGAAGATGTATGTGAGTTTGGACTTTGAACGCTTGAGGACCATATCGTTGCGGGAATTAAGATCTTGCGCACAACGCATTTCACAAACGCACCAGTTCGGTTAGAACTTATCTAAACTTAACAGAATTAGACAGGATATTTGCAGAATGATGTGTCAGGGAAGTAGTTTTGTACACCATCCAAAAATATGATTTGTAGAAATCTGTCTAAGCCTTGACCTCTTTGTTTTTTTTATTTTTTGAACCATGAAGTAGTCTCATGGAATCAAATAAAGTCAGTACGGAATTTGACTAGGCAAACTGCAAATTCCATTTTAGGTCCACGGTGAGCTAACCCGGTTTATTCGAACCCAAATATTCGTGCAGGATGTTCAATACATGTTCGTCTGATATGTTTACCATTTGAATTTTTTTTAGTAATTACATGACATAAACGGGGTGTCACCCGTGCTGGTGCATTTCAAAAAGAAAAGGATACCCAAAATAGTATCAATGGTTAAGTCACTTAAGATAATGCTATGGAACGCGAATGGCACGTGGCGGTAGTGCGATAATAGTCAGACGTGGCTCAAGCGTTTGATAAGATTTGGCATGAATTATTGCTTTATAAACTTAAGCTGCTCTTTCCAAAAGAATATACGTGAATACTGTAGTCATATCTCTCGGAAAGATCCTTTCGTATCAAGCACGAAGATGCTTATTCTCAAATTAAATTAAAGAAATTAAAGCTGCAGTCCCACGGGGAAGTATATTAGGGCCAATACTATATTTACTTATTACAAATGGCATCCCAGTCACTCCAAACAGTACAGTAGCTACATTTGCCGATGACACCGTGATACTTGTAGTCGAAAAAAGTAGTATCAACCAGAATTCTTCAAAGTTCTGTAGTCGATCTAGTAAATTGGACCAAGAAATGGCGAATACGTTTTTACAGTACAAAATCTGTTCACGTCGATTTCACGACCAAAAAGATTCAACATATCCCGATTACCATCTCAGAAGAGAAGTCCCCTACTCGAACACAGCAAAGTATCTCGGAATGAACTTGGATACAAAACTAATATGGAACGAACATATAAAAAAGGAAAGTGAAAAACTTAACATCAAACTCAGAAAACTAAATTGGCTTATTGGTAACAGATCATGCCTGTCTATTCACAATAAATTACTAATTTACTAACGAATGCTAAGACCCGTATGGACATACGGAATTCAGCTATGGGGATGTACGGCTAAAAATAACATCGAAATAATTCACCGATTCCAAAACAAAGTCTTAAGATGCATAGTCAAGGCACCAACAGTCCATCATCGAAGGCTGAGGCTACACATAAATCAGGAAGCAGTAAAACTTATCGATATCGATACAACCGGACTTACTCCAAGACTGAAGCGCATCAAACCACATGATTTAATTGCTGGAAGCTAAAACTACCATTTACCATTTACCATATATATATATATAAATTTTTTTTTTTTTATATAGAAGTAATAAGCTAATTCTGTATGTAATATATGTGGATAACAACAAAATTGAACTGCTCGTTAGCGTAAACTTGTTGCAGTGTTATGAAATGTGATCAATTTAATACGTTACAATAAAAAAAACCGTGCTGGTTCAAAATTTAAGAAACCGATTGTGAGCCACAAAATGTGAAGAATGTGTTAAATTGACTCTGCAATTGAACACATTTCTAACTTTCCTGAGACTACTGCTTATTGGGTTTTCGTCGTAAAAAGTAGTTTTCAGTAAACACATGAAATTCGCTTTTTAATGGCTCTTCAAGAACTTTAATTTGATTGGACAGTACAAATTAAGCTTGTTGTAATCGAGTTGTTACGGAGTCATGTTTGCTGCACAATATTATAAATATTTAATTTTAACGCGAATCTGCGTTTTTGCGAAAATTTCCCCACTTGCTCCGGCCAATATCTGGCAAATATCGACATCACAAGTGAAGATATTGATGAGAAAATAAAACAAACTGCCCGATTTTATGCTCTGAAAATTATTTCCAACTTTGTACTCTATTAAAACACTTAAAGCGGGGGTCACATTAAGTTCGTCACAAAAAAAAACCCGGCGACGAAAATAATTTTGTCATTTGTCTGAATGTTATTAACGTGGCTTGCAGTTAACTCATTTGGATTTTAAAATTATTAAACTTGGCAATGAAAAAAACTACAATAATTGAAGGTAAAAAACTTTTGAAAAAATAGTATACTTTTTTAGTTAAAAAACACACATCTATATTCTTGGTTAATTTCGTGAAAAAATTGTTTGGGAGGGGGGGTCTATTTTCAACCCCTGCGGTAAACGTAGCGTTTAAATGCGAAGAGACGTACTTTTGACCTTACATTACTTCACACCATATAACTCTTGAACGCTTCCAGCTACAAGCTTACTGATGGTACTTTTTGAAATAAAATTAAATTTTTAAGATCCAACAATATACACTTTCTTAAATTATTTTAGCCATATCGATATAAAGGTCGTCAAATTCAAAACAAAACTTTTTAAAATTGTTTTTACCAACATGATTATTTCGAGAAATGCTCTTGGATACATTTTTTTTGTTGATAAATACAGTATTTAAGCCTGTTGACTTTTCTTCAAAGACATGGCAAAATATTTGTGCATTCGGTCAACAAGAGCAAAATTAGGTCCTTTCGGATATGTCCTGTTGAAGCAGATTATGCACTGGAGTGAACTGGCAAGGGTGCATCGGTCCCACGTGTAATTTTGTTGCACCCTTGCTACGGGAACAATGAGACGTCATGCAACTCTTCTTAGACGTAATAGTAGTAACACAACCCGCACTATCTCGCTCTTTTTGACTGAATGCACAAATATATGGCATAGATTTGTAGAAGATTGAATAGGCTTTAATACTGCATTTGTCAAAAAAATGTTATCGATAGCATTTCTCGAATTAATCGTGTTTATGAATATAATTTAAAAAAAAAGTTTGATTTTGAAGACCTTCATATCGCTATCGCTTAAATAATTTAAAAAAATGTACATTGTTTGATCTTAAAAATGTACTTTTCTTTCAAAAAAGATTAATAGTAACCTTGTATATGGAAGCGTTCAAGAGTTATAGGTTGTGAAGTCATGTAAGATCAAAAGTACGTTTTCATTCATTTCACAAACTTTCAAATTTAATCCTGTTCCTGTTGACCTATTGCAGAAATATTATGAGGTGATGTTGTAGAAAATTCAATGGGCTTTAATACTGCATTTGTCAAAAAAAATTATCCGAGAGCATTTTTCGAAATAATCGCGTTTGAAAATAAAATTAAAAAAAACAAACATTTCTTTTTTTGACTTTGGCGACATTTACATCGGTAATGGTTTTAAGAATTAAAAAAAATTTACATTCTTTTGAGTTGGCTGAAGCATAATGTATTATCCTCAAAGAAGATTAACATTTATGTGGACAGTCAGGCAGCCATAAAATCGTTGGAGGCGGTCTCACTGAAATCTAAGGTGGCGTTGAGCTGTCACTCCTCTCTTAACGAGATGAGTGAGCAGTTCAATATAAGGATCATATGGGTCCCGGGCCACAATAGCGTTCTGAAATTTTGATCAACTCATTTTGAAAACCGCCATATTTTGGAAGTGGTCGGACACTGGTCTCAGATCATCATATTTATTATTATTACAAATTCAAAGATGCTTAATGAGTAGTTGTGACTTTATTTTCATAACTGTAATGTATATACATATTAAATACCTTAAAAGATATTTACAAAATATATGCGCATAAGTTACGAGTATTTCCTGTTGAGTTTTCTTCAGGCTTATCAGCATGGATGTTATTTCCATGTTATATGTGCGTTATCTTCTGCTGAGTTAAGTCTTTGAGCTTGTTTATTAAATCTTGTTTTATCGGCGATAATCGATGCGATGATCGAACACGGGATACCTCCGTACTCAAGGGTCTTTTAGATAAATTTTAGTTTCCTTATCGCATGTTCACATTAATTGTGAACAAATAAAACTCACTCTCCCTTGAAGAGTGCGCCAATCTTTAAAAAAATAAAAAGTAAAAAAAGCTAACGTTCCGCGGCTTTAAAGTGAATAAAAACTTTATATGCCCGTTTTCTATTTTACAGTGGATTACTACCAACTATAGCGTTTTTGTATGACCTCTGAGCCACCATTATTTGTAGCTCCAATATATGTATACTACTACCGTATTGCTACAGCATCATCAATGCTCAGTATATGAAGAGCACCAGCGTGGCAATTATGTAAGACTTTAAATTGGCTAAAGTCCACTTTATTTCTACGTGGACCGCTGCTTGCAGTTATTCATACAAGACATGCAACAACAATAAAACCAAATGGGTTAACATCTTGTAAACGAGTGTATTGAGCAAGTGGACTGTTGTTAAGGATTTTTATCAAAGATGTATATGCTTCTAGTTAGACACTTGGTTTGGCAATCGCTTTGAATTTTGTGTTGTTTCTAAAGGTTTTTTTTAATATAAAACTATAAAATAAAACTAGAACTATACATTGAATTAAAAATATTTAAAACTTTTGTTTTCTCCAATCTATTTGGTTATAATGTCATATTGTCCACATTGGTGTGTCATGTAACATTAAAATCCTTTTCGTTAGTTTCGTCTGACTGCCCGTCTTAAATTAAAACTTATCGCATATTGCCGACCATTCCATATAAAATGAATCGATATTATACTCTTAGATTTGCTCACTTTCTGAGTTGCTAATTGGTAAGATTGTGTTAATCCAAAAGAAATTGAAATGCAGTATTTCAATGGGCTAGCTTATTCATAAAATTACTTGAAATTTAATTTACACTTTTAAATGCACCATAAACAAATTAATGCAAAAAGCATTAACAATTACAAAGCCGAATAAATTCGAATATACACTGCAAACTGCAAACAATACAATGGCGTAAATATAAATTCTTTTTTGTTTAAACTTCAAATGGATAAACAAAAAAAATTTATGAGCCCAAAGATGTTTTTATATGCTCTTTTTTGTGTTTGTTTGCTTCTGGCTGGCCAAATTTTGTGATCAGTTTTTAAACCCCTTCATAAAACTCGATTTTATTTGAACATTGCACACATGTGTATCTCCAATGACATTTTCTTGGAAGTAATCAGTCCCCATGGTCGAGTGGCTCCCATATAAATTTCTTAAAAATTATCCGTGGGTATACTGCACATACTGCAAAGACAAAGAGGGTAATCTGGTCGCCGATCTCAAAGGCATCGTAGAGCGATGGGAAGAGCACTTTGCTAAATGGCCAGCTAACTGAGAAATTGGAATGACCGAAGACCATAATATGCTGCCGCCACATAGAAGAAGTTAGCAGAGCAATAAATCAGTTCAAAAAAAATAAGGACCCGGGATCAGATGTTATCCCAGCAGAACTGATTAAAAAAGAAGGCCCCACAATACACCAAGAAATTCATGAAATAATAGTGCAAGTATGGGAGGAAGAAGCGATGCCAAAATACTGGCAAAGAGGCATCCTGTGCCCCATACATAAGAAAGGAGATATCACAACATGCAGCAATTATCGTGGTATAATGTGGTAAATACCGCGTATAAGAGTTTCTCCTCTATCCTTCAAGACAGGATAGCCCCATGCGCTAAAGTCATCATACCAGTGTGGCTTCATCCCAGACAAAACAACAACTCATCAAATTTACACCCTCAGGTAGGTGATGGAAAAATGTCTAGAGTTTCAAAACCAGCTACACCATCCTTTTATATACTTAAAAGCCGCCTATGATAGCATAGCCAGAGTAGAACTTTATAAAGCCATGAGAGAATTCGGCATCTCAAATAATCTGACACGACTATTTATGTTGAACTATCAAGCCCATTCAACATCTATATCGGGCTCCGACAAGGGGATGGACTGGCCTGCATCCTTTTAAACCTGGCGTTGGAGAAAGTAATCCGAGACCTTGGCGTAACGGCGAGATGAACAATTCTTTATCAGTCCATTCAGATAATAGCTTACGCAGACGATAGTGACATCGCTGTATGGAACCAGACATACGCGGACGGTTACTTAAAGCCAACAAAGCCTAATATAGTCTGTGAATACTCTTTAAATCCAGGAACTTAACCATAACATCCAAGCTGCTGGTGTATAACGCAATGGTCATACCAGTACTTACATATGGATCCGAGACTTGGGTGCTTAGCTGCTTAGCAAAAAGCATTCTAAACTCTTAGCCGCGTTCGGATAATTGTTGGCCCCGTATGTGAGGAAGGACATTCCGGAGACTCTATAATGATGAGATCTACAAGCGTACTGCTTACTGTGATGTCGACATCGTGAAGAGAATAAAGCTGGTTAGGCTCCGGTGGGCAGGATACCTAGCTCTCATGGGCGAAGAGGATCCTGATCGGAAAGTCCTTTGCGGTAGGATTTATGGAACATGATAGCAAGGCCGACCTAGCCTACGCTGGAAGGATGTCGTAGACCAAGACGCCCAGAGTTTAGGGATACAAAACTGGATGACATCGGCTCAAAATCGGGACAGGTGAAGAGATTTTTTGCGGGAGGCCATGGCCGGATACCGGTTGTTGAGCCAAATATGATGATGATGATACTCTTAGGCACATATTTTGAATTGTTTCCATTCATTCATCCATTTCATCGTATGTATGCTTACTAAATGTTTTATCTTAATATATAAAAATGAAAATTTGTCTGTGTGTCTGTTCGCGCATAACTTGAAGACCGCTTTTCCGAAATAGCTGAACCTGAAAATAATAGTGTTGTTGTATGTGGTGAGGGGGGAAGGTATCTCAAGGTGGGTCTTGAAGGGTCTTGGTGGTCAGTTGGTTGGGAGGGTAGTGTGGTGGGGGCAGGCAGGCAACGCTGGGTATTTCAGCTAGTTCTTAATATAACTTAAGTAGTTATTAACTGAATTGTAGCATTATTGACGAATGTAAAAGTAGAGTAAGTGCCTCTTGTGGAAAATATTAAAATACAATGAAGAAGCAAAATGACATTTGTGATTTGTCACATCGGAGGAAATTGCCTTAAAAATTCAATTGGCAAATTGCTTGTTCATTCGCTTAAAAATGTATCCTCCATTGAATGCTCCAATCGTCAATTGTGTTTTTATTTTTTTTACGTTTGTAGTGAAAATGTCGTTTGGTGTCGACGGTAACCTACGCATTGAACAACAACTGGTCACAACATTCTGTCATTTGGTCATTGGAGAATTTACATGAAAAAATGTTTATGGGTTCGTTTTTTATTTTTTATTCTCCACTTAACTATCAGACTCCAGCTATATGTTGCTTACTATGTTGCTAAGCTATACTAGATAGCTGTAATGGCATGAAGCAAGCTAATTTAATTATCACATTTTATGTGCAATTAGTTTGATTCCCGAGAACATGCATTTTTGGAAGTCCTTATTTTAATCGACCTTAAAGGTTTCATTCAAACGGCACTTCGGATACGTCATTAGAGCCGGCTTGTTCAATATGTGTCCAAACTACTGCTTCGGATTTTAAGTTGTCCTGGTCTGCGCCATCCTTTAACGTAGGCTTAATTCTTCCTAAAAATACTTTTCCAGTTAAATGTGAGCTATATGTTGGCTTCGTGCCGCGATTCTTTGTAGCTACGCATCTAAGTTTGGAGAACTTCTCTATGTTCTATGTTAAAGGTAAGTGAACTAAAATTTGAAAACAAATCCCGTTTAAGCATAATTAGGAACTTAATCTCCCGTGGCACTGTAAATCATCGAAAAGTAAATGCACATTGATCCATACGCAATCAAGAAGCTGTGGGGGCTATTCAGCTGTTTGTTAACAAAAATGCATGTGTCTCTATACCTACGTAAGTTTGTTTATTTACCTATTAAATGCATTGTTATATGTCAATGAATTAAATAAATAATTTTAGAACAACAAAAAAACATTTAAAAAGTGGATCTTAAAATGTTTCCATATAAAAAACAACTTGCACAAGGATTAAAACTGCACGATCCACAACAACGTCCTCAATACGCCAAAAGTTGTACAGATGTCATTGCAATTTGTGTAGTGCAATCAAATTGTTACGTTTGAATACTATTTTTAAAAACGACGTTTATCGAAATGCCTCCGTAGATTTGTAAACAACATAACAGACTAACGTTTGTCGAAATATGAGCGCGCTGTAATTTATAGCTACAGTATACTGCTGTGTTCACATATACGGCTTAGTAGATGTATGGGCAAATAAGCTCTAGAGCCGACAATAATATAGTTTGCGAGTACTTCGTTGGATCTTTCTACTCCATCCTACACAACTACTTCCCTCTTCTTCTGTCCTAATATTTTCAAGCCCATGCTGTACTAAGGTATTACAAGGGTGCAAGTCCCTTAAAGGGTGCCCTAATAGATCAAAAAAACAAATCAATCTCGCATTTTTGATATTATTTTAATAAATAGTTTTGAAATGATTGACACTTTTCCACATGAGCCATCATGCCAATCAATTTAGTTGTTTAACACTACTTAATAATCATTGATCAACTGTTTAATTTTTTTTAACCATTATTGTGCAACAGTCAATTTCAACGATATTTCTGTCCCAATTTCGATAATGAACCATTAACCATACTAGTCGAATTATGAGTTATGTAAGCGAATGTTAAATCGCAACTAAATTAAATTATTTTAAATTGCTTTCAGCAAATAAAACTGTTATCATTTGGACATCAAACGAAAGCTAGGTATCTAGACAGAAACATAACAATCACTTTCGATTTAAAGTCCATGCATTAACCTACAAATGTGCAGCTGCTATTACGTAAGCCACATTTATATGTCTCGACCGCCTTTCTGTTAGTACAAAAAATAACGATACCGATTTTATACTAATCGCAACGATTTATACAAATTTTATTAAAACATTCAACTTTTTTTACGTTGTGCTTTATATTGTTTTAAAAGCAACAACGGTTAAACATCTCTTAGTTTTCTGGCTTAGCAATTTTGGTTAAAACCAAAACTAATTCAATATGTCTGTCAGTGTGCCCCGCTTGGTTGTAAGCTATGCCAAATTTTAGAAAGAAGAGAAAGAGGTTTGATACAGATAATGCGAAGTATTCTTCTCATTTTATATTTTTCTCTTTAGCTCTATCGAAATTATAAGAAATCATAAGATTAATTACTAGCAATTCATGTATCTAATTAAAAGATTTATAATCAAGATTTATTGGCACTAGCACTATGTACTATCATTTCATTTCTAGAGTTGTTTATGACAATCTAGCGGCAGATTTTCAAAGGCTGGTTTCCGATTTTTTAGTATCTGTGATTATAGCGGTAAGATTAATTATTTATACCTTGCACTTTTAATTTGCTAAATCCATTTAGGATTTTGTTGACAAAACTTTGATCAACAGTTACGTTATAAAGGGTTTCTTTATAAGGACAAAACATAACATATCATAAGTATTAGCGCTTCATATGATCAGTTTTTAAGCTAATTTAATCTCGCACCCTTACATGCCATTTACGCAAAATTCGCCACAATGGACTGAAAGATTCCCAATTCCTATGAACGGCGTGGATTCGACCTATTTGACTCATTTTAAACTGAAGCGTGGGCGCCGTGGCTCAGTGGAAAAGCGCATGGCTACTGAGCTGGGGTTTGTGGTTCGAATCCCAGTAACACCAAAAGTATTTTTCAAGGTGTCCCACCTCACGCGAATGGGTGACAAACGTTCCGAGAGTAATAACTTGTCACGGAAAGCTTCCCAATTCGTCGTTCAGATCCGGCTCCCCTCCCCCCTCCCCACCATTTGTGTGCAAAAATAAACATGCTCAAAACAAATGTTGCGAGAAGCCTTGGACCGCAATGGTCTGTCGCTCAGAATATTATTATTAATTGGGTTAATGATCGATGATTGATTAGTGGGCGCCGTGGCTCAGTGGTAATGCACATGGCTGCTGCGCAGAAGGTTCAGGTTCGAATCCCAGCAACACCAAAAGTATTTTTTCGCGAAT
Organism: Nephrocerus scutellatus; assembly: GCA_947095585.1. NCBI lineage: Eukaryota > Metazoa > Arthropoda > Insecta > Diptera > Pipunculidae > Nephrocerus > Nephrocerus scutellatus. The sequence continues at coordinate 101,686,295 of OX352762.1, read as the reverse complement.
GGGTAACAAACGTTCCGAGAGTAATTTATAATAATACCTTGTCACGGAAAGCTTCTCAGTTCGCCGTTCGGATCCGGCCTTAAATTGTAGGTCTTCCATTTGTGTCCAAAAATTAACATGTGCAGCACAAATGGTCGCGAGAAGTTGTTAGTAGGCCTTGGACGACCGGCAATGGTTTTGTATGTATGGTATGCTCGCGCCAAATATTATTTAATGATGGATGCGAATAAAGCTGAAGGCAAGCAAGAAGAAGGCAATTTGACAACCTTGTGTCTTAACCGATGGGCGGTGTTGATTTGTTTTTGATTTCAATTGGTCGGCAATATGGAGATCTGCTTATCGGAATCGCAATCAATCGAAAGATTCAAATATAATTGAAAATATCCTCCTCGTTATAATTGTTTCAATAATTTTTGCTACTTAAGCTTGAGGCAAACGATTGATCTCGACTCCAATGAAAGATGTGAATGTGTAGTCCTCATATTTTGTCAACTTTGTATCTTCATGACACGGATGGCGTTAGTATTATTAAATGAACGTTAGCTTAAGATAGTAAAGCGAGCTTCTCAGTCTAAGCACTGAATTATTTTCAAATCCCAATAGTAACCATTTATTTCACAAAATTCGTAACAATTTTTTTGGGGGATTTTTTTTCTGTGAGAAAAGAATATTTTTTCTTATTTTGGAAAATTTTTTATTTCTTTAAAAATCATAATCTGAGCTTTAACCTTTTTTTTTAAAACAAGTCCCAGCAAATGTTGACTGGTACAAGCAGAGATATATGACACGATAAACAAACATACAAATGTAGACACGTTCGCTGAAAAAATGTTCATGTCCTCTGAATTATGAAAGTAATCGTCTCATTTTGCTTTAACAGCGCCGACATCTTATCTTAGAAATATATGCTGCAAATTTTTCTCTGCTTAATGAGTCTTAAATCTTTCATTCAGTTCAGACTTTTATAGCTGCATATAGGTTTAATAAAAAAAAGTATTGTAGACTGAAGAAAACCATTGCCATTGCCATTGCCAACCATTGAAAACCATGCCATTCAGGCTCGCAATTAAAACGTTAACTTATAAAAAATCAAAGTTGACCTTCAAATAAACTTGATCCTTAATCCCAAGATAATGGCTAAGGTCGCAGTCGAACAATTTATTTAAAACCCCACACTTTTTCTCCATGACATTTTTCGCGATATTTGCAAATCACCCCAGTCTACAGGCGGTTAAACTCTAAATCTGGCACTGATTAATTTGAGTGATTTAAAGCGCTTGATAAAACCGACGAAAGCATTTTTAATTAAAATCAAAAGAGTGGTAATGCTGCGACGAGCATTTGGTTCAATCTTGGAGCAAAATGTTGCGCAACACGAAACTCACACATTACTTGTCCCCAGATGAACGACGACTCGACAATAAATGTGAGAGAAACACTTTTTCTAAGCATCACTTAACTTTTAATTAGTTGTTAAAATAAAGTGCGGCTGGTTTTACTACCAACAAGCATGCGCATGAGTATAAACATTTTCTTGGAAGTATATCTAATTGCTGCTACAAGATTCACTTTATGTTTACGTCATATAGACCATAGCAGAACTTAACATGTTATAATACTTAAACCAACAAGAACGAGAAACAGAATCAAAATGAGAGTGTCTTCTTGTCTTCTCAACCCTTCCAAAATATGACATTTTTTTTTATACCACTTACATGTGCAAAATTTCAGGAGGCTCCAATATAAAAATTCTAGAAAACATGATTTCAGCCCAACCCTTTTTAAACATTAATGTTCGAGTTATCTTTGAATACCAAACAGTTTTTTTTTAATTTAAGAAATAAATATAAATAAAGAATATACAATACAGATTTTCATTTGTATTTATGTAAACAATGATGATGCTAGCTAAGCATAGGTGAAGTTAGCAGAGCGGTACACCGGCTTAAAAACAATTAAACCTCGTGATCGGATAGCATCGCATCTGATCTGATTAAATCTGGAGAGCCTGCATTGCACCAAGAAATAGTGCAGAATTCCAAAACGCAATAAAGATGTCAATTGTACCTGCGATAACAGCATGGAACCAGAAATACTCGAACGGTTGCTTAAAGCCAACAAAGCCTGCTTAAGTCTATCAAGACTTTTCAAACAAAGGAATCAAACCATAACATTCAAGCTGCTGGAGTATAAGATAATGGTCATACCAGTATTTACATGTGGATTCGAGACTTGTTTGCTCCTTTTTTGAGGAAGGACGACTTCAGATGTAATCTACGAGCGAAGGATGGCGTAAACCCGGATGTCCAGCTTAGAGATGCCAATCTGGATGACATCGGCTTGAAATCAGAATCGATACAGACGTTTTTGACGTGACAACGTCTCACTACAAGATTTAAGGGGGTACATGTTCAAAAAGTAAAATGTTAAGTGATACATTGTTAAACTTCACACTGTTGTGAGCACTGTTAAGTGAGACACTGTTAAATGGCACACTTTTAAGTGAGCCACTGTTAAATGTCAGTACTTTGGGAACTAAGCAATTTTCCAAGCGGTTCGCTTGAAATTCGGAATGTAGGTCTAAGATACGACTATAAGACTTCTTCCTATGAAAATTCTGGAATTTTGGAAACTATGGGACAAGAAGATCTTTGTTTTATTTTCTTTCGTCCCGGGCAGACGTTGTCACGCTCAAACCCCACGGCCGTGTCTCCGATACAGCCTACTCTGTCCTTTTTTGTAATTTTCCTTGACCATGATCCATTGATTAAAGCATTTGGACTCGCTTAGTTTTAGTTTCGTGATCATTTTTAAATGTAGTGATAATTTTTTTGTGGGAGGCCAGGACCACAACCGTGTTATGATCTAGATGATAATGATATTAACGAAATTCGTTATCCAAAGTGAGCGAAATTGAACCAGTTTGTCTTATTGATGACAAAAGATCCCATTTGCATTTACTAGTTCATTATATTTTCAGAAAGCCAATAAGATTTTATATTAAAATAAAAAGTTGATTTAGAAATTTAATAAATACAAATGTCGGTGCTGTTATGCAAATAGTAGATTAAAAGAAAGTTTGCTTTATGTATTCAAAAATACAACCTCAAGTAAAAAACCGTTAAGCAACAAATTGTTGCAAGCTTGCAAGACTTCCAATACACAATACAATTTATTAATCCTTATGTGATCGGCAATCCCTTGGCCTTGACTTCTTTTAAAATGTTTATTTGTAAATTATTTAAATATCACTGATAACTGCAGCTTTCGTTTGTTTAAAAGTAATTCATTGTTATTGTAAATTTAAAAAAAAAACCTTAATAAATAACATGAAGACAATCACTTTTTAGCCATAGCCTTACATAGCTAGTGAAACTTGATACTTGGCAGTATACATACTGCAAAAACGTAATAGAATTAATATATATTTTTAACACCATGACCCAATAATAAGTTTAATTCGTTCTTGTTATAGTTTTATTTTAAGCTCTTACGTAATTTGTATACTAAAGAGCGAATTCCTGCATACGAAAAATTGTGTGAGTTAGAAAACCCCAATTGACGGTACTCAGTCAGTCACCATTACGTGTGGGTCAGTAAATTATGAAAGTAATCGTCTCATTTTGCTTTAACAGCGCCGACATCTTATCTTAGAAATATATGCTGCAAATTTTTCTCTGCTTAATGAGTCTTAAATCTTTCATTCAGTTCAGACTTTTATAGCTGCATATAGGTTTAATAAAAAAAAGTATTGTAGACTGAAGAAAACCATTTGACTGACGCAAGATGGGGCCGTTATGTACGCGTACATTCTTCGAAAAAAACTTTTTATAAGGTGACGAAATTCAGTTATTTTTTTTTATTTAAGGATTTGTATATACAATTGTTTTAATCTAAAAATATATGTGAAATGTGCTTAAATTTTAGTGTGCTGGCTCGTAGACAGAGCTGTGATAAAATATTAAAAAATTGTGAAATTTAATTTATAATAATTAGTTGACTAAATTCAGCTTCCTTAGTATGTGTCCTTGGGGGTTATCATAGAAAGTGATAGTTGTACTGCCAGGGGTATCATCCTCGCCGGTATGACTCTACGGCGTGAGGCAGTATCTAAGTGGACTTATAGAGGATTGTTGATTGTTCTGACGCAGAATCTCTATTCACTTTCTCCAATGCCTGGTTAAAGAGGACGCATTCCATTCCATCCCCTTGTCGAAGCACGTTATAGATGTTGAATGGGCTTGATAGTGATCCGGATATGTTTACTTGGCTTATAACTTTGGTCATGGTCAACCTACATAGTCGTGTCAGTTTATTTGCGATGCCGAATTCCCTCATAACTTCATAAAGTTCTACTCTGGCTATGCTATCATAGGCGGCTTCAAAATCTATTAAAAGATTGTGTAGTGAAATTTGAAACTATAGACATTTTCCGATCACCTGCCTAAGGGTGCAAATCTGATCATTTGTAGATTTGTCTGGGATGTAGCCACACTGGTATGGACCAATGATAACTTTAAAGTATGGGACAATTCTGTCTTGTAGGATAGAGTAGAAAATCGTATACTCGGTGCTCAACAACGTTATACCACGATAATTGCTGAATGTTGTGATATCTCCTATGGGGCACTAATTATTTTTTAGCCGATTTATCGATCTGTTAACTTTGTCTATGCTTGGTGGCTGTAGCATAGTGAGGTCTTCGGTCATTGGTGGAGCCTCCAATTCCTCAGTTAGCTGTCCATTTAGCAACTCATAAAAGTGATCTTCCCATCGCCTTAAGATGCCTTTGACATCGGCGATCAGATTATCCTCTTTGTCTTTGCAGTATGTGCAACGCGATGCATATTGCGCCATTCCGCAGACCCTACCTCGCGCCATTTGCGGTCCTCGCTCTCTTTACTGTTCTTGTTTACGGACGAGATTATTCACCCAGGCTGCTTTCTTTCGCCTGTGTACTGCCTGAATACTGTCTCCCTACCTATTTAAGCATTCATATCCCCCAGAATGATTTTAACATCATACTGAGGGCAGGCATGGAGTTCCCGTTCGACTGATTCAAAGAATTCTTCTTTTTTATCATCTTATGTTTTTAAATTTGCCCCGCACGCGAAGGGTGCATAGCCGTTCATTTATTGCTTTAAAGTCGATAACGGTGTGTTTCATTCTTTTGCTAACTAGGAAGACGCCACCCCGAGCATATGATGTCTTGCATAACAGCTGTAATATATGTCATATTCATTTACCGCACCTCCTGGATTGCTGTTATGTCTGCATTATATTTGGACAACATATCGGCTATCTGCTGTGACCGTACGTTCCATGAGAAAATTCTTTAATCGTTTAGCCGTCAGTGTATCCGAGGCTCATATGGGGTTCCGTAATAAAGTTTTTTACGGGCGAGATTATTGGCCTTGCGCCAGCTTTACTTTGAAGGGACAAGCCCGATCATTTAGCTTTTCCTTTATTTGAGGAAAATTACCGGTGGTCACCACGTGGAGGTTTGATCGCACCTCCACCAGTCAGAGATAGTTACCTGATAGGCCACCTGTAATTCTAAAACATTCCTTGTTATTCGCCCCATTCTGCTTATGGCTGACCGCCAAACTTTTCGTTCAGTTTTGACACAATAATAAGCCCACTGCAGCCCATTATAGTTGAGTATTTACGCAGACGATTTTGATATTCTCGGCTTAAATCGAGGAACTCTACAAGAAGCTTTCATTCAATGACTCCGAGACTTGGATGCTAAGCAGAAAGCCATCTGAATTCTTACCCAAGTTCGAGAGAAAGATCTTACTTTTACGAGGACACCGATAGCAAACTGGTTTACATCTTCTCGTAATCAAGACTGGTGACGAGATTTTTCTTCAGGAAATCAGGTATCGACCTCCGTTGTAATAAGCCACATATAATAATGATTCTAATTAACTTGAAACGAATTTTATGACTTTTTACTCAAAATGTTGCAATTTCCCACTATAATTTAAAAGTCAAAACTTAACAACTCGCAGCAGGAGTTGTAATGAGTTTTTAACCTTTTCTAACTTGAATTGCCAGACATCGGACTCCATTAGAGTTTACATAAAAGTTGATCAGTATATTGACGAAATAATTCACCTGAAGCTGTACGAGTATTTCACATGGGACAGTTCAGTCCATTCCACTTCATTATATTTGCACAGAAACCGCAGCACAAGGTTATCCGCATTTTAGACGAAGATGCGCATAAAATGTGTTTGTGACTGCTTATGGCTCGTGGTTGTTCGATCAAATGTACCACGCAGTCATCCATTAACTAAATAAACAAAATGAACAAAATTCGAAAGGCATCTTCAGAGTGTTGAGTCGTTTTCAGAATATTGCAACTGAAAGTGAATGGAAAGGTTACGATTGCGTAAGTTTGTGTCATCTGCTTGGTTGATATTCAAACACGCAATAAAAATGTTGTTTGGTTTTAGGATTAAGAAATCGCAGTGTAAAATCATACGATACACTTTTTGTTGGGGGAAAAAATCAATTACATATCTTTGATATTAATTTTGTGAGATACACAGAGGAAGATTTTGCATTGCTGTTTTATATCCAAAATGAAATAATTGAGATGATGAAAAAGTACCGTTGTGTATTACATTTTCAAGAGAATGTGTGCTAATTTGTGTCGGTTGTTCATTTTAAAGAAAAAGTATACACAAATAAATATACATTTTGTATGTAATAAATGAAAACATATAGTTGTGAAATTCATAAGTATTTTTGTGATTCAACCGGCCCAGCTGATTTGGTTTGATTGGATAAAGCTCAGTCGACTGCTCACCAAAAATGAAGCCAATGCTACTTAATGAAATGCAAATAAGAAGCATTTAGACATAAATCATGCATTTAATAAAATTCAAATCACAGCTCACAATATACTTGTAAGTGTCTAATTATGTAATAGTTATGTGTAACTTACGCAATCGTCATGCTGTTTTGAGTACAAGCTTCGGTCTTTTTCATATGTAGCATTGCATGGTGCTGCAACTCATTTTGTTGCAATGCAGAGGCAGACCTACCGCCAGCAGATAATAAAATTAACAACGTGCTCGAGACACTAGATTAGATAGTTAATCCTAGCAGGACATCTAAATGCAAGACATCCGGCTTGAATGGATTCAACTATGAACGAAAGAGGCAGCTTCCTTAAGCGGTTTATAGAGGGCAACCAGGTCAGTTATATATTGAAATTATATAGCCCGGTTACACCAAGTTACCCTTCTGGAAACTCATATTTAGATTTGTGTATTGCAGATCCGCGACTGCAAATAGAATCGATTCACCAGAATAAGATCCCGCTGTTGTCGTATAATAGCGATCACAACGCAATACTTATAACAGTAGCTTCGTTTGCTGAAAATTACATATTTGCCATCACCACCCAACCAGAAATTCCTTCATTAAATTTTAGGAAAACCACCTGGAAAAGGTTCGAAAAACGGGTCACAAGAGAATGCAGAAATAACATTTCCTCGTCCGAAGTTCCTAACGATAGGAATCTGACGAACGAGGAGTATTATCGAAATACTGAATTCGGTGATCATGGCGAGTATTCGACAGTCCCGAAAATTAAAACAAAAAATTCTGCGTTACAGAGCTACAAGAGATTTCTTGTCACACAAATCAATAGAATACGACGACAACTCCCTGGTGTAGTGATACAAAGTGAATTAGTGAGAAGTCTCTTTTGAGAAATGTTAAAACCCTACTGGAGCAACAATTCCGGAACAGTGTTAACAACTACTGGAGGTAGCGAGCAGAAAAAAATTATAAAGTCGGACTCAAAGAACATGTTTGACTTTATAAGACTCGTAATGTTCTTACTGTACCGGAATTGAAAATATCAATTGCTTCAGGGTATTTTAGCCATAGGCAGAATAGGTGGAATAACACAAAATACATTACAATTGCAAGTGGGCATAATTATCTCTGACTGGTGAAGTGCGATCAAACCTACACGTAGTGGCCGCCGATAATTTTTCTCCAATACAGGAAAAGCTGAATAATCGGGCTAGTTCCTTCCAAGTAAGTAAGGTTGGCGCGAGGTTAATAACCTCGCCCGTAAACAAATTTTATTACGGTACAACAAAGCCTACTATAGTCTGTCAAGACTCTTCGAATCCAGGAACCATAACAACCAAGCTGCTGGTATATAAAACAATGGACATACCAGTACTTACATATGGATCCAAGACTTGGGTGCTTAGCAAAAAGCATTCTGACCTCTTAGCCGCGTTCGAAAGAAAAGTTTTACGGAGAATTGTTGGCCCCGTATGTGAGGAAGGACGATTCCGGAGACTCTATAATTATGAGATCTACGAGCGTTACCGCGATGTCGACATCGTGAAGAGAATTAAGCTCGGTAGGATCCGGTAGACAGGATACCTAGCTTGCATGAGCGAAGAGGATTCTGCTCGGAAAGCTCTTTGAGGCCAGTCAAACCTACGCTGGAATTATAGCGTAGACCAGGACGCCCAGAGTTTGGGGATACAAAACTGGATGACATCGGTTCAAAATCGCGGCTGGTGGAGAGACTTTTTGCGGGAGGCCAGGACCGGACCCCGGTTGTAGAGCCAAATATGATGATGATCTCATTTCTCGAGCGGGAATTGATAGCTGAACGATACCAATCCTCAACAACTTCTTTGTTGTTGGCGATGGCGTCGAGAAGTTCAATCGCATTGCATCGCATTTTGAAACGATGCACCAAATAGGAAGTCTCCCATGTAGTTCTGTAGATATAGTGAACGAGGAATTGCACGGATTTTGTTATCTGCACAATTACTCAGAAACTCTTGTACATTTCACAGATGACATGAAAGCGGACGAACTAACGATAGACCAAAACAAACAACTACTTTTCGACGATGACTGTACTCACGAACATTTTCAGGAAACTGAACCATAAGCAATCGACAGGCATAGATTACATTCCCAATATCGTGTTAAAACATCTTTGGCCGATATCATTCGAAAATACAGCGTCATTTTTAATAGCTTGCTCAATAATCACTACTTCCCGAGTTGTTGAAAAACATCAAAGGTTTTCCCAATAATAAAAAAAAATTAAAGATCCTTCTGTCCAATGAACAGAAGGAATGGTTATTTGCCATTCCATTTTGAACGTGTGCGATGAAAAAGAGATCATACAGCGGAACCAATGTGACCAAATTGGTTTCAGATGTCAACTGGCATCTGAATGATAAGAGGAATACGGCTGCCTATCTAGTAGATCTCGAAAGAGGATATTAATAAACTCAAACGCTTATTAAAAAGCGCCAATTCCGCAAAAAATTGAGATTAAACTAAAACATTCACATCGGGCAATGTAATATTTTTTGTAAATTCGCATACATTTAGTTTGCTTTCTATTATAAATCACAAAGATAAGGTAGTAAATAAAGTAGTAAACCAACCGCTACGCAAATGCGGATGTGGGTCTTACATCCGCATCAAAATGATTTCAGTTACTCCCTAGTTTAACTTCAACAAGTAAATGTAAAAAAAAATAGTTTTTCGGGTGTATGCATCGACACACGCCACGCACTACTTTATAATTTGGTGATAATCACCAAATTATCTGTTTTTAAAGTATTTCCTTTTTTTCCGTATCACACGCGCCACACGCTATTCGCGTTTTACGTGCGGGATTCCAAGATTAAGCTGCTCACAAAATTTCAGCTCTCAAGGTCGTGTGAAAGGTGGTTAAAACGGACCTCAAAAAAAGAAGAAAATGGCGGCATTTTCAACCATTACACCCGCCACATTTTGGGCTTAAACATTAAAAAAATTTCAGGTCTCTAGGTCATCTGGCAGGTGGTTAAAAAGGACCTCAAGGAAGTCGAAAAAAAATTCAACCCATCACACGCGCCACACGCGACACGCGTTACTCGCGGAATATAAAAAATTCTATTTTCAAAAATACTGATAAAAAGGGGTCAGTAAAAGTTTTTAAAAAACAATCCAGACTTCTTTACACACCGGGCCGGTTCGTAATTTTGCTGCTACTCCATAGATAGTTATCTATACTACTATTATGAAGAGGTAATGTTGTGTGTAGGAAGTAATCTTCGAAACTACTTCACCGATTTCAAAAATTCTTTCGCCAGTCCTTAAAATGGATTTCCAGAATGAACATAGAATGTATATGTATTATCTCGTTAAAGTGAAAGGGCTTTTTGTGACGACCAATTTTGTAACTTAATAACTAAAGTCAACGAAAAAACGGTCGGGCATCATAATGATTGTGTGCTATGTGCTGCGCTGCTTTGTCGTACTATAATCTATATACATATATATATAAAAATTAATGTCTATTAATTTGTAATACGACACTAAAACTTAAAAACTAGACAGCTGACTGAAAAGAAACTTTCACAGAATATGCGTCTCCGTAGACCACATAGTGCGAATACGATCCGTTAGGTGTTGCTTTGGTTAGGTTTAGGCAATGGTACACCCCTCCCTTGGTAGTGATGGCAAGGCGGTGATTCATGTGTGCGGGTGGCGGAGCGCCCGGGGAAAGCTAGTTTATCTATTTTTTAAGAACTTAACATTCTGAGAGATGCTTCTAGGTATTTTACTTTTATGTAATTCATATTAGTAACACATTAATTAGCTTTCATTAGGCTAATTCCAATGCGAAAAATTTACAAACACTGATAATAAGTTAAAATAACGAAACGTGCAAAACGATTATGTCGTACTTTTACTATCATAGCACAAAATTTAAAAGATCAAGTGCTTCTTGTACCGTAAAATCATCGGCAAATTGAACTTACTACCGCCCGGAACTATGTTCAGACGCGTGTTAAACAAACTCATAAAAAGCTCGGCGAAACGTGAAAAGCAAAGCGATGCTGCGATGCTTTTGTGCCGCACCCGATGACAGCATGGTTTGGTCGTTCGGTGTGATAATTAAATATTAACCATTACTAGACAGACATAAGACTCATGCCTCGGTGAATGCATAGGCATGCAATTCATTAACAAAGTAATAAAAAGTATTTTTTTTGCAACCGCCTCTCTCTCTCTCTTAACGCTGAACATGACATTTGAATTTGTTTTTGTTGTCAATTGCGGAAGAAGTGCAAGGAAACGTATGCAGTAAGTGGATATAATTAGGAAGCACAAAAAGGAACAAGTTACAACCTACAATATTGTTACGAAAAAAGATTTAGTACATTTCACAGCGCCATCTGTAGACTACGTCGTCTAAGAATAAGCATACGTAAAAAAACAGCAAATGCCCGTTGTGCGCACACTAAACCGGCATAGCAACACACCTAATGCATAAAAGTAAACCGCAGTATAGCAATAGAAGGTGACAAACTACCGAATGGAAAATTTCCAAACGAAGAATTAAGCACAAGCCAAACAGAACACCTCTGTTTAATTTTTAAAAAATAATATGGGCACACCTATTGGCTCCAAATTTAAATAGAAAGTGTTGTCACCGGAAATACATATGTGTGCAAAGTTTCAATAAAATCTGGCTGTGGGAAGTGGGTTATAAAATAATCGCAAGATTCTACGAAAAACAAACAAACAGATCCACGGGCACGCGAAGTTAATATAGAGAATTTAAAAAAAACAGCGCGTACAGTGCAAGAGAGAATGGAATAATACACAAGCAAATAAGAAAACAACAACAACACGTACAGAATAAGAGAGCTGAACAAAGCTGCAAAGTTTAGCAATAGTACATAAAAGAAGAAATTTTTCTTCTAAAAAGCTTTCGACAGTGTCGAGACTCTAGAGTCTAGACCAACGAGCAACTGTACAAAATTATTAGATTTGATTTTTCCAATTATATTGTAAAACAAGCAACCACTTTTTCCAAATGGCGAGGAAATTCGATGACGGGTTAGCATCTGTGGTCAGGACCACGTAGTTGAGAGACGAAATTATAATCAGAGGAAAAGAAACACAGCACGGTCAAGGAGGTAGGAGTTTTGGAGACGGAGTATTGGCCAACTCAGGTTGATCGGCGCTACAATCAGGTAAGCCCATCCTCTCTAGCGTGATAGCTAAGAGACTCCTGTCTTGATTTAGATACTCTGGCGGACCTTATAGGACTCCATCTCAAAATTCGGAAAACCACGAGACCGCGAGATTTTCCTCATTAGGCATAGTGACCCTTCAACTTCAGGACTTTGACGTTTCTTATAAGACTACATCCTAAAGTTCTAACTCTCGCAGGGACAAATTCCACAAAGTAGGGGTGAGTAGTGAAAGATCTGCTGCTTCCGATTGAATCCTTTTTTGATTTCGAGACACTGACGGGCCTTATAGAGCTCCATATTGACATCCAAAAAATACTGATAGGGCAACCTTTTCCCTGAGGCATAGTTTCCCTTCGCCTTCAAGACTTTGGCGGGCGTTATAGGACTTCATTTAATAGGGAGTTAGAAGTGAAAGATCTGCTGCTTTCGACTGAATCCAGAAGGGACGGATTTCCCAATACACTCTGAGGACTGACGTTGTCGCTAGTATCACACCGCTACGAAACCCGAGTCAATGGCTAAGAAGAAAGCCCTGGAGTGACAGCAACACACCAAGAAGAAACTACATCAGGCAAAAACAATAATTTAACTAATATCAAATAATAAAATATAATCAGTTTAACGAGTCAAATAAAGAAATATTTTTGTAACGAAAACTAGGGAGTTTTATAAACAAACGTCCCTGGACGCCGTTAAATCACCTCGTTACAAACCATTGCATATATTTTGGCTCAGTAATATTGTATAAAAAGTTATTTGTGGTAGTTGTACCATATATGTAGTTGTACTTGTATTTACTTGTATCAATGTTATATATGTCTGTTGATTATGTATAAATACCCCGGGCATTGTCGCAGTTAGTTGTTGTTTAGATTTGTACAATTATAAAGAGCAGTGTTTCATGTGCTATTGTGAATATATTTGTTATTTGTGTGAATAATAAGTGATCATCAGTGTGAATTTGAGAACTGTTTATGTTGTTATTTGTGAATAAACGAACTTGTATTGTTTTTATTTGCAAAATCCAACTATTTATTAAGCCTAAATTTCGCAACAATATGAATGTGCATTAAACTAATAAATACGTCAGCACAAGCAGTCAGCAACCAATCTGTTCTGTGAAATCCGTCTTTCTGATGACGATGATTGATGACGATGGCATTGAGCATGAGCATTGATAACTGAAAATACAAGAAACAAAACCCAATAAGCATTTTAATTAAAAACAGCTGATTGTCAAAATTTATCTACCTGCAACGACAATTTCATTACCGGCGGCAAGGTAGAGTTCAAACTTATTTACCATAAAATATCTATTAGTAAATTTTTACATGATCGATTAAAAATTCGCCACTTGAACACCGAAAAACTTAAGAAGATAGTGGTTTACTAATTTTTAAACTACATATTTATACTTGTTTTAACACACTTAACCATTCTTTGATGAATGATAAAATTTTTGCAAAAACATTTGTTGTAAAACGTTTAAAACATTTTAATTCATAATTTCACAATTTAAAAAAGGTGTGGGCACAACATGACTTTCTTTTAAGGACGTGGCCGGAATTTCCAGTTAATCTATATTACATTTTCTTTTATTTTTTATTTTCAATTTTATTTTTTTTGTTTTTTAATTATTTTTTATTTATTTTATTATTTTTGTTTAAATTTTTGTTGCCCTTAACAGATTTCTCCTAAGTGCTATACCTTTTGAGTTATTTGCAAAAACTCGAAAAACTATCACTTCTGGTTGTCAGAATTCCGTCAAAATAATCTGGCACCTCGCAATTTATGTAAAAAGCTTAAAAATGAATTTTCATCCCAATTAGTTCAGTCGTCTGGGCTGTAAAATGGACACAGACAGACAGATAGACAGATATTTTTTTATTTTCGTTTTTTCCGACACGTTCCATGTATTCAGATAAATACTCAAAATTTGATTTCGTAGGTTCTGAAGAACAACGCGCTCGGTATATCAGTTCCTTAAATCTTTAAATCTTGCGGTGTGTAACGTTTTCGTTTTTGTGCAATTGCACATTATAAAAATTTTTAATTCTATATGCAGTCATTAAATTTATTACCAAATTCTGTTAAATAATTCAAGAATTTTTAAGATATTAGCTGCATACCGCTTTTTTTTGGTACCGGAATAGGAATACTTTTACAACAACAATGTACTGCATTCATTATAAATTTATTTCAACCTTTTGTAGGAATGAAATTATTCTATTCTGCTTTTAGTTAGAAACTTCAACACCAGAATTTATTTGAATTGTCATTTTGCCTGTTCAGTGTGGATTTCATGTTGATCAATTAAGTGAAGGTTTCACCTTCAGCAAAATAATTTTTAAAAACTTTTATTTAACTTGTCTTGACCTAATTTTTTTGTGTATTTTCGACTACTTTTAGGTCCTTTTTTACCACCTTTCACACGAACAAGAGAAATTAAATTTTGTGAGTGTCATAGCATTTTTTATAGTCCGCATGTGACGCGTGTGATACGTTGAAATATTTTTTCGACTTCTTTGAAGTCCTCTTTAAAAACTTTCCACACGACCTATAGAGCCTAAATTTTGAGAGTGTCTAAACAATATTCTTACCTAACAATGTAATATAAAAAGAATACGTTGTAAGCATTCCGAAGAAATAAAAGAACAGTCAAAAAGTAATAGAATACAAAGAATAAATAATAGAACGTTTTATGTCAAATTCGGAATATTCTCAATGTTTAGAATAAAATAAAAAAATTCACTCCATATCAATCATTCAAATGCGGTCAACAATAGTTAGTTATTATATCATTCATTTCAACGACGAATAGTACAGTAGGGTTAAATAAGTTGCTCTGCAATACCGACACACATATTACAACTAATACCAACTGCCACAAATTCATCAAAAAATTGTCGACAAAAACGCACATCACCTTGCATTTCTTAAGTGTGGTAGCACTACTTCGATTTCAATTGACTCAACATAAGTTATTGCACGCTGCAGAAGAGGACGGCAGACAGAACAGAAAGATAAGTTGGTTGCCTCTGTTCGTTTTTGTTCATCATCGGTTTAAAGTTGCTATAGTAAAAAAGGCAAAGGGCATTTTTTGTAAAATAAACCTCATTGCTTAAGTGAAAAATAACTAGGACATTAATCGAAGAAACAAATTCAACAATGACCGATTCAAAGAAGTAAGTAATAGAATAGAAGAAATAAGTTATTCACGGAACACAGTGAAAGAAAAATTCAAAATTTACGATGGCGACAAAGCCGACATCGGCGCAGCCACCACGGCTGACGAAACCAGTATCCAACCATCAATTTTGCTTGTCATGAAGTAGTTGTGGCGGTGGCAGCGCCAGCCAACCCCAACACCGATTGCGAAAATTGGCAAAAAACCTTGCTAACATTTTTTAATATGCATTTATTAGAAAATTAACTAAAATGTTGGGGAAATTCAACCTACATTCTTTGTTTCGTGTAGGTTAAGTAACTTTTTTCAATCAACGGGGTATTGGTGTCGTCCATCAAATTCACTCTACGCACTAGCACTTTGTAACTTCCGTTAAATTCGATCAAGGATGTTTGCTCTTTTCTTTCTATAAAATTTTATAGAAATGAATTTTTTGTTTGTTGAACTTTGTTCTAGAACTCGTCCTTTTTTCTGCTGCTAATGCTTGTGTTTTTTTGAAAAACAAAACTATTTTTTCACTCTTAAGTAGGAATAACTTTAAAATGGCGTTCAACTTCAAGAAGTGGAGCAATGAACATCGCCATGGTGAAGACGCAACAAATATCAAGTTTGATGGTGATGGTACTGGTCCTACCAGGCGGTATGTCGGCACAGAATTTCCAGCTGTTGGAGTCATTAAAATATTTTTTTTCACATTTCTTGCACTACGAAGTAAATTATTTCTTTGTTCTTTTGTGTTTTCAGTGAAGATTTAGCCACCGCTATCCTAAAAAGAAAGGATCGCCCAAATCGTTTGATTGTAGCAGAGGCCATCAACGATGATAACTCTGTTGTTTCATTGTCGCAGGTAAGCATTTCGTGGAACAATAAATTGAATACTAGAATTGCATGGACTTACATTTATAATTCAAACCCACCTTGTACTAAATCTAAACTTACATTATTCAAAAGTTATTCACATCTTAGCTTCTGTTTTTATTTTTGTCAAAAATTGTCCATGATACAAATAATCCCATCCATCATCATTATCATAATCATCATTCATCATCTGTCTAAAGAAAAAATCGTAAATGTATAGAAAATGCGTTTTTTGTTTTAAAGAAAGTAATGGTCTCCGTCGATCTAAGCATTCCAAGTGCAGACGTATGTTTTAATGAATGACTCTGTAAATGGGTTACCAAATGGTTATGGTAATGACTTTCTTTCTTTCAGATTGGAGTTTAACTAATTAACCTTTAAATTCTCTATTTTTTATCACTTTTCCGTAAGTTCGGACGTACTAACCAATTCAGAGATTCCTTCTTTAGCCGCACGATAGTTATGTGGAATGAATTGCCTGATTCTGTGTTTCCGCATTTATATGATCTGCAGTCGTTTAAGACACGTGTGCATAGACATCTCATCCTTTCCTCTCCCTAATTTCCTAACGCCCACGCTGTGCTAAGCATTATAAGGGTGCAAACCCCTTTAGCGTGTGTACATTATAAAAAAAAAAAAAAAAAAAAAAAGGTATTTAAAAGAAATATCCAGATGCTTTCCATCCATCCATCCAACCAAAATACCCGACCTATCTTCGGACGTAACAATCTTTAGCCGCACAATACTCAGCTTTTCCTCTCCTTTATTTTCCAACGCCATTAAAGGGGTTTACCCTTGAGCGTGTGTACATTATAAAAAAATATAAATTTTGCGGCCGTTTGTTGGTCGCCAAATCTTGTAATCAATTCTTAATCATAAATTTCAAATTTTGCACACAATGATACAATACCAATACTTTCTGCAACTGTAACTACTCTCGGATGTGTGTCGGACATTCGCGGGAGGTAGCTCCGTGTTGTTTCTGGGATTCGAACCAAGAACCTTATGCTTAGAAGTCCAACGCACTAACCACTATGCACATAATGATACAATGATAACACTTTCTGTAACTAACTACTCTCGGACGTTTGTCAGACATTCGCGGGAGGTGGCACCGTGCTGTTTCTGGGATTCGCACCAAGAACCTCATGCTTAAAGTCCAACGCACTAACCACTTTGCACACAATGATACAATGACAACACTTTCTGTAACTGTAACTACTCTCGGATGTGTGTCGGACATTCGCGGGAGGTGGCACCGTGTTGTTTCTGGGATTCAAACCAAGAACCTAATGCTTAAAGTCCAACGCAATAACCACTATGCACATAATGATACAATGACAACACTTTCTGTAACTGTAACTACTCTCCGTCGTTGTCAGACATTCGCGGGAGATGGGACCGTGGTTTTTCTTGAATTCGAACCAAGAACCTTCTGCTCATAAGTCCAGCGCACTAACCACTATGCTTCCCTAAATATGTCAACTCGAACCGCACTCATTATTGTTTTTTCAGCTTTTTCTAATCTTTTGGGTGGGGTGGTATTTTAATGTCTTATTTATTTGAAAAATTTGTACGGGAACTTGCCAACTAATCTATTTTTCTTTGTTCGATTCATTTCACTTGTTTTCCAGGCGAAAATGGATGAACTTCAACTTTTTCGCGGTGACACTGTCGTACTAAAGGGTAAACGTCGCAAGGAAACCGTTTGCATTGTCCTATCTGATGAGAATTGCCCCGACGAGAAGATTCGCATGAATCGCGTTGTGCGAAACAACCTATGCGTGTATTTGTCGGATGTTGTATCGATTCAGTCTTGTCCGGATGTCAAATATGGCAAACGAGTACGCATTCTTCCATTTGACGATAACGTCGAGGGAGTGACTGGGTTAGTCATCATAAGACTACAGAAAAAAAAACAAAAAATAAATACATATCTGTCGCATTCCTTATTTTATAGAAATCTCTTTGAAATATATTTGAAACCGTACTTCCTGGAGGCCTACAGACCTATCCACATGGGCGATAACTTTATTGTACGTGCAGCAATGCGTCCAATTGAGTTCAAAGTAGTACTAACAGACCCGGAACCTTATTGTATTGTCGCTCCGGAAACGGTCATCTTTTGCGATGGTGATCCAATTAAGCGCGAGGTGAGTGTGTTTGTTAAATAAAACAGAAAATAAATGACATATAACGTGTGTTTAGGAAGAGGAAGAATCGCTAAACGCTGTTGGCTACGATGACATCGGCGGTTGCCGCAAACAGTTGGCGCAGATCAAGGAAATGGTCGAGTTACCATTGCGTCATCCATCACTCTTCAAGGCTATCGGTGTTAAGCCACCACGTGGTATTCTCATGTATGGTCCACCGGGTACCGGTAAGACTCTTATTGCCCGCGCCGTTGCTAATGAGACGGGAGCGTTCTTCTTTTTAATCAACGGCCCTGAAATCATGTCCAAGTTGGCTGGCGAATCTGAATCGAATTTGCGCAAAGCATTCGAAGAGGCTGGAAAGAATTCACCTGCAATCATTTTTATTGATGAAATCGATGCTATTGCTCCCAAGCGCGATAAGACACATGGCGAAGTTGAGCGACGTATTGTCTCTCAGCTGCTCACCTTGATGGACGGCATGAAAAAAAGCTCTCATTTAATTGTGATGGCGGCAACAAATCGTCCCAATTCGATTGATCCGGCTCTTCGTCGTTTCGGGCGATTTGATCGTGAAATTGATATTGGCATTCCTGATGCCACCGGACGTTTAGAAGTCTTACGCATCCACACAAAGAATATGCGTCTTGCCGATGATGTTGATCTGGAGCAAATCGCTGCCGAGACTCACGGGCATGTTGGTGCCGATCTGGCATCGCTTTGTTCTGAAGCTGCGCTTCAGCAAATCCGTGAGAAAATGGACTTGATTGATTTAGACGATGATAAAATCGATGCTGAAGTTTTGGCCTCATTGGCTGTCACAATGGATAACTTCCGATATGCGATGACAAAGTCCAGTCCGTCGGCATTGCGTGAAACTGTCGTCGAGGTACCGAACACCACATGGACTGATATTGGTGGTCTCGAGAGTGTCAAGAGAGAACTTCAGGAGTTGGTGCAGTATCCCGTCGAGCATCCCGACAAGTTTTTGAAGTTTGGCATGCAACCAAGCCGTGGTGTGCTCTTTTACGGTCCACCCGGTTGCGGTAAGACGCTCTTAGCAAAGGCAATTGCCAACGAATGCCAAGCCAATTTTATTTCCGTCAAGGGTCCAGAATTGTTGACTATGTGGTTTGGTGAATCTGAAGCAAATGTACGCGACATATTTGATAAGGCTCGTTCCGCGGCACCCTGTGTGTTGTTCTTTGACGAATTGGATTCTATTGCAAAGGCACGCGGTGGCAATGCTGGTGATGCTGGCGGTGCTGCTGATCGTGTCATCAATCAGATTCTTACAGAAATGGATGGCATGGGCGCTAAAAAGAATGTCTTCATCATTGGTGCCACCAATCGGCCGGATATTATCGATCCGGCAATCTTGCGCCCAGGGCGGTTAGATCAGTTGATCTATATTCCACTTCCAGACGATAAGTCTCGCGAAGCAATTCTCAAGGCAAATCTTCGAAAATCGCCACTGGCCAAGGAAGTCGATTTGACTTATATTGCCAAAGTAACGCAAGGATTCTCTGGCGCTGATTTGACTGAGATTTGCCAACGTGCATGCAAATTAGCTATTCGACAGGCAATCGAAGCTGAGATCCGACGGGAAAAAGACCGAACTGAGAATCAGAGTTCAGCCATGGATGTAAGTAAAGCCGACAGATGTTTTCTTGGTTTATTTTTACAAACATTTGTTTTCCCAACCACTAGATGGACGAGGACGATCCAGTTCCCGAAATTACACGCGCTCATTTTGAAGAGGCGATGAAGTTTGCCCGTCGGTCTGTATCGGACAACGATATTAGAAAGTATGAGATGTTTGCTCAGACATTGCAACAATCGCGTGGTTTCGGTTCAAACTTTAGGTAAGTCAGACGACAAACTTGGCTTGTTTGGTGTGTAAACAGTAACAATAATTGCTCATATTTCACTGTTTCCGTAGATTCCCAGGAAACGCGGGACCGTCTGCGCAGGGCTCTGGACCGAATGTGCCCGCGAATCCGCCTGGCGATAATGGCGATGATGACCTCTACAGTTAGATTTATAGTATAATATTTAATCGAGAAAAACACAAAAATACACCAATTTGTAACTGAAAGAAAACTAAGTAAGAATAATATAAATGATCATGGTAGGTGTGGGTTGGGCTTAGCGCTTTTTGAACAGTGCAGCAGCGGAAACAAAAAAAAGTAAGAAGCAACAATTCTACGAACTAAATCATTACATCGCCCCAACCCTTCTTTATCCCAACATAAAGATGTTTTTATGAGAAATTAAATAAAACAAATTATCTTACAAGAAACTATTGATAAAACTTATTAGGCACAGTATGTAACGAAATGTATTTTCAACCTTTTATGTTCATGAATGGTGGTGTCTTAGAGTCAATAGAAGCTCTATTTCTTGACGCGTTTGCTACCACCATGCAGACATAGTATTCACGTATCTCACACAAAACAGGAGGACAGTAAGGTCAATTACTTGAAATCTACATAACCAAATTTTGACATCATATCTTCAAAGAAGAGCAAGAAAGTCTGAAATGATTGTCATCTCAAAGAAACCGCCGAAGTTATTCAACCCTTGACCAAAAACTAAATGAACCCACTGGTTTTTCCCCAAGAAAATGTAAAACGAATTAACAATACTGCCTTGTCTTCAATTCCAACGCTCGTTTAGTTTGCCATCTCTATGGAAAATCTGTTTGCTGTTCATTTCGCAGATAACTTAACGCTTCCAGATTGCGCCTTCCTCCTGCACATACTTCCCAGTGTCGCATACTCTATGTTCATATTCGAACTCGCACAGTCGCTAGGCAAGGCAATAGACGGTTCTTGGATCCTTTGATAATTTGCGAGGCACGGCCACCTAACCAGTCCACATACGCACCCAAACAGGCGACATAACATCCGCGTTGCTACTCCTTTGTTAAATGAGATAAGGACAACAATTCGTTCACTGCAATCAGTAAAGTAGCAGGCAATGGCAACATCTACGCAAAGCTCCTTCAAGCCGATGTCACGAACACTGCATGCGATATTTCAACGTATCTGAAACCATTCCACCGTCGTTAAGAGAAGGCTTAGTAATCAAACTCCCCAAGAAAGGTGATCACTACAAAAATACATAGGCGCTTACAAAATGCTTTAGAGCCAATTCTAAGGAATAACCACGCAGGATTTCGCCCAAACCGTTCCTGCACTGATAAAATTAACACCCTGCGTATAATCATTGAACACTCAGTTGAGTATCGCCTATCTCTGTATATATTCTTTGTAGATTTTGCACGTGCTTTTGGGACATGCGTGTGGTACGAAACATGATGTGGCGGATTTTGTCTAAAAAAAACTCATCAATATCATCAAGAAGATGTACCGAGGCTCAACATGCTGCGTCATTCATAACGGTTATCTTAGCTCACCTTTTAACATCTACTCGGGAGTCAAGCAAGGTTGCACTCCCTCGCAGCTCCAGGGCAAGAAGCTATGGCCTTGGAGTCAACCCTAAAAAGACTGAAATGGTACTGTTAACCACTAAATCCAAAAACTCAATGGGAAGAGTCTCTGCCTTACTTCCAGCGCCAAATATATCGGAGTAATCTTGGATAGGAAGCTAAGCTGGAAGGCTAACATAGAGAACAGGGCTAAGATAGCGTGCGTGGCCCTCTATGCCAGCAGTTAAACCACCGGCAGTAAATGGGGTCTTCAGTAACGAGGCAATTCGACGCAACAGTATTAATGCGTGGAAACAAGAAAATACTTGAAATAGGCATAAAAAACAGATAATTTGGCGATTATTACAAAAAAATAAAGGACTGTGTGGCGTGTGTCGATATATACCTAGGTACATAAAAGTATTGTATCCGAAAAACTAAGTTTTTTTTTGTATTTCTTCTGTTAACTCTGAAATGAATATGATCGTAAAGCAGAGTAAGAGCGAATAAAGTTACCAAGTGTATTCACCGAATATTTTTACACCGTACAAAATGTTTGCTCGGTGTACTCCGGGTAACTACTTGATCGAGCAATAACGAGCCTATCGGGTCCTCTGTAATCGGCTGACCTTCAACGACGTTTACATTTAGGCTAGCCGCATATTGAGCACACCATGGCGAAGCCAAGGTTTTTCGAGCACACAATGTAAGACCGAATGCCGCAAAATGTTAATTTTCGCCATTTAGTACAATATTGTATCCCTAAATACTTGTATTTTTTTGCGACGACATTTTTTGCAAATTAAATGAATGATGCTGGGTTTTCAGTATACAAAACCTAAAAGATTCTTTGCTACGGATAGAAGTATTCAAACGTCGTTAATCGATTATGTATACAAACTATATGCATTCTTATTAGAAGTGTCCTATAGGAAAAGCATGTGACGGAAGCGACGCAAAAAGTTTACCAACTTTCAACTTTTATCTCTGGCAAATGCTTTGACAGTTCTCTCTCACGGTAGTTTAGAGTTTATTTTGGCTTTTGTGTTTGTTTACCTGTACGACGATAACGTACACAACTTTGCATTACATACAGCAACACTAACTAATATCGCCGCAACGGACGAAACGGATTCCATGGACTTGGCACTTAATAATGAATGATTGGTGTGGATTTCATTCTGGAGGCGTCATTGGTCCATAATTCTTTTTAAATGAAAATATTTAATCCGTTTCGATTAATGGAAACGGCTACCGTAATATGCTTACTGGGTTTTTCTCGAATAAATTGAAAGAATTGGACTTGCCGAGATGTATTTTCAGCAGGACACCACATGCAACTCGGTGAACGCGTTATCTTTAGAAATGGAACCGTAGATTGGGCGCCTCGTTCATGCGATTTAACGCCTACTTTTTTCTTTGGGGCTATGTCAAGTCAAAGGTCCTTTCCAATACGCCACAGACGTTAGAACTTCTCGAAGCTAACATCGAACGCGAATTGCTGAAATATTTACCTCTGAGTCAAGGGGATAACATGAACAAAAATTGTAGCATACAAAATGGGTTATATCGTCTTCGTAACTATTAGTCTTAGAGACGTAAGTACGATGTCACTATTTAACGTATATGGTCAGCTTGTTGATAAGACCTTGAGTTTGCGTCATTAGCGGGCGTGGTATCGTAAACGGCCCAGATTAGATAAAACCGGCACTCTCGCTCCTTTATATTCAGTGTCGCTCACGACTCAGAAGTGCTAGCGCGGTGATTAATGTGTTTTTAAATAGAGTTTATTTAGATCTACTTAGATCGAAAAAGTTGGACAATATTTATACGTAAAAATGTAAAGAAAGCCTTTTAAAAAAGGATTACGCCTATCGTTGGAAAGGCGAGACTATGGGCCACGCATAGGTTCCCAAATGTCAGATGTCGAGCGAACGAGACTGTTTCGGGCTCGTTTGGCACGAACAATTTTACAAAGTCACGTTCCAAAATTCATTCAATGGATTTTTCAATAGGGTACATTTTGGATTTCGGTGTCGACAAAAAGACTAAAAAGAAAATTTGGACGCATTGAAGATAGCTAGATAGCTCTTCGTAGCGAATGGACCAAAATACCCACAGGTCACGTTCGTGCAGCATACAATGACTTCGTTAAGACACTCGACGCTATCATCCACGCCTGAAGTGGCTATATCGAGCAGTAACAAGTTTTTCATTAAATTCAAAATGTTTTTAAAAATATTCATAAATGACGAAATTACAGCCTCTTGATTTTGCCGCACCCTATCTTCTATGCGCGAGTATCTTCTATATAAATAAAAATTAAATTTTGTGCGGTTGTTATTAATGGAAACTCACAGGTAGGTTATTGGCTTTATGCCGAGGCTTCACGCGTACGGGTAGCGAAGCGCCCGCGAGCAGCTAGTACGTATATATATACAGGGTGTCCCCTAATTCGTGCACAATAATTTGGGAAATGATTCTTGGGTATATTCTAAGAAGAAAATCGTTTTTTTAAAAATAAAGTCCTAAACGAATTTCTACCGTTAGTATTAACAGAGCAATTTCCGTTGGGTCAGGGTCCACCAAAGTAAGCGTTTTCCTCAATCTCCGATAAATGATGTCAACATTGGAGATAGACCCTTCCTGTAGAACGAATATACCCACGAATCATTTCCTAAATTATCGTGCACGTGCCTGTATAAAATGTTTGTATTATGCCTTATGTATCTTTTTTTCTCAAATCACAGGCCAATGTTAAAAAAAAAATTGTCGACGATTATTAATCGAAATAAATAATTATGTACCATTGAGTGCTTGTTTTGTATTGAAAAAATATTTAGTACACAGACAATGTATTATATAAGAATTATATATAAGAATGTATTATATATTATATAAGAATGTATCCCAGCAACATTCATAAGGCTGTAAAAAATAACCGTAGGACACTTCCTCTAGCGCAATTATAGGTTTCCCACATTTTGTCTACAGTGTCAACGCCCCTTTTTGTCGCATTGTAGTCCTTAATTATCTCTGGTTTTCCAGTTTGTTCATAGTTCATAGTTCAAGTAGATTATTTTTATTTTTATTTGGCACAAGAAACAATTTCCCCGTCAAGACTCCGTTAAGAACTCTTTAAAACCCCTCTAAAGAACCGCTCAAGACCACCTCAAGACTGCCTTCGAGACCTCCTTCAAAATCCTTCTCAAGAATCCACTCAAGACCACCCTAAAACCACTTCAAGATTCGTTTCAAGACCCCCTCTCAAAAACCCCTTAAGAACCAATAAAGACTACCTCAAAACATCCCTCAAGACCATCTTAAAAACACTCAAGATCACCTCATAGCTCCCTTCAATGCTCCTCAAGACTCCCTTAAGACCCCTCAAGATCGTCTCAATAGTCTACTCTAGACTGCGTCAAAACCTCCTTAAGACCCATAGGCGCCAGGAGTATGTCTTACACTCTGATTAGTCTGATTAACTGATATAAGTTCGTTCGACACTTATATCAGTCTTGACATGTGGCGCACACCCACTACCTCCCCTATCACCACTTCTCCTAACGCTACAGTATTTGATTCCATATTGTAAGTCATATGTGTACCAAGTTTCACTCAATATGTCGATTTACTCACAGACTGATTCAAATTCAAAAAAAAAAACTGTCACTTTTCCCTACTTACTGATTTCCATCGAATTTACAATAATCGAAAAATAATGCAGCATACCGAGAACTAAAATGTTACAAATCAAAAATTAATCCCTGACTTTGAGTGAATTTTACTATGACTCAGATCAAGGTAATCAACTAAAGTCATTTCGTACGATACATCAAACTTAATTTCATTCCGCTTGAGTAGAAAAATAATAAAAACGAATAAGCATAAGTCCTTAATACCGCCATTTGGTTTATTCCATTTTATATCGTTCACAATACGCATACGCATACCTTCCCATAACCGTAAGTGTATACGAGAATACCATCGCAACGGACAACACTTTTATGCCCAACTTTTCCGAGGATTTTTCACAATTTTTCTGACAACCGGAAGTGACAATCTACTTAGTTTTTCCAATTTTTGGAAATACAAAAAGTATAGCACTAAGGAGACATCTGTTATTAAGTCCAAAAGAAATTTAAACAAAATACAATAAAAAAACATAAAATAAAAAGTAAAAAAAATTAACTGAAGATTACGGCCCCGTCCTCCATCCTCAATGGAGGTCACCGTTATTCCTTCTCTTTGTCGACTTCGAACGAGCCTTCGACACGATCTCAGGAGTTACCATTTGGAATGCGTTGCATAATTTAGGTGTACCGGAAACAATTGTGGCGCTCATTCGTGAGCTCTACAGAGACGCCTCCTGCAGTGTACGGTTCAAGGGCAAGCATAGTGTCAAATTCAACTTTACCAAAGGAGTACGCCAAGGTTGTGTTCTTTCACCTTTGCTATTTTTGGTTGTTCTTGATAGTGTCATGGTGCAAACAAACAACGAAACACCGAACGGAATACAATGGCGCCCATTTCAAAAGCTCCACGATCTCGATTACGCTGACGACATCTGCTTGATGACACACACACTTCCTGACATGGTCCGGAAATTGGAGAAACTGATCGCCAATGAAAGGAAAATAAGGTAAACATGAGCAAAACAAAAATGATGCGCATCGAAACGAGAAACCTAGCTCCGCTAACAATTGGAATTGACGAACGCGCTGTTACCATCGATGAAGTTGAAGAGTTCTGCTACCTCGGCAGCGTGATAAAGAAAGATGGCGGGTCGGAGGCGGACATCTCGTCCCGAATCAACAAAGCACGCTAAGTATCACAAGCTGAACAATATATGGCGTTCACGCAACATCTCCAGACGCACTAAGCTTAACATTTTCAATGCAAGCGTGAAATCGGTTCTTCTCTACGGATAAGAGACCTGGAAGGTAACCGACTCAGTATCTACGAGGTTACAGGTCTTCACCAACAAATGTCTCAGAAGGGTGTGCTGCATTTTCTGGCAAAACTTGATCTCAAACGTGGACCTTCTAAAAATCACCAACAGTCAGCCAATAGCTACAGAGATTCGACGGAGAAAATGGCAGTGGGTGGTGCATACTTTGAGGAAAGATGATGACATCGCAAAAATGGCATTTGAGTGGAATTCGCAAGGAACGCGTCGTCCGGGAAAAGAGTCAAGAATGACAGGTACGTGGCGGCAAATCAGGGCACTGGCACAGGATCGACGAAAATGGAGGGAGTTTGTTTCTGCCCAATGCTCCAAAGAGGCGATGTTTATTTAATAATATTTTATGTTTATTGTTAGTTGTGTCAAACACTTGTAAATAATAATTGTAAACTGTAAATAAAAATTGAACAAATATCAAGAAAAAAAAACGGCCCCGTCCGTAAAAGAAAGTCGTGTTGTGCCCACGCCTCAATTTTTTCATTTAGGAATAAGTAATCAAATACTTCTGAGAATTGAAATTTAATGAAAATTCATAATTCTGTTATTACGAGTATTTTGCAGCAGGAAATTCATTTCAAATATGTTTCAAGAGTAGTCCATTTTTAAATTCTCTATATTAACTTCGCGTGTCCGTGGCTGGCTGGCTGGTCAGATCTTGTAATCAATTTATAACCCACTTCCCAAAGCCCAATTTTATTGAAATTTTACACACATGTATATTTTCGGTGACAACACATTCTATTAAAATTTTTTTTTAAAAACTTACTCAATTTTCTTCTTTCTGTAATATTGTTGGAGTGAATTAGACCGATTTTCTTTAAATTTTAAACGCGTGTGTATCTCCGATGGAAAAAACTTTTTGTAAACATTTTGGGGAGTGATCAGGATAGAGGGATCCCAAAATTTTTTTTTAACAAATTCACCCGATTTTATGCAAACTTTGTGTATCCTCAATTAGAGAATTTTAATTTTATGGGTTATTTTATTATTTTAAATCTGGTTGACAGCATTTTTGTTTGATGGCAACCCTGCACTGAACAGCTTGTTCGTTACAACTGCGTTTTTGAATCTCTCCTCGTCACCAAGAAATCAGCTCACTGTAATCTCTCTTTCAATGTAAAATTAATTTTCTCAAAAGCTTTGTAATGGGAGTATTCAAAAAAAAATTACCTTTTATTTTATTTTTATTCAGTTTATTGTTTGATCAACTCCAGTATGGGTTTCTCTTGTATTTTCAGTACACTCTACACTTAACGTATGTTATATATGTATTTTAAAATATTTTTACTTGGATTGATTGATGTTCACGTTCGTTCAAAACAGAAAATATGCGTAAAATAATAATAAAACAACGTAAACATTTTTGCATAACAGGTATGTTATATGCATTGCAATTAAATTTAATTTTGCTTTTCTTTTCAGATTAGAAACATTGATGATTTATTTATTGTACTTTCTTTATTTTTGTTTTTTTTTTATTTGCTCAGTGTCTACACTTTTGATGAAATACATTATTTAGTTGTTGTTTTTTTTTGCTGTTAGCAATTTTTTTACTTATCTTCCACATAACACATCGACAACATAAATATTAAATATTAAATTACTAAAGATTTTATTATGTACGATTTATTTCACCACATTTATTGATCAATTGTTTCTGTTTATTATTGGATACCTCTGCACATGAAATTTAACAACATTTCTGTTTGTTTGTTTGTGTATGCGTGTGTGTTTGCTTTTTCCATAAAGAAAATGTCCAGCACTTTCCAGTTCTTAAAAGTTATACAAATATTGTTTTTTTCTTTTTTTAATTCTCATTAAGTTTGTTTGTTTATAAATTTTTAAAGTCTCTTAAGTGAAGACTAGACACCAAATAAATAATTATTAATTATAGAGCAGAATAAAACTATTGCGTTTTTTGTTACACAACAGTATTTTCCATTCAGTTATTTATATTTTTTGCTCTTTGTTTTTATAGTATAAGTTCTTTTTAAACCATTTTTACATTATTAGGTACACAAAACAGTTATTATAAAGTTAAAATTATTAGTAAGTTTTTAAGCTCTTCGCATTGTTTAGTGGCAACACTTATGATAATAAAACCAAGTGGATATATTTTTCTGTTTGTTTTAGCTCAACTTTGTTTTTTGGGAATTCCTGCCAAATATAGTATTTTATAAAAACAATCCAACCAACCCCTAGCGTTAAAGTTATGGTTGTAAAACAGCAGAGCGTATGTAGAGGCGTCAGGAATTTGCTGAGTCTTTTAGACACACGTCCGACCTATCATACATTTAGGGAACCAGTTTGTGCATTTTCTATAAACAATCTGTAAAATTAGTCAAGACCTGCAAAACATAAAATAATCTTCTTTTGCTGTGTTGCTTTGGCAAAACCAGCTTGGCTTACAACAACAATCGCATAAGTATAGCGCCGAAGTTTCTTTAATGTAAAACCAAAAATTTTCAGGTTTAAGGAAACTAAAACCATTTATAGTTATGGTGCTCACCGTAAGGCGGTGTTGTTGCTTTGAGATATTAAAGTAAACCCCGCTTAGCTTTACGCCACGCCATTCTCAGCTCTTGCGCGATTTTCTTCCTATCACTGAATGCTCCCTCCGTTCATTATCAGCAGATCTACTTACGAACAGTGGTATAAGCTTATGCAACAATCCACGCAAAAGCTATTTGTTAATTTGGGGAATCCACATACATCTTCTAAAAAATCAAAATCGCCCGTACCAAAATTATTCGTTTAATGATGTTCGCATTGGTAAGAAAAAGGATCAACCAAGACATCTAAGACGTTTAAGAGCTTCTTCGTTTGTTTGAATTGTATTTATTTTACCACGTAGCCATTTTCAGTCGTTGACGGAAAAATTGTGTTCATCTCTGATGCATATCGTCCGAGCTCTATAAATATAATCGAAGGACTGAGTGGATGAAGGGGCTATATAACATATTATATAAAAGTCCTGTATATTGCCATGAATGAAGGTGGTAAGAGTCAAGGTAACCTCTGAAACTTACTTCCTGGTTCAGGTTTCCTAGATTTTTTTTTCTGAAAACGAGAGCCTGGGAGTAAAATAACCACAAGTCGTATCTGCTTGTGTTAATGCGAATTTTTTTACTGACACAAATCACCGGCGAATAAGGGGCTTCCCTATTAAACCACTCTTGGGTATGAGAAAGCTTTCCACAAGATGAGTGTTGCGTTTGCTCACATTCGACCACAAGCGCAATCGTGTGACAACTTCGCAGGAGTGTTTGCCGTCCATGAATTAGGCTACGAATTGCGCCCTCATCCACCCTATTCTCCGGATTTAGCCTCCCGAGTGACTATTTCTTGTTTCCAAACTTGAAGAAATGGCTCGGCGGTAAGAGATTTGACTCCAACGATGAAATCATCTCACAAACAAATACATATTTTGATGACCTCAAACAATCTTATTTCTTAGAAGGGATACAAAAAAATTGGAGAAACGTTGGACAAAGTGTATAGAGCTCAAAGGAGACTATGTTAAAAAATAAAATGATTTTTTATCCAAAAACCTGTGTTTCACTCAAAAAGTCTCAGACTTATTGACCCGCCCTTGTAAAAATCTATTGTGCGAGGAAAGCGCATCATCACCATTTTTAGTAAAGAAAAACTTAATCATATGTAATGAAATATAAAGTAAAAATTGTAAGGCTTTCAGGCGAGATGGTTTCACCCCTTCTAAAAAAAATGTGAAGAATATAATAACATGGAAAACCCGATTTACACGATCCAATTATTCTTCATCTGGATGCTTACATATAAACACGAACACAGCTATAAAAATGTGTTAGGAAAGTGTCGACTATCGCTCTCGTTTTTCGAACAAAATCTAGTGACGCGTTCGATTTGCATTCACACGGTAAAAATTTTAGGTCTACCGCGTCCGTGATTCTGTACGTGAATATAAATTTGCTAAATTTTGAAACATGCATTGGTGTTGACATCAAATACACTTTAACGACTATTTTACCGTAAGGACACCAAAAACCAGTCGGTTTCGATATAATATGCAGAAAATGTTTCAGCAATAATTCAGCGCGTCATCTAGAACCTAAAATTTTGGTATTTCCATGCCATTTTGTCAACTACACTCTCATATCAATTTGTACGTTCACAGTAACTGTCAGATTATCGAGTCGATAAAGGTTATGGTTGCTTACAGAGAGATACAAAGTCTCAAAATTGCGTAAAAATTGCTACTCATTTTATTCGAAAAATTAGTAAAAAAAAGAGCGGCAAACAGAGAGTATTGTACCTTTTCAATTGCACAAACCATACCCATGGATAAGCTGTCAAAGTCACAAGGTTTTTGTGGTGAACGCTGTGCAAATGAAACGCCAAAAGAATTAAAATTAGTTTGCTTGCTATCTATTAGTAGTCTTGTGAATAAACGAAACCATACATTTCGATTGCCGACGGGTAGCAAAGTTAAAGTGTCGGTTATAAAACTTTGCAATTGAAACACAAAATCAAACCATACCCCTGATACAGTACAGAGAGAATTCTTAACTCTACCCAGTAAATGAAAAACGCATAAGTTCATTTACACTCCATGCTAATTTTGTCAACTTTAACTACAAAAATGTGTGTGAGTAAAGGTGAATAAAATGTCAAAAACGAATTTATTGACAAGTAACTATAGTGGCGTTCGTTGGATTTTTCACTTCGTTGACAGAGTGCACTCCTTTTTTGAGGCCAAGCGAAAAAAAAAATGGGCACTTGCACGTTTTGTATGCGTATTTCTGTCGAAATGGTCGTACAAATCCGACGATGAAAATAAGAATAATAACAAAAGTTTTTATTTTGTTTTTAAAATTGTAACCCTGTCCTCACATTTAAAAACTTAGGGCGCTCTCACAATGGAAATGGATTTTTAATCCGCTTCCTAAAACCTGATTTTCTTCAAGCTTTGCTTACCTGTCTATCTCCGATGACAATACTTTCTATCAAAATTTGGTAGTAATCGATCCCGGGGTTCAGGGGGCTCCCAAATACATTTCATTTTTTCACTTCAATATCTCAGCATACTTTTAAGCGAATATTTGCGTTGAATTTTTTATCTTTGAATTAAAATGTCGTTTGGTGTGTTTGAAAATCTTCGCATTTTACAACAAGTTGTCAGTAGACATTAGAGAATTTACATAAAAAATTTAAATATTTTTAAGTTGGTTTTTTTTTACCTAAATATCTTCTTGCCTTAAGGATTTAAGTAAGAAACTTGCTGAAGCATGAATAGAAATTATTTAATAAGTAACTAACACGTTCGGGGATAGTTGAAAAAAGAATTATTACCAATCGAAGAAGACTGTTCTTAAAATAATAACAATTAATTTTTTACAACTAGAAAAATATAGAAGATTTAAATATATATAAATAGGAGTATGCAGTTGTATTAGTTGTTTACTTTCTATGTATAACTTGTTTTATTTTTCTCTTTTCCTTGTTTTCTTTTGTTGCAATGATTTTGTTTTGTGTAAAAAAGTTACGATTTCTTATACTACATGAAAAATTGGTACATAGGTAAGGTATATAGCAAAGTTTTTGAGCCTTGAGTTTTGTTCCTGTTATACATTTTTGTAGTTTCTTCATTTATCTCTTTATTTAGACAGGGATTTTTGTTTAACTTAAAAATAAATTTTATTAAATGTTAATATTTAAGCTTGTTTATGGCAAATAAATAAAGCATATCAGAGTATAAATCTTTTTAATGACGTTAGTTTCACAGAGTTGATCATGATTAAAAAAATGTGTTTTGGAATACGTAAGAATAAGATTATACAAAGAGGTTATTTTGAAAGAAAAAAATTATTGAATGCATTACGAGTACGTAGGATGGATCCGCTAGGTGACCTTGTTTTACCCTAACCTGGGCAGCGTATATATATATATCTATTTTAATTTTGGCATTAATTATGTATTTTTCTACCGATGTGGATGCATATTGTAGTCAGTACACCCGATGAATATACTGGTATGCCTGTAAGTTATAGCATTCACTATATAACCTTTTTATATTTTCTCCGTATAAACACTTGTATATACTGCCTATCAACGTAATAAGATATTTCTGACCAGGCTACACGGTTGAACGGTCATTAAAAAATGCAATATATTTTAGGTTATTAGATTCAGTAATTTTTTCATTAGTCTACTAAAAGGTCTGACGCTATCTATGATGGGAAAGTTATGATAGAGAAAAATCGACACCAAAAGCAAGCCTCGAAAACAGATACTCCACAATTGATCGATTTTTAATGTAGAAAATTCATCCTGAAGTTGGCTGCGGTTCACTAGATTAGAAACAGACAATTTTGAGAAGCAAAAATTGAAATTGAAAGAAAAAAAAATGGCGAAGGAATTAGTGGTTGATCTTGAATGAAATGGTGAATTCAAAAATTTTAAGAGAACAAGCTTACAGTAATTTAATGAGATTTAAACTGAATGAGTCAGAATGGCATGTACTCAAGTCGGTTCACAAGATTAGACAGTCAAAGTACAATAGTTCTTTTTGTGAAGTGGTTCATCTTTTTTTGTATAAAAAGTTAATTTTGTAAAAAAAAATTTTGCTTTATTTTTTTTTAAGAATGGGCAAAAAAAATTATTTGACATTGTCAGAGAAGGCAAAAATATATGTTTACCATTCTTTTCTAAGCATTGGCATTTATTTAAAGGATTCGAAAATGTACGGGAAAAATTACAAGGAAATGTTTCCACGGCCCTTACAGCAACGGAAAATCGAAAAATTATCAGAATAGCCTCCAATTCAGCTGTTTAGAGAGCTAAACTCAGAGAAGCAGCTTGTCTTACTACATGTAAATCTACCGTTCGTCGTGTGATTCGTAATGCCAAAAACCCCAAGTGACTAAAGCTATAGACAAAACTACCACTTAATGCTTCGCGAAAGACCAAATGGACTGGGATGTGCAACAAGGAGCAAGTTCGAATAACTGGAAAAAAATAATCTTAGTTCAATTTAGATTGACCGTAGGGCTATAACTTTTACGTTCATCTTCCATATCTTTTTAATTATCAATAATAGCGGATAACGGGGTGTAATGGTTTGGGCTGCAATATTTTATTATGGCACCATAATAAATTGTTTTTACACGCCAATAGACGAAAGTGACTGTTTCATACACTAACCTAGCCTCGAAATACACACTAGTTACTAGTTAACATATAAAATACTTTTGTTATTTACTGCAGTCACAGCGAACACACATTTCCAGAGTAATTTTGCTTTGCGCATAACCGGTTTAGCAGAAAAACCGGTTTTGGTCGTGTGAAAAATAGCGTCATTACTCGCAGAAAAGTGCTTATCGTGCTCGTTAGATTGCCGCACTCGGCTACCGCGTCGTGCTTGAAGCTACCAACTCGCACGATAAACTCCACTTTCCTCGCTAGTTATGTAATATACTAGTTAATGTAATATACTATAATAGTGAAAATGCTGAACTTTTACCTTGGTCATATTATTCGGCAGACCTTAACAGAATAGAAAATGCCTGACGCTGACTCACACGAAAAGTGTTCGAAGGTGGAAAACAATACGATGACAAGGAAGCGCTTTTCGATGCCGTTAAACTTGCCTGGAATGAGATTTAACTCGATTACTGGGCCTAATTTTACAACTCCATTAAAGATCGAATTTTTGAGGTTCTCTTGAAGAAAGGTGTATCTACTCTCATTATTAAAAATTATATTTGGAGTATGAATTTTAAATAAAAAATCGATTTCATTTATGAAGTTATACTTAGAGTAGAGGGTGAAGTTGAAAGCGTTACGAAAGTGAGATATGATGATTTAATTATTTCACTGACCGCTACGCACTGCTGATCAACCCGGTATTTAGCACGAAAACCACTAAACGTTTGTGGGGGGTTTGTGAGCTTTTTTCGTGGGTCTTTTGAGGGTTCTTAAGGAGTCTTTTGGAGGTCTTTTGGTGGTCTTTTGGAAGTCTTTTGAGGATATTTTGGAAGTTTTTTTGAGGTCTTTAGAGGGTATCGGGGGTCTTTTGGTAGTATTTTGAGAGCCTTTTGGTGGTACTTTGGAAGTCTTTTGAGTGTCTTTCGGGGGAATTTTTGGTTTTTTGGTGGTCTTTTAAGATTGTTTTTATGATATTTTGAAAGCTTTTTGTGGGTCTTTGCAGGGTATTTCGTAGATCTTTTGAGAGTCTTTTGATGGTACTTTGGGAATCTTTTGTGGGTCGTTTGAGGGTCTCTTGGGGCTGTTTTATGGTGATGTTTGGGGGTCTTTTGGAAGTGTTTTGAAAAAATAATAAATAAAAATATATTTTCTGTTTTGTTACGTATAACTTCTAACTTGCGTGCACGCCCCTATATCTTTTTCATTCATTTGTAAGGAGCTTCTAATCTTATGAACCCATTTACATACATGTCATTCTGACTCATTTGCCAGAAGGTCTCTAATGTACCGTTATGTTGTTCTTAATATTGTTTAGAACTTGATTTTGTATTAACCACAAACTACACTAACTTTTTTGATTTCCTGAAATCTTCTTATCTAGTGAACTACAGTGTACCTTCTAGCCTCCTTCCAACCAAAGGTTATTTTCAAAGATCATTATTATTACTATTATTATTTATATTAAAAACACAAAAATCATATTTTTACAGGATGGCGAAAACCTTGTACGAACATCAAACATTGAAGCTTTCAGGAGAAATTTTTAACAAACATTGTACGAAATATACAACTTAATATTTGGTCTATCTCGGCCGGATTTTACAGACTCTATAATAACGAAATTTGTGTGAAAAAAATACATGCACAACACAAATGGTCGCGAGAAGCTAGGCCTTGAACTGCAAAGGTCTGTCGCGCCGAATATTATTGTAATTATTTTATAATAACGAAATCTACGGGCGATGTTGATGATCTGCAGAAAATAAAGCTCGGTAGCCTCCGGTGGGCTGGACTGGGCTGATTGCATTAATGAGAGGACCATGCCCGTAAAGTCTTTTGCGGTACGAATAACAAGTCACCAAGCTTACGCTGGCAGAATAGCGTAGGCCAGATGTCCTGAGTCGAGTAATGCAAAACTATATGACATCGGCTGCAAATCTTGGCCGGTGGAGAAATATTTGTTAAAGGAGGCCACCGCTGTTGAGCCAAAATCATATACAATTTTGCAGTAGAAGTCAAAACAACTCAATTTTGTTAAACCTTCTATCGCGATCGCGTAAATTTTAAAAAAATGTAATTCTTTTATGCCATTTCGAAGCGTAAAACGGGATCTCTTTTGTTTAGTGGTTTCTTGAATTGTTTGAAATTTTTGTAGATGTAGATGCATAAAAATCTGATTAACAAATACCATTTCTTGTATCATTTTCTTGATTTGTATGGATGGGTGAGTGTATGAATTTAATTTTCTATTTTTGCTATTTAGTTATTAATCATATAATTTGAGTACCGTTTCTTTAACCATTATTAGTTTTCTTGTCCATTTTTATAATACTTAATAAATAATTTATTTATTTATATGATTAAAATTTCACGTGTGCGTGTATTGTGTCTGTGTATACTAACCTACTGAAGAGTCTACGATACAGCAACGCTTCGAGAGGCAACTATTTCCTCCTATGAGTCGTCTTCTTCACGCTCTTCGGTGTCTTTGTTAGTTTTACACTATATATAAATATGCATGTTCTTTGATGTGTAGGTATTTTTAATAGATATTTTAATTTATTAATTTAATTGTTCATTTATCTTATGAATGTAACTAAAAGCGCATTAGTTGTTATTTTTATATTTAAATAAATTTGTAATTATCTAATTTTTGTTTTATATATTTTATATATTTATATATTTTTTGTTTGTTTTGGTTGTAATGGTAAATTTGTTGCTATTATTTATTAAATTTTATGCGTGCAGTTTATAAATTACTATCATTGATACTCAGTTGGTTTATTTCTTTATAAAAACTCAGCAATGTTAAATTGAAATAAATATATGTTAGCATTTTTCTATTATAGAAGTTTCAGTTTGAATCAATTGAAAAAAAATTTCGATTTGTATTTGTGTGTTTGTGTGTATGTATGATGAAATGCATTTGCTTCTCTCTTTAACTGCCTCTCTTCGCTTAGTTTTGTTGTTTTGGTTGTTTTGGTTGTTGTATATATTTCTCAGACTTTTTATCGTATATCGGTGATGTTATTTTTACTTCCAAAGATTTTGATCAGTTGCGTTTCGTAATCATCGATGCTGCGCTTCATGATTTCCATGCATGGTCCTAGGAGGCGCTCAAAAGCTTCCACATCAAGAACTAATGAAGAGAACATTGTTTGTTTTGAGGGATAAAGAAAAAATTAAAAATAACGAACATCATATTTCATATAAGATTTGAAGAAGTTAACTTAATATTTTGAATAATTGTATTAGGAAATGTTGTAACCAAAAAGATAAAGGGTTGTTATTTTTACTAAAAAAACCCCATTGAATTTTTAAACACAACGTCAAAAGTTTCAAAAGCCTTTAAAGTTTTTACTTGAGTAGAGTTATCGTATGAGGGGAGGAGAGTTGTCTACAAGAGTAAAAGTTTCTTCCTGCCTAATTGGAATTTTCTCGTCCGTCTTACATGTCTTTGTACATTAATTCGGTCGGAATTTTAATAATATTTTTAAGAATTTTCATTAGTATTAAAAACTACAGAGTTCAGATACTGGCTTACGCAGACGATATTGACATCATTGGTAGAATCCCAAGAGCTGTACAGGAAGCTTTCATTCAGATCAAGCAGGTGGCACGAAATCTAGGGCTGCATAAAAATGAGAGCAAAACAAAGGTGGCTACGTCTGCGAGTAGAAGATCCAACATTGGTTCCACAACTAAAATAGTGGAGCGCGAATTTGAAGTAGTTCAATCCTTTAACTATCTCGGGTCAACTGTAGCAGCCGATAACAGCATGGAACCAGAAATACGCGCACGGTACAAAGCCTACTATTGTCTGTCAAGACTTTTCAAATCCAGGAATTTAACCATAACATCCAAGCTGCTGATATATAAGACAATGGTCATACCAGTACTTACATATGGATCCAAGACTTGGGTGCTTAGCAAAAAGCAATCTGACCGCTTAGCCGCGTTCGAGAGAAAAGCCTTACGGAGAATTGTTGGCCCCGTATGTGAGGAAGGACGATTCCGGAGACTCTATAATGATGAAATCTACGAGCGTTACCGCGATGTCGGCATCGTGAAGAGAATTAAGCTCGGTAGGCTCCGGTGGGCAGGACACCTAGCTCGCATGAGCGAAGATGATCCTGCTCGGAAAGTCTTTTGCAGTAGGACTGATGGAACACGACAGCGAGGCCGGAAGGATGGCGTAGACCAGAACGCCCAGAGTTTAGGGATGCCAAACTGGATGACAACGGCTCGAAATCGGGACCGTTGGTGAGATTTTTTGCGGGAGGCCAGGACCGGACACCGGTTGTATGTCCAAATATAATGATGATGATATTTCACTTCGATGTCTAAAATGTACGTTCCATATAACATCTACACTCAAGTACTTAATGAAATAGAACACATAACTTTTCGAAAATATCAAGTACAAATAATTTAAAATCATTAGATCGGGCAAACGTTTCTGAACAAAATTTAAACTGGCTCAAGTTAATACATGGGCAGTGTTGTGGGTGGTGGGGTAGTGTGGTGTGGACAGTTTGTTCGGGACACCCGAGCAACTCTGAGTATTTCAGCTAGTCTATAATATAACTTGGAACTGCAGAGAAGGAGTTCAGGGTTTGCTAGCTGCATTGGATGAGATCCAAATGAAAATGATGCTGCTAAATGTCAGACTAATTGTCCAAACAAATCAAATGCAATGATGTTAGCAGATTCAAGAAAATATCTGTAGTAATATAAGAAAATGGACTGTGATCAATTGTATGTGGATGGTGGAGCTTATAGTCATATCAGTAATAGATTACTCTGGTTTTATGTTTTAAAGCCTTTTAATAAAGCAATAGCTATGCATAGTGCTAAAAATTGTTTTTATTTTAATGCTATGCGGCAATATTGAAGTAAGCGTTTATGATGGCAATTGCAGGCTTATTAAATACTTTAAGGATGTATGGTCTTGTCCCGAGAGCTCAGCGAACTTATATTCTGTGAAAGTAGCTGATCTTAAACATGGTCTTGAACATAGATTCAAAGTTTGAAGATTTTAGAAAGAAATGGTCTTTTTTAAAGAATGAAAAACTAATAGCTCTCGCGTTTTCTGAAGATAATTCCAATATGCTCCAATTGCTAAAACCGACCAAGACAACCCGAAATCGAATCCAATGATAAAGGGTTACAAATTGATTCCAAAAGTGCACATTTTCGACAAAAGTTTATGCCAAATTCTGTCAAATGACTTTGAGCCAACTATGCTCATGAGTAAATTTTCCTTTCGCCGATATGCTATCAGATCACCAATAGAATTTTGTTATTGAAGCCGGTCAGAAAGATACTCAAGTGATTTAAGATTTTTATAAGCTTGGAAGGAAGAGAACTATAGCACTAATTTCTCTCGGTAAGAAGAGAGAAATATAGGCTCGTTCATTTGGTTACATGATGAACATTGGCTGTTTTTCCACTACTTGGGAAGTCATATGTTTTTCATTTAGAGGGTCTCGATTTTGTGTGTTTTTTATTTAAATAAAACGACTTTTGTTTGAAATATAAAAACCATCGATGTCATTATTTATCTTCATTGAGTGTGACTGCCAGCGTTATTGAAGAAGAAGTATTGACTCTTCTAACATGAAACCCGCATTAAAAGGCATTTTATAAATGGCCCAAATGTGACAGCTCAGTCAGAAATTGGCTTTATCGCTTTATGACTAGCGTTCGTAAGGTTGTCGCAACCAATAATATAGAAACTTCTCGTGTAATTTGCCAACGTTGTTCAAGCGTGAAAATTATCACGATTAAATAGCAAATATAGAAGAGTTGAGACGTCATACAAACCGAAGCTAACTTCACGCCCATTAATTTTTCAATAGGGTTTCTCGCTATTAGAAAAAATTGGACACCCCAATGGTTAGTTCTTAAGACATAAAAATAAAAAGTCTTTATTGATTACAACACTTTTTATGTATAATATGTGGATGCGTAAATATGTAGTTCAACAACACTAAAGTAAAGGATAAAAGAAATATATACAAACCATAAAACGCATTGCTTTTCACAACATATAACATTGCTATTTACTTGCACAGTGATTGTTAGTGAAAATTAATTTTTTTATTTAATAACAACATAATTTACTGCTTCTTTGCATTAACAATTCTTTAGATTATTAAACATGCATACAACAATGCAGCATTGCTAAACAATCAAAATATATTAAATAAATTATTTGATTAGAACAATTTAAGATATGGGTGGGTGGGAAATGGGTCGGAGGTTTTTAACTGCGATTATTTATGTGTAGGGCCAGTGTATAATACAGGGCAGGCATGCTTGAGTGTTTTTTGGATTGTTATAAAAATGTTTTCGGAAGTGTATAAGTTCTATGTAAGAAATGTTTAACAAAAAAGAATAGAAAAACAATTTAAATAATAATAATGGAGACAATTTGTACAAACTCTCCTTCACCCTATTGTTGAAAGGAGCCGTTATTAACGTGGATTGGTTTGCAGTTGAATCTTACATTGTAATTTTTCCTAAGATCGAAGACCCCCTTTCCACCGTTACACATGCGCCTTCAAGATTTTCTTATTTTTGATATTTTTTTAACATTGATTGACATATAAGAAAAATATTTTCGAGATCTTACCATTTGCTTTGCAATATTTAACTGACAAATGGATTTGATGTTTTCAGATTCATTTCTGGTTTAATTCTTGTATGTAGTTTGAAATTCTTGTTTGATATTCTTATTTAAAATTCCATTACTTCCAGCTGTTGGTTTTAACCAGTCCTAAACCTAAACTTCTTATTAATACCTAACATTGCTTTTCGCCAAATTAAATTTATTAATAATTTTTTTCCTTCAAAAATTCGGTTTAATTGTTTATTAAAATTTAAGTACAGATTTTAACACAAGAAGTTAACGAGAGAACTACAAAAATTTATAAATTCAACAAAAACTGCTGTTTATCGCCAAATTTCGTATTTGATCTTCGTAACGGTCAATATTGCGTTTCAAAATGTCGACCAAAAATCCGAGAATTCGATTGAATGATTCTTTGTCGAGAACTGGAATCATCGTGTAGTTTTAAGAAATTGTTTTATTATTAATTCAGAAATATGTAAGATAACTGGCTTAACTCCTTGTGAATGTGTCTCAAACAAAGCTTTTCTAAATCTAAGCAGAGTGCTAAAATGGAATTAGTTGTTTTAATATTTTTCTTGGGTAAAAAAAAAAACAATTGTGTACGTGGTCAGTTATAAACCTCTTGACGCTTGTTTTGGGCGTGTTATGTGTTAATTTAAAATGTTATCAATTGCCATATGAAGTAAGTGTCTCTGAAAGGGGCCAAATATACCAACAGAACGAGAGTTTCATTAAAACCACAGTCAACGTAATCAATATAACATTCTACTCTGTTTTAAGCACGAGTATGAATGAGTATTTAGTGGGCACGTGGCTTAGTAGAAAAGAGCATGGCTTCTGAGCAGGCTTTCAGGGTTTGAATTCCAGTAACACCAAAAGTATTTGTCACGGTGTCCCACCTCTTGCGAATGGGTGAGAGTAATAACTTGTCACGGAAAGCTTCTCAATTTTAATTCGCCGTTCGGATCTTAAATTGTAGGTCCCTTCCATATGTGTCCAAAAATATACATGCACAACACAAATGGTCGCGAGAAGCTAGGCCCTAGACCGCAACGGTCTGTCTGGTGTCTTACCAAAATCAGAATATGACATACGTACATTGCAGCTGTCATGCAAGACATTATGTGCTCGGGATGGGCTTTCTAGTCAGCAAAAGAAGGAAACCTACCATTGTCCCCTATAAAGGAATAAACGAACGCCTAAGCAGCCAAGCGTGCGGACAAATTTGAGAACATTAGACTCATAAATGTTCACGCACCTACAGATGATTCCTCAGACGATGAAAAAGAAGAGTGCCTTGAATCATTCGAACGGGAACTCTATGCACGTCTTAGTATGATGTGAAAATCCTTCTGGGGGATATGAACGTAAAAATATGCAGGCCAGGGAGTTACTTGGCATCCGTAGTTTACACGAAAACAAAGAGTCAAAGAGATAGCGGAAACTAAGAAATTAGTCGTTGCGACTAAAAGTTTTGCACGTAAAAATATCAAAAAGGTCACCCAGGTATCCCCTGATGGAACCGCTCGCCACCACTTCCCGAACCTGATGACGGTACGAACGTACCAAGATACCAACGTCGACTCGGACGATTATCTTGTTAATATAAAGAGAACTGAAAGGTTTCACTTTGCCAATCTCTTCGAAAGTTAAATAAATAGGGGTAATTCTAGATTGCAAGATGAAGTGGAAGATGCATCTGGAATCGAGAATATAAAAAGCTCAGTTTACCTTTATTCAATGTAGCATGAGCATTTGGTAAATCATGGGGGCTGAGTCCGAAAATGGTACACTGGTTGTACTTAAAGATGATCAGACCCACTGCCACCTATGTTCGTTGGCCAAAATAATAATAATAATATTCGGCGCGACAGACCGTTGCAGTACAAGGCCTAGCTTCGCGCATGTATATTTTTTCATGGAAGGGACCTACAATTTAAGGTCGGATCCGAACGGTGAATTAAAATTGAGAAGCTTTCCGTAACAAGTTATTACTCTCGGAACGTTTGTCACCCATTCGCGAGATGAGGGACACCGTGAAAAATACTTTTGGAGTTACTGGG
Organism: Nephrocerus scutellatus; assembly: GCA_947095585.1. Lineage (NCBI taxonomy): Eukaryota > Metazoa > Arthropoda > Insecta > Diptera > Pipunculidae > Nephrocerus > Nephrocerus scutellatus. The sequence goes on along the minus strand of OX352762.1, from coordinate 101,643,772 downwards.
ATTCGAACCACGAGCCTCATGCTCAGCAGCCATACAGTTATCCACTAAGCCACGGCGCACACAGTGGCCAAAAACTTGTCTGAAAATGGCTAAGAGGACACTAAACTAATTGCAAAGGAATGTCTGCTTGGGAATAACAGGAACAATGAGCTCTACTCCGTTGGATGCTCTCAATACACTGCTAAATCTGTCACCTCTAGATCTAGCAGCATGGTTCTTAGATGAGAATTCTAAAAGCGTATTCCTAATTGGAAAATGGCCAACTGTTTTTCAAACAGAAATATTTGCTTTTTTACAAGTTGCCTGCTGGCTGTCTCTAAAAAGAAACAAGATGAAACTTTGCAATATGTAGTGACAACCAAGCTGTTCTACTAGCATTGGAATAACCTTATGTCAACTCGAAAATTTTTGTAGAATGTAAAAGAAGACTGAACTCTATTTCAAGGTGGAATTCCGTCACTCTTATCTGGGTTCCGACCGTACAGGAATCAAAAACAACCCAAAAAATTTTTCATCTAAATTCTCTAATCGCAGAAATTGATATGGGAGCCCCTCGATCCTGGGCCATTTTTTTTATTGTACGAGAAAATCATCGAAACAGACATTTGACATCAGATGTTAAAATTGAAAAAGCTCATATCATTTTATTCTGAGCACTTAGAGCACGCTCATACTCTGAGCAAATAAGAAACACGAACATTTATCTTGAGAACTCTTTGACTGCTCTGAACTAATTTATGAAAACGCCAAATGACAGAATATTGTGAAAACTTGTTGTTCTATCTGTAAGTTGATATCGACAACAAAAAACGACATCAATAAAAATAAAATTCAGTAAATAAAAATGTAAGTTGAAGTAAGCATAAAACATGTATGTCTCGTTTCATTTGCTGGGTTCATTTGTGCGTGAGCTAATATTTCTCTCTCTCTCTCCACCACCAAAACCATGAAGCGCAGCCGACTGCGCAGCACACACCGCACAAAGTCCATAAAGGGCGACGAATATCTGATGCCAGTATAGATATTTAAAAAATGTATAAGGCCCGACCCCGCAGCCCGAGGGGCCTCAAAATTTAATAGAAAGTGTTGTCTCCGGAAATACACATGTGTGCCAAATTTCAATAAAATCGGGCTGTAGGAAGTGGGTTAAAAATTGATCGCAAGAATCCACCACAAATCCACAAACAAACCCACAAACACACGTTCAAGTGAAGTTAATATAGAGAATTTAATAAAAGGAAATAAATCTGCTGATGAAGAAAAATGCAGATTTATGGAAGCCCAACAGGCGCTCCATAAATACATGTAGAACTACCAAGCACTTTGTGAATAGGCAGAACATAAACAGTTTATTTCAGGAATATTTGTTAGGAAATGTCTGTAGAAGAACTTCGATCGTTGAAACTAGATCCTCGTTATCTTAAAGTAACGAATAGAGTTGTACGGTGAACTCACTGGGAACGATGGAACGGTCTGAGTGCACTGGTGTGGTTTTTCTCGGATTGTCACACCAACCCACCAAAACTATATATGGAGCGAAGAGAAGATATGTCTTTTGGCAGAAATGCCGGACTTAGAAGAGAAATGGAGACGCCTTAAAAATACTGTCAGTACAGTTGAGTCCATCTTTGGCAGTAGTTGTAAAGATCGCAAGGACTGGTTTGATGATGAATATAATCTAGCGATTAAAGGCATCTTCTAGCGATGGGAAGAGAACTTTCATGAATTTTTAAATGGTCATTTAACTTATGATTAGGGGCTCTACCAATGACCGACGAGCACATTATGATAAGATTATCTACTCGGGTGCTTAACAAAATGCAAAATGACCTCTTAGCCGAGTCCGAGAGGAAAGTTTCTAAATGGGTTTGCACCTTTATAATGTTCTAATGTATGCTTGGCACAGCCTGGTGACATGCAACTGGCTATTTCTCTTGAGCACCGCTGATGGAAGAAAGGATAGAACAGTGACAAGCTGGAAATGTTCCTGCGGTTTTTAAGCGAATCTATTGCCTTCGCTATGTTTTCGTCATCAATAAGCTGTAACCCTATATAGCAGAAGCAAGGTAGTCGTCTTAGGCGCACCTGACCAGATATGACAGTTGTATTCAAGTTTGGGGCGAATAAACGCCTTGTAGATAGTAGCCAGATCAGAAGAAGCGAACTATTTCTTGCATCGTGATAGGAAACCTAAACAGCAGCATTTTTAGCCACGGTTAATATAAAGCCATTCCAACGAAGCTAGTCGTTAACGCACATGCCGGGATTGCAAGTTTTTCGGTTTCATCGATGCAAGTGCCATTCATGGATTGAATTTAAATTCGCTGAGACGACAAAAGAGAGCATTAGTTTTTGGAAGCGTTAAATTCTACTCGATTATATTTACGTCACTTTATTATGCTTTCTAAGTCCGAATTTAACGTACTTAACATACACTTTGTTGAGTTACACGCGAGAAGAGGAGGGACGTTCCACAAACTTATATGAGAAGCTGACAGTGCTGTCGTCAGCAAAAGAATGGATAAGAGATCATAAATAAAATTGAGAAAGAGTGTCGGAGAAAGAACAGAGCTCTGGGGAACGTCAGCATTTATGTGATGAATTTCAGATTTGAAACCGTCCAGAACAGTTTGTATTGAGAGCTACAAAAGAAAGCTCATAATCCAATGAGCAGTTTTTCATCGATTCCATAAGTATGCATTTTAGACAAAAGAGCTAAAAAATGTCAAATGCCTTAGAAATATCTACAGTAACAGCTTTGCTTTCACCAAATTGATGCAAAGACCAGTTACAGTGTTCGGTAAGATATGCCAGCAAATCACCCAGTAGAACGTTGACCACAAAATCCGTACTGCCGGTAACTAAGGATTTCGTTAGTTTCATTTATTGTTAGAAAGATGATCCCGGTGAGTCCATAATAATGAGATATACCAGCGTAACCGCGATATTGACATCGTGAAGAGAATTTAGCGCGGTAGGCTCTATTGTGCAATACACATAGCTCGCATGAGCGAAGAGGATCCTGCTTGGAAGCCCATTGCGGTTGAATTTATTGGAACCGAGTCCAGGTTTTGGAGCGAAATATGATGATGTAAGATGTGATGTGACTTCTAGTGGCGCCTTTAAAGCTACATCGATAAATTAGAATGTTTAGCAAAACTGGAATGCATAGTGGATTTTTATAAACATTTGATTCGCAGCGTTTGATCTTCAACATAGTTTACCCATTAGCGCCGTTAATGTAATGTATGAAAAGGTAAAGTCGGAATAAGATAAGAAAGATTAATGAAATGTAAAAATAACAACTTATATTCATTGCATTGTTTTTTTCGCGTTTTCGTTTTTTTATTTTTTTTTCTTGGACGCTATTATCAATTTCCCTTAGCTTTCACTTGTCTTGCGCGCTACATTGTTGTTTAAGTCTTTAAAAAAGATAAGACCATGAACTGATAACGTTATCAGTTATTATACAGCTTAACATTTTTAAGCTTTTCAAATTGCAGAAAACATGTCGGTAGATATATCTGACCCTGACCAAAAAAGAATTGACAATGGATGTTGGAACGGATAAATGAACTCATTATCGCGATAGCAAAAAAGTTAGAGAAAGCAATGACGTAAAAATTCATGTGATGAATGTTAACCGCTTGATGTTAGCCTAAATATATATTGTTGTTATCGGGCTTTGGATAATTATTTTTTAGTTGTATGACTTAATTCAACCCTCTCGGTCGCTATACTGTAGTATGGCCTATTTTGTGTTGCGTGTGCAGGGAAAAGTGGTATTAACAGAATTTTTTTATAATAGGAATCATACAGGCTTTTAGTTTACTTTTTCGTTTTTTTTTTTTTGAAAAGAAGAGAGTGCTGTTTTAGTTGACTATTCAAATTCAGTATATGATAGGCGTCAAAAGGTTTGTAAATGGCTGCTAACTAATGCTAACTAACACAAAAGCATTAAAAAGTTAGTAAAAGAAACAAAATAGCAATTTGTTAAGTTGAATGTCGTAAGTTTCATTAAAAGCAGTTATTAAAAAATGTTAAAATTTATCAGTAGCAATATTCAAACGTAAATCTTCGTCAAGGTAACGATAATTGCCGATAACGCGTTTAATTACGTGAATACATTTTCCCATTAGCCTTTCGAAGCTGCCAGTCTCTAAAACTAAATTTTCATAAGCAAAAGGAAAACAAAACAAAAAAAAAATAAATAAACAAAAATACAAATAAAAATATTTAATTAAACTCAGCGGAAAATTGTGATTAAGAAAAAAGTAGAAAAATATATATATTAATGCGTTTAAGGGGGAAGCCAATGTAAGGGTGAGGATGGCTTTTTAAAGTTAATTTGATATTCGTGTTTCGTAATGAGTTAAACTTTTTTATAGTGCTTTCGATTTGCTGAGTACAGTGAAGATTTTCTATAGCGTTCTCTGGTTTTCTCTGGCAAATCGAAAGCGCTGTTAATATTAAAGTTTACAAAATTTGGAATGAATGTTAGCAAAGCAGATATTTTGTTCAACTCAACTAAAGCGGACAAAGTGTTTTAACAACATAATTTTCAAATCCTACTCAAAAATAACAATAAAAGCGTACTACTATGGCAACATTAAGCATACGTTTCTAATGCGGTTTATGTTAATCGTGTACTACTTACATGCGACTGTTAATTCAACCATAGCATATGCTGACGCTGCTCTTGGCCGATGTGTTACCAATGCCAGTTCACCAAAGTAATCGCCTTTGCCGAGTTGGGACACTTCAATTTCACCACCTTCTTGCTGGATTTTAATTGATACTTTGCCGTCTTCAATGAAGTACATTCCATCAGCAACATCACCTTTTTGTTTAAGGGAAAAGAAACAGCAAAAATATGATTATATTTTAATATCTACTCTTAGTTCAGGTTTGAAAGTTAATAGTGTCCTATATTGAATGCCGGATTTATTTTATATCTCTTTCCAATTGCACAAACCGTACCGGAAACCATACCCATGGGTAATCTGTTAAAGTGACGGAGTTTTTGTGGTTAATGCTGTGCAAATGGAACGCCAAACCGAAACCAAGCTCAGTAAACGAAACCTTACCCGTCGACTGACGGTGGTAAGCAAAGTTACAGTGTCGGTTTCAAAAGTTAGCAAATGGAACATAAAATCAAACCATACCCGCAACCATACCCATGGGTAATCTGTCAAAGTGACGAAGTTTTTGTAGTTAACGCTGTGCAAATGGAACGCCAAACCGAAACCAAGGTTAGTAAACGAAACCTTTCCCGTCGATTGACTCTTAACTCTACCCAGCACATGGAAAGAGACTTTAGAAAAGAAACAATACTTTTTACATTTAAATTAAATATATATCTAGACATTATGCGATTAAATGTGGAAATTTTGTCGGTCAAATGACCACGCTAGCTGTGGCTTCAGTATCTGGTTCTTTCGATGGAATTCTAAACGACGTCTTTGCATATAGTCTTATCAATTTGACCGATGACTCGCACGACTTAATTTTTCAGTTTTATCGACGGTAAATATGTGGTCATTCCAACGAAGATTGTCGTTAACGCATATACCGCGAATTGCGGGATTTTTAGTTTCCTCGATTAAAGTGCCATTCATGGATAATGGCATGAGATTTAGGATTCGCTTAGACGACAGGAGACAGCATAGGGTTTTGGAAGCGTTAAATTCTACTCGCTTGGTTTCTCCTTATTTTATTATGCTGTCTAGGTCAGAATTTTAGGTGCTTAACATACGTAATTTTTTGAGTTCTGCATGAGAAGTGGAGGGAAGTTCCTTAAACTTATATGAAAAGCTGAGAGTGCTGTCGTTAGCAAAAGAATGAATTGGATTACAAGATAAGAGATCATTAATAAAAATGAGAAAAAGTGTCGGGGGCAAAACTGAGCTCTGGGGAACGCCAACATTTAAGTAATGTACGTTAGCAGTTTATCAGCGACTCCATAAGCACGCATTTTGGACAAAAGAGCTTGATGCCAAACTCTGGCAAATGACTTAGAAATATCGAATAGATGTAACTGCTATGGGTCGGTACGAAGAAGGAGACGGCGTCTCGCCTTTTTTGGGTATGGGCTGGACAATACCAGCTTGGAAGAACACCTCTTTAGAACTAATGGGGAAATACCATCTCGCCCATTGGATACCATCTGGGTCAGCTGATTTGTGAGTGTTGAGATCGTTTAAAACTCTAGCAACTGTACGAGTACGAATTAATATCTGTCCCATAGAGTGTTCAATACTCTGAGGTGCAGGCGGCAGCAATGCACTATCTGGAAGCGTGGAGCTAGCTGCAAATTGCACACCAATCATATTGGCCTTGTCTATAGAGCTGACAACTGGAATGTCGACGACGACGACGATGCTGTATTTTTGATTCTTTTTACGAATGACTAAAAATTTTTACTACCTTTGGGACATTGTTGTATATTTTGTCTCAATTTTTGGTCGTAGGCGAATTTGACTCGCGGAAGATATGCATTGCAATCATTTCTGGCTCGTTAAAAAATTTATTCGGTTTTCTTTGGTAGGGTTTACTTTGTAAAACCGAAAGCATACCTGTCTAATCATAGAAGCTCCTTTACAGCATAAGTCATACCATCCATATTCCTTTGGCTTAACAGACTTATTCCTGGAAGGGATTAAGTCTCTCATACCAATAAGGATGATGTTTGTGATTGGATCAGCGGCGGCATCCACGTTGATATCGCAAAATAATAGCGACCAGTTAAAAAAGCCGTCCCAATTGGCTTTTTCGTATTGTCATACTGTTTTTTGGTAGTTTTTTCTCTTACTGCTTGGTTTATTAACGAGAAATTAGCTGATAACACTAAATGGTCAGACACGGTAATACATTGACGGAGTATTTATCAGGACGAGAGTAAGGAACAAGTCAAGGGTGTTTTCGGAATGATTTGCAATGTCAGGTATTCTTGTAGCTCATTTATAAGCTGAGTAAGGTGATTAAACTCAGCGAATATCTCAACAAAGCTTCCTTCGGGTGTTGCCTGTCCAGAATGGCGAAGCCACCCAGAATTGCGTATACATTGAAATCGCCCGCAATAACGATTTCAGTTTTACGATGTTTTGTGACAATTCCTAAAATTGAATCACACAGTGCATCAAATTCGCTCTGACTTAAAAAATTTTGAAGTTGGGGCACTTTGAGCCATTTGAAACTAAATTCCGGATTGGAACATTGGCTGAATTTGGGCAAAAAAGGGAACGCAACATCACTACGGACATACATTTGCGGCACCAAGCTCTAACCAGGCAGATTTAATTCCCTGGTATCGGAATTATCAAATACCTGAGTTTCGCTCAGTGCCAGAAATGCTGGCCTGTGGACATGTACAACGCCATGTACGCCATAGCCGGTCACAAGACCGTGTTAAAAAAGGAGGAGTGGAGGAGCAGAACCTCGTTAATCAACCATGGTTCATCTGTCCCGGATGACGTGGGGACATGATCGGACCTAGTCAGGGTAACGACACCATGGTAGGGTCCAGCTGCATCTTCATTCATATCTGGTTTATGGTGCGGGGATTTTCCACGGAAGATAAATAAAAGGCCACGGGTACTTAGAGCATGCTCTTCGTACTTAGCGACCTAAAAAGGCCCACTGGTGCTTAGAGATGCTTACATTTGGGCAACCTCTTCGTATTTAAATGGTCAACATGGGCAAGCTATCCTGGGTGGGCCAAGGATGGCTTGCTGTCCTAGTGGCAAATGATAGGGTTCGAAGTTCCGGAAGGATGTGCTGCCAAGGTTTTGCCCAGGCACTCATACCAGAACGAATGGTTGATACTTGATAATAGATCTGACCAAGGTCTCGTTTGGAAAACTCGGGATAGCTTGCTTTTCTGATGGTAAATGAGATGGCTCAGGTTACGGACGGATGTGCTTCCAGGGTTTTGCCTTGCAAATGCCTAGGCACTCATACCTGACATTTCCGAAGCCATTGATATCAGACCCTATCCAAGGTCGAATTGGTAACCCGGGAGTTGTCTTGCCCAATGGATAAGGTTGCCCGAGTCTGAGAGACCAGGTGGAACTCTTCGGAGGACTGCCTGGACTGGACTGGAAAACTATGGTGCGGACCCAGTTTCGTTCTGGGGATGTATCGTGGGGCTGTAAGGTTTACTCCTACAATGGAGCAACGCTAGATAGGAAGATAGTACAATAAGTATGCTTCGTGCCGCAAGGTGGGTAAGCGCGGGGCTTGACCCTAACGCTACAACGATGTGCACATGTACATAAGTAAACACAGCGAAAAAGTTCGTTCTCAGCCCACGTATGTTGCTGAGATCCACTCTGACCCATTCTGTTTTTTTAATAAATATGCAAAGTAAATTATTTGTTAATTTAATAAACCCACCTTGCTTAATTATCCTATCGTCTTTCTTATAATGCTTTGTGACAAGTGCGTCAGCCAAGTTCATCCGTTCGTAGTTCTATGAGAATAAAAAAGAAGGGTAAAAATATATACAAATTATGCTCATATTGCTTGCACCTAAAGGATACTTTAACTCTACAGCAGAAAGCACACACAAAGACACATTTACAATGACACACTCACCTGTAGTGCTTTCAACATAGGCACACTGTCCAGCAGTGACTCATACATTTTTCGCTTTTTAAATGCAGAATTGAGCAGGATGCGGCGAAACGTTTGACGGTCCATTGCCCATAGTTTCCCATCTGTTTCTGCTTGTATGGTGGCCGCCCTAAAAATAGCAATAGGTAATCAATAAAAAATATATGCACACTTCAGCGAACCATGTACGAGGGTGCTGAGTGCGGGTGTTATGCATATTTATGTATATATTGCGAATAACTGATGTGTAGGATATCAGTTGTCTTTTTTCTTTGTAATGTTTACACGTGAATGCACAACCACCAATTAAAATCTCTTACCTGGGCATATTGTACAGCAGAGCCAATTCACCGAAACTTCCGACATCGCTGTAGGTGTGGATGTGTTTGTCATTTACATAAGCCTTATAGACTCCGCTGCAGATAGATGGAAAATAAGGACAGAATAGTGAACATCGAATTTAATAACTTTGTGTTAAGCTGTCAATTAGACAATTTAATTGTTAGTTCTATAGAGCTATACAAACAGGAATGCAAGATTAAATAAAAGAAAGCTGTTAGGTACTCGAAGTAAAATCTTTGAACAAAGACAAACTCAAGGAACCAACCCTTCGGACAAAGACAAACTCAAGAAACTCTATCTTTAGATACCACCCCTTTAAGGAGATTATAGACTCAGAAAATTGAACGTAATTGCAGCTGGACTGTGAAATTGGTCAAACGAGTGTAAATAATTAACCAAACGCCGTAAACAAACACGTCTACAACTAGGCGCATAGCCATATAAGAACTTTATGTAGCTTATGAGAGACTTAGGCATCATAAATAAACAAACGTGACTGTGTTTGTTGACCAATATAATAAGCAAAGTAAAAATTTCAGAATCACTATCAATTACGATCAACATCTTCAACGAACTCCGAAGGAATAGCCACGTTTACTGCCTCCTAGTTAGTTGACATATTAGCGTTTAAAAAATAACCTGAGCCTCTGATGTTATATGTGTTCTTTATAAGTCTAACCAGATGCTATCTTACGAACACGGTATTGATATATCATTGATAAATGGCCAAGGGCTGTATATAACGCTTTTATTTGGACGTCATGAAATACACAGAAATGAGAACAAAAAAAAAATACGCAGAAGACTCAAAATCGAAAATTCAGAACACATGTCCTAAAGGTAGTAAAAATTTTGTGTCATTCGTGAAAAGTATCAAAAATACAGACTCGTCGTCGATTCCAACGCACATTTATAATGACATTCCAGTTGTCAGTTCAGACGCCAATCAGTTTGCTGCGCATTTCGCAGCTAGCTCCACGCTTCCAGATTGTGTATTGCTGCCTCTGCACCTCAGAGTATTGAACACCATATGGGACAGATATTCATTCGTACTCGTGCAGTTGCCAGAGTTTTAAACGATTCATAAATCCGCTGGGCCAGATGGTATTTCCCCAATAGTTCTGAAGAGGTGTTCTTCCAAACTGGCATTACCATTGCGTAAGCTTTTCCATTTATCCTATTCTTCTGGACGTCGCACCTTAGTCCTTCATTCTGAATTTCATGAGAATCGCTTGAGAAATTGCTTTATTCCCGAAATTCCAGATCATAATGGCCATATTCCAGAATTTCCAAAAGAACATGTGTTATGGTCACATCATAGTCCTACATACCGAATTTCATACGAATCGCTTGAGAGGTTGCTTTGTTCCCGAAATTCGAGACCATAATGACCATATGCGAATCGCTTGAGAGATAGCTTGGTCCATAATATTCAAGACCTTGTGAGCCAGATCCCAGAATTTCTATAGGAACAATTCTTATACTCGTATCTTATTCATACATACCGAATTTCATACGAATCGCTTCAGAAATGGCTCAGTTCTGAAAATAGTGACATTTACCAGTGTATCACTTAACAGTGTGAGTACTGTATCACTTAACAGTCTCTCACTTAACAGTGTCTAACTTAACATTTTACTTTTTGAACAAGCACCCCCTTGTAGTGGGACGTTGTCACGTCAAAAAATTTTGGAGATCCCTCAGTCATGGGCACCAAAATTTTTAAAAAAAAATTAACCCAATTTACTTAAAATTTTATATACGTATTTATCTTCGATGAAAAACACTTTTTGTAAAAATTTTTTTTTTAAAAATTAGCCCGATTTTTTTTAAATTTTTATACGTGTGTATCTCCGATGAACAAAACTTTTGGTGGCCGGGGTCGTGGGGACCCAAAAAAATTTTTCAAAAAAATTAACCCGATTTTCTTTAAATTTTAAAAACATGTGTATCACTGATGGTAAAACATTTTGTAAATTTGTTGGAGTGATCGAGCCCTGAGACCCGTGTGGTGTACATGTAAATTTTTTAAAAATGAGTCTGATTTTCTTCAAATTTTAACACATTCATATCTCCTATTTGAGAATTTACATGAAAAATCTCAATTTTTATGGGTTGTTTTTATTATTAATGATCTCTTATCTGTAACTTCTAATCCAATTCACTCTTTCGCTGACGCACTCTCAGCGAGAATCCACGACGACTTTTTCAACGACTTCCTCGGTAACAACGTCTGCCAGGCGGCCTGACCTCTCCCCATATCAAACAGATCCACATTTAAATTAGTTGAACCAATATCTTACGGCTAAAATAGATGGTGAAGAGCATCCAACTTTATCGCTTTTCCATCCATCCAAAATAGTAACGTTTATATGTTTATAATTACATAATTAATAAACACAATTATTATATGTAAACATATTCTTCTTATGTTTAGTGGGCACCACACCAAATCAAAAGAAACTTCAAAAATAATCTCTGGTTGAAGTTTAGAAAACGTGGGCATGGGAGTTGGAAAACCTCCCAACCTTATAGAAAATTGACCTATAACATGTCATAAAGAAAGCTGTTGTCAGCGGGACGGTCCTCTTATTATTTCAATTGAATAAATTAGTTTTTGATATACAGAACTTTAAAAGGATGCGCGTTTAGTAGAGAGTGAAATTGAGAGCGTTACGAAAGCGCGACATAATGACTTAATTTTTCCACTGTCCGCAACCAATATCTAGTACACAAAACACTAACGCTTTTCAACACCAGGGTTGTACTTTTGGTGTCTTTTGAGAGAATTTTAGTGGTCTTTTGGGGTATTTGGGGATCTTTTAGTTGTATTGTAGGTGTCTTTTGGGTATTTTTTTGGAGGTATTTTGGGAGTATTTTAAGGGTCTTTTGCGAATGTTTTAAGGGTTTTTGGAAGTGTTTTGGAGGGTCTTTTGGGGGTATTTGGAGTGTTTTGAGGGATTTTAGGATTTAGTTTGAGAGGTCTTTTGGGAATATTTCTTCTTTTCCTTTCTTTTGGGGGTATCTGTGTTTCTTTTTGGAAATGTTTTGGCGGTCTTTAGAGATTTTTTTGGGTGGTCTTTTTGTAGTTTTTTAGTAATATTTTAGGAGGGGGTCTGTCTTTCGAGAGATCTTTAGATATTCTTTTGAGGATTTTTTGCTATATTTATTAAAAAAAGAGTAATAAATATTTCTATATTTTATTTTCTAACGGGCGTACACAAGTCCACACACCCACAGTTTTACAGTGTTATCTGATAATGATTGCATTGGTATAGTTTACACTATAGCGTTATTATAGGATAAAAAGTACGATTTTGACTCAACATTCTCTGAATATCGTGTAAAAACCACATCTATTGTAGTTCCAGATTTTGTTGTTGCTTAGAATCATTATTTATATGCAGACTGAATTTTTCACGCAGAAAGTTTTTCAATGGTTTTTGATGCAAATTTTAAATTTAAATCACCACCCAAAATAAGTGGTATTTTATGATATTCTGTGCCAATAAGAGCAGCACCTCCATACTATATGCAGGTAGCTGGTGATGTAACAACAGAATAATATTTGATTAACAGATATATAAAAAGCTACGAAAATAATTTTTCCCATCTATATTTTTTGTTGATAAAATATACTTGTAGTGTCCTTGCAAATACGTTAATGCACACAAACATAAAGACCCTCAAAAGACCCTCAAAAGACCCCTAGAAGATCCTTAAAAGACGACCGAGAGACCACAAAAAAATCCTCAAAATACCGCATAGGAACGCCTTAAAAGACCCCTAAACAACTCTCAGAAGAACCCCAAAGGTCCTCCACAAGACGCTCAAAAGATTCCTACAAGAGATTCTGAAAATGACCCCAACAGAGCCCCAATATCGCAACAACGAATATAGCGTAGTTCCCCCTCTTTCTCTCTCTAGCTAAGTACCCTTTCCATCATTTATGATCGAAATTAAATATCAACGAAGCCGTTGAAGTATATATTTTCCTGGAAAATGTGAATTGTAGCTCATGCACAATGGAACAACGAATATCAATTTAAGTATAAACTTTTATATATATACATCGACACACGCCACACTACACACAGTACTTTTATTTTTACATTGTATTATTTAGTAATAACCGCCAAATTATCTGTTTCTAAGGTTGGGTCTAATCCAAAGCTTAACCCATTTTCTACATAGCGTAGTTATCTCTTTTTTATCCAGGTGCCTTTTTGCATTATGACGCCATAAAACGCTGCAACCTTAAAATTTTTCTCCCAACGCGCCCAAAGAACACTTTAATAAGCAACGTCCCACTTCAAATCTAAAATACCAATCTGAGACGTCATATTTAACTTTAACCACCTAGAAGGTATAATAAAAAAAATTAGTTGTATTTGTATGGCACAAACGATAAAACCCTTATATCTTCTGTATAAGAACTAAATGTCTTCTTGACTTGATTAAAGTGTTTTCCTGCGGATTGGCAGGATTTATTTGAAACAACCAATAACATAAAGTTATATTGTTAATTTGCATAATTTATGCACAATTTTGCGTACATTTGTTTATCTAAAGATTTATAGACTTATTTAATGCTCCAATCAACTTACGATTCAATCACATAGAAATTATCGCCGTCGTCTCCTTGACGAATAATATATTCACCCGCCTCCACGAGTTTTTCGAACATCGCATCTAGCACTTGATTAATCTGAAAGATAGAAATAAATAAAAAGTTGTAATTAAATTGAATCACTTGAAATTTGTGTTTTCCCTTATTTTTAACATCATTTTTATTTGTAATGATCTTAGGTAGCTAATTAGAGTGATGGCCCTCACGATACTTTCAAAAGCTTCAATTAGCGCATGAGTGCGCCATTTTTGTGTCACTGTTTTAGGGAGACATAAAGTGAATGGTTTTTAAATCCAACCTGTAGCGTTCAAGCTCAGTTTGATGAACTTTTACTACAAAAGGTCATCGAAGAATGTTTTGTTCAGTATGCGGAGTCTATAACCTGCTAGGGTCGGACTTCGGTAGGACTCCGGTGCTATTAACATCTCTCTTCATTTATATTATTTTTTAATGTTAACGCATTGTGATAAGAAACATAATGACCTCCTTACAGCCCATACCTCAATCCAGAATCCAGCAAGTGATCATCCACAGTCAATTCATTTAATAAATTCTCTATATTAACTTCGCGTGTCCGTGGCTGGCTGGCTGGTCAGATCTTGCGATCAATTTATAACACACTTCCCAAAAACTGATTTTATTGAAATTTTGCACACATGTGTATTTCTGGTGACAACATTTTCTATTAAGGTTTACCTTCGCGTGGACGTGGCTGGCCCGTGCCTAGCTGGCTGGCTGGTCAGATCTTGCGATCAATTTATAACCCATTTCTCAAAGCCCGATCGACAAAACTGGCGCCCAAAAAATGTTACGAACAGATAAAGTAATCTACTTCGACCAAATGACCTTACAACAGAAACAAATACCTTAATAAACCGGTTAGCTAAATGCAACAACAATACCGGACGTCACTGACTGACTGACTAACGTCACAAAATCCAAATTTTTTTTATTATTATTTATGTGATTGCAAAATTTTATTGTTAACATAAATTTGCATTTTTAAAATACAAATCAAAGGATAAAAGGTCAATCCCGAATACTCGTGAGTGCATGCAAATTAAGATAAATAATTCAAACCAAATGAAGCACCTTATGTCAAATTCAAAATGAATGAAATAAACCAACTAAGTCATTACAGTCTTCTTTCATTTTAGTTTTTACAAACGCCTCCAATAGCAATAAAATTTTAACTAACTATTTTCAAGATCACAAGCGGTAATTAACAATAGCCATATAGTTAGTTACCCCGAGTATGCAATACAAGTTGCCGTCAGCAAGTGGGAGTCGACGTTCATCGAGTCATACGTACACTTGTACTCCTATAATGTCTGCTTGTTAAATTTTCAATTGTAGCAAATTCCGGCTTCTGCACTGCAAATATACTCGGATACTTTTACTAGCCGGAAAACTTACCTGTTCTTTTTCCAGTGACCGAAATAGCAGTATAGTTTGAACCGTTTCGACCAGACGCAATCGTTGCTCATCTGTTTTTGGGAAAATCGCAGATGCACCCTCATCGTCATCGGCATCATTTTCGGGATCGTAGGTTTCGGCAAAAACGGACTTACGTCTGCCCGATTGTATGATAACAGGTTCTGAAAGCAGAATAAATAAAACGATTTCGTATTAAATTTATAAACAAATAATTTAAATGCAAACTTTAAACAAAAATTGAAAATATTCCCATAAATTGAGCCGATTGATTGTGCTTTGAGGTACTCAAACCACAAACGTGTTATGCATAATTTCAACGCCAGAATAAACAATAATTCTTTTGTGTATGTTAGGGAATAATTAGTATCACATAAAAGATTTTACAGCTAATATATCTCATTTTCAGCTCATTAGTGTTACGTGTTTTTAGTGAATCTCCTCAATCCATATTCACTAATAGCTTTGAAAACTTGGAGAAAAGGTAATGTTTAGATTTTAGCTTAGCTGGTGACTATGAAGAGATTACATTTTTCGTATATCTAAACAGGGGTCGGGAGAACCCACTGGGCTGTTAAAACTTGTTTTTTTTTAAAATTATTTTTTTAAAAATAATGTTCGATTATACCTTGTTGTAATACTTATACGTAGGTCTTTATCTGATGAAAATAAAACTGAAAATTAAACAATAAGTACGAGTAACCACATGAACTCGACAAACTTAGATAAGACATAAAATATATCATCTTTTCTTTACATTACCTTAACAAATTCAGACAACCTGTACTAATCGCGTGCAATTTCATAAATTGTTAATTTTTGAGTAGAGACAAACGTATTACTTTAAACCATGTCAACTACATTATTTTACAATTGAACGCCCCTTTTACAATAGGGTTTCTCAACTATGCGTGAAGTTACCTGCGGTTTGTTTGGTGTTTCTTCTGGTCTATACTAGCAATTTAATCATGACCAACACGCTCCAACAATGTTTGCAATTTATAAAAGTTTTTATCAAAGTTCGCGTTCGGTTGCGACAACTTTAAGGGCTCTAGCTCCGAATTTTTGGTTGCCTGAGGTAGGTAGGTAGTGGTGGACCTCGCTGTACTTGCGAGGTATTCAATTAGCGCTAGAGTGCGCTTTTTTGATACCACAAATCTCGAGGAACCAATCCATTAAATCCAGCCTGTAGCGTTCAGATACGAGATCAACTCGATGATCTTGAGTTGACCTGAGAGCTTTTTCAGGTCAGCAAATAATGGTCTACCTAAAGTGCGGTGTCTTGACCCTGCTAGGGCCGGACAACTACAGAGGAAGTGTATGAGAGTTTCTTTCTCATTTGCATCTTTGCAACTTCTGCAGAAATTGTTGTGCAGTATACCCGTGCTTATGGCCAAAACTCTGGCAATATCCTTCCGGATTCTAGATAACAACTCGGTGGTTTTCCTTTTGCTGTAGGATGGCCACATCAATCTTGACATGGCGCAATTTAGAAGACTGCTCCAACTGCGTTGTGACTTAGTATTGAAAAAGGAGAAAATTTGTTCCTAGACTGAGCCACTGTTAACCATCTCCATAGAACCGGTGTCCATAGCGACGCCCTGCTTAGCCAATACGTCATCCCTCTCATTTCCATCTACATTACTGTGCCCCGGCACCCATACTATGGTGATGTCCAGGAATTGGCTGATCGAAGCAGCGCCCACCACCAACTTTTATTTAACTTTAACATTTAACTTAGCAATCGAAAATGGAACCAGAAAATAGTGTAAAAATTTGCCAGAAGCTAATGCTGTTGTTGTTGACGTATAAGTTATTATAAGACTGAGTTACTACAGTACAACCGAACTGAACTAAACTGAATAATGGTCCTTTAAACGTGACAACGTCTCACTTTACATTAGAGGCAGTCTGTAGTTCTTTATTTAAACTGTTGGAGGCTTCAACAATGACCAAAGACCACACTATGCTGCCGCTAACAAGCATAAACGAAGTTATAGTGTAGTAGCAAACCACCCAGATTCTCTGAGTCGTACTACACTGCACATCGCAACATACTTGAGTAAGATTAAGACTTTTTTCATTGGGTTTGTATTTTAGATTTAGTGGTGAACAGTACCATTTCAGTCTTCCCTGGGTTAAGTCCAAGGCCACAGCTTGTTACCCACTCATCACGGAATGGTGCTGGCCTGATACGAGTATCACCACGTCTTCTGTGTACGCAACTACCTTCGTCACGTTTTAGTAACATTATGTTACTTATCATCAACAACAATAAGGGTGAGATAGCCCCTCTTTTGGTTGCCTTAGTCGTCCACATAAACGAACGAATTCGACGTCTGGTAGAAAGATTTTAGTCAACATATGAACTTCATAATGTTTCCGTGCAAGGTAAAGAAACGCAAATAGTAACAAGAATATTAAGTGAAACGAGCTCAAGGAAAGTCTTGCCGTTGAATATACACGTTGTGTACAAAATTTCAGGAAAATTCCGATCCGATCTCCGGTTCCGGTTTTGAGCCGATGTCATTCAGTTTTGCATCCATAAACTCTGGGCGTCCTAGTCTACGCCATCCTTCCAGCGTAGGCTTGGCCGGCCTCGCTGTCATGTTCAGGATCCTTTTTGCTCATGCCTACCGTGCTTAATTCTCTTCACAATGTCGACATCGCGGTTACGCTCGTAGATATCATCATTAAATCATCATCTTACAGGGCCAACAATTTTCTTTTTTTCTCTCTTTTCTCTTTTCTCTCGAACGTGGCTTAGATGTCAGAATGCTTTTTGCCTCAGATCCATATGTAAGTCCTGGTATCAACATTGTCTTATATACCAGCAGCTTGGATGTTATGGTTATGTTTCTGGATTTGAAGTCTTGACAGACTATAGAAGGCTTTGTTGGCTTTGAGCAACCTAGCGCGTATTTATGGTTCCATGAACTTTGTTTTGTTCTCATTTAGGTGCCATGTGCCAGATTTCGTGCCGCCTGCTCAATCTGGATGAAAGCTTCCTGTACAGCTCTTGGGTTTCTACCAACGATGTCAATATCGTCTGCGTAAGTTAGTATCTAAATGAACTTATACTAAATAAACTTATAGAGGACTGTTCCTCTCGCCTTTACGTCAGAGTCCAGTCCAATAATAAGTTAATCGCAAATTTCCAAGAAAGACAGACGAAAAAACCAAATAACAAACAGATCCACGGTCATGCGAAGTTAATACTTTTACACACATCACACGCGGGATAACAGAAATGGTCCATATGGTCGTGTAAAAATTAAATAAAACGAACAACAAAAAGTCGACAAAACGCATCACACGCTCCTCACGCGCCACACGCGGTATATCAGAAATGCCCTACGATCCTGAGCTGCTTTCGAGGTCGTGTGAAAGTTGGTTTAAAAGGACATCAAAGAAGTCGAACCAAATAGACAAACAAGGGTCAAGACAAGTTAAATAAAAGTTTTTAATAAAAAGAAGATCTTCTAAGATCTCTTTATTTTCGTTTTTAACTTTCAGTTTCTTGGCAGCCAGACAGACGCTGTCACAGACAAAAACCCATTGCGTTTGTTCGTGAACTATGAAGAATGTAAAATACACGAAACAAAAGAAATTCGTGCGTGAGTTATTTTAAGAAAATATGTAAGCGTGAAGTGAAAGATTTTGCAATGTTTAAAAATAAGCTCACTATACAGTACAAGTATTGCAAGACGCAATTACACTTAAATATATGTGTATTTGTTGATAATAGTAGCTCTATATAAAAAACACACATTCACTATAAAGTTTGAATTTTCTCCATGATCTTTCGTCAGTAATGCGATTGATTTTTATTTGCAACATCTGTTCCATTAATATAGTATATTGTACAATAGAGCATCACACCAAAATTAAAAATTTTATTTATGAATGCAGATTCGGATTTTCTCATTGAAATAAAAATGTAGATTATTCTCGTGCTTATATTGATTTGAAATAATTAAATGCGCTGAAAGAGTACCCCGGCGGGGTGCTCAATAAAACGCGATAATTCATCTTTCATGTTTTTCAAGGTTTCATGGCTTGTTTTGAATGCGCCACACGTACGATTTGGATCAAACGATTAGTGATCGACTTATTTTTATTCTAATTGATGCTACATGTTAGGTATGATGGATGCATTGCATTGAAATGAAATGAATGTATGTTTGGTGCACAATTATCAACAGTTTATCCCAAAGATAACTAAAGCGTGTTATTATATTATATAGTGGCATTTTTTAGACTGCCCCAAAGTTATAAGCATAGTTGGTCCCTTTGTACAATTGAAATCAGCTAAGCTATGCGACACAAGCTATGTTTTTGTAAATACAGCGATTTGATACGATACTTGCGTCGATTATTTTTTTTTAAATCCATTTATTTATTTTTTTTTTGATTATTATTTCTTTTGAAATTATTTATTATATTGAAATTATAAAGAACAAAAATTTGGTAAAAATGCTTCCGCCATATTTTATAAGATAAAGAAGACGAAAACTACTTAAAACTAATTAAAATACTTAAAGAAACTTAAAAACTAAATCCCTATAGTTAGCGGTTAGGGTTAAATTTCGGCCACACTCCAGTCAAGCCACCAGCATTTTCTTTTATCTGAGTGCCTCTTGTCTGCTAGGTCTTTTTCAGGCACGCTACGACTTATTATACTATACCGAACGAGTCAAGGTGGCGGTGCAACTAATTTGATTTGTTTTTATCTAACATCTTTTATAAAACAAAATCTCGCTCATATTGCATCTTACTACACAGCGGATACATATTTTTTTTTGTTCATTAATGTGAACAATGGCTTTGTTAAACTTAAATGATAATTTCCAAAAGCCGTTCTTTAAAACCTCCATAGAGTTTGTAGTATTAAATATGGTGCCAGAGACAATGCCATGTTTCTATCCGCACAACAAAAGGCACAAGATATATACAAACTGTACCAGGTTAGTTTAACACGTAGTGTTTTAACAGTACCTCCAGCTATCATTCGCAGCCCCATTCAGCAACAAGGCATGCGGAATTCTTTTGTCAATGGCCCTTCTAGCAACATGGTATATTATAGGAAAGTTTCATGAATCTGACAAGTGGCCCAGTTCGTCCAGATACAGAAATGTCTCAGGTGGTATGAATCTACTCTCAAATGTATTTTTAAAGTACCCAGGATTAGGATAAAATGCTCCCGAGATTAAGTCATTTTTAATAGAGGCTGACTAGATAGAGCGAAATGATTCCTAGTAAGGTTAATCATAACATTGTCAATTCTTGACACTCCGGAAGCATTCAGGAGTTTTTTGTTTCACACATAATGCCTGTACTCAGAATGTTCGCTTCTGTACATATGCATATATGCTCGAATGCATTTCCTCTCAAAGGCACAAAGTTTTTCCATATGTGATGGACTGATGTTCCACCATATTGGGCACGCGTACGTAATAATTGGTCGAATGAATGCCTGGTAGTAAAAAGTCTTCACGTTAGTCCTCAGGTATCTTGAAAAGAAAAGCTTCTTGAGCGACATAAATGCCGGCCTTGCTTTTTCCAAAGCGATATTTACATGTTCATTGTAGTAAATAAATGTGTCAAGATGAACACCCAAATAGCGCACGACATTCTTCGATGGGACCTGAACACCATTTGCACCGATTATCCGAAGATAAACTCTACGATGGTTTGAATCATAATAAAAAAGTTGGTGGACTCTTCATAGATATTACCAAAGCATTTGATACGGTCAATCATGAAATTTTACTCGACAAACTATGGAATATTGGTATTAAAGCTGTAGTTTTCGGTTGGTTTAAATGATATTTATGTCTTAGAACTCAATCAGTAAAAGTGAACGAAGTTTATAGTGATTCTTTGCTCATCACTGTTGGTGTGCTTCAAGGTTCGCTTCTTGGGCCAAATCTTTTTTTAGTATATGTAAATTCCCTGTTTGGTACTAATCTTAGAGGTAGTCCCGTGGCCTTTGCCGATGGCACTACATATGTGTATTGTGCTAATAATTGACCGGATATTAGAGAAAATATACAAAGTGATATCAGATTAGAAGGTGGTTAAATCTGCACTGTATGATTCTGAGTTCTAAAACACGATTAATGACGTTTCAACCGAAATATACAGGAGATAATAGCTCGGATTTTAATATTTCTAGCCATTCTCTAAATTGTGTATGTAGTGGACAAGTGTAACAGTAGTTGCTTCGTTATTGAAAAAGTTTCGAACTTTAAGTATTTGGGAGTTATATTCGACAGTAAACTGAATATGAATATGATACTAGCTGCTCCCGGACGCTTCGTTACCCGTACACATGAACCGCCTGGAGGTGTACTATATGTAAGTTTCCATAAATAACAACCGCACAAAATTTAATTTTTATTTATATATATAGATAATAGCTTCGACCAAAACCTCGACCTCTAACAAGTACTGTTGTTTAACAAAATATTAAATAAATAAATAAAGTAAAACTAATGAAAGTTTCTCATTCTTACCCACTAAAAGAGATCCAGATATTTGCGAGGTAGTCATATTATCCAATTATGTGTAAACGAATTAATAAATGAATGTATTATACTGAGACCATTCAATTTGTTTGTAAGTAATTTTTAGTTTCAGAGCAATTCTACTACAACGCGACACGAGCACAATTGTTTCAAATAATTGCAATAGAAAAAAACACGGGACACACGAGTATGCCAACAACTACCGAAGTTAGTAAGCATATAGTAAACATCGAGTGCCCCTCTATGCAACCCAATGATCATATATTTCAGCAAAGAATGCTATTTTACAATAGGGGATTAAATGGGAAAGCGAAAAAGCTAGTAACATAGTAACATCCCCTACTGTGTGGGTAACTAATTTTAAAAGGGCGCTATTACACATACCTAAACGACATCGCGCTCCAACTTTGCAAGAAAAATTAAATGAACATCAGGCTGAACAATGCGCATTTGTAAGAACAACAAACACATGAACTGAAGGTTAGGTGTGGGCGGTTAAGTACGAAAGCGCCCCAAGCAACATATTGTGCATACGAAGGTAATTTTTCTTAATTTAGAGACAAGCTGGCATACTTGAAGACTGAATATAAAAAAGGGGGCTTCACTGATGATGTCTTTGTGGGCTGGTCAAGAGGATGAGAATTGATTTAAACAAACAAACATTTTTGTAATAAGTTTTTTTTTTAAATATTATTTAGATTTGTTTCATCAACCATACTAGTTCAATTTTGAAGTCTTCGAGAAGAGAATCAATTTGATGGTGGGATATGCATAGATAAGTTGATTCTAATTTCGGAGCATCAGTTAGCAACATCGCGAAGTCCTTTTACGGGACCCCGTTTTAGTCACAATCAATGAAAACGAATTAGGTAAGAGTTGTGTTATGACTTTTATGCGATGCTTTGAAAAGTAGCATGCATTTAATTTCACACAAAGTATTCCAAGAGGAATGTGCATTTTGAAATAACGAATTTATAAGTGCGGACTAGTTTATAATCTTACATTGCATCAAAGTGGTCAAGACTTGCTTAAGTTTTCTTTGGCTTACTTCGTTTATATATTAGTACTGCCTAAGGACAATAACCCAAAAATCATATTCCTATTCTATTACAAATTTTACATTATTTAATTGATGCGGTGGAGGTAGTTTAACTTTAAACAAATGCTTTTCAAAAACTTTGAATTTATTGAGGGCTTTTTTAGCTTTGATACACGACAAAACGTCAAAGCATTGCGTTCATTTAATGAGTAATATTACCACAATTACTAATGAATATTATTGCACAATAAACACAGAAAGAAAACCCCTGTCTTTTTTCAAAATGAGTGTCAACAACGATATAGGGCCAATATTTTATCCAATACAAAATGATTTCGAGTTTCTGACCGATTTAAAAGCCAATATGGTTACAAATTTGCATCACACATAGAAGACGAAAGTTCACAAATAACATTCAAGGATCGCAGATGACGGTAAAAACAATCTTAACTTTCCTTTGAAACGAAAGGTTCACAAACCTAAAATATAAAAAAAAACTCATATATATATATATATATATATATATAACTATTATATTTGTTTTTTTTGCATTCAAAGCTATGACTTATAAACATTATTTATCAATATTTAAATTATGTTAGAAATTTGAATAATTCAAAATAAGCCGGTTTCCTTTTTTAATATTAGATTAACAAATAGAGAACAAAATGTTACGGTCACGCACAATAAGATACAATTATGCATTCACTTATTAATTATTATCACACGAACAAGCGTAAGCGGTAATGTAACAGATTTCTCAAAAAATAAGAAGTGAAATCAATTATTCTGCTTTACTATTTTATATTAACAAAATTGTATTACTGAACAATATAGTCATAAATGTCAAAACAAAATTTCAAATTATATTATAAATACTAAGCAACACTTTCTATTACTAAATAACAATTTTAGCAGCACGTAAAAAGGCGCTAACCGTGGGAGTACTTATAGAGGCACCTCTTATCCGCCGAGCAATAAAACGTCGACTAATATTTATCATCGTGTCACGCAATTGACAAGT
Source organism: Nephrocerus scutellatus (assembly GCA_947095585.1). Taxonomy (NCBI): domain Eukaryota; kingdom Metazoa; phylum Arthropoda; class Insecta; order Diptera; family Pipunculidae; genus Nephrocerus; species Nephrocerus scutellatus. The sequence continues at coordinate 101,620,160 of OX352762.1, read as the reverse complement.
AGTGGCAACTTTAGCAGGCCCCAAGCCAAGTGGTAACCTCAAAATAATGGCAAAATGATGATACCCAGAGCATCCTTGATATGTGCTCATCTTAACATCGCCAGATATGTCCAAGATGCGTATGGCATAGATGTGTCACCATACGAACATAGTGAAGTGATACATATTAGCATCAACGAAGAAAAATACAGTGGATTTTGTTACTAAAGAAGTTTTTTATTATTTTCCCAAATTTATCCCTAAATGCTCGTGAGTTATATGCAAAAACTATATATCGAAAAACATAAAACGAAGTGTGTTTTTTGATTAGCTGCCGAGTAATAATTGTATTTCTGTATGGGAAATATAATATCGTATGATGAATGTGAACAAGAACCTTTCATTAAACTTCAGGACACACAATTTATTGAAAGAAGTTATTGTGCACAACAACTAAAGTTAAAAGATCTTTCATTTTGCAAAGTTTTTTTTTTTTATTGCCCCACAGTACGCCAGTCAAGTAGTTACCACGCTATAAATAACTCTCAGCAAAGCCTCTAATTCCACAGGATATTTCATAAATGGGACCATGTAAACTGTTATATAAACAGAAATAGAGAAACAGAAAGCGAGAAAGAGAGAGAGAAGGATGCAGGAAGACCACAATATATGATGAGTCGAGTCGATATAATGTAAAAATGCTTTCCCCGTAGGGTTACGCATCCGTATGCTACTGGCATTAAGGTATTCATAATAAAAGCTTATCATTTCCAAGGGGATGAGTATACAAGTATCTACGCTATGGTAATCGTCGGCCGGCGAAAAAGCATATTTAACGTTGGTGCATTTTAGTTTTCTCGTTTATATAAGCACATGATCATATAAAGCAAAACCCACATCCCGATTGCCTTAACGGCAAGGAAATCGGAATGTTTGCCGTGTTTTTAAATCAATTAACAAGTGAGGCGAAGAGAAAAGATTTCCTTTGAATTATATAAGAGGCATGTATTTGTACTCTGCTTAATGTACCGTTAAAATGGATGCATATTCATCTCTTTGTATCCCTAATTTGTTTCCTGCCTGTTTCTTTGTTTCTACAGAAAATTGAATTAGTATACATACGAATAACGACCGAGTGTGTATTTTCAAAAGGGTTCTCGGCCAATTTTATTTTTTTTACCTTAAAAAATCAATGCAATTCTTTTTAAAAAAAACAATTTCTTTAATTTGCCACTACATCATTTTGTAGCCAGCCAGAGGTATTGTGTAGCATAACAAACTAAAGCACAGTATAGTAGAAGTAGTATGACTGACAAATTGTCATAACAAAATAGCGATGTCAGTCCTTTGATAACGGTTGCGAGTTTTTTAAATTCTCTATATTAACTTCACTTGCCCGTGGGTCGTCGGTCGGTCGTCGGTCGGTCGTCGGTCGGTCGTCGGTCGGTCGTCGGTCGGTCGTCGGTCGGTCGTCGGTCGTCGGTCGGTTGTCGGTCGGTCGTCGGTCGGTCGTCGGTCGGTCGTCTGTCGTGGATTCTTGCGATCAATTTTTAACCCACTTCCCATGGCCCGATTTTATTGAAAATTTGCACACATGCGTATTTCCGGAGACAACACTTTCTATTAAATTTTGAGGCCCCTCGGGTTGCGGGGTCGGGGGGCTCCCAAACAAAAATTTTAAAAAATTTACCCGATTTTCTTCAAATTGTACACACATGTGTATACCCAATAAACAATACTAAATTTGGTAGTGATCGGGTCCCGGGTTCGGCCGCAAGGCCCTTATACATTTTTTAAATATCTGTACTGGCATCAGATATTCGTCGCCCTTTATGGACTGTGTGCGGTGAGTGCTGCGCAGTCGGCTGCGCTGCATGGTTTTGGTGGTGGTGGAGAGAGAGAGAGAGAAATCTTAGCGCACGCACAAATGAACCCAGCAAATGAAACGAGACATACATGTTTTATGCTTACTTCAACTTACATTTTTATTATATACTGAATTGTATTTTTATTGATGTCGTTTTTTTTGTTGTCGATATCAACTTACAGATAGAACAACAAGTTTTCACAATATTCTGTCATTTGGCGTTTTCATAAATTAGTTCAGAGCAGTCAAAGAGTTCTCAAGATAAATGTTCGTGTTTCTTATTTGCTCAGAGTATGAGCGTGCTCTAAGTGCTCAGAATAAAATGATCTGAGCTTTTTCAATTTTAACATCTGATGTCAAATGTTTGTTTCGATGATTTTCTTCTACAATAAAAAAAAAAATGGCCCAGGATCGAGGGGCTCCCATATCAATTTCTGCGATTAGAGAATTTAGATGAAAAATTTTAATTTTTATGGGTTGTTTTTTTATACTCATACTCATAAAAACTGGACAGGTAGTCTGATTTCTTATAACACAACAGCGGAGTGTCAAAAGTTAAATTCTTCAGATGGCGAAATTCGGTTTATACCTAGTAGGCCTTTTTTATAAGTCCACTATCAATAAACCAAAGCAGATATGGGACGACAAAAAAGATAACATAAGACTGCAAAAAGGCATTCTATATGCTATGTTCAACAATTAATGAGTACACAGTTTATACATTTTTATATTAGTATATGAAAATGTATATATATATATGTGTATATATTGTTACGAAATTTAGGCTTTCGAGTTCGCAAACGATTTTGCATATAAAACACAACGCAAGTTCACTATGTATACTGGGGATAACTTTAAATATACACAAAAAAACACTTGAAAGTCCGGCGAGTTTTAATAAATTTATATGGGTGCCCCTCGGCCTTGGGGTCAGATCACATAAAAGCCCCTTGACCCCAGGACCCGATCACAACAAAAATTTTCCAAAAAGTGTTGTCTATCTGAGATACACATGTGTATGAAATTTGAAGAAAATCGGGTACATTTTTTAAAAAAAATTTATGGGGCATCCATCCCGATGACAATACTTTTTGTAAAAATTTGGAAGTGATCCAAGGGCCGAGGGGCTCCCATAAATATTTTTTTATATTAACCCGATTTTCTTGAAATTTTGTACACATGTGTTTCTCCAATGACAAGACATTCTGTAAAAATGTTGGATGTGATCGGATCCCAGGGTATAGGTGCCCCCATACATTTTTTTTAAAAAGTCCAACGTGTCGTCAATAGACAAAATTGTTACATTTGGTCAAGAGAACAACCCGAAGCGCCATTCACAAAATGACATTAATCCAAAAAAAATTGACTGTTTGGTGCGAGTTTCATGCGCATACTTCTTCTTCAATGATGGCAACACAGTCAAAGTCAATTGAAATCGGTACCCAACCATGTTGACTGACCAATTTTGGAGTAAATTGTTACACAGCTGCTGGCCAAAAAATTTTGTTATTGAAATCAAAGTTCGGTGACCGTGTTATCTCCAGAAACGAACTTTGGAATGTGGATATTTTTTGGGACTATGTCAAGTCTACGGTCTATGACAATAAGCAAGGACTTTAGACGACCTCAGGATAAACATTAAACGCGAAATTGCCGGCATATTACCAGATTTATGTATAAAAGTAATCAGCAATTGATTACAGCACATTAACTCGTGCAGGGAGTTTCTGTGGAGGACATTTGAATCATATTGTGTTCCATTATTGATGACATCGATGGTACCCACTAAAACCCAAAATTACGTTTTTTTTAAACACAAGCTGTATTACATAAGAAACAAAATGTGAAATAAACAAACCAACAAACCGCGATGGCCACAGGAAAAGACAAGTTAAGTAAAAGTTCTTAAAAAACCCCCAAACCTAAACTCACCTTCATCTTGCGACATAACACTCTCATCGGGCGATGCCAGTTCATTTTTCTCCAGTGCTATTGACCTTCGGCTTTCTTGTAGTTTGCTAAAAAATTCAACAGCAAAATCAACAACATCGCCAGGCTGTTCTAGCAAGTATGCAATGGAGAATTCTAGAAGGACTTCCCTAAGGGAGTCGGGAACTTGAATCCGTGGCTTTTGATCAGTCGGCATTTTGTGAATAATTCTGCAAAGATGCAAAGAAAACAAAAAAAAATTAATCTTAATTAATGAAATATATTAAACTTGTCAAAGAGTTTGCAGTAACACATAAGAGTTAAAAGGAATTCATTTTACGAGGACTCTGCTCGACCTCGTATTATGGCATTCATTTCCTTTAATGAAATTGTGTCTTGTAATAAAAAATCAAGTTCTCTTCATCCATGTTATTATTCGCTTGGCTTTATATATAATTGTTTATTAACATTATATATTCTTTTTATGTATTACAGAAACATTAAAGTCATATAAACTTTAATATTAATTATGGTGGATGGGTTTGTCCTGAAGTACAGAAAGAAATATGACAAAGCAAATACAATACTCCTGATTACGTAAGCGTGTATCCGTTTTATAAAATTTTGTTACACTCAAAGATGTATAATATCCATTCACATTTGTTATTCTTGTTAATCAACTAATATCTTTAATATATGAAAATGAAACTTTGTCTGTATGTCTGGATGTCTGTTCACGTTTAGGTCGAAGATCGTTCATCCCATATAGCTGAAACTATCGCATGTAGTGGGGACGGTTTGGGTGGATGTTTGTAGGGGGGTTAGTGTGGTAATAGTGTTGGGGGTATAAACGTGGTGGGTGGCTAGGTATTATTTGTATAAGATTGACTCGAAGACCGTTCATTTGATTAATAGTGCTTATATACAGGGTGTATCCGTTAAGGTGGCAAATACTTAAAGGAAATTTATGAATTCGGTCAACAGGAGTAGTGTGAAAATTAAAAGCTTTTAAAATGAACGAAAACGTACTTTTGACCTTACATATGACTTCACACCTAGTAATTCTTGAACGCTTCCAACTATAAGAATAATATTTTTAAAATTATTTAAGCCATACTGATATGAAGGTCGTTAAAAAAAATTATATTTACCAACACGATTATTTCGAGAAATGCTTTTGGGAAAAAATTAGGACTTTCTTGGCAAGTCCGTTTGAAGCAGATTATGCACTGAAGTGAAGTAGTAAGAGTACATCCGTTCCACGTGTTATTTTGTTGCACTGTTTCTACAGGAACACTGAGACGGCATGCAACTCTTCTTAAACATAATAGTAGTAGCACAACCCGCACTATCTCGCTCTTTTTGACTGGATGTACAAATATTGCCGGGCAACTTGTATATACAGCGTGACTGACTGACATGACAAACAAACAAACAAACAAACAAACAAACAAACAAACAAACAAAGAAAGAAACAAACAAACAAACAAACAAACAAACAAACAAACAAACAAACAAACAAACAAACAAACAAACAAACAAACAAACAAACAAACAAACAAACAAACAAACAAACAAACAAACAAACAAACAAACAAACAAACAACCAAACAACCAAACAAACAAACAAACAAACATACAAACAAACAAACAAACAAACAAACAAACAAACAAACAAACAAACAAACAAACAAACAAACAAACAAACAAACAAACAAACAAACAAACAAACAAACACATTCATTTTGAAAAAAAGTTCTTTGCCCTGATTATTAGCTACGCCCTTTGAGCTCGCATTAGCGGAATCACCAGCGCCAATAATTTAAAAATGTTGTTTATGTTAAATTTTGTCATTAAAGCAGCGCAATTCAGGCATGAGTGAATTAAGCTCGGTAGGCTCCGGTGAGCAGGACACCTAGCTCGCATGAGCGAAGAGGATCCTGCTTGGAAAGTGCTTTCCGGTAAGATTTATTGAACACGACAGCGAGGCTGGCCAAGCCTACGCTGGAAGGATGGCGTAGACCAGGACGCCCAGAGTTTAGGGATGCAAAACTAGATGACTTCGGCTCAAAATCGGTACCGGTGGAGAGACTTTTTGCGGGAGGCCAGGACCGGTTGTAGAGCCAAATACGATGAGTTCAGGCATGAAGGATGCCTGTGCATAGACATCTCCTCTGCTCCGTCTTTAATTTCTTCACGCACACATGCCTTGCAGTACAAGGGTGCAAATCTTTTGATCGTTTGTACATTAAATTAAAAAAAAATGGAAAAATGTGAGCATCGAAAGATATGCCGGTGAAGCATCAGTCAAACGCACTGTATATCTATACTAATATTATAAAGAGGTAATGTTAGTTTGTGTGTAGGAGGTAATCTTTGAAACTACTGGACCGTTTTCAAAAATTTTGTCACCAATATTTAGAATGAACTTTCAGGGTGAACATAGGCTATATATATATAGGCCGTTTAAATAAAAGGGCCTTTCGTGGCGACCAATTATGTAACTAAGCTGAAACTTTCAAAGAATATGCGTCTTAACAAAATCTTGGTAAACAACATAGTGCGAATAGGTAGCGATCGAGGTGGCGCTTTGCTTGTTTAGGCAATAGTAAGTACACCCATGGTAGTGACAACAAGGCGTTTGTGCGGGTGGCGAAGCGCCCGGGAGAAGCTAGTGTGTATATAAAAGGGCTAATCTTCGATTCTTTTTTCATTGCTATTGATAGAATTAAGAAATTAGAGCGTAGCTAAGTGTAGTTTGTTGAGTGACCTAGTTAGAATTGAGTGTGAGTGGTGACATTAAAAAATTTAAGATTATTTACTATTATTCAATATCACCGTTTGTTTCGATATGTGGTATAACTGTTCATTATTTAAATAAATTTTATTTAAAGTTTGCACACATGCGTATCTCCGTTTAGAGAATTTATATGAAAAATGCTGCTAATTTTTATGGGTTGGTTTTTCAAAATGTTTGGTTACTAGAAAAAGAAAGAACCTATTAAATATTACTATCAGCTATATGCCATATATATGACTATGTGCTAAGGACGAGCATATATCAGATTGAATAATAAAGCAACAGCCTTCATTGTTGACGCCAGAGCGCCCACTAAAGAGGTGACTAGCAAAGTTTCGTGTACCTATAGCATTTCATAAATACTTTACACGGTAAAACACATAATAAAGGCTATTGATGGTTTCTTCGGTCGGTTTTTTTTTTGTGTTGTCATATATCCTCAGATTATTTTGTATAATAAAACCTGATATATAAGATAGAAAGAAAAAAAGTGACAGATTAACAGAACATGTGACATGTCCTCCTAAAAGTAATTACTAAAATTCCAATTCTAATTTATCAATACGTTTTGTCATGCGGTATAATAAATAAATTATGAAAATATGTATATCGATAAATGGTTTAAACCTGCAATAAATTTTCTAAATTCTCTATATTAAGTTCGCGTCCGGAAGTGTTCGTGGGTATGTCGACAAAGCTTGTGATCGATTCTAAAAATAATATCTGGCGCGACGGACCATTACGGTCTACTCCTTCTCGATCCATTTTAATACTCTTCCCAAGACCCCATGTGTATCTGCGATAACAACATTTGCTGTAAAAAAATGGAAGTGATCGGGGCCCAGGGTCGAAGGGCTCCCATAAAAATTTCATCAAAAGTAACCCGATATATCTCCGGTGACAACGCTTTGAAAGTGAGGGGCTCCCATAGAAATTTCTTCAAAATTGACTTGATTTTATCCAAACTTTGATTAGACAATTTACATGAACAATTCAATTTAACTTAATTTAATTTTTATGTGATGTTTTCTTTTTAACCAGCTCAATGCAACGGCATTGTGAGATTGTGACCCACAACTATTGGTGGTTACCCACAAACAAAATGAGCAATGAAATGTAGCAATGAGCGTAAAATATTTTCATTTTTTTTAACTTTGCATTAAAAATCAGAACAACCCAACAGCTGACAAGCGTTATTTGTCTTTTAACAGTCTATCATCGTTTGTGTGTACGAATAGCACATTAAATCATTAAATAATCAAGATAGCCAAACACTATTTATGACTGTAGGTATATAGTAATCCGTACTTATCGTTAAATATACGGGGTTAGTTGTTAACATAGAGAATATCCCACTACAGGCACCCGTTATAATATAGAAATACTGAATAACAATATAAGATATTCACAGTATGTAATCACATAATCACATAGAATAAGAATAATGTAAATGCGATCCAACTTCATATCTTGTTTACCAATTTCACAACATGATGAAATCATCTTGTTTACTACTTTAACATTCAAGGCCAATCTTATATCACAATACGAATTTTGTCAACATGTTTACCATCTTCAATTCAAGGCCAATCAATGATCAAAACGCCAGATGGTCAATTACGACGAATTTAGATATCTATTCAAAACATGCTAGAACATGAAAACAACCTTATCTCAAATCAGATCTAAGACAATAACATGTTTACGTCCTCAAAGACGAAAACAAGTTCAAAGTCCAAAACTATTTCACAACACAAGTTGGATCACATAACAAAATAAGTATATAGAAATAAGTATAAAAGCAGAAGCATTCAGTATTCATAATTCATTAAGTATCCAACATTCATTCAGTATTGTTTAACGGATTGTATTATTAACACTTCCATTCTACAAATTTATACACAGTGATACAGGATATAGAATCATTCAATAAAGATATTGTCTTAAATAATTTTCTTGTGACTTGTAATATTATTTTAATAAAGAAAGATCTTTTTTAAAATTTACTAAGTTACATTGAAAACATAATTGGCGCAGTCGGTAGGATAGTGCTAGTCAACTAAGACTTATTTTTTTTAAAAAATTTAAAGCACTCCACAACAACAAAAGTGAAAAAATAAAATTTCTACAGCAGAAGTGCAGAAATTTTACAAATATTTTTACGAAAAATTATTGCATTATTCGCAATAATAGTGAACAAAATTTCTACAGCAGAAGTGCAGAAATTTCACAAAATTCTACGAAAATTATTGCATTATTCGCAATAATAGTGAACAAAATTTCTACGAAAATAATTGCATTATTTGCAATAATAGTGAAAAAAAAATTCTACAGCAGAAGTGCAGAAATTTTACAAATATTTTTACAAAAATAATTACATTATACACAAAAATAAGTGAACCATTTTTATAAACATTTTTACAAAAATAATTACATCATTTACAAAAATAAGTGAACCATTTTTACAACAAAAATAATCGCATTATTCACAAAATTAAGTGAAAAATTTTACGAACATTTTCTACAAAATAAAGAACATTAACAAAATAAACTATTGGTCAAATCAACATAAAGAAGACGAATCAAAGACAATTATCCGCAGCATCATTAGAAGACAAATAAAAGACGATTATTCACAATATCAATAGAAGACAAATTAAAGACGATTCAACATAATAAATTAACAAAGAACATCAATCAATATTTATCATCAAATTGCTGATCTGAAAATTAAATCAAGGTGAAATCATAGACATTTTTACTATTAAAAAATATATACACAATTTAAATAATTTTTAACAAATAAAATCTACAATTTTTATTATATATATAAAATATAAGGTTACTTTATTTTTTTTTATTATTACAAAAAAATATTTAATAAAATCAAAATGGAAAATCAAGTAAATAATTTAATGCAAGATAATTTAATGCAAGAAAATAATATTATCTTAGAAAATAAAATAATCCTAAATCCTATTAAATACCTAAACGCCCTTCCTTACTTTGACGGAAATTCGGACAACTTATTAACATTCACTAATTTAGTAGACAGAATAAATCCCCTATTAATAACTTACGATGACCTTTCTCAATATTTATTTTCGGACATAATAAGAAGCAAACTTATCAGAAAAGCTAGAGAAGTAATAGAAATTAATACCCAAGCCATTGCTTGGAATGATATCAAAATCGTTTTACAAAATAACTTTGCCGAAAGACGTAGTGTAGAACAACTTTTCGACGAATTGAGAGGTGTTACTTTCAAAAACAATGTTTTAGGTTTTTTCAACGAAATAAAAGATAAACTACGAAAATTAAATAACAAAACTTTATTAGTAACTGGCCCTGGTAAAATAGCGAACGAATGTTCATTAAATAACATACGTACTGCACTTGATATATTTAAAAATAAAATACCTGAACCAATGAAAACAATTCTAATTTGTAGAAATCCTGAGAATTTAGAATCAGCAATTGATATACTTAGTCAAACAGGCTACGCAGATCAATCAAATCCAGAACCATTCTATAATCACAATAATAATAGGAAAGTACGTTATAATAATAATTACAATAAAAATAATAATTTTTCTCCAAATAAACAAGAATATGGAAATAAATACCAACAAAACCCAAACAGAAATGAACATCTTAACAATTATAGAAATGATAGCTATAATAATTATAGATCCGACCAATATCAGAATAGGAACAGGCAGTTCAACAATTATAAAAATGATAGCTATAATAATTATAGATCCGATCAATATCAGAATAAGAAAAGACAGTTCAATAATTATAGAAATAATAGTTATAATAATTATAGACAACCAAATTATCATCAATTCACAAGTGACATTCCAAATAATTTGCCTGATATCCAACAAAATCAAACTGTCGAACCTATGGACATAAATAAATGCGAAACAAGCGAAAATTTTCACTTACAAGCCTCGGAGGAGATTTACCATATGTAAAAATCAAATCTAATAAAAATCCATTAAAATTTATTATCGATACTGGAGCAACAAACTCTATTATAAATCCAGGTCTTTGTAATCCTAAATGGAAAGTACCAATTAATAAAATTCAAATTAAAACACTACAACATAATATAAACGTAACTGAAAGAGTATCAGTTCCCCTTTTTAAAGAATTTGGTGATCTCAAGCAAAAAATTGACTTTTTAGTCTGCGCGTTCCATGACAAATACGACGGTATTATTGGAAACGACATACTAAAACGATTTAACGCTAAAATAGATTATAAACATAATCTATTAGAAATCAATGGACAAACTATACAAATGTTGTTTGAAAGATCAAACAAACATACTGTACAGTTATTGGTGAATCAACAAGAAGGATTAGTTTACCTCAAGAAGCAGAAGTTCTTGAAAAACGAAATAATTTTTGATGAAGGAATTTACAATGTTGAAAATCATAAGATTGAAGTTCAAACGAATGTAAAATGCCAAGGTCCATTTGAAATAAATCCAAACGAAATTGAAGAAGTTAATATAAAAAATTTCTCTATAATAGAAGAATATAATAATAAATTATTAACGGAACAAATACGAACTCAACATCTCAACGCAGAAGAGAAACAAAAATTATTGAAAATAATAAACCAATATTCAAACATTTTTTATCAAGAAAATTCAAATCTCTCTTTTACAAATGCAATTAAACATGAAATACGTACTACTGATAATGTACCAATAAACGCGAAGTCATACAGATATCCTTACATACATAAAGATGAAGTCAAAACCCAGATTCAAGAACTCCTCAAAAATAATATTATAAGGCCGAGCCATTCGCCTTATTCAGCCCCTGTGTGGATTGTACCGAAAAAGGTCGACGCCAGTGGAAAACAAAAGTGGAGGCTTGTCATAGACTATCGTAAACTAAATGAAGTTACAATAGACGACAAGTACCCTCTACCAAATATTGATGATATATTAGATAAACTGGGCAGATGCCAGTATTTCACAACCCTTGATTTAGCTAAGGGATTTCATCAAATAGAAATTGAGGAAAAAGATATTTATAAAACAGCCTTTAGCGTAGAAGGAGGACATTATGAATTCTTAAGAATGCCATTTGGACTGAAGACAGCCCCAGCGACATTTCAAAGACTTATGAACAATATCTTAAAGGATTATATCAATAAGATTTGTTTAGTCTATCTGGACGACATTATCATCTTCTCTACTTCAATACAAGAGCATATACATTCAATCAATTTAATATTTAATTGCTTAAGGAAAGCAAATCTAAAAATTCAATTAGATAAATCAGAATTTAAAAGAAGCATTCTAACGTTAATCGCTGCTATTGGACCAATAAATAAATTAATTGTAGATAACGAGCTAGGATTTAAAGCTCTTCCACTTAAAGAATTTTTACAAAACGAAAACATAGAAATTCATTATACCTCAAATTATAACCACACATCCAATTCAGATGTAGAAAGACTACATAACACAATCAATGAACACATTAGATTATTAAGGCATGATCCAAACACAAATAATAATACTGTTGAGGAAAAGATATTAAAAATTATAAATTATTATAACAATACCATACATTCAACTACTGATAAAAAACCAATCGATTTTAAAAATGGAAAAATACATAACAACGAATATGATTCTATTAAAGATAAAATAATCAAGAAAAAACAAACTTCCATAAATAAATTAAATAAAGAAAGAGAAGATTTAGAAATACAACCAGGAACTACTTTCATTAAAGAAACACGCGGTGGAAAAAATCACACGAAATTCAGAAAACTTGATGCAGAAAAAATAGACGAAAATCATATAATCGATAAACGAAATAATTTAAAATATTATAAATCACACATCAAACGGAAAAAGAAATATCAAAACTACAATTCACCAACAATTAAAACAAAAGGAAAAACACATAAAAGTAACTCATAAACTAAATAAAAAGGACATTACTAAGATAGAAAAAGAAATAAATTACATAGAACATATTTATCAAATTAATTATGACATCAATCTTTTCCGACATCACATAGACGACATAGAACAAATTATTCTAACAAGCAAACTTGGTATACTTACAAGAAATATTTTAACAGAAAAGGAACTAAAACTAGCTAAAAATATCCAAGGACTTAAAGACACAAAAATAGCCGTAATATTCGAATATGAACTTATTATAATAATCCTCTTAATACCCGAATATTCTAACTCCTCATATTCCACTATTATCATTGAACCAATGCCAAACAAAAACAATAAAACCATATCATTAAACGAAAGCACCTTTATAATAGATCAAAATAATAATATATATGATAAAAATGTAAAAGATAAGTTAGAGAAAAACTTAAAAAACAACTGTACTACAAATATTATTAAATTTGAAAAAGCCTATTGCAAAATGAAAAATTTTACAGAGGAAGAAATTAAAGAAATAATCCCATGAATTGTAGTAACGAAAAATATTTCTAAAATAATTCTAAAATCAAACATAACTGTAATCAATTAAAAATAGATATATATGGAAGCAAAATAATTAAATTCGAAAACTGTAATATAGAAATCGAAAATAAAACATATATAAATTCATATTTTAAAATAAAAGATGATATCATTCTTCCATACTTTATATCAGAAGTAATAGAAAATAAAAGTATCGAAATAATCAAATTAGAAGATTTTCATATCGAAAAAATAGAAAACAATAGAAAACATATTGAAGAAATTACTATAAAAACTAAAGAACAAACCTATTTTCATACATCTTATATATCCATAATTTTCATACTAATAATCATATTATCAATTTATAAACTTTTAAAATATAAGAAAATATCAATATGTAAAGCTACTACTTCGTCGGAGCCTCAGGCTAGCGGTGGGGGTGTTAACATAGAGAATATCCCACTACAGGCACCCGTTATAATATAGAAATACTGAATAACAATATAAGATATTCACAGTATGTAATCACATAATCACATAGAATAAGAATAATGTAAATGCGATCCAACTTCATATCTTGTTTACCAATTTCACAACATGATGAAATCATCTTGTTTACTACTTTAACATTCAAGGCCAATCTTATATCACAATACGAATTTTGTCAACATGTTTACCATCTTCAATTCAAGGCCAATCAATGATCAAAACGCCAGATGGTCAATTACGACGAATTTAGATATCTATTCAAAACATGCTAGAACATGAAAACAACCTTATCTCAAATCAGATCTAAGACAATAACATGTTTACGTCCTCAAAGACGAAAACAAGTTCAAAGTCCAAAACTATTTCACAACACAAGTTGGATCACATAACAAAATAAGTATATAGAAATAAGTATAAAAGCAGAAGCATTCAGTATTCATAATTCATTAAGTATCCAACATTCATTCAGTATTGTTTAACGGATTGTATTATTAACACTTCCATTCTACAAATTTATACACAGTGATACAGGATATAGAATCATTCAATAAAGATATTGTCTTAAATAATTTTCTTGTGACTTGTAATATTATTTTAATAAAGAAAGATCTTTTTTAAAATTTACTAAGTTACATTGAAAACATAATTGTTAGTCTCTTAATAAACTATGCAATTTGTTCTACTATATAATTGCACAGTGGGTGCTTCCGTGTCTTGCCTTTAAAAGAACTTTATTTTGACAATAAGCCCGGACGAAGACGTTGATACATAAGTTCAACATCAGTAGTTAATGAAGTAGTTACGTCAGCAAGTCAGTAAGTAAGTTGCATTGCACTGCGTGGCGTCGGTAAACTATGAAAATAACCTAACAGGGAGCTTGGTTAAAATATAGGTGCACTCTATGTATTCATAAGATATGTAAATAGTATAAACATTGTTAAAACACTACGTGTTAAACTAACCTGGCACAGTTTGTATAGATCTTGTGCCTTTTGTTGTGCGGATAGAAACATGACATTGTCTCTGGCACCTTATTTAATAATACAGACTCTATGGAGGTTTTATGGAACGGCTTTTGGAAATTATCATTTTAGTTTAACAAAGCCATTGTTCACTTTAATGAACAAAAAACTGATGTATCCGCTGTGTAGTAAGATGCAATATGAACGAGATTTTGTTTTATAAAAGATTTTAGATAAAAACAAATCAAATTAGTTGCACCGCCACCTTGACTCATTTGGTATTGTATAATAAGCGACATGATTTAGCTTTATATTGTAGATTGACTCTAAGCGTGTATGTGGTACATCAAATAGGAATGATGGGGTCCCTAGTTTGCATTATTTAATTTATTATCAATTGCCTTTAATGAAAATATTTCTCAATTTTTATTTAAAAGTTTGAGAATCCCTTAAACAAAATTTTGAGAATCATATAAAGTTTGAGAATCACTTAATGAAAATCTTGAGATTTATTAAAAGATTTGCTGTCATTATGGCTTATGTCTCCGTTAAATGTTTGTGAATTAGGATAATTATATTTCATCATATTTTTAAAAACAATGCTTCGTGCGTGTGTGAGTAAGTGAGTAAGTAAGTCAAATAGATATAGATATTAAATAAATAGATGTGTGTTGAAGCGTGTGGTGACACGTGTGGCACGTGTGATTCGTGTGAAAGTTATTTTCCCAATTTCTTCGAGTTAATTTTAAGCCAACTTTCACACGACCTAGAGAGCTGATATTTTGTGCGAAGCTCAGTGTCATAGAACATTTCTGAGGGCCTGCTTGTTTTTAATATGGTTCCAGCACTCACACTTTTTTGGTTACTTTGCATTAAATAATGCGGTTGCTATGTCTTTTGTGCTATGTGAGAGGTTTTGAAGCAAGGTACACAATTTATTATAAAAAAAAAATGCTAAGTTAACTAGCAAAATAATTGAAAATTATTATTCCGTTGATCTGCTCTTGTTGTTGAGCGTAATTAAAGGAATATTAAATGCCGCTATAAAATGGCTGTTGTCCCTGCAAGAGAACTTCTATATTACGCCATCTTAGCACTTGCTTCCTTAAATCAAGTGACATCTGGTGCGCCATCATAAAATCCAGACCCAATATGCATTCAGCTAGCTTCCACTCGGGCAACAATAAACCGATGTCGAAAACTTAATCCTACAAACTCGACTGTAAGGAAACGTTCACCTTTAACTGCATAATTCGTCGTCTCGGATAGCATTAGTGAACTGATCAACTTCTTCTTCCGGAACTTATCTCCGCATTTGGAATTATTTGCAATACATCAGCCGTCTTGCCCCCCCAACGCAAGGTTAAGAGAATTTAGTTGTTCTTTAGCGCCCCATCCATTATGTTGTACCGCACCACCAAACTGGACTTTGAAATTTTCAAATGCTGTCTTACCGCTGGAGGCTTTAATATTCCTTTCTGGTTGATAGAAAGTTCTGGAATAGGGTTGCAGTGTTTCTATCGCGTGTGTATTTATTTGTCAGCATTTATTTTGGAATTCAGTATACTTTTGGTTATTAGAGTATTTACATTAAAAAAATTTAATTGGTTTTTGTGCAACAAAAAACATTTGTGCCAACTTGGCTTAATTTTCTTCATGATATCCCGGTAATGTTTTTAGATCTCATCATTACAGAGTCTCCCAGCGTCCGAGGTCAAAAATTATAATTATGACTTTCCTGTTCAAAGCAGCCAAGGTTTTAAGCACCCAAGTTTCAAATCCATGTAAGTATTTGTATGACCATTGCCTTATACAACAGCAGCTTGGATGTTTTAGTTAAATTCCTGGTTAGTTGAAGCAACTGTATTTAAGGTTTCATATGATGACCCGAGGTAGTTAAAGGATTGCACTACTTCAAATTCGCGCTCCACTCTAGACATTTTTCCAACGCTTGCCTATTGGAGAGAACTTGATCAGTTGTTGACATGCCTGGGATAAAGCCACACTGGTATAAGCCATTAATCAGTTAGCTTTCTTTTTATCAGGAAAATTATCGGCGTCTACCAGGTGGAGGTTAGATCAGAGTTCCCCAGGCTGAAAAATACGAATTTTTATAACTACTACCTGTTATACCACCTATTGTGCTGATGGCTGACCGCCAAATGATTATCACAACTACAACATATTTTGATATAAATGTCTTAAAATATGTAATTTATTTTAAATTAAGAAAAGTAAATAACTGGGAGACAAACAGAGATGAGTGAAGAGATAGAGAGAAAAGGATTACGTCTCAGCAACAACACACAAATAATTACATCGACTGATTGGAAAAGTTTCCGATTTTGGTTATGCAAATTAATTGATAAAGTTAAGGAAAAACTTTTTGAAATGTGTTGGTAGACAAGAATTAGTGTCTAGGTAGAACACGAATACTTTTTTTCACAATAATATAAAAGAAGTGAAAATGCCCTGTTCAATCTGTTGTTGCAATACCCAATTTAGAAAGCATCACTTATTTGACAGCGTAGCTACCCAACGGCAATTAATTTTAATGAAATCAAAATGTTTTTAGCATTTCAAAATACGATCGTATATGGCTCAAGTTGCGTTGTCCTGTCCATATCAGTTAACTAAAGTTGCTGAACTGTTTTATTGCCTATTTAGATAAAGTTCCAATTTTTCTCAGTTGTCTAAGTTTCTGACGACTTAATATTGTTGTTATTGAAGCAGCGTAAATAGACCAAGTCACATTGCTGCTAAACAAGGATGCATTTTAATTGGATGTCGTACTCTCGTTGAAAACAAAACTCAGGCATTTCACATAAATTAAGAAAAAGTGCTAGCGTTCACGACTTCGATATGTCTACAATTGCCACAAAAAGCACCTGTGGATTAATTAACAGCTATGAAAAATGTTACCTTTTTCAATGACCACTATTCGTATAAAAATCGCCAATGTGTACGATAACAAGTAATGCTGGTTTAATATACATAGATTACCAGGAGTTGGTAATGGCAGCTTTGTTTCTTTTTTTGCATAAATGAACATAAAATATAAAAGGAGTTTTAGAAAAGCAATGAAGAAACTTTCAGGAAAGGCACATGTGAATTACAAAAGGAATTACATTCAACTTTCAACCAAAAACATAACAATCTTGTCTTTTTGGTACAAACAAGTAAATCTAAAAAAACTTCGTTTTTCGGGTACACATTTTTATGTATACATCGAAGCACGCCACATAGTAGTCACTTTTTATTTGATAATAATCGCCAAAATATCTGTTTTTGAGGTCGTGGCTATTTCAAAGTATTTTCTCTTTTTCACGTTTCAAACGCGCTACACTCGACTCGCGTCAAACCCGCTCACAAAATTTCAGCCCTGTAGGTCGTTCGAGAGGTGGTTAAAAAAGATCTAAAAAAACGAGAAAATGGCGCGATTTCAAACCATCACACGCGCAACACGCGAAACACCCGTCATACGCGGAATATAAAAATGCTATTTTGAACTTAGACACTCACAAAATTTCAGCTCTCTAGGTCGTGTGGAAGGTGGTTAAAAAGGACCCCAAAGTAGTCTCTAGTATTCTCTTTGGAGCATAGACAAAATGTAGGAGTTTTTTATTTTCTATAAATTTTACTACGGTAGATATTCTTTAGAAACCCGTTCTCTAGTTCCAGGTCCTTTTGTCAGAAACGTAAATACTCGTTTTAGGTCTAATCAACATAGATTTGCCTAAAAACCGTTTTCATGTAGAACCCAAAATTTAAAATCCTCCTTTTATCAGAGAGTGAGTTCGATATGGAATCAATAGGTCGACTCCATGTTTCCCAAGTCTTATAATCTACAGGCCTTCAAAATAGCCGTCAAGAGCTTCCTGAAGGACGACCGTAGTTTTCATTAGAGGATAAGATTTTATATAAAAAAAATTATTATTGATTGTATTTTTTGTATTATTTAGTAATTTGTTGTTTAATTTGTAATATTTTCTTGGCAAGGTTTTTGTAGTTTTCCCTGACCATGATTTATTGATAAAATTATTAGGACTCGTTTTAGTTTCGTGTTCGTTTTTTCGTATTGCTTTTTCAATGAATCACAGAGAATTCTTGGAAAATAAATTGAAACCGGCTACAAACGGGAGGAATGTAATATATTGTATATCACATCCTTCGATTTTTAATTTTATTTTTAATAAAGGGCATATCCCACCTTATTGCCATGACGCAAGTCACTCAGGGAGTTTTCCCTTGGCAATGACTTTTGTGGATAAAAAACATGTAATAAACTCTTATTACCCAGGTATAAGGCCATAAAGTCTAAAATAAAAGTTGGTCAAAAAGTGACTTAACAATTTAGTACAAGAAAATTCATTACATTAGAATATCTGAGTCTTTCAAAAAAAAAAAACGAAACGGGAAATCTGCATAAAAAGCTTGAATTTGTAGTTCCTCCAAAGGACTTGGTCAAACTACGAAAAACAACAAAGAATCGTCAAAGAATATTTTGAAAGACATTTTCTCTTCTCTGGCAAAATTCATTTGAAACAAACTCTTTCGCTCATCCTTATTGATAGGCCGATTGGGTTGGTAGATTTTTTTTTATATATATAATAATATATAATAATTTTAATATATATAAAGGGGTTCGCACCCTTATAATGCTTGGCACAGCGTGTGCGTTAAGAAAAGGAGGAGAAAAGAGGAAATGTCTATGAGCTTGTGTTTTGTAGATCATAGTGATCAGGAAAGACAGAGCTTGGCAGAGCATTACACATACGTGTTGTACGGCTGAAGAACGAATCACTGAACTTAACTGTACGTCTGAAGATGGGCTTGAGGGTAAACTGATGAGCACTTAAAGCGCCACGAATATTGCGGTTAAATTCAAGGAGATGTGGCATGCAGCTGGCTACTTCTCTTGAGCACCGCTGGTGGAAGAAGCGAGAAAACAGTGACAAGCAGGAAACGTTTCTGCGGTGTTCAAGCGAATTTATTGACTTCGCAATGTTTTTGTAATCAATAAGTTTTATCGCACGGTTTTGTATTCTATCTAGCTGATGCATTGTAATTTTAGGCGCACCAGACCAGATATGACAATTGTACTCAAGTTTAGGGCGAATAAAAGCCATGTAGATAGTAGCCAGATCAGAGGGGGTGAAATATTTCTTGTACCGGGTTAGAAAACCTAAACATTTCGCAGCATTTTTGGCGACGGTAAATATGTGATCATTCCAACGAAGCTTATCGTTACCGCACATACCGTGAATTGCGAGTTTTTCAGTGTCTTCGATGCAAATGCCATTCATGGATAGTGGCATGGGATTTAAGATTTGCTTAGATTTGGATTTTGGAAGCGTTAAATTCTACACAATTTTTTTCTCCCCATTTTATTATGCTGTCTAGGTCGGAATTTACGGTGCTTAGCATACGTAGTTGTTTGAGTTCCCCAAAAGAAGTGGAGGGACGTTCCTCAGACTTATATGAGAAGCTGAGAGTGCTGTCGTCACCGAAAGAGTGAATTAGATTAGAAGTAATGGACAAGATATCATTTATAAAAATGAGAAAGAGTGTCGGGGACAAAACAAAGCCTGGAGAACGCCAGCATTTACTTGAAATCGTCCAATACAACTTAAATTGAGCGGTCCAAAAGATAGCTTCTAATCCAATGAAGCAGTTTTTCATCGACTCCACGCATTTTAGCCAAAAGATTAAGGTGTTAAACTCTGTCAAGTATCGAGTGCAACGGCTTTGCTTTCACCAAATTGATGCAAAGACCGGTTCAACTGTTCGGTGAGATATACCATCAAATCACTAAGGATTTCGTTGGTTTCATATTTCATGAGCTTAAAATTGATCAGCGTTTCGATGATCTTGGAAAGAATGGATGTAAGGGCTATGGGTCGGTACAGTCGTAGGCGAATTTGATTCGCCGATTATGGGAATTGCAATCATTTCTGACTCGTTTTAAATAAAGGATGTGCGTGACTTTTTCGTTTGTTAGGCCTGGTACTACAAACGACTCCGGTACGATTCACTGTCAAGTTGTCGGCTTGTCCTTCAACAAAGACGCCATTTAGTTCCTGAAGGGCCTAATTGTTCAATAGCGGTCCCAAAAATTTTGAAGTCTCACTGACATCATTATTTGTAATATTTGGACCTGAGAAAATAAATTGAAACCGGCTACAAACGTGAGGAATGCGATATATTGTAAATTACATTTCTTCGATTTTTTATTTTTAATAAAGGGCTTAGCTCACCATTTTGCCGTGGCGCAATTCATTCAGGGAGTTCTCCCTTGGCAATAAGTTTAAATATAATGTATAGATAAACAAATTATTGACATTTCCTGGTAGCCTAGTAAGTGGAACATCCTGCAACTCTACCACGACTTAAAAGTCCTTTAAAAGCCACGAACTATAAAGCCAAATGGCAAATCGAAATTTATTTAAAAGTACTACATGCATAATGACCGGAAACTCGATGCGGCGCACATCTTTACAGTCAGAAAAACCCATACATTACTACAAAGTTAATAAGTTTATCGTGTAAAATATTGTTATACCTTTTCAAGAGTTTCCTTTTGACATTTGGTTACGTTTGCAAATTTGTTTCTATGGAACAAATGACCGAAAAACAACAAAGTACACACCGAGAATAGAAAAATTTTAATTTTTATGCTTCAATGACTGGCATAAATTTTTGTCAGTGTGCGTATGTGTATCGTACATGCAATGCACTGCATTCATAAGGGCGACTCTAATACTATATTGCAATGATGCACAGCACCATGTTAAATCAAGGATAATTTTAATATGGTTTAATAGTTTATTAAGAGACATTCACGCTTATGTACATAGTTTACGTTCCAGCGAAGCGAAGCTTTCATGTAATGGAAACACCCATTCGTTTCAAAATAAGTAAATACCAATAAACTCATCTAATTTCTTTACTCAAAATATTGCAATATCAAGGAAGATAGTCAACAAATATTGCAAGAAATTATTCTGAGTAGCTTTGGATGTTTGGATGTTTGTACCGTTTCCGTTGAACAGAAGAATTAAAGTGGTGTTGCAAAAGACACATCAAAAAAATTAGCCTATCAATTGATGTGGGGTACTCGTATGTGTAGAAAACAAATTGAAAATAGAAGTGGAATATTTCACAGAATAAAAAAATATCCGATCAAATCGATCCTGTTTTTTTGTTTTTTGGAAAAGGCCAATTTTATAAATTAATTTGGCCTTTTCCAAAAAAACGAACTTTAAATCGTAAAGCATTTTTAAGAAATGACAAAAAACAAACACAACAAAAAAATCTAACAAGGGACGAAGTTTATGACCTGACAAAAGAAACTGAGTTTCTAAGAAATAAGACACGTGAAATGCCTAAATTGGGACAAAACTATAAATTAATCAACACTAATGCATAGGAGCTGAAGAAAAGGAACAAATATGATTTCCTCAGAATCACCACTTGCTTGAATTGTAAATTTAATGCAACTTTTCGTGATAGAAAACTGTACAGGGTTAGTATAATATACATGTATAAATATAACATACAATATTTTAGATAAAATCTTAAAATTTATAAATCTAAGAATAAAACAAAAGTAATGTAAATACAGCCACTGTGCTTGTATTTTTGCATCGCGTAACCTTTTTATTGCAGTCTCACCACAATTCCAAAAATTTGTGATATTCAATTAGTATTTAGCTTAAAAGTCATTACTTACATGAAACGCTCTACAAATTCTCTGAATTTATCCATTTCGGTTTTGTTCTTAGGAAGAATTTAAAGCGATTTAAGATTATGACACGAAACAATAAAATATTTGTGTTAAAAGAATTTGAAAACATTTGTAATTAGAATTATAATAATTCGAAGTTTAGGGATTAGCTACTACAATTTTAAGAGGATTATCTAAGTATATAGTGTAAAGCTGTAGAGCCTAATACGAAATTAGACTTAGAATAACAACTACTGAACCTATAAAGCTGGTAAAGCTAAAGTTGGTTTACTTTTTTGTATAGTATAAAGTCAATGCATAAGTTACTATGTCTTTCAAAAGAATAATCCAGTACATAACATATCCACATACGAGTATACCTAATGATTTATCTGAAAATTTGTATCTTAAAAGTGAAATCAATCTTATGTAGTCTACGTTAGACTTATTTCGGCCATATGGCGGAGAGAAATTTTTATATTATTTTTTTGTGTTAAGCTTTTTAATATTGACAGCTAACTTATGGCATGTTTTAGGCATGTATACTTTGTTATAGGCTTAACAAGTTTATCGTAATTCAAACTCTTTGGCTTAAATAAACTTGTAATGGCGTCACAAAATACAAATAATCTAAGAGCCAGCCAAAAATATGGCAAACGTAAGGCCATTAAGCGCCAGAATCTTGAAAAGGAAAAAAGCAATAATTTTATTAGGACTTCTACAGAATATGTTAAAGTGTATGTGTTGAAATACAAAATATTGAACAAAAAAAATGAATCAACCTTTTCTCTAAGCTAGATAAGTCAACTGGAGAATTGTATACCATCAATAAACACAATACGCAAGTCAGGTCAGTAAATAGTACGAAAATTGATTACAAACGAGCAAATTAACTCATATCGATGTACGCCTTGATATCCCACATACTTTGCTCCGCAAATACATTGTGAGGTTTTGTTATAAAATGCCAACATTTTCCTTCATGACGCAAACAAACACGTAATTGTTAGACGTCAGACGAGGATACAATGACGGATACAAGCAAACAATTTATTTTTGCTAAAACCCACATTGAAAGACATTTAAAACTTTTTTTGAAACAACTTAATACATAAAATATAATAGGAACACATCATGGGTCATCTAATGTTTCGGCACGGTTTTTGGTTTTGATATATGATATCCAATAACTGCTCTTACCTTTCTTTTTCGCTTTGTACTCGTATAATTTGTACTTAGCGTATGGATACAGTAATTCAAGATATTGAATAAATATTTCATATTTTTTTGTCTTATGGATATATTTTATATTATATATTATATTGTCTTATGGATTTATTTTATTAAGATTATGAATTTGTTCATTAATTCGTTAACAGCTAGAGAAAGAATTTTTAAATTAAACTAGCTGACCCGACAGACGTTGTCCTGTCGCACTTTTAATAAATTTATTTGTGATCGTTTTGTGAAAAGCTATTTTAAATGTTAATTCAATGTAAAAATGAGAAAAAAACGTCAACCAAATGATTTATTTCCTTATATTAAATTTGAAATCACAATGAACCTCAAGGTGTTTTATTTACATTTCGATTTCGATTGCAATGAACCACTATTTCATCCACAGTTATGAATCGACGTAAAAACCTTTCTTTATTAACTTTGCCAAAAACTCGATCGAAATATCCTCACGACGCTGTCTTAAATCCCATTGTGAGTAATGGCGCATCTTGTGCACAGCCTTGTCTTGTCCAAATTATCAGTCAACATGTGATGTACAGCAACTTTTGGAATGCTAGGTACCACCCTTTCAGTCAACGGTCATCCAATACCATTTTGTGGAGTTTTTTCACCATTTCTGGTGTACTCACCTCATTTGGTCGACCACTGCGATGTTCGTCTTGGCAGCTCGTACGGCCTCGCTTAAACTTTGGCACCCAATATTTTATTGTTGTAAACTAAGGAGCATACTCGCCAGAGTAGAATCTAGCTCCATTTTGATGTTGGTTGATTTGGGGCCTTTCAAATGAAAGTATTGTATTAGATTACGATGACAAATTTATTGAGACCGATCACTATTGAAAGCTTCTGTACAAATACGAAAATACGTAGCTTCGCAAACGTCAAATTTAAGCTTTGTAAGGTTGGGAGTTTATACCACAGTTATTCTTTTTAAACAACAACCGCTATATATACGTCAAGTACCCGATACTTCTGGGATTACCCTCGTAAATCATTTCTCAACCGATTTGTATGAAATTCACTATGGTCTTATGAGGATCCTCTGGGGGTCTTTTGAGGTCCTTTGTTGGTCTTTTGATGTTACTTTGATGATGCTTTGGTGGTCTTTTGAGGATCTTTTGGAGTTCTTTTTGGAGCCTTTTGGAAGTATTTAGGGGGTCTTTTGAGGGTTTTGGGCGGTCTTTAGTGACTTGTTTGGGGGTCCTTAATGATTATTTTGAGGGTTTTTTGGTTGTCTTTGTTGGGTGTATTTTGGGGTATTTTGGGGGTACTTTGAGGATCTTTCGGAGGTCTTTTTATGATTCTTTTGGGGGTCTTTTGATGGTCTTTTGATGGTCTTTTGGGGTCTCTTCGAGGTCTTTTTGCCAACAACTCCAAATAAGTTTCACTTTAACCGTGCGTAAAAGTTACACGCACTGTTTTTTATTTGTTTTGTTGTCTGGCGCGTAGACAAACAAAACTGACGAGTTTCAACACTTAAATAGGCGGCATACAATTGATCATGCGCGAAGCACTGATTTTCAAGGTTAATGCCGCAAAAGCTCAATGATTGCCCTTGTGATTTGTTTATTGTAATTAAGAATGCAAACCTCAACCAAATCAACCAAATATGTCGTTCCTATTGTCAGTTATATTCTTAAAAAAATTATGATTTTGCTGTTTGTCCGAATTTTTCTTTGTTTTTTCCTTTATTCATTCCACTTTTTTCCCCAGGACTTTATCGAACAAAACAAAAAAAAGAATTACGCAAATCCATCGTTCGAATCGTGAGTTATGGTCGCGAGTTTATACAAAAATCCTATGAAAGACGCACTTTCAGTTTTTTCCGAATTTTCTATTTTTCCGGACAACTTTTCTAATTTTTTTCCGCATAAACCTTATTCGGACTGTGGCGAACATTACAAAATAATAAAATAACCCATAAAAACTAAAATTTTTCGGGGATACACAATGTGCAAAGTTCGAATAATAATATTCGGCGCGACAGACCATTGCGATCCAATGCCTTGCTTAAGAAGCATTCCGTATTTTTACAAGTCCATAAGAATAAGAAAAATACCAAAAGGCCAAAAAGTCGGACCCCTTCAAAAATATGGTTGTTCTTTGTTTCTTAAAATACCAAACAGGTGTAGAAAATTTCAGAGAAATTTAAAATTTTTGAAAAATGCATAAAAACTTGATATTAGAAACAAAAAATTCGTATGGTGACCCATTGACCCAGTTGTATGACTATTTACAAAATATGACGAAAACCTGCTCAATGTGGTATAAAACACCTATGCAACGCGATCGGATGAACGGTGTGGAAACGTATGAAGGACATACACATATACATACTTGTTTTACATTACATAGATTGTTCAAACGAACTTAAAACGCCACGACCCTGGATTAAATGAAGTGTGGCGCCATATGGTGTACGTTTTTCTCTCTTCCTTTCCGTTTTCATTTTTTTGACCTCATTTTGGACACCTCAAATATAAATATATGAATGTATAGGGTTGTTAATATATCGAAACCTAATACTACTCAAATCCATCGATGTGGGTGACCACATTGGTGGTTTGTATGGTTTATCTCAAGATACAGTTATAATCGTATGTCATATGTAGTTTGCAACATGACCGAGATAATAACTAACTGTTGCTTGAATATTTGGCATACGATGTTCTCTGCTTTTCGGAAAACAAAAAAAAAGGCAGGAATTTAAAGTAATCGATCCATAAATTCAAGGTTAATTTATTGATTTGATAGAAAGAGGAAGAGAAAAAAAGAATTTTTTGTGTACAGGACAGAAAACTTTAGCAGGATGCAATAATTTTTTTTAATTTTGAATTCGAGTGAAAATTTGTTTTTTGCCATCCAGATCCAGATCAATAACAATGCTTTCAGAAAAAAAACAAGATATTCATGCATATCTTTTAAAGATTATATGTTTTGTAAGGATTTACAAGTGATGCAAATCAAACTACCACATTATGTCAATCGTTAATGTCGTTAGGGTGTTGGTGTTTAATGATATCATTGAGATGACAAAGAAAGAAGGTCAACTTATGCAGAGACAAATGGCAAATTTGCGTCCGTGGTATGACGCAATACACAATGCGTTGCACATACTGCAAAGACACAGACTGTAATCTGATCGCCGAACTCGAAAGCACCTTAGAGCGATGGGAAGAGCACCTTCATGATTTGCTAAATGAAACTAACTGAGGGATTAGAAGCTCGACAGATGACCGACGTGTAGACTATGCTGCCGCCACCATGCATAGCCAAATTAGCAAAGCAATAAATCGGCATAAAAACAAACAATTAAAATTCAAATTTTTCATGTGGATTCTCTAATCGGAGATCATTGATCACAAGATTCCACTAGTCAGCCACCGACGCACGCCGAGGCGAAGTTAATATAGAGAATCGCCTAATAACATAATTACCGTTGTCTGTTTGTCTGTAGGGATATAACGCTTTCATGTCGCCTCCTCCCGCCTAAACCACTGAACGTATCAAATCCATTTTCACACCATATGTTTGGTACTCCGATAAGTTTAAGTTTTTTTTTGACCAGTTTTGTGGCGCTGGAGTCGAGATATTTACGAAAATTTGTGCTTATGTTTGGATTTGGTTCATATTCACACCATATGTTCTTTTGGTAGGCAAGCGAAAGTACTTTGCCATTCAAAGAATGAAGCGTCTGCTTGTTTACATAGCCCCCGAAATGGAAATGCAGTTCGTCTTAAAAGATGATTTTTCGACCAAAATCGACTTCATTTTCAAGCTGGTCTATGGCCCACACAGAGAACTGATATCGAAGCGGATGGTCATTTGCTTTCAACTCCTGAGTCATCTGAGTCAACGTCCGTCCGCAATATTTATCTCATAGACAGAATATCTTTGTCATTCTTTACAGAAAACGTAAACCCTCAAAAAATGAGAGAGGAATCCCAAGTATCCAAATTATTTTCGGCATACATAATATTTTGAAATCGACACTATATTGGATAAAAGAGTGTCTTCCGACTTTGATCGAAATTCTGTTTAATTGAACAGATCCACAAAATATCATGGAGTCCAGACAAGCATGAAAGAAAAGTCTACTTAGACAAGATTTCCATTGAAACAAACAACTAATAAAATGATCTATGTTCTGATCGCAACCTAATCATTGGAGGCACAATTTTTCCGCACAAAAACATCCACAAAGACAACTGGACCTCTCCTGATCACATGTATAACAACCAGATTGATCACATCGCTGTAAGCCGCAAGTGGCGAGCATCGTTGCTGGACGTTAGAACCTGCGGGGCAGCCGACGTCTACAGCGAACACCACTTTATGGTTGGCAGTGTGCGATTAAAGCTCGCGGTCCGGTCAACCACACGAAGTCAAACAACGATAAAGCCAGCTGTAGCAGCACTGAAAGACCGAGATGTGAAACTGCAATATGTATCCCGCATACAACAGTCACTCTGTGAGATACAGCACCAAACCCTAGAGTCTAAATGGGAGAAAACAGTAAATGCGTATACGGAAGCAGCCTCAACCATTTTAGGTTATCCCGACAAATCTAGAAAATAATGGATATCAGATAGACAACACCTTTCGTGAACGCCAATCCATCAAAGCAGAGTTAAACGCCGCCTCGTGTTCCGAGCGAAGCGCATTATCGCGTAAGTATAGGGATCTGGACCGGTAAGTTGGCCGTTAAGATAGGAACGACAAATGAGCATGGCTAAGCGACATCGCGACACAAGCACAGCAAGCCGCTGATAGTAGACAATACAGCACAGTCTACCAACTCGCTCGCAAGCTCGCCAACAACAAACACCACATCAACTACCCTCTTAAAGCAATAGATCCTTATGGAGGAACAACAATTGGTTAATTGCTGCACAGAACATTTTAAGAATGTTTTGAATTCTACTTCGCCAGGCACGTCCACCCTAATAGGCTACTTAACATCAGCGTCGCTACTTCTTCGTTGGATAAGATAAGGACAACATTTTGTTAACTGCAATCAGGTAAAGCAGCATCCACGCAGAGCATTTTAAAGCCGACTTCGAGTTAACTACGCGAACATTGCATGCGATATATCAAGGTATCTGGGAATCTGAAACCATTTTATCGTCTTTAAAAGAAGGCTTAATAGTCAGTTTGAGCAATTGCGAGGAAGGAATTGGAGAGAATTACCCTTCTAAATACCATAAACAAAGTGATCTCCTCTATAATAGCTAGGCGCTTACGGAATGCGTTAGAGCCAATTTTGAGAAATTAACAAGCAGGAGTTCGCCCAAACCGTTCTGATACTGATCAAATTAACACCCTGCGTATAATCATTGAACAGTCAGTTGAGTATCGCTCTCCTCTGTATATGGATTTGTAGATTTTAAACGCGCTTTTAATAGCGTGAACATGATGATGTGGCAGATTTTCTCTAGCTATGGTGTTCTGGAAAAACTCATCAACATCATCAAGGAGCTGTACCGCAACTCAACATGCCGCGTCATTCATAACGGTCTTCTTGGCTCACCTTTTAACATCTACTCGGCAGTCAAGCAAGGTTGCATCCTCTCACCATTGCTTTTCACAATTGTCATGATGATGAAAATAGCAACCCGTACTCCATCGGGTTTGCCATGGAATGTTTTTTTAGAAGACCTGAACTATGTGGATGATGTCTGCCTTCTATCACAATCGCTAGGTGACATGGAGCGAAAATTAAGCTCATTAGAATTCCACGATAACAAAGTGGGTTTAAAAATTAACGTCTCAAAAACAAAACTACTTCGCGTTAAGGCTAGTGGGACATGTGATCTCTCGATTGACGGACACCAGGTAGAGGAAGCCGATACGTTTTGTTACTTTGGCAGCCGAGTTGGCCGTCCTAACAAGACATGGAAAAGGACAATAGAAGACGAAGCAAGATCCCAGGGGACAGAGTGGCGTCACTTGAAACCTCAGGCGATAAATCGAGTTCGTTGGCGGGCGTTTGTAATAGCCCTATGGTCCCCCGCGGAGTAAAGGAAAGAAAGAAGAAAGAAAGAAATAAAAAATTAAAAAAAGACGAAAAGAAAATTTGCACCACATTTACAATAAAATTCTCAGTACTTAAAAATAACACTTAACATTTAAAAAAATTATTACTTTCAGAAATGCTAAAAAAAAACCTGAAAAATTTCCAGTGAATTTTTGAATCACTATACGCGCTGCCACCAGGTCTTAATATCCAATGCAAACAAATATAAACCATGTGGGTTGTTTTTTTTAAAGTGGCTTTCGGTAGCAGGAATTTCTTGGAATTATATTGTTTCTGCCAACACCCGCAGTGCAAAAATAAAAGCATGCTTTTTAGCATACATAGATTCTATTACCGCGAATATAGATAACAAAAATCCATGTAGTCGCATGTATCGTTGTACAGCGATCAAATGTATGCATACAACTTTTTTATACATAATACGTACATCGGTTGCAGAGGCATTCGCAAACACAGCAAAATGTTCTAGCATAAAAATTGCACTGAGTGACCATCGCACTGAATACTGTAGCTATCATGTTTGTCATACACCTACGCTCTTTCAACAGTTATTCAAATGAGGATGAAATTTACATATTATATATTGCGCGTACTGCTTTGTATAAAAACCATTCCATGCAGAGCTTGCAACAATAAAAATGCAGGTACTCCTATATTAAAAGAATAAGTTAATTTCTCGAAATTAAATGGAAACTTATAAAAAATGCAAAAATCTTAGCAAGATAAGCGAGCGGATAAGGTGGAGTCCTGTCCCCCCTCTATGGAACTTAGCGGTGAATGAGCTGCTGGTATGCCTAAGCGGTAAGGACTGCAGAGTAAACGCTTATGCGGATGACGTCCGCATGGGGTCTTTAACCCCATATATCTAATTGGCTATATACAACGGTAGTAAGACCTAATCTTCTGTACGGCATGACTGTATGGTGGACTGCCTTAAATAAGGAAGTAAATCTAGTCAAATTAAGCAAAGTCTAAAGGTCAGTTAGTCTATGTATGCGCACTTCGTACAACCCCGTCCGCCGCACTATGGACATTCTGCTCGACTTTACACCACTCGACATTTTCAGCGGGCAAGAAGCTGCTAGCTCGGCTATTCACCCTAATGCTATCCCCCAGTGGAGGACTAGAAATGAAATTTTTCACTTCTCTATCCTGAATTTAGTCAGGATCCCAGACAACATAGAACACACCACTCCGCAGCTCCATTTCAACACAAACTTCCAGGTCACCATTCTGAGAAAAAGACGGTTACCTGGAAGACGAACAGATTCATTTTTACACACACGGGTGTTTTCTCAAAAAAGATAAATCTTAGCCTCTCTTTCCGTCTTCCAAATCACTGTAGTATTTTTCAAGCGATCAGTTAAGCCTTCTTGGCTGGATATCCGTATATTCTGGGATAGCCAAGCTGCACTGAAATCCCTGGAATCAGTCTCTACAAATTCAATTCTAGCCCCTAACTGCCGATCATCTCTTATGGAGATGGCGGAGCAGTTCAATATACACCTGTGTTGGGTGCCGGGGCACAGATACATTCTTGGTAACTGTATGGCTGATGAACTCGCCAAACAAGGAACTACACTACCCATCTTACCTGAATATGGTTCTGTAGGCATACCAATCGCTACACGTAAACTCATGTTAAAGCGGGATGCTTATCAAAAAACTAACCGTAGGTCAAAAGGTACAACTTGCATAGCGACAAAAAAGATCTGGCCTAAGCTGAATCCGAAACGCTCCAAGTGTTTGATCTCTCAAAAAAGGATCGCACATCGGTGCTATTGTCACCAATGGACACTATTTCAT
The DNA here is from genome assembly GCA_947095585.1 of Nephrocerus scutellatus. Classification (NCBI taxonomy): domain Eukaryota; kingdom Metazoa; phylum Arthropoda; class Insecta; order Diptera; family Pipunculidae; genus Nephrocerus; species Nephrocerus scutellatus. The sequence goes on along the minus strand of OX352762.1, from coordinate 101,588,857 downwards.
ATGCAAGCAATCAGCAAGACTTGGAGTCTTTCCGAATGACTTCTGCAGAAGCTTCATGGATGAGGAGGAGGAGGAGACCGTTATCCATCTTATCTGTACTTGTCCAGCCCTCTCCCAAAAACGTAACCTCCATATGGGAGCTTTCTTCTACAACGACAGTAATGATCTTAACAATATTGACATGAGCAGTCTGTTACGCTTCATACGAAGCTCTTATAATACAGAAATGAAATAAAGTATGTAGTATTTAAATATTGAATACACATGTAAATGCAATTGTATATACTTTTAATTTAATATTTAACATCACACATACTTCATGCTTAACATCTAAGTTTACTCAGTAAAACAGCAGAAAACGTGGGCAAGTGGCCAGCATAATTTGTTTGTCACTTTGTGATGGACTGCAGCAACTATCTTTCGACTGACAGGAAAATGCATTGAATACATTCAGTATAGCAAAATATTGAGGTCGAAACATAGCAACCCAGCAATAAATTAGCAATTCTAAAGCTGATTTGTAGAAAATATCTTTTGGAGGAGTTGAGAAAAAGTCAAAAGAATAAGGAATGAGAGGCCATCCAGTCAGAGATTCAAGAGAATATTAAATATGTTTATACGTATTAATTATTAACCTATTTTGAAGTCTTGCCAAGTTATCAGTTTATCATTTTTAAATTAACTTTGCGTGTCCGTGTGTTTGTTTGTGTCTGGCTAAATCTTGCGATACATTTTTAAACTACTTCCTAAAGCCCGATTTTATTCAAACTTTCCACACTCATTGCACACTTTCTTATTTCCGGTGACAACACTTTCTATTCAGATTTGAAAGTCCATCGTTAAGGGGGCTCCCATAGAAATTTTTTTAAAAATTTACCAGATTTTCTTAAAATTGTATATGTACACATGTGTATCTCCGAAATCCGAAGGACAACACTTTTGGTAAAAATTTGGAAGTAATCGGGCCATAGAGCCGACGGGCTCCGGTATAATTTTTAATGAAATTAACCCGATTTTATTCAAACTTTCCACAATGTGTATCTCCGATTTGCGAATTTACTTGAACAAATTTTAATTTTTGTGGGTGGTTTTCTAAGTGATTTGTAAACTTAAGTGAAAATATTCCGGCATACATATAATGCCAAAAATTATTTCATTATCCTATGGATGAGGCATATTTCGGGGCTTAGAAGTATCTAAGCTAACCGGAACGAATATGAAGAACTGAATTCATCAATAAAATCTGTTTTTTTTTATATAGAGACTTATTGCCAAGGGAGGACTCCCTGAATGACTTGCGTCACGGCAATAAGTTGGGCTAAGCCCTTTATTAAATTCAAAATAAAATAAAAATTGAAGGAATGTGATTTACAATTCACATTCACATTCACTCACGTTTGTAGCCGGTTTCAATTTATTTACTCAGAATTCTCCCTGATTCATTGAAAAAGCAATACGAAAAACGAACACGAATTTGGAACGACGCGAGTCCAAATACTTTTATCAATGAATCATGGTCAGGGAAAACTACTAAAAACCTTGACCAAAAAAATATTACAAATTATAAAAACAATTTAAAAAATAGTGATAAACAATTTTTTTTTTTTTTTATTAATAAACAACTTATGAATACTTTATCCATCATCCTTCAAGAAGTTGTTAACGGCTAATTTGACGCCTGGAGAATATGAATACTTTATCCATCATCCTTCAAGAAGTTGTTAACGGCTAATTTGAACGCCTGCAGAATATAAGAAGTAGAAGTTACAACGTCTTATGAAGCCCAAACATTGGCTAGCTCTTTTTGAAATTTCATAAATATGTTCTTTCCAGGAAAGATCACTTGATACTTTTAAACCTAACAACTTAAGTGAATCAGATCTCGCAATAGGGGTTGTCTTCTGAAAAGAAAAGGCAAGACTGGAATTTATTTGGGTTAAATTCTACTCTATTAGAAATGCCCCAATCCAGAATGATTTGAATATTAGACAGAATAGTCAAATTCATTAATTCACGCGAACCATTTAAGCGAGAATTGCATTATTTTTGACTGACAAACTAAATGGAAGCCGATAGTGTTGTATCATCAGCAAATGAACAGGTTATAGAAGACAACAGGTCGTTGATATATATCAAGAAGAGCGTGGGCAACAAGGATGACCCTTGAGGCACGCCAACATTGATCCCATGTGAATCTGAAAATATACCATTTAATACAACTTTTATTTTACGGTTCCATAAATAATTCTCAATCCATGTAATGAGAGAGGAGTGTAAGTTCAGCGCACGAATCTTATTTATAAGACAATCATGCCATACTCTATCAAAAGCTTTAGCAATATCTAAGGAAACAACGCTTGATTCACCTAGGTTTTCGATGCTTTGTTCCTAACAATGAGTCATGCACGTCATTAGTTCACCTGAAGAGCGATTTTTACGAAATCCATAATGCACATCGGATAAAAGAACATTCGAATCCAGATAGTTCATTAGTCTGAAATTAACGATAGATTCCATTACCTTCGATAGAACCGACAGCAAAGCAATAGGACGGTAGTTCGTAGGTGCCGATTTATCACCTTTTTTCGGAACGGGTTGAATATTTGCTATTTTCCAAAATGATGGAAAAACACCTGTCTTCATTGAGAGATGAAACAATTTGCTAAGCGGTTTTGCCAAAGTAAGATGACAACTTTTCAATACTAATGGCGGAATATCGTCGGGGCCAGTCGCTTTATTGGGGTCAAGTTCTTTCAGAATCTTTGAAACAACCCGTTTCCGAAATAGATTTTAGACATACCTGGGCCTAGATTTGGGAGAATTGGGGGCTTTGGTTAGTTAAAGGAAGAGTAGACGCACCAGCGAAGTGAGAAGCTAAGAGATTGGCTTTTTGAATATCAGTTCTATAATGAATACCATTATGAAATAAAGCAGGAATAGACGAAGTATTGTCTGCAAAGTTTCTTTTAACCAATGCAGCAAACGACCAAAAGCTTCGACTGTTTGAATCAGAATACAAAATTTTTCGCATGCTATCTCGAATCTTAAGGTCATATATTATTTTGGAACTTTTCAATATAGCGTTTGATCTATTTCTAGCTATTCGAAACTTTACAAGGTTTTCTTCAGAAGTGCAATTAACGTAGTCCAAATGGGCTGCTGCTTTGCTATGCAAAGTGGTTTAATATAATCTTCTAGGAATAATGACCGAAAATTAATTGTTTTTAAATGTACCCACGCTTATGCGAGTGCAAGTCGCTAGTGCTAGTAACAGCGTGGGCAATAGAAAATTAAGGAGAGGAAAGAGAAAATGACTATGCACTTGCTTCTTAAATATCTGAGGATTCCGAAATACAAAACACACATTATTGATGTGAGACTTAAAAGGGAATCTTTCTTTCTTCATGGTAAATTCGTCGGTTTGAGTTGAGACATGAGTATTGCTGATTTTAATTGTAGTTAGACTGGTGAAAGCGACAGAAAAGTGACAAGCAGGAAACATTTCTGCAAAGTTTAAGCGTATTTAAGCGTGATTTTGTTGTCACCAAAACTTTTATTGCGCGATTATGTATACTGTCTAGTATACAGTATAGTATATATAGCAACAGATAACCAGACAATAAAGTTGCATAAAGGTTAGGTCAAATTACATCATAATATTTAGCTCTACAGCTGTCCGATGCTGACTTCCGCAAAACAGATTCTCCAGACCAGTCTCGATTATAGAACGATGTCATCGAGTTTGGCTAAATATATGCTTTGTACGTCAGGTCAAAGGGAGTGAATTGCTTCTTGCAATCAGATTGATTTGTCATTAATAAATCCCCAATTCGCTTAGGAATCTCGAGAATATGGAACTAAAACACTTTTTGCCATACTTTAGTTACCATAACCATATTATTAGATGATGAACATATTAAATAAGACAATATGTAAATGGAATAAAGGTTTTTGTAATTTTTTATAAAAAAATTTATCTTTCATTATAAACAGATATCGGCACTCATCCTTCTAAAGATCTCATCTTTCTATAAATATCAATAAATTCTTTGTAAGAAGTATTAACTTCAGCCGTCTTTATTATTTTTTTATTGTGTTATTTTTTATTTATTTACTAGCTGGGTCTTTTGGTGATCTTTTGAAGGTCTTTTGGGGGTCTTTGGGAGTCTTTTGAGGTTTTTTTGGGGAGTCTTCTAAGGGTGCTTTGTGGGTCTTTTGAGGGTCATTTGGTGGTCTTTTTCGAGTCTTTTGGGGGTTTTTGTGGGTCCTTTAAGGATATTTTGGGGGTTTTAAGATTCTTGTATGATACTTTTGTTGGTCTTTTGGGGACTTTGGGGGTTCTTCTGGGGATCTTCTGGGAGTCTTTTAACGGTCTTTAGAGGTTCTTTTTGGTTGTATTTTGTGATTCTCTTGAGGGTCTTTCGGAGGTCCTTTTATATTTCCTTGGGTGTTTTTGTGTCTTTTGATGTTCTTTTTGAGATCTTTAAGGAGTGTTTTGTAAATTTTATATGCATGTGTATCACCGATGGACAACACTTTTTGTAAAAATTTGAAAGAGATCAGGACCCGGGTCGGGGGCTTCATACAACTCTCACCCGTGAGCGGAGTGATTTAAGCAACCGGGGATGGAGTCGGGAAGTTCCCATACAACTGTCACCCGTGAGCGGAGTGATTTAAGCAACCGGGGATGGGGTCAGGGGGCTCCCATACAGCTCTCACCGGCGAGCGGAGCGAGCGCAATGATTTAAGCAACCGGGGATGTAGACGAATAATCCACCCAGAAGTCATCTGGCAATAGATAATTAGTGCAAGCCGTGCGAAGCCGGGGCGGGACGCTAGTTATAATATATAAATAATAATATAAAAATAACTTTAGGATATAGAAAGCAAATTCATTAAAAAATTCAATTTAAACTTATGCTTAGGTAAAGAAATATCAAATAAATTATAATATTTATTAAAAGTAGAAAAAGATCGGTGAAGTGGATCACACTCACCATAACATGTGTTACGAAGTTCTAAATATAAAAAGTAAAGGCTTAAAGATTGAAGACCTATAAGAAGGCATCTCGTTACATTAGGTGGAAGATGTGAAGAGCTAAATTTCTCTTAATTTTATCAATACAAAAAGAACCAACCAGCGTATCAGGACTCCGGATAACACTGCAATTTTCTAGAATAGGGCGGAAAAGACGGGAATTTTTAAAAACAAAATAGTTACGCTTTAGAAATCCTAAAAGCGAACTAACTTTGGTACAAACATAATTTATATGCTGATCAAAAAAAAAAGACTCTTGTCGAAAATTACTTCAAGATCATTAAATTGCTCAACTCTTCAAGAATGAAGTTATTTAAAGTAAAAACTGCCAAAATAGGAAATTTTATTCTAATAGCACATTAAGGTAGGATCATTTTTATAGCGAAAAATGTATAATCATCGGCATACATCAGACATGAGCAAAAATTTAAAATCTTCGGTAAATCATTTACAAAGCGCAATATAAGGACAGGGCCAAGATGAAAACCTTCAGGTACTCCAGAAGAAACAATTTGCCTGGAATCACCGATAAGTACTTTTTGTGAACGACCAAATAAATAAGATTTACGCAATAACAAAAAGGAACCACCAAAAGCTTAGGCTTCTAACTAAAGAATCAACAGAGATAAGTTGACACGACTAAAAGCTTTAACACAATCAGTATAAACTACGTCAACTTGATTACGTTTCTCAACTTCTTCAAAGCAGTAATTCGAAAATTCAACCAAGTTAGTTAAGATGGAACGCCCAGTATATTTTGTATAGCCATAATTATATTCCCTCATCCAACATTTACACTGAAACTCCAGCTTAAAATTAATATGCTCTATTTTCTTTACAATTCATTGTAATTTAGTATTTGATTCTTAGTTAATTTTGTTTGCGTTATTGCTTTACTTCGCTTCCAAAAACAACCCCTCTGTTTTAGAATTTTCGATGAACTGGTTGTTTAAAACAGCATAAGATAAAGCATGGAAATTGAATTTAAAATGGCTGATATAAATACCAATTTTTAAATCTAATAGATTTTCCGTTCACATCCTACAGGAAGGATATAAAATGTGTTTATATTTACTCATACATTTGCACATATTGTTCCTTTTGTTTGTTTAACTGTGTCTGCTACCGTGTTCGCAGATCACACGCGATTGTTTTATTAACCCCAAAAGGCGAAAACACATATTCAAAAGTACGTTTTAAAAAAAAAAAAAAAAACATATTTACCCTAGATTCATTTTGTAAAAAAAACCCATGTTAAAATTTACCTTAAAATATCAAAATATAAAGCTCACAACAGCAAAAAAAATCGATAGAATAAAGTTCTATCACAAAAAAAAACAAAAAATATTCTTCAAAATGGCTTCTTTCATTCCAGATTTTCAGCAGTTAGCTGCAATATAGTAAGTTATTTATTTTGTTTTTTTTTTCAATCCCCAACGCAGTATTATATAAAGGAATTAAATTCTTACTGAAAAATAAGAAATGCTTGTCAAGAGGGTTGCAAATGGATCATTGTAAAACACGATACATCCTACGTTCTCTTCGATCCTTGGGATTTGGCTATCGTTGTATTATCCTGGAAAAATATACTGTTTTTTGTGTTCAAGTATTTTTCATGCCATAATGAGATTAAAAAAATGCATAAATGAGAATGCTCTAAGGAGATTGAATTGTTTTCCTTATTTTTCATTTTTTTTCATCATGTTCTGATGGATAGATAATATTGGTATTAATCCAGATGAAGTACCTAGTGAGTACGCTATACTCTGTTATGCTCTAAATGGAAAAAAATAGGAAATTATAAGCCCAATCATTTTCCATAGACAAGAGATAATCGTTTAATGATGTTTATTTTACTTTTAAAAAGAAACTTCTTGCATTTTCGTTGAAACTTTGAAGCCAGCAACAATTCTGCCGTGCTTAACAAATCAGCCAGTTACGTTGAGCGTGCCATCAATTCATTTTTAAGCCGCTCAACACGAAAATAGACTGCGTTGTCTAGCTCTGTCATCCCACATAGATAAAGCACTGAAAATGCAAAATTTATTATTGCCTTAGCTTTGCCTGTGCGCGTCCTAATTAAGATGGTAAAGGTGAGCTTCTCAGTTCGCCATATGGATAGTTGTAATTCAGTCTAAATACCTAATTAAGACCTATTACCAAAAAAATACGATTTTTACATTTTTCCTCGTAAAACTACTCAAAATTATGCCATCGCAAGCCAAACGCTGAACAATTGCTTTAAGAAAAGCCCCACCAAAACTCTGGGCGTTCTGGTCTACGCCATTCTTCCAGCGAAGGCTTGGCCGGCATCGCTATCGTGTTCCAAAAATCCTACCGCAAAGGATTTTCCAAGCAGGATCCTCTTCGCTCATGCGAGCAAGAGCTTAATTCTCTTCACGATGTCGATGTTGCGGTAACGCTCGTAGATCACATCTCTCCGGAATTATCCTTTCTCACATACGGGGCCAACAATTATCCGTAAGAGTTTTCTCTCAAACGCGCCTAAGAGGTCAGAATGATTTTTGCTAAGCACACAAGTCTCGGACCCATATGTAAGTACTGGTACTACCATTGTCTTATATACCAGCAGCTTGGATGTTATGGTTAAGTTCCTGGATTTGAAGAGTCTTGACAGACTATATTAGGCTTTGTTGACTTTAAGCAACCATGCGCGTGTTTCTGGTTCCATGCTGTTATCGGCTGCTATAGTTGACCCGAGATAGTTAAAGGATTGCACTACTTCAAATTTGCGCTCCACTATTTTAATTGCGGGACCAATTTAGATCTTCTACTCGCAGACGTTGCTTTGTTTTGCTCTCATTTATGTGCAGCCCCAGATTTCGTGCCGCCGGCTCGATCCGGATGAAAGCTTCCTGTACAGCTCTTGGGTTTCTACCAACGATGTCAATATCGTCTGCGTATGCCAGTATCTGAATGGGACTTATAGAGGACTGTTCCTCTAGCCGTTACGTCATCGTCTCGGATCACTTTCTCCAACGCCAGGTTGAAGAGGACGCAGCCCAATCCATCCCCTTGTCGGAGACCGTTATAGATGTTGAATAGGCTTAACAGTGATCCGGATGTTCTTACTTGGCTTATAACATTGGCCATGGTCAACCTACATAGTAGTGTCAGTTTATTTGGGATGCCGATTTCTCTCATGGCTTTATAAAGTTCTACTCTGGCTATCCTATCATTCCGGCTTTAAAGTCTATAAAAAGATGGTGTAGTGAGTTTTGACACTCTAGACATTTTTCCATCACCTGCATAAGGGTGTTAATCTGATCAGTTCTTGATTTGCCTGGGATGAAGCCACACTGATATGGACCAATAATGATTTCAGCGTATCGGGCTATCCTGTCTTAAAGCATAGAGGAGAAAATCTTATACGCGGTACTCGAACCACGATAATTGCTGCATGTTGTGATATCTCCCTTCGTATGTATGGGGCATCCTGCCTCTTTTACAGTCTTCTGGCATCGTTTCTTTCTCCCATACTTGCACTATTATATGGCTATAGCTGCTCCTACTCCTGATTCAGCATTAGTTCATTCTTCTACATTAGTAAAAGCTGGGGTTTATTTATTAATTCGATTTAATATTTTATTATATATTACAAATTTGTACAAATATTGTAAATAATACAAATAGTACACCCATAATAAATTTTTTTTTATAAACTTCTAATGAACACTACGGTCATCCTTCAGGGAGTTATTGACGACTTTTTTGAATGCCTGTATATCAAAAGATTCGGGAAACACGGAGTCGACCAATTGATTCCACATCGAGGTCACTCTCGGAAAAAAGGAAGATTTGAAGTGTTGGGTTCTACATAAAAAAGGTTGAAAGGCAAATCTATATATACGAGTGTTTACGTTTGCTGACAAAAGGACCTGATACTAGATAACGGGTTTCTGAAGAACATCTACCGTAGTAAAATTTGTAGAAAACAGTTAAAGCTCCTATTATTCGTCTATGCTCCAAAGAATCAAGAAATAAAGTAATGGTTACATCGGATAACTCTTTTCTGTATTCCATCAATATAAAGCAAAAGCGTTCTTGGAGCCCCACCCCACACATATGAATTAAATTCTAAAATTGGTCTAACATAAGTCTTATATAATCTTAATACTTCAGACGGGTTGAAGTAGAAGTTACAACGTCTTATGAAGCCCAAACATTGGCTTTTGAAACTTTTAAACCGAACAACTTAAGTGAATCTAATCTCGCAATAGAGGCACCATTAATTACAGGTGGCACATAATGTTGAACTGCCTTCTAAGAAAAAAGACAAGACTTGAATTTATTTGGATTAAATTCTACCCTATTAGATCTGCCCCAATCGAGAAAGGTTCATTAATCCATTACTCGGAGATAAATGTTCTAAGCAAAATTGGGTAAATTTTAAAAAAAAATTATGGGAACCACTCGACAAAAAGTGTTGTGTACAAAATTTAAATAAAATCGGATAATTTCACTTTCTTTTACTATGTACAGCCCAGACGGCTGAACTTATCGGGATGAAAATTCATATTTAAGCTTTTTACATAAATTGTGAGCGGCCAGATGATTTTAACGGAAATCTGACACCGGGAAGTGACAGTTTACTTAGACAGTTTTTCGAGTTTTTGCAAATAACTCAAAAATTATAGCACTTAGGAGAAATCTGTTAAGTGCAAAGGAAATTTAAACAATAAACAAAAAATATATAAAAAAATTAAAAAAAAAATGAAAAAAAAAATTAAAAATACAAAATTTAATATACATTTATTGAAGATTCCGATCCCGCCCGTAAAAGAAAGACGTGTTGTGCCCACACCTCCATTTTTATAAATAAATAAATTTATATGGGAGCCTCCTGAAGCCGGGGCCCATCACTTCCAAATTTTAATACAAATTGTTGTCACTTGAGCTACATAATTGTGAAAAATGTTAATAAAATTGGGTTATTTAAAAAAATATATATATGGGCACCTCTTGGCCCTATTAGATAGTGTTGTCATCGAAGGTACACATAAGTGCAAAGTTTGAATAAAATCGGGCTTAAGGAAGTGGGTTAAAAATTGATCGCAAGATTCCACTAGCCAGCCAGCCAGCCACCGACAGATAGCCAGACAGATAACCATGCACGTGTAGTTAATATAGAGAATTTAATTAGCATATCATAAACAGATCATACCCTCATGCAAAACAAAAGTCATTTACAAAGCCAGACATAATTATTTTCATGCACTATTTTAGTAGGTCAATCAAAGACTTTATATCTAAACCAGTTTAGTGCAATTGAATGGATGCGTTAATTTTAACAGCAACTCAAAGTTTTAATGTTCTGCAAATAAAAGCAAACAGCAAACTTCTTTGGCATATAAAATAAAATATAAGCCAGATACATATATGTATTCGCATAGATATGTTTGTACATTGTAATCATATTGCAGCAAAAAAAAAGTAAAATTTTCAAACTTCATACTAGACAGAGATAACTACAAAGCACTTAATCGAGCATAATCGCCAAACGAAATCGTGCTTGAAATGAAAAATATAGGCATGTGCGTCTGTGTGTGCGTGTGATTAAATACGAACCATTTGTACAACCAGGTGACATTGCGAAATTTTCTATTCCAAAAAATATCTATGTAATTCTGATACAAACTGCACAGGTTCACAAATGGCTAGACCAAGCCAGATCATACAGTTCGTGAGGGACCTAAGGGGCATAATAGTTAAGGCCACGAGGTGTCGACTGTATATATTTTGTACGAATATGTTGTACATTGCCTGGGAGTTGTACCAGTATCTAATCGCTGAAGTATACGAGTACATAAACCGAACCAGTGCATAACAAGTCACTTTTATATAAAGTAACCTTCATTGGAAATTTATGCTAATTCTTACTAAAAGTAGGGGAAAAAATCTGTTTGGTGTAAATATACATAGTTACCATTGTTGCGGCTTTTTAGTAATTGAATAAATGAGAATGCGTCTACCGAATAATGGAATAAAATTGCGCAAAGAGGTAGTTTTTGGAATTACAAATTTACCAATTTTTTATTATGGTGGTATTACCACTCACTACCTTTCCGTTTAAGGGAAGGAAAGCGCAAGGTATTCTTATTATTCATGTTTCTCTAAATATGCGGCTATGATTCCACGTTCGCAGATAAGGGTAAGCGAATTGAATATGTTTCTGGCCTTGCGTATGAGAAAGCGATGTCGATGAAATGACATGTATTTAGGTCTTCTAAAGCGTGGAAGGAAGTCGCCAATCGAGCAGATATTTGTGTACAGAAGAGTATGTGGGTTTTCTTCTAGTTTATACTTGCATATTAAAAACTATTATGGAATAAAATTGCCAAAAACATTTATTTATTATAAGGCCTAATTCAGGGCGGCATTAAAATGTCAACAGAATTATAAGAAAAATTTTTAAAAGAATGTTCATTATTGTATCTCTACCAGTCTTGTATAGAGGTTCTCTCTGCACTTTGAATGCATTTGTATAACAAGCAAATATGAAAAAAACTTCGTTTTTCGGGTACATACTTTTATGTATAGATCGACACACGCCACATGCCATACGCCACACAGTTGTATTATTTGGCAATAACCGCTAAATTAGGTTTTTGTGGTCGCATCTATTTCAAAGTATTTTATTTTTTCCACGTATCATACGCTTCAGACGCGACTCGCGACGGGATATCATAATTGGCCCCTGACATTGAGCTGCTAAAAGGCCATCCCTCTAGGTCGTGCTCATCTCTCAAGTTCGTATGAAAGGTGGTTAAAAAGGACCTCAAAGTAGTCGAAAATATAGAAGAACAGGGGTCAAGTCAAGTTAAATAAAAATGCTACAATGTCCGATTTGCCCCTTCTTTTTTCAAGCATATATAGGTACATCAAAAACAAAAATGAACGATTTTAAACACAAAAAACTCAGAGCCCCGTTATTTTAGAGAGAAGTAGAGTACGTATAAAACACAAGCATCAAAACAATAGAATATTCAAAATGCAATTTTATTTTAAATGTTAGTTCTCATCATGGTGTTGACAATTGAACAGCAGCTCTTTGTTTCAAATTTTTTAAAGAAAAACGTTAGTTTTTCACTAATTATAAAATAGTGTAAAAAAGTGGGGTTTAATATTTCAAAAGGTACACTAACCAAATATAATAAACGAATTGAAAATGAGGGACGAAAATCATCTTTGTCAAAACGCCAAATTTCAAATTTGCGAAAAATGGCAACCAAACCACAACCACCGACGCAGAAACATCTGGCAAAACATTTTAACAGAAAGGTTGGAGTCATACAATATACACTAAAAAAAAATTGGGACTAAGACTTGTGAAGAAGCCGAAGCGTCTGCGCAAACAATCACCAAAAGGCACCAACGGTATCTGGGCCTTTACCGACTACTGAAAGGCGATAAATGGGAAAAATATATCACAGTCGACGAAGCATAGTTTTATTTAACAAATGCCGATGGCCAAAGAAGTGTGCAATATTTGAGTCGCAAGCAAACTAGGGCGGAATTAGTTCCCTTCAAAAAACCGTCTCATCCGAAAGGATTCATGGTATTTTTGGGAATATCTAATTTTGGCACAACAGTACCCATTTTAATTCAGCCATGTGCTAAAATAAATGCAGATTACTACATAAGCAACTGTTTAAAACCTCTTATCAAAGATTCAAAACACTTGTGCCCAAATGGTAACTGGATATTACACCAAGACTCAGCTCCATCACATACGGCAAATAAAACACTTGCATTCTCCAACAAAACAACGTATCCTATATCCATCCTAATTTATGGACTCCCTCATCACCCGACTTAGCACCATGTGATTATTTCCTGTGGGGATACTTGAAGTCACAATTGGCAAGATCTAAAGTTGATAATATTGCGCAACTAAAAAGATTGATAAAGCGAGAGATTAGGAACATTCCTCTGGCAATGATTCAACGGGCACTTAAATCTTGGTCTAGTCGGTCTTTGACTGTTTAAAAAAAACAAAGGTTTACATATAAAATAAAATTTCATTAAAAACATAACTGCGTAATTTATTTATTATAACTCAAAATCGTTCATTTTTGTTTTTGATGTACCTTTACATGGTGTATCAGTTTACGTTGCAAATACTTAAATGGGTGATTCCTTGGTTAATTACGAAAAAAATCGTATTAGTGGGGGGTTCGGTCTATTTTCACCCCTTGCGGTGTGTGTAGCATTTTAATGCGAAGAAACGTACTGTTGACCCTGCAACTGCATCACTTCACACCCTGTAACTCTTGAACGTTTTTAGCTACAAGGCCACTGTTGGTCTTTTCTGAAAGAAAATTAAATCTGCAAGATCAAACAATATACAATTTTTTTAAATTCATAATACCATTACCGATATTAAGGTCGTCAAAGTCAAAATAATTTTTATTTTAAAAATTGTATTTTCAAAGGCGATTATCTCGAAAAATGCTCTCGAATAAGATTTTTTGACTAATTCTTATAACTGCATTCATTAAATACAGCCTATTCAATTTACTACAAAATTATGACACAATGTTTGTGCATTCGGTCAACGCGAGCGAGGTTAAAATAAAAACTTTCTAAAATGAATTTTAACTTTTCGAGCTTGTTTGAGGCAGTACATTGCAATCGTCTGAGCTGCATGTTCAATCCTCCTTCAGCTCAGTGGAAAAGCGCATAGCTACTCAGCAGGTGTTCATGGTTCGAATCCTAGTAACACCAAAAGTATTTTTGACGTCTCGCGAATGGGTGACAAACATTCTGAGAGTAATAACTTTTAACAAAAGCTTCTCAATTCTCAAATTCTCAAAAATATACATGCACAACACAAATGGTCGCGATAAGCTAGGCCTTGGACCGCAACGGTATTATTACTTTGACAACATGTCGATTGAATTTAGCTCAATTATGAAGGTTGTGCAAGTTTTTCATTCTGTCACTTGTAAAAGTTACTTCATCCGTCCAAAGGATCCTTCCGATGAAAGCACGAACAACATTCCTTTCTTTAGGCGTATACTATTCATACGAGTATTATGGTAGCGATCTAAGAAAGATTTTTTCTCGTAATTAACCAAAGAATAACCTCTTTAAGTATTTTCCACCTTAACTGATACACCCTCTTATAACTTTTAAAATTGCAACAACCTCTTTATCGCATTTTTATCGAAAGAAGGCCTATTTTTAAAGTCATACATATACGAATAGGAACATTTCGCTCTCATAACTCGTATAATGGGGTTTCTCTTAAACTGGAGGTAGAGAGCCCTAAATCTGCCGTAAAGCTTTCCAATTTTTTATTTTTTTTATTTTTTCTGTAAATTCTTTTTACAAACTGTCCTGTTAATCAAAAGTACATGCATTGTACCAATAATTTTTAAGAAGTTGGAGTTGAACTGTAGAGCAATTTTCAAAATAATCGCGTTTTGAAATTTAAATTTTTAAAAGAAATAAACATTTTTGATTATGGCGTCCTGTAAATCCTGAATTTTGTAAAAAATAATAAAAGTTTCATGTGTGGTTTTTTATTTGGTATTTCTTTCTAAAATAAGACCAACATCAGCGCTATGGTTATTATATGGGAAGTTATGTAAGGTCAAAACCATACGATGGCAAAATGAAAAGCCAGATAATTTGAATATAAAATTTTCTTTTACACAAAAACGATATTATTTCATCATAATCTTCTTTTTTACTTTCTTTCATATAAACATATCCTAGTGATTATCCAGTTTTTTAAAGCCATAAATAAGGGCGTTACTTATGTGTGAAAGTTGTTGAAGAAGGATGCCAATGTTGAAAAAATCACATTTCACACGCGAAACGCCACACGCGTCACAACACTGACGTCATACGCGTGCATATTCCCTATGAGACTGAGTTACGCATAAAAATTTAGCTTTGTAGGATGTGTTAAAGTTAAAGTGTTAGAATTTTTTAAAAGCGACCTTAAAGAATTTGAAAGATACGACAATCGTTATGGAAACCATTCCGCCGATAGCGATAGCTTGCTGAGCCCAATAGCTGTATGCCATATGTCCATATTGGCTTGATGATTTATAGAGAAGGATTTTGTTATCTACACTGATGATATAATGTTTGTTAAGCATGCAGTATATATTGTAAAATTTGAGTTTGACTTGATTGCGATTAGACTCAATGTGTTCTCTCCAAGAAAGCCGTCTGTCTAGATTGATACCGAGGTACTTCACATCTTTTCTTTGAGGAATTATTGTGTTGTCTTGACTGAGGGCAAAAGTGATGTGTGTGCTTTTCGTCTCGTTCATTTAAATTCTCCAAGTGGTTAACAAGAGTTCGTGGCTTTATGTAGTTATTTTTTTTAATAATGTACACACGCTAAATGGGTTTACAGCCTTATAATGCTTACCACAGTGTGGGCGTTTGGAAATTAAAGAGAGGTAGATGTGGTCAAGTTGTTGTCCATCGAAAGGTCTGATGTAAATTATATGTAAAGGTGTGGGCCAAGGACACCTCCTTGGGGCACACCCGTTCTTATGTAGTGGTCTTTTGATATAAAGGATTTGTAATTTATCTTGAAGTTTTTTTATTTTATGGATGAGCGCATGGTACCAAACTTTGTCGAACGCTTGTGCAACGTCAAGAAACACAGCCGTAAGTACTGTCTATTATGGTAGGCTCTTCTAGCCTTATCTACTACATGCTTAGCTCTGAATCCAAACTGGTGTGTAGGTATTATTCCTTCCTTTTCCAAGAACTGAGTTATTTTCCCGAGTAGTAGTTTCTCGAAGACTTTGGACAGTAAAGGTAATAAACTTATTGGTCGATAAGACGATACAAAGATAGAGTCCTTGCCGACATTCGGGATCATGATTATCTTCAACGTCTTCCAAGGTTGGGGGTAGTGGCGTATGCTTAAAACTCTGTTGAAAGTACAAGTTAGGTGTTCAATTGCTACATCTGGGAGTTCAATTAACATTTTCCCTGTAATTAGGTAATAACATGGAGCCCTCTTGTTTTTCCTTTTTCATCGTCGGTTCTTGCTCAGTTTCCGTTTTGTAGTCTGATTGGTGGGTCGTGCTGCTTTGGAGGTATGGTTTTCTCTGCCGCTTTCCAGAGTGAGTGGTGGTTGGTCGTATTTGGTAAGAGAGAGGTCTTCGAGATATTTTCTTAGGCTCCTCTCGTTTTCATCTTTGAAAAATATTTGGAGGGCTTTCGTAGCCTTCGTCATTTGTTGCTTTGTGAGGGGAGATCGATGCTTTTGCCACTCCCGTCTTAATTTGCGTTTATCGCAAATGATTTCTTCAATTCTGGCTGATGTGCGTGGAGTATTTTTTAACTTTGTTCTGGAGGGTTTGGGTGTGGCGGTGATTGCTGCAAGTCTTAGTGTTTGGTTGAATGCGAGAATTGCAGTATCTAAGTTCTAGGGTTGCATCATAGGAATTAAAGGGTTGAGATGAGAGCCTATGTATTTTCTAAATTCAAGCCAGTTTGTTGACTTGCTTGTGAGGATTTGGGAACTTTGTTCCAAGATTCTTAAATTTGTTAGTGTGACAACTACTGGTCTAAAATGTGTTTAAATGTTATCTTTAAAACCAAAAATTTCACTTGATATTTTGTTTGAATTACTATTCAATTGTCATGTTTATAATGACTAATAATTTAATGCATTTTTAGAGTTCCCCTATGCTATGCTGCTATATGCAATGTATATTCGATGTGAATTTAAAAGTCTTCCTAAAACTAAAGCTATACCTCCCTCCAAAGAATGACAAAACTCGACTTTTTAGAAACTTTTCTTACACTCCAGAGAAAATAATTGTTAAAAAGTGCAGAAGAAAGTTTATTACGTGTACATATAATGCAATATGTGTGCATATGGTTCCCTGCCTATTTAGGTAACTTCGTTTAGGTTTCCCTTAAGGTAAGCACTTTGTTGAAACAACATCAAACACGGCCAGTGTAAAATGAGCATGTAAATATAACATCTTAAATAGGGAGACATAAATAAATGTATGTAGAGACGCGAGGTATATTTGAACACATTCCACTAAGCAAATACTCGTATCTACAAGTATATTCGATATATACCCTTTCCGATGTGTGCTCAAGCTTGTACCATTTGCATGGATCCTGCCCTACCCGAAGTCTTAACCAAATGATAGTTTGCATTTATCCTTTTTGAGACAAAGAGTACAGAAAGGCACACAGCGGGTTATTCTGCAAGATGGATGGAAAATTGTGAAAAAGTTAAAATGTCATTTCGCTCTTGTCGGTAGTATAACGAATGATTGTGCGGTGTGATGTATGAAGGATGACATTTTAGTGATATAAAGTATGTACGGACTGTTATCGGTTTGCCACTTGCGTGTGTGTGCTTCCTCCGACTTGCTTCTACCATCGAGTATCGACAACAAGTCAACACAGTGCAATGCGCAAAAAGCAACACTAAATGCTCGTTTTATAACATGACGTACATTGTACAATTAATTTACTTGGCATAACGACTTTTCCTTTTGCGACGTGGACGTCAGCAAGTTGTTCGGAATTGTTTGCTTGATCGATAGTTGTACCTACCATAGTAATTACTATCCCATGTGGGCTATCCAGGGATTTTTTCTCACGCATACTTTTGTATCAGTGCACGATTTTTCATGTGAAAAGTGACATTTTGCCATTTCCACATGGGATTTTGTTCCGACTTATATCTTCCCAACACTGAGTACAAAAATGTAAACAATAAAAAAGTTTAAAATAAAATGTTGCCAAATTATGTGTTTCTAAACGTAAAAGACTTTTATTTAAGCTTTTTTTATAATCTACTCTAATGCCAAAAAAATAACTGCTACTTGTTATGACCTGTACGCTGTTAGTTGTTAGTTTAGCTCTGAAACTAAATGTCACTACATCCACGACGGTTGTACGTTTATACGTTTGTTTGTGGTGTCGTATATCTCGGCTTCTACCACTCAAAATTTGATGGGACTTGTTTTAAAACAATTGGTTAGCGCTCGGCTTGCGATGGCTTAATTTTTTTATTCATAAGGGTTACTACCCCGGAGAAAACTGAGAAAAATACTCAATCTACGCATCGCTATCGATTTTTTTAAGCCTAAACGTTTGCAAAGTAAAATGTGTTTTTTTCAGTCTATTTCAGAAATCGCTTTTGACTGAATGACCCATCGCTTATGAATGAAAGACCTACATTTAACATTGCTTTAAAGATAAATTAGTCTTTAGACTTAATACATTGGCTCGTGTTTCTATAGTAGTTGAAAGTTTTTGGTATACTCATACCCTCCTAGATTATGTTTGTGATCATATCAGATATGGCATCCACACCACTATGGGCATTAAGTGTCCAGTTAATATTCCTAAAGTAATTGTTGAGGCCATCCCAGTCTGCTTTCTCGTGAAACCATACTTTTTCTTAACAGCCTGATCACACATGCGTGTTCATTTTTTAATAAATTTGTATGGGAGCCCCCCGACCCCTGGTTTTGTCCATCAAAGATGCACTTGTGTATAAAATTTGTAGAAAATCGGGTACATTTTTTAAAATTAGTACCCCGGTGCCAAAGGCGCTCAAAATTTTAATAGAAAGTGTTGTCATAGGAGATTCATATGTGTGTAAAGTTTGAATAAAATCGAGCTTTAGGAATTGGGTTAAAAATTTATCACAAGATTTGGAGAGCCAACCAGCCACAAACACACGGGCACGCGAAGTTAATATAGAGAATTTAAAAACATAGATGTGGTTAGGCTTGTATATTTAATAAAATAAATCAATAGAAGGGCAAAAAGTGCCTATCTATACTCGTACAACAAGTAAGCGTTTAGTACCAGATGATGATAATGAATTCAAGATCATTTTCATCACGCATTTAAAAAAAACTCGCAGATAAATGCATGTAACGTTTAAGTAGTGTCACATGGTAAAATGTATACATGAACACCGGCTGTGTGTTTTTCATATACAAGACGCATGCGAAGTGACTCACAAAATACATAGATATTTGTATGGCAGTCAAGAATTACTAAAGCTCTTAACATTTTCCAGCTCCCAGCTTACCTATACATCATATACCGTCGTTGCATACCACCCCTCCCGCCACAGAAAATCGTTGTTTGATGATCGAAAAGTCGGTCAACCGTCAAAACACTATCTGTATATATAATCGGTTGGCATCTTGACATGTACAGAATAACTTTACTTCAATAAAATCCACTCAATAGTCAGACATAAGACAATCTATTTTCCGTCCCACGGATCGAAACGCAATATCTCTCGTAGAGTTGTCGTGTCGTGGGACTCGCAGATGGTGATGTTTACAAAAGCAGAAAGTGAATCTCAAGAGGAGACAGACTATTTCGATTTTTTGTAAAGAACATTATTAGAATAAAATCAGACTTGTTGTCGTCAATGCAGCAAAAAAGTGACAAAGCAATTCTCTCATCACATATTCACATTACTATCAATATTATATCATAAACAATGTTTGTATGTTTACTTTGTTACTTAGAGGGATATTTGTATTACAGTGGAACAAATTCATCCAACATTTTATGATATGAAAATTATTGGTCTCCAGTTTCACGATTAAAAAACAATTTCATAGTTAAATACCTTTTATTAAATATTTTCTGAGAACCAACCAGATATATTGCACCAATATAACCAGTCTACGATCCGGTGATTTAGTTCTTCGATCGGCAGATATTCTACATCAATAATAACAAATATGTAAGTATGTATTAAAATCTGCTTCTGCATAAAAATTAACCAGTGCTAAGCGGATTACACACCAGTTGTTCGTTATGTACGTTATGCACGTGAGACAAATTGAATGCCAAAAGAGTACATCATTCAGTTACATACTCGTGCATAAAATAATTTGCCTTTATGCAGTTCATGGCTCATTGCTAATATTTATGTTGCAGTAGATATACTCGTATTAAAAATATATATTCGGTATAAAAAGCTTATGCCCTCCCCAATCAACCGTTTTATCTACCCACACTACAAAATTATCCACTCACTCGCAATATATTCATTTAGATGTGATAGAAAATTGTTATTGTCATCCCAACCGAATTTTTCATAGAAAATTATTGTTGTCATCCCGAACAAATTTATCTTTTATGTTCCACGGAACGAGGTGGACGTGTGGGCTAACGTTCATGTTTTATGCGAAGATTTTAATTACAGCATTGTGCGCTTTATAAATTTATATTTGTTTAAATTGTTTTTTCTTTAAAGCAGATAGAAACTTAAAAAACAAACACAAAACAGCTAAAAACATTTTTGCAATTTTATTACAGTCAACTAATTACATGTGACGCTAAAGTAAACTTAATATTTTCAAGTAGAGTACACGTTAATTTAATTGTGTTCTCAAACTCATAGTTCCACTGACATTTCGTCTCAATACAATTTTTAATTGATCACCCACAGTTCACTTATAATGTCTTTGCCTATTGTAAATAATAGAAAAAAACTATTGGCATTGAAGTTTATTGCCAACTTTTAAGAGTATTAACAAGGATTTTTCGTCCTGGCTTTGTTATTAGACTTTCGTTGTATTTTAAGTGAGCACGTCTGACATTGTTAGTCTACAACAAACTGACAATGTCAAATTGTTTAAAATTAAGATAGTAAAGTGGAGCTTCTTAGCTCGCTATATTGATGGTTGTAATTCAGTCTAAAGACTTAATTAAGAGTTATTACCGAGAAAGCTTGTTGTAAATTTTTCCTTCCATCGCAAGTGGACCGCTAAACAATCGTTTTAAAGTAAGTCACATAAAATTCTGACTGGTAGAAATCGAGATATACGACCGGACAATCTCACATACAAACCAATAAACAGACAAACACACGCACGCTGTAAAAAATTCATTTGTTCTAATTGTTAACTTCGCCCTTCGCAATAACATATTTAGTTATTTGGACTTAAAAAAAGCTCTCTAGGTGGTGTGGAAGGTGTGTAAAAAGTAGTCGAAAATACAGACAAAAAAGGGAAGTCAGGTTAAATAAAAGTTTTTAAAAATTAACAACAAGTTTGCGGAAAAACCCATAGATCTTATGATACTTGCAAAAACCTACAGCTGGTAAACTTTTAAAAGAGGGTTTTTTTTTTGTTTATGCTCCAAAGGCAATGAATAAAAAATGATTTTGTGTGGTTTTAGATAATTCTGGTTTTATATGTGTACAACAACACGTGCTTTTAGATTTTTCGGGATCAGACGCTTAGCAATGCAATTCAATGTTTCCAGACATACATTTCTCACGTACTGCATGGAGAAAATCTCTATGCACCTGTGCAAGAACTACTTCCCGATGATTTAAAAAAGAGACTTGAGTTTTTTAACTGGTTGCTGGATCGGACCTTGGATGACAAGCAGTTTATTAGCAGAATTCTTTGGACTGACGAATCTCAATTTACAAGAGATGGGATCAGAAATTTTTAGAATCTTCATACATGGGCTCTGGTGAATCCACACAGAAGGAGACAGTCATCATTTGAACACAAACTCAGCGTCAATATGTGGGCAGGTGTAATTGGAAACAAATAAATCGGCCCCTTCAAACTACTTCCCAGACTGAATTGTACAAACTATCTGCAGTTTTTCTATTTACCAAAACTATTGAATGACATTCCACTGATTCAACTGGCTTTATCATATTTTCAACAGGATGGTGCTCCAGCCCAATATATGGTCGAGAGGTTAAGAATTGGCTATATGAAGAGTACGGAAATCGTTGGATAGGAAGAAATGGACTACTACACTGGCCTGCAAGATCTTCTGACCTTAGGTTAGTTGTGGTTAGACCAATAGATGGTCCATTGTGATGCCACATGAATTGAGAGGTTTTCTTCCCTACTCATTGAACAAGTTATAGCGTCGAATGAAGCGTAAAAGACTTTTGATTTCAGTGCTTGACAAATCGTTAAGGTAGTTGTAAAAGCAGGCTCCTAAATGGCTTCTGCAGAAGTCATTTGCAAAAAAAAACCAAGCCTTGTTGCATGCTTTCCTATGACAATGCTCAGTAATTACACCTATCAAAGCGCTTATATGCACTCTGTTTAGAGAGATCAGACACTTGGAGCGTTTCGGATCCAGCTTTGGCCAGATCTGTTTTGTAGCTACAGAAGTTATGCCATTTGTCCATCTAAGTTTGCTTTTGTCAGTAGCATACTGCTTTAACATGACTTTGCATGTAGCAGTGGTATGTCTACAGAACCATTTTCAGGTAGAAGGGGCAGCGTAGTACCATTTTTGGCGAGTTCATCGGCCCTGCAGGTCCCCAGAATGTCCCTATGCCCCGGCACCCAATACAGGTGAATGCTGATCTGCTCCGCCATCTCCCTAAGAGACGATTGGCATTCTAGGGCTTCAATAGAGTTCGTAGAGACTGATTCTAGGGAAATCAAAGCTGCTTGACTATCCGAGAAGATGCGGATATCCTTAGTATACTTAGGATATGACGTTTCCTTTCAGCCAAGACAGGACTTCTTTTAACCTTTTTGGAAAACACCACCGCCTACACCATCATAAGTTTTTGACCCGTCAGTATAAAAACTGTTTGATTCGTCTTCCGAGATAGCGCCTTCTTCCCATGGCGACATGAAGTTGTTGCTGAAATGTAGTTGTGGAATGGTGTAGTCTATACCTCCTGGTAGAGCCCTGAATGATTTCAGAACAGAGGAGTGTCCGAATTCATTTCTTATCCACTAGGAGGCGGCGTTGAGGCGAATAGCCTCGCTAGCAGCAACTTGTCTGCTGAATATGTCGAGTGGTGTTAGGTTGAACAGTATGTCTAGTGCAGCGGAGGGGGTGGTGCGAAGAGCTCCGCTTACACATAGACAAGCCGATCTTTGTAATTTGCTTAGTTTGTCGCGATTTTTAGCTTTGTCTAATGAAGTACACCAGACCACCACACCGTACAGAAGTGTAGGTCTTATTACCGAAATATAAAGCCAATGGGTGATATGGGGTTGAATGCCCCATTTGTTACTGATGGCTTTTTCAAGGAAAAGAGCGCCACTGTGGCTTTACGCACTCTTTCTTGTATTTATATAAAGGTTTTCAGCTTAGCTTTCTGTACAGAATGAGACCCAGATATTTAGCTTTATCAGAGAAGGATAAGCTTGTGCCTTTTATGGATGGTGGGTCAACATGACCTAACCTTACAAAATTAAATTTTTTTGTATGGGGAAGAATTAAGGAGCTTGTTTATTCAAACCGAAATAGCAACTCTAAGTGAATTAGAAGAGCGTATTCCCGAAGCGTCCGGGAGGCCAGAGCCGGACTCCGGTTTTAGAGCCAAATATGATGATGATGATTCTCGAAGCGTCATCAAAAGTGAGGCAGCAGTTGGTATCAATAAGTGTTCGCAGTGAAATACAAAAACGGGCTCTTAAATGCATACAAAACCAACGAGGACACTTTGCGCACCTGTTTTAGCTGTTTTAATACACACACAAAAATATTATCTAAAACTACACATTATCATTTTTATTCACAGCATTTGGAGCTTAAAGCAAAAAATTTTGCAGGTTTTTCCAAGTATCATGAAATCTATCGGTTTTCGGAAAATTTATTTTTGATATTAATTTTTATTATTGTTGCGTTCATAAGAAAAAAGTAATAAAACGTTATGTTTATTATGCATTTTCTGGAAAAAATGTACCTCAAAGTTAAAAATTAGCATTGGCCAGAAAACTGGTACATGCATTGAAGTTGGATATCTGAATACTCAAACAAGATATCAATTTTAACTTTATTTAAACGCAGTTACAAAGTCTAGTATTTCTTCTAAAAATAAAGTCCTAAACGAAGTTTCTACAATTAGTATTAACAGAGCAATTTCCGTTAACATGGGTCAGGGTAAAGTAAGCTTTTTCATAAATCCCCGATAAATCATGTCAACATTGGAGATATACCCTTACTGTAGAACGATTTTTTCCTTAGAATATACCCACGAATCATTGTCCAAAATATCCTTGACAAATTAGGGGACACCCTTTATATCTCAAGATTACACATAAAACCGAAAACTAGGTACATTAGGAGTTAAAGAGTTAAGCGCAGCGAATTTTCTGTCTAATGATCTATCAACTTTATCAAAAGCACAAAGGAACTCTTCCAAATGATTTCTATGAAATCTTTTCTGTTAATTTTGATTAACGAAAAACCCCAGATGGTGGTTAATGGACTGATTTAGGATTTAAAGAGTTGTTTAAGGTTCTTGAAAGACTACTAAGAAACAACCGACCATCATAAAAGATACTAAATTTACTAAATTATACTATTTTGCCGTTTTTACATGAATAGTTTGCTAGAAATTTACAATAAAAATCAAGCATAACTTGTTATTCAGGGTTATGTGCTTAAATAATAATAATATTCGGCGCGACAGACCATTGTGATCCAAGGCAACTTCGCAACCATTTGTGTTGAGCATTTATATTTTTGCACACAAATGGAAGTGACCTACAATTTAAGGCCGGATCCGAACGGCGAATTGAGAAGCTTTCCGTGACAAGTTATTACTATCGGACGTTTGTCAGATTTTCACGAGAGGTGGACACCGTGAAAAATACGTTTGGTGTTACTGGGATTCGAACCACGAACCTCCTGTTCAGAAGCCATGCTCTTATCCACTGATAGAGCCACACTATTATGTACTTAAACAACGTTCATTCCGCACCAAAAGTACAACAAAAATATGTTTTTATTTATAAAGCCATAAACTTAAATTTTGATACGCGAAATTATGGGGTAATTTTATGTTTTTATTATGTTTTAAAAAAAATCTATACACATTAATAACGTTTCAAACATGTAAAAGAAAAGCAAACTGTTTGCATTAGGTCACCGAGTCTTGCAAATGAAATTAATTTATATCAAACGTGATAAGCCGTCACACGTCGATTCAAATGCGGCCTAGATTTGACCTAGTTTAACAGAACATGTTATTTACTTTATTTTCTATGTGCATATACGTACGAGCTTGCGGAGTGTTATTTATAAAATAAAATAAAGTACACTGTTGACGGCGATTCTCGCTAAAAATTGCTCTAAACAACTCGTTCAAACAAAAAATATAGCAACATTTCTATATGTATATTAAAAATATTTTTTGTTCTACTGGTTCTGTCCTGCAACAATCACATTGAGTATCATAATTTATGTAAACAAACTCGCACATTTTATTGCTTCGATTAAAAATATTCTTATCTCAAATCGTACAGACTCAATCGCTCACATATTGGTATTCGCACCAGGTTGTTGTTGTGTTTTGGCCATTTTAAGCATCGATTATTTGCTACCTCTATGAAAAATAAAATCGAAAGATAACATTATCATAGATAATAATTAAGACCGATAAACAGACAAAGAGGTAATATTTTTGTTAAGGAATCAACGAAAAAACCAATGGTAATACTGATGGGGGAGCAACTCGTATATTAGAATCATGGGTTATCTGCGTAACTTAGGCAGCAAAATCAATACAATCAATATACTAAGTATTAATGTCAAAACTGTACCAAATTTAGGACGGTGACCTACCCGTCTATTTTAATTCTCTACATTAACTTCACGTGCCCGTGTATTTGTTTGTTTGTGATCGCCAAATCTCCTAACCAATTTTTAATAATTTTCTTAAAACTCGATTTTTTTCAAACTTTGCACACAAGTGTATCTCCGATGACAACAGTTTCTATTCAAATTTGGATCGGATGTCCATCGAAGGCGAAGGCACACGAAGTTAATATAGAGAATTTAAAAAATTTGGTTAGGTCTTGGTTATTTTGGAGGAGCTGCTTGGGGGGTGTTTTGGATGAAAAATCTTTAAGGGTCTTTGTCGATCTTGAAAGCCGTCGTGCACAACAAGTTCTTTTTATAAAAATTAACCCGATTTTATTCAAATTTGGCACACATGTTCTCCGATCCATGGCCGAGAGGCTACCATATAATTTTTTCCCAAATTAACCCGATTTTATTTAAACTTAGCAAAACATGAGTTTCTCTGATTTGAGAATTTATATGAATAATTTTTATGGGTTGGTTTTTTTACCTCATTATTATATCCGACACCTACTCGGACTCCAACAAACATTAGCAACTACGGATTGTCATTAACTTATTTTTAACTCATATTATTGAGGCGAAATTTTATATTTGCAGTTTTGTGTTTGTATTTAAGTTTTAATGCAACACTGATTTTTTTTTCAATCCCTTTTGCCTCAGTCATGACACATTTTTCACAAAAATCGAGAGATGTGACGCCTTGAGAGAGACTCCCCACCAGACCAAGTTTTGTCTTTGCTTGTTGAAAACTTCGACCGAACAAAGTATATTAAGATCAGGTGTAGTGGTGAACGCGTTTGATATTTTACAACAACCGTTAAAAAAATATTGGCTCCCTTAAATTCTTTTATAGCGGTCAGCCATCAGCAGAATAGGGGGAATAACACAAAACGCATCAGAATTGCAAGTGGCCTTAACGATTTAAGAATTTTCTCATGGAACGTATGCTCCCTGCATGGAGCCGATAGCATGTCCAAATATATTGCTCACATAACAGAAATCAAAGAGGTGCGGTGGACTGGAAATGGAGTCTTACAAAAATCAGAATGTGACATATATTACTGCTGTCATGCAAGTCATCATGTGCTCGGGGTGGGGTTTCTAGTCAGCAAAAGAATTAAACCCACCTTTATCGGCTTTAAAGCAATAAATGAACGGTACGAATAAATGGGGCAGATTTAAAAACATAAACCTCATAAGCGTTCACGCACCTACACATGATTCCCCAGATGATGAAAAGAAAAATTCTTTGAATCAGTGGAAAGTGAACTCCATTCCTGCCCTCAGTATGATGTAAAAATCATTTTGGGGAATAGGAACGCTAAAATAGGTACCGCTAACTCCATCTAAGGCAGTAGTCGTAGAGATCGGAACGACTGGTTCGATTAGCTAGCGACTGAACGTAAGAATGTTGCGTATCGAGCAATGCAACAATCTCAGAGATGGCGGACACGTGAAGATGAATATAAAGAGCTCAGAAGATATGAAAATAGTTCACCGGCGAAAGAAAACAGCCTGGGAGAAGAATGTCGTCCGTGAACTAGAGTAATACAGAGCAAGGACCGCACTAGGCGCAGAAATTTTTATTAAATTTATAAATAAATTTTGTCTTCCATAAAACTCCAACCATCCTTGATCAAAGTCAGCGGTATAACGCAATATACACCGCGTTGCACATACTGCAAAGAGAAAGAGGGTAATCTGATCGCCGGTCACAAAGGCATCTTAGAGCGATGGGAAGAGCACTTTGATGAGTTTCTAAATGGCCAGCTAACTGAGGAATTGAATGTTCCACCAAAGACCGAAGACCATACTATGCTGCCGCCACCGGCTCGAAAATAATAAAGCACCGTGATGAGATGGGATCTCAGCGGAGCTGATTAAGTCATATATTCATGAAGTAAAAGTGCAAGTATGGGAGGAAGAAGCGATGCCAGACTGGCGAAGAGGCATCCTGTGTCTCATACATAAGAAAGGAGCAGCAATTAGGCTTACTGCATTTTGAGCACAGCACAGCCCAGCCCAGCACAGCATAGCACGGTATATCAGAGGAAAAGTCTGCGTCTGCGAGTCACCGCACATTGAGCGAAGTTGCTACTCATTAGTGAGTTAGGTCGACTCACTGGATCGAAAAACAGCTGTTCAAGAAATGTCAAAACGCAGAGAGGCATAGAAAAACTGTGTTTGCTTAACACATGGAGGTTTGCGTCTGTGTTTTACCTCTGTTGCGTGCGGTGTTCAGTCTAACATTGTGCGACACAGTGCATTAGGCTATGCAGATGTTCTCCTCTTTCCTTCAAGACAGGATAGCCCATACGCTAAAGTCATCATTGGCTCATACCAGTGTGGCATCATCCCAGGCAATTCAACAACTGATCAGATTTACACCCTTAGGCAGGTGATGGAAAAATGTCTGTAGTTTCAAAACTCACTACACCATCTTTTGTAGACATAGCATATAAAGCCATGAGAAAATTCGACATCCAAAATAAACTGGCTCGACTATGTAGGTTGACCACTACCAATGTTATAAGCCAAGTAAAAGTATCCGGATCACTATTAAGCCCATTCAATATCTTTAACGGGCTCCGACAAGGGGATGGACTGGCCTGCGTCCTATTCAACCTGGCGTTGGGAAAGTGATCCGAGACTCTGACGCAACGGCGATAGGAATAATCCTCTATAAGTCCATTCTGATACTGGCTTACGCAGGCGATATTGACATCGTTGGTAGAAACCCAAGAGCTGTACTGGAAGCCTTCATCCAGATCGAGCAGGCGGCTTGAAATCTTGGGCTGCAAAAAAATTAGAGCAAAACAAAGTACATGGTGGCCATGTCTGTGAGTAGAAGATCCAACATTGGTCAACGGATTTGAACCTTTATAATGCATGGACAGCGTGGACGTTAGAAAATTAGGGGTAGAAAAATATGAGATGTCTATGCAAATGTGTCTTAAATGACTGCAGAACATACAAATGCAGAGATACAGAGTCGGGCAATTTATTCCAAAATAACTATTGTTTGGCTAAAGAAAGAATTTAAATGGTAATGGTATTAACGATCAAATGTAGTGCTGTACTTGGGATTAAAGTGTAGAACGTTAATTTAGACTACATATGAAGTTCTACACTTTTAACCGATTACAACACTATACATTCATTTCAAATCTAATCGTAAATATCCTAACTGATATTTTACTTAGATCACAAAAAAGGAAACTGGCAATGGATTTTCAAAACTTGAAAAATCCTTCATTAACGTACAAGCAAAATACAATACAACGAACTCTTTTCTTTGGTATAAAGTGGAGTAAACATTTTTTTTAGATGTACTTCTGTGAACACCAAATTGGCTTACGTCATCCAACATTTTTGCAATACCACACGCAAATGTGAGCTCACAAAACTCTTTTGGCTTTATTTAACAACCAAAATTAGTTACTTTTACCGCAGAACTTGTAAATAAGAATTTACATATGAATACGTACATCATGCTAATAATTATACAAAGGCGAACTAGAGCGTGTGGCTGCCGCAAAAACGTAATATTAATATTTAGGTATTTATGTATTTGCCACATAAATCGGTCAAAGTAAAAATTGCAAATAGCTGTTTTCAATTTCTTATACTTCGGCTCAAAAAAAGTAATAAATTTACTTAGTAAAAAAGGTAACCAATTAAGTTTTCTTTTGAAATATGAAAAAATAAAACTAAAATGTCTATCGGAATGGAAGTGGAATGTCGTCTGCATATCTCAAGATCGGAAAGCCCGATTTCAAAAATTCGTTCGCTATATTTTAGAACAAGCCGGAGATGTGATTACATTATGAACTCAAAAACCTTTAACTCCTCACAGAAACCTCTGATGTAAATTAGTTTATCAATTGTGTAGAGCGCTTATTAGCGCCGACATGTTGACACTTATTTGAGGTATGTACATCAATGATGTCCGGTGCCTTTTTTGCTTTTTTCGTTAAAAATCATCAGAAAGCTGTTCTTCCACAGATGTTTGTTAGCTTTACATACTAAAAAAGAATACTGACACAACTCAAAATTTTGTCATTTCAAGTTAAAGCTGAAGAAGATAAGGCTGAAACGATATTAATGTGAAGGAATAACCTCACAAGTCTATTTTAAAAAGATAAGAAGGATCATTGTTATTCAAATCTGATTTTGTTGCTCCGACCAGTGAAACAGTGTCTGTTTTGAGTTGGTACAGTGAAAATTGTGGTGGTTCTAACTCGGAAGACCCTCATTCGATTCTCGGCGCGTCCTAAAAATGCAGAAATTTTTCTCACGGCACTGATCATCTAGATTCTAAATACACATGATAGGATACATCTATATTGCTGAGTTGATGTATTAAGTAATCAATATGGAAGAGCCAACAATGTGGGTGGGTTTATGTGCACAATGTTTTAGTTTGTGAGTGCTCGGGTTGAAAATTTCCACTCTACCCACACACCATAATACTTCTTTCCTTCTTCTATGCCAATATTTCCAAGCCCACGCTGTACCCAGGCTTTATAATGGAGCAAGTCCACTGAAAAGTGCGCTAATTATAAAAATAAAATGGCACTGAGGCGATCTTTGCACCACTATAAACTGTAATTGTTCTAGGAACGTAAAGGGTATATACTCTGTCTATCATTGTTGTGGGAGCGTTTTAGGAATTAAATAAATAGATAGTTAAACGACAAATTCAATAAATGATAACATGCAAGTAATAGTGACACAGTGAAAGTTGCTAGATATCCAATTTAGGCTTTCTAGAGAAGTCGTAATGGATTCTGCAAACAAAAACACAACACAAATTCATTTATTTAAAGGTTTTACTGTCTAACTCAGTTTTCTCGAGAAGAACTACTATGTAACCCAACGAAAATTGCTAGCTGTTGTAGAAAGCGTCAAACACTTCCATAGGTACCTATATGGTCAAAAGTTTCTTCTTCGAAATGACCTTGCAGCTCTCAAGTGACTAATGCAGTTTAACGAACCATAGCACTTGACCCTCTGGTTCCTCTGGAGCCAGTCGGATCGAACGACTATAGTTATACTCATTTAGGACAGAGCATCGAAAAGTGCTTACGGGTTATCTAGAAGACCTTGTGTTCCCAAGTGCAAACATTGTACAAGCAAGAAAATAAGTCTACAAGTTGAAGATTGTTGAACAAAAGATCAGCTCAAAGAAGAAAAAGAGCTTCATGATTCAATTGCTCCAATATTTCTATGGATGGAGCAACGAGAAAGAACGAACCGAGTCAAAGAAGTCCTTAAATATATATATAGTGGAACATCAGGAGCAGATTTTGGAATTAACAAGACGCTAGATAAAGTTAGGAGACACTTCTACTGGGATGTGTAAAACTGATGTGTCTTTTGTGAAATATATGGCGAAAGTAAAGGACCAAGAACAAGAGGGAAAATGCACCAATACAATGTTGTAGCGCCATTAATTAAGCAAGTTGCAAAGAAAGCTGAAGCATGAAGGAAATATACATGTATATTGCATGCATGTATATTTCCGGTGACAACACCGGGCGGGCCTCAGGGCCGAGGGGTGCCCATATAAATTTTTTAAAAATTGACCCGATTTTCTACAAATGTGTTGCACTTGATATTTCCAAGGCATCAAGCTCTTTTGTCGAAAATGAATACCTATGGTATTGATAAGGCCCTGCTTGATTGTACTAGTACCTACCTTTCTGGTCGTTCAATCCAGGTCGTATTGGACGTTTTCAAATCCAATGTTCACCGCATAATCGCCGGTATTCCCCAAGGCTCTGTTTTATCTCCGACACTCTTTCTCATTTTTATTAACGATCTCCTATTTGCTACTTCTAACCCAAGCCTTTCTTTCGCTGACGACAGCACTCTTAGCTTTTCACATGATTTCACGCTTTCTGCGCGCCCCTCTACATCACAAGTTGGACTTGAACAACAAGTCAAATATTTCAAAAGAAATATTCAGATACATCCCCCCCCCCATTCTCGAACCCATCCGTAATACCCGTGCCACAACGCTAGCCCACTGGTCCATCATTGAGCCTATCTTCGGAAGTACTAACCAATTCAGAGATTCCTTTTTTAGCCGCACAATAGTTATGTGGAATGCATTGCCAGATTCTGTATTTTCGCATTTGTAGAATTTGCTGTCGTTTAAGACACACGTTCATAGACATCTCATATTTTCCTCTCCCTAATTTCCTAACGCCCACGCTGTGCTAAGCATTATAAGGGTGCAAATCCATTTAGCGTGTGTACATTATAAAAACAAAACGAAAAACACACATGAGCTTCCGAGTAATTGTGAAAATTATAAAATCCGTACAATTCCTCGTTCACCATATCCGCAGAACTACTTGCGAAGTCTCCTATTTGGTACACCATTCTTGAGTTAGACTTTATAATTTTTTCTCTTCGCTGCCTCCAATAATTGTTAATACTGTTCTGGAATGGTTGTTTCAGTAGGGTTTTCACATTTTTCAATAGAGACTTAAATTAGTTCATTGTTGCCCACAGCACCAGAGATATTCGTATTCTGTTAATCCGAGTGACCAGAAAACTCTTGTTCCTCTGCAACGTACGAATTTCGCGGTTCAGGTAATCGGTAGAATTTTTGCTTTTAGTTTTCGGGATTGTCGAATTAATACTCGACAGAATCACCGAATTCAATCGATCGATACAGAGATCACTTACCTCGTTCCTCAGATTCCTATTATTAGGAACGTAAGACAAGGAAACGCTACACATTTCTACATTCTCATGTAGCCCGTTTTTCAATTTATTATTCGATATTTATTAGACTGTAATGCTAATACAACTGAATTATTTGTTTATTTTATTTAGTTACTAGCTGTTCCCGGGCGCTTTGCTACCCGCACCCATGAACCCCCGGGGTGATGGGAGTACTATAGCCTATAACCTTCCCTCAACTACCAATAATTTACGTTGAAATTTTTTTAAAAATACGTTTGTAAATGTCATGTTAAAATTTTACTTTCTCCTCTTCCATCTATACCTATAACTTTCCCCTACCTGCCAATAATATATCTAGCGTAAATACCCGGCGTTTCCCGGCTGCCCCATCCCACTGACCCCCACCAATTTAACACCCGCCCACTGACACTACACCCACTGACCCCCCGTCCACTGACCACCCATTCACAGAACAACCCCACCCACTGAACTCACACCAACTGACCAACCCACCAACTGACCACCTCACCAGCCAAGAAAACTATAGAATAAGTTTGAACGCGATTGGTTCATAAAAACATGCAATTTGTAGAAACAATAAAAAAATTCTTATGGAGACTCTTTGACTCAGAAGTCTGACCTGTTTAAAGATATGCCTATTATGTGCTCATTATGGTATAAAACCCCTATGCAAAGTTTGAACGCGATCGATTTATAAAAACATGCAATTTGTAAAAACAATAAAAAAAATTCGTATGGTGACCCCTTGACCTAGGAGTCTGACCACTTTCAAAATATGCCTATTAAGTACCTATTATGGTAGAAAACCCCTATGCAAAGTTTGAACGCGATCGATTCATAAAAACATGCAATTTGTAAAAACAATGAAAAAAATCGTATGGTGACCCCTTGACCACAGAGTCTGACCACTTTCAAAATATGCCTATTAAGTGCCTTTTATGGTAGAAACCCATATGCAAAGTTAGAACGCGATCGATTGAAGGGTTTGGCAGTCTATACCGGACATACATACAAAGTTTCACTTTTATATATATAGAAGATTTAGTTGTAATAACATATAACGACACTGTTTTTTTTAATAATTTGCGCTCGCGAAAAGGGATTCGCACCCTTGTAATAATGCTCGCCTATATGCTTGTTGTGAGCGTTAAAGAGAAGTAGGAGAAAAGAGGAAATGTCTATGATGTTTTGGAGCTATCATCTTCGGACTGGAAAAAGTGTTTCGATGAATGGTTTGAGCGTATGCAAAAGTGTATAGATCTTAAAGGCGAATATTTTGAAAAGCAATAAAGCAGTTTTTGATGAAAAATTTCATCAGTTCAAAGAATCCGCAATATCATCCGAATGCCTAGGTATAACATTGACCGACTCAAGATCCCCTCAGTACGCCAACAATTAAGGGATCATTTATCCATGAACATTGGAAGGCTGTGAAAAATGTTTTCACATCTGGAGCGGAAAATATTGTTGGTATAAGCCAGGCAAAGCATAGCACGTGGCTTAACGAAGATACCTGGAAGCTCGTATTATAGATACTCCAGCAGCAGCGAGGATCGAGCTAGTGTCCCTGTATTGAAGCAAAATGAGAGAAGTGCAGCGTTGTGTGAGACGTGACAAACGTAATTATATTAACAACCTGGCCTCAGAAGCAGAGAAAGCAGCGAACAGGTGCAATAGCAGAACAATTTACAGAATCACCAAAGAGCTGACATGTGGTCACCGCTCTAGCCAACATCCGGTGAAAGGCCTAGATGGTGCCTTACTTGTTTCAGATGAGAATCAGCTCAAGCGATGGAAGGAGCA
This sequence comes from Nephrocerus scutellatus, assembly GCA_947095585.1. Lineage (NCBI taxonomy): Eukaryota > Metazoa > Arthropoda > Insecta > Diptera > Pipunculidae > Nephrocerus > Nephrocerus scutellatus. The sequence continues at coordinate 101,554,698 of OX352762.1, read as the reverse complement.
TTTCTCGACGGTAATTAAGCGTGTATTCGCCAACGATATGCACCCAAACCAAACGAAGCTTCCGGAAGTAACAATTTCCCGAATTCGCACCTCAACGCACTAAAGAACAACATGTCGGTAGGACTAGATGGTATACCCGCAGAGCTTTTGCGTGCCGCTCTAACGACATCATCAGAGCTTTTATATCCTGTTGTAGAGTGAGCTTGTTAGGCAGAAAGTTTCCCCGACGAGTGGAAGAAGGGAATGATTGTCAAGCTCCCTTAAAAGGGTAGTCTTATGCAATGCGAAAACTGGAGAGGCATTTGCGTTCTTCCTGCAGTTGCAAAGGTAATAGCCAAAGTAGTACTTGAGCGACTTAAGGAACATCTGGAAGATACACTCGATGCCGAACAAGCCGGTTTCCGCACTGGAATCTCCTGTGTAGACCACATAAACACCCTGCGGATCATTATTGAACAGTGCGTTGAATTCTGGTCACCACTGTACCTGCTGTTCATCGATTTTGAGAATGCGTTGGACAGTGTAAACAGACTCGCTCGCCTTGCGCAGGAGAGTTATACCCGATAAACTAATAGCTATTATTTAATCAACCTATGATGGCTCAGAGGAATCCGAGATTCTAAGTGGAGTACGACAAGGTTGCATTTTATCGCCGATACTTTTTTTGTTGGTGATTAGCGATGTACCTCGCGCAGCTTTATCTACTAGAAACGGAAGAATTCGTTGGACTCTTACATCTCAACTCAAACATCTGGACTACGCTGACGACGTTTGTTTGCTCTCATACAGGATTATGGAGCTGCACCAAATAACAAAAAATATGGAAAGGGAGGCAAATGTTGCGGGTTTTTAAGATTAATATACTGACAAAACCATAATCATCAACCTCGGCACTAACTCAGTAACTCTAGTTAACATTGCTGGACAGCCGATATAGAGAGTTTCCAATATCTTGGGAGTATTGTCTCGACCGAAGGTGGAACCGAACAGGACATTGTCAACCGAATCGGCAAAGCAAAATCAGTGTTTGGAATGATGTCAATGATATGGCGAAGCAATGCGATCAGCTGCGACTGCTCCCTTCAAATAATGAATATGTGCTGCTGTATGGGTGCAGCACTTGGAAGGTGACCGCTCCATAACAAACTACGCAACCGTTATGACAGGATGGTAGAAGAACGGGTCGTCCGAGAAATAGAACAGTTGAGGAGGAGTCACGGCAATTGGGGAAGAGTTGGAGAGAGCTGAAGCTCATTGCCAGGTACCGCACGCGATGGCGCGTAGGCTTAGTAGAGGCCCTAGGACCGACAAGGGGATATAGGACATAAGTTAAGTACAGTTGAGTTTCGTTTCGTGCTCGAATTGCTGGCCTGTGGACATATACATAAGTAAGCACATCAAAAAAGTTCGTTGTCAGCCCACGTATGTGGCTGAGATCCACTCACACATGTTGTCGTTAACTAAACTAAATTTTATGTTGCTAAGGGGTTTAGCCTTAGGTGTTTTTTTTATTAATGATTGTGACAATAAAACAATAAAGTCATACTTCTAAATAATTTGTCCTTGTATAGTTGATTTCTAAGCGACATTAATAACTGAATATGCGCATGTGACAAAACTCTATTGAAGGAACATATCGCATTAGTCTGAGTACCTACTTAATTTCTTTCCTCCGAATATGAATAGGATGTCTGGTATGTAAATAATGTCATCTTTTAAAGACAAATACTATTTGTAATCCAATCTCCAAAGCAGAAGTAAAACTTTTTGTTAAAGTGCGACAATTTTTTTCAAAAGGAAGAGCTATGACGTAAGCTTCATAGTATTTCTTTACTATGAAATATTTAAAAAATTAATTTTTACTAATATGAACGATTGGTTTTTGTTATATTCATAAATAAATCAACGATGGTAAGCAATTATAATGCACATATTAGTCTACGACTACAACTTCATCCCTTCATAACAGGTAAATGTTTGTCTGGTTATTGGTCTTCCAAGGATATATAGCTGGTGGGGTGTTGCATACTTTTTGTAAAGAGATATAAAGTTTGCGCCGCCACAGGGTGGAAGGATGCAAGACAAAACAGAAATCCAATAGCCCATCATACAGACTACATGATCGTTGGTCGTTATGTTAATTATGTGAACACAAAGCCCGACAAATTGCTCGCTATACCTCTACTTTACAGTAAATTAGATACATACGATTATTATCTTTGGAATAGATAAGAAGCTATGTAGCTTCCTTTCATTCCAGCAGCAAAAAACTTACTTGATTCGATTCTTTTTTTTATGCGGAGAGAGGTTTGTTGGCTAGAGCTTCAGCTGTTTTGGCAGGTGCAGATGTAATCGGCAAACGATGTATCCACTTTCTATAGTCTCGAGCTATTAATTGCTTGTTTGGCTAACACACGTCGCGGTGAAGCTTGTGTTTGCGTTTTGTGAAAAATGGAATGAGTGGGCACCGATAACGATGAGCACACGGCCACTCTTAACGATAACGATTGTATTCACTGGAATACCTTCTCCACAACGATTGTCCGCACAACACAGTTTTGTATAGGTAGTGGTTTTTCACGATAAAAGTTTTGATTTCACTTTTGCAACTTTAGCGATGATAAAACAACTAATAATCAAATCAAAGGAATATCTACAAGTCACAATTACTGCACTCAAGAGGCTGTACGACGTTCTAACCGAAAATACATTTAGATTCAGCTGGCACTATCGTGGGGTGGGCATAACGCAGCAACAGCATAACTAATGTACGGACTACGGCTGGTGTTACTGCTGGTCTAAAAAAAAAGATCTCTATACTCTACTGGTGTTGGCTGCCCCTGATTTTTCTATTCGATGGTGTGGTGATAAAGCCTGCCGCCGCGCACCTTGCGTTGTTCAACATGAGTATCGATTGCTTTTGCTTTGCAAAGTAAAAATGGTTATGGTAACGAATGAATCACTCACTATGTACTGATTTTCAATTTTCTTTTATCTGTTTCAGTAATTTTGTAATTAGCTTTTAAGCGTTTATTGAATGAAAAGTCTTTTAGCTGTAATCTATACGTTCCGAACGATTTTAGGAATTTGCAACTTTTTAAAATTCCATTTGAAGTTTTCTTATTGGAAATTCCTTAATGCACGTAGTCTGCAAAAAAAAAGGCAAAAAAAACCTGGGGTTTTATTGGGTTGTATTCTGTGTCCTGTCTACCCTGTGACCTGACCACTGAGTCTGACTTTGATATATATGTAAATATCAGAAAACTTATTCAATTAAAAACGAACAACTCAATGCAGTATTCTATATATGGAACAACACTAACTCTGACTGGAAATGGTCCACCTGGACTATTGTGAACGGCACTACACACTTTTTCACACACTCGAAGTGTATCAAACGACAGGACAGACTGACTGATGCGAATGCAAATGCGAATTCGATTGCCTCTTATACGAAGAGATCAAACGACAACCCAATGAAGTCGGCTTTTTTCGATTTCTTGTATTTTCACCACATCAAAAGCGAATGTACAAAACCATCATGGCTGACAACTGACAAAAAATGATATAAAAGCTGCATTTTATTGCCGAGCGAGTTCGGAATTCGAATGTCAAAACCAGCCAAAACCAGCCAAACAGCAGGTTTTCACAATTCCAAAGAAGGAATTCGACAGTGCAATTGTTGTTGTTCCTCGGCAAATAAAATACGGCTATAATTATATTATAACGGGTGTTTTTTTAGGAGGTTTGTTTTTCCGATAGATGTCGTTTTATTTTATGACAGTTGTTTTGACAGCTCAAAGTGGCATTTCTACTCAGTATTGTTTGGCAAATCATTATGAAAAAAAAAAAAAAAAAAAAAAAAAAAAAATGACATTTGTGAAAAATAGTCGTGGTAGCCATACACCCGTTAGATATAACGAGTTTTTTAAGAGGTTGCCGATTTTTTTTTTGAATAAAACACATATAAAATTATGAAATGACCAAAATTTTTTTTTATTTGGTAGATAATTTTTTGGCATTTAACATTTAAACACAATTTCTGGCATATGGCTACCACGACTATTTTTCACAAATGTCATTTTTTTTTTTTTTTTTTCATAATGATTTGCCAAACAATACTGAGTAGAAATGCCACTTTGAGCTGTCAAAACAACTGTCATAAAATAAAACGACATCTATCGGAAAAACAAACCTCCCAAAAAAACACCCTTTATATGTATAACGAAAGAATTAGAGAGTACTGTTCACCACACTTATTATCTATTCATTAGAAATATTCCATTTGTTATCAGCTGTGCATAAGTTGACGTTTCTTTGATAAGATAAAAACAAACGTCAGAATTTGATTTAGTTTAAATTATTCAACAGTCAGTCGCAAGAATGCTACCAGTTGTTTCCACGTCAAAATCCCATTAACTACATTAGGCGTATTTTATTGGCCTAAGAATAAGGAATTAGAATTTGAAAACCAAAAAAAAAACCAAATATTCCAAAAAAGGAATGAGATAGTGCAATTGTTGTTATAATTCCTTATTCCTCGGCAAATAAAATACAGCTAATAATACAATAACATACGAGTTTTATAAACATTGACGTATCAATGTTCTTTATTGTGGTCAAGTATTAACTATTAAATAACCTATTCTATAAACGTCAAATTATTTTAATTAAAATATGAAAACAATTTTTATTAATAACCGTTTTGTACTTCGTTACGGTTTACGGTAAGTCTATATATAATAGTGAAACTGTCTGTAGAGGTAGTAATTAATAATACTTATTTAAGAAATAGTAATGACCGGAAGAATATGGGCTGCATATTGGAAAGAATCGGAATATGAGCTACTAAATGAAACTGATAAAAATGAAAGAAAACACATTGTCGCTTTATACAAAATTTGCTTCAAATGGAACACAAAAGCACCTTATTACTTACATTTTATGAGTTGTGATTAATGAATGATATATTATAAGTATTAGAAATAATCATGTATGAAGGTTAGAGAACACAGAATTATAAAATTTCTTTTGAATGTTATGAATGAATATATATGAAGTGAATAAGGATGTTTAAAAAATTAAAAACCCGCTTTGATTCGGTTTCCTTACAATGTAGTCAAATATGTAGTTAACAAGATTAACAAAACTGACCGCATAGTTTTTAATTAACACCATGTTGTTTTTTTCGTATTTTATTACGTCTTTCAGTACTTAACAGTAACAGAGAGTACTGTAGCCAGATTCCGGTTTTATGTAATAATATAGCATGGAATGGAATTTTTATTTGTCTCACATTTCGTTTTCTCGCATCACAAGATTCCACAAATTCGTATTCTTGTTTTCTTTGCAAGAAATCGTTTTAACTAGCAGTACTAAAACAGTTCTTCTGTATATAACCTTTAACCATGTCAAATCTCTTACTTCTCCGTGTGCGCAATATGCTTAAAAAGGGGTACAAAGTTATATCTTCACGTATTAATTAAATATTTAAAAATTAAATTTTTTTTTATAGTTATTGTAGGGAATTAGCAAACAACACACGCTAATAACGTATTGTACAATTGTACACGCTCGCAGCTGACGTTTTAGAACAAAACTCCAACAAATTATATGCAATAATGAGGCTATACTTATACTTTGACAAGAAAACCGCAGTAACGGTAGCCTTAAAAATTTAATGAAATAAATATATATATATTTTTTCCATTTTTCTTTCGATTCTCTAATCCCGTCGAGACCTTTGAATCTGCAATAAAGTTATTATATTTATGCATTTATTTTTTCATTCCACGGCACTGGAATACAAAATTTCATTCCACGAAAAATTTTCACACAACCGCAATCTGGCTACTGGTGTAACCATTGTCATACACCAGCAGCTAGGATGTTATATGTAGTTAGATTCCTGGATTTGAAGAGTCTTGACAGACTATAAGGCTTTGTTGGCCTTAAGCAACCATGCTTATTTCTGATACCATGCTTTTATCGGCTGATACAGTTGACCCGAAATAGTTTAAGGATTGCACTACTTTAAATTCGCGCTCTACTTTTTTAATTGAGGGGCTAATTTTGAATCTTCTGCTCGCAACACATGGCCACAAAATACTTTCTTTTGCTCTCATTTTTGAGCAGCCCAAGATCAGGTGCTGTATGAAAGCTTCCTGTACAGCTCCTGGGTTTTTACCAACGATATCAATATCGTCTGCGTAAGCCAGTATCTGAATGGACTTATAGAGTATTGTTCCTCTCGCTGTACATCGGAGTCTCGGATCACTTTCTCCTTACTCAGGGTGTACGCCGGAAAGGTATACCTTTTTGTTTGATTATAAATTTCGGCTAAATGAGAAATAATGGATCTAATGTTGATATTTATGCAATAATACATCAGATAAATGACTGCTGACAATCCTCAGAAATGCGGGCTCTTTTGAGCACTTTTTTTTTATTACATTTTGATACATTTCACCCGATATTTCATTAATTTTATCACGAATATTTTGTTTGAGGTGCTCAGGGGTTTCTGGTTTGTTGCAAAACCCTTGCTTTTCAGGTATTCCACAAAAAAGATATAAAAACATATAATATAAATATTGTAACAACAAACAAATATAAAAAAATCTTGTTCTAAAAACATCCCAATTTTAATTTCCCTCATTTGTGCGCTTCAGGCATAAACTGTCCGCTTCAAATATAGTGAATTGTTGCGGACAGATAATAAAATTTAGAACTTAATTTCAGCGAGATGAATGAAAATATGTATTTTAACATTGAATGCTTCAAATTTAAACATAAAACAATTTATTTATTTTTTTTTGTAGAAATTATTTCCAAAAACTTTATAGTTGTCGCGGACAAGTTATCGGAGAAAAAACCCACCTAATAATAAAAAAAAATTGGAGACATTTATTTGCCGAGAACGAATCGAATTTTTCGAATCACGTTATATCGTTATATGTTTGTAGGCTACAGATACTGACATTTCTTCTTTTTAAAGCAATTAAAAAAAATGTATATGGCAGCTGTCAAAAACAAAAAAGTATGTGAAAGCAAACGTCCAAATAAATTCGTGTAGTCTTCATGAAGGTGGCTTGAGTACGAGTTTTTTATATAGAATAGATATAGAAGTGTAGTTACTTGGTTGTGTCATTTTCTATTGTTCCGGACAACAACTTTATAATCACTTTCACTTGGTCACTAACATTTCGTCACCTGCTAAGTGCAAATTGTGCGTCTCTGATTATAATCCTCCAACTTTGAATCGGTATTAGTCAGAATATTTGACTGCGTTAGTCCAGTGTATTGTGCCTTCCTTGCCGTCGTTGTCGTCAGCCATACAAAGGCACTAAAAATATGAAAAAGCACCGATGACAGAAGCGTCGTGAAAAATCCCTATTTAGTTAAACGAATTATATTTTTAAACCTTTCGTTAGAAACGCTATTGCATCCGCTGGAAAATGTGCAACTATGATCGAAAAAAAAGTTCCCCATGCATGGACTGCATGCGTGCACTTAAATGGATTCCAGTTCTGTTTATAGTCGCAGTTATTGTTTGGTCCTACTACGCCTATGTTGTACAACTGTGTTTTTGTATGAAGCTTCCCGAATTTAATTACGGCCAAATTATCATTAATCCATTCATTTTCCCCCCATTTCATTGCAGTTGCCATCGATAACATTTTTGAAAAGATTGTGTTTCTTATATTTTATCATGTTGTATGCGTGCTGTTCATCTGGTCGTATTGGAATACGATATTCACTCCTGTCGGGACAGTGCCACATAAGGTGAGTGGAAATACATGGTGATATCAGTAATTCAGTTTACATTATGACTCACATGGAGTTAACGATTTATTCTTCGATTGATAAAATCAAACTATTAAAGGCTTTTTAAAGACAAAAGAATGCGTAATTCTCTTCCAGATATATTGTATACAAATTATCTTTAATTAATAATGATTGTACATTGAACAACTTTTTAGTTATTGAAATATTTGTAATCGTCGCCTCATCAAAAAGAATATTGTTATCTTATTGTTGTGATGTTATCTTCTTTACTTTTTGAAAACAAACAAAGTTGTGTTAATTTACAATATTTCTTTCTTTGCCAGTGGAGAATTCCTGAAAGTGAAATCGAGAAATTATTTCGCGCCGAAAATCAGGAGCAACAAAAGCGAATTCTGGAGAACTTCGCAAAGGATCTGCCAGTGACAAATCGGTTTGTATTGTTTTGAATTTCATAAATAATTTTATTTCAAAGCGAAAATTTCTGCAGCCAACTCAACGGATCAGTACGATTCTGTGAAAAATGTCAAATAATCAAACCAGATCGGGCACATCATTGCAGTGTGTGTGGCTTGTGTGTCCTGAAAATGGATCATCATTGCCCTTGGGTGAACAACTGTGTTAATTTCAAAAACTACAAATTCTTCGTACTATTCCTAGGATATGCACTGCTCTACTGTTTGTACGTTGCCCTCACATCGATAGAATATTTTATAAAATTCTGGATGGTAAGAGTGCGATACACGGAGACTATTCATTCTTTTAAAATTTCGATATTTTCTTGTCTGGATTTTACATTTGCAGGGCGAGTTAAATGGTGGTATGGGACGATTCCATATACTTTTCCTATTCTTCGTATCTTTAATGTTTGCAATTAGTTTAGTCAGTTTGTTTGGCTATCATATTTACTTAGTTCTTATGAATAGGACGACATTAGGTGAGGAGCTGGCTGATTGCAACAAAAATATTCGACTAAAATGCCATTTCATTACAGAGGCATTCCGATCGCCAATCTTTCGAAATGGCGGACCAGACAAAAATGGGTTTAATTTGGGAAAATATGCTAACTTTCAGGAGGTTTTTGGTGACAATTGGAGATTATGGTTTTTGCCGATGTATACAAGGTAAAGTATGCAATTCCTACTAAAACTTTTAATGTTAATACTTTGTGTGTTGTTGTTTTCACTCTAAAGTGTTCTTGTTATTAAGACTTCTGACGTGAGCTCTCTTCTAGAATTTTAATATGAACGTAACATGCAAAAATTATTATTTTCAATTACAATATGGGGCTACAAAATACTTGGCAAATTAAAAACATTTATGTCTTTAACAAATCAAATCCTTTTTTATACTACACTACCTACACTACACTTAACTTTAAACCTTTTATGTGATTACTAACCCTAACAATTTTAAAAATTTTAATGTACAAAGCGGATTATTGGTCTTGTTGCAATGCTTTCTGTTTTAATTTTTGTGTTCCAAATAGCGAATATATAGGAATCGTATGTTATATATAGGAATCGGTCGATTTTCTTATTATTCTTATTAAGCAGATGATTATTTCTAACTGGGTGCAATAATCATCTTTCAATTTCAATTTAAAAATCTAAATTAAATTGAGTTAATTGAGTCAATATTGAAAGTGGAAATTAATTCACAACTATTAGTTAGGTTGTGTTTTGTGTAACACAATAATAAAAGTCTTACATAATTACAATTTTTACTAACTTCTAGAGTATTTTTGTTGTATAGTCAAATTAGCTGAAAAATCTGGCCTTGACCAGCCAACTAACCACCATCACTCCGTCCACTGACCACACGCCAACACCCCTTAACCCTCTAACCGCTGACCCAAAACGGTAGCCTATCACATCCGGGGCAAAAACCTTTTGCACTAATCAAAACCTGATCAAAATCGGTCCAGCAGTTTCCAAGATTAGCGTAGCCTATTAAAAAGCAATCTTACCTCTTTATATAATAGTATAGATATAGTTTTAAAACCCCCCACTACATATATGAATTGCTATAATTATTAAAGCTGTTTATTTATTTCTAATTATTCATATATTATCAACTTTTTGCAATACAACCTTTTTTAAGTGTACGATACCAGCAAATAATCACTAAAGTTTTTTAGAAATTATGTATTTTAACCAAATTTGTGTTAGAAACCCGTCTCTCTTTGTTGTACATTAGATACATTCAATTAGGCAATGCGTAGCCACATTAATGTTTTATCTTACTTAAAATAGATTAGATTCTTTATGGGATTTTATTTATTTATCGTCCTGAAGCTAACGATACTCTTACAGACATTTTTCGATTATTTTAGGCAATATTTCAATGTTACATTTGGATAAGTTCCTATTTTTTACCATAATTGGATCGATAAAACGAGTTATAGAAGCAAATAAAGCTAGGTACAACACTATGTTTTAAACTGCGAGATGGAACAATGATATTAAATTGATTTGATATATAGGAGAATTTAGCTGACTACGTAAAATGTCTCTTTATAAAGTTATTCCAATGTTCCTTCTCTTTTTTTTCTAATGAATAGAAACCTTAAATACTGCACCACACTTTCTTGAACGTATATTCAGTAAAAGATTTCCAATCGCTAAACATGACATGAATTCGAATGTCGAACCAGAATAATTAACAGTATGATGGAACAGACCGCACAAATGACATTCATAATTTTGCTGGTATGTACGAGGGCCACAGGTTAGGTTAGGTTAGCCTAGGTTAAGGTGGCTGTCAGTGAAACCATCAATGGTCGATTGTAATACCACACGGATCAGGAAAGTTTCCGTCCACCTACTCGTTGAACTACTAAAAGCTTCGTATGAAGCGAAGGAGACTGCTGATATCAGTGTTGATAAGATCATTGGTGTCGTTGTAGAAGAAATCTACGATATGGAGTTTATGCTTATGGAAGAGGGCGGGACTAGTACGGAGAAGATGGATAATGGTCTCTTCCCCCTCTTCATCCATGCAGCTTCTGCAGAAGCCATTTGAGAAGACTCCGAGTCTTGCTGCATGCTTGGCTACACCTATAATAGCACCGATGTGCGATCTTTTTTGAGAGATTTAAGCGTTTCGGATCCAGCTAAGGCCAGATCTGCTTTGTCGCTATGCAAGTTCTGCCGTTTGACCACCTACGGTTAGTTTTATCAATAGCATCCCGCTTTAATATGAGTTTGCATAGAGTGATTGGTATGCCTAGAGAACCATATTTAGGGAAGATGGGTTGTTGTTGTGAGGCAACTCCAGGCCTGTTGTTGTGTTGACAATCTTTGGCCCGATGTCTTGATAGGCATTGGGGTCCTAGAACCAAGATGGGTAGGGTAGTTTAGTTACTTTTTTGGCGAGTTCGTTAGCCATACTTTCTTTTTTTCTTTTCTTTACTCCGCGGGGGAGCATAGGGCTTCAACAAACGCCCGCCAACAAACTCGATTTATCGCCTGAGGTTTTAAGAGACGCCTCCCTGTCCCCTGGGATCTTGCTTCCTCTTCTATAGTCATTTACCATGTCTTGCTAGGACGACCAACTTCCATCCGGCGGTGCCCCGGCACCCAACACTGCTCCGCCATTTCCCTAAAAGGATCTTGCTGGGATCTTGCTTCCTCTTCTATAGTCATTTACCATGTCTTGCTAGGACGACCAACTTCCTTCCGGCGGTGCCCCGGCACCCAACACTGCTCCGCCATTTCCCTAAAAGATGATCGACTTTTAAGGGCTAAGATTCCAGGCATATCAGCGCTGCTTGGTAATCCGAGAATATACGGATATCCTTAGCGGATATTACGTTACTCTTCAGCCAAAATAAGGCTTCACTGATCGCCATAATTTCAGCCTGGACAACACTATAGTCATTAGGAAGACTGAAATAGAGACTAAGATTAAGCTTTTTTGTGAAAACACCACCAACTCCGTCATTAGTTTTAAACCCGTCTGTGTAAAAATGAATGTGCTCATCTTCAAGGTACGCGCCTTCCTCCCAGATTGATCTGGCGGTGAAAGCTACCTGGAATTTTATATTGAAATGGACCTGTGGAGTGGTCTAGTCTATGAGGGTCATAAAAAGCATAACTATTTGTTTTGATAGATAATTAGCTTTGGTAATGATGTGCGGAAAAACACAGTTTCAGAAAGCATTCCACATTCGTGTTGGCTATGGCTATAAACAGTACGCCTGAATATGGGCTTAAAGGTAAACTGATGAGTATTGCAGTTAAATTGGTAGAGACACGGAATTAACAGACTATTTCTGGTAAAAAAAAAGCGATATATGTAAAGTGACTGTGGCAAAAAATATTTTTATCGTTCTGTATTTTACCTACAATATGGCTCTTGATACATTTGCCGATATATGACAAATATTATCAAGTAAATAGAAGCCAAATCACATGATTATGAATTTCTATCGTATTAGAAAGCATTAACATAACGCATCATTTTTGATAAATAGTCACTCGATTTAGGTTTCAGTGGATGATGGCTGTATGTTGCACTTTGCTGATAGAATTCGTTGTAAATTTTGTGAATTAGAAATAGAACAGGCTCACCCACTTTTTCGGAAACTTCCTAAATACTCATTATTTAAAGGTAAAAATTAATTCATATCACATGATAGGCACAGGTTTATTGTACAAATTTTGGAAAGTGAAAAGTCATACATAGTAATCCAAGTTTTGTAACATCACTAACACCTTTCTTAGGAAATAGCTTCTGTTTGTTGTGATGCACTAAATACGTAAATTTTGTCTGGAAGAAAAATCGTTTATTCGTTTCTTTATGTAAAACATAACAAACTAATGTCTACCTAATTAAAAACTCAAGAAGCAAACTAATTATAGAGCAAAACAAAATCAATGAATCCTCAAAATGAAACTTTTGTGTTTTAGTTTGGGTGACGGCTTACAATATCCAACGCAAGCAAAACATCAGTGCTATTCATACGATTCGATGGGAGATACCCAGACAAGGTTAGATCAACCGACAGATACGTTTTTAACGCATCATCCATCGATGAACGCTACAATTGCTAATGCTAATGCTGGTAGTTGTAGTATCAGTAGTAGTAGTGGTAGTAGTACAATGCCGTTATCATCATCATTGCAATACAACAATGCAAACAAAACAATAACAACCACTACAAATCCTGCCAACGTCGACGACGTACCAGCTGCTGCCAATGGTGATGTTGTTATAGACCTAAACAGTATGCATGATGCTGATACCCAGCATAACGCCAGCATAGCAGTAGATTCGCCATTGACATTACAAAGTACAAAGAATGCTGCAAGGACATGGGCTGCAAAAGCCTGTCACGATGATGGCCAAAGTTCAGCCACTCCAACTACTGCAGCAGTAGCATCGAGCATAATTAATATTTAGTTGCAAAGCGAACAAATTCTCCTGCGTATATTTATCTTATTTTTTATATTTAAAAAAAATTGTAATTACTATTATTATGTATTGCTACTACCTACCTATGGTATATTGATGTGTATGCATAGACTTTGAATTTTATTATTTCCTTATATACATGAATTTGAATTTCAGTTTATTAAATGCATTTTAAATCGTTTTATTTATACATTTATAATATTATGTTCTTTTCTTGTAATTCTTTTATGCACAAATTATCAGTTGGTTGTCTATCTACTATTGAACTATTTATTCGCTTTCGAATTGTTTTTAAATTCTCTATTTTAACTTCGCGCGGGAATGGTTATGTCGTTCGGTGTTGGAATCTTGCCATCAATTTTTAACTCACTTTCCAAGACCCGATATTATTAAAACTTTGACATTCATTTGTAATTGATCGGTCCTCATGGTCTCCCATACTAAATTTTTCAAGAATCATGTCATTTAACGGCATCAGATCACAACATACTATAATGACTGTGCGCGCTGTTTTCAGTGCTGCTTTACGACTTGGTGGTTGTTTTTAAAAGAAAGCTTTTATTTAACTTGCTTTGTCTGTTTACCACAAATCGATTTTCATGAACGTTGTCGAATTAAGTTGAAATTTTGTACAAAACATGTAGTCCCGGGGACAATGCAACGTTTTGGTACAAATAAACTGTTCAGATAATGGACTTGGAATGTAGAAGCTTCACAAGATTTGCGGTCTAAAATTTTGCAACCTATTTTGACATACTTCTCGTTATCGAAATTTCGCACACATGTTGTACTGATTACGTTACAATACTTTGGTTCAGCTGAGTTGTTCTTATAATGGACTCGGAATTTACAAGCATTTCTTTAGGTTCACCTGTTTTTAAAGGCTCTATAATAACTTAGCACACACATCTGTATCTCTGGTGGCAACACTTTTTTTTAAAAATTTGAAAGTGATCGGGCCTCGGGGTCGGGAGCTTACATACAAATTTTTTTTTAAATGTACCCGATTTTCTTTAAATGTGTATAAAACAAGTGTATCACCAACAACAACACCTTTTTTGTGTCCTTGGGTTGGGGGCTCTCATACAATTTTTTTTAAAAAAATTCCTGATTTTATTCAAACCATGTGAGCATGTGTATCTCTGATTAGAAAATTTACAAGAAAACGGGAGGTGTGGTCACAACACGACTTTCTTTTACCTAACGGGGTCTGAATCTTCAGTAAATGTACATTGCATTTTTTTTTGTTTTTTTTTTTAATTTCTTTTGCACTTAACAGATTTCTCACTTTACGGTTTTACTTTTTGAGGTATTTGCAAAAACTCGAAAAACTGTCTGTTCCGGTTGATCGATTCTCGCCAAAATCAACTGGGACCTCCCAATTTATGTAAAAAGTTTTCATCCCCATAAGTTCAGCCGTCTGGGCTCTAGATTGGACACAGACAGACAGACAGATTTTTTTTTTGCTTTTTCTGACTCAATAGATACGGTAATGAGTAAATCTGCAATTCGGAAATTAGAGAGAGATGCCTGTGCACATGTGTCTTGAATGACTGTAGATCATACAAATGCGGAAACAGAGTCGGGCAATTCATTTCACATGATTATTGTGCGGCTAAAGAATTGGTTGGTCCGTCCGAAGATAGGTTTAATGGTAGACCCGTGAGCTCGATTTGAGGCACGGGTATTTCGGTTGGGTTGAAGAATGGGATATTTCTTTTGAACACCGCTTATGGAAAAAGAGATAAAACAGTGACAAGCAGAAAACATTCACGTTTAATGTGTAATGTAATGTAACCTGTGGTCTTGAGGGCACCTGCCCAGACAATACAGTTCTATTCAAGTTTAGGGCGAATATATGCCTTGTAAATATGTAGTAGCCAGGTCAGAGGCAGTGAAGTACATCTTGCACCGTTTTAGGAAACCTAAACATTTCGCAGCATTCTTTGCGATTGCGAATATGTGGTCATTTCAACGAAGCTTGTTGTTGACGCACATACCGAATATTGCGTTTTTCAGTTTCATTGATGCAGGATCCATTCATGGATAAGGGTTGGGGGTTTGAATTATGCTTAGACGACAGGAGACAGCATTAGGTTTTGAAAGCGTTAAATTGTTCAGTCCCCCTACCTTGTTATGCTGTCAAGGTCAGATTTTTACGTGCTTAGCATACGTTGTTGTTAAAGTTCCACTTGGGATGAAGAAGGGCTTGCATAAAGCGCGAAATCATATGAAGAGCTAAGAGTGCTGTCCTCAGCGAAAGAATGAATTGGATTATAAGGAAGCGTAGCGCTTATGTGCAATCTGTTTAGAGATATCAAGCACTTAGACCTTTTCGGATCCTGCTTTTTTCAGATCAGTTATACCATTTGACCATCTAATGTTAGTTTCATCAGTAGCATCCTGCTTTAACATGAGTGTGCATGTAGGAATCGGATTGCTTAAGGGTATGCCATTTTTGGCGAGTTCATCGGCCCTTCAGTTCCCCAGAATGTCCCTATGTTACTAGTCCAAACAAGCAGGCACTCATCAATTCCATAGATATTCATTCTCGAAACTTGATGCCAGACTCTGTAAAATGCCTTGGAAATATCGAGTGCAACAACTTTACTTTCACCTAATTTGTGAATAGAACGATTCCACTTTTCGGTGAGATTTGCAATCAGATCACCTGTGGAAAGTTGCCTACGAAAACCGTACTGCTGGTCGCCAAGGATTTCAACTGATTCAAGGTATTGCATTAGATTACGATTGATCAGCGCTTCCATGACTTTAGAAAATATGGATGTTAGCGCAATGGGTCGGTACTAGATTAGAAGCATAACATTTTGGCAGGTAAAATTTATATTTCTCCATTTATATATGTCAGGAAAGAAAAAACAAATGATGCTGAAAGTTAGGGTAGTTTGTGGTTAGTACAAAATCAAGTTTTAAAACATTCAGAACAAGGTTTAACGGCATCGATCAGCGCTTCCTTGTCATCGTATTGTTTTCCACTTGCGTACACTTTTCGTCTGAGCCAGCACCAGACATTTTCTATAACGTATAGGTATGGCGAATATGGTGGCCATGGTAAAATTTCAATATTTTCATTGGGAAAAAACGATTTAACAATGCGAACGGTGTGTATAGGAGCGTTCAAATATCCATGAAAGTGGTCCAAAGAGATCGTGGATTTTCGGAAAATCTGATTCTAGCACCGCTTTGTAGCTATTACTTATCATATTTGGGCTTTGTACAACTAAGTCGATGGTGCCATAATAAGATATTGCAGCCCAAACCATTACGTTCCATTCTCTGCTATGATGGCGGTTTAAAAAGAGCTTCTCTTTCTTAGATCGAGGAAGTAAAAGTTATAGCCATCCGATCAATCTAAATTGAACTTTTTTCGTCAACTTTTCAACTTATTCGTATTTGCTCCGTGTTGCACGTCACAGGTCATGTGGTCTTTCGCGAATTGTAAGCGTTGAATCTTTTGCGAAGCATTAAGTGGTGGTGTTTTCAGCTTTTGCCTTCTCAAAATTAATAATAAGAATAGATTTTCACATATAGCACGCGCCACAAGCCTAGCGTCACACGCGTCACAAATTACGGCATCGCAAGGCGAGCGCTAACCAAGTGTTTTAAAACAAGTCTTATCAAATTCTTTATTTTTTCGTTAGCGTTCGCCTTCCGATGGCACAAATTGTTTCACTTTTCCATGCATTACACGCTCCGCACACGACGCGCGAAACACGTCACACGCGGAATATCATATGCTGTGTGAGATATAGCTGCTCTCTAGGTCGTGTGAAAGGTAAAAAATTAACTTCGACATCACTTTTTGTTAACGTTCGATTTGTTAACAGTCCATTTCCATCCTCATATAATTTGTGTACTACGTGCTATATATGAAAATAGATTCTTAAGAAGTAAAATCCAATTCAAGCTAATAAAGTCATTCAACTCTGAATTACAAATATCCATATGGCGATCTAAAAAGCTCCGCTTTACTATCTTAATGATAAAAGACACCTATGCAAAGTTTGAATGTTATCGGATGTACGATGTGGTAACGTATAAAGGACATACGTACAGATTTTCAGTTTTATTAATATAGATTTTGTACTAAATTTTTATTATTTTATCTAATTTTTTAACTGTGCAACCATCAATAGAGTTCAATAGTATGCACTTATTTAACGTGTAATTATAAATGTCGATACCTAAAATGTTGTACTTTTGTCTGTGTTCGAAGTGTTATGCATTTATTATATACAGTTGAAATTATAGAAATTATATTGTAAATGTATTTTGAATTGTTTTTAACGTAACAACAGAAGTACTTTAAGTTATAGTATATTGTCTTCTGCTATGGTTGTTTTGCTGTAATGAACGAAATATGTATGGTATATATTACAAGAAAAATTTCTTTTGTTTTAAAAAAAACTGACCATAACACTCGCTTCTATTTTAATAGAATATTTAAAGTGAAACATAAAAACTATAAAGAATGCCTTCTGAAATAGTAGAACAACTATTCTTAATTGTAGTGATTATAATAACTATGAAACTGTAAAGCGATTGTATTTTTATATTGAAAATGTTATTAAATGTATTTATGTTAAGCATTTGTTGTATTTACACTGTGGTTTATTTTTCATTATTTTCTTATATTTGTTGCTTAAACAAAGAGTTGTGTTACCAATCTAATTAATGTTAATAAATGTAAATCTCTATATATACTTGTATTGTTTAAGTACAACTCCTATGCATTGTATGTAGACGTACATAAATCAAACTATTATATGTGAATTAATTGTTTTTAATAAATAATTCGATTGCCACGTTCAAATGGGTAAACATAGTTTTTAATTTGCCAAACGGTTTTTGTTGTTGCAGAGTTCAACTCCATTATGACGACACAAATACACTGTGCATTCGCAAATACTCTAATGCGTGCACATCCTGGCAAATGTCCATTTGAAATATAGATATTTTGCTTCATTGAATACGTTTCAAGTGTAACTCGATGCAGTTTGTTGCGTTGTTGTTGTTGCTAAGCTAGGAAATCTTAATCGTTACCTAAGAATATTAGCATTGCAGAAAGCTACAATTGCTAGTGCTAGCGTACTTTGATTTTTGCTTAAAACAAATCCAATAGAAGATAACTTAGATTCTATGTATGTTTTGTCTATTAGGTACTGGATTTTGTCAGCTTGCTAAAAATCCATTAAATTTCACTATACAATGTTTTGTTGGCTCTTTAGCGATGATATTCTATATAAGTTTTTTATTATTTTCTCATAAAACTCAATCGATTCGCTTTTACATCCATTTATTTAGCTTTGGTGACGGATACAGCTATCCAATACGACATTTGGACGAAGATGCCGAATCATTGCTGGGCGGAAGTGACACAAGAATTGATATCGAAGAAGACTTATTTCCGGATAATTTTCTAAATACCAATATCCCATTGGAGTAGGCAGTGTTCATAAGTGTATGTAGTAGTTTTGACATTAAAGTGAAACCTTCAATTTGTGGTGAATGAAGAAAGATATCATACAAAATAATTTAAGTACGCTCTAGCAACACAATCCAATTAAGTAGATATAAAAACACAAATTTAAAAACAAAAAACATCAAACAATCGAATCAAACACAAATGGTGTTTAGTTTAATACGTACTCGTATTGTTCGTTATTCGGGATACATTAAGACAAAAGTTTTTAGTGCAGCTTTAATAGTTTACAGCTTACATATTTGAAGTTAACATTAAAATTTTTATACGAATATAAGTGTCGTATGCGCAGCATCAGTGAACGGACAAATGCTGCAATCGTACTAACTGGAACATGTTTTGTTTTGGTTTTTCTCCACAATTATTATTTTTTTTCACAAATTTTGATCTCAAATCTTAAATTTTAAAGTATCTTAAATTTGGCGAAAGAAATCTCTCTCAGAATTTACTTCTATATACGACTAATGGTCGATTTACATACAGCCGTGCACGGGGACGACACGACAACGACTTGAAAAGGACAAAATATTATGTATGTACAGGGTAGGCTATCTATCTTCACTTTCCCGTGGCACGGATTTCGGTCGGCTGTCGGACGTCTGTCGCGGAATCTTGCGATCAATTTTTAACCCACTTCCCAAAGCCCGATTTTATTGAAATTTTGCACACATGTGTATGTCCGGAGACAACACTTTCTATTAAAATTTGAGGCCCCTCGGGCCACGGGGTCGGGGGGCTCCCCTACATTTACAAAATTTTACGCGATTTTCTTCAAATTTTATACACATGTGTATCTCTGATATACAACAATTTTTGTAAAAATTTTGGAGACCTCGGGCCCGGGTTCGTTGGGCCCCATAACTTTTTTAAAAAATTAACCCGATTTTCTTCAAATTTAATACACATGTGTATATCCGATAGACAACACTTTTTGTAAAAAATTTTGTGACCCCGGGCCCGGGTTCATGGGGCCCCATAATTTTTTTTTAAAAAATTAACCCGATTTTCTTCAAATTTTATATACGTATGTATCTACGATGAGAAAAACTTTTTGTAAAAATTTTGGAGAACCCGGGCGTCATTGGTCTCCAATTTTTTTTTTTTGGTCCGGGTTCGTGGGGCCCCATAATTTTTTTTAAAAAAATTAACCCGATTTTCTTCAAATTTTATATACGTATGTATCTACGATGAGAAAAACTTTTTGTAAAAATTTTGGAGAACCCGGGCGTCATTGGTCTCCAATTTTTTTTTTTTTTAAATTAACCCGATTTTTTTTTAAATTTTATATACGTGTGTATCTCGGATAGACAACACTTTTTGCAGAAATTTTTAAAAATTAACCCGATTTTCTTCAAATTTTATATACATGTGTATCTCCGATGGACAAAATTTTTTGTAAAAATTTTGGAGTGAGGCCGAGGGGTGCCCATATATTTTTTTTTAAAATAAGCTTGATTATCTTCAAATTTTAAACACATGTGTATCACTGATGGACAAAACTTTTTGTAAGTTTGTTGGATTGATCTGGTCCTGACCCCGTGTGGTGCCCATGTAAATTTTTTAATAATTAGCGCGGTTTTCTTCAAATTTTAACTCATACCCATCTCCTATTAGAGAATTTACATGAAATATTGTATTTTTATGGGTTTTTTTTCATTTGTAAATAAAACACACATTTTGGGATTAAAAGTCGAAAAATTTTTTTATTAAAAGGAAAGGGTGTTCTATGCCATTTATGTATGAGAAACAATATCGATCATATGTCCGCTACGGCTTCGTCTACAAGCCTGCATTCGAACATCAAAACTTTCAATGTCTTTTTCCAATAGAAGTGGATCATTGACGTCAATTTCAGCTCGAATGTTGTTTTTAAGTTGTTGAATTGTTTGTGGATGATTAGCATACACTTAAACTTTCAAATAATCCCTAAAAAAAGGGGTGTTTAATCCGGGATTCTTGGTGGTCAAGGAACTTCTTCACAATTTTATTGAAATTATGCGATTAGCAAATTTTGGATTGTTGCACGACCTGTGTGGCATGCATTGTTGAACCCAAGGGCGTTAACACGCAATTCATTTAATTTGGGTCACAAAAACAAGTTAACATGTTGCGATAACGTTTCCCATTCACTGTAAGGGCATTTTCCTGTTCGTTTTCAAAGAAAAACGGCCCAATGATGACACCAGCCCATAAACCACACTAAAAAGTTACTGTTGGAGAATGAACTTCTGCTTCGTAAATAACATGTGGATTCCCTGCTCCCCAAATTCGACAATTTTGCTTGTAGATGTACCCATTAAGATGAATATGAACTTCATCGCTAAAGATGATTTTTGATGAAATGTTGTTGTATTTGAACGACTATTTTCATAATAAATTTGGACAATAAAAATGCGTTGTTTTGCTGTTACCGATTCCATGATGATAAATGTCATAACTTGGACTTTTTATGTGTCAAATAATTTTTTAGAACAGATAACATTAAGTACTAAAATTCATCGATTGAAAAAAGGACCAACAGATGGCTCACCCGATATAACAAAGAAATGATGTTTATCTCGTATACTGCGTGTTGATCTCACTAACCGGAAGTGTATGTAACTCCAACAGGAAATGATGACAAAACGTTTTGAGATTGACCGGCAGCTATAGTTGTTATTTTTATTTATTTACTAGCCGTTCCCGGACGCTTCGCTACCAGTACACATGAACCCCGGGAGGGAATTCTATAACCTAGCCTATAACGTTTCCTGCCAATAATTTACTTTGAAAATTCTATAAAAAATTCTAGTGTAAAAATTTTGCATTTCCTCCCCGCCATCTTACCACAGGTTAATTGGGGGTGTACTATAGCCTATAACCAACCTGCCAATAATTTACAATAAAAATTGGTTCTAGTTAATGTCGCTTTCCATAAAGATTAACAACCGCACAAAATTTCATTTTTATTTATATAGATTATAAGCAAAAAAATGGACGAAAAAAGATTATGTAAATAATATTTGGTGTAACTGACCGTTCTGGTACATGACCTAGCTTCTCGTGACCATTACTGCTGTGCGGCGTGTTATATTTTTGCAAGAAAACACAACTTTTTTTGGGATAATTAAGTTTATTTCTCAACAAAGTCTCCTTTCAGGTGGATACACTTCGTCCAACGATTCTCCAGTTTTTTTATGCTCTCCGAATAATACGATTTCGGAAAGCGCTCAAAATAGGCCTTTGTTTCACTGATAAATTCCTCATTTGACCAAAATCTGTTGCCACTGAGGTCTTTCTTTAGTATTGGCAATAGATAATAGCCGGAAGGGGTCAAGTCTGGACAAAAAAGGTGGATGATGAACCAATTCGTAGCCCAATTCATGTAATTTTGCCTTTGTGACTGCTGACTTGGGTGCCGATGCATTGTCTTGGTGGAAAATCACTTTTTTCTTCGCCAAATGCGGCCGGTTTAACTTCTAATCGGCGTCAAATCGATCCAACAGCTCACGCCGGATATGGTTTTGCCCTTTTCAAGATAATCTATGTGAATGATACCGCGTGCTTCCCAAAAACTGTGGCCATGACCTTGTTGACCGACGGACCTACCTTAGCCAGGATTTGCCAGGATCTGTCAACTTTTTCGACTCTTCCTTTTTCTCTGGGGTGTTTTGATCGAGCCATGTTTCGTCTACGGTTATGAAATCGCGCAAAAACTCTTTTTTTGTCGTGGTTGAACATCGCCGAACACTCTTTTGAAGTTGTCACACGGTCGTGCTTGTTGTCAAAAGTCAAAGGCAGCGAAATTCCTCAGTCCCATATATATTTTCTACTCATTCACGTGAAATACCCACAGCCTCAGCAATCTCGCGTATCTTCACTCGTCGATCGTCACATAAAAACAGATTCATTATGGGTGGTGACTTCAACGAAAAGCACATCTATTATGGATCAAGATTAACTACAACTAAAGGATTAAATTTACTTAAATCCATTCAAGAAACTGGGTGTGATTTCATTTCCACTGGAAAACCCACATACTGGCCAACTGATCATAATAAAACTCTTGATCGAATAGACTTTTTTATAACAAAACAAGTCTCAAGAAATTTTCTAATAATAGAAAGCGGTGCAGATCTCTTTTCCGATCACTCCCCGGTCTACTTGAGCTTTTACGAGCAAATAATTTTTAAAAATCCTAGTATGTCCTTTGTTAATAAACGTACGGAATGGAATCATTTCAATGAAATATAAGAGAAACCCATCTTGATAAAGAGATTTTAACTTTCACCCAACATATACAAAAAGCTACATGGAAAAGCACAGCACAGGAAATTTTTAAAAATTCGCTCGATTTTCTTTTATTTTTAAACACATGATGGACAAAACTTTTTGCAAAATTTTTGGAGTGATCGGACCCTGAGGCCCGAGGCGTCCCCATATACATTTTTTTAAAAATTAGCCCGATTTTCTTCAAATTTTAAACACATGTGTATCACTGCTGGACAACACTTATGTAAAATTTTTGGAGTGAACGGGCTCTAAGACCCGAGTGGTGCCCATGTAAACTTTTTAAAAATTAGCCCGATTTTCTTCAAATTTTAAACACATATGTATCCCCTATTAGAAAATTTATCTACATGAAAAATTTTTATGGGTTTTTTTTAAAGCTGAACAATGTTTGTGAAGTAAAGCCGGAGAAAATGTCTCTTGCCAAATAAAAGAAAGACCACTAGGCTCTAGCATTGCGCATTAAGTTCGTGTTAATTCAAAGCGTAATAAGGCCGACTAGTTTTATTATTACTTTCTTTTACTAGCAGTAAAAGTAAGTATAGTAATCATGAAAATTTTCGAACTCGGGATTTTTGCAGATTTACCCATTACCGTATCTCCTGAGTCAGAAATAGCAAAAAAAAATCTCTTTTTGTGTGTCTGTGGCTCTGTGTCCACTCTACAGCCCAGACGGCTGAATTGATTGAGACGAAAATTCATATTTAAGCTTTCTACATAAATTGGGAGGGCTCAGTTGATTTTGGCGGAAATCGGCCAAACGGAAGTGGTAGTCGTAGTAGTAAACTACTATGAGAAAATGCAAAAAATATATATAGTTACTGAAAATTCCGGCCCTGTCCGTAAAAGAAAGTCGTGTTGTGCCCACACCTCCATTTTTTTTAAAAGCTAAAGTGAAATATGTAAACCTATACCTGTATCGCCCCCAAGGGGACCGCTGTATCTTACTTTTGATAGGTTTGATACTTGGTTAAACTCGGAAGATAAAAGGCAAAAGGGGCAAGGCTGTTAGTACAGCCTTACCGTACACTGCAGGACACGTACGTGCCTGGGATAGTTTCTATCCTGGGCGGCCTAGGACTTAGTCTCATCCTATTGGCAAATGATTGGGTTCGAAGTTCCGGACGATGTGCTGCCAAGGTTGCAGTGTACCTACGCTAAAGCCACTTATATTGAACGAGCTGAGTCCCTTGATGTCAGATCTCACCAAGGTCGAGTTGGTACTACGGGAGTTGGTTTTACCCGCGGATAAGGTTGATCTCCTTGGAGGTTAGCTGAGTCTGGGTCAACTTTTGGTTGAGGACCCAGTTTCGTTCTGGGTGGGCTAAATGGGAAAAGTTCATGAGCATGCTTAATGGCTTATATTGAACGAGCTGAGTCCCTTGATGTCAGATCTCACCAAGGTCGAGTTGGTACTACGGGAGTTGGTTTTACCCGCAGATAAGGTTGATCTCCTTGGAGGTTAGCTGAGTCTGGGTCAACTTTTGGTTGAGGACCCAGTTTCGTTCTGGGTGGGCTAAATGGGAAAAGTTCATGAGCATGCTTAATAGCGAAAGCTAGGCATTCACAGAATGATGTACCTGTATCGCTCCTAGCGTTGAAAAAACACCACATCCAAAATACTAAAAATATTTCTGCACATTACTTTTAGATAATGTCTATCCAAAATTACTTTTGACATACAGAAATACTTCAAATAGTCCGGTTAATCGGTTCCACGAATTTCCCGTACTATTTGAATCCGGACCAACCGAAGCCGTACTATACGAGGTATTCCTGTAATTACTTTTAATAGTACTATGTAGTACTAATTTTTAAGATTTTCTTAAACTTTTATTTCTGACTTCCCGAACTTCCCAGTGAAACAGTGAAATGAACACTCAAACATTAATGCCACATAACTTACAAAGTGAACAAATAACAAAACGCACTCTTACGGCCCACGGTTTAGGCTTGAAAGGCATAGAATAACATGCACTTTGGTTATATCATATGTTCATATTATGGTAAAGGGATCATTCGGTTTAATTTAAACATTTCAAGCTGTCTTTTAGTTGATGTCGTGTCTCATCTTGCCAGCTATCTATGTATGTTTATTTGAATCGACCTTAACTCGTGTTATCAGTTTCCGCCTTTATGTACTCGCATGTACCTACTTTCTAGCGTAGTTAAATCTATATATGTACCTACTTCAACTTGAATTGTAAATAAAATTAGAAAATGGGACGTTAACAATATTTGACAAAAAAAATCAAGTAACCAGTAGAGTAAGTTTTCGATGTGAACTGAATGAAATGTGAAACTTTTATGGATTGGCTTTGTTTTCCCCTAAGGACAGGTTTGGGGTCGAAAAACCCCAATATCAATGGTATTATAAATGCAAGGCATATTCTATTTGTGAAATAATTTTGTATATTATGTAAAAAAGTAAGCAAATTTTAATTAATAAAATCGTATGTACTTTTTTAACGTTTATCAATATGTACTGTATGATGATAGAGCTTAAGGAAGAATTTATCAATTTTGTTATATCGTAATAAAAAAATATATAAAGTAAAATAATGATATCACTTAGTTGAAGTAAAAATTAACAAATGAGAAATAAACAAGTTATTTACTAAGTATATATAATTTTGATGCATTTTTTGTCGTCTGATGTTCAATTGTAACCAAACCAAGCACTGTCATGACTAATTTTGTCGTTGTCGGTGTGTTTATTGAATTAAAACAATTACTGATCACTTTTAACGTAAAGGTTTTAGATCTTGTATGCAAATATTATCCAGATTGCTGATATTATGTTTCGAAAGCAAGTAACAACGGTAAGTAATCAGTGGAGAAACGAAAATTAATCTACAGGTGATGCGGTAATATATATAGGGTGTTTTTTTGGGAGGTTTGTTTTTCCGATAGATGTCGTTTTATTTTATGACAGTTGTTTTGACAGCTCAAAGTGGCATTTCTACTCAGTATTGTTTGGCAAATCATTATGAAAAAAAAAAAAAAAAAAAACACGTTATATCTAACGGGTGTTTTTTTAAGAGGTTGCCGATTTTTTTTTTGAATAAAACACATATAAAATTATGAAATGACCAAAATTTTTTTTTATTTGGTAGATAATTTTTTGGCATTTAACATTTAAACACAATTTCTGGCATATGGCTACCACGACTATTTTTCACAAATGTCATTTTTTTTTTTTTTTTTTTTTTTTTTTTTTCATAATGATTTGCCAAACAATACTGAGTAGAAATGCCACTTTGAGCTGTCAAAACAACTGTCATAAAATAAAACGACATCTATCGGAAAAACAAACCTCCCAAAAAAACACCCGTTATAAGAAGAATCAACACCTCGTTATTTAATTCTAGTACATTTGCTTAAAATAACGAACATTAGAAAATTGCTTAAATTTTTTTTGTTTCAGTATTTCCTTTTAGCCATTTATTACGGACTGATTCCATGTTTTCTTAGTTCTTTAATTTGTAATATTTGGGACTACCTGTTTGGTTACAGACCTTTCAACGATTATGTTGACGAGAAGCACAATCTCAATTTATGGTTTATGATGATGATAAATGGGGTGTAGTAGAACTGCGACCCATGTGTATCTATTGCACTTCCCCCTGACTATGTTCTCCATACCAATGGCTCTTGAGAACTTAATAATATGGAGCGGGTTGGCGAATCGTTGAAAAGATGCCACTGGATCTCCTCCGCTTCCCCACGGAGTCTGCAGCTGCCATCCTCTTCTAATTTTAATTTCTTTAGATCCCTTTTCTGTTTGCAATGTCCTGTTAGGAAACCCGCAATGATTCTTACATTACTTCTACTTAGTCCCAATATCAGGCGAGACATCTTTGGGTTATAGTTCCACAGCATATTCTTTGCTTGCGGTTATAGGAAGCGACTGCCTTACCTATACTGCGTATCTCTTCCCGAATTATGCGGTACCATAGAACGGTTCTGGTCCTAGAAGCAAAGTTTCTACTTATTTATTAGCAAGGCTATCCGCTGCTTCGTTGCCTTATATACCAGTCCCGGCACCCAGTACAAACGTACTTTGTTGCCTTCGCCAAGTCTAGCTTCGCCCTGAATTAAAACACAGGTCCGCCTCTGCCCTTTTCAATTCCATTTTCGTGGTGCTTAACTTGGTTTTATTCGCCCATGCCACTGGTCCGTAGGTAATCATTGGAAAAACTATCATGGTGTACATCAAGTGCATCATTCTTGGACTAACTCCCAAGGATTTACCTGCCACCCTTCTGCAGAACATGAGTGCTCTTTTTGATTTTTGTAGTACAGCTTGTTGGTGTTTGTTCCATAGCAGTCTGCTATCAAATATCAGTTTTTATTGGCGAAGGGAACCGTTGTGGTCTTGTTTGGGTTTACCCTGAGTCCCACCTCTTGGTTTCCCACTTGGATTATGTCACCAAGCACCTCCTGGAACTTCTATTTTGCTATGATGACTTAATCGTCTGCGTAGCCTTGGGCATATAAGTTCCTGCTTCAGCAAGTCGCTAGAGTAGTTCATATACAAGGGGGTGACAGTATCCCTCCTTGTGGGCATCCTCTTGTTGACCTTATGGTTTTATCACCGACTATAGTCTCCGCTTTTCTAGTGCCCAGTATCTCGCACAACCATTAAGTGATTGCGCTGTTTACATTCTTCCTCTCCAGAGCATTTCTTATCGCCTCATGATAAGCGTTATCGAATGCACCTTCGATATCAAGGAAGGCGCATAGCGCGATTTCCATAGAGGCAAGGGACCCTTTTATACTTCCGTAAGCTCCAACAGTGCGGTCTTCGTAGATCTGCCCGCTCTGTATGTATGGCATCGCTGTAGTGTAGTGGTTCATTTTCGAATAGTCTCGACCTTATAAAATTGTCTATAACCTTTTCGATAGTCTTTAGAACGAACGAAGTTAGGCTAATTCGTCTGTAGGACTTTGGATGGGTGGATCTTTCTTCCCCACTTTAGGTATGAATACCACCCTTGTCCTTCTCCAGCTTGTCGGTATATACCCGAGTGCTAGGTTTCTTCTAAATAGCCTTTAAAAGGTGTGGAATGAGGTTATCTTATCCAGCTTGCATGACTGCAGGGATTACCCCGTCTACACCTGCCGAATTGAAGGGCTGGAAACTTTTAGCTGCCCATTGGATTCTTTGCTCCGTGCAGAACCTCCCTACTTGCCCTGAGGTGGTTCAACTCCATCTCTGGCTCAGTACTGGGGTAAGGACAATGAAATCTTTGTCACGACATATAAAGCTATTGGCCGCTCAATTATTAACTACGCCACTGGAATAATCTCCAGTCCAGACAAAATACAGCCCTTCGCATCGCAACTGGGTGCCACTCCATAACTAACCTCGATCATCTTCATGACGAAACATCCATGCTCCCCGTCAGGCAACACATTCAACTTTTGTCAAAGCAGTTCTTGTTAGCCTGCCACAATCCTGCACACCCAGTTCACGACATCACTGTCAGTGAGAAGCCTTCACGCTGCATACGTCAAGACATCAGGACGTACAGAGACTGCATTAACCCAGTCATACCGGTCACCTGGAATCCCGCCACTGTCCGTTCAGCCTCTAATTGTATACACTATGATACAGTCTTCGCAGCAGTCTCCTCAAGCAAGGTTAACAGGGTCCTTGATACACATCCCCTATAAATAACAGCGAACAGTCGCTGCCCAGGGAAACCCGGAAAACCCATGCACAACTTCGGTCGGGTTGGTGCCATATACTTCAGAGCTATAAAGATCGCATTATCCTTGCCACCAATGACGTCTGCCCCGACTGTAACCAAGGCACCCATACTACCAACCACCTATTGTGTAAACGAGTAGTTCTTGCGACAAAGAACAAATTGTAGTTACGTTTCTTTGTCACTAAGCCGACGTTTTATTGTCGATGTTTCAAAGAATTTGCTATAACCTTACACACCCATTTCGTGCAAACTAACTTTGTCGACCTACTATCTGATAACATCCATAATTTTACTATTATATGAGGAGAAAAAAAATGGAAAAAGGAAAATATGATTCTGACTGCAGACCAATTATCGTTGTATTTATTTAATTGTATATATAATACGTATACATATAACAAACTCAATTGCGCCCACAAGCAGAATGTGGTATATAGTAAAATACGTGTTAAAAAAAATTTACCAATTAACATTTCTCTTTATAGTTTATCAATTAATTATAAACTAAGACGCATACAGTTAATGTTCCATAAAGAACGATTTTTATTTTTCTAAATTTATCCGATTTACCTATAAATCTTTTAATCTTTCCTTCTTCTTTTATCCGAATGACGATCGTTTTTATCATCACTTCGCTTTGGTGCTTTTTTGGCCAAATTCAAAAACTGATCAAGTCCAAAGGGATCCTCTTCTTTTTCAAATTGAACAGGTCCCGCTCTGCTGGTTTGGCCAGATGATCGGCTAGTTCCACTAAATTCTTTGTCGGGGACAAATCTTTGTGTATTTATAATTTGATCCAAGTCCGCACCATACGTTTCATTATCAACTTGCTTGCTTGGTCGATACAAATGTGAGGCTAACGTCGATGAATCACGCCATGGTTTGTCATACACATTGTACACTTCATCGTCTCCATATCCGGAGTCCATGCCTTTTGTGGTGTTGAATAATCTTTGATCAAATATGGTTTCTCCTCCGTTTGCCGTTTTCGCAGGCATTCCGAGAGCTATTTGTTCTGAGATATCACGTTCTCTTTCCCTTTGAAGTTTTGAGCGTTTATCTGGGGCTGCACGAGAAAGATTTCTATCCCGAACACGATCCCTGTGTCGTTCCGCACGTAATTCGTTGCGTTCATGAGCCTCCCCATAGTTGCCGCCGCCATCATCTGTTGGCCTAATTCCAGCTCTTTCTTCACGAGCTCTCTGCGCCATAACACGCAACATATCCTCCTTCTTCTCCTTCTCTTTTTGAGCCAATTTTTTCTCAAGTTGTGCTCGGGCTTCTACCGCCTCCCGAGCTTTTCGGTCAGCAATGTATAAAGCTTCGGCCATTTTAGCGAACTTCTCATTAATATGCACTTGCTGTAAACCCCTGCCGTCGGCTGCTAATCTCTTATCTAACGGAATTGTGTATCCCTTTGCATTCTTCCAGTTTGAAATGCATGGTGGAATTTTCCACTCTTTTTGTTCTTTAACGGTTACTTTACGCGAAGGTGAATGTAGAACTGGCGCTGGTGGTGAAGGTGGTCCACGTGGTACCTTTTTATTGATTCGAAATTTTGGCGGCTCCATTGGATCAACTTGCGCCTCAACCATTCTTATTACACGTTGTTTGGCACCCGAATTAAATGAATCACCTTGTTGTGAAGGCGTATACCGTATATATTGGGCAGGTGCTGACTTTTCTGCAGCTCTTACTGGCAGCGCTGAAGCGATTTTTTGATTTGCTATTTTTTCCAACGCTTTGCGAGTTTCATCAGTGGTTTGTTCCACAGTCTCCATATCGGGCCGAGCTAAAATCTCAGAGTCCTCGGATAATATTTCTGCTGGAAGCAACTGACTTATGTTAGAGTAGACAATTTTATCTTTTCCATGGCCTTGACGAGCTATATTATCGTATTTGATTTTCCCCTTTTCATCGAGACGAACAGGCAGTGCATTTGACTTTTTGCCTATATTTTCGGAGCTACCCATCCCTAAAGTTTACAGCGTGTTATCAATAATCATATTTTAAGAAATGAATTTTACCTAGCGGATACTGAGCCACGTGAATTTCAGGAAATGCACCGCCATCTCCAAAGTCAGCTTCATTTCGTGGGATCCAGTCTTTTCTTTGTCCATACGGAGGAGCCGCGATTTTTGCCGAAACAAGTGCTCCCATCTGTGGTGCTCCCTTTGCAGACATTCGGCGGTCATCTTCTCTGTCCCAAATTGGATTTGAGACAGATGGAAGCAAGCTTGCTAACGGCATTATAATTTTTTTTTAATACGTTTACAATGGCCAATAAATAATTATAATTGAAAAGGTCTAACGAAATGCTACTTCCACGAAAGACAAAAAGTCTTTTGACTATAACTTTTACTTAAGGCAGCAGTAAAAGTCAGAAAGGGATCATTACACCGTGGCTACACGCATTACCAATATGTCAAAAAAAAAAAACAAAATTGAATTTTTTTCGGTTCTTCAAAAAAATGCTCGGAATTTCTCTTCGAATCGAACAACAAATCTGGATCTGTATATTTTCGAGTATTTTTGTTTTGAACGCCATTTTACATTTAATTTGAGTTTATTGAAAGTGCACGTGATGAAGAGATAAACAAAAAGACGAACTTTCAGACGATGAAGAAAGAAAAATATCAAAAATTCTGAAACAGAAACCACAACACGTGCAAAAACAAAATAACAATATAAATCTGCCGAAAATGCGAACAAAAATTTCGATCGGCAGATTTTGTTTTGTGACGAATCGAACAACATGACAGACAAACGAACAGTTTTCCCAGCACAGAGTATCTTTTTTGTGTATATCGAATATCTCATTATATTAAGGGCAAAAGTAATATCATAATGTGAATCGGCTACCATTTTGTTAGAAATTAAAAAAATTGATCAGCAACAATAATATTAGTTTCCCTGCTCTCAGAATGAAAAACTTACAGGATTGTATGGATTTCTAACATAACGAGTAAAAATTGTTGTTTTGTCAAAACCAAAATCCTGCAACAACCCTGTAAGTTTTATGTTAATTTTTTTCCTAACATTTTTTCAAAAGGGAAATCGAACACGAAAGGCGAAAATCTTTTGTTTACACTTTTTTGTTGCATGTGTTGTTGTTGTGTTAGTATAAAAAGGGTAAATCTCCCAAAATATACAGATCTGTTTTCGCTTTCGTTGACAGCCAAAAAACAACTCTGGGGCAGAGTTTTACGAAAAAAACGACATTAGCTGTATTTTATTTGGAATCCCAATTCGAATGTCAAAACCAACCAAACAGCAGGTTTTCAAATTCCAAAGAAGGAATTCGACAGTAAAATTGTTTTTTTAATTCCCAATTCGAATTCAAATAAAATACAGCCATTAAGTATTACGTTTTTCATTGTGAGAGTTAAATTAAAGCCAAAACAGAAAGTCGTTTTAGAGCATGCGTTTAGTAACATGTAAATACACGCTCATAACTACAAACTGCGTTGAAATATGCGTTTAGTGACTCACTTTATGAATATAGTTGCACATGCGCAATATAAGCTGTATTTTAATTGGAATCCGAATAAGGAATTCGAATGTCGAATTGCTTGCAGCTTGCTTCCGATTGTAGAAGTCAAGTGTAGAACGCGTTGCGTGCTCTTTGCGGCCAACTTTGTTGCAGTCTTTAGTTTTATAACTATTTTGTTTTAATTCTATAAAACTTTATTTTATTAATTAAATAACACCAATTCATATAACTAAAAAATTAAAAAAAAATATTGTTAGTTTTGAAGCGCAAAGCCAACGCACCCGGTAAAAGGATGAAACACACCAAATAAAAGTCGCCAGCATCTGTGCACACCAAGCGACGCGATTTAAATTTCTTTTTTGACATTTGCCAAAAGTTATCAAACAAAACACTTGGCAGTGTTTTTTTACGAATTAATTGTTTAACTTTCTACAATGATAAATAAAAGAAATAAGTTCTTGTTATATTCTTTTTTGTAATTATATAAATACAAAATATCTTATCTGGTGTGTTTTATCTTTAAGAGCGACAATTGTTACCCAGTGTACACTGAATATTTTTACACCATTCAACAGCTGTATTTTATTTGACAACGAATAAGGAATTACAGCTGTATTTTATTTACCGAGAAATAAGGAATTACAACAACAATTTTACTATCTTATTCCTTCTTTGGAATAAGAAAACCTGCTATTTTGCTGGTTTTGACATTCTAATTTTTTATTCCTCGACAAATAAAATTCGCCTTACAACACAATTGCACTACCTTATTCCTTATTTGGAATAAGAAAACCTGCTGTTGTGCTGGTTTTCAAATTCTAATTCCTTATTCCTCGGCAAATAAAATACGCCTAACATTTACTCTAGATAATACGGGTAACTATACTCGCTCGGGATGAATAAAAAAAACAGTATATCAACTTTAATTGAAAAATAATCATTTTTTAATTTCCTAGTTTTCGTCAACGATTTCATTAATGATTGGTTATTACAAATTCGTGACTGAACACTTCCAAAAATAAACACGATTTCCAAAATCATCAAAAACGTCAACGTTCGATTTTGTTTGTTTTTGCTGAAACTGAAATGAAATGGTGTCAACTTACATCGTTGATTGGCATTTTTTGTCAGAGAAATCGGAGAGTACAAAGAAATCCGAGTTCTCTGATATCCTATAAATTCGATAATTTTTTTCTCCAATTACTCCAACATAAAAAAAAACCCAATATGTAATGAACGAATTCGTTCGGTTTTATACATCTATTACTACGTTACCAAGGACCGAGTTTGAAAGCTGCGTTGTTGTTGTTGTTTGTTGAATGTCAGCGAAACCTAAGCCAACCGCTCTAGTTTTGTGGAATTAATTTGGGTTTAACGAAACTAACTCGAATTTGCGTTTCCAACCAGATAAACCTGAATTAACCCTGGGTTTTATCATCATAGAAACTAATGTGTTTTTTTTTTTTTTAAAATATGGCTTATATTGATTTTTTGGCTGTCAAGTTATTCGTTTATTCCAAAAAACCAATCTACGGCAGATCGGATTTCCCCTCAAATAGATCTTGATATTTTGGTAGATTTACCCCTCTTTTCATTCAACAACAGCACATGCAACAAAACAATGTAAACAAAAGATTCTCGGCTTTCGTGTTCGTTTTTTCGAGACAAAATCTACGCTCGAGCACAGATTTCAAAAAAAAAAAAAAAAACACGACATAAGTACATGTTGATTCGCCCTAAGTCTAAAATTTTTGTAAATTTGGCACAAACTTCCGAACTTACCCTAAATAAGGCACGTGTTGTCATTTTGTTAACATCCAAGATTCAACAGAAAATTTTTATCTACTTTTTCAAACAATAAATAAGATGAAAATGTAAAAGATAGTGCTGGAGCACATGAGAACAAACGAAACTACATACCTCTACCACCGATGTGCGTTTAAATATTTTTAAAATTTTTTGGTGAAAAGCAATAAGCAATCGTGAAACAAGCAACATAATGACACCAGCCCCAGTTCCACTTGCAAAACCGGTGATACCAAAATCGTGGAAGAAAATCAATGAGGAACGAAAAGCGTTAAAGAAACAACGTAAACAAGAAAATGTTTTAAAAAAACTTGAAATGGCTAATAAATTAGAGGAAATGGCCAAGAATGTGCAAAAGGAGACGAAATCTCCCCCATCAACTGTCAGCATTGCAGTTCCAGGTTCCATTCTTGAAAATGCCCAATCAATTGAGTTGCGAACATACTTGGCTGGTCAGATAGCTCGAGCTGCATGTATATTTCGAGTCAATGAGGTGATCGTATTTGATGATGTTTGCATTGCAACAGTGCGAGAGACAAAACGGCTCTATGGTGCTGAAACTAAAGACGGCGAAGGGAAAACAGTCCGAAGCAGTTCGCTGCAGTTAGCTCGTATCCTTCAGTACCTGGAATGCCCGCAATATTTAAGGAAATTCTTTTTTCCCCTGCATAAGGACTTGAAGTATTCTGGCCTATTGAATCCACTGGATGCGCCACATCACCTGCGGCAGCAAAACGTTTTCCTTTATCGCGAGGGCATAGTACTGGATAAAAAAGTCAAAGACAATCATAGTTATGTTAATGTTGGCTTACTAAATGATGTACTCGTGAATACAGGTATTCAGGCAGGGGTTCGTGTAACAGTTCGCATGGAAGGACAGAATGGTAAAATTATTGCAAATATTTTTTTCCTCTATTAACGCAATGCAATTTTTTTCTATTTCAGAGCAAAAAGCTAAAAAGGTCCGCGGAACTGTTGTGAGTCCAGATGAACCACGTCGTGAAACAGGAGTCTATTGGGGCTACAATGTGCGGATAGCACACTCACTGTCAGAAATTTTCTCTAAATCGCCGTATGATGGTGGCTATGATCTGACAGTGGGCACTTCAGATAAGGGTTCTAGTGTACATAATATTGAACAGAAGTCGCTAGACTACAATCATCTGTTGATTGTGTACGGAGGTCTGAAGGGGTTAGAGGCTGCTTTGACACACGACGACAAATTAAAAGTGGATGATCCGGAGCTACTTTTCGATCATTATCTTAATGTGTTGCCAGCGCAGGGATCTCGAACTATACGTACCGAGGAGGCTATTCTTATTTCGTTGGCTGCTCTAAAAGAGAAACTTAACCCCAAAGTGGCCGATATCGAGGAAAACTTCAGCGAATTTTTACCACAAAGTGAAGACACTGCGTTGTGCAGAGCAAATTCCGATGAGGCGACAGAAACGTCACAAATGGAGTCAACGACAGCACAAAAGGGCGCCGGCGATATGAGTAGATTTGATTGATAACGTATTTAGATTCTGTGCCCCAACAAATTATTGAAATCATGTACAAACTTATAAATGTTCATTAACTATAATTCAAAAAATTTCCTTGTATGCATTGTTTCTGTATTCCCCAAACAAAACTATTCTAGGTGCCCTAAACTCAAAGTAAATTCATTAAGATAATTAATTCCGGCATAGATAAGGAAATGAATATTACTATTCAATTAATACATCAAATTGCTGCGTGCTTGTTATCTTCCAATCAGTAATTTAAGGGTAATTTCTCTTGTTTAACATAAAGGCAACCGGTAGGGTATATAAAAACACACAAGCAGTCCTTTTTCGAAGTTAAATCGACAATGTCGATATTCTACGTATACAGTGATGCGGAAACCATCTACGAGTGTATTGAATTTCTGACCAAAATTCAGTTCATTCTCTGCTGTAATGGTTTATATAAAATCGGAGACAAATACAAATCGACAAAGTGGACTGTTGCATATACACGTTTGCTTGCATCTATGCTCACGTTCGGTATGGGCTTTGCCATTTACAGCAAACTAGCAAATCCCTATCAGGCGAACATGATATGGAAACTGGACCACTTAGTCTTGACAATAGGATTCATGGAAGTGATCATATCGCTTTGTATGTTTATTGCTATTGTCATTTCAATGAATTCTAATATAAAGCAGCATATTCGGCTGATCGACCATATTAACGAATTGGATAAGTGCTTTATGACCGAATTTGGTGCTACGATGAATTATAGTAAGCTCAAGCGAAAAAACATTATGATTATGTCGGTTATTACAGTTTTCTATGTGGGCAGTGTTGTCATTGTGTTTAGTCAAATTGCTCAAGGTGATCTCGCCCTAACAGTGCTTGGTGCCTTCTGTTATTCTATAGTTACGGGTGGTCCTCACTTTAGCAGCTACACTCACATGAATCTGGCGGAAGTGATAAAAATTCGTTTTCGTTTGCTACAAAAGCTCATCGATGCTGATTATCTAAATCGAGCATTTCCTGAACGCGATTTGCGTAACAAACGCATTTTCAGTGGTATTGAGATGTACAAGAGTCTCCATAAAGTAATTGAAGAAGTGAACCAGGTGTATGGCACTAGTTTGATTGTGACACTTTTCCATGACTTCACTTTGACGACAAGCGAAATATATTTGATGATTGGTGGTAGCCTGGAGG
The DNA here is from genome assembly GCA_947095585.1 of Nephrocerus scutellatus. NCBI lineage: Eukaryota > Metazoa > Arthropoda > Insecta > Diptera > Pipunculidae > Nephrocerus > Nephrocerus scutellatus. The sequence goes on along the minus strand of OX352762.1, from coordinate 101,518,011 downwards.
GCAAGAGTACCGACTTTAAAGTGTTGGCCTGTGTGTTTGTGTGCATGTTTCCACCACTTTACAAGATGATCATTTCGCCAATCTACATGCAGATGGCAATGAATGAGGTGAATAGTAGAGGGTAACATTTGCCGGCTACTTTTTATTCCCGGGAACCGGGAATTTAAAATTAAATTTCCCGGGAAAATTCAAAATATTATTATTATTAAGGTGGTTTTTAAGACAACATTTAATTTTTTAAACATGTAAAACATATGCATAAGTACACAAATATCTTCCAATATATAAAAATCTCGTGTCACGGTGTTTTTGGTCGCACTCCTCCGAATCGAACGATCGATTTGCGTAATTCTTTTTTTGTTTTGTTCGTTATGGTCCTGTGAAACAAAGCCAGATACAATTCGGACAAACAGCAAAAATCATGTCAATCAATTATGCACTCTCGATCATTAACTGACGATAGGAACGAAATATTTGGTTCATTTTTTTTTTGTTTGTTTTGTTCGTTATGCTCCCGGAGATATTTTTAGCAAAATAAAATTCGGGAAAATTTGAAAAACGATAAATAGGATATTTGTTGAGGAAATAACTCACTTGAATGTTTTCGGTGAAATGAAAACTCTGGAAAATCGTATTCCTAATAGCCTAAATTAAAATAAAATTAAATTTGTGTTGATTTGCGATCTGTCCAACAAAAGTCGTTATTTCATTTCTGTTCCAATAGATTCCAATTGTTTGGGTTACGTGCACAAATGTCATTTGCACGCTCTTTCTTTTGCGATCTGTCAACGCATCCCAATGATTCCGACTGACATGCCAGTAGACTTTAGGCGCTTGCAGTCGGCTGCGGTTTGCATTCGCAATTACAACAAATAAATCAGTTTTCGCGGCATTAACCTTGAACATCCATGCATCCATTGTATGTCGCCTATTCCAATGTTGGAAAACCATCAGCGTTGTCAGCGCCAGACAACAAAAAAAATAAAAAACAGTGCGTGTAACTTTCCCTGAAAAGACTCCCAGAAGACACTCAAAAGAACTCCAAAATAATCTCAGAGTCGTCAAAAAGCCGCCAAAAGGCCCTCGAAGGACTTCCATCAGACCCCCAAAGACTCCCCAAAATACCCTTACCAAGAATGGTAAAATTATTTGCAAAGAAACCCCCAAACCCCAAAAGACCCACCCTCGAATGATTTCCAAAATAACCCCAAAAGACTTTTAAAAGACTCCACAAAATACCCTGAAAAGACCCCCAAAAATACCCTCAAAGGAGCTCAAAATATCCTCCAAGGACCCCCAAAGGACCACCAAAAGACTCACCAAAAAAAAACCCAAAACCAATTCATAGAATAACATGTACATCCTAGAGACTAGACTTTGTTTGAAAAACTGGGCCAATTACGTCTGCGATGTGTATGTTTTGATGTCCTTGTTTGTCCTTGTCAATGTGTAATAAATGTATGAAAGACCTATGCGTGGTTTTTTTTTTAACTGTCTTGCAGTTAACTAATTTTTTTGTCTTTTGTCATGCTACCAATTAGGAATACATATAACATTTATATTCTAGTCATCAGACTTTGTTTGAAAATGTAGGCTATTTACATGAGCATTTCTTGGTGTTTTCATGTACTGTCCTTGTTAGTAAGCAATAAAATTAAAAAAAAATTATGTATGGTGTTTTTTGAGCAGGCATATACAGAAGAAATAAAAAATATTAGTTGCACTATTTGAAAAATTATAGCTCTAAAATGTAAGTAAAAAATTCCGAAAATCCCGGGAATTTTAATTTAACTAGAAATTGAAAAGAACTTTCTAGTGAATAGTGATGGCAGCAGAGGGTCTAGCATTTAAAAAGTTACCCCATTGCATTAACTTCTAATTTTTTAGGCCAAAAAATGTCTACGAGCTATCCAACTAATAGACAGTTCATATCCAGGGAGTGAGTTCGTTCGACAAATGGTGACAACTGCACTTCTGTGGAACTTTCACAATAAGGTAGAATTCCAGAGTGGACAACTAGTAGTTATCAACAAGAAGATTTTAATTGCGGTGAGCGTAGTGTTAGCCTAGTGTAGCATAACTTTTACATTTTTCTCTTTTTTCTTCTTCTAGGTTACATCGGCAATTCTTAATTATTTATTAATTTTGTTGCAATTTCGCATGACTGAAGATTTCAGCACTAAAGAAAAGAAGAATTTCCTTGGTCTAAGTTAAGCTCCTGGCACTTTTGTAACTTTCCAAAAATTGCATTATTTAGGAATGCCGAAATAAAAATTACTTTTTCATAAACCATGTTATTATTTATCAAAATTCAAAACTCCCGTTGATTTATAAAATTCATTGGATTTTGGTTGATGCAATGCACACAACTGAATTTCGCTGGCTTGCAATTTTCCAAAATCGAAATCTCCATATTTCTTAAGAATCTCCCGAGCATCGAAACTGTCTGCACAATTCTGATTCAAATCCTTGCGTTTTCGGTTATTCATGATGGTCATGTGTAATTTCACATTCTGGACATTTTCCATTCCCAATTTTTTTTCTTGGAACAGACCCACTGTGCTATTTGCGAAGTTTTGGAGATCTGATGACTCAACACGTGCATACAGAATACGTACTGCACTTGGATCGTCGTTCATAATTTCTAGGCCGCAAATTTTAATTTCTATTGGAGTTTTAACATCAATAAGGAATTTTCTATAAAAGAGAAATGTAATTTTTAAAATACACACAACACTGATATGATGCGAAAATAAAACAAACTTGCAACTTTGTAGAACTTCTACTGCCTTAGCACGATCATTATTATCTACAAGAACGCATGTACCAAGCGTTAAATGTATACGTTCTGGTGATATAAATAGTTCCTCTTCTATGCCAGGATAATTTTCTGCAAGTATTTTAGCCTGTATTTTTTAACATTGGGCATAAGAATTGTCGAACAAATATTGAAATTATTTATTTACCTTAAAATCTATGTATTTCTCTTTAACTCCATTGCAACAAGCTGGCACACAAGTGAAGTGAGTTGGTCTCATTCTTCTGCGTAATGAAATAGTTACCATATTTATCTTTCTCCTAGCCGCACAGACGTTACTTCGAGAATTTCCTAAAAAAAAAGCAATAAGTTACAATAAACAATTGAATTAACATTAGCCGATCACCTTTAATCCTGACATCTTCTGCTTCCCGCTGTCTAGGAATATGAATTTCTGTGTGGGTCTCGGATTCTATACGACGTTTTGTAGCTCCCTTGTGGCCAATAAGACCTCCATAAAATGCTCTACAAAAGAGAATTCGTTTATGTTATTCTGTTCTATATCTCGCTCTAAATGTGCTGTAGAGTCATAGGACGCCACTTTGGTTGGTCCTCATCTTGGTAAAGAGTGCGTATCGCTAACGTGCATGGAAACCGAATGGCTGCCGGAACAAGGAAACAAGCCAACGTTGCTGGTCAGGGCACGAACATGTCATTGGGTCCCCCTAAAGGCGGATGAACTGCTGGTGGCTGTCAACGGCATGGAAGTCTAGTGGTGGACGAGCTTATATGAAAGGCCAGCAGCATGCAGCGTCTGTTTCATATTGGGCGGCTACAAAAGGCGTCTGCTTTTCCCATAGTGGGCAGCCCTTTTTTTGGGTATGTGTCCGATCATCCAAAGGTCTGTTGTGCCTATCGAACTCAGGCTTGTGGGGTTATAAATAACATCCTTTAAAACACCAATGGCGGAGCGAGAAATATTTTACATGGGAAATGACAACAAATGGTATTGAGTCCCCAAGAGGTAGCCATAATATGGTGAATCCTCCTATGGTTTTATCGGCTTTAGTAAACCGTACATCGGCTTTTGGGGTGCGGCAAATTTCGTGTAACAATATAGGTACATAAATCGAGACGTCTTAAATAATAATGAATCAGTCACAAGATCAAGAAAACCTGAACGATGATTGGAGCATGGAATGTATGAACAAGTAAAACGTTAACGTGCTCTGACTTAACATCACAATTCTGGGATTGAGTGAAACCAAATGGAAAGGAAAAGCTGAATAAGGCGCAAAATCGGGACTAACTGACGAGAGAGCTCCTAGACTGAATGGTGTGAGTATCATGCTGACTAAGGAAGCAAACAAAAGTCTTATATCGAGGATTATGACGTCGAGGTTTAGCTCCAAAATTCGCAAGGTGACCATTATTGAATGATACGTTCTATCATGGGAGACCTCAATGCCAAAATTGGCTCTGATAACTAGGGTTTTGAACGCGTTATGGGTAAACACGGCTTAAGTCAACGCAATGAAAATGATGATAATGTACTCGTCAACTTGCGATTGGAGGATCTTTATTTCCAAACAAGACATGTCACAAAATTACCTGGGAATCTTGTTATGGCCGAAACAAAAATCAAAGCCACTACTTCATCATACAGCAGAGATGGAGGAAATCACTGTGTGATGTTCGAAGTGAAAGAGGGGCAGACGCAGGTAGGGATCATCACTTGCTGTTGGATACGCTGTGGTTATGAACAGCTTCTACGTCGCTCAGAAGGTACATCAACGTGGCTATCCTTAAATGCAAACTTTCTAAGTGACCCAAATGTACGCCGAAATTTCGCCACCACAAAGCGTACAGTTGGTTGTGTATACTGATTTATCTGTTGATGATATGTGGGGTCAAGGAAACAACGTTTTTATTGCAACCGGATCCGAAACCGTAGCTAGACAGACAAGAACTTGAGATTCCTGTTTTTCCCAACACACCTAGAACATAATCACACACAAAAAAAAAATTGAAAGTTAGAATCAATGCGGAAAGCGATGCTCATCGGAAACGAACGAGTATAGAGCACCTCATAAGACAATGCAAAGATGTGTAAGACGTGACAAGAGGATTAGGGCGGACAAACTTGAGGAGAGTGCGGAAGAGTTAAAACACGAGAGCTGTACAAATCACCAAAGACATTGACGGAAAGCGTAGCAGTACGAACAATCCTGTGCTCGATGTAACATGTTGGTAACTATAGAAGATCAGCTGCGAAGGTGGAAGGATCACTTTTGTGCACAGCTTACACACGCACGCAGGTCGTCCAAGGGTATTGACACCAGCCCCCAACAAGCTCAGAAATAAAAACCGCGATCCATCTTCTAAAGGCAAACAAAGCACCTGGACTTGACGGCATTCCTGCAGAATTCCTGAAAGCAGATCCCAAAGCAGCTTCATGTATTTTTCAACCACTAGTTGGGAGGAATGAAACCGGTCCCAGTGATTGGAAGGATGGTGTGATTATTAAGTTACCAAAGAAAGGTGACCTAAAAAACTGCAATAACTGGCGTGGTCGCACCGTTTTGTCCGCATTCATGAAGTTAATGGCATCTATTATACTCGAAAGTATAAAGTCCAGGATCGAGTCCAACCTCAAGTGGCACCAAGCGGGCTTCCGTAGTAGCCGATCATGCGTCGATCACATTAACACCTTGAGAATTATACTTGAACAATCGTCCGAGTTACAATCACCGCTCTACCTCATGTTCGTAGATTTCGAAAAGGCCTTCGACCGGTTTAATCGGAAATGCATCTGGAACTCGCTTATTGCGAGGGGTTCCTTACGAAGACAGTTAATGTCATTAAAGAGTCCTACAATAACGCAAGGTGTTTCGTTTTGCACAGTGGACAGCTTTCCGATTCTTTCGAGGTACGTCAAGGTTTTTCTACTGGCAATTGATGACGTGATGACTGCCACGGTGGGATCAAATGAAAGGCATGGTATCCAATGGAGACCGTTTGATAAGCTGAGCCATGCCGTTGATACATGTCCCTTGGCAAATTACACTATTGTCTTGAATCAAATGTATCAATCACTACAAGTTAACCGTCGGGTGGCTGGATTAAGGGTTAACGTTAATAAGACCAAAATAATGCACACAGGCCAAAGATACAACATTAGATTATCTAAGGCAGGGAACTATAAAGGAAGTACCGTAGTTCAATTATCTTGGCAGTTTCATAGCAATAAATGGTGGAACAGACATGGATGGGAACATCAGAATAAACAAATCTCATTGTGCATTTGGATTCCTCTCTCCTGTATGGAATTCCAGTAAAATACCATTACGCTCCTGTATGAAATTCCAGTGAAATATCTTGACGCACCAAGTTGACTCTTTAAAACCAACGTAAAATCCGTGCTATTATACAACTGTGAAACATGGAAGTGCTCTGCCAACATCTCGAGCAGGTTGCAAGCTCTCGTTAACCGGTGTCTGCGATACATTCTGAAGATCTGTTGCCCACAAACTGTATCAATGGGACCGGTCAGAAAAAAGTGGATGCAGACATCATGCAACGAAAATGGCGTTGTATTGGTCACACATTAAGGAAACCAGATAACATCGCGAAATAGTCTTTTGAATGGAATCCTCAGGGTTTCAAGACGTGTTGGAAGACCAAAAACAAGATGGAGATCAACTGTATTGCAGGAAGGAGTAATATTCGTACGAGGCCATAGCTAAAGCCCTTGTGGCGAATCGGGACATATGAAGGGATCTTGTTGCTGCCCTATGCTCCAGAACATATATATATATAATATTGTTCTTTAGTTTTAAGTATAAATTTACTGTGGCACATGGAATGTTGTTTTAAAAATTGCATTTGGCAATTCTTGAACTTCAAAAGTCTCTTCATCATCATCGTCAGCATACAGATCTAAATAAAGAAAATTCCTTAAGGAATAAATTTAGCTGCATCTATCTTTCTTTGAAACAAACCTTCTTCAACATATTCTTTGTGTGACCGTGCCTTTTGTTTTCCGCCAAAGTCATCATGCACTTCGTTGACACGGTAGCACCTTTTCCCAACTCGTAAGAGAGGTGGAGCAAGTATATCGCGACTCATGATTGATAATTCTAAAAAGGATATATGTATTAGCAAAGTTTTTAGATCTTATTTGTGCAATTTAAAATAATACTGGATACGAACCGTGACTGGGGTTGGTTAGTAATTAGATTGGTATTTACTTTGGAAATTGCGTTTTTTTTAAATATTTTAGGATTAGGATGAATGTGTAAACGTGTACAAATTACAAATAAGAAATAAATAATAAAGCTAAGAGCAGTCGATTAACTTTACATTTTACAATACAAAACAAATCAAAAGTAATTAAAGCTGTATTTTATTTGCCGAGGAATAGGGAATTACAACAACAATTGTACTATCTTATTCCTTCTTTGGAATAAGAAAACCTGCTGTTTGACTGGTTTTGACATACGAATTCCTTATTCCTCGGCAATAAAATACACCTTTAATTGCAATACGTATGCGAAAATAACCCTTACGTATGTTTTACACCAGCTAACTTTAAATTCGATACAATTTTAAGAATTCAAAAATTAAGCAAACTTTTAATACATTTGTTTCAATGTTTTAAATGAATAGAAATTAAAATCAGTTAATTATTAGAATTTATCTTCTCACTTATTATTCATGAATAACTTCGATAAAGAAATAACAACAACCTATAATATTAATATTTATCATGTAATTTCTCTAACCAAAATTTGCTCCTACCTCATAAAAATTAAAATATTTATATTTTCTTCATTATTAGTAAATAATATGAATTAAAAATACTATAACTACTTTTGTTATCCAGTTAACTATATGATTTTTATATTATTTTGGGAATAGAATACCTTTTATTTTTCCTCTTTTGCAAAGGAAATCTACTTTTGTGTTGCACGAGAAAAATGTATATTCCGTAAAATCATGAATAAAAACTTCATTAACTAGATTTTTACATTGTATTTTTTTGAGGTAGGAGATATTTGACAGTTTAACCAAAAGTATACTTCATTCCACTGAAGCACATGCGAAACACTGCGTGTGGTTAAAAACAAAAAATCACCAAACCGTAAAAATTGGCCCCTGACATTGGGAGGCTCACAAATTTTCAACCCGCTATGTAGTGTGAACGGTGGCTAAAAAGGACCTAAAAACCGAAAAAAACACGTACCACACGTCTTACGCGGATTAAAAAAATGCTTTTTTGAACGTTGCCACCCACAAAATTGCAACTATCTACAAATGAAAGAAAGGTTAAAAAGGACCTCAAAGTCGAAAAAAAGAAAATGTGAACCTATCATACGTGCCACGTGCGGAATATAAAAAATGCTATTTGGGACTTAGAAACTCACAAAACTTTAGTTTTCTAGGTCGTGCGAAAGGTGTTTAAAAAGGACCTCAAAACCTCAAAAGGAACTCAAACACGCGCCACACGCTAAACGCGACACGCATCACACACGGAATATAAAAAATACTATTTGGGATTTAGAAACTCACAAAATTTCAGCCCTCTAGGTAGTACGAAAGGTAGTGCAAGGTCCAAGGTCACACGCGCCACACAAAAACGCTATTTGGAACTTGGACACTTACAAAATTTCAAATTTTTAGCTTTCTTAGTCGTGTAAAAGATGGTTAAAAGGTCCTCAAAGTAGTCGAAAGTATAGACCAAAAGGGGCCAAGTTAAGTTAAATAAAAAATTTTAAAAAAGAAGTGAGCCTCATCCACATAAGCTCACAGAAGAAGTGAAACTTTTACAGCCGTATATGTTATTTTGTATTATTTTATTTCATACTTTTTAGTTTTTAATAAAATATATGTAATTTCAATTCAATGGAAATGCTATGGGAATATGGGGACTCCAAAAAGACCCCCGAACAACCCCCTCGATTCTTTAAAAAATAATAAACTTATATTTCAAAAAATAATTTGTTAAAAAAATATCCCACGTTTCTTTCCTCTTAAAAATGGTACGGTTTGTTTTACATAGTAGTAGAAGTAGTTAAAGGAATTATACTCGTAGTACATAATTATGAAAAATTTAAACTTTGTATTTTTGCAGATTTACCCGTTTCCGAGTCAGAAAAAGCGAAAAAATGCTGTGTCTGTGTCCAGCCCAGACGGCTGATTTGATGGGGATGAAAATTAATATTTAAGTTTTTTACATAAATTGTTAGGGGCCAGATGATTTTGACGGAAATCTGGCAGCCGGAAGTGACAGTTTAATTTTTAATTTGACAGTTTTTCGAGTTTTTGCATATATCTCAAAAAGTATAGCACTTTTAAGAAATCTGTTAAGTCCAAAAGAAATTTAAAAAAACTAAAAAAAATGTAATTAAAAAAAATAAAAAAAGTTTATTTTACTTTTCTGCCACACTCGAGATTTTTCCAGATATATCCATCCACGGCATCATAAAAATGCTATATAAATACATGAGGGATAGATAGTCAGCGACAAGGATAGTTTGCTGCCGTGACCCAGCAAACTATCTTTACAAAGCGACAGCTTTTGGCTTTAAATTTTCGATGCCTTTTAATTGTTATGTGTGTTAAACAAAACACCGCCTTACGGTGAGCGCTATAACTAAAAATGGCTTTAGTTATAAATCCTAAAAACTTTTTAGATTTATTTTCGGCTTTATGCTTATGCGATTGTTGTTGTAAGCCAAGCTGGATTAGCCAAAGCAATACAGCAAGTGTGTCCAGTACACTGGGGTCCCGATTTGCGTTGTTTCGATTTGCGTCCTCAAACAAAAAATTCGGTTTGTGTTGTTTTCTCGATTTGCGTCGCTACAAGCATGGAAATTAAGGTCATGCCAATAAACGAAGCTGCTATGAAAACGGCATAATAAATTGTCAGCAAATAAAAGTTAATTTATGTTCTTTATAATTTTATTTTTAATCCCCTACTTGAAACTATGTAATGTAAATATGTACGGTTCCCAGACACTTACTCGAAAAACATTTGCTAGAAAAACATTTGCTCGAAGAACATTTGCTAGAAAATGTATAAAACGACATTTGCTCGAAAAACATTTGCTAGAAAAACATTTTCTCGAAAACTAAATAGTCTATGTTTTCATCCTTCTAAAAACTATCGCGAGTAATTTTTGTTCGCGAAACGTGAGTTTTTTTTAAAATTTTTCGGTTATTTATTTTACCAAAAAATTACGTTCGAGCAAATGTTTTTCGAGAAAATGTTTTCGAGCAAATGTTTTTCGAGAAAATGTTTTTCTAGCAAATGTTTTTCTAGAAAATGTCATGGAATCAATATGTACATACATATATTGAAATAAAATATTTATGTCAAATTAAATGAGTTTTTAATGAAATAAAAAAATAAAAATTTATCATCTTTGGAACCAATCTACTGCCAAAAATATTGAATGGTATGGGAAAATTGGTTTCGATCTGCATCATAAAACCACCAATCTACAACCAATTGTATAGGAATATACGTGAAAATGTGTTTCGGTTTGCGTTGTTTCGTTTTACGTCCACAATTTTTAGAACCATTCTACGACGCAAATCGAGACCCCTGTGTATTCTGATTAGTGAAAAGGATACTTCGCTAGATCACGGTTTTAGAAGAGTCTATGTGCTAACGAACTCGTCTACAAGCCAGAAGGGGGCCGCTTGTTGTATTTATGTCTCCTTTTATAACAACTGAAACGGTTAAAATATCGTAGAAGCCGTGAGAACCCTTGCTTGCTTCATTTTTCTTGCCTTTGCATAAAATTGCCTGGAATTGTGTTTTTGTTGCGTGCGCATATGTTGACAACACCCTTGTCTTTGTTGTTGTTTGGAGATTACACTTGTTTTGCATTATGTATTTCCCTTTTCGGTTGTTGACTTTGTGTGAAATTGTCTGCACTTGTACTGTTTTTGTTGCATGCGCATGTAATGTTGTTGTTGCAATTATTTCTTTTCATTAGATTTGTCCATAAATGACTTGCATAACGGCAATAAGGTGGGACATGGGACATTTTATTAATTTTCTCATTTATCTTCGTTCATAAAATGCAAACGACGATTAATCCGAGGATAAATCATTTCCTCGAGTTCATAAAATCGGGCCTTAACATTCTGTGCGCAACTAAGGCCCTTTTTCAAATCAGATACTTATTTGTGGAGACCTATTTATTGGAATAAGTTTGCTGTTGAGGTGACTTATTTTCGCCAGCAAGCTTATTCAAATAAGTAAGTCTCCACAAATAAGGTTGTTTTCCAATCAATCCAATACTCATTTGTTACGCCACTAATAAGTCAACTCGCCAACCAACTTTTTCAAATAAGTAAGTCTCCACAAATAAGAATTGAATTGGAAGACAGCCTTAGTCTCAGAAAGCATTTCTGAACGCTCGAGTGTGATCAGTGTCGTGTGTGAAAGATGGTTTTTTCAACTTCTTTAAGTACGTTTTTGTACATGTAGCCACGCTCAAGCGATTTGCACCCTTATTATGCTAAGCACAGCGTGGGCCTAAGGGAATTTCGGAATAAAGAAGAATAAATAATTGTCTGCGGATCAAACAGACGAAGAAACACAAAGCCTGGCCATAGACTCTACATAATAAATGTGCGGCTAATGAAGGCATCTCTTTATTGATCGGTACGCTCGTAGATGGGGTTAATGGTAGATCCGTGGGCTTGAGTTGAGGCGCGAGTTTTACGAATAGGTTAGACGTTGGAGGATAGTCGTAATAAAACACATATTGTATTTAGGTTTTAAAATAATGTTTATATAATGTTTTTTTTTCTTAATTTCCTGGTTTGTCTGCTTTGTTTGTGTCCAAGCGGACTCACATTTTTCTGTGAAACGCTCTATAGATAGAGTATTTGAAGGTCCTTTGTATGTATTTATGTCGAAAAGGCAAAAAATGCTTTTTTCTCGAGTGTAAATAAACTTCTTATTTTTAAATATACAAACGTCTAAATAAAATTTAATCATTTATTTCGCACTAATAAAAAAAATGTGCGCATATTATTGAAAATCGATTTTTAATAAAAAACATTACTACATGTATGTAATTAAAATAATTATATGGATCGGGTTGTTAATCGAAAAAAAATTCTAGTTTTATTAAATCAGCTTTAATTATATGTTAGTTATTAAATCGAAATTGCATAGCTTATTATTTAAAAAAAAAAACTCAAAACTCCCCTTTTAAGCAAAAACATAAAAAAAACAAATTCAAAATTACTTAAAATGTAATCCGGCCATCATTATGGACAGACGTCTGTAAATAGAAATTGCGTTTTTTGTTTTTTCTTTATTCAATAAATAAATAAGATAAAAGTTAAAATATGTATGTAGTTATATAAAAACTGGCTGGTTGCTGTAGACTGCAGATGTTATTCTAGTAACACGCACACTTCATTTTATTTATTCTTTTTTTTCTAATATAAATATTTTTTATTCTATGTTAAATGTGTTTAGCTAATAAACAATAACACTCAATATAAACAAACGCGCACACAAATCAATCATCACATTTTGTAAAAGACATCAATAAAATTGTAATCCCTTTTTTCATATTGTAAACAAAAGTACATATATTAATAAAAACTCTGCTTTTATATTCGTATTTAACTGTAAAAATTGTGGTTCTCAGTCTAAGGTCAATTTAACGTAACAAATGGAAGAATTTAATTTAAAGGATTAGTGTAGACTTTCAACTGAATATCTGAGCTGTGTGTTTGTGTTTTGTATATCATTGTTAAATTTACATCATTCCTTGTTTATTAGTAATATATATTGTTCCTCCATTATTCTTTGTATTGTACATTTATTTATAGGTATTATTTTTATCATTTATCTATTTCATGTTTGTTGGGTATCTTTTATAAATTACTTTGTTCTTCTTTAGCATACATTAGGTGCAGTAGCTTGTCTGTTTGTTAATTTTTATTTTTCTGTTATTATTTACATGTTCCCATTTTTTTTTTATTTTTTTCCTCTTTGCAGTAATAGAAACATATTTTAATCACATTTCTTTTTTTTGCATAAAATAAATATTCATTTAATTTCCTTAATTCTTGTGGTATCGAAATAAAATGTAATAATTTTTTGTATATAATTAAAAAGCCTATCAAGATTCAAGTTTCGCAGGTGTGTGTATGTGTATGTGTAGGTTTAAATTTTTCAAGTTGCACCCAAAGTGCGCGCGAATATCAAAGCAAAAAAAGGCCCGCACTCTTTCCGCGCGAAATTCTTCTCCTATGTCTTTTTCCATTTGTTGGATAGAGTTAAGATTTCTCTCTCATGGTTTCAGTTTGAAGTTCCATTTGCAAACTGTACCCTGAGTACGGTATGCGTTTGTGTACCAACTGCAAAGTTTTGTAACCGACTCTGTAACTTTGCTACCCGTCGATAATCAACTGGTAAGGTTTCATTTACTCATCTTGGTTTCGTTTGCATTTCCATTTTCTTTGCATTCGACACGAAAAAATCTTATCCGTGGGTATGGTTTCGGGTACGGTTTGTGCAATTGGAAGGACACACTATTGTCATTTTGTTTCTCTCTTTATGTTTCGATTTTGATTCCATTTCTATTGACAAACTATAACCGAACTCTGGAGTAAATTTGCTTTCCATTTCCACACTCTAATAACCAAAAAGAAAACTTTGCTACCATATTTGGGCATTAGTTTTTCAATTTTGATTAGACGTTAGAAGTTAGTAAAGAACCAATTATAACAAAATTAATTGGACTTTAGTAAGCATATCTGTCTGAGCACGACTCATTATATGCAAATCGTATTTCGTATGATTTTTATTTGTTTCGTAAAATTTAAATTAGTTTACGTAAAGTGCCAATGAATTGAACTCTTAAAACTAATAAATAAATCATCAGATTTACTGAGAAAGTTTGCAAACAAGGTTCAAATTTTGATCGGCAAAGTGTACCAAATGGTGGGCGCCGTGTCTCAGTGGATAAGAGCATGACTTCCGTGCAGGAGGTTCGTGGTTCGAATCCCAGTAACAGCAAAAAGTGTCCAACCTATCGCGAAAGTCTGATAAACGTCCGGAAGTTATGACTTGCCACGGAAAGCTTCTCAATTTGCCGTTCGAATACGTCATTAAATTGTATGTTCCCTCCATTTGTGTGCATAAATACACATGCTCAGCACAAATTGTTGGGAGAAGATAGGCACGCCTGTCGCGCCGACTTGCAATAGCTATCACAATAGTGGGCCCAAGTGCAGTTTGTTGTGGATGGTAATTACCGGAATACTTGGTATGTCGATAAAGTTTGCCGAGGTTGTGTTTATTATTATTAAGGTGTACCAAATAAGTCATCTGTTCGGCGTTTAATCGAGAAATTGCATGAAAGCGGTTTGCTTGATAGATGTAAATGTTTATCAGCGTAGTGTAATATCGCCAGAGCGTGCAGGTTACCGAAAAAAGGAGATCATCAATCAGTCATCGTTCTCTAGAATTGAACATTTCCAGAAACTCCCTGCAAAGAATAATTCTAACGGATTTGCATGTTCACCCTCACAAGAGTCAATTAACCAAAGAGTTTAATGCATCTTTCGATTAGCTCAAACCATACCAGAAACCATATCCACTGGTAAGCTGCCAAGGTGACAGTGGTTTCGTGGTTTTCGCGGTGAATGCTTTGGAAATAGAACACCAAACGAAAACCAAATCTGACAAGAACAAGAAACTCAGAAATTAGTCTTCTTGTTGATTAAACGAAACCTTACCCGTCGATTTCCGACTAGTAGCAAAGTTACACTGTCGGTTACAAAACTTTGCAAATAAAACGCAAAGTCAAACCGTACCCCTGGTACAGTTTGCAAATAGAACCAGAATCAAACCAAAACCATGAGATAAGACATTTTAACTCTACCCTGCAAATCGAAAGAGCTATAAATCTCCTGATCATTTGAAACTACAAAGTTTTTAGGGCGTATGGACCATCATTTTGACAAAAAAAATCATCTTTAGTGACGAGCACATATGACAATAAGTAAAATTGTCAGATCTGAGGGTTTAAGAATCCTCATGAAAAATTGATATAACTTCAAAAAATTACAGGTTTGTGCTAGTTTCAGTTCGGTCGGTTCATAGGGCAATTTTTTTTTTTGGAAAATGAGGCACGCAATGCTGTTAAAGGCAATGGTGACAGGTATCGGAATATGCTACGATTTCTTTTTTGCAACAATTTGAAGATATAGACCTCGTTCAATTGTGGTTTTAGCAGGAGGGTGTCACATATCACAAACCCTTAACTGTACCCTGAGTACGGTATGCGTCAGGCCAGATCTTGCGGATTAACCTCCTATGACTTATTTTTGTGGAGATATCTCAATTTGAAGGTCTATGCCAACAAACAGAATTCAACTGTTGAACTTAAAAAAGAAACTGATGTGTCATCGGTCATAATTATCAGTTTATCTGCAAAAAATTCATACGTTGCTGACAATTTTGTCAAAAGAACCAGATTCTGCAGCCGTAGTATAAGTGGTTTTTTAGCCCTAGCATGGGTGGTCACTTGACCGACATAATTTTGTAACTACGTTACGTCTATTTTCAATATATAATAATAAAATTCGGCGCGACAGACCATTGCGGTCCGAAGCCTAGCTTCTATGTATATTTTTGGACACAAATGGAAGGGACCTACAAGTTAAGGCCAGATCCGAAAGGCGAATTGAAAAGCTTTCCTTGACAAGTTATTACTCTCGGAACGTTTGTCACCCATTCGCGAGAGGTGGGACACCGTTAAAAATAATTTTGGTGTTACTGGGATTCGAGCCACGAACCTCCTGCTCATTTTCACTGAGCCACGGCGCCCACATTTTAACTATATACCTCTTTTAAATAAAAAAGTTAATACCGACGTTCAATCTGGGTAGTTTATTCAGCCTTAGCATGGGTGGGTGGTCACTTGACCAAAATCATTTTTAATCGTTAACTGCATTACGTCTATTTTAAATAAAAAAATTGATTCCGGCGTTTAATCTGGGACAGCCTTTATAATTCGATTTTAGTTAAAATTAATTTCCTTTCTAATTGCAAACTGCACACCACGATAACCAGTAAACCGTGTTGGTTTAGAGAGAGAGAGAGAGAGCAAATGGAAAAGTAGACCGTGTTACGCATTGACATAAATAACCCTTTTAACGCTTCCCCTTTTACTCGCATTTTATTCAAAATTTCTTTACTGAATAATGTAAACTAGTGAAACGATTAATGCTCAAGTGACACTACAAATTAAGCCCGAAATACGAATTTTATAGCATTAAGGAATTTTAAATATTTTTTAAAAAGTTTTAGTCATGTGAATCCACATAACAGATATCGAATACATCATTTATCATTGATGATCAAGCTATTTTAAAATTTAATTGCAAATCTTATAAAATATCTCAAATTAGAATTTAAATTAAAAAAAGACACTTATCTTCTTCCATGGGAAAAAAAAGAGATGTATTGTTATTTAAAAAAACTTTTGTTAGGATTTGTTAAAAAAGAGAAGTGCAGAATTACTATTAAATTTATTGACACAAAAATACGTTTAAAACTTATTATTTTTTAATAACTAATAACTTTAGTTGCAACTTTTAGGAAAGCTTTTTGCGCGCACTTTGTGTGCCTCTTTAGGATTGTTTATTATATTTATAAATAAATTCTTCTATTTACAGTGGGGGTGTGTGTTTTTTTCTTTTAAGTGTGTTTAGTTAGTATAGTTTTTAAGTATAGCGTTCAGCGTTAGATCTTTTGCTATACCTACTCTATTTTTGTCAATTAATCTATTGCATATAAGACGTTTTTTTTACCAAAATAAGCTTGTGTTCGTATGTGTGTTCCTGCGTTTGTGACTTTTGATTTTACTGTGTAGTTTTATCTTGTAGTTTGCTATGCTGCATGTGATTGTGGACGTGGTTGTTGTGGCGTCGTAGGTATCGACGCGTTTTATTATACTTATTACTATTTAGCATGACCATTACTAAGGACAGCTGGCAAAACATTTGCCTGTTGTACAACGGCATTAATAGCGTCGATTTCCTTCTTAATGAACGCATCGACGCCATCTGCCACTGATGTTGGCGATAATTTATCTCCGGTGGCGGACGCACGCTTACGTATGCCATCCTTTGATATGAATAACTTATCGCTATCACGCATTAAATCATTCTTAAACCCTACAATACCAGTTACCGTTTCATTTACAGTCTTATCGATAAACTCCTCAATATTTTTAGTCTCCATATCGATTTTCTCTTTAATTTTATTGGACAAGTTATCCATTTCACATTGGTCATGCTTAACGCTGACGGCTTCGCGAGCGCAAGCAACAACAACTGATTGTTGTTGCTTGCGTTCCATGGGCGGCCCTAAATTCTTCACGTGTGATGCAGTTGTGTTAGTTGTCAATGTGGTTGTAACATCAACATCTTTTCCAACTTTATTGTTGTCAGACAAGATGGGTCGTCGGTTTTTTCCAGCAACCATGTCCATGTCCTTACCATTTTCATCTGTTCCCATTGGAGGTATATTTAAATTTGTGCTGCTTGTGCTGAGATCATAAATATGATGTGATTTATGAATACTGTGCTCTGATGCTAATGATGATGATATTGTTGTTGTTGTCGAACTTGACAGATCATCAATTGACGTTGTACTTAATGCGGTTGATTCTGATAATGTGGTTTTGTTTGTGGTTGGTCGTTTTTCGCCACTAATATATTTTGGCAAGACGAATATTGTGAATATTGCGACTAAATGAAGGCACATGTAAAGTTTCAGGTACACTCTGATACTGCCCTGTTGTGAAGAAAACAGAAAAACAAATATGTAGAATAGTTATTGTATTAAAATATGATAGTATGAATGTACAGATGTCAGTAGCAAATGAAATAAAAATAGACCTTCTGTGATTAGAGTTGATTTTCTGTTCTTTTTCTAAAATGTTCAGCCATTTTTTTGTGATTAAAATACTTTTTAAAATTTTTTATTTAACTTGACTTGACCTCTTTTGACGCGACAACGTCTCACTACAAGGGGGTGCATGTTCAAAAAGTAAAATGTTAAGTGAGACACTGTTATGCTCTCACTGTTAAGTAAGACACTGGTATGCTCACACAGTTAAGTGAGCCACTGTTGTCTCACTAAAAGACTTCTTCCTATGAAAATTCGGGAGTGCGGTCATTATAGTCCGGAATTTCTGGAATAAAGCAATTTTTCAGGCGATTCGCATGAAATTCGGAATGTAGGACTAAGATGCTACTTTAAGACTTGTTCCTATGGAAATTCTGAAATATGGTCATTAGGATCTGGAATTTTGGAAACTATACCATTTGATATTTCCATTCGTGTATCCGTTCCACAGACAAGATCTTTGTTTTTTTCTTTCGTCCCGGGCAGACGTTGTCACGCTCAAAACCTACGGCCGTGTCTCCGACACAGCCTACCCTGCTCTTTTTCGACTTCTTTGAGGTCATTTTTAACTACCTTTCGCACAACCTAGAGAGCTGAAATTTTGTGAGCGGCTCAATGTCAGGGGCCAATTTTGATATCGCGCGTTTGATGCGTGTCGTGAGTCGCGTCTGATATGTGAAAATAAGAAAATACTTTGAAATAGGCCCGACCTTAAAACAGATATTTTGGCAATTGTGGCGTGTTTCGATGTATACATAAAAGTTTGTACCCAAAAAACTAAGTTTTTTTTACATTTACTTGTTTACTTCAAGTAAAAAAAAACTCAAGTTTTTAAAAAAAAACCCAAAAACATGATTTCTCGACGTTTCAAAAAAAAAACAGTATGTATCGAAGTTCGCGGCATATCTAAAGAACAGAAAATCCGATTTTAAATATCCTTTCACTAAAATGATTTTTAGAAAAAGATGAATAACTGATTTGATTTTAATCCCAAAAACCTACAAAAAATTAAATTTGATATTTCTTTTAATGAACCGATGTTGTATAATTTTTAAATTTCCAGCGTACACCTTCTTATGTTACAGGGTCCGGCGACCGAAGAACTAATAACTTTACGCTGCTGTATCTGCCAAACGGCTGATGACAGCGGGCTCATATTTTGACAAACGTTAGTATGTTATGTTGTTTTCACACGCCCATAACGAAAGTGACTGTTTAATACACTATAACCTATCCTCGAAAGTAGGCATTATACACACTAGTGTGTTAGCATAGAAAATACTTTTGTTATTAACTGCAGTCACAGCGAACACACATTCCCAGAGTAATTTTGCATTGAGTTCTTAAAAGCCTGTATAATTTTAATAAACCTCATTTTGTTTGGAACCAAAAATTGTAAGTACAAATTGTACATATCAAAACAATCATACTTAGAAAAAATTATCCAATGCACTCTTCTAGGACAAACTTCCACAAATTAATTGAACCCAAAAAAAAAAAAAGGAAAATGTATGCATGGGCATCAGAATCTTGCAAAATATCTGCTGCCAAAAACTGCACAAGGCAGAACCACCTCTAAAGGGCTCTGAATCAATTGAACGATGTGGGCGCTTTAGTTAAGGAAGCGCCTAAATCGAAAACAGCTTGTCCATAGGAGGAGAATGCCGACAAACATATAATTGAGGTAATTGGATCGAAGGCAGCTGTTGTGAGGCGAGGCGAGGCGAGGTTTCAAATAATGTGCTTGATGACTCGCTTATATCACACTTCTGTACCAAAGCTCGGAAGATGAAAATATTAAAAAACGTTCTGAACATTCCAACATTTTTTCAATTGACAATTGAAATTTCTTTATTGTGTTGACGATCGACAGTTGTTTGTCGAGTCAGTCTAACACTAAAGGAGTGCGTCTATGACTTTAATGGGTGCGTTTATGACATTTATGCCTCTTTCGATTAGCTCAAACCATACCCACGGTGCCAACTTGACATGGTTTTCGTGGTGGATGCTTTGCAAATAGAACGCCAAACCGAAACCAAATTTGTCAAGAACCACACACTGAAAAATTATTCTGCTTGCTCTCTCTTTGCCATCTTGCTGAATAAACGAAACATT
This sequence comes from Nephrocerus scutellatus, assembly GCA_947095585.1. Lineage (NCBI taxonomy): Eukaryota > Metazoa > Arthropoda > Insecta > Diptera > Pipunculidae > Nephrocerus > Nephrocerus scutellatus. The sequence goes on along the minus strand of OX352762.1, from coordinate 101,498,176 downwards.
AAACAGCAAAGTTACAGTGACGGTAACAAAACTTTGCAAATAAAACGCAAAATCAAACCGAAACCTATCGTAAGTTGAGGCGGGTCGAAAAGAAGATTTTGAAATAGTTTACGACTGGCGGCGGAAATCATGATAGGGCCCCAGGACTTAGGGCCAGGTTGTACGCATAGTACGCATCCCTTAATTGCGTCTCAATGAGTGAAGCCATTAAGCTTTAACTGAAATCAAACAAACAAACAAACAAACAAACCAAACATAAAGCTCCTTTGACACAACAATGTTTACAAATTCACGTTCGAACTTTAATTCACATTCGCAACAATGGCGTCCATACTCACAAGACTTGAACCCAATGGACTTCTCTCCATATTGTCCATTTTAGAGGTCAAGGTGTCGACAAAAACATATGAAAGTATGAACGCATTGAAGACAGATCAAAATACCAACAGATCACGTTCGTGCAGCATATAATGCCTTCGTTAAGACACTCGCCGCTATCATCCGCGGCAAAGTTGGCTATACCAAGCAGTAACGTTTTTTCATAAAATTTGAAATGTTTTTGGCATTCATTTAATCTTCTTCCCAAATATTAAATTTTAATTTATTCCAATCAAAGAAAAATTTAATAAAATTGCAGATTCAATCAACCGTCATTTAATTTCAAATGCCACCACATAGATTCAGCGATTTTAAATAAACGGCAAGTCAAAATATTTAGAATATTTCAAATTCCCATTTTTCTCATTACAATTTATGAATGAAATGAAAATTATAACAGCTGACATTCAGTGAGAAATATTGATATAATTTAAAACACTTACCATAAATTCAAGTAGGACAAACGGGTAAGTAGTATAACCCAAAAAAAGTCGCGTGGTCGCACATGTTAAAATATCATAAAACATTCGTGTGAATTGTGTTCCCTGGAATCGATATCTAAACATGCGACGTGCCTTTTTCAAAAAAATACAAAAATAAAAGTAATAATTAGTATAATAAGTCATAGTTATTACATTCAAGACCAACTTACGCAACGACCGGCTGTCACCATTACAGCACCAGTTGCAAATGTTACATAGTAACCCGGATAGAATCCATGCCAGACAGCGCTGAGGGCAAAAGTCAAAACGGTTCCATACTTTTTCGGTACACGTTCATAGACGATAGTCCTTAGCCAGCGATTTGTGCCTATATTCCAATTGTTAATGGCATCGCGCATATTTGAAGCGAACTGCAAGAACAACAACACATGATTAATAACAACCGAAAGAAAACTAACGGGCAAAGTATCGAAAAAACGAACGTACCTCAAATGACAATACATTAATGTTAGAAATAAGATCCCATTTCGGATTGCCATCCTTGTCATAGCCCGTAAATCCTAAACCTGAGTTGTTGCATATGGCATCGGCTAATAGCCATGCATGATAATACTTAAAGCGAGTGCACGTGGTTGCCATCATTGCATACCAGTACTTATAAGCTATCGACGTGCCTTCCACAAAATCATCATCGTTCATATGCTTTATAGGATAAATTTTTACAAACTTCATAAAGATCATTGCGCAAACTAAACTGCCGATGACTTTTTTGATAACAGATTTTGTCGGTGATGGTTCGATAACTAGTTCCGATTTGCCATTATCGAAATTACCCTGTAGAGAGACACGTTAGACAACTAGTAGTGAACAATCAACTTTGGTGTATGTATAATACTGTAACTAAATTAATTAATTATATTGACTTACATTAGTTCCGGGATTCTTTAGAAGATTTCTGCCATCAATGAATTCTATATAATCCTTATAGAATACTAATGGACCAACCAATATACCTTGGAAGTGTAATACATATGAGAAATATTCGAGTGCTGATGGAAGTTTTTGCACAGCATGGTATTGTTGGGCTTTTGTCAGATCCTGTACAGTGAAGCATTAGAAAAATAGAGTTGCACAGAACAAAACAAAAAACATTCATTCACCATAAAACTAACCTCTTTCTCCCTGATAAATCCGTCATGAATATTAAATGCTAAACTTGTGACTTTTTGCGTAATTATCATTAGCGGACCGGTTATATCTAATGAGTATGAGCCATAGTCGTAGATTTGCCGAATCAAGTGTACAGAGAGCAGATAGGACATTGCTACAATGATAACAGTTCTACAAAAAGGAAATATTTCTTTACTAAGTACATATTGAGAAACTATGACAACTTACTTCTGGACTACAGCTGGATTCTGAGTGCGTATCACAACGTAGCATACTGCTGGAAGAAGTGCAATGTGAATTGCTTCTTGTCCAAAACAAAAGTACCCAAATGCCAAGCCAATACTTAGTGCAAACACATGCCGAATAGAGGAAGACACTTTGGAAGGATGCAATATCGATCGAAATAGGGAAGCCAGAAAGAGCGCTAGAAATTGGCAAATCAAAAGGTTGACCTGGAACGAGAAAAACGAGTTTCATATTATTTACTTGTATTAATGGAAATTGAATAAGTTATACTTTGTTTTTATAATACAAAAGCAAATTTTTCCTTAGAGATGTAGTTAGAGGTAAGTGAATTACGTGATAATTTTTCCACCCAAGCAGCCTCGCCATCATATACCTGCACTCAAACGTGTGTCGTTTGAATTAACCCCAACCTCCAACACTGTCTCCTCTAAACCATCCACTACATATTCCCCAACCAGCAATTCGTTCCTTAAATCTGACCTCAAAACTGGAGCTAAGTACCCTAATTTCATTAGCCCCCATATTCTTAACCCTACATCTATTGACATATCCTCTCCCTTAAACCAAACCGACTTCCAATTCTCAAACACTTCGTCTAATATCCCTATTCTTGATACCCTTCTGCCACCTCCTGTTAAACCAACTCAACACCACTGAATGTCGGTATGCACTCTCTAGGCTTCGTGAAAAAAAGGTATTCGAGAATATAAGTCTCTTTCTGACTCTGTCTGCTATGAGGGTAAAACCAAAACAAGCTTCATGTTTTCCATCTAGCAAGAAGGCCTCCCTAAATGTCTAACTAGTATTAAGAACATTTACATCAGATACCACGAGATTGGATTATTTCAATTACCTACTTAATTTCTCCAATGGGCGCTTTCTCTCTCAAACTGTTAACAATCAAAACTGTTATCGAAAAACAAAAACTTAATAATGAATTCCCACCTGGTCCATATGGTCTCTCCGCTGAATTTCTTAAAAAAAATCCTCCAGTCTATCCCTCCCCCTTTCTTACCTCTTTCGCCTATCCCATTCACAAGAAGAAGTTTCTCAGATTTGGAAGATCTCTTTCATAACCCCGACATACAAAAAGGTTCAAAGAATTATGTAACTAATTATCGCCCATTGCTAACTTTCTCATAAACCCAAACACTTCGGAAAACTGTCTATATAGCGTTTGTTTTAGGTCAGTGCTATCGACCCAATTTTTGGCAACCTCTGGTGTTCCACAAGGCACCCATTTAGGAGGCCTTCTCTTCATCTAACTATAAATGATCTTGATAGGGGCATCAAACTCTACGCCCTCTCTCTCTACGCTGATGATAATAAATTTTCAATTGCATTTCTTCTATACAAGACTCCTGTCTCCTTCAACAATACCTAATTAATTTTTGACCTGGTGTCTAAAAAATTGCTTAGAGCTCAATATCACCAAATGCCAATCTATCACGCATGTGCAACAAGCCCCCTCCCCGACATTACCTTCTCCACGCCCACTCCCTTTTGAGTTCAAGTTCGTGTTCCCAACATCGGGAATCCAACGTATTTTTCATCAATTTGCTCGAGGTCTACCTTGGGAAAATCATCTTATCCTGCATCTTTACCATGGCCGCCTCAACCACATAAACTTGAAAACCTTTAAGGAACGCAGGGGCATTGCTGATATTCCTTTCATACATCGTGTCCTCTTACCAATCTCCCGTATGCTGCGGATGGTTACCTTAAACCTTACCATTTTCGATTTTAACCGCAGCACTCCATGCCTTAAACTCGATCTCCCTTACTTTACCCCTAAGCTTTAAGTGTTAGGTTTTAAGTCTTACTTTTTAAATCTTCAATGCTGCTATTTTTAGTTTTTAGTTAGCTTGTAAATAACTTAATAAATGGAGGCTATTCATCCCACCAAATTCATCCCATAAAATTCCAATTTATGCCAAAAATAATCAGTCAACATGGTCAGGTAGCGATCTTCATTGAATGTTAGTGCGTTTCCAGCATCACTGAAGAAGAAGAAGTATAGGCCAAATACCTTCCATGATGAAACCCGCACTAAACAGTCAATTTTTCGGTGTAATGGCAATTCGTGAATGTTTCGGGTTGCTGAATTGTGACAATTTTACTAATAAACTTATTTTATTTAACTGCATAACCCTTCTGTAATTACATAAGTTAAATCGTTTCCATGTCAAAGTTTATATTGTTGCCTTAATCTTCCAGATAGGGCATTAACATACACTAATTTTCGTTTTTTGTTTATGTTCTTGTAAACCGCATGTATTTTCGGCTGCAGAATTATCCGATGCAACCGAAGAATACCCATTGTCATATCAATGTATTAAAAATCAATTACATTTAGTTGATATTTTTTCCGTATGATGTAATGTTTTTCTCAAATAACTACAAATATCCCAAAAATTCACCAGCCCCGGTAAATTTAAAAGCTAAAATACGATGAAACTCGTGCGATTTAATTGACAGAAAACCATAGAAACAGAATTCTTTGGTTTTCTGATACAAAAAAAAAGAACCTAAAGATTTTGGCACAAGTCTGACTATAAATAAATAATAAATTCGATTCAATTTTGGTAAAAATGTTATAACAATAAAAAATCTAATAACATATGGCATGCAAAATATGACCTTACGCCATATAATTTAACACGTGCTGTTTTGCATTTAATTTTTCAATAAAAATTAAGAGTGAAAAAAAGAAGGACAAACTCGGTTTGATAGATATGATCTTAATAACCACTAAATATTTACATCATTCACAAACTTGATATTTTTATTTTCGATGACATTTTGGAACGGTGCCAGCTCAATTTCATCAACGCGTCGAATCTCGTCTTTCAGTTCAGGAATTGTTTTGGGTTATTGGCATATACACCTTTATGGTTGTGTTGGGTTAGTGTGATAGTTCGAGAAAATCCACACCAGAGCAATGAGACCGTCGGTCCATAGAACTCGTTTCCAGTGAGTTAACTATTCCAATCTCTTAGCTATCTTTAAAAGTTCTTCGATTGCTATTATATCCCTTCCAAAAACGTTCATCCTTAGCTTGGAATAAGCAGGACAGCTACAAAGTAAATGTATAGTTGTTTCTTCTACCTCCATGCAGGACTTACATATTGGATCCAATATATGTCCCAACTTGAACACATTACTTCCAGACGGGTTATGCTCCGAGAGTTCTTTCTAGATATTGCAAGAATGAACTTAGCGCTGTGTTTGTTCGGCCTATTCATAAAGTTCTTGGTAGTTCTACATGTATTTATGGATTTCCAACAGTTCCTATCATAAATCTTCGAATACTAATATTTAAGCTTGCCTGATTCAAGCTTTAGATTGGTTCCGGACCAGTAGGAACATCGGAAGAACGCGAGTGCATCATCAGATTAATTTCCTTTTATTCCTGTATGGCCTGGAACCCAAATAAGAGTCACGGAATTCCATCTTGAAATAGAGTTCAGTCTCTTCTTACATTACAGGACAATCTTAGAGTTGGCACAAGATGATTCCAATGCTAGTAGAGCAGCTTGGCTATCACTACGTATTGCAAGGTTTCGTCCTTGTTTTTTTTTTAGAGACAGTCCAGTAGACAAATTGTAGTGTGTGTAGCATTAGTGAAAAATATTGGGTCGAATTCCTTAAGGATCGAAGTTTTTCCAACTTTACCTTCTAGGGTATTGGACTTTATATCATCTATTGAACATAAGAAGCACCCTCTTATCCATTAAGACAGACCTTCTTCTTTCGAAGTCGACATATAGCTTTCACCGTTTCCATCTGAATAACTAGATCCAGAGGTGGCAGATTTAGCAGTGTATTGCGAGCATCTGCTGAGGTAGAGCGCATTGCGCCCGTTATTCCCAAGCAGACGTTCCTTTGCAATTTGTTTAGTGTCGTCTTAGCCATCTTGGCCAAAAAGTTTTCGTTATTCTCGATTCCAGGTGCAATCTGGAATTAGAAAGTGAAACCTTTTGTACGGGAAGAATAAGACCATCAAATTTACGCTTACGAGTAAATAAAGTATGCAGTAGTTTTGCTCGGGTTTACCGATAGTTCATTTCAGCTACAGCAGTTATCCAATCTATTCAGAGCAGTCTTTAGCTTTAAACAGGCGGTTTTAAGGGATTTATTAGATGATATAAGACCAACATCATCCGCATAGGCCTTCTTCTAGCAAACCACAAAGGACCTCAGAAGGGGCGAAAGGACTCCACCTTGTGGGACTCCTCTAGCCAATTCGACTGTACCTATATCGTCCATATTATCCCCTGTGTGAAGAAGGCGGCGAGAAAGCATGTAGTGAATCCATCTGGTTAACGTTGGTACAACCTATTGCCTTAAAACAGAGTCAAAGATCGAGTCGTCAAAGGTAGCATTGTTAAAAACTTCCTCAATCAATAATACCCCTAATGTATGGTCTTATTATTCCCTGAAGTGATCATGCTCTTTTCAATCCTGAAAACAAGATCATGAAGAGCAGACTCATAGGACCTACGTTGATAGGCGTGCTGGATTTCTTCTGAGTACATCCGGCCTAATATACATCTCAACCAAGCGTTCAAGACCTTTCAGCAGAAGAAGTTGTTTATAATTTCACGGAAACGAACGCCGTTGACGGTGACCGCATTGTCAACCGCATTTTCAAAGAAGAACAATCCAATCCTCCGCCAGCACAAAAATGCGCACTAAACAGTGGCTCGTGGTGGATGCATGGTACATTGAAGGATCACTCTTGGATTCTCAGCTTCTAAAATGCGGCAATTCTGTTTGTTGACATAGCCATCAATTTCGATATGCGCCTTATCGGAGAAAATGATTTTCCTCGAAAAATCACCATTCACTTGTTGTTGCCCTAAGATCCATTCTGTGAATGTTCGGCGCTGCGCATGGTCTGCTGACTTCAAATGTTGTGCCAACTAAATCTTGTAAGTATGCAAATGCAGATCTTTACTAAAAGTTTGCTGTCAACTGCTTGGTGAAAGTCTCAATTGCTAAGATTGATGGCGAATGGAGCTAGAAAGATTCTGGTCAATACTCTCGCTAACCTCTGCAATGTTTTTAATATACCGATCAGCATGAAGATGGACATGCCTCTTTTGGGTTTGAAATAACCCAATCGCCTCAAGTTTCTCTACAATTTCAACGCTCATTCACAATGACATTCCAACGCTCTATAAACAAGGCCAATCTGCTTGCTTCACATTTGGCAGCTTGCTCCACGCTACCAGATAACGCGTTGTCGCCGCCTGTAACTTCAATTTCCTATATGGGAAAGATCTACTTTCTACTCGTCAAGTAGATATAGTATTGAATAATCTCAACATTCACAAATCTGCTGGGCCTGATTTGGATTTCTTTTTAAGTCGTAAGTTGTTATGCTAACAAGCCAACAATGTAAGAGGAGCGCAGGAACAATATCCAACGCGAAATTGCCAACGTTCCGGCTGATATGTGTGGAAGAGAGGTGGAAAATTGACTCCAAATAATCAATCGCTGCTTAAGGTGGTCGTATGAATGAGATGAAAGTATAATTACATTTAACATGTGTACTACACATGTAATAAACTTCGGCTCGATATCTCTATTATTCTGTGTTTTTTTAAATACAATATTGTTATGTCCTTATTAAAAAACTCTTTATATCCTGAAATGTATCATTTTCAGGATGAGCTAATTTAAAATTTTTCACTAATTGGTTCTCAATTCCAATAATGACAAAACTCACTTTAACTTATCCACCTGTAACGCACAAACACAGCTAATGTGTAGACTGTTGTTCCATACTTATCTGATGTCCTTGATCCAACAACGAAGTACGTATGTATTTCTTCATGAAATGTATGTTTGTGTGAGCTCAAGCAACAATAACATGACTTATAGTATAAGACTATAACCGATGAACGGGAAGACAGACAAATTTGCTTAAGGCAACGCGACATTAAATAGAAGGCCTACAAACAATAGACTAGGAGGCCGTTTGATTGAATTCACCATTGTCGTTGTTAACGCCAAAGTTGGAAGGACACCACTTTGTTGCTGTTAATTTTGTTTTAAATGAACTAATTCACGATGGAGAAAAACAAACTAGATTATAATGGAATGTAGGGAAACGATTGGGAATGGAAGTAGACAATTTATAAATTTGTACTATGTGTACACACTTCTTACATAGTTCCTTCTTCAATCAATACATAACTATGTTTTCCCGACACTCGTACATAAATATCCATATCCGCATAAGAATCTAACACAAAAGAAGGAAGAGTATTTAATTTATGTATACTCTGCATACGTTGTTAATTCACTTTTAATGCTGAAATTCTGATATAAATTTAATTTAATTTTTTTTGTTGCAAATTGCTGCAAAATAGAGTCAAGAGTCAAAGTACACACATAGTTAATAAGTCCTTAATTCGTGTGCTTTAACTTGTTGTAATTTACTTTATAATTGCCCCACTCAAGGAGCTGTAATTACAATTATACGGAAAGCACTTAAGTCACTTTGAAAAGGTCCTAATCGTTACATTATTGTTATGCCTTTGTCAGGTCAAGGTCAGATCTGCTATAAATTGAAATGATATGGGCCGGTTACACCAAACTCCGGAAACTTTAGATTAGTGTATTGCAGATGCGCGCCTGCACATAGAAACGGTCCACGATAATAAGATGCGGGATCGTTTGGTAACGAATTTTTATTCGCGCCAGAAATTCCTAAATTAAATTTTAGGAAAACCAACTGGAACAAGTTGCGGTGTACGTAGCGTTTTAATGCGAAGACACGTACTTTTGTCCTAACATCACTACACACCCTGTAACTCTTGAACACTTCAAGATATAAGGTCACTCTTGGTCTTTTCTAAAAGAAAATTTTGTTTGAATTTCTGTCTTTCTTTAATTTTTTTGAATTCTTAAAACCATCACCGATATGAACGTCGTCAAAGTAAAAAAAAAAATTTTTTAAATTTTATATTCAAACGCGATTTTTTCAACTGGAGCAGGGTTAAAGTTAAAGTTTCTAAAAACATTTTTTCTTTTTTGAAAGATCAAACAATGTACATTTTTAAAAACTTTTATTTAACTTTGACTTGACACTTTTTGTATGTATTTTTGACCACTTTAAGGTCCTTTTTAACCATCTTCCACAATAGAGAGCTGAAATTTTGTGAGTGTCTAAGTATGACGCGTGTCGCGTGTGGCGCGTGTGAAGGGTTGATTTTTTTTCGACTTCTTTGAGATCCTTTTTAACCAACTTCAACACGCCTAGAGAGCTGAAATTTTGTGAGTGTCTAAATCCAAAATAGTACTTTTTATATTCCGAGTATGACACGTGTGGCGTGCCACGTGTGATGGGTTGAAAAATATTTTTTCGAGTTCTTTCTTTCGCACGACCTTGAGGGCTCAATGCCAATGCGTGTGTCGCTGTATATATAAAATTTTGTACCCGAAAAACGAGGTTTTTTTAACTTTTATTTGTTAGTTATATAGAAGATTTATTTTCCCAGTACATTGATCAATACAATGATATGAAATCACTTTTCCTATCATAATTCATAGCTAAAAAACACATACATATAAGACGAATATAGCTACTGGAAATACTAAAATATGATATCAAACTACATATGTATTTAGAAATAGCTACTTCATATATGAATCAAAAGTACGCAACAGATTACGACTTAATTTTTTCCACTTCTTGTTGAATGAAGAAGCCTTTAGCCTTAAGCCTTCATTTCCTAATGAGGTAAATACATACTATAATTGTTAAACGCGTATACTTGCCGGATGTGTAAATATTTTTTGTTATATCAAAAACACTGGGCTTTGTTTAATGTTTAATCGAACGCTCACACACACACACACACACACACCCACGGGTGTCTCTTGTTTTTTTTACCATCACTGTATAAGTAAAGAGTGAGAGGAGAAGGTGGAACTAGTGCAAGTGTAACGAAAAGTATGAGTTTAATATTTAATTTCATAGACTGATGAAGATTTGACTATGTTGTGTTCCCATATTTTAACAGAATGTATAGCTATGCACCTACCTTTAGACAGCATGTACAGCCATGTGCATCACAGCAAGTGCTTGATAACAACGAAGACAAAGTATTGTAGCACACCAAGATTGAGGTTAAAACGTTTCCAAGTGGGATTTTAATGTTAATGAGAAATTACGAGTATGCGAAATAATTCTACATAATTTCAGATTTGCTTGTGAGACAGATATGTTGTGTCAAGTTTAACGCAGTTTAAGGTGCAAGCAATATTAAAGTTGCGTCAAAAATATTGGTGTCATCATTTATTTCTGTTTTGCATATGATCGAGCCAATTAAGGAAGTGGTTACCTTACCCTAAATATAGAGCAATAAACGCATAGTCTATTTCTATAACAAAATTATTTTCTATAGGCAGCCAAAACTCGACTTTGTTAATTTTGTGTGTATTAGTTATGAAATCAATCAAAACTGTCTCTATAGAATGAGCTGTTTACTTGAAGCATAGATGTATAGGCTCTATGTGCTTATTTCTCTATGCCCTTAATACAATGTATTCGTAGGAATATTCCTTAAAATTTCAACAGAGTTTTGGAATTAAAAAATAGCCCATAAAATTTTTAAATTTTTCATGTAAATCTAATCTAATCTAATCGCAGATACGCATGTGCATAAAGTTTGAAAACAAAAATCGGGTTAATTTTGAAAAAAATTATATGGGAGCCCATCATCCCTAATCTGATCCAATCACTTCCAAATTTTTAAAAAATGTGTTGTCATCAGAGATACACATATGCACAAAATTTGAATAAATTCGGGTTAAATAATCACTTTCAAATTTTAATAGAAAGTGTTGTCATCGGAAATACACACGTTGAATAAAATCGGTCCTTAGCAAGTGGGTTAAACATTGATCCCAAAATTTGGCTAGGTTACGCAAAGTTAAAATAGAGAACTTAAAAGAAACACGAACGATGCAATCGGACACCTGGATCGAGCCCCATATATATATTTTTAAGCTTGATAGAAATACATTTTTGTATTTATATTAATTGAAATGCACACAATTGTTTAACGTCATAACTTAACGTTGAGCGTGTCATATTTTTGCACACAAATGGAATTTACAGCGCTTTCGATTTGCTGGGTACAGTGAAGGTTTGGTGACCCATTTCGACACCGTTCTCGACGAAAACCAGAAAACACTATAGAAATCGGACACGAAGCCTTCACTGTACCCAGCAAATTGAAAGCGCTATTAATGTCGTATCCGAAAGACGAATTGAGAAGCTTTCCGTGACAAATTATTACTTTGGACATTCAGATATGTCACGACTTTAGCAAGAGGTGGGACCGTCAAGGAGTATATATACTTGCAATTTAATAATGAAAAATTACACACTTAAACAACGTATGCAAATTATAAGAATTTTTTATCAGCATATCAGTTGTTTGTGAACAACAGAAATTGACCAATCCATCTTTTCTGGCATTGGCAGCCTCTTTTCTGTTATACGACGCTTCTCGACTTTTTCATTTGAGCTATGTCAACTGAACGATTTATGTCAATAAGGCAAACTTTTTGACGACCTCCAGACTAAGATCGAAAGCGAAATTACCGGCATATCCCCCAATTTATATGAAAAAGTCATAAAAAATCGGGACCAACGGAAGCAGACACAAGTTGTTTAATTAAAAAAGTTTTTGTTAAAAAAATTAAATAGCAAGATCTTGATAAAAATCCCATTAAATAATATCTAAATGTATAATACAGATATATTTACTTTTTATACACATAGATATGAGATATGTCATCCGCACTGTTCGTTAATAGTTCTGATGAATCATATCAGTGTCCTCGATTTAAATTCCAGAATATTATCCTAACTCTTGATCTTTGAATTGGTAACGCCTCTAACCTTTACATAAAAAAACCAGGATATATTTTGTATAATAATAATATTCGGCGCGACAGACCATTGCGGTCCAAGGCCTAACTTCTCGCTACCATTTGAGCAGCGCATGTTAATTTTTTTGGACACAAATGGAAGGGACCTACAATTTAAGGCCGGATCCGAACGGCGAGTTGAGAAGCTTTCCGTGACAAGGTATTACTCTCGGAACGTTAGTCTCCCATTCGCGAGAGGTGAAATATACTTTTGGTGTTGCTGGGATTCGAACCTGAACCTCCTGCTAAGCAGCCATGTGCACTTCCACTGAGCCACTGCTCATATAAGTTTAATTAAGAAATTTATAAAAGGGGTTAATCTTAGTGTGTCTATGAGAATAAGTGCGATAAATTTCTATAAAGTTAATTTGAATTTTTTTTTTGTCAACTTTTTCAGAAAGTTACATGGAATAGTATTGAATTTTCTACTCGATGAATGATAGATTTATTATTTTGTGACTAACAAATTCTTCTTCTTTCTTTCTTTCCTTTACTCCGCGGGGGAGCATAGGGCTTCTACAAACGCCCGCCAACGAACTCGATTTATCGCCTGAGGTCCCCTGGGATCTTGCCTCCTCTTCTATTGTCCTTTTCCATGTCTTGCTAGGACGGCCAACTCGGCGGCTTCCTTGTGGATACTAGTCGAGCGCTAGTTTCGTAATATCGTCCGCTGGCTTTGTCAAAGTGTGTCTAATCGAGCTTTATTTTCGTCGTCTGATGGTGATCGCGATTGCTTCCTGCTGCGTTACTCTCCACAAGTCTTGATTGGTGATAATCTCCGGCCATCTTATTCTCAGTATCCGACTTAAGCACTTGTTGACGAAGACTTGGAGGCGCTTCGCAATTGACTCTGTAATATTCCACGTTTCGCAGTCATACGAGTACTGAGAGAACGTTAGATCTGAAGATCGTTAGCTTCAGATTCCGGGAGATTTGCGAGGAGTTCCAGATATTATTTAATACTATAGGAGTGTCGCACCTTGTTTACACGAGAGCATACATCCGAGTCAGCGCCACAATTTTTTTACATCCAGCAGCCCAAATAACAAAACTTATCGACTTCCTCTATATGATGTCCGTCAATTGAGAGATCACATGTTCCACTAGCGTTAACGCGAAGTAGTTTTGTTTTTGAGACGTTAATTTTTAAACCCACTTTGTAAGCGTGGAGTTCTAGTGAGTTTAATTTTCGCTCCATGTCACCTAGCGATTGTGATAGGAGACAGATATCATCGGCATAGTCCAGGTCTTCTAGGCGGTGAAAAACATTCCATGGCAACACCGATGTAGTACGGGTTACTATTATCATCACCCGGTCGATGACAATTGTGAAAAGCAATGGTGAGAGGGTGCAACCTTTCATGACTCCCGAGTAGATGACCGTTATGAGTGACACGGCATGTTACATGTCGCGGTAGAGCTCCTTAATGATGTTAATGAGTTTTTCCGGAACACCATAGCTGGACAAAATCTGCCACATCATGTTTTGGCCCACGCTATCAAAGCGCACTGAACGAATTGTTGTCCTTATCTCATCCAACGAAGGAGTAGGGACAGGGAAGTTGATGTAGTTTTTCTTGTTGGCGAGCTTACGAGCGAGTTGTTAGATGTCGCTTAGCCATGTTCGTTTTTCGTTCCTATCTGAACGGCCAATTTGCCGGTTCAGATCCCTATATTTCCGCGCTAATGCGCTTCGATCGGCACCCGAGGCCGCGTTTAACTCTGCTTTCATGGATTCACTAACAATTTATAATATAATAATATAATAACAAGTTAATCAATGTGAAATAAAAAATTTAAACGAAACATAATCCCCTTTATTCCATTCTATTCCTGAACTAGCAAGTCTCTGTATGTGCGTTAACGACAATCTTTATTGGAATAACCAAATATTCGGCACAGCCAAAAACATATATACTCGAACATTGGGAAGTGTTAAACTTCCTAAAATGATGGCATAAATATATATATATATAAATATATATGATCTGTGTACTTCAATTATACGAGTACATACTGTTTGTTCAGGTGCACTTAGAACCACCTTACAATATACAAATTCAACATCGCGATTAAACTTATTTGTGACAGAAACATTGCGGAGTCAATCGATTCACTGGAACTTGGCCGGAATGTCTCAGGCTTGTTTTTAGTTGTTATATATCTTGTTATATTGCTATGTTACTATGTTACGTTCACCAACGGCGGTCGAGTAAAATGCCAGTAGCATTCTTCCTCTACGCCAATTATATCGCAACACTCGTGGTGTTTCAAATGCTGATCAGTTTATCCCCAAGCCCATTTAAGAACGATGTGATTTTAGGATGCTTTGCCAAACTTTTTATTTACGAATCAAACTTATCCAAACGCGTCCAAAACATTCCATTCTTCACTCTTTAATGTTCATGCGAAATGCACAAGCTGTGGCTAGCATTATTAAGGTGCGAATTCCTTTCCCGTGTATAATAAGTATGTAAACAAAAACGACTATTCGTTTTAGCTTGACTTGACCGCAGTTTGTGTTTATTTCGACTTCTTTGAGGTCCTATTTAACCAACATTCACACGACCTAGGACACTAAAATTTGTGAGCAGCTTAGTCTCGTAATGTGGTCGCCGTGGCTCTAGTTGTTGGTGTGTGAGACTTCTGACCAGGAGGTACTAGAATCTAATCCTAGAAGCACCAAAAGTATTTTTCACGGTCTCACCTCTCGCAAATGTCTGACGTCCGAGAGTAATAACTTGTTACGACAAACTCCTTAATTCGCCTTTAAATTCTAGGACCCTTTTGGGTTAAGTTTTCAAAAATACAATATAAATGCACCAACTTTTAATTTCACTATATGTGGCTGCATTCCTAAGGGAACCATTGTGCATGTAAAAATTCAACAGCAAAATCAATCTTAAGTACGTCTAGGTGAGAACCCGTCAAAACCGGTCGAAAAGAAAACCAACTTATTGGAGTACCAATCGAACATATGGTGTGAATATGAACTAAATCCATCCATAAACACAAATGTTCGTAAATATATTGACTTCAGCGCCACCTAATGAGTCAACAAAAACTAAAACTTATCGGATCAACAAACAAAGATATGGTGTGAATACGAACCAAATCCAACCATAAACACAAATTTTCGTAAACATCTCGACTCCAGCGCCACTAGCGGGTCTAAAAAAACTTAAACATATTAGAGTACCAATCGAACATATGGTGTGAATATGAACAAAATCCATCCATAAACACAACACACACACCAGCGCCACCCAACGGGTCAAAAAAAAAACCTAAACTTATGGGAGCACCAAACCAACATATGGTGTGAATATAGATTTGATACGTCCAGTGGTTTAGGCGGGATGAGGCGACATAAAAGCGTTATATCCAAACAGACAAGCAGACAATGGTAATTATGCAATTAGGCATCGTAGAGTATTTCTCAGATCCTGCAGATGGCACGTCTCGCAAGTCACGCGTAATGCGTGTAAGAATGGTTCGTTCCGAGTTCTTTAAGTCATTTTTAACCAACCCTCACACGACCTAGAGGGCTGAAATTTTGTGAGCATTTCAGTCTCATTGCCATTTCTGAAATTACACGAGTCGCCAGTTTTTTCGACTTATTTAAGGTTCTTTTTAACCAACTTGCACACTCAAATTTTGTAAGTAGCTCAGTTTCATTTCTAAGATCCCGAATTTTTCGCGTGTCGCGACTGCCTTTGGCGCGTGTGACGCGTGTAAATTTGGTTTTCGAGGTCATTTTTAGACAATTTTTACACGTTTTATATAGCTGAAATTTTGTGCGCTGCTTAGTCCCATGCAACATTTCTAAGCGACTTCGTGTGACGCGTTTGGCGCGTGTGACGAGTGTAATAGTGGGTATCATTTCCAGCATATCAAAGCAAAAAATTAAGCTTATGTCGATGTATACATAAAAGTTTGTACCCGAAAAACTGTGTTTTTTCATTTGATTGTTTCCCATGAATTTTTATTATTGTTTTTTTATTATGTATTTTGTAGTCTCTATTTTTGACTGAGTTTATTTATTTTTTTAAAGTAATTATTAGAAACCAATATATATATGGTGCATAATCGAAAATTGTGGGCGCTCTGGCTCAGTGAAAAAGCGCATGGCTACTGAGCAGGAGGTTCGTGGTTCGAATCCCAGCAACACCAAAAGTATTTTTCACGGAGGAACCTCTCAAGAATGTCTGACAAACGTTCCGAGAGTAATAACTTGAAAGCTTCTCAATTCGCCGTTCGGATCCGGCCTTAAATTGTAGGTTCTTCCATTTATGTCCAAAAATATACATGCCCAACAAAAATGGTCGGGAGAAGCTAGGCCTTGGACCGCAACGGTCTGTCGCGCCGAATATTATTCTTATAATCAAAAATTACTGAAATGTAAACTTTCAAAATCTACTCTACTCAATTAAATATATTATATGCATATGTCATGTATACTTATAGACGGCTAATTTAAACGTACGAACAAAAATTCTCACACAACCAATTTAAAATAAAAACAACAAATTAATTAAATAAACATCAATTTAGTTGTGTGGTGCAATTTTACACGATTTATTGTACATATTTCATCTTTTTGATTTGGTCTATTCATAAATTTTTCGTATCGATCGGAGACTACCGTATGTTTTATGTTGTTTCTTCGGGATGTTCGTAAAATAAAAACATAAACATGTCGGTATTAAGCTCAGTTCATTCTACTGCGGTTTTGCGTTCGAATGATGTTACGCTATCGGTTGATGCAACAAAAAAAAGTGATCTCATGCCGGTCATCTTCGCCAAGGTCGATTCTACTTAGATGGCAGCGAAATGGTTCATTTTTTCCTACTACGAGTACTACACCCGAAAAAATTCATGTTGTTTTCTTGGATAAATCGCTACGTCGATATAAAAACTTTTAAATGTTGTTTATTTGTCAATTTTTTTTAACAAAATAAATAAAATGTCACTTGTTCGATGGAAAATAATCTGATGAACAGATTCAGACGATGAAGTTGTGGCAATTTTACTGAATTTTATTGAAGTTTGTGAGAGATATGATGCTCAAAATAAACAGTTGTGGATTCATTCATTCATTCATGAACGATGACAGCGTTAAAATTGTTCTTATATTTGTAATTTGGGCTCTTGCCTCTAAATATATTAACTTTTCTCCGTCTACGTCTTCTGTCTTCTTCACAGAAAACTTTCAAATAACGATAGTGCCAAAAAAAGACAAGTGTGTAACAATCGATAATGACGCTGAATTGAAACATTTTTGTTTCATTCAGTGTGTGTTGGCCGTATGGAGAACCATGTATTTTCGACAACCAGTCTTAAAGCGCATTGACACAAAAACATCAGTTTTGTTTTGCCTGCTTGGTGTATTACGTCACTCAATAAGTCTCCGGTCTGACACAAATATGGCAACACTGTTGACAGACCCATATGATTTCTGGATAGTACCAAAATTCAAACGACACGTGTTAAAATTTCATGAGATTCAGACAATTAGTTTTTAGTAACACTACTTTTGTTATTTTTAAAACAATAGTTAAAACACAGCCCATAAAAATTTTTCTTGTAAATTCTGTAATTGGAAATACAAATGTGTATAAAATTTGAAGATGATTGGGTACATTTTTCAAAAAAAAATTTGTATAGGAGCACCGGAACCCGGAGCGCAGTCGCTTAAAATTTTTTACAAAACAAGTTGTCATTCGTAGATACGCATCCGTATAAAATTTGAAAAAATCGAGTATTTTCTTTTATAAAATTTGTATGGGAGCCCCCCGACCCCGGGGTTCAGTCGCTTCCAAATTTTTACAAAAAGTGTTGTCAATCATAGATACACATCCGTATAAAATTTGAAGAAAATCATGTAAATTTTGTAAATCATTTGTATGGGAGCTCCCCAACCCCGAACCTATAAGAAAGCTTATAGAAAGTGTTGTCATTAAAGATACACATGTGGGCAGAGTTTTAATAAAATCGGGCTTTAGAAAGTGGGCTCAAAATTTATCACAAGATTTGATGTGCCAGTCAGCACGCGAAATTAAAATAGTGGATTTAAAAAATAATTTCGTGTTTTGATTAAACGTTATTTTCTTGGGACTCTGCACCAGAGAAATCAACTATTATTGACTGGTATACTGAATTTGAACGCGGTCGTACAAACACCGTTGATGAAAAACGCTCTGGTCGCCCAAAACCGGCACTTGTTCCGGAAAACATAAAAAAAAGTCCATAAAATAGTTTTGAAAGACCGAAAAGTGAAGTTGCATGAAATAGCTGACACCTTAAAGATATCAGACGGTAGTGTGTACACGAAAATTTGAGCATGCGAAGGTTGCTTTTGAAGTGGTGGCAGCGTTTGGTCAAACCGAACCAAAAAAAAACACATCGACGATGCAGAGCGCTGTTTGGAGCTGTTCAAGCGATATAAAAAGCAAGGATTTCTTGCGTCGGTATGTGGCAATAGATAAAACATAGAACCACTAATATACATCTGAATCAAAAAGATCGTCAGCTGAATTACGCTTTGAATTGCTTCCTAACCCAACATACTCTGGATTTATTGTCCCCAGCGACTATTGGTTTTTTGCAGACACCAAAAAGATGCTCCAGGGAAAGAAATTTGGAAGTGAAATGAAGAAGTGAATGCTGAAAATGAGGCCTCGTTACGCAAAAAAGGCATCGAAAAGGAAAAAATTAATATTGAAGCCCCTTTACTTCAACCGGAGATACACATGTGTAAAAGATTTGTATGGGAGCCCCCGACCTTGGGGCCCGAGATCACTTCCAAATTCCCACGTGTTGAAAATTTGAAAAAAAAATCGGGCTAATTTTTAAAAATTGTATATGGGCCTCATGGCTCTCAGGGCACGGTCACTCCAAGAATTGCACAAAAAGTTTTGTCTATTGGAGATACACATATGTTTATCAAAATTTTTACAAAAAGTTTTGTTCATCGGGAATACACATGTGTATAGGTACATTTATATGGGACCTCACAACCCACGGGCCCGGGGATCAACATTTTTATAAAAAATCTTGGCCATAAGAGATAAACATGTGTATAAAATTTGAAGAAAATTGGGTAAATTTTGTAAAATATTTGTATGGGAGTCCCCCGACCCCTGGGCACCCAAATTTTAATAGAAAGTTTTGTCATCAGAGAAGTTATTTCGGAAGTTAGTTAAAAATTAATCGCAAGATTCCACGACAAACAAACACACGGGCACGCGAAATTAATATACAGAATTTAAAAAAAAAAAAAGGTTTTACTGATCCGTTTTTTCAGTCCTACTCTGCAGAATTATGTATTGATTTAAATCGTTAATACTTTTTATTACAGCGCCAAAAGGAAAAGTACATTCTTAAGAAATAAAAAAATTGCCAATGCTTCAGGAAACCTTGGTTAAGTGAATTTGTTAAACATATTCGAAGTGAGTTTTTCCAATTTTAATGTAAAATATTTTTCTGTGTGTATACACACACAGACTCAAGCTACAGAACAGGGGATATGGTGCCGTTTTTAGCCAGTAATTAGAATTATGTATATAGTTTGGAATTCATTGGAAAGGTGTGGTTACGTACGTGTCATCCCCGCTCCCTTAAATTTAATACATTTTCTGTAATTGAAGGTTGATTTATTTTTTTATTTTTAAGGTGTTAATTATCTTTAATCTTAATACTTTTTGAATTTTATACTTTTTCGTGTTTACACTGCTTACTCTCACTGTTTAAAAATAATACTCTGATTTATTGGTTCTCGGAATTGTTTTGTTTTACAATCGATAGATACCACATACCACTTGATCATCTGACCGTTGTGGCACGCTTTGCTATCGTGATATAGATTATTGCATTAATTATATGAGAAACATTGGCTACAGCACCAGCTACTGTGTTATTTTTTCAATGGATGCACTAAATTTATCTGCACGTTAGTTTTAAATATAAATAAAAAAAATTCTATGTGCTTCCGAAAATAATAAATAGACGATTGATTATAATTAGAATATGTGTATCTAATAGATATCTTTAAGGTTTGAATATGTATTCTGTATTCAAGCACATTTATAGATAAACAAATAAATGCGATAAATAATTCTTTATGTGCGTTTAAATTAAATGTCTTATCTGTTGAGTATATTGTATTCATTTTATTACTTAGTAAATAAATTGAATAATCATCTTCGTAAAAAACGCTGTGTCTACTTCAGACAGATTGATTGTTTTATAAAGAATGTAAATCGATTTATAGCTTTAAAAATTGATGGTTCTCTTGACCCTTTGGCAATAACTACAAAAGAATTCATTTAGTTTTTTATTTACTATACACGTACCTACATAAGGTTATACAAATTAAGTAACAAAAATAAGTAATTTTCTGCTGATGATAATGAAATCAGGTTTTTCTGATAGCTTTAAACTATTGACAGACTAACTGTTGTCTTAGTGGAAGTTGGTTGATTACTTGCTCAACTGGCATGATCTTGTTGTGCGATGCTCACTATACCGTGTTACCACTGTCAATATCTATCAGTACACTTTGTATATGCCACCTATTATTTTCTCCGGTTTAATTAATGCATTCACACGTACGTGGAGTCATGCTTCTAAAAAAAACTAGCCCCTAATAAAGCAACTACTTTACTTTGTATGGGAATATGGGAAAATGCGGCGAGGCAAGTTAAATTGCGTAACAATTATTACAGCATACACAACCGTTCAATGCCAAAAAAACACGTTTAACCGGCGTTTTGATATGGTCAAGTTGCACGCCGCTATTAACCAGTACATAATTACGGCTTCTTAAACGGATTTGTTTCGAAACGTTTTGTTGTTTATAACATTCCGGTTAACTGTGTATACAGCAATGGAAAGGTAGGCTGTGTGAACAAATATTCAATCCATTTTCAAACGAGCGTATTGGTTGCAATATTTTGTAAATAATGCAAGCAAATAAATCTGCTTTTTCTTCAATTATTATTAAGAGAAAAAAAATATAACAAAAATCATTACAATTTATGATATTACTACAGTATGATTCACGTCCAATATTTTTGCAACATTGAATTGTGAGAACTACACGGCACATACACCCATGGACATATTTTTAAGGAAGACGTTATGTTAGATTCACTTAAATTATGACGTTGACTTGCATCTGTTGTTGTGTTACTTAATGGGTTGAGTTAAGAATAAAAACTAAAAAGGATTAAAGAAAATCACAACGCTATAATTAATGTACCAAGCATTGAATATGTGCTCCATAATCCATTCTACCGGGTTTCAATAAAAATTCAAAACATAAAATTTGTATGCGTGCACCTTGGGACCCGAAAACTTCCAAATTTTAAAAAAGTGTTGTCCATCGGAGATACACATGCGTATAAAATTTGAAGAAAATCGGGTACATTTTGTAAATTATTTATATGAGAGACCCCCGACCCCGAGGGGCCCCAAAACGGCCGTGAAAGGCAGATAGATGGAAATATTTTGTCATTTTTTCATGTGACTTTATCATAACACAATTGAGTGACACATGCCACCGACTTTTTAATGACACAACCGAAATGTAGGTAATTCTAATAAAGAATCGGATGTACATTAATTGATTATACTGATGTAATCACACATTATTGTGTGCTAACATTACTTTCACTTACTCATCCTTTGATTATATTTTGGCTGCGTAATACAATAATAATACATTTAAACGTATGACTTGATTTTTGAGTCATTGTTTATTCGAAACACACGAATTGACTCACATTTATTTGTGCAGCGTAGTATGTCATAAGCATCGATCGGTTGACCTTGCTTTTTATAGCTATCAGCGTAAGGCCCAGCCAGCTAAGCTATGTGACATAAGCTATGTTTTTTTTGTAAATAAAGCGTTTTAAATGAACATTGCGCTCTCACAATGGAAAAACTTAATACTTAAAGAGTTACAAGATTGAATAGCAAGTCTTAAGTATTTTTTCCATTGTGAGAGCTCCCTAAGCTATGTAAGCTTGGCTTTTGGTGTTGGTTGAAGAATTTAAACTTAATTAGAGATGCCTTCGTTGTGTTAATGTCGACTAACTTAGCTCACGAAAACATTGATATTTGTAACAAACGCAGAGAGCAAACGAACTAAACGCCATGTAATAGCTTAGCTTAGCCGAAGTGTACAACGGGCTAGAGGAAATTTAATAGTTTTTTTTGAAGCCACAAAAGTATTAGGTATTGAAACTTTTATATAATTGAGATAATTTTTTTTTACAACTTAGCGATTAGCTGAGTGGTTAACTTAAACTAATAACCTCGCTTGTAAAAAACAACCCAAAAAATTAAAAATGTTCATGTAAATTCTCTAATTAGAGCTACCTATGTGTTTAAAATTCGATGAAAATCGGACTAATTTTAAAAAAAATTACATGGACACTACTCCAGCCTCAGGGCCCGATCACTCCAAAAAGTTTACAAAAACTTTGTGATACACATGTGTTTATAAAATTACATGGGCTCCACATGGGCCCGATCACTCCAAAAAGTTTACACACATGACTTAAAAATTTAAAGAAAATCGAGCTAATTTTAAAAAATTACATGGGCACCCCTCAGGCCTCAGGGCACGATCACTCCAAAAAGTTTTGTCAATCGGAGATGTGTATAAAATTTGAAGAAAATCGGGTTAGTTTTAAAAAATGTTTATGGAGCACCGCAGGCACCGAGGTCACCAAAATTTTTACAAAAAGTGTTGTCCATCGGAAATACACATGTGTGTAAAAGTTAAAGAAAATCGGGTTAATTTTTAAAAATTTTAATAGTAAGTGCTGTGTCCGGAAATACACATGTGAGCAAACTTTCAATAAAATCGGGCTTTGGGAAGTGAGTTGTTGAGTTTGTGAAGTGCCACGGGCTAGCGAAGTTAATATAGAGAATTTAATCAAGTAAATGTAAAAAAACTTCGTTTTTCGGGTACAAACTTTCATATATACATCGAAACACGCCACACAGTCGTTTATTATTTGGTAATATATTCGTCGCGACAGACCATTTCGGTCCAAGACCTGGCTTCTCGCAACCATTTGTGTTGAGCATGCGAATCGCGACACGCGTCATACGTGGAATATAAAAAATGCTATTTTGGACTTAGTCACAAAATTTCAACTCTCTAGGTCGTGTGGAAGTTGATTAAAAACGACTTCAAAGTTGAAAAATAAAAAACCCATCACACGCGTTACACTTCGTTTTTCGGGTACATTGGTAATAATCGCCAAAATATCTATTTTTGAGGTCGGGGCTATATCAAAGAATTTTCTTTTTTCCACGCTTCACACGCGACAAAATGGGCCCTTGACATTAAGCCGCTCAAAAAATTTCAGACCTCTAGGTCTTGCGAAAGGTGTTTAAAAAAGGCCTCAAAAAACGAGAAAATGGCGCGATTTCAAACCATCACACGTTTCACACGCGCTCAGCTTCTTGGTCTTGTGGAAGGTGGTTAAAAAGAACCAAGTTAAATAAAAGATATAACAAAGACAAAAGTTAATTTTCTCCAAACATAAATTATGGCTTGTCAAAAGTAGAATCATTCAATCAATCCACGCTTGTGTCCCATACATCATTCCGAACCGGATTTTCTTCTCTAACTTACTAGGCCAACCATAATACTTTTCTCTTGAGCGCGGCAATGCACCCAAGTATCGGATCCATTTGTTATTACTGGTATTACAATCGTCGTATACACCAGCAGCTTGGGTGTGATGGTTAAGTTCCTGGATTTAAAGTCTTAACAGACTGTAAAAAGCCTTGTTGTGTGGGTATTTCTAGCTTCATGCTGTTATCGGCTGCTACAATTAACCCGAGATAAGAAAAAGTTTACACTAATCCAAATTTGCGGTCCACTATATTAATTGAGGAGACTAATCTCGGAGGAACTTTTGAAGGATTACTCCTTTCGCCGTTACATCAGACTCTCGGATTACTTTCTTTAAATCCAGGTTAAAAGAACGCAGTCTAGTCCATACCTCCCTCGAAATCTGTTTAAGATGTGCAATGGGCTTGATAGTGATCAGGATATCTTTAATTGGCTCATAGCATTTGTTGTGACCAACCATCATGTTTAAATGATTCGCCCAGAATTTTTAAATAGTAGTGTCCTTAAATTTTTTACAGCTGTGTGGTAATAAAAAAAACGGCTACTTGGCCAGGGGGCACATACATTTTTTTCCCAAATTTCATGTTTTAATAAATTGTTCTTAAATTAAGCATACGAACACCCATCATATTTTGGAAAGGGTTGGACCCCTGACTTAAACCATCGTTAGAGATAAATAGCGTTTAAAATAGTACACGATTAAACTTAACTTAAAATTAAAACTAAAATTAGAATATGTCTTGTATTTATTCCGGTTCGTGGAAGTTTATAAAGAACGCGATTTTAAAAGTACATATTTACAAATAAAAAAATAAAATACACAGACTTTTTCTTTACAATGAATTTATTGACGAGAATATTTTATTATGAACAATAAGAATTATCTTTACGTTCAAGTGGTCATAATTTTTTAGGGCAAAGTGTAAAGAGGTATACAATTATCATGCGATTACAGAATTCTTATCTATAAAACTTATCAATTACGACTTAATTCTTTTGAGACGTAACAAACAATTCTTTGTTAAAAACTGGAAAATATTTTCTGTATGTTGACCACAATAATCACATTGATAGACATTTTTTGTTAAATTTTAATATTTGCCTGATTGATCATTAACCTTATTAAACATATGTACGAGCATGTATATGATATTATTGGCTTTCGTAAACATTTGTATTTTTTAATTTAATTTATTAATGGTGGGACAATAGCCCCAATTTATTCGGCTTATTACAAGATTGTAGGCTTACAACTAAGGCTTAAAACTAAGTCTTAAAACTAACATTTGTGGCAAAGGGGAATGGTGGGAGAGTGGGGAGTGCTGCGGTTAAAATCGAAACCGATAAGTCTTAAACCTTCCGCAGCATGCGGGAAATTGATTCATTAGAGTCGTATGCGGTGCGGTGTGCCGATTGATAGAAGAGAGGAGAGTATTGTATATTACGAGGGCTAGTGTTAAGGAAAATGCACGAAACCTTAGAGGAGACGATGTATGAAAAACATTTCAGCAGCGTCCCTGAGTTCCTCTAGGGTATTCAAGCTTATGATGTTAAGGCGGTCTTGATAGAGAGGCAGGATATGAGGATTGTTCCAAGGTAGACCATGTAGAGCCAATCGAAGAAAACGACGTTGGATTCTATAGATTCTGGACACATAAAGGCGGACAAAAGTGATGTAGAGGGATCTGGTCACATAAGGGTTAGAAATGCCTCTACAGTGTCAATCCATATCCCGCCTCGGCATATTGTGTGAAATGGAGCTAAATTTCCGTTCTTACATTGATAAAATAAATCTTAAAGCGATCTCATCACTTGGCGTTGTCAAACGGTGGTCTAAAGACCGTGTATTTTTTTTATAAAATGATTATGTTGGTCCCCATTAATTTTTTACAAAATACGTTGTCAATTGGAGATACACATGCGTATAAAATTTAAAGACAATTGGGTACTTTTTTTTTTATAAAACTTGTATGGGTGCCCCTAGAACCCGGGGCCCTATCACTTTCAAATTTATACAAAAAATGTTATCCATTGGAGGTGCACATGCGTATAAAATTTGAAGAAAATCGGGTAATTTATGTAAAATATTTGTATGGGGGTTGACCCGACTTCGAGGGGCCCATAATTTTAATAGAAAGTGTTGTCATCGGAGATACTCACGTGGGAAAAGTTTTAATAAAAACGGTCTTTAGGATGTGGGTTAAAAATTAATCACAAGATTTGGTGTGCCAGTCAGGCAGCCAGCCAGCAACGGGCACTCGAATTTTGTATAGAGAATTTAATAAAAAGCTCAAAGAGGTATGTAATGTATGTAATCAAAAATTTTAAGTCTTTGTTAGGGAACTGATAAAAATAAGAAAACTACTATCTTTGTTTGGTCAATTAACTAACTTACTTACTTACCCTACAGTTTCGATATTTAACAACTCTAAAATATTGTTGAACTGTTCTGATAACAGGCAAAATATTTTGTGAAAAATATATAGAAGAAATCTAAAATTTATACCGCCATTCATAAATCGCAAGCAGCAATCTTATTACTTAGAACATATCTAGAATATTATTAGTCGATATTTACTGAGTTAGGTGTATAGTAAGTAGTTCGAGTATTACTGCATGCCAGCTTGCTAGTAGTTAGAAATGTAAAACTCGACTAAATTGCTACTCATTGGCCAATTGAGATCAATTGAATGTTAAGAAAATATACAGTTCGTCTTGTCATTTGATTTTCCTACCACTATACTTAAAAATACGATAGACGAGTACTTTAAATACACTTATATTAATACAAGATACAACAAATTATACAAAATATCAATAATAAATATTAATAAATATGTATATAATGGTGAAAAATATGCATAGAGTATATACCTATACTTAAAATCTTTACTTAAATGAACGCGAAAATCTTAAGTAAGACATATTTTGAAAGCTGTTTAAAGTTTCTCACAGCTGCAGTCATAAGTCGCAGTTGTGCAATTAAAATTATATCAGCAGTTCGTGGGCGCTGTGCGCCCTGCACTGCTTCCCCAATGCTACGCGCTGTGAAATTTGAGTCTCACACAACTGCTACTTACACTTTAATTGGTTAAAAATAGTGTAGTATAATTATAAGTAAATCTTCTCATCATATTCATATACAAAAAAAATTTCAGGCGATAAAATAATTTTAAAAATCATATATTCAACAAAAGTCCGTACTTTAGGGAGAACGTTTAAAGCAATCAGAAAATGTTAAAAAAAAACTATTTTAAATTAATTAGACTCAACCCAACCTAAAGCCTTTGGCGAGCTACCCATAGTCCCAAATTACTTTCTGAAATTGTAATGTTTATATTCGGTCACATTAAAAGGGTTTGTGTAGTTAGTTGTGATTAGATGATAATCCAATCAGGTTCGTGAAGCTTTTATTTTCTCTGATATCATGCTATCTTCACCACATAATAAACAATGTGTTTACATCATCTACCTTCCCATCTTGTTGGAAAGCCGCGTTTGTATAAGAAGGATTCCCAAGAAAAATAATCCAACTCTTGTATCTGATCTTAGACCCAAAAGTATATTACCTGCATTATCCAAGACTGATAGAAGATCAGAGTGCTTGTAGAAACTGTCTCCATACTAATCAATGTGAAAGATTGGGTTATCAATGAAAAAATATGACTACCTCACTTATTCTTCTTGATTTCAGTAAGGCATTCGATGGCATTAACCATAACCTATTACTTTTAAAAATAAGTAGTTTCTTTTCCAAGTCTAGCTCAGCAGTAAGTCAGATACGTTCGTATCTGTCAGGCAGTGTCTCAATTGCAGAGGAATTTTCCGCATTTCCACCAATAACAGGAGGAGTCCAACAAGGTACTATGTTGAGACCTATCTTGTTCAGCCTCTTTATAAATGATTTGCCATCAGTATTAAAACATTGGCGGATGCATTTTTTTGCTGATGATGTGCAAGTTGCTCATGCAATAAAATAAGTCTTCTAATCTTGGGGTGGGTGTATTCTACCTCAATGATGATCTCATGGCTATCCCTAACTGGGCCTTGAGAGTCAGCTTATTCTAAATCCGATTAAATAATAATAAAAATAAAATTCGGCGCGACAGACCATTGCGGTACAAGGCCTATCTAGCTTCTCGCGAACATTTGTGTTGCGCATGTATATTTTTGGACACAAATGGAAGGGACCTAAAATTTAAGGCCGGATCCGAACGGCAGCTAGTTATTACTCTCGGAACGTTTGTCACCCATCCGCAAGAGGTGGAGCACCGTGAAAAATACTTTTGGTGTTACTCTGATTTGAGCCACGAACCTCCTGCTCATTAGCCATACGCATTTCCAATGAGCCACGTCATCCACAAATCCCCTTAAAAGCCAAGTCATTAATTTCGGGAGCGCTTCGCTAAGCGCACAACTAGGTGTTCGTAATGCTTCGCCACCCTGTATATAAAAAAACTGGACAATTTATGAAAAACAAATTAAAAACATGAAAAAATATCAGCGAACCCCCTGAACCCCATCTAAAATATGGCGGATCTTGTTTTCTTTAAATAACAAACAAGTATGCCAAATTTTAGAACGCTACTATTCAAAAATTCTGATAAATTCATAAAAACATAAGATTTGTTAAAACAATTTGTAAAGAGGAACAAGTGTAATACTTGCGGTGTTACCTACTGTAGCGTGCAGCCATCAGTAGAGTCGGAATAGCGTAGCGTCACTGGTATTCGCCTTCAGTGCGTACCTACGAATTTAACCGAAACGGTTGTGTTCAAACAAAGGGGGAGATCCGGAGATCGTAGTTCACTTTTAAAATATGTGTAAACTAGTTCCGAAGGGTCAGGAGACACTGCTAAAGTACGAGTACCTTAACAGTCTCGCTCCTCAAAATTGACTGCTCATTGTGGTATAAAACCCATATGCAAAGTTTGAACGCGATCGGTTGGAGGTTTTGGTAGTTTATAGGGAACATACATACATACAAACATATTTAGTTTCACTTTTATACATAAAGATGATATTATTTTTGTTTTGTTTTTAATTTTGTATTCAATTGTCGCGGATAGTTTGTGGTTTCCCAACCGATCATGTAATTTTTCAAAATATAATTTTTTTTTCATTTTTTTGTTTGTGGGCGGTATTTTCAATAGAATGCGTTAACATATTGTTGTTTTTCATTTAGATTATGCCAACTAACAAGTAACAAAATTTCATTTGAACTCATTGGAAGGTCAAAATAGTTGGGTAATGAACCAAACGACTACGCTTTTATTGTTATGTAATTAACAGTTAGAAACAAAGGAAAAATTACAACATAGTATCTTATATGGTACAACACTTTATGAAAATTAATTTCATAATTTTATGTAGGTAGTAAACGGTCTAAAGAATACGAGTATCTCATCGTTTTTACATCTCAACAAGACTAGAATATCTCAGTCAGGCTTGGGTATCAGTGTTACACAATAGAGCTCCACAAAGTTGTTAATTTATTAATATTTCCAGACCAGTCCGGTTGAAGAAATTAAATGTAAACTAGTTTCGCTTTGTGTATATACCTATATAAATAACATAATAACAGAATCTATAAATAACATAATCGAACGTTATAACTCACTGTCTGGAACTAAAAACTGGTTGGAGTGGAATTCTTCTTTTTCTGATAAAATAATAGGCCAAATTCTTTTGGCCCCAGAGACAAAAATGAATGCATACAATTAATAGCTCTGTATGGCTTTCACATTCACATTGGTACAAGTTTTCCGATTTCCATCCACTTTGCCTTTATTTCAGATTCCGCTTTCCTCACGTGCATGCTATTGAGTAATATAATTCTCACTATGATACCTCCGATCGCAAAATATGCTTCCTAAAAATGGGAATTTTAAATTTTTATGAGCAGCGTATACCTACTTCTTTACTTCAAACGTCGACGTAAAAATGGTCCATTTGAAAAAAGTTTTAGAACAAAAGCTCGCGCATTTTCTTTAAGTACCAGTTGGAATTTACATACATGTCTTGTAAGTTTGAGTTCAAAAAAGTTTAATCAGTGTGCTACATTATTTAGTTACGCTATTAAGAATAAAAAACAATTTGTTGATATGGCTAAAAATGCTTGGAAAATATTTTGGGGTGATGAAAATAAAACAAATATAAAAACGTTACGTAATGGAATTTAAAAAGATGAGAGCGGCTAAAACAAAATTATTTACGTAATAAACAAGATCTTGACACTAAAACACTATGGAGAAATATTGCAAAATTTGAAAACTAATGAAATTGTTGTTGAAATTGTTTCTTAATTCTCTCCCAACGAACTAAACAATAAGTTTATTGATGACGATGATAAATAGTGTAGTAGAACTGCGACCCATGCGGATCTATTGTGCTTCCCCCTGACTTGTGCTACAGAGACAGTGCATGCCCGTATATAAAGCACCCTCCATACCTATGGTTTTTAAGATCTTAATAATATGGAGCGGATCCAGTGAATTTCACGCAGACTCCGAGATTACATGAGTTTCAATGTGATCTTTTCTCTGTCGGATCGTTGCTCCGCATTCATTGAGAAGATGTCACAAGGTCTCCTCCGCTTCACCACATTTTTTATTTTCTTTAGATGATTCTTCGTTATGATTCTTACATTACTTTTGCTAAGTGCCAATATCATGCGAGACCTCTTTGGGTTATAGTTCCCAAGCATTTCATTTGGTTGCCGTAGACCTGGGAGATTCCCCATCTTACGGAAGCGGCTGCCTTTCCTATACTGCGTAACTCTTCTCGCATTATGCGGTACCCTATACCTTAGAACGGTTTTGGCCCTACTCGTGGTGTTTCTGCTCCTTTATTAGCGAGCCTATTCGCAGCTTCAATGCATTCTATGCCAGTGTGTCCCGGCACCCAGTACAAACGCACTTTGTTGACTTCGCCAAGTCTATTTAGCTTCGCCCTGCATTCCTCCATAAGTTTAGATGTGATGTGGAAAGCATCCAGGGCTCTTCGCGCGGCTTGGCTGTCTGTCATGATATCTATTTTCTGCCTCATGTAATTCCTTACCAGATTAAAGTTAGCACATCTTTCGATGGCGTGTACTTCTGCCTGGAATATATGCGGGTACTGCCAAATTGCTACAGAGTACTTGGTTCGTGGCCCATATACTCCAGCAGCTGTACCTTCAGATTTCTTTGATCCATCCGTATACCACTTTATGGCACCCGAATGTATCTGGTATTCAGTCTCAGATCGGAATTCTTCTTGGTGCTCATTATTCAAAATTCTTTTTGAATCCTAGCTTTTGTACCATGTTATCACACGGCATGTTCGTTAAGGGAGTCAGCTTGGCCAGTGATTCCACTATTGCTCTTGCCCTGCTGTCCATGAACAGCCTACCTTGCTTAAACGTAGCTTGGTTTCCCTGGATTTGCTCTCTAGCAATAGGTGTAGTTTTTCCAATTCTCTTTTCGTGGTGCTTAGCTTTCTTCTATCCGCCCATGCAACTGCTCCGTAGGTAATCATTGGAATTACTATACTGGTATACATCCAGTGCATTATTCTGGACTAAATCCTCTGCATACCATGAGTGTTCTTTTTTATTTTTGTAGTACTCAATAATAAAAAATATCAGTCCAAGTATTTAACCTTTTTGCTGATAGCTATTCTCCATTAAGGTAACCGGGTGCATTCGCCCCAGCTTCCTTTTATTGGTAAAGAAGTCGAAAAATAAAACACTTTTCCACGCATCGCACGCGCCTAACGCGAATTAAAAGCACTATTATTATTGTAAAAGCAATAATAAGGCGGATGTAGCCGAAAAGAGGAAAGATGGAAAATTGAACGAATTCACCTCCTATCCCACAGCAACTGCAATTGCCAATCGTTGCCCTTGCATTCATATGATATTTGGACTTATTTACAGTTATCCTTCACCTCTGTCAATAGTATACACTAGGAAGACTCCTCCTACTGACAACTATGTCAGAAAATGTCTAATTGGCGAAAGTTCCTAAGCTTTTCATCTAACTAGAAGAAAGCACTTAAATAAAGATTTTATAATCACTTACCAAATCAACAGAGAGGCCACATAAATTAGCGAGCCAAGTAAACGTACGGCTGCCGTCGTAGTTATCTTCGAATTTCGGTGCGTCCAACATTTTAAAGCAATCTTCGCCGAATGCCGCAATTTCTATGCGTACTTGAGTCCAAGTTCAAGAAAAATGTTAATCCGATCCGATTTGTAATATATGTACGTACTCTTAGAAGGACACTTGTGTCCTTTGCCTTTCCTGGGGTTATGTTCGATGTCTGTTGCTGCAGAGAACCCAATCTCACAAGTCACCGCATACTATGAAAATATAAATACATACATACGACTTCCAACATACAAGCTTGTATTTTTGTTATTCTTTTTCTTTTTTGTTTTGTGTGCAAATGAATTCAATTGAAAAATGTTTGAAACAATAACTGAAATAAATCACTAAATTAGGTAGAATAACACAAAATACACAATTTCCAACGCACTTCACAATTGTATCATTTTTTACGAAGAATTTTCGTTATAAAATTTTAATTTTTCAAGCTGACACTACAGCGAAGATTGGAAGACCGTACGCTACGACGCTCTATATCTATGAACAAAAGAAAATAAATGAAAACCCCGAACTGAATTGTTTTCATTTGTCATATGTATAAATTTTTTTTCTTATTTTTCCGTTTTATGAAAACACAAATTCATTTTTTTATTTTGCTTTTGCGTGGGGTGTAGTTGTAGGTTGTAGCACACGGCACCTTTGCAACGACAGCTCTACGTACTGCCACTCTGCTTTTCAAAATAATAAAATAGACTGAATTTCTGAATTGACCGATAAAAGAGAATGGCTTGGCTTGTCATTTGCACGTTTGGTCTTCTCAAATACTACGTTTCCATTTTAAGATTATAACGATCACTTTTTTTTAACTTGGAAACACTAATAAGATTTAGATATCGTTAAACCAAAATAAACTAGACGAAACTAGAGCGGTTGATTGAGGTTTGTCTGAAATTTCATTTATAAGGGCGCTCTGCAATGAAACAACTTATGTGGCTATCGTTTTTTAAAAAATCTTGTACTAAACGTCACAAAATTACATTAGTTTTGTTTGATTGATTTTGAAAATTGTACTAAGTGTTGTTCCAGGAATTATTAACACATGGTTATTTTGTCTAAAACCAACAAATAACTGCCCTTGTGGGACAATTTTGACTTTTGATTTGTAATTATTAATAATTTATGATTGAGTTCAATTCGCTTCACTCATTAATTAAAGCATTATTTATCATCATTGCGGTCATTTTGACACAAATACATACATACAAATCAAGCGAGTGCAATTATTTTGTTCGATTGATGCCAAAAAGTGGTCAAAAGAGGTGAAAATCAAACGAAAGCTGTACCCAAGTCTTACATGATTTTATGGATTTTGGTTTTGAGAAAAAAAAAATTGTTCTCTTGTTATGTAGGTAATCCATACAATCCGTACGCGAGAGCACCCTAAGAAACTACAACGAAGCTGTAAAATTAACTAAATATATTTTCAAGGAAACCATTTTAGTTAGCAACGCCAATTATAAGCTCGAAAAAATCATAAGAGGAACCATTTAATTTTGGAAACGTTGTAAAAGCATTAATAATGTCATTAGTTGTTAGAAACGGAGAGAATTTATTTAAAAATTAAATTAAAATGTAAATAAAGTCGATAGTTATATATTTCCGCATAGTAAATTTTAAATATAAATACCTTTATAATTTTGTTCGTAATTCTACTAACGTTAAAGCCTAATTATTTTTATGTACACAAAGGAACATACAAATCTGTCATATGTAGTTCCATAATACATAGTTGTTTTTGACAACAGAATACCTTAATAATATGGATCGCCATCGAAATATCATTTTTGTCAAACTTTTAATGAAAAAGTTCATCATTATATTTTATTTTACCAGGGGTGATAAAATATCACGAAACTCAAATTATTATAGTGATATTAAATTGCTACGAGAATTTAAGAGAAAACATCAGTACTGATGTGTCATTTTACACTTGTAAATAGTTCTAGTTTTCTGCATTTTATGAAAGTGTGAGTATCGAAATGGATTGGTGCACAGTGGTTAAAAGTCTATAAATTTATAAAAGATCGACGTATTACTATTGTAGTTAGCATTTAATATTTTTTCTTAATCTGCGTACAGTTTTCATCTCTTTTTTTTTTATAAAATTAGGCTTTTCAGTCCTCGAAAATTTTAAACGTAAGTAAAATCGAACGCATCATTATACAAAATCTTGCTTACTTTTGAATATTTCTCATAACAATGGCAAAATTTCCAGACTGTCACTACGTAGATGTCAAAAGAAAATGAATGCTACATACTGCGGGCTACAAGCATTAACTAAAACGCATTTTTCTACCAGACACATACTGCAAGTCTAAACAGTCACAATACTGAGTGTTTTCTTTTATCAGTCCAGAGAATGAACGAATTAATAATCACGTGTCACAACATGGAATAAAAGAGATAAAATAGATTAGATCTTAAATATATAACTCATATTAACTTTAAACTACACTATCTTCGATTTTAATAATTTAGAAAATTGATAATTTTGATGCATTTAGAGAATTACAATAAAAAAAACTAGTTGAATAGAAACGACATAAAAAAACAAAATTAACTTTGACATAAATATCCTTTTTCTTCTAACTTTCGAAAGTAGTACGAAAAGAATACGTTCGGAATGATCAGGATAATAAAAGTTATTGAAAAAAGGAATAGAATGAATAAAAGTAGTTTTGATGGCAGTTTTGGTACTTCTGGAATATTTGTAATGAATAAAATAAAACACTGACTACATAAATTAAAGAAATAGCCAAAGTGTCAACGAGCCACAACAGTTGTGTGACTGGACTGCTTATGCTTATGGGAACTTTTGTACAGTACTGTATATTAGCTTAGTTCCAAACCACAACCTGCGTACAATTATTTCACCGTCCATATTTCCACAATAATTATAAGCTGTTAGTGAGACGATTTCTGTATTCCATTGTAGAATCCCAAGCCAATCAAACTCGTTGTGAGTAAATAATAAAAATAATGCTGCTGTTATTCTCTTAATTTATATAAGTAAGCAAAAGTATGCGATACATTTTATATAAATTACAAACGAGTAACTATTCTTAATATTTGTACCATTGTTTATTTATGCCGGAAAGTATAAGCTACTAATAAGAAGAGTCTATTCTAATTGCGAGTAGACAGAAGCAACACAAGCTGGTGTCAGTGCATA
Organism: Nephrocerus scutellatus; assembly: GCA_947095585.1. Lineage (NCBI taxonomy): Eukaryota > Metazoa > Arthropoda > Insecta > Diptera > Pipunculidae > Nephrocerus > Nephrocerus scutellatus. Next base: position 101,463,007 of record OX352762.1, on the reverse strand, counting down.
ATGGAATACAGCAATTGCGCATCACTGAGAAGAAATGAATTCACAAAAAAAAAGGTGCGTGTCAGTTCCGACGCGAGACTGGACTTTTTTTAAGAATCGATTGTCATCTATAACACGCGCCACACGCGTCACAAGCACATCATCGCGCTAACCAATTGTTTTAAATCAAGTCTCGTCATTTTCTGACTAGTAGAAGGCGATATATACCAGTTCCACTTTTCCATGCATTACACGCGGCACACACGACTCACGACACGCGGAATATCAAAAATGTTGTGTGAGATATAGCTGATCACAAAATTTCAACTATCTAGGTCGTGTGAAAGGTCAAAAACTAACGACTCCACTTCTTGTTAACGCTCGATTTGTAAAGACTCGAGTTCACTCCCCATATAGTATTTGTGTAATTTTTTGCTATATATGAAAATCGATTCTAGGATTAAACTCCAAAATATGTATGTTAGTACTTTTTGAAATTACGAATAAAACGAGCTGCAGCAACCAACACTAAAAAACAACAAGTCGGTAGGACTAGATGGGATACCCGCGTGCGTGCCGCTTCTGCGTGCCGCTCCAACGACATCAGCTGAGCTTTTATATCCTCTTGTAGAGAGAGCTTGGGAGACAGCAAGTTTCCCCGAAGAGTGGAAGAAGAGAATGATTGTCAAGCTCCCTAAAAGAGATAATCTTATGGAGTGCGAAAACTGGAGAGGCATTTTCGTTCTTCCAGCAGTTGCAAATGTAATAGCCAAAGTAGTACATAGAATTAAGGAACATTTGGAAGATACACTCGATGCCGAACAAGCAGGTTTCCGCAATGGACCCTCCAGTGTCGACCACATCAACACCCAGCGAATTATTATAAAACAGTGCGTTGAATTCCGGTCACCACTACACCTGCTGTTCATCGATTTTGAGAAGGCGTTTGACAGTGTCAACAGACAGTTTATCTGGTTCGCCTAGCGCAGGAGAGGTATACCCGATAAACTAATAGCTATTTTTAAAGCAACCTATGATGGCTTTAAATGTCATGTGCTGCATAAAGGAAAGCTGTCAGAGTAATTCGAGATCCTAAGTGGGGTACGACAAGGTTGCATTCTATCGCCGATACTTTTTTTGTTGGTGATTAGCGATGTACTTCGCGCAGCTTTATCTACTGAAAACGGAGGAATTCGTTGGACTCTTACATCTCAACTCAAACATCTGGACTACGCTGACGACGTTTGTTTATTCTCACACAGGATTATGGAGCTGCACCAAATGACAACAAATGTGGAAAGGGAGGCAAAAGTTGCGGGTTCGAAGAATAATACTGCCAAGACAAAAATCATCAACCTCGGCACTAACTCAGTAACTCAAGTTAACATTGCTGGACAATCGGTAGAGAGTTTCCAATTTCTTGGGAGTATTGTCTCGATCGAAGGTGTCATTGAAAACCGAATCGGTAAAGCAAAATTAGTGTTTGGAATGATCTCCATGATATGGCGAAGCAATGCGATCAGCTTAAACACCAAGCTGCGATTGTTCCGTTCAAATGTTGAATCTGTGCTGTTGTATGGGTGCAGCACTTGGAAGGTGACCGTTAATATCACAAAAAGATTACAAACGTTCGTAAACAGGTGCCTACGTAACATCTTAAAGGTTTTCTGGCCTAACCGTATCTCTAACGAACATCTTTACCAAAGAACGGGTCAGGAACCAATAGGCACAACCATCCAACGAAGTGGCAGTGGATTGGTCACACTTCGAAAAGGCGACAGTTCCATAGCAAACTATGCAATGCAATGGAATCCGTTATCTCAGGATGGTAGAGGAACGGGTCGTCCGAGAAATAAATGGCGCAGAGCAGTTGAGGAGGAGTCAAGGCAATTGGGGAAGAGTTGGAGAGAGCTGAAGTTCATTGCCAGGAACCGCACGCGACGGCGCGTAGGCGTAAGACATAAGTAAGTAATATTTGCGTGTTTTTGCAGTTAATTTTGACCTTTAACTAACGTTTCGCGCATAAACAAAGCACTACAGCTCCGAAACAAAGACTAACGTTTAGATAATTGTATCGACAATACGATGTATTTAGCAGCTTTAAAAAAAATTATTCCGTTGAGAATTTTAAGTGACAAAAAATACCCTATCAACAGGCGGGCAGAGCATTAGAGAGTTAAAGGTACTGAGCAATATTTTTCGTTAATTTATTTATTACATATTTTATTTCTATATGGATAGCGTGTTTTTGGATTGGCCAGGTACCAGTTCGATCAGCAACCGTTTCAGCCAATCACCAACAAAACACGCAGTTTAAAGTGCTAATCATCTAAATGATTCTACTTTATTTTAATTTTATGAAGTTTTAATTTAAAGCCTAACATTTCGCTGAGGACACCAGATAAGGCAGACAAAATGACAACCTTTACCGTTGTAAACAGATAGGGATTTGCACTCAGTCCAGATATTTTGAATGGTGATTCCAATTCCTTAAGCAGATCTCCAGCTAGTTTTAGAACACTGTTGGAAACCATAAGTTCGTCCTTTTTCTTTGGTTTTTGTTCAATCTGTGTAGCGAGAAGTAAATTAAATTTAAAAATATGTACACTTAAAAAATCCTTAACGACTCACTTGCAAATAGAGATTGATCTGTTCCGTTATTAACACAGAGATGCTACGATATTTACGATTTATCTTATTACCGAGCGTCATAAAGCGCAGCAGAAAAATAACAATGGCTGCAGACCAAAGTAAAGCCTCCAAATTAAGATGCGAATGCAAGTGAACCGAATCCTTGAGCCATTCAACGCTAAGAAATGACAACAAGAACATGGTCACAATAAATGCCGCCGACATAATTACATCTACCGAGCGTTGTGGTCCACGTTTCTATGCAGAAACGAGAATAGGAATGAAATTTGCTAAATTTTATTTGTTTGCAAACTTACCTTCAAATAAGAGCGTACGCTTAACCAGGTTTTGATATTTCGAACTTTATTGAGCCGGAAATGGGGCACGTCGGATTTTCGAGCTCTCCGTGAAGATGTTAAATGCGAGAAGAGTTTTGCGTACAAAAATCTGTGGAATTAGAGATTATTACATGTAGCATGTAAGTCAGCAAAAGAATGAAACCCACCGTTATTGGCTTTAAAGCAATAAATGAACGGATATGTACCCTTCGCGTGCGGGGCAGATTTAAAGACATAAGCCTCATAAACGTTCACGCACCTACAAAGGATTCCCCAGATGATGAAAACGAAGAATTCTCTGAATCAGTCGAACGGGAACTCCATGCCTGCCCTCAATATGATGTAAAAATCATTCTAGGGGATATAAATGATAAAATAGGTAGCGTATTCAGACAGTACATTGACATCCATAGTTTACACGAGAATACTAATGACAATGGACAACGAGTCATAGAGATGGCAGCACGCAATAATTTGGTCGTTGTGAGTACAAGGTTTGCACGTAAAAATATTCACAAAGCCATCTAGGTATTTGCTGATGGAGCCACTCGGAACCAGATAGACCACGTGTTGATAGACCGCCGCCACAACCCGAACCTTATGACGGTACGAACGTACCGACTTCACGGATTGCATCACAAAACACTGCATCCGCGAATCAGATTCGAGTCAATACGGCTGCCCTTCGCAACGAAGAGACCAGAAACAACTATGGTCAAGGGAAAGGACTCGCCCTAAGTGCAGGAAGAGTAAGTCCTGGGGCTGAGATGTCGGGCGTAGAGGAGAAATGGACACGCCTTAAGAATACTGTCATTAGTACTGCTGACTTCATCTTAGGCAGTAGTCATAGAGATCGGAACGACTGGTTCGATGACTAATGTAAGCTAGCGACTGAACGTAGGAATATTGCGTACCGAGCAATGCAACAATTTAATAGAACGGCGTACTCGCGAAGATGAATATAAAGAGCTCGGAAGATGTGAAAAAACAGTTCACCGGCGAAAGAAAGCAGCCTAGGAGAAGAATCTCGTCCGTGAACTAGAAAAGTACATAGAACAAGGACCGCATCAGGTGCAGAAATTTTACCAACGAGTCCGCGGTATGACGCAATAAACACCGCGTAGCACATACTGCAAAGAGAAAGAGGGTAATCTGATCGCCGATCTCAAAAGCATCTTAGAGCGATGGGAAGAGCACTTTAATGAGCTACTTAATGGCCAGCTAACTGAAGAATTGGAGGCTCCACCAATGACCGAAGACCACACTATGTTGCCGCCACCAAGCATAGACAAAGTTACAAGAGCGATAAATCGACTCAAAAATAATAAGGCCCGGGATCAGATGGGATCCTAGCGGATCTAATTAAAACAGGAGGTCCCGAAATACACAAAGTAGTTTATGAAATAATAGTGCAAGTGTGGGAGGAAGAAGCGATGCCAGAAGATTGGCGAAGAGGCATCCTGTGCCCCATACATAAGAAGGGAGATATCACAACCTGCAGCAATTATCGTGGTATAACGTTGTTGAGTACCGCGTATAAGATTTTCTCCTCTATCCTTCAAGATAGGATAGCCCCATACGCTAAAGTCATCATTGGTCAATACCAGTGTGGCTTTATCAAAGATTTTCAAAACTCACAACACCATCTTTCTATAGACTTTAAAGCCGCCTATGATAGCATAGCCAGAGTAAAACTTTATAAAGTCATGAGAGAACTCGGCATTCCAAATAAACTGGCACGACTATGTAGGCTGAACATGGCCAATATTATAAGCCAAGTAAAAATATCCGGATCACTATCAAGCCTATTCAACATCTATAACGGGCTCCGACAAGGGTATGGTCTGAATTGCGTCCTCTTCAACCTGGCGTTGGAGAAAGTGATCAGAGATGCTGACGTAACGGCGAGAGGATCAATCCTCAATAAGTCCTGGCTTACGCAGATGACATTGACATCGTTGGTAGAAACCCAAGAGCTGTACTGGAAGCTTTCATCCATATCGAGCAGGCGGCAAGAAATCTGGCGCTGCACACGTCTGCGAGTAGTAGATCCAACATTGGTCCCTCAATTCCAATAGTGGAGCGCGAATTTGAAGTAGTGCAGTCCTATAACTATCTCGGGTCAATTATAGCAGCCGATAACAGCATGGAACCAGAAATATGCGGACGGTAGCTTAAAGCCTATATTTTGTCAAGACTCTTTAAATCCACAAATTGGGCTCGGTAGGCTCCGGTGGGCAGGACACCTAGCTCGCATGAGCGAAGATGATCCTGCTCGGAAAGTCCTTTGCGGTAGGATTTATGGAACACGACAACGAGGCCAACCCAGCCTACGCTGGAAGGATGGCGTAGACGCCAGAGTTTAAAAATGCAATACTGCATGACATCGGCTCAAATTCGAGACTTTTTGCGGGAGGCTAGGACCGGACCCCAGTTGTAGAGCCGGTTGATGATGATGATAATGACATGTAGCATGACCAGCTAAAGCACCTACCTTTGTTTAAAAATCCTCTCGGCTACAGCAAGAATGATGAACAAAATTAATGTCAAACATAATCGCTGAATAAATCCAATTATCAACACGGTTCGTTCCCATTGTGTTTCGCCAAAAGCAAATCTTAGAATCGCTAAGAAGGAACACGAAGCTTTCTCCCACAGAAGCATCGGCACATCGAAGTAGTTGATCTCTACAGGCTTTTCCGAATCGATTGTTACCTTAAATAAGCAAACACATTAATTGTAATTTATATGAGAATTATCATCTACAAACCTCACATAGACGACAAAACGACGGAATCAAAGACAAGATAATCGAAAAGATTATCGCAATATATATATAATCAGAAGTTTCTGGCATAGCTTCCACACGCTCAATGATGCACGACGATATTTCCAACACCGACATTTGTGTTTTTTTGATATCCCCTTGGTCCCAAATGGTACAACTAACTTTATATGTAAAATAAATCAGAAATTCAACACAAATATTAAGTTTTGTTGTTTACTTCGATCAGTTGATCCATGAGGATTCAAAATGGTCGTTGGAGTATAATCGAAATCATCATCGGATATTGCCTGCTGCTTGTAATAGTCGGAGTTCTCCAATTCTGAACTATATTCTTCACCTTAAATTGAATAGCAATAAGAATAAAACCCAAAATTTGCCACTTTTCCGCAAAGCTCACTGTTTGTGGTTATACCAAGCCACTCTGTGGCCGATGTAGTGCACTCGGTATAATTGCATGCGCCTAATGATGCAGGATTTGAAAGAATATCACCGTCTTCGCCTTCTTCATCGGTATCGCTGCTTTCTTTAGATCGCTGGTGAATTTTGTTGATAGCAGGCGCAGTGGCAGTTGACTTTATTTGATGAAAAATTCCATTTGAAGAGCGGTGAATGGTTTTTTCGAAGTCCGATTCGGAAGAGAGTGGACATTTGTTTCTAAATCCTGAAAGTTTAATCTACAAAAAAAGATTATTGGATTGGTAAGTTTGAGAAGTTAAGTCTAGTTACCGATGGGTCTAAATCTAGGTTAACATTGTCACCATCCAACTTTAGTTGCAAATCTGTTGTCGCCGCATTAAGTCGCAACCGTAACTGCTTTTTCGCCAACGCCGCCACTGGCAGACTACTTTCGAATTTTCTTAAGGCTGCTGATAAATTCTCCTCGCCGCTTGAACTTTTCCCATTTAAGCTTTCAAATCCGTCGTCTTCACCAATGTTTCTTTTCAAATTTGGAGCGCCTGCGATGCTATTTGCTGCGGCATCGTCATCTGTCTTGTTCATCAAATCATCGTAGAATTCTTGAACGCCATTATCGATTCGATTCGTATTGGTTGTACCGGAGCCTCTATCTAATGCCTTGAGGGAATAGCTATTGCTGCTCGTCGTCGTCGTACTTACACTGTTTTGTGTGGTAGATGATGTATGTTGATCTCCTGCTTTAACTTCGACTGCAAAATTGTGAATTGGTGAATCCCAATTCACATTTCGTTTTTTATTATTTGCTAATTGTTCTGTGCAAGCAATCTGCCCTCTGGTCATGTCGCACGTTTTTTGATCCAATATGAATTTGGAGGAACTGGTGGAACCGCCACTGCCGCTACCGCCACCGCAGGAAGATGAGGAGGAAAGCAAATCAATTGCGGATGATTTACTTGCTTCTACCAAAAGTTCTGAATTATTCATATGAATATTCAGACTAGAACTATTCAGATTTATGTTGCTTCCTAAATCGGATTTTTCTGGTTGAAGTGAAGTAATGATGGCAGAGCTGATACCAACTCGACCAGAACCAACAGTGGGTTTTATTGTTGCCGGCACATCTGCTGAATCGTGACTTCGCATTCTATGGAAGGGAAATTTTTACTGATTTTATAAGTTGAAGAATTTATCTCTCTCTCTCTCTGCAACTAACTTGACCATTTTCTTGCGTCGTCGAGTACGCTCCCGTGGCTTCCCTCCAGCATTGCTATAATGTTTTCGTTTTGATGATATGCCACTCACAGAATTTGTCGCAACAATCTGGGAATGTATAAGACTTAAAAGAAGACTCAGTGCCATCGGTATTAGAAGTTCCGAAATCGACACTATGCGCTAATAGAAAATAGTAACTAGTTATTAAAATTGACACATAGAAGTGAAGGTATTTCACCTCAGGGTTAACCGTCGCATTTTCAATGTTATCCAGCCGATGAATATTGAAAGTGTACACAGCCCAACTGATCATCTGTGTAATATAAAGGAACAGAAGGATTCCAAAGATATTCGGTGATGTTTGCTTGACCCACCATTGTGCATAAATGGGAAGAAAGAAATATCGCAAAACCGCTAAACGTATCACAGTTAAAAGAGTTTGTTTTGGTTTAGCTTTAGGAAATGTCGATCCTGTTAAAAAGAAGAAAAAGATTTGCAAGATTAGATAACATAGCATGGAATTGCAGACATATCTTTTCTACTCACCCCGTACTAAATCCACATCAATAAATTCGGTTTTAAGTTTTGCATTCTTCAGGGTGAAACTAGTGAAGCCATCGAGGATTTTCTGCTCAACTGTTTTTTCCCATTGTTCCTTGTCATATGTCCCGATCTTTTTCTGATACCTACAATGGAACGGCTTGTGAATGTATGTTTTTGAGTGTGAGCGAGCGAACGGCGTCAACTTACCATGCAACGATTTCATCCAATTTCATAGTATCATTAAAAATTTCAAAAAGCTGAAGAATAAAACAAAAAAAAAGGTTTTGTAAGGTGATCTGAAGATGAACTAAATATTATGGAAATATGAGAAACTTGATGTCATTCAGTTTGGCGTTCTGATCTACGGCATCCTTCGAATGTACGCTTGCCCGTTGCCGTCGCGTCGTGTGAATCCTAGCGCAAAAGACTTCTCTACAAGAATCCTCTTCGCTCACGCACGGTAGGAGTCCTGCCCGCCGGCGCCTACCGGGCTTTAATCTATTGACGAATCACGATGTGAAAATTACAGTCGTTCGGAATCGTTCTTCCTTACATACAGAGCCAACTCTCTGTAAGGCTTTTCTGTCGAACACGGCTAAGAGGTCAGAGCTCTTTTTGGTGAGCAGAAAAGTCTCGGATACAATGTAAGTACTGGTATGATCATTTAAAATCTTAGACACCAACAGCTTGGATTTTATGGTTAAGTTCTTGGATTTGAAGAGTCTTGACAGACAATAGTAGGCTTTGTGGCAACTCTGCGCGTATTTCTGGTTCCATAATAGAAAGCTTCTTGTTCAGGTTCAGTCGTCTGCCAGTAAATGGGTGGACTTACAGAAGACTGTTCGTCGTGTTTTAATATTGCAATTGCGCACCACAGGGTTGGGGTTGTAAAGCCTTGTGCACTCCCTGCATAAAATTTTCCAAGCGGCGCGAAGCACATCGTCTGAACTTCTGCACCCGCTCATACGGATAGCGTGGGAAAATGATAATTTCCCCAAGAGTGTAAGAGATGGATGATCGTCAAACTTCCAAAAAAGGAAAATCTGGTGGAATGTGGTAACTGGAGAGGTATATGCGTTTTACCGGCCGTAGCCAAGATAATAGCTAGGATCATATAAGAACGCGTAAAGGAGCATTAAGATTCAACTCTCGACGTCGAACAGGCAGGCTTTCGCTCTCGATCCTCTTGCATCGATCACATAAACACATTGCGGATGGTAATAGACCTATGCGTCGAGTACAGATCTTCGCTACATCTATTGTTCATCGACGTCGAGAAGGCTAATGACAGTTTAAATCCAGATGCTATTTGGATGGCCCTGCGCAGGAGGGTTATCCCAGAAAAACTTATACCTATTATCAAAGCTACATACGAAGGAAGTAAATGTCACGTCCTACACAACGGTAAGTTGTCCGAGGAATTTGAAGTCTAAAATGGAGTACGTCAGGGGTGCATACTATCACCGCTGTTATTCCTGGTGGTCATCAGCGAAGTACTCCGTGCAGCACTGACGGTATGGAACAATGGAATTCAATGGACTATGACAACTTACCATAAACACCTGGACTACGCTGACGATGTTTGCCTGCTCTCACATCAGATAATGGACCTCCATATGATGGCCCAAATCTAGAAACCGAAGCAAGCAAAGTGGGGCTCAAGATAAACACTGCCAAAACAAGAGCCCTGAACACTTCTAACACTCGCTCTCAACTCAACATTGCTGGGCAGGTAGTCGTTACAACTTTCTATACATAGGAACTGTGGTCTCGGCTGAACGCGGTGGCACCGAACTGGATGTGTGCAGCAAAATCGGGAAATGAAGGGCTGCGTTCGAAATGCTATTGAAAGTCTGGAGAAGCAATGTTTTCAGCTTAAGAACTAAACTTTGAGTGTTCCGCTCTAACGTCGAATCAGTACTGTTGTATAAAAGGTGGATACCACTACCACGCGCAAGCTGCAATCTTTCGTAAACAAATGACTACGTATCATCTTGAGGATCTTCTGGCCCAATCGTTTATCCAACGACGAACTTCATCGAAGAGCGGGCCAAGAACCTGAAGACGTTATTGTGCAAAGGAGAAAGTGGTAGTAGATTGGACACACACTACTCCATTGCGAAATATGCCATGCAGTGGAACCGGCTCAGCCAGCAGGTAGAACGGCGGGACGCCCTAGGAGGACGTGGCGCAGGACAGTCGAGAAGGAAGCAGGGTCCTAAGGAATGAGTTGGAGGCAGCTCAAATGCGTTGCAGAAAACAAAACAAGATGACGCGTAGGCGTTGTTGACGCCCTATGCCCCTCGAGGGGTAAAAGAATTTAACAGCGCTTTCGGTTTGCTGGGTACAGTGAAGTTTTGGTGTCCCATTTCTGCAGAGTTCCCTGGTTTTCGTCGAGAACGCTGTCGAAAAGGACACCAAACCTTTACTGTACCCAGCAATCGAAAGCGCTGTTTAAGAATCTGACGTGACAACTTTCTCTTCCAAGAGTGAAAAGTGAAAACTACAACAAAACAACAAAACAAAAGCTGTAGCATCAATTTCAATTTTTATTTTGAAAGCGAGGAACTATTTTTAGATATTTTGGAGGGGCTCTTATTCGCTATGCAGAACCCAAATAGTAGGCAACGAGAAGAAGTAAAATTGTACATTCCTTTTGGAAAATCAATGGCATGACTTCGAATCCAATAACAATTTATTAAAAGTTTATTGCTGAAAACAAGTTCCAGGTAAAAACTCTTCATATCCGACAAAGCCTTGGAAAATTTTAATTTGCAATTTCCCAGCAATGGACTGATTAGCGATGATTAGCGAACAGACAGAACAGGATCGTGACAAGCTGAACAAAGTAAAGAAATTATTATTTGTAATTTCTCTATGATCTATTATGACTACATTTGGAATAAAATTGAATTTATAACCAAACTGGAGATTACTTATTCTAAATTAAGACTTTCCTAACTTTTTAGTTCCTACTCCTTTGTTACACTTTTATTCGATTTGCTGGCGTTCAACGTAAAGTCGAATTAAACTAAAATTTCATTGCATGAGAGAGCAACACTCGAGAAAATATAAGCACTGGAAACGTCAAATATACCATTTACCTTTAAAATATACCGAAAGTAAGTAGTTTATAAATTTTAATTCATTAATAAAACAACTTTATTACCGAACGATAACTTTGTTTTATCTCTCAATTTATTATTAGTAGTAATAAACGAAGCACGACACTGAAAGACAGGAAGGGAACAGCGAACGACAGCGAAACCAAACGCAGCTTTCTCCACACGAACACGACACAAGTAGAACTGAATCTTGATGCACGTAAATTTCATATATCACGTCTTCAGGCAATTTTATTGGCTGGTGGGTGGTTCAGAGTTGTTTTTTCGGAGTATAGTATAGGAATATTTGTGTCATTGTGTGTAGTTTATTGACATTGTTTTGTTTTCGACGACTATGACTAAACGTCAAAATCATATGTTACGAATTTGATAACAGCTGTATTTTATTTGGAATCCGAAAAAGGAATTCGAATGTCAAAAAAAACCAAACAGCAGGTTTTCAAATTTTAAAGAAGGAATTCGACAGTGCAATTGTTGTAAAAAAATAGAGCTAACATTCACATTTGCATTTGTAGTTACAAGATGAGGTGTAAGATGGCGCCGACGACAGTAAAAATGGAATGGAAGCGTAAAAACTAAAATGTTGTTAATGTCGAGTTCCTTCTGGCCAAAAAATTCAAGATTTTTCATTTTAACTAACACCAAAAGAATATGTCAGTTGGCAAATACAAATATTGAAGGCAGGTAACATAACATAACATAACACAAAAAGTATCGTCTTTTTTTCTGTTCCTTTTTTTACTGAAACAACGAAAAAAAATTTGGTTTTTTCGGTCAACCCAAAACTTGAAGTTTTTTTAAAACTCTACAGATCTCATAGGTAACATTAATCCTTATTTGAGTGGTGATTTGTTTGCAAAGCATATAGTAATAGGAAGTTATTTTCAACTTGATTTGTCTCAGTTTTTTATATGTATAGGACTGATATTTTTAAATTCTCTATATTAACTTCGCTTGCACGTGGCTGGCTGGTTGGCTGGCTGGCTGGTCAGATTTTCTGATCAATTTTTAACCCACTTCCCATGGCCGATTTTCTTTAAATTGTACACATGTGTGTCTTCGATGGAAAACACTTTTTGTAAAAATTTGGAGTGATCGGCCCCCTGGGGACCCCCATATACAATTTTTAAATATCGCTATATCGCATCACGGCAAAGTCTGAGCTCTGTGCTTTGTGTGCAGCGCTGTTCGCTGCCGCTGCGTCATTTGGTGGATGATTTTGCCACAAAACGAGCACGCAGTGTGTGTGTGTATGTATGTGTGTATCCCAGATTAGAGAATTTACAAGAAAAATTTTAATTTTTTTGGGTTGTTTTTTTTGATTTGATAAACCAATCATTTGATTGAGGCCACATTTTTTTCAAACGTTTTTCGCGATTTTTACCTCTTGGAAAATTTGTTATTCGGAAATATTTGCTAACTGTAAGAAAGTACATATCTTCCAAAAACAGCGCCACACAATTAAATAGGAAATTAAGAAAATTCAAGGGAATTTACCAAATTCTCTTAAGGAATAGCGTAAAATAGTTGCGTCACTTGATTGAGGCCGCTTTAAAAATCTTAAAAAAATGGTAGGTTGTGTCGTGTACAGGGTTTATTCTAATTGTATTTATTTTTATTTTTTAAATTCCCTATATTAACTTCGCGTGCCCGTGTGTTTGTTTGTTTGTTTGTTTGTCGTGGAATCTTATTATTTATTTTTATTTTTTAAATTCCCTATATTAACTTCGCGTGCCCGTGTGTTTGTTTGTTTGTCGTGGAATCCTGCGATCAATATTTAACCCACTTCCCAAAGTCCGATTTCATTGAAACATTGCACACGTGCATATCTCCGATAACAACATTTCCTATTACAATTTGGGCCCATCGGGCCTCGGGGTAGGGGGGTTCCCATACCATTTTTTTAAAAGAAATTAACTTGATTTTGTTCAAATTTTATATACCTATGTATCTCCGATAGACAAAACTTTTTGTAAAATTTTTGGCCTGAGGGGTGCCTATATCAATTTTTTAAAAATTAGCCCGACTTTTTTCTAATTTTAAAGACATGTGTATCCGCTATGGAAAAAACTTTTTGTAAAATGTTTGGAGTGAACGGGCCCTTAGGACCGAGGGGTGCCTAAATAAATTTTTTAGAAATTAGCCCGATCTTTTTCAAATTTTAAACACACGTGTGTCACCTATGGAAAAAAACTTTTTGTAAAATTTTTGGAGTGAACGGGGCCGGACAATCGAGAGGTGCCCATATAAATTTTTTAAAAATTAACTAATTCGGCGCGACAGACCGTTGCGGTCCAAGACCGAGCTTCTCGCGACCATTTATGTTGTGCATGTATATTATTGGACACAAATGGAAGGGACCTACAATTTAAGGCCGGATCCAAACGACGAATTGAGAAGCTTTCCGTGACAAGTTATTACTGTCGGAACTTGTCTGCCTGCATTACATTGGTTAAGAAGGCGTATTTTACATAAAGGAATATGTTCGGCAGCAGAGTTGAGAAACTCTCCTACTATGGACATACTATCCATTATTAGGGATGTTACATTATCCCGTATCTAAATTGTTAAATAAAATCTTATACACACATACCCATACAAAACATACGTTACGTCAATGTACGCGTCAATGCATAGTTTCTTTAAGTATAGCCGTGCCAAAAATAGCCATAGCCATAAGGCAATACGGTGTATCAACGCATACAAGTACACCAGATATCAAAATGGAAACAAGCAATTAATATCAATATATAGTACAACATAAAACCAAATTGTATCAATAGAAATTATTGCACAAGTAGTCCCAGCGACCTTGTAACTACTGACATTAAAGTCTGATTGGATTCTTGACTCCCATATTCCCATTAAACGCATTCCTCACAATGCCTTTTGCATACGAACCGCACTTAGGATATCAACGTACGAGTAAGCAGACAAGCAAAATGTTCTATTGGCACACTCTGTTTTAAGACATAATAACGTAATGAGGGTACGATCAGCGGTCGTTTGCTCGTGACAATAAATGTGTCCACTAAACATCATAGGCAATCGAGCTCTGATCGTTAAAAGCATTTGGTCATTTACCCTCACCATGCATTGCTCTGATGGAGGTTATCATAAAATTATGCATAAATAATTGGGTCGGTTGCCTATGGTAATAAACATGTCAAATCAGCAAAATATGCAAGCGACCAACAGCACTTAAAGTATTTGGTCTATTACTCTACTGGAGTGTAATAATTCTGACCAACACAATATGGTATATTGGGTCAGGATTCAATACAGACCTATATGTATTGATAGATCTTAGCACTGTTTCATATGTATTAGAGTCTTCGGACTACTATAAATAAAAACACAGTTTTTGAATAAGTGGAACTTTGACTTAGGTCGTGATAGAAGAAGCATCAGAGGTTTTATTGGGCTCGAGTAGCAGTAAGCACTGGGAAGTTCCCTCCACTATCCTAATCTTAAAGTCCCACCAGGACTACAGTTCTAGTCGTGAAGCAGGAACTATCAGAGGGTTCGATTGGGCTCGAGTAGCCTTAAACACTTTTGGTTCTCTCATTCAACTAGCATTGAAATCCCACCTTGGGTGCAGGCAACTGCCAAAGGTTAAAGCTGAAGGCGCAATAGCCAGAGCTAGTGAATATTCAAGAGGACTTCAGTAGTCTTCAATCTCGAACGAAGTAATATTATAATAATATTAATTACGGCGCGACAGACCATTGCGGTTCTCGCAACCATTCGTGTTGAGCATGTATATTTTTGCACACAAATGGAAGGGACCTACAATTTAAGGCCGGATCCGAACGGGGAATTGAGAAGCTTTCCGTGACAAGTTATTATTACTCTCGGAACGTTTGTCAGCCATTCGCGAGAGGTGGGACACCGTGAAAAATACTTTTGGTGTTACTGGGATTCGAACCACGAACCTCCTGCTCAGTAGCCATGAGCATTTCCACTGAGCCATGGCGCCCTGTTTGTGTAATATTACTTCAAACTTATATTTGTGTTATTCGCTGATACTATTCAAGGCAGCGTTTAAACAACCCAAATATTACATGGCGATCCTGCCAGACATCGAATAAAATATTCCTGCCAGTCTTCGTTGAAACTTTGCTTCGTTCCTGCCAATTTACTGTACACGACGCAGTAAATAAATATAACAAAATATAATAAAAAATATGTAGAAAAACAATAACACACACAGTTATCGTGTAACAATGTCGACACATCCGGTAGGATATTCCATATATTCTAGATAATTACCTTATATAGTTAACACATATTACAAAGCAATTTGTAACGATCCTGGCCGAATTAATATTACTGAATATAGGAAAACAACAACACACGTACTCAGTTACAGATAAAAAAAAATTTTAACAGGTAGGTGGTACGCCTCTTAAAATAATCACACCCTTCTGATACAATAAATCTTTTCAATCGCAGTGTCGACCTTAAAGGCAAAAGTTATCTTAAAAAAATGTATATATATGAAATATATTTTTATACAAAAGCAAAACACGGTGTAATAATAAATTATTCTATCGTTTTATTAATTTTTTATCAAAAGAAAAATCAGAATCAGAACGAAAATCAGAATGATGAAAAATAGAAATACAAAACCAAATGGTATAATTATATTAAGATTTAAAAATATAAAAACAAGTTAAAAAGTCAAATTTAAGTTTTCTTAAACATAACAGTTAAAAACATACATTGTATTCTAACAATCTATCTTGAAAATCGTTAAAAAGTTTGAGCGAGAAAGTGTAGTTGGAGTTGTGTTTTGTTGTGGTTGTATAAACATCGTAGTCGTAGTTATGACTTAAAATTGGTCTTTGATGGATCAGTTCCACAGACAGTTTGTTGTGGTGTGTTTCCTGTGTCTTAAAATTCTGTTGTTTCTGTTTGAAATCTTTTCTTATGGTGCTCAGTTGAAAATATCATTGCACAAGTTTGATAAAATTCATATTAGTATAAGACTTCGTTTAATTATTTGCCCGCTTTTTAGGTGCTTCTCAATTTTAATTTTTTTTTTGGTTTTGGTTACAGTTTAGTTTTTGGTTTTGGATTTTAAGATTGCTTAGTTGGTTTTTACAATTTTATCTTTTTCTATTAATTATTAATGATTGCATTATCACGCCTGTTTTGGATGTTGCACTGGTGGTGGGGGTGCAGGTTTGAAACATTGCAGAAGGAACGCTGTGTACATGATGAAGCCAATGCCCAAGGCTATCAGGGCGTACATAAAAATATTCAGTTCTGGTTGACGGAATCGGTTTTTTCGCAGCCATTCGAGAACTTCGTCTTCCGATAATAGGTCACCTTAGGAATAATTTCAAATAACATTAATAAAATCAGTTATTAAATAGAAAACATATATTTGTAATCCCAGAATTCTTGTCATATTCTATCTCGTTTTTCTAGTTATTTTTGCTACCGGAGAAGTTTTTCGAAAACACCTGATAAACAGGGTTTTTATGTGTTTCCCCTTATTTTGTTTTCTATAGAACTTACCTCTATAAATGCTAGGGAATCTTCGCCTGAAATATACCATTGCTGGCAGTTTGGTAACACCCCATTTTTTCGCATATCTCGAATCGGCCATCTTAACGAACGTTATGTCCAAATTATCAGTTTCGCTGTCGATATTTTCGAGTTTCTCAAGAGCAGCTGTGCTGTCTTGTTGATTGTGTTCGTCTGAATTATGTGAAATATTAAACCATTAACGATTTAATTTTAATTTAAAAATTACATTAATTCGGTTACTTACAGAAAAATACCGTTATAAATTCGTTTTCCTCGAGTAGTTTATCCAACATCTTTCGATTGACTTCCTCGATTTCGTTTTTGATTTCGAAAACATCTTGCGAAGTTAGCCATACAATAATCTTATCGTGCTGATGTAGATCTCCATCGTAAAGAACGGGTACTTGCTTTCTAGAGTTAATAATAATATTTTAGTGATAGTAGAAATGTGTCCAAAGTGTGTAGAAGATAAACAACCGCACAAGTCTCGCGTCAGAATTTACCGTCGAACACTCGACGGTATCTGACCTACCTGAAGTACACTAACGACGGAATGTTGACAATATCATATTTCTTTGCAGCTTCAACACTGGCAATTTTCACAAAATCAATTCCAAACATATCGGCTTCACCGTCGATCTCTTCAAGTTCTTCAAGTATTTCTTCGCATTCCGCACAGTCTTCATCATCTGGTGGACAAATTAAAGATGCACAAAATTTATACATTTCTTAGGCAGATAACTCAGATGAAAACTCACAGAAAAATACAACCAAAAGAGTTGACTCGGCCATCAGACGTTCCAACATTCTCTCGTTGACTTCTTCGATTTCATCGGCTAACTCACGATTGTCATCGTCGATCAACCATTCCAGAACTGATTGTTCATTTTGAAGATCACCCTCAAATAGAAGTGGGTTTCCGTTTCTAGAGAAACATTATGCATATTATGTTCAACGTGTGTAGTTAACTTATCTAAAAAACATGCAAGTGTCTATATTTTATTTTTATTTAATTATGTCTGCCAACCTAGAAAAAATTCCTAACCACTCTACGATATAATTTGTGTTAGCGAAGTGCTCCTTTTTCCGAAGTTATATTATTAAATTCTCTATACTAACTTCGCGGGCATTGCTCTGTCTGTCGTTCGTTAGTTCGTTCGGTGGTGGAATCTTGTGATCAATTTTTAACCCACTTCCAAAAGCCCGATTTTTTTGAAATTTTACACACACGTGTATTTTCGGTGACAACACCTTCTATTTCAATTTGGTGTTGATCGGTCCACGGGGTCGGGGGCTCCAATTAATTTTTTTTGTTTAAATCATGCCATATAGCTGCATCAGATCGCACCCCACTATAATGACTGTGTGCGCTGTGTGCAGCGCTACTTTACGATTTGAGGTTGTTCTAATTTCGAACCACAGAGCACGCAGTGCTTCGCATGTTGCATTTTTCAGCATTTATAGTGGAATTCAGTATACTTTTATATGAATTTTCAACTTTTATGGGTTGTTTTATTTTTCCTTCCTTTACATCGCGTGGTGCATAGGTCCTTAAAAACGCCAGATAAAAGATATTGACTTGCGAAACGCGGAAATATTCACCGTTTAGAACCTTTGAAAGAATTTCATGTTGATGAATTGATTACACCTTTTCTGCTCATAGCTCTGTCAATTATACCTTTTTTGCTATTTCTTTGTACTCTTTTATATGTACATCTTTCAAATTTGAATTATAAGTGCAATATACCGGGGACGAAATGCTATATGAAACGGCTACGATCTAATATTCTGCAAAAAATTCGATATACATATACCATTACTCCAGCGCTTTCTTGTGCCGAACAGGTTGCTTAGGCGAGTTACAGCGCTTTCGATTTGCTGGGTACAGTGAAGGTTTGGTGTCCCATTTCGACAGCGTTCTCTGGCTTCAGTCGACACCAAACCTTCACTGTACCCAGGTCGTTTTAAGTCTGTGGCTTATGGATGTAGATGTAGACCGTGAACTTTACATAGCCCAAAAAAACGCACAGATGCTTCAAATCACACGAATGAGGCGGCCAATTGAGTGGTCAACTTCTGAAGGTAACCAACCTTTGACTTCAATAACTCGAGTAGCTACTATGTGGAATTTGGCGCCTGTAAGAGTAGTTTAAGAGTATGTGGTTATGTAAGAGAAACTGTACAGTTGTGTATTCATCGTGAACGAACACTGGTAACTCACAGTTACACGAGCGATTGATTAGAGTGTCATCAACGCGTCTAAAAACAACTACATAATAAAGAAGATACTAAACTTATATGAACTACTTAATTTGACCCATCAAGATACAGCGCCGTCTTTTTGAAACCACTTGAGCTCTAAGCCAATTTATCCTAAAAAAAGTTAGTCAACATGGTCCGGTAGTGAACTCCATTGACTGTGATTGCGTTGCCAGAAGAAGTATGAGCATGAAACCCACAACAAACAATATTTCGGGAATGGCTTCGGGTTGCTGACTTTCCAATTGAGAACCTTTTTCTTATTAATGGAGCCGTTGAGTTAGAAACAGGCTTCATCGCAAAGAATGATTTTGTGATAAAATTTAAAATTAAATTTCACGGGAATCCTGGGATCACCACCATAATTGTTTACAAAAAGTGTTGTCCATCGGAGCTACACATTTCTATAAAATTTGAAGAAAATCGAGCTAATTTAAAAAAAAAATTAAATGTGGATACAATTTGAAGAAAATCGTGTAAATTTTTTAAAAAATTTGGTTTTTGGAGCCCCCCAACCCGATGGCCCAATCACTTTTTTAAATAAAGTGCTGTTCATCGGAGATACACATGTACATAAAATTTGAAGAAAATCTGAAACATTTTTAAAAAAAATTGTATGGGAGCCCCTCGAACCCGGAGCAGAATCACTTCAAAATATTTACTAAATTTTAAAAAATTATATGGGAGCCCCTCGTCCATGGGGCCACTTCCAAATTTTTACAAAAAGTGTTGTCCGTCGGAGATACACATGTGTATAAAATTTGAAGAAAATCGGGTAAATTTTTTGAAAAATTTCTATTAGAACCACTCGAACCCGGTACCGATTACTCCAAAAATTTTACAAAAAGTGTTGTCCTTCTAAGATACACATGTGTGTAAAATTTAAAGAAAGTCGGGTCATTTTTCAAAAAAATTTGTACGAAAAGTGTCGGAGATACACATATGTATAAAATTTGAAGAAAATCGGGTTCATTTTTAAAACAATTTTATGGGCACCTTTTGGCTCTGAGGCTCGAAAGTGTTGTCACCGGAAATACACACATGTGCTTTAGGAAGTGGGTTAAAAATTGATCACAAGATCTAACCAGCCAGCCATATTTCTTGCCATATAGCGGCATCAGATCATGTCATACTATAATAACTGTGTTCTGTGTACGCTCGTGCGCTGTGAGCAGCGCTGCTTTGGGGTTGTTGGGTTGCAGTGCTTCGCATGTGTTTTCATTCTTCAGCATTTGTAGTGGAATTCAGTATACTTTTGGTTATTGGAGAATTTACATGAAAAATTTAAATTTTTATGGGTTGTTTTTTTAAGTGCTGCATTTATAGCACTAGTCAATCTTTCACATTTATTCGAATTCGATGTATCCTACACGGATAAATATTCGCTATGCTCTGCGTTTTCAATTTCAATGCAGTTGACTGACCTCTTGCGAAATTTGTTGGTAGTCAGATAAGCATAACGAATTATTTTTACTTTTAATGACGTAGGCAAGCCAGCTGTAGCTATAGATTGTAAATTAAGTGCTTGAACTGTTCCTGTTCCTGTTCCTTTAAGATCTTGGTTCTTTAGTATTCAAATTACATCATCACGTCTTCATAACGCTTCAGCCCCAAATTTGACTGGATTCAGTTCTCTT
The DNA here is from genome assembly GCA_947095585.1 of Nephrocerus scutellatus. NCBI lineage: Eukaryota > Metazoa > Arthropoda > Insecta > Diptera > Pipunculidae > Nephrocerus > Nephrocerus scutellatus. Next base: position 101,442,540 of record OX352762.1, on the reverse strand, counting down.
AATGTAATAAATAATGTTATGGATTACTTTACCAAATCACCCAATGGATTTTTCTTTAAAAATCTTTCAATCATTATCTCTATGCTATTCCACCTAGTCTTGCAATCTGACGTACTTCAACTTCTTGCTTTTCTCATGGGGTATGGTATTTTTTGAGCATGCAAAAAATATTAGTGGCGCCATTTCAAAAATTAAAGCTCCGAAATGTAAGCAAAAACATCGGGGAACTTTAATTTCCGGAAAACGGGAACTAGAAAATGGAAAAATTCCCGGGAATTCTCGGACGAGAAACCTCAACCGTGCGCTAATTGAAAAAAAAACCAAGTAAAACATTTATTTTATTACCTGAAATAAACCAAAGCTGGGAACGTTTTTATCGAGTATCGCTTTGCCAGTTGCGGATCTTGTATTTTAACCATGTGAATTCCGAATACATCACACTCATCATCGACAAGCTCGAGACCTTCCAATATTTGATCGCAAATGTTGCAATTAATCTTATCTACAAAAAATAAGTCAAACTTTAATAAATCCAAACTGGTTTGTTTAATAAAACAAAAGCTCAAGAAAAGACATTAATTCGAGTTTTAAATTTAAATGTTAGTTGTAATCCTCTTCAGATTTTTTTTAATAAAATTAATCAAAAAATTAAATTATAGTTGTTTATTATACAATGTTAGTAACTTAAGCTTATTTATGAATTTCTAGTTAAGTTCAAGAAAACGCGCCAAAAATAAAGGTATTCGTTTCCAAACCAAATGCTACAGAAAAAAATTTGTTCATAGACAGGTATTCGCAGAAGTTCAGTGTAATGGTTGTACTAAGTGTAATGGGTGTACACAGTATACTCAGTATAACCAGTACACCTAGTTGCATTTATTTCGAAAAGGATTGCTATATTTTGGATTGTCCAAAGAGTAATTTCAAACTTCAAACTACCAATAAAGTTCTGTGAAAATGATTCTCATTCGATTTGGGGGACATTAATGACGCATTTAGTTTGGTCGTAATACTATATGTAGTATATATGAAAAAAATATTTTTTTTAGCATTTCATGAATAAATAATTTTAGTGCAGAATAGTATTAAATTGGATAAAAATAGGTGAGCCGTGAGCATATTAAAATTTAATTTATTAATGATAGTGAACACTTAAAACAAAGTGGTAGTTTTTAGTTTGAATTGTTGTTTGTTTTGTTAAAAAAGGTCCAATTTATTGAGAAAATTCAACAGCAGTTTTTTTATTTTTTTGAAAATACGGTAGCATTTTGATATTTTTAGAAGGAATGTACCTTGACTTTGGATGCGTTTTCTTTTGTGCGAGATGTAATTCTGAACGAAAAGTTTTGAGGAGCTGTGTGTGGTTGTCATGTTGCCCTCGGAAAGGGCTATTGGCGAACAGAAACTTCGACAATAAGCAGGTTGGATTCCATTGCGCTCAGGAGGTACTGGATGGGGTTTTGATTTGAGATTGTTCGGGTCGATTGTGTGGTTGCAAAATTTTTGTTGGTAGTGGTGATTGTGTGATATACGTGTATGTGTGAATGATGGAGATAATGTATAGATATATGATACAGTACAAATCGTAAATAATTTAAACCAATACACTCTGTTTGGATAATTATAACGGGTAGGTAGGGTAGGGTGGATTTAAAATTCAATAAATACAATAAAAACAGATGAAAAAAATTATTTAATGATTTATTGGACACTTACAAAAGTAAACCGCAAGATATTGCGTTTCCTCGACCATCGTCTCGAGCATTTGTCTTGTGATAAGTTCTATCCGATCTTCCGTTTTTTGCGTAATCAACCACTGTAGGACTTCTTCTTCTTCGTTTAGTTCACCTGTGTAGGTAATTGAAAAAAGAGTTGAGTCAATAAATTAAAATCAAACTCAGTCAGTTTTACAATATTTGATTTAAGGTACCTAAATCTATAAGTTACTAGTAATCCCTTATCAGTTTAATTGCACAAATACGCTACTATTGGGAAAATTAAAAAAAATTTAAAATAAATATAAAAATAAAGCATTAATTATTTTATATTATTTATGACATTTTTTTATTTATTCCGGTGAGGTTAAATATCTTCGAGTTATCCTTTATAAACGGGTTAGCTGGAATTCTCATATCAAGTCAGCCATCGAACATATGCCACTACTAGGCCAGTGGGCCAGTAGTCTTTATGATAGAACTTGGATCTGAATCCTAAAAACATAAACTGGATGTGTACAATGATGGTGAGACGCATTATGACGTACGCGGCCTTCGTTTAGTGGCCGAAAGTTCTTGAATGGACAACAGAAACTAAGCTTCAGAAGCTTTAAAGAATTGCCTGTCTCGGTATCACGAGTGCCATGCATACGACAACATAAGAACCTGTTGTAGGGCTTTCAACCCTACAAATCTTCATTAGGAAGACAGTCGCTAGATGCGCTATTAGGCTGCAGCTAGAACACAAGTACAAACCAGGTTACCACTATGGAACCTGAAAATTCTTGACTCAATTTCAGAAAGAGGTACTCTCCGACTACTGTTTCGGCAGGTTATTTGAGGTAGAAATATTGGACCGTGCATACTATTAGTGTTACGGCACTGGACGCTAGAGGTCTGGTCTGATTCATAGATGGATCAAAAAAGGAATCAGGAGTTTGATCTGGTTTCTTTGGACGACTCACCAAAGTCGCGATACCAATGGGAATGAGTATCACGGTTTTTCAGGCTGAACTCCATGCCATTGAGGCTGCCAATGGGCTGCCCCAGACTTCGTTTGGACCATAAGGACAATGTCTCAGGGCTGAGACAATAAGGAAATCCTTAATCTAGACAAAGATAGCATTAGAAAGCTGGTAAGTTTTCTCATGGGCAACTGTGTCTTGCATTATCATCTTAACAGAACTAATATAAATTTACACACGCGGAAAGTTGGTTCTGCTTGGAAGATGACGAATAATGCGAGCACATTTTCCCCAGCCCGTTGCCCAATTGCCCAGCATTACCTTGGTTATGGAGGCGTATTTTCCATAAGGAAATATGTTCGTCAGCAGAGTTGATAAACTCTGGCACTTAGGATATACTATCTTTCATCAGGGAGGTGGTATGTTTCTTAGATTAGTCACACCCTACGATACAGTAGATCTTTTTAGGTCGCAGTGTCAGCCTATTCACAAAATATTAAAACAGCCCATAAAAATTAAAAATTTTCTTGTAAATTCTTGTAAATCTCTTGTAAATCGGATATACACTGTAGGCAGTTGGAATAAAATTGGGTAAATTTTTCAAAGAATTATATGGGAGTCCTTTTGTCCTGGGGCCATAAAATTTTTACAAAAAGTGTTGTCCATCGGAAATACACATGCGTATAAAATTTGAATGTCATTTGGTAGTGATCAGGCCTCGGGGTCGGGGCCCGATTATCGTCATCATATTTGGCTTTACAACCGGGGTCCGGTCCTGGTCTCCCGCAGAAAGTCTCTCCACCGGTCCCGATTTAGAGCCTATGTCATCCAGTTTGGCATCCCTAAACTCTGGGCGTCCTGGTTTACGCCATCCTTCTAGCGTAGGATTGGCCGGCCTCGCTGTCGTGTTCCATAAATCCTAACGCAAAGGACTTTCCGAGCAGGATCGGGGCCCGATCACTTTTTACAAAAAGTGTTGTTCAATTTTGTAAAATATTTGTATGGGAGCCCCCCGACCCCGAAGCCCAAGGGGCCCCAAGTTTTAATAGATAGTGTTGTCATCGGATACATGTGTGCAAAGTTTCAATATCGGACTATAGGAAGTGGGTTAAAAATTGATCACATTGATATAGAGAATTTAAAAACGATGATCTTATCCAAATAATGCTGCGAATAAGGAAACCTTCGTACAAGGACACAAACCGACTAAAAGTCACGTGCTCGAGTGTACATTGTTCGTTGTATCCACGAACACTGGCCGCGGTAACTTCTGTCTCCACAGCTACTTTAGACCTTTATTATGAATAGCTACTACTTTGCGGTACAAATGTAACGGGTGTTTTTTTAGGAGGTTTGTTTTTCCGATAGATGTCGTTTTATTTTATGACAGTTGTTTTGACAGCTCAAAGTGGCATTTCTACTCAGTATTGTTTGGCAAATCATTATGAAAAAAAAAAAAAAAAAAAAAAAAAAAAAAAAAAATGACATTTGTGAAAAATAGTCGTGGTAGCCATATGCCAGAAATTGTGTTTAAATGTTAAATGCCTAAAAATTATCTACCAAATAAAAAAAAATTTTGGTCATTTCATAATTTTATATGTGTTTTATTCAAAAAAAAAATCGGCAACCTCTTAAAAAAACACCCGTTAGATATAACGAAATATAATAAGATATTTGGTAGATAATTTTTTGGCATTTAACATTTAAACACAATTTCTGGCATATGGCTACCACGACTATTTTTCACAAATGTAATTTTTTTTTTTTTTTTTTTTTTTTTTTTTTTTTCATAATGATTTGCCAAACAATACTGAGTAGAAATGCCACTTTGAGCTGTCAAAACAACTGTCATAAAATAAAACGACATCTATCGGAAAAACAAACCTCCCAAAAAAACACCCTTTACAAACACAAAATTCTTTTTATTAAATATTAGAAATATTAAGACTAGAAAACATTCGTTTTTTAAGCTCACTCTTTGGATTAAAAACTTAGCCAACCCAAGCTTACCTTCGAAAACATTGGGTATTCCTCCTTCAAAATACACCAGCGCTGGATAATCATGAACACCGTATCCGTCGGCTACAGAAAAATCCCGTGTTTTCACAAAAGTAATGCCATGTTTATCACAATCATCATCGATATTTTCCAATTCTTCCAATACTTTGGTGCATTGCTCACATCCATCGGTATCTAAAAAAGTTGTTTATGGTGCAGATTGTGTTGGTGTCAATAAAGAAAAAATACTTGCGGTTATTACTAAGTACTACCAAGATATTTTATAAAATAATTTTATAAATGAAACACAAAAGAAAGCAAACTAAATGGATTCAAGGATACTTATTCACATACATAAACAAACGAACTATATACTCGTAGGTGTAGGTGGGTCGGATACTACTGGACATTAAAAGAAATCAAAACAGATATTTGCTAAGCTAGATACAGAAGGTAATCGTATATACAGCGCACATGTTCGGAGTTCGGATAACATTGGAAACAAGTGCATACAAATATTTGATTCGGGTCCAAGGTTTTGGTGGATAGGGCTGTGATGCATGTGTGGTTGTGGTGGTGGTAGTGGTGGTGTTGGTGAACATTTGACTCATTAAAAAACGGTTTGAACAAAACAACTTGAAACAATTTTTTTTCGCATATACCATCATCATGTTGCGCCGCTTTGGATCCACTGCTATCGGCAGTTGCTCCTTCGCCAGCACCAGCGCCATCCAAGGACTCGCTTTCGGCACCAAATGCAGTTGCTGCATTAGCGCCACCGCCATCTTGTTCCCGTTCTTTTTTCAAGCGAGCCTTACGCATAGCCTTTGAACTGCAAATGTCGCATTGTGTTTTGTTCCCTAATTACATACATATTTTTATATATATATATTATATGTATATTTGGTTTTGTTTGACGTTCCATGCTTTTTTTTTTAATTTTTGATTTATTAGAATTTTTTAGTGTAATACCGTAATGGCTTCATGTTTGTTAGTCACATATTGCTTAAAAATTCGTCTGGCAAAGTCCTTATTGCTTAGAGATTGTTTTATTTAGTAGCGTCTTAGTTATATTACTTTTATATATATTTACTGATTGATGTGCTACTGTTATTTTGTTCAAATATCTATTTTAAAAAATTAAGTCCAATTTTCGGTAAATTGGGTTGAGTTACCTTTCAAACTTCGATATAACATACAAGCTGCTAGTATAGAAGCATCACAAGATTCAAGACTAAGGTGCTAACTCCATGCAAGAGCATGGTGGGTCTTGGACGCGTTCGGGAGGAGTCTTTTGAAAGATTAGTTGTATGGACGGATGACAATTTTGAATATTTGCCAAACATTTTGTTAAAAATTAAGATCGTCTGCTCCGGCAGGTTTGCACGACCTGCAGAGGAGCCTGTCAGGGAAGTCCCTTGTGGTAGAAATTCTGGCGTTGGACAGTGCATGCCATCGGTCCTAGGTACGTGGAACTTATCTAAAAAAGTCTTTTATTGGCGAAGCAAACCAAACCAATGTTGCAAAGTTGTATCATGGGGCGGAATGGATCAATCGTATCTAAAAGATCTTTTTCAAAGCAAGGCATAGAATCTTAAGTATAAATAGTAGAAAATACTAAATATTACTTATTGAATAATAATAAAAATATTCGGCGCGACAGACCATTGCGGTCCAAGCCTTAGCTTCTCGCGACCATTTGTGTTGCACATGTATATTTTTGGACACAAATGGAAGGGACCTACAATTTAAGGCCGGATCCGAACGGCGAATTGGGAAGCTTTCCGTGACAAGTTTTTACTCTCAGAATGTTTGTCACCCATTCGCGAGAGGTGGGACACCGTGAAAAATACTTTTGGTGTTACTGGGATTCAAACCACGAACCTCCTGCTCAGTAGCCATGTGCATTTCCACTGAGCCACGGCGCTCACTACCTTTTGACTACAAAACGTTTTTCTATTTACAAGAAAGTGTTATCTCCGGATATATACACGTTTGCAAAGTTTGAATAAAATCGGGCTTTAGGCAGTGAATTAAAAATTGATCACAAGATTTGACGGCAGCCACAAATTGGCACATACAAACAAACACATCCGGACGTGAAGTTAATATAGAGAATTTAAAAATAAATAAAAATTATTTTCCGATTTATGTCTATACAGAACGCAATTCTGCCATCATATCAACTGTTCTCAATATTTTCACAAGAACATACATAAAATATCATAACCCTGAAGTTGGCTTAAATATAATTTAAAAAACTTTATTTGAACAAAATGTTTACAGCAACAAATCAGTCATTGTGAACCAATGTCAAAAACCTGCCCATAGCTTACAAAAGTATACAGCAATCGATCCAGATTCTTCAATCAATTGAACCAGCCTGTCACCTTCTAGGTCTTCAATCACATCGCCGCCTGGATCTTTTTGCGTTAATAACCAAGCGAGAATTTGTTCCTCCTCATACAGATCGCCTTGTAATCATTTGATTTTATTCTTAGCACTATAGGCTTCTATTATATCGCTCACTTACCCGCATAGATGACTGGTTCTTTTGAACTCGGTTTATAGAAAACAATGGCTGGCAAGGCAAATACACCAGCCTCTTTGGCCATTTGCTTGTCATCTATTTTTACAAAGTCAATTCCAGCTTTATCCGCGTCATCGTCAATATGTTCGACCTCGGCCAATACTCGCGGGCATTGCTTACACTCGTCGCTGTCTGCAGAGGAATTTTAAATAGATTTTTGCCCTTACTAAATAAGTTAACTTAAGTTAAAACAAAAAATTATATAATTTTCTCACAAAATATCACAGCTAAATAGTCGGAAGTTTTGCGAATCTTTTCAAACATTTTTCGATTGACTTGTTCAATGTGATCGTTCATTTCCATGTTTGCCGGACTGGTAAGCCAGTCAAGTACTTCTTCTTCGTCGTCGATATCGCCATCGTAATTTATGTATTTTCCTGAAAATAAAACAGCATTACAGTTGTAGTCGGTATGAATTTCAGAGTCTGTTGAATTTAATTAAAATTGACATTCTGTTGATATTAGCAAGGCGAAATATATTTCCCATATACTCTTAGACAAATATACTCGTCCTAAAAAATCTAACTAAAGGGTCCGCCAAATAACTTTTTTTTTTTTGAAAATGCTATAAAAAAAAACTACTGAATATTTTCTCAAATTTATTTTTTTATTTGATAGTACAATCCTTCCGGTTAACAATGGAAATAATTTCATTCAAATGGCTGCCTCGGCTGGCCATGCAGTTGTCTACACGATCGGTCCAATTTTTAAGCACATTATCGATTGTGTGCAGCTGTATTTCACCAATGGCTTCACGAATATTGTCCTTTAAAGCGTCAATTGTCTCTGGCTTGTCGGCGTAACACTTATCTTTTAGGGCACCCCACAAATAATAGTCCAACGGTGTCAAATCGCAGCTCCGAGGTGGCCAAACGACATCAGCTCTGCGGCTGATAATGCGATCTTCAAAAACAGGGCGCAAAACATCAAGTGTAGCTTCGGCTGTGTGGCACGTAGCGCCGTCCTGTTGAAACCAAATGTTGCCAATATCCTCCTCCTCAATTTTTGTGAACAAAAATTCGTTCAACATGGCCCGATAACGATCGCCATTGACTGTAACGGCCACTCCTTGCTCATTTTCGAAGAAAAATGGCCCAATTATGCCTCTGGACCAAAATCCGCACCAAACAGTGACTCGTTTTGGGTGTACCGGCTTTTCAATGTATGCGTGCGGGTTTTCTGTGCCCCAATGCGACAATTTTGCTTGTTTACATACCCGCCAAGATCAAAATGAGCTTCATCCCAAAAGAAGATTTTTTTGGCAAAATCGGCATCTTCTGTAAGTCGATCGCAGGCCCACTCAGCGAAGCGAAAACGCATTGGATGGTCAGTTGGCTTCAACTCCTGAACCAATTGGACTTTGTATGGCGTCATACCAAGGTCTTTATGCAAAATTCGTCTCAATGATGTCTCCGAAATGTTCAATTTTTGAGAACGACGGTGAATTGATGTTGATGGCGCTTCACGCACACTTTCTGCCACAGCATCAATATTCTCGGGTGTACGCACTTTTTTTGGCTTTTCACGCTTTGGTTTATCGATGAGGATGCCAGTTTCTTTCACTTTTTTCACAAGATAACGAACATACGGAGCTGACGGTGCTTCTCTTCTTCCAAAATGCGTACGCAATTTTCGCACACATTCTGCAACATTACCATGATTTTCAAAGTAATGTCGCAATATTTCCCAGCATTGTTCAAGCGTATACACAACCATATTCGTTCAGCGGAAAGAACTAATTATCTGTCAAATCAGACATGAGCTAAGTGTTACCATTCACGAAATAAGCACTAGTTGAAAAAAAAAACTTTAGATGGCGGACCCTTTACTAAAAAATACTTTCAAGAAATAAGCATTCATGTGTTAGATTGTTCTTCCTACAGCCCAAATATCTATCCAATTGGAGATATCGTTCAATAATGTAACAGAAGGTTGTAAGAAAACGTCCACAATTAATTTTAGGCTTAAAAGTTTAGTACATCTGAGATCCGAACCTGGAACTCCATTTCTGTGCTAACATGGAAAACTCTATAGGAGTCTGCTATATGCTTGTATGCCTGAGAAGGGAGGCCTGCCGAGTTTTCTTGTATATAGAGACTCGTTGCCAAGGGAGGACTCCCTGAATGACTTGCGTCACGGCAATAAGGTGGGCTGTCCTTTATTAAAATTAAAAATAAAATAAAAATCGAAGGAATGCGATTTCCTCACGTTTGCAGCCGGTTTTAATTTATTTTCACAGAATTCTCTCTGATCGCTTATGCAGATGACATTGCTATTGCCGTCTCAGGAAAGTACCCTAACACCTTTAAGTAACCCCTGCAAAATGCTCTCAACAAGCTAACAAATTGGGCAGATCGCTGCGGTTTAGGAGTAAACCCACACAAAACTGAACTTGTCCTCTTTACTGGGAAACACAAAATCCCACATGTTGACCATAGTTCTATTATTGGTATAAGCTTCACATGCTCTGATAAAGTCAAGTATTTGGGTCTTATTTTTGATAGGAAACTAAGCTAAAAAACCTTACATACAAGAAAGAGCTCAAAAGCCACAGTGGCACTCTACTAATGCAACAAAAGCTATTGGTAGCAGATGGGGTCTTCACCTCATATAACTCATTGGCTTTATACAGCGGTAGTAAGACCTGTTCTTATTTACGGTGTGACTGTTTGGTGGACTGCCTAAAATAAGAAAGTAAATCTAGATAAATTAAGCAAAGTCCAAAGATCAGCTAGTCTATGTATGAGCGGATCACTTCGTAGAACCCCCTCCGCTACGCTGGACATTCTGTTTGACCCTTCACCTCTCGATATTTTCAGCAGGCATGTAGCTGCTAGCTCGGATATTCGCCTCAAGACTATCTCCCAGTGGACTACTACTCTATCATAAATTTAATCAGGATCACAGACAACATAGACTACACCACTCGACAGCTCCATTTTAATAAAAACTTCCAGGTCACCTTCCCCTCCGAGGAATGCGCGTACCTGGAAAATGAACACCTTCAATTTTACACAGACGGGTCTAAAACTTATGACGGAGTTGGTGAAGGTGAACTAATAGTGCAAGTATAGGAGGAAGAAGCTATGCCAGAAGACTGGCGAATAGAGATCCTGTGCCCCATTCATAACAAAGGTGATATTACAACATGCAGCAATTGTCGTGGTATAACGTTGTTGAGTACCGCGTATAAGATTTTATCATGTATCCTTCAAGACTTGATAGTTTCGAAGCCATCTTCTATATAAACAAGGTTTTCATATTATGCCTCGAAATTCCTGCCAGCTTTCGATAAGTTAAATATTAACACGAGCATGCCCCATACGCTTAAGTCATCACTGGTTCATACCAGTGTGGATTTATACCAGGCAAATCAACAACTGATCAGATTTACACCCTTAGGCATAGGCAGGGGATGGGACATGTCTAGAGTTTCAAAACTCACTATTTTTCATAGCCGGCTGACAGCAGAGCCAGAGTAGACCTAAAGCCATGAGAGAGAATTTAGCATTCCAAATAAACTGCCATGAATATGTAGGATGACCACAACTAATATTATAAGCCAAGTAGAAACATCCGGATCACTATCAATATTCAAGACCATTCAACATTGCGAGTAGACGATCCAACATTGGTTCCTCACTTAAAATAGTGGAACGTGAATTAAAAGTAGTGAAATCCTTTAAATATCTCGGGTCAACTATAGCATCCGATAACAGTATGAAACTAGAAATACGCTCATGGTTGCTTAAAGCCAACAAAGCTTAAAGCCACCAAAACCCCATCGTCGAACACTCCACCAACCCATCAGCCACCACTCATAGAACCCCTCCCCCTAGGAGGGTCTTACCAACATTATTCTTCTCACAACATATATATACATTTTTATCAAAATTGGTGCAGTAGTAGTTGAGTTTATCGGGTACATACAAACACGTCTCTTTTATGTATATAGATATTCAAAAAATTCAGTGCAAAAATTGCGGCAAGGAAAATATACAGTAAAAGACATTGAAGATTAATTGCGAGCCCGAAGGGCGAACCTTATATTTAGAGAACATGAAAGTCTTTCAGCGAACGTGTGTACATTTGTACGGGTGTACGTTTCTCGTGTCGTATATCTGGGCTTCTACCAGTCAAAATTTGAAAATTAATCTGTGATCTGGCCAATAAGGTCTGGAATTTTGTGGAACAAGCCATCGTATGAAATTCGGTTTGTAGTACCAAGATGCGACTACAACCCTTGTTCCTGTGGAAATTCTGGGATCTGGCCAATAGGTCCTGGAATTTTGTAAGACTTGTTCCTGTGGAAATTCTGGGATCTGGCCAATAGGGTCTGGAATTTTTTGGACCAAGCAATTTCCCAAGCGATTCGTATGAAATTCGGTATGTAGGACTAAGATGCGACTGTAACCCTTGTTCCTGTAGAAATTGTGCGATCTGGCCAATAGGGTCTGGTATTTTGTGGACAAAGTAATTTCTCCAATGAAATTCGGTATGTTGGACTAAGATATGACTTGTTTCTATAGAAATTATGGAATAGGGTCAATAGGGTCTGGAGATATCATGCAATCTATGTTCAGTATCTAATTCCTATACTTAAAAAATGCTTACATGGTACAAAAAACTACAAAGCAAACAAGAACCTCTGGTTTAACATATTTTAATAGTTAAGCGCTTGTCACTGTCAATAATTTGACACTTTTTTTGGGTCTATACTGTACGGCTGTCTATACAAATTCACCAAAAAATTTCACTTTTTAAACTCTTCTAGTTTTTATTTTGATATTGGACCAAAGTTTTTATAAAGTTTGGTTTAAGAATTTTCAGGAGTTCCGAGAAAAATAAATCTTCCTACATAAATGATTGTTTACTTTTAATAGCAAAAAATTCTTAGTTTTTATTTTAGTTAAATATTTAACTGATGAACGAACTTGGCTTAGTAATAAAGTTATTTAAAAAAAGTTTTTATTTTTTTGAATGCAAAATGTACGAGTTTGTTTAATTAATAAGCGATTAAAAAATTAAAACCCCTGTGGCCCTGTCCCCTTTTAAATACATCAACACTGCCTTCGCGCCATTAATTAAATACATATCAATATAATAAAACATTACCTTTTCGGAAATACGTAATTCCGGGCGGATTTCTGTATCCATATTTCTTAGCCATAAGTTTGTCATTCATCTTTACAATATAGATTCCATATTCAGCTGCTTCGTCGTCAATCAGCTCCATGTGACGCAAGATGCGAGGTGCATCGGCATCTTCCTCTTTATCTGAAAGGAAATTCACAAACTAATAATAAGAATAGTGGAAGTTTTTTAATTTATTAGAATTAGAAAAATTAGTTATGAAAAATAACAAAACCTATAACGTAATTATACTAGCGTAAATTAATTAAGCAGTTACAGTTTTAGTGGGCACGACTATTACCGACGTTGGTATTTCTTGATCTCTAAACTTAATTTAAAGCCTGACTTAACATTAGAATTTGTTGATCTAAATTTTTCTAAGTATAATAAAAATTAATATGTCTTTCATTCATTTATAAATATAAATTATGCTTTACCTGTGACAATTTTTGCCATTTTTATATGTATACTTACAAAAGATAACTGCCAAAAAATCTTTCGAACCGATATACTCAAAGAGAGTTCCTCTGTCAATCAGCTCAATTGTCTCATCAGCTTTTTGATCTAAAATCCATTGAAAGACTTCCTGATTGTCGCCAAGATTACCTAGATGTTGTGTAAAATATTTGGAAAAAAAATAATACAACATTAATATTTATTTAACATTAAGTAACACCGAAATACAAATAGTGTCGCTCATACCTGTGTACTGTAGTTTATTAATCAATCAATTTATAAGTTCCATTTGCTTTTCTAACGTTCAATAGAGTTGAAAATTTTTACTTTACACATTTATTGCTATCAAATTTTAAAAACTTTCTAGCACTATATGTTTAAGCTACCAACCTATCCCATGAAAAATTATCTATATATAAATAGGCAAAGACAAAACAGTGCAGTACCGTTTTCTTCTCTGTTTGTTAACCGATTTTTTTTTGTTTTTGTTTGGTAGCTATTGGCGAGGTTTAGTGTTATCAATAAAAAAAATTGGATACAGAACTGTTTTTATTATCGTTCATGTTAGCGTTTGGAGCAGTTGCTAGAAGTTCCAAATTCAACTTTTTGAAATGGTGCCTCGAATCAATCCGCTACAGTCGTTGTTGACGACGGCGACGCTGTCGTGGTTCTCCATTTTTCTATTAATCATAACTACTTTTATGTAGCTTGATTTTTAATTGAAATTTAAATTTTGATTCATATCAATAAATCAGGGTTCTTAAATTATGATTTACTATTATTTTATTGAATTTATTTTTTTATTTGATTATAATGGTACTGAACTCTATTTTATGTATATTAAGGAATGTATCAGAGTAGAAAAAAAATGTTCGCAATATGCAATTTCATATACGTTTTCAAAAAATTTTCAATAATTATTATGGTCGAATTTTAACCACCGGGCGAACACTAGTTTATATTAATGTATTTTTATTTGATTATAATGGTACTGAACTCTATTTTATGTATATTAAGGAATGTATCAGAGTAGAAAAAAAATGTTCGCAATATGCAATTTCATATACGTTTTCAAAAAATTTTCAATAATTATTATGGTCGAATTTTAACCACCGGGCGAACACTAGTTTATATTAATGTACTAGCTGTTCCCAGGTGCTTAGTTAGCTGCACACCTCTTACCACCGCGCAGTAAAGGGTGCAATATAGCATATAACCTTCCCCAACCTCTAAATAATTTATATTGATAATTTCATAAAAATTGGTTGGTAAATGTGATATAGAATATAACCTTCCCCTATCCCCCAATGATTTTTATTGAATATTTTATAAAAATCGACTGGTAAAGGTGAGTTTCTAAAAATAATACACAAACACAATTTAATTTTTATGAATAAAGAATCGAAATATTTTTGAAATATCAGAAATATTTCTGTTAATACGGGTATAAATATGACTTAAGATGTTTTCATAGTCGCTTGAACTATCGTTCTCTTTAGCTCTTTAATTTTTTGCATGAAAAGGAAATTAAATAAGTAAATGTATAGCGAAGAGGAAGACACCTTGCACTTTGTCTCTTCTACAGCAAACTGCTTCACTATCCTTGGAATCAACTACAATCAACTCGAAGTTTGTTAAATGTAAGAGAAGATATAAGTCCAAGTCAAGATTTGTCACCTTTGTCTGTATTCCTCTTTATAAGAAATTTATATTCCTTTTAATTGTTGTTTCGCCTGACCAACACAAAGTCCAAGACAAAAGTTGTATACACACTGAACAATTTTTTCGTTCTTTACAATGCAACAAAATAAAATATAATAGAAATAGGTAAGATCCTTATTTTAGTTTCTTTTTGTTTTTTTAAAGACTAAATAAAACAACCCATAAAAATTGTAAATTGTCTAATCGGAGGCACACATTGTGCATGGTTTAAATAAAATCACCTTAATTTAAAAAAAAATTATATGGGAGCCCCTCGGCCCTTCTGGCTGATAATTACAGGCAGAAAAAAAAATTAGTTTCTTTTGATTTTGAAAAAGTTTCTTTTAATCTTGAAAAAGTTTATACGGATTATAAAAGTTTTGTTTGGTTTGGTAAAAGTTTTATTTTTTTTGGAAAAGGTTTCGTTTCAACCTCTCGCAAATGTCTGAAAAACGAAAAACGTGAAAATAACTGTCAAGTAAAGCTTCTCAATTCGCCGTTCGGACTCGGCATTAAATTGTGTGCAGAAATATAACACGAACAATACGAATGGTATCGCGCCAAATAGTATTATCAAATAAAAAATGAAGGTGTGGGCACAACACGACTTTCTTTTACGGACGGGACCGAAATATTCAGTAAATCTATATTAAATTTTTATTTTTAATTTTTTTTTGTTTTTTGTGCTATTCTTTTTGAATTATTTGCAAAAACTCGAAAAACTATCTAAGTAAACTGTATCTGTATAAATTATCTGGCCCGTCACAATTTATGTAAAAAGTTTAACTTTGAATTTTCATCCCGATAAGTTCAGCCGTCTGTGTTGTACAGTGGACACAGACAGACATGACAGACAGAGTTTTTTTTATTTTCGCTTTTTCTGACCTAGGAGATACGGTAATGGGTAAAATCTGCAAGAAAATCCCGAGTTCGAAAATTTTCATCATTACTATACTTCCTTTTACTAAATAATAATAATATTCTGCGCGACAGACAGACCACTGCGGTCCAAGGCCTAACTTCTCGCGACCATTTGTGCTGCGCATGTTAATTTTTTGGACACAAATGCCCTTCCAATTTAAGGCCGGATCCGAACGGCGAATTGAGAAAGCTTTCCGTGACAAGGTATTTTTTACTCTAGCGGAACGTTTGTCACCCATTCGCGAGAGGTGGGAGACCGTGAAAAATACTTTTGGTGTTGCTGGGATTCGATCCTGAACCTCCTGCTCAGAAGCCATGTGCACTTCCACTGAACCACGGCGCCCACTTTACTGAATAAAAAGAAAGTAAAATTAAGTGAGAAGTTTTTCACTTGTCGAAATTGAAACTCTACAAAAACAGGAGTGTTTTGAAATTTGGCACTTCGTTAAAATGAAAAACTCTTCAAAAGTTATGTTTATTTTTTTGAATTTTCTGTATTAATTTCGCGTGCACGTGTGTTTGTTGCTGGTTGTATGAGTGGGAGACTGACCGGCGGGCCAAATTTTGTGATCAAATTTTAACCCACTTCTTTAAGTTCGATTTTATTCAAACTTTGCACACATGTGTATCTCCGATGACAACACTTTCTATTAAATTCGGGGACCCTCGGGGGGCTCCCATACAAATATATTACAAATGATGTTTTGCAAGTAATTTACGAACCTTCGGCTATTTTTTTTTACTTTTTAATACTTACTATGGGTAACTCAAATAAGGAGACAACTCAACAAAGCTTCTCGTTCGGTTTTGACATAAGCTTAAGTTCGCTTAAGTCCGCTATAGTTGGCTGACAACTTTATTGCATTGCAAGATTGTTTTTTTTTTTAAATTAGTACATCAAGTACATAGTAGATCAAGGGTCTTACACACCTAATAAAGCCTAATCACAGCTTCGGTGTTGAAATAGAAGAAATAGAAGAGGAGAAGAGTTGTGGAGGTTTAATGGCTACTACGAGTATTTTCTAGGTACATAAAAATAAGGTACTTGATACATTAACTTAATCATACATGTGCATATAGCGTTTTGCAGTTCAGCAATTCCGCTATCAGCATGGGTAGAGCATTGCCACGCGGATATTCGCCATATTAATATAAATTATCAGTGTATTAGGTATGAAAAACTCTATTGTTTTTTTTGGATGCACCGAGAATCGAAATGAATCGACTCTAAGGCAACTGCACTTAATACTCAAAGACATCCTCTAGTTTACCTTGTTGGGAAAAATGGAAACAAAAATGTGGGAAAGCAGGACAAATATTATGAACACACACCTTGTTATGTATTAATAAAGCAAATTTTATATTCAATTAAAATAATAAAAAAAGTAAATACATACGAAAAATAAAATGATTAATAAAAATCTTCAATAAATTTATGTACTATTTTTGGACAACGAAACGAGTTTTAATTCTGTTAGTGTGAAAAATACCATTTCGAAAGAACAACTACAAATGATAAGAAACCCAATTACTTTGCAGATAATTAAAATTTTAACACTTCAATTTAATTGTTAATTACTCAATCGTACAGTGGTTATTCCACAAAGATTTGTCTCACTGTATAATCACTAAATAAAATATTAACAAATAAAATCAAATAACAAAATGTTTATGTAAACTTGATGAGTGCGTGTATATTTTCAACGAAAAATCATTTTGAAATTGTATATTATGTATTAATTATTACAAATATTTTATATGAATCTAGTAACAATTTTTATTAATAATAATTATCGATAGTAATTATATCGACTAAATCGATGAAGTAAACAGGATATATAACCGATAAGAGGAGTTATTCATTATGCTCATTATCGTTAACAAAAATATTTAGATAAATCTATATTTTTCTAATTTGTTTTTAAGATTAAATAAATAGTAAGTATGTTTGTAGTAGTAAGTTATAGTACTTTAGTAGTTACAGTTTCAGTTTTTTTTATCAGCGAGATTTAACGAGATTTACAGTTTTCTTTAAATGGCTTGCTGTTTCCTGTTTTTTGTTTTTAAATTTACATTGTTATTATATAATATATTTAAAAAAATATTAACATTCAATAAACAAGTAGTATCAAAAAGATATGAGTGTTTAAAATTTTTAAAAATTTGTATACAATGAGAGAGATAGAGAGAACGAGTGAGAGAATGTACAAGAAAATGTACCTTTAGTATTCAAAGATATTTTCCATTAGAATATATATTTTTTTTAAATTAGAATACACAGAGGATAGTATAGTAGTAGTGAAAGACACAAATGCACTTTGCTTCTTAGAAATGGATGTTGAAACGCGTTTTTTGTTCTGAATATAATTTTTTTGGTTAATTGAAGTTAGAAATTAATTATTATGATTGAGTTGTGATGAGTGGGGTTGAGTTGAGAGTTTAGTAGAGTTGATTGGTGTTGAGTCGTGTTGATTTGGGTCGCGTTCCGTTGTTGTTTGTCAATACATGTGTGTTTTTTTATGTGTGTATATGTACTAGTTTTTTCTGTTGTATGGCTAGCTACACCTCAGTACCAGTTGAACTGTATTTAAAAGTTTCAGTTTTTTTTTTGGATCGTTTGTTTGTTTAGACTCCGAGGACGGATAAATAATATAGTTGACTATTGTGAGATAATTGTTATTGTTGCTAATCTTGTGGTGGTAAGGAAGTGAAATGTTTCATTGTTTGTTGCTGCCTGTCCTTAAAAGGATTTGAAATCATTTGCTCTTTGTTTGGAGCAATTTTAATTGCCTATCTGTTAGTAATTCCTGTTTCTTAAGGACTTCTTCAGAAAGCAGATAATATATGGCTTTTTGTGCTTTAAATTGATCTATCAATGAATCAAAAATTAATGTTGCTTTGATAAAATTTTTTGATGAAACATTTAGCAACGTTTTCCGTTGTGTTCGATGTTTTTTTTTTCGAATTACTTTACATTTTTGCGGATAGCAATCTATATTATTTATCTTTGATTTTTAGTCAATTAAATTGCTTCCTTATTCCCACAGGGAGATATCCTGAAAAAGGAGGTCATATACATGTTTAAATCGTTTTTTCAAATAATTAATTCCTGAAAGACAGAACAGAGAGAGAGAAAGAGAGCAAAAGAAAAAGAACAAACACAATTCGAACATTAGTAGTCAGCGACTAGGATCTGTCTACCAGAAAATATATTTTCCAATCCCTAACATACCGGTTTTCACATTCACTTTGTCATCCTTACTATCTTTAGCAATAGCCTTTTTCGAGAAGGATTTTGTATTTGTTGGTTTCTCATCTATGTTGTATGATGTCTTGGATTTTGGGACATTTTTGTTAATTGGTGGGGTGGTGGTGGTGGAAGTGAATTTCCTGGGTGAAGCATATGACACTTTAACAAGCGGTGTTGATGATGCTGTAGGAGTGGATTTCGATTTGTAGCTGCTACTGGTACTACTGGACCACTTGCCACTGGCTGACGAGGATTTGCTGGATGTTGGCGTGGAGGGAGACGGGGTCGAGGATGACGAAGCTTCGTCGAATTTAAAATTTCCAGTTTTATCGGCAGATTTCTTGTGGCCGATACGTTGGGCAGTCATTTTAGGAACTTTCGTTGATTTCTCCAATTTCGTTGGACAGCATTGGAATGGTTTGTAATCACTCGGAACGTAATTATTACCCTGCCTTGCTGATCGGCCGCTGTGACCCATTCCAACATAGAAACATTCGTCATCTGTGTGTAACAAACAAAAACATTTTGTCAGATAGATTTTTGCTTTGGCTTTATTTTTCTTTTAATAATTATTTCTGGCTTTTTTTGTAAATTTATATGTTATCAACAAATAGGAAAATGATTTAAACACAATAACAAAAAAATATAGATGGAGATAATTTAACAAATAATAAACGTATGAATATTAAAGAATATCTAATTTTCTTTCTAATATTTTCTATGATAAAGAAGAAGGTGAAAAAAACACATGAATAATCTATCAATAAAAAATTATTAAAACCTTTGCAACATAATTGTTTCTATATTGAATCTGTTTACAAGTTGAAAACATATAAATTATTAAAATTACTTCAATTATTAAATAATTGGAGAAAACACCACAGACAGTTAGTAAATATTTCGGCGCTTTAACTTTTCTATTTAATCGTTGATTGAAAAGAAGCGTGCGTGCGGTTTTTGTTTTGCATACACTGAACGAAAAAAAAAGCTAATAACTGACAAAATGTTTTTGATGCTTTTGCTTTACGGTTTTATTTTTGTTTTAACACTATTATCACTTAGTTTGGCATTAGATTAAATATTTTATTATAAATTCGTTTAAATATTTTTAAAAAATAACGATATTTCTTTAATATATTATTTTAGAAAATTAAAAGATAATTAAAATTAAACAGAAAAAAAACAATTATAATTAAATATATGTATATACGTATATATAAAAAGTATTAACACTTTAGCTTAAGTTTTGTATGTAAAATTGCAGTTGTTCTTACTTTCGTAAAAAAATGTTGATGGAATTTTTCAGTTTTTATACTAAAACGGTATTACTTCAAAAAACAATGTATATACTTTTTTATGAAAAAAAAAAACATTGTGTCAGCTATGATTTTCTTTTTTCTTTTAATTACTTAGTTATTTAAAAAATTTAAGATATAATGAAGGTTTTAAACAGATTTTTTGTTGTTGTGAATATTTTATAAGTTAGTGCGAATTAAAATGTTATATGGACAAGAGAGCAGAAAAACACTTGTAGTTTTAGAAAAAAATACAATAAGACTCTAGTAAAAAAACAGAACAGGGAAATTATTTTCGTAAAGAAAGTCAAATGTAAATTAAACATGCCTATGTTTGTTTTTTAATAATTAGTGCATACTTTAAGGAATTTGCATCCTTATAATGCCTAGACACAGCGTGAGTTTGGAAATATTTGGATAGAAGAAGGAAAAAAAGTCTTGTGGTGGGTGGAGTTTTAAACTTTCACACTTTAGAATATTTTCGCCATTAATACACATTTATAGCTCTTCATCTTGATAACTTTATACATCCACTCAATCGTACATGTGAATGCAGCAGTATACGGAAACTGTATACAACATGCACTATGTGTACTTGTACTCTAAATGATAAGTGCGGTGAGAAAAATTCGTGCGCTTTTTTAACGCGCCGGGAATCAAACCCGGTGTCCTCCGAGTGGCAGCCAATGGTTCTAACCACTGTTCCACCGACCGATTTTTTTTTTATCATTCTTAGGGTACACTTCTGCTTTTTAGTTCCTTAAACATTTTTCTCTTTCTCTTCATCGATTGAAGCAGTGAACAGAACTTTAAGAAATGAGGAGGTGGCGAGGCCAGGTTTTCAAGTCGTTGGTTACAACTTGGCAATGGCACAGCACCTGGACAAGATAATCCAATTAATATATGTAACAACTCTTAAAGAAATAATCTGCAAAATTAATTCTGATAATAGTGAAAAGTTACTGAAAAATCGATGTGCGAGAAAGTTATAATATCTGCGAAATACCTCTGTTGACCAAATAAACGAAGAAATTATATAAGAGTACCAGATAAGAAAAAGTCATTTAAAATAAAAGTTTCGCTGGTAAATAAATAAGACATAATAATAATAATAATATTCGGCGCGACAGACCATTGCGGTACAAGGCCTAACTTCTCGCGACCATTTGTGCTGCGCATGTTAATTTTTGGACACAAATGGAAGGGACCTACAATTTAAGGCCGGATCAGAACGGCGAATTGAGAAGCTTTCCGTGACAAGGTATTACTCTCGGAACGTTTGTCACCCATTCGCGAGAGGTGGGACACCGTGAAAAATTCTTTAGGTGTTGCTGGGATTTGAACCTTAACCTCCTGCTCAGCAGCCATGTGCACTTCCACTGAGCCACAGCGCCCACAAAAATAAGACATAAAGATTTCTAAATTTCATCAAGCCATCAGGACTTTCATCTGATTGCATAAAAATAAAAGTTGGGATTCTGATTATTTTGATGCTTATCTTGAATCCTCCAAATCTGTGCAATGGGACAAAACAAACAAATTGGCAAATGAATTGGCGATGCCGCCTTTTTAATGTTATCAAATGAGAGTATTCGGAATTATACCTCTTCTTCCGTTCAGGCATTGTTTTTAATAATCAAAAGGCTTGACTCAGATGGGATATAAATATGGAAAATAGTTTGTTTTTTCGTCTTCAAATATGTAAGTTTATTCAACTTACCTTAACTTTTCCCATGCAACAAAGAATACCTTTTTCAGTTGAACCAAGAAAACAGCGTTATTCATCAAATACGAATATATATAATTAATTTTTTGCTGAGCCAAAAATTTTTCTATGGAGTAAGGGGAGACAACTAGAAAGACTGATAGATATCCACATACGAACATTAACAAGATACTTCTTTCTACAGATCAACACATGTATTGCAAATACGCTAGTACGTTCCATTGAATATTCCCTACACTACAAGCAGTACACTATGGTAGCATTCCTAGACATTGAAGGCGCTTTAAATAACGTCACTGACCGCACTTTAACCATTGTGGACTAAGTTACGACACGTGTATAGATGTAATCCTTTATTATGTGTGTTGTGCATTGAAATATTTAATAGCGCGCTTTAAAACATTGTTTCACTCTACCTAACGTACGCTGATCGAAATCGAAAAATTTTCTCTCAGAAATTTGTTTTGCTTGATCAGATGAGATGAGAGCAAGCCATCTATCCGACTAAACAAGACTCTACCAAAGTTACAGTTTTGGTTAAGATGGTTTGCAAATAGAGTACAAAATACAATAGGAATTAGTATAAGTTGAGGACTTGCAGCTTGTATAACGAGGGAAGAAAGAAGAAAGCAAATACAAATTTTTGGAAGATATTTTGAAGTAAACTGCTGGTACTTTTTGGGCTTAACTTAGCGATTATATTCGCAGTTTTTTTTTTTTAAACATCTTTTCAAAAAGCCGCAAGAATGAGTTTTTAATAAATTGCTATCATAATATTAATTATTTAGCTTTTATTATTATTTTCAGAATGATTGTCGTTTTATCGTCTATTGCTGCTGGGAGAGAAATTGTGGCTTAAAAATCATTTTCCAATAGTTCAAGATTCAACTAATTACGGTTTAATCTCTTTGTAATATATGTATCAATGTAAGTGTACTGTGTACTTTTAGGAATTATTTAAATTATTAGTAAACATTTAGTTATCTGGGGTAATTTCTTGGGTTTAGAAAAACGGTACTGTAAAAATTAAATTGGAACTTCTTCTATAAAAAAAACATTTATGGAGAAGCAAACAACACAAGGGGAAAAACTGCATTTCTAATGATAGTTAATTACCAATTGTAAAATGGCCATTTTATTTTACCTAAAAGCTTTTTGTAAAAGTTTTCTGAATTGAAATCGGTTGTGCGGAAGATGTTTTTCTTAGATTTAGATTTTTTACTGGTTTTGGCATTATTACGAGTAGAATCATTATCATCGTCGTCATCGTCGTCTTCATCGTCGTCATCATCGTCTTCATCATCGTCATCGTCATCCTCATCAACGTCGTTATCGTTGTCATCGTCGTCATCATCGTCATCATCGTCATCGTCGTCATCGTCGTCATCGTCGTCATCGTCGTCATCGTCGTCATCGTCGTCATCGTCATCACCGTCATCATCGTCGTCATCGTCGTCATCGTCGTCATCATCGTCATCGTCCTCATCATCATCATTGTCATCATCGTCGTCATCGTCTTCATTGTCATCATCCTCGTCATCGTTGTCGTCATCATCATCATCTTCGTCATCGTCATCGTCATCTTTATTCTTGCTTGATATCCTTCTATGAACAAATTTTTTCGTTCTGTCATTTTGAAACATGCGGTTCTTATCATTTTTCCCTTTACGTTGAATGTTTTTATGTGTAATTTTTTTATTGTCATCGTCATCGTCATCGTCATCGCCATCATCATCATCATCTTCATCTCCATCGCTGTTATCGTTATCATCATCGCCTGTGATAATATTTGCATTATCAATAAATCAGTTAACTATTTATAATACAAATATACATTGAAAAAGTTGGCATGATGTTGACACAAAAAATGCATTTATGTTTGTGCGGAATATTTCTCAATGTGGTGTAAAGTTAAACAAAAATAGTAAGAATTGTTAAAGTAATTTTTCACACGCCCATAGACGAAAGTGACTGTTTCATACACTATAACCTAGCCTCGAGAGTAGCCGTTATACACACTAGTGAGTTAACATATAAAATACTTTTGTTATTTACTGCAGTCACAGCGAACACACATTCCCAGAGTAATTTTGCATTGCGCATAACCGGTTTAGCAGAAAAACCGGTTTTGGTCGTCGTAATAAAGCGTACATTACTCGCAGAAAAGTGCTCATCGTGCATCGTTAGCTCGTTAGAAAAACCGGTTTTGGTCGTGTGAAAAATAACGTACACTACTCGCAGAAAAGTGCTCATCGTGCTCGTTAGCTTCTAACTAGCACCATAATCCCCACTTTCCTCGCTCTTTATGTAATATACTTTTTCTAAACACAAAGGGTCACGTCTCTTTTGTGAAAGTCAGTTTATTAATAATGGCATCCATTAAGGCGTCATCCACAAATCAAACTCGGTAGGAATTGTTGTGCACGAATCTAAGCTCGCCTGAGTAAACAGGAAAAGAAGATCGGAAAGCCATTTGCAGTTCTAGTTATATGGAAGAAGACGTCGGTGCATATCAGGCTTTAAGTGAGAAGGGTAACTTATAAAGGGGTGATTCAGTGAGAGCTGTACGATGGAAAACTTCCAAAAAAGAACAGTATCATGTCGAAGGACATTTGTCTGACATTGAATTTCTCACATCGTTCACAAGTTTAAAGCTTAAACTTTATTTTGTAACTCGATATACTTAGAATTTTGTAATTATTTTGCGTTTTATTGAGAAAACAAGTCGTACACCTCTTATTGAATCCCCCTATTTAAGGGCAAGTCTATGTGTGTATGACATCGACTCAAAAGGAGACTCGTTCAAGGGTTTTTGGATTCGATACTGATCCCGGTTGTAGAGCCTAAGAAATAAAATATTTGTTTGGCTGCTTGCAGGTATAGTTGTAATTGATGCAAATAAAAATCAGTTCGTTAAAACTCTTAAAATGAACAAATAACTATTTGTTGTTTCTTTCAAATATCCTGAAACTTAAAAATTTACAAAAAATAATGGTATTTATTTGCCTTACAATGCTCGGTTATATGTTTGGAACATCGTAGTCGTTAAGAAAAAGGGGAAGAATAGAGGAGATGTCTATGAGCTTGTGTTTTGAATGCCTGTGGATCATAGTGATGTGGTAAGACAGAGCGAATGAAGAACGAATCCCTGAACTTACCTGTACGTTCGAAGATGGGCTTGAGGGTAAACTGATAAGCATTTAGTTCGGAATCTATAGACGTAACTATAACTAAAAGCAATGTTTTAGTGACGGATTTTGATGACTACAAGCTTTGCTTCAACGTTCCATTCCACTCTATTCCACTGCTATAGCAGTTAATAAGCGACTTCAAATGCCTTAGAAATATCGAGTGCAACAGCTTTGCTTTCACCAAATTAATGCAAAGACCGGTTCGGTGAGATATACCATCAAATCACCAGGAGAACGTTGTCCACGAAATCCGCACTGCCTGTCACTACGGGTTTCGTTGGATTCAAGATATTTCATGAGCTGAAAAGTTATCAGCGTTTCCATGACCTTGAAAATAATGGATGTAAATCGGTACGAAGAAGCAGACGACGGCTCGCCTATTTTGGGTATGGGCTGGACAAAGGATGTTTTCCAATTTCTTGGGAAGAGTCCAGAAGAATATGATAGATGGAAAAGCTTACGCAATGCTAATGCCAACTTGGAAGAACACCTCTTCAGAACTAATGAAGAAATACCATCCTGCCCAGCGAATTTGTGAGTGTTGAGATCGTTTAAAACTCTACCAACTGCACGATTACGAATGAATATCTGCCCGATATAGTGTTCAATACTCTGAGGTGCAGGCGGTGCAAAAAGCGCAGCAAACAGATTGGCCTTGCCTATAGAGCTGACAACTGGAATGCCATTATGAATGAGCGTTGGATACTACGACGATGCTGTATTTTTGATTCTTTTCACGAATTACCAATAATGTTTACTACATTTGTGACATTGTAGTAATTTTGCCTCAATTTTTGGTCGTAGGCGAATTTGACTCGCCGAAGATGGGCATTGCAATCGTTTCTGGCCCGTTTAAAATTTATTTGGCTTTTCTCGGTAAAGTTTACTTTTTAAACCCGAAAGCATATCTCTCTAATCCTAGAAGCCTCTTTACAGCTCTAGTCATACCATCCATCTTCCTTTGGTTTAACAGACTTAGTCCTGGAAGGGATAAAGTCTTTCTCATACCAATAAGGATGAAATTTGTGATTGCATTAGCGTCGGCATCCACGTAGCATCGTAAAACAAAAAATAATATTCAGCCCAAGGTCCAAGGTCTAGCTTTTTGTAACCATTTGTGTTGCGCATGTATATTTTTGGACACAAATGGAAGGGACCTACAATTTAAGGCCGGATCCGGACGGCGAGTTAAGAAGCTTTCCGTGACAAGTTTTTACTCTCGGAACGTTTGTCACCCATTCGCGAGAGGTAATTCCGTGAAAAATACTTTTGGTGTTACTGGGATTCGAACCACGAACCTCCGGCTCATTAGCCGTGTGCATTTCCACTGAGGCACGGCGCCCATGAAAGCGACCAGTTTATACTCCCAAAGAAATAGTTAAGGGCGTCCCAATTGGCTTTCTCGTATTGCCATACTGTTTTATTGGGAGCTTTTTCTCTAACTGCGTGGTTTATTAACGAGAAATTAGCTGATACTACACAATGGTCTGACGAGCCTAGAGGCGATAATACATTGACGAAGTATTTATTAGAACGAGAGGTAAGGAACAAGTGTTTGAAAAATGATTTGCAATGTCAGGTATTCGTGTAGGCTCATTTACGAGCTGAGTGAAGTGATTAAACTCAGCGAATATCTTAACACACCTTCCTTCGGGTGATGTCTGGCCAGAATGGCGAAGCCACCCAGAAGTGTGTATATTGAAATCGCCCGCAAAAACGATTTCAGTTTGTGACAATTCTAAGAATTGAATCAGACACTGCATCAAAATCGCTCTGAGTTGAAACATTGTTGTTGGGGCTTCTGTAAATGAAACAGTAGTGTATGTTACGCTCTTGTACCTTTACCTTTGAGCTATATGAAATTAAATTCCGGGTTGGAACATTGGCTGAATTGAGACAAAAATTGGAACGCAACTTCACTACGGTCATAAATTGTGAGTCCGCGTCGAGGGAAAAATCATGACACCAAGTTATAATCAAATTTATAGTGATGGTATATAGAAATACAATAATTTTAAAAGTCAACAAATCGACATAACTTTATGAACCAAATTGTCCAAAAGACCTTTTATTTGGAATTACTCAAAAGTCAAAGATTTACATTTAGGAAAAAATATGTATTTTCTTTTCTGTGCTTGATACATTCTGACTAACTTGATATACGATTCTTGACACTCTAGGACAAATTTTAAAAAAGTTGGTTTAAACCGGCCATGCATAGACTTATTTGGATTCGAATGCTAAGTATTCCTAAAGAAAGAACAAATGCCAAAACACCGAGCAATATGGAATATGACAGAACAAGTGCAATTTTTCACAACTTCACAAGTTTATTGTAAAATGCGAAATTAAATTGTATAAAGAAGATGTGAAACAACATGAAGTTTAAAGAAATGTCGGTACAAAGATATAAGGTAACAAAAACATTTTCATGAGTAAATTTGCATGCAGCGATGTGCATAGTAAACCAATTTTATAAAAAAACTGTGTACAATACTAAAAAATTTAAATTTTTTTTTTAAACTATCGTGCGCACATGCGTATCTGCTAGTGATAGAGAGAGATACATAGGTAAATTATTCTATACGCACCTAAGAGTATAGAACGTACTTCCGTTTACCTCTAAACTTGGTGGAAACAGTTACAAATTTGTTATTTTTAAATAAACGTTGTAAGTGGGGCGCTAAGTACGTTAAAAAATGTGTTAGAAATTATTATTGTTTTGTGTAGCAATTTATATAGCAAAATTTCTATGAATATTCTGTTGTGCTATCAATTTTTTTGATTAGCAAATTAAAAAAGACAAAAGAGAGAAAACTGTCAACAAGAACGCTTACTCTTTTGATTGATTAACCACTGCAGGACACGATTTTCATTTCTGAGATTACCTGTAAGTGAAAGAATTCAAAGAATATCAATATTGGGTGGAGTTATTGAGTGACAGTAACCTACCATCATACATGATCGGAACGCCAGTCTCATAGTACACAAGAGCTGGAAATGCAAATATGCCAATTTCATGGGCTAACTTTACATCATTCGATTTGACAAACTGAATGCCATGCTTATCGGTGTCATCGTCAATGTTTTCCAGTTCCTCAAGAATGTGAGCGCATGATTCACATTTGTCATCGTCTGTGGGTGTGGAAGATTGGAAAGGATGACTTTTTTTTGGTCAAATTTTTGGTATGATCTTAAAACTTACAGAAAAATACCGCCAAATGTTCCACATCGTTGATCAAAACTTGCAACGTCTTGCGGTCTACAGATTCGATGACATCAGCCGTAGATTCATATAGTTCAATAACCCAATCTAAGATGGCTTCTTCTTTCATCAGATCACCTGTAAGCAAAAACATTCCATAAGATAATATAAAATTAAATTAAAAATATAATTAAATAAAATTTAAAGTTGAAGTTTATGTACCCAAGTTTAATGTTATTTAATCCTTACTCATTCTATTAATACATATAATAAAGTCTTAACTTTATTCAAACATTATATCAATCAAAGAAGACGACGTTTTCGAAGAATCTATTAAAAAATCCACATCAATTTTGTCTGAGTAGCCACGCGTATGAAATGTATGACTCTTTCGATTCCAAACCATACCCGAAACCATATCCACCAGTTCGTGGTTAATGCTTTGCAAATAGAACGCCAAACCGAAACCAAATTTGAGAAGAACTAAAAACTGAAAAATTAGTCTGCTTGCTCTCTTCGCCATCTTTCTGATAGCTTTTTCGATTTACCGGGTAGAGCTCAAATTTCTCTCACGTGATTTTGGCTTGGCGTTCTATTTGCAAACTATACCCGGGGTACGGTTTGATTTTGCGTTTTATTTGCAAGGTTTTGTAACCGAAACTGTAACTTTGCTACCCGTCGGCAATCGATGGGTATGGTTTCGTTCACTCAGCAATTTGGCGAAGAGAGATCAAGCAGACTAATTTCTCAGTTTGTTGTTCTTCTCAAATTTGGTTTCAGTTTGGCGTTCTATTTGCAAAGCATTCACCACGAAAACCCTGTCATTTTTGTAGCTTACCCGTGGGTAAGGTTTCGGGTACAGTTTTAATTAATCGAAAGAGGCATCAGTAAACGTCGTCGTCGATTGCCGAAGGGTAGCAAAGGTACAGTGCCGGTTACAAAACTATGCGAATAAAATGCAAAGTACAACCTTACACCGGGTACAGTTTGCAATTAGAACGTCAAACCAAAACCACGAGAGAGATATTTTAACTATACTCTGCAAATCGAAAGAGTAAATAAAAACAGTAAATAAAAAATAACAAAAAAAAAATAAAATTAGGGTTCATCCAGAATTTAGGAGAGATGCATAAAATTTGCTAGAACCCAGCAACTGACATTATGTACATTCGCCCATGCACGTGACTTGGTTAATAACTAATTAGAAATAAGCTGTCTTCAATAACTATGAGTTGCCACGTATTGTCTGTAGACAATATGAAATGGAACTATTTCTACATTACGGTATTTCCCCATTAGTTCTGAAGAGGTGTTCTTCCGAGCTGGCATTACAATGTCGTAAGCTTTTTCATCGATCCTATTCTTCTGGATTCTTCCCGAGTAGTTGGAAAACAGCCTTTGCCCAGCCTATACCCAAAAAATGCGAGACGTCGTCTCCTTCTTCATACCAACCCATAGCACTTACATCGGATTTTTCAAAGGTAATGGAAACGCTGATTAACTATCACCTCATAAAATATCTTGAAACTCGCGAAATCCTTAGCGACCGGCAGTACGAATTTCGTGCAACGTTCTAATGTTAATTTGATGGTATATCTGGTGAAAGCAAAGTCATTGAACTCGATATTTACAAAGCAATTACCAGAGTTTGGCATCAAGGTCATTTGGCTAAAATGCGTGCTAATGGCGTCGATGAAAAACTGTTTCATTGGATTAGAAACTTCTTTTTGGACCGCTCAAAACAAGTTGTTCTGAACGGTTTTAAATTTGAAACTCATCACATAAAATGCTGATGTTTCCCAGTGTTCTGTTTTGTCTTCGACAGTAATTTTTTAAATTCTCTATATTAACTTCACTTGCCCGTGGGTCGTCGGTCGGTCGTCGGTCGGTCGTCGGTCGGTTGTCGGTCGGTCGTCGGTCGGTCGTCGGTCGGTCGTCTGTCGTGGATTCTTGCGATCAATTTTTAACCCACTTCCCATGGCCCGATTTTATTGAAATTTTGCACACATGCGTATTTCCGGAGACAACACTTTCTATTAAATTTTGAGGCCCCTCGGGCTGCGGGGTCGGGGGGCTCCCAAACAAAAATTTTAAAAAATTTACCCGATTTTCTTCAAATTTTACACACATGTGTATACCCAATAAACAATACTTTTTCGAAAATTTGGTAGTGATCGGGTCCCGGGTTCGGCCGCAAGGCCCTTATACATTTTTTAAATATCTGTACTGGCATCAGATATTCGTCGCCCTTTATGGACTTTGTGCGGTGTGTGCTGCGCAGTCGGCTGCGCTGCATGGTTTTGTTGGTGGTGGAGAGAGAGAGAGAGAAATCTTAGCGCACGCACAAATGAACCCAGCAAATGAAACGAGACATAAATGTTTTATGCTTACTTCAACTTACATTTTTATTATATACTGAATTGTATTTTTATTGATGTCGTTTTTTTTGTTGTCGATATCAACATACAGATAGAACAACAAGTTTTCACAATATTCTGTCATTTGGCGTTTTCATAAATTAGTTCAGAGCAGTCAAAGAGTTCTCAAGATAAATGCTCGTGTTTCTTATTTGCTCAGAGTATGAGCGTGCTCTAAGTGCTCAGAATAAAATGATCTGAGCTTTTTCAATTTTAACATCTGATGTCAAATGTTTGTTTCGATGATTTTCTTCTACAATAAAAAAAAATGGCCCAGGATCGAGGGGCTCCCATATCAATTTCTGTGATTAGAGAATTTAGATGAAAAATTTTAATTTTTATGGGTTGTTTTTTATTTTTTATTAATGAGCTCTTATCTATTACTTCTAATCCAATTCATTCTTTCGCTGACGACAATACTATCAGATTCTCATATAAATTTGAGGAACGCCTCCTCCTCTTTTCATGTGAAACTCAAACTACGTATGCTAAGCACGTAGGTTCGAATTACCACATACGTGACTGAATAAACGTGACTGAATAATGTTGATTTTGCATCATTTTAGCCAGGTGGGTGCTGTGGCTCAGTGGAAAAGTGCATAGCTACTGAGCAGGGACCGTGGTTCGAATCCCAGTAACACCAAAAACATTGGGTTTTGGAAGTGTTAAATTCCCCAATACAAGTTCGATCCCTGTTGATATTTTTCTGTGTTGCGTTGTGGGACATACTTATTCTTTTGGAGTTTTTTAAATGTAAGTACTCTCGTTGTATAGTTAACAAGTGATCAATGTAAGTTTTATGTGTTTTACTGTGTAAAATTTAAAAAAATTAAACGGGTGGACCACATGGTTTTAGAGTGGGACCCTGTGACCACCAATGGACACTTTATTTTATTTCATGCCTACATTTAATTTTTAGTTAACTCAAGCAGAATTGTAGAAAATACTTCAAGATAGTCAGAAAGTGAAGAAGGCGTGGGATTATTTGACAATTTCTTTGATGATCATACAGAGGAAGAAAGTTCTAGTATTTCAGTTTCTCTGAAAGATGACGTTCTTGAAGATCACATTTTGGAAGATGACTCCGATAGAACAGAAGCAACGACACAGCACCACGCATGGCGGACTCTGTTCGATTGCCTCAATTGAGAGATTATTGGTCAAAAAACTTGCTCTATTAAAAAAAAATATCTAAAATTATGGGCCAAAACCGTTTTGAAATGTTACTAAGTATGCTTCACTTCGCGGATAATAGTATCGACGAGAACGATCGCTTATCAAAAATATCAGACCTGGTAAAATTGCTAGAATTGAAATTCAAAGAAGCCTATACTCCGGAAGGAAGCAGAATATGCATTGACGAAAGTAATATTCCATTTCGTGGTCGAGTTTTCTTTCGTCAACATGTTAGGCTGAAGATCCGTGTACCATCGGTGGAAACCACGGTCCATTTAAAAATTCAAAAATGTACCACCGGTGGTCACATGTTGATCAACGTCTTAACATACTGTTGCGAAAAGTAGTAGTAGATGTCGCCATGGGGTATACAAGGAATTAGGCGTTCGCCGATTGATATTGGAATACGAGCATTTAGAATTGCATTTTGGATTCTTAGGCAGCAAGATTAATTAGATTCTTTTAAATATAACCGACTGTAAGTTTAAATCATTTTGTACTGGTCAAAAATGTAGTCAAACCGGTTTGTCATACATATGAGTATAGTTAGTTGTAAATAAGGGAAGTTGCCACATTGTTCTGGCATTTTCTCGATATTTCTGTAAAAAAGATTGGAAGTTTCTGGTAACTTCTCAATACGTTGTTGCTTGAGTTCCACTTGCGAAGAGGATGAACGATCCTATTTAACTACTATTTAACCATTATATATTAATTCACAATACGCTTTACTTACCGGAATAAATTGTCCTAAATTTATGTCTATAAAATGCCAGGGCTGGCAAGGAAGAGAGATCATATTCTCTGTCGACACCCTCGTCAGATGTTTTCACGAAATCAATGTCCTTCTCTTCGCATTCATCATCAATGTTTTCCAATTCGTTTAGTATCTTTTGTGACTTTTTATCACCCTCGCGATCTGATGAAATTAAAGTAAGTAAAAAATAATAATTCCTAATCAGACAAATAAATAACTCACAGAAGAAGACGACAACATGTTCATTTTCAGATAAAATTTTGTCCAACATTTTCGTGTTGACCTCCTCGATTTTGCCGGGAATTTCTAAAGTTTCCTCATTGGTTACCCAGGCAAGGACTTCATCTTCATCATCGAGATCACCACTAAAGAACAACGGATCACGATTCCGGAAGAACACCAGTTGCGGGTAGGATTTGATGTTGTGTTTTTTGGCCGTTACAGTATCTTCGGTGGTGACGAAAATAATGCCAGCTTCGTCTAATTCATCGTCGATACTTTCGAGAGCATCTAAAGTTTTTTCGCACTTCTCACCGGGTTCGCATGGACCCGTAAAGAATACAACAACATATTCGTGATCGTTGATCAAATTGATGAGAATTTCATCGGTAACTTCTTCGATTGTTGCAGTTTTCTTTTGTACAATTAACCATTCCAGAACCTCTTCCTCGTTCATTAAATCACCCTCGTATAAGGCAGGAATTCTGTTTTCGAAATAAATCAGAGCTGGCAGATGATCCAAGCCGTATTCCTTAGCTTCGACCGCATTGTCAATTCGTACAATCACAATTCCCTCTTTTTCGAGTTCATCGTCAATATTCTCCAGTTCATTGAGGATTCGAATGTCCTGTTTGTCATCCTTGTCGTCTGTAATTATATAAAAATGTATTAATTTTCTAAGCGTAGATTATACTCGTACTCACAGAAGATAACTGCCAAATGTTCGGTGTTCTCAATCAATTTGTCCTTCATCTCATCGGTGACTTCGGGAATTTCAGAGTAACGCTTTTGATGCACCAACCATCCAAGAAGTTCATCTTCCTTCATGAGATCGCCTTCGTAAATATGTGGAATGCCACGCTCGAATAGTACAATAGATGGAATTTCATCGATTCCCCATTCCTTGGCTTCGCTATCATCGTCGATTTTCACAAAGGCGATGTCATTTTGATCGCACTCATCATCGATGTTTTCCAATTCAGCGAGGATTTTCTGCGATTTCTTTTGATCTTTGTCGTCTGCAATGATGTTATTTGTTTTAACATTTGTTCATTTATAGGAAGTTATTCATTATAACCATAGATATAATATGTTATACTATAAAAGCAATAATGATTAAAATATTTGTAAAAAAGGTTCTTCTTTTTAGTCAATTACCTAACCTTACCTTACAATGAACGTTCCTATTACAAAGATCCTGACCTTAACAAATTATAGAAAATAAAAAACGCATACATCACAAATGCAATAACGTTATTCTTTAATTTATGTGCGATAAGCTCAAGAATCTTGCCCTTAAATCATTAAAAGATAAAAGAAAAAAGCATTGGAAAGTTGTTTTCTTAATTAGAATGCGATTTGAAGAGCCCTTTTATGAGTTGCTAAATGGCTAGCTAACTAAGTAATGAGTGGCTCCACCAATGACCGACGACCACACTAAGCTGCCACAACTAAGCATAGACAAAGTTAGCAGAGCGATAAATCGTCTTAAAAACAAAAAGGCCCCGGAATCAGATGGTATCCCAGCGAAGCTCATTAAATCAGGAGGTTCCGCACTACACCAATCAATTCATTAACTAATAGTGCAAGTATGGGAGGATGCATCGATGCCAGAAGACTGGAGAAGAGGCATCCTGTGCCCCATATATAAGAAGGAAGATATCACAAGGTGTAGCAAATATTATGGTATAACGTTGTTGTGTACCGCGTATAAGATGTTCTCCTCTATCCTCCAAGTAACGATAATTACATACGCTTAAGTCATCATTGGCCCATACCAGTGTGGCTTTATCAACAACTGATCAGATTTTCACCCTTTGGCAGGTGATGGAAAAATGTCTAGAGTTTCAAAACTCTTTTTATAATATAATTTAAAGCCGCCTATGATAGCATAGCCAGAGTAGAACTTTATAAAGTCATGAGGGAATTCGGTATCCCAAATAAACTGACACGACTATGTAAGTTGACTACGACCAACGTTATAAAGCCAAGTAAAAATAGCCCTTTCAATATCTATAACGGGCTCCGACAGCGGCCTGCGTCCTCTTCAACTTGGCGTTGGAGAAAGTGATCCAGACTACAATGTAACGGCAAGAGGAACAATTCTCTATACGTTCATTCATATATACTGGCTTAAGTAGACAATATTGAATTCGTTGGTAAAAACCCTAGAGCTGAACACGAAGCTTTAATCCGGATCTGGGGCTGCACATACGAGCAAAACAAATTACATGGTGGCCACGTATGCAAGCAGAAGATCCAAAATTGGTCCCTCAATTAAAATAGCAGAGCAATAATTTAGATTAGTGTAATCCTTTAACTATCTCGGATTAACTGTGGCAGCCGATAACAGCATCGAACCAGAAATACGCGCACGGTTGCCTAAAGCTAGCAAAGCTTGTTTTTGTTCTGTCAAGACTTTGAAGCGTCTTTACAGACTAAATTAGGCTGGAATCTTACCATAATATCCAAGCTGCTGGTGTATAAAACAAGGGTCATACCAGTAATCACCTATGAATCCGAGACTTGGGTGTTTATCAACCTCTTAGCCGCGTTCGAAAGAAAAGTCTCACGGAGAATTGGTTACCCCGTTTACGAGAAAGGATGATTCCGGAGACTTTTTAATGATGAGATCTACGAGCGTTATCGCGATATTGATATCTTAAAGAAGGTTGAAGGTTGACATGTAGCTGGCATGAGTGAAAATGATCCTGGTCGGAAAGATTTTTATGGATACGACATCGAGGCCGGCCAAGCTGGAAGGATAGCGTAGACCAGGACGCCGAGAGTTTAGGGATGCCAGACTGGATGACATCGGCTTGAAGTCTTGACCGGGGGAGAGATTTTACCGGAGGCCAGGACATGGGGCTGCACATGAGAGCAAAAAATGTTAACACACTAGTTTGTATAAGGTCTACTTTCGAGGGTAGGTAATACCGTAGGAAACAGTCACTTTCGTCTATGGTCGCGTGAATGCGTGTAGTTCTTGCTTAAAGCTAATTCGTCTGATACCATTACTCCCAAGACATTATAAATTTACAAAATTTATAGGCAACAGAATAATTACAAATAACGACGATGAATGAAATATGAATTAACTTACAGAACAATACGGCCACATAAGGCATTTTCTCAATAATTAAATCCAACATTTCATCGGTAATATCTTCAATTTGATCGGAGCTAGTCTGATCTTCGAGCCATTTCAATAGCTTTTCCTCGTCCTCAAGGTTGCCTTCGTATATGGTTGGAATGCCTTTTTCAAAGTAAATTAGTTTAGGAACTTTGTTAATGCCATATTCAAGGGCTTCTTCGGGATTGTCGATTTTGACAAATGTCACACCCAATGCATCACACTCATCGTCGATATTTTCCAGTTCTTCGAGGACCTTCAGCGATTTCTTGTCGTTGTTGTCATCTGTTAATATCGACTGTTATTTTGTTGTTGTTGTTTTGTTTTTTTAATTTTTTTTAAATAAATGTTATATTTACAAAAGAGAACCGCCATCACTCTGCCTTCTTTGACCATTTTATCGAGCATCTCATCGGTAACATCTTCGATTTCGTCACTTTCCAATTGTCCCAATAGCCAGTGTAGAATTTGATCCTCATCCATGAGATCGCCATCGTACACATTTGGAATCTGCTTCTCAAAGTATACAATTGCAGGAATCTACACATAATGTGAGAGAGGCGGATCAAAAGAAGGCAAAATTATTAGTTGGAATGCAAATAGAACTCGTAATATCCTTTTGTGTGTATGTGTGTGTGTTTTTCATACCGAATCTATGCCAAATTCAGCTGCTGTCTTTGCATCGTCAATTTTAACAAATTGAATTCCATGCTTATCGCAGTCGTCGTCAATTTTTTCTAGCTCTTCCAAAACGGTCATGGAATCATCATCGCCATGATCATCTAGAAGAATCGTGTGGATTGTTAATGTTGGTAAGAACAAAATTATAAGGTGACAAGGCAACATTAATCACCGCAATTATTATTGATGATACATACAGAAAAGTACAACCAAATTTTCAATGTTGCTGATCAATGTGCCGAGAGTTTTGGCTGTAACATCTTCGATGACATCATCCTCGTCGCCGGTGGATTTATTCTGCACCAACCATTCCAAGACATCTTCTTCGCGCGATAATTCACCTGCGATCAAGATATAAGTACTTGGTGCATATTTTTTTTTGGAATGGTACAAGTATTGTGATTGAAGAAGATTTAAGTATACCTTCGTAAATTATTGGTGTCTGATGTCTGTAGTAGACCAACGCTGGCAGCCCTCCCAAATTGTATTCATCGGCAAGTGCTTCATCGTGTATCTTCACAAAACCAATTCCTAGTTGATCGGCTTCATCGTCGATATTCTCCAATTCTTGCAACGCCTTGGCACATTTCCGGCATTGTGGCTTATCTAGTCGAAGATTTTTTGATTATTACATTTCAGTTTCAAAACAAGAGTTCACTATGAGGAAACCGGGTCAGAGGGGTTTTTGGCATGCAAGTATATATATATATATATATGTGTTGAGCATTTGTATGTGCATTCGGGGTTTAAGTGTTTCTTGGTGGTTTACATTTTTGGAAGTTGTGTAAATTATTTTAATGTATATTTGGCTGTTGCATGCTTGTGTTGTGAATGTTCTGTTGCAAGTGAATTTACTGTTATACGGTGGTGGATGATGGCATTTAAGGAAATTCAGGTCATGGGTTTTTAATCTTTTTATATCACACCGTTATTCACAAAACTCGAATATGAATGTTCTAGTCTGTTAAATTATTTACAGGTTGTTCTTGAAAAAATTTGATCATAAATCGACATAAAAGTAGTTGTAAAATGTAAAATATGCAATAAAAAAATTAATAGCACACTCCAGAAATCTAAAAGCAAAGGGCATGACAAAAAAAGTGTTAAAACATAGAAATACACCTGGCCAGCATAGCATATCTTAATGAGTCGAACACTTGGGTTAAACGAAAATCTCCTGTTTTCACAAATAAATATAATAAAATCCTCTTTGTTTGTATTTGTCTTTGCCTTGTTATTCATGGAAACTCACATTTACTAACCAATTTTTTTAAAATTTTCAATTGCAGGTGAAGGAAGGTTATAGTACAGGTAATATAAAATACAGATATCGCATGCCCATGCATTCATTTAAGGCAAATCGATTTTGTTAGGTCGGGCACGTTAGACTCGAATTACTTTCGATAAGATCTGTGTTCCATTTCATTCATAGGAATTCGAGTGTAGATGTTATATGGAACTTAAATTTGAGGTTTATGTATAGGACTAATTCAATCATATTTAGCTAGACAATAGATGGCTTTTAAATACAGAAAATAAATTTGTGTTCGCCCAATATTCGTTAGATATCTAGGTATTGTCTGTCATTATAGTATACCCCGCTTCCACCACCCAGTGGGTGTGCGTGTATTCTAAAATGATAAAATCAGCCACATTTACAAACTGATTTTTATGAAATTGTTAACGTATATTATAAGCAGGTGTGGGAAGGTTATATGCTACAGTAGAACCCTCCCCCCCTCTACGCATTTGAAAGCCTTGGTTTGTAGGCAAAGAAGCGCCCGGAAACAGCTAATTATAAATAATAATAATATTTCTCGCGACCATTCGTGATGTGCGTATTATATATTTGCACACAATTTAAAACAGTTTCCGAAAGGCGAAATGAGAAGCTTTCTATTACAGTCATTACTCTCATTTTGACGCGAATAAGCCAGCCGCTCTTAATAGTTTAAGTTAAGCACAGGTTTCTTGTATGGGTACCCCGAATAATTTTCAATGTCCGGGGTATTCCCGTGTTGACTTTTTGGTTCCACATCGCGGGGTTATTCTCTTCGTTTAGGATAACATCTGTATTAGTGTGCCTAATTTTATTGTTCCTTTTTAATACGTTATGGATTGAAATTAAAATTTCATTTCATATTTCAATGTCCACAATGATACTGATACCGATACTGCTACTGGTCAATCACATCACCTTTTAGATTTATTTCTAACTACTACTATGCCAGAGAAATATGCAACTGATTTATCTGTTCCATTAGGACTTTCCGACCACGCTCTGGTAATAGCCCAAATTTGAATTACCTCAGCCCTTGTAGATCCTAATCGTAAAAGGCTACTCTGGCACTTCAAAAATGCTAACTGGGACCTCCTGAATAAATTTTATAGCTCATTTGATTGGTCAACCTGCTCTTCTAACAATAATAATGCTAGGAAAATTTCATTCGTTTCTCTTTTTAGAAAAACAATATTCGTCAGATTAAGTAGTCAGCAGTGTCGCTAGTAAAAAGACTGCCCATTTGGACTACGTTTATTGCCTTTCCGAAGAAAGTCTTGTTTTTGTTGTTGTTGGGCTAAGCCCTTTATTAAAATTCAAAATAAAATAAAAATCGAAGGAATGTGATTTACAATATATATCACATTCTTCACGTTTGTAGCCGGTTTCAAT
Organism: Nephrocerus scutellatus; assembly: GCA_947095585.1. Lineage (NCBI taxonomy): Eukaryota > Metazoa > Arthropoda > Insecta > Diptera > Pipunculidae > Nephrocerus > Nephrocerus scutellatus. The sequence goes on along the minus strand of OX352762.1, from coordinate 101,403,343 downwards.
TTATTTTCTCAGAATTCTCTCTGATTCATTGAAAAAGCAACACGAAACTAAAACGACGCGAGTCCAAATGCTTTCATCAATGGATCATGGTCAGGGAAAACTACAAAAAACCTTGACCAAGAAAATATTACAAATTATAAAAATAATGTAAAAAATACTGATAAACAATTTTTTTTATATATATTTTATATTAATAAACAACTTATGAATACTTTATCCATCATCCTTCAGGAAGTTGTTAACGGCTAATTTGAACGCCTGCAGATTATAAGATTCGGGAAACACGGGCTCGACCAATTGATTCCACATCGAAGAGACTCTCGGAAAAAATGAGGATTTAAAGTGTTGGGTTCTACATGAAAAAAGTTTTAAGGCAAATCTATGTTGATTGGACATCAAAAGAGTGTTTACGTTACTGAGAAAAGGACCGGGAACTAGAGAACGAGTTTCTAAAGAACACTTACCGTTATAAAATTTTTAGAAAACAGATAAAGCTCCTACATTTCGTCTGTGCTCCAAAGTATCAAGAGACGAAGTAATGGTTACATCGTTTATCAAACGGATAACTCTATTCTGAACACCATCAAGATGAACCAAATGCGATCTTGGAGCACCACCCCACACTTATGAATTAAATTCTAAAATTGGTCTAACATAAGATTTATATTAAAACTTCAGAAGGGGTGAAGTAAAAGTTACAACGTTTTATGAAGCCCAAACATTGGCTAGCTCTTTTTGAAATTTCATAAATATGTTCCTTCCAGGAAAGATCACTTGATACTTTTAAACCTAACAACTTAAGTGAATCAGATTTTTCAATAGGGGCACCATTAATAACAAGTGGAACATAATGTTGAGTTGTCATCTGAGAAAAAAGACAAGACTGGAATTTATTTGGGTTAAATTCTACTCTATTAGAAATGCCCCAATCAAGAATGATTTGAATATTAGACAGAATAGTCAAATTCAATAATTCACGCGAACCATTCAAGCGAGAATTGCATTCTTTTTGACTGACCAACTCAATGAAAGCCGATAGTGTTGTATCATCAGCAAATGAATGGATATCACAGGTTGTAGAAAAGACAACAGGTCGTTGATATATATCAAGAAGAACGTGGGCGACAAGGATGACCCTTGAGGCACGCCAGCATTGATCCCATGTGAATCTGAAGATATACCATTTAATACAACTTTTATTTTACGGTTCCATAAATAATTCTCAATCCATGTAATGAGAGAGGAGTGTAAGTTCAGCGCACGAATCTTATTAATAAGACAATCATACCATACTCTATCAAAAGATTTAGCAATATCTTAGGAAACAACGCTTGATTCACCCAGATTTTCAATGCTTCGCTCTAAACAATGAGTCATGCACGTCATTAGTTCACCTGAAGAGCGATTTTTACAAAATCCATACTGCACATCGGATAAAAGAACATTCGAATTCAGATAAGTTAAGAAGTCAACCTTATGGTGTCCCAAAACATTTGCTATATTGCTTTCAACAAAAAAATAAAAATTACAACAAACACATTGGATAGACCAGAAAATGGTTAGCGTTAACCAAAAAAAATTTTTTGGTTAAGAAATATTTAACCAAATTTGTATTTATAATTCTCACCACCAGAGTCGACTTTTAAAAATTATATATGGATAAGTTGGCAAACACATGAAACAAAAAATTTACCAAAATTTGGATAGTTTTTGCTGTTGCTTTATTCAGCCGTTAACCACAAAAAATACCTAACTCATTTTGTTGAAAGCAATATAGCAATTAGTTATCTCAGCAACTTCGAAAACTATGGGTTAGCACTAATATACCCCGCCCTCTCATGAACCAACCAGCATAGAAATGGCGTACCGTCATCTCAGCGACCCGAAAACTATAAAATCGACACTAATATTGGTCAACATGTATACCAAGTTTGGTTAAAATTGGTCTATGCGTTCCAGAGTTAGTTAGGCACAACATCTAAACAAACAAACACATCAATTCTCTGTTTTATGTATATAGATAGATGATGCCTTTTAAATTTCATTTTAATTTAATTTTTTTTTACTTAAAAATATCTGAAAACTTCTATCAAACACAGCATAGTGATTATGATGATATGATGTGTATGTGTGTGTCTGGCTGTGTAGATACACAAACGTCCTGTTCGATTTGAATTTTGAAGCAGAGCCAAATTTTTTTAATTGTATTATTAAAATTTTTAAAACATACAGATGGGATATCTAAAAGTTACGTAGTTTGCAGTTGGTGTCGGACTCACACTATAGTACTTCCCTTCTCACAATGCTGCGATACAATCGTACAATTATTAGAAATACGGCAGTGTCGTCTGGGTTTTGTGTAACTAAGCGAAAAGTGTGGCGTTTTTTTTATTTGCTTTATAATTACTCGTTCAATGTTGCAATTAATTTTGTGGATTTCTTTCACTTTCACTTTCGCCGTTTTTGCGATGGCGTCTAGGATGATATACGTACAAAAGTTGCACTTTCTCAATTAATTCTCTTAATGTTAATGAAATGATGTTGATTGATAAATAATTAGGATTTTTATTAACTCGACTGATGATGTGTAAACATAATTAATGTCTAACGTATTTGTCTGCATTCAATGGAATTTAAAATTGCTATTAATCGCTTTGAAATTTCAGAGCAATTAATCCTAAAAGTTCCATTTATAAATTAATTAGTAACTTAAAGCATATATTCTAGTGAAAGAAAAAACTTACATCTATAAGCTAAATACCAGACGTAATACGACTACTATAGGTGCCATTCTTTTATGTTGTTAACAGGGGTCATGAAACTGGGAAGGATGGTAATCCCGGACTTCTCAGGATCAGTCAACGACAAAGCGCAATATATAGCCTCTTTCTCTGCAAGACCATTTTTTGGGTATATGCCCAGCCGACACGTGGTGACCATGTCTAGTAGAAGTCAACGGATCTAGAGGATAGAACCTCGATAAAAAATCATCAATCCAAGGTGCGCCGAGAGATGAATCGCCATGAGGATTTTGGTCGCTAGCACGAAACTCCGGATACCTCCGGTTTCAAGTAGCCTTACTACAGAGGCTCTTCTGCGGTGGACCTTTTCTCCTCAAAAAAGAAAACTCATGGATAGAGAACAAAAAATAAAACCTGAGGGCGGTGCTTCTCCAAACGCACCAATCTGAGAAGCCAAGGACCCCCAGGTCCTACTTCTGAGATTGAACAATTAAATTACGACAGTACAGACCCGTCGAACATTACCGTGGACTACGTCCCTGCACAAGGCTCCAACGTGTCATTATGCTTAGACAATGTGTCCACATCAACCACCACTGACTTAAGAGACAGACTTAATAGTTTAATACTTGAGAACAGTAAAAGGCAGCGACAACACCTAAGCGGCTAGGAAAAGACCCTCTTTTCGAAAGCAAAAGGGGCTTACTCATGACGAGGTATAAGCTCAGTGCCTGACAAAGATTAGAGACAGGACTGTCACAACGACTGTTAAACGAGGTCGATCGAACGACTCCAACGACCAATGTTTTCCCGATGTCAAATTAGAGACGGCACAGATGTCCAAAATCTAAAACCATACAATGGACGCAATGGCGGAGCTCCCTCTTCACGGACTCACTCACGCCCACACTTTTTGGGATGCCCACTTAAGAACGGCTATCTCCAACTGACCGTTTCAGCGTCGCCAAAGATAGCCGATAACTTAAAGAGCTCTAACTACAGGGTCAATTGGCTCTTCAAGTCGGTCTATTTCCGACTCAAAAAAGACGAAAAGACTAAAAAAGACACTGCGGAAATCAGACCTGATAATACCACAGCAAAAACAGGACAGTCAAACCCGGCTGCCAAAGCGGTTAATTGCACGAACCCCTTCGGCAACAGGGTGAAGCCTAAGACCCAAGTATCGAAGTCCGGCCAATCGGTACATGGCAACGAGAGGAACTATCCAGCCAGCCGCAGACCCAAGCTGATATACGCAGCCCTGATATGATGGCCAAAAACAGAGCTCAAAATTCAATAAGATCAAAAGACTCATTTGCCTTAGTGCAACAGGTGCCATAAAGACCTGCCCAACGGCAGCCCTCGGAAAGATTCTAGGACCACCATTTCACATTAAAAGTGAAGCCGGCTTAAGACTGTCTGCTCTCAACATTCATAATCAGGTCAAATCTAATAGACCAGGGCATACAAACATCATTTCCAAAATAACCTTGGGATATGGAATTGTATTACAATCAGACTCAAAAACAACTTATTTCCAAAGGAACTTCTTGGTAAGAATTCCAGAACGTAATCAAGTTCCAAATGTCATCAATAATCTCCCCCACCATGCATCCATGCATGCATGCATTAGCGATGTACTTCGCGCAGCTTTATCTACTGGAAACGGAGGCATTTGTTGGACTCTTACATCTCAACTCAAACATCTGGTCTACGCTGACGACGTTTGTTTATTCTCACACAGGATTATGGAGCTGCACCAAATGACAGCAAATGTGGAAAGGGAGGCAAATGTCACGGGTTTGAAAATTAATACTGCCAAAACCAAAATCATCAACCTTGGTACTAACTCAGTAACTCAAGTTAACATTGCTGGACAGCCGGTCGAGAGAGTAGAGAGTTTCCAATATCTTGGGAGTATTGTCCCGACCGAAGGTGGAATCGAACAGGACATTATCAACCGAATCGGCAAGGCAAAATCAGTGTTTGGAATGATGTCCATGATATGGCGAAGAAATGCGATCAGCTTAAACACCAAGCTGCCACTGTTCTGTTCAAATGTTGAATCTGTGCTATTGTATGGGTGCAGCACTTGGAAAGTGACCGCTACTATCACAAAAAGATTACAAACGTTCGTAAATAGGTGCCTACGTAACATTTTAAGTGTTTTTTGGCCTAACCGTATCTCTAACGAACATCTTTACCAGAGAAGGGGTCAGGAACCAATAGGCACAACCATCCAACGACGGAAGTCGCAGTGGATTGGTCCGAAAAGGCGACAATTCCATAGCAAACTACGCAATGCAATGGAATCCGTTATCTCAGGATGATAGAAGAACGGGTCGTCCGAGAAATACATAGCGCAGAACAGTTGAGAAGAAGTCACGGCAATTGGGGAAGAGTTCGAGAGAGCTGAAGCTCATTGCCAGGAACCGCACGCGATGGCGCGTAAGCGTAGTAGAGGCCCTAGGACCCACAAGGGGATATATGACATAAGGAGAAGAAAAAAGACTAAACGAATTTTATACTCAAAGAATAGGGGGCACAATGGACCCAAGTAGGTCGCGGTGCAAGTGGCTTGTACACAACTCCCAATTCTCATCATATCGTAACGTCCGTAATAAAGTACGATTTCTGTCAAAGAGTTCGTGGAGGTCTATGTCTACTATAACAAAAGTACCAGAATTCTCCAAATTCATCCTTGCTTCACAGTTTTTCACGGTTGGGAAAAATGTCAATAAATGTATTGATCTGGTATATTAAAGTCATGTATGTATTCAATTTTGAACGTTTTTTTGCCCATATTTTGCATATTATACTTTTTGCAAAATTATTAACAGTGAATCTTAATAGTTGCGGAAACTAAAACTTGACAATATCTATATTTTAATATATTATTCAACTGAACTTGTTGGGAGTTGGCCGTCGTAAAGTGAGGATGAAGACAATTTATTGTTACTTTCAATACTATTTATATCTTAATGAGAAAGAAGTTCGAATGAGAGAAGAAAACTCTTTAGCTGAAATACACAATAATGTAGATTTTTTCATCCGCTACGAAGAAACTGTATAAAACTGTATGTATTATAGGGAAAATAAAATAATTAAAAAATATGTATTCCATTTGGTAGTAATAAATTACAGCAGAACCTGTTAAAGCAATAAAATATTATGTGAATCTCAAATTAGAATACATTTTTTGGGTTGTGGAAAATATCCGACACATTCGCAGATGTGCCTATGATTAGATCTTCTGCCTCTGATCGCTACTTTTGATTATATAAATTGGTTTTTTCCTTTGCGCGTTTACTCATAAACACAAGAAAATATTTTTCTGAGTTTTCGAACATTTTAAAATTTCAAAATCTACATAAAACATCAAAAAATATCTAACTAGCTGGGTGGGGTGTCTGTCGAACGTGGTGGTGGTGATTCAATTGTGTGTTTCAATGTATTTCAAAATTTCACCATTTTACCAGTATTTTTCAGTTCATGCTATTAGACAAAATTAAAATCGACTTTGTCAGTGCGAACGAAAACAATACCAATCCTTCAACATGTACGATTTTCACCCAATTTTTAACCATAGCCGCAGATGTGAACCATTCAAAAATCTGCTAAAACGAAAAAAAAACTCGAGTCTGTTTAGTCGCTGAATTCTATTTTTATCGGCAATTGTAGGTGGTAGGTATGTTATTTGTACAACCGGCCAAATAGCCGAAAAAATACGCGGAGTGAAAAAAGAAAAAGCCGTATATTATCTTGCCGAATTCGTTTTTTTTTCTTGTTTTTCTTATGTTTGAAAAAAATATTTAAGAAAATAAACCGCATGACTACAACGAAAACTCTGGCCAAATAATACAAGAAAGATAAAACTTTCGGCTGCTGCTATATACGCGTCGACTGAGAGATATCTGGCTCATGGCCCAGGTACTACTACTCTTGTTGTAGAAGTTTGCTTATTTGAAATTGTTTTTCACAAGACGATAGACTAACGTAGGGCGAGTGCGCCTAGGATTTTTTCCTAAAAATACTAACTTCATTGAAATTGCAGATATTCTACCTTAAAAACACAACATTCAGTTTTCTAAAAACAATATCAATTCTATAACAGAAATATTTATTTTGAATATAATCTTAACATACTTAAGGGTGCTTGAATAATTTAAATATATTATAACCATCCATCTAGGTGTATGTTTTCATTAGTTTTTATACTCCGTTTCATCAATTCATTTGTACTTCCTACTTCTTCATGATCTTCCGAAGTATGAAGTATCATGAAGTATGTAAGAGGTACGGCTCCACTTACATACATTTTAAAATACGCAACCAAACTTAAAAAGCAAAGGAGTTTGCTTTGGTACGCCAGATTTTTCCAATTGGGTTTCTCGTTTATGCCTGACGTTTCATTTTTTCTATACCACTTATCCATAGAAATTACACCATGCAACAACGTCTGCAAATTACCAAAAATTTCAATCAAAGTTGGTGACTACTTTATTTGCGCTTTTTGAGTAATTTAACGATTCCGTGTCAATATCAGGAATTGGATCACTGTGGCCAGTTTGTGGCGAATTTGTGCAAGTACTTGGACGTACATTCCAATAAGAACGCTTTGACACAAAAACTGAAGCCGAATGACCATACGTTGTAACGTTCAGTGATCTGGCCCTTTTTGTTTCGTTAGGCTTAAAACGATGCGTAGATTGAGTATATTTTTCAGTTTTCTAAGGGGTAGTAGCTCCTATGAATGAAAAAATTACTCCATCGCAAGCCGAACGCTAACCAATTGTTTTGAAACAAGTCCCATCAAATTTTGACTGGTAGAACCCGATAAATACGACACGACAAACAAACGTACACGTAAACGTACAAACCGGCGCCACATGCCAGGCAGCTGGCGAAAAATCTAGTTGTTAAAGTCGAAGTTCGGTGTCCAGAAATGGACCAGTCAATTGGCCGTCTCGTTCGTCCTGGAGACTAGCATCAAACGCGAAACTGGGTTCTGGGCATTCACTTGTGTGGGACATTCCGTGAAAAACATTTGAATGATGTTAAGTTCTATAGTTGGTGTTCAGGTGCGTTAAGAGCCAAACGTTGTATGGTCCGGGGGAGTATAAGGTGTAAAAAGATGCAGGCAAGGAGCAGCTGTTCTGCGTGCTTTGCAAAAAAAAGGCTCACATTGCTTTTTGGCGAGGTTGCAAGGTTTATAAAAACTACAACTACGGGCTTCAAGACATGAAGAGGGTAACCAAACAAGCTGATATCCTAAAGACCAATTATATCGAAAATTTCTTGAAAACGGGAGTTTTATTTGCTGATATGACAAGAAATAATATTGTATTGTTGCGAAAAGATGGAATACGAATCCTAAAATAAATCGCAATGTACATACTTGTCCAAAAATAAGCACTGAATGAGAAGAAGTTGCAAATTCAAGTTGCAAACATTTTAAAGCACTTTTGTACCTAAATGTAGTCAAACCTGTTTGCCTAGTGTATACATAATTTGGACTTTGAAAATTTCAAATGGGGTGCGGAAGAACAGCTTAATTCTCTGATCCTAGCATTTAGGAGCAAGGCAGCAGATGTATTGCAAATAATTCCAAATTCCGAGATGAGTTCCGAAAGAATCTTGAAAGAGTTCAACTTGCGCTATGGACAGTCTAACAACCACGAACTAAGCAAAATACAGCTCCAGATGAAGAAACAACAGCGGGGAGAACGACTTCAAGAATTAGAGCGGGAAATAACTAAGGTAGCACGAAATGCTTATTGTGGGGTTCCGACTGGTATATGGTATCGGACTGGCAGTGGATGCGTTCATTAATGCTGTCCGAGATAAGCAGAGCGAGGACTGAGTATTTTTTTCAGTTTTCTCATGGGTAGTAACTCCTATGAATCAAAAAAATTACGCTATCGCAAGCCGAGCGCCAACCAATTGTTCTAAAACAAGTCCCATCAAATTTTGACTGGTAGAAGCCGAGATATACGACCCGATAAACAAACGTTTAAACTTCGCTGAAATATTTTCATGTCCTCTGAACATAAGCTTCGCCCTTCGGGCTAACAATTATTTTTAATATTAATTTGTATAGTTTATTAGTAATAGTATTAATTTTGTTATTTAGAAGAAAATTATTGCAACGATTTTTATATATTTCAAATTCTTCAAAGCTTATTCAAAGAATCGTCTTTTACCATTTTATTGTTAAGTTCATATACATATCAGTATAGTTATGTAGCATATCAATGTAATTCAGTCTAATGAGTAAAGACTTATTTATCTTAGAAGCCTAATAGTATGCAACGTAAATGTATGTCTTTTATTCATAAGTCATTCAGTCATTAGATTTCTGAAATAGACTGAAAATCCACATTTACTTTGGAAACTTTCAGGCTTAAAAAAAATCTATAGCGATGCGTAGATTGAGTATTTTTTAAATTTTCTTATGTGTAGTAACCCCTATGAATGAAAAAATTACGCTATCGCAACCCGAGCGCCAACCAATTGTTCTAGAACAAGTTCCATCAAAATTTGACTGGTAGAAGCCGGTATATACGACCCGACAAACAAACGTTTAAACGTATAAACGTACATCCGGACAAATGTACACACGTTCGCTGAAAATTTTGCATGTCCTCTGAATATAAGCTTCGCCCTTTCGGGCTCGCAATAAGTCTCGTAATATTCTTACTGTAATGGAATTAAAAAACTGAAGATTGCTTCAGATCATCTAATTTCTCTAGAGGGAATTGATAGCAGAACGATACAAATCGTCACCGACTTCTTTGTTGTTGGCGAGGATGTCATGAGGCTTAATCTTATTACATTTTAAATTGATGCACCAATAATGGAGGTATCCCAAGGGATTCTGCAGATTTGGTGAACGAGGAACTGCACGGATTTCGTAATCTGTACAATTACTAAGAAGCTCTTGTACGCGGAACCAATTTGGGCTTAAACGATATCACTAGACAGTACACGCTGTGACCAAATTATGTCAATCAGCTTGAGAGCCGAAGAATTTCAAAGAAATTTGCAAAGCAAATTCGATGAATTTCGGGCATACTGCGAAACGTGGAAGCTTTCGATTAACTATTCAAAATGCGAAGTTATACTGTTTCGCACCCCTCAAGACGCGGAAACAACGATCTTCAACGCATTTGGAGAAACTTGCAGATAACTAGTGCAAATGGCTTCTAAATTCCAACACAGACGGTAGTGCGGTATTTGGGTGTTTATTTGGATACATTTTTGTATTACAATTAACATGTAAATACAGCTGTGAAGAAGGGAAGAGCCACTTTTATAGTTTAAAAAATTTATTTTATTCACGTCATCTGAGATCGCATTTTAACGCATGCATGTCCAATATGGTGTAACATCACTATGTATGGAATAAGATACTCCTGGAGGCTTCCAGAGTGTCTAGAATCGATAACGTTATTTTAGATCTAACTAGGAGCCATTTCGCTCGGTCGGGAGCATCAGTACTTCAAGAGAACACCAGTGGATGTATATAACCTGAGGCATTCTTGCATCTGGATGCACTGAGATATTTGTCGGACTCAATCAACGTGCCCGTAATCTACAATGTTGCTAGAAGGGCAATTAAGAAACGCATCCCACAAACAGCAATTACTTTGGGTAATTGGGATGCTAACTGGATATAATGCAGTAAAGTACCTGACCGAGACCGGTCCGATGTTGTAGGGAAATACGCGAAGTTGAGCGCTTCAAGTCCAGCTTCGGCCGGACCTGTCTTGAAATATTACAAGTGTCGGTGTTTTCCCACCTTACATTTGTTATTGTTTCTGCCTCTTTACGAAGCTCAAGTTTCGATAGGACTCACTACCTCTGCCCTTTCCGGTAGCAGCTGGAGAGTCGTACAACGTCTAGCTAACTCGTCCGTCCTGCAGTTCCCCTCAACATATGTGTGGCCCGGGACCCAAATTATCCTTATATTGAACTGCTCACTCATCTTGTTAAGAAAGGAGTGACAGCTCAACGCCACCTTAGATTTCAGATAGACCGCCACCAACAATTTTATGGCCGCCTGACTGTCCACGTAAATGATAATCTTCTTTGAATATAGTACATTATGCTTAAGCCAACTAATAACCTCTTCAATCGCTACCACCTCAGCCTGGTATACGCTGCAGCGATCAGGTAGATGGACAGAGATCCTTACTTTCAGCTTGTCACAGAAGACTCCTGCTCCTACTTTACCGTCTAGCTTAGAGCCATCCGTGAAAAACTGTATTGTTTCATTATCGGTTATGGATCCACTCTTCCAGTCTTCTCTGGAGGGTATTGTTGTCCGAAAACCTTTTTGAAAGCATAAAACTTGTGTTATTTCGTCAGCTCTTGCTTTAGCGATTTAGTTATGGTGGAGTGCCCCTTTTGAAGAATTTTGATTGACAGCTAACAGTCGCGTAGCTGTAATTGCCACTTTCTGTTTGCCAAATTTATCTAGTGGGATAAGGTTGAGCATAACCTCCAGAGTTGGTGTAGATCTCAGCGCCCTGCTTATAAGAATACAAGCCGCTCTTTGTTCCTTCCCCAATATATTTTTTATACTTGGTTTTTTCCATAGCTGGCCACCATACGCTTACCCCGTACAGTAGTATTGGTCTCACAGCCAGTGTACCAGCTTTGGTTTCAAACCCAATTTTTTACCAATGGCGTTCTTGTATGAGTATAAAACAGTATTCGCTTTATTTACTTGTTCTATTATATTAGGTTTCTAACCCAGTTTCCTGTCCAAGATTGTCCCAAGAAATCTTGCTTTATCAGAAATAACTAAGGGGGTACCACTTAGTGTTGTTGATTCAACTGTTGGAAAGGTGTTGGTTGGTGAAAAGGACAAGCTCTGTCTTATTCGCGTTGACGCCCAGACCGCTTTTATTTGTCCATTCTTTAACGATTAAGAGTGTATTTTGCATAACCTTCTTAATCGTTCTGAGGTGTTTCCCTGAGACAGCTAACGCTACATCATCAGCATACGCTACCACTTTTATCCCCTCTCCTTCCAGTTTCAACAGTAATTCGTTGATTACTATATTCCAGAGGAGAGGGGATAATACACCTCCTTGCGGTGCTCCTCTAACTGCCTGCCTCTTTAAGATGGAACCCCCCCAGCTCCGCACTAGTAATCCTGCCTAAAAGCATATGATATATGGGTGGTTACGTTACATGGTTGTAAAATTGTACACTAATATCTGTCCCTTACTTTACTCCCATCACTTAGTATATGATGATTATATGATTATGAGTTTTACTGGCCTTGGTTGGTAATTATATAATAAACTTCGTAAACTTCTTTTTTTTATTATTAATATTACTTTTTATAGATTAATTTGGACAAAAAAAAAGATTAAAAAAATTGTGTTCAATAATGGAATTGGAATGGAAAGTATCGATGATACTTTCGCCTTTACTACTGCATCTACGTTTGATAACACTGTATTGGGTAAATTCCCACATCTAAGAGCACACTAGAACGCTGGGTTCTCAATAGGGACGGCCAAAAAAAATTACCCGATTTTTTCTTCATGGTCCAAATGAGTAATTAGTGTTAATAGATTTAAAATCACACATACATAAATAAGCAAAGCACACGAAAACTCAACGCATTTATGTGGAGGTGGAGGTGGACAAGGAGTCTGATGGTTTTGTTTTATTAAGAGGATAAAAGCAAACTTACCCGTTACCCTTGGAGGACATGTAGAATGATCGGGACCTGCAGCAATTTAATAAATTCAATAATAAAAAGAATCCTCCTTAAGAAACACAAAACAATTGATTTCGCCTCCACATTAGAGTTAGTTACAACGATTATATCATGTTTGATATTCAGTTCATATACATAATAATATAAATTATGTATACAATACTATACATACTATGTGTTAATAAAAATTTAAATAATACCATTATTTTAGTGACAACAAACCCAGGATTCAAATGTTTGCCTATTGTTTTTTTTCTCCTACAAACAGCGCATTAAAGCTTTTCTTGTCTAAATGCTATGAAATATTCATTCTTGACGCAATTAATAATTCGAATTTTTATTTACAGTTAATTTTTTTTTCAAAATTAAAATTTAGCAAAACTGCAACTGCATTAATTATTTACTTGACTGCTATTTATATTACGATTTTCAGCAAAAACAGAAAAAAACAAAATCTCCCACAACTCCCACACAAAAATTCATAGCAACTTACAGAATAAAACTGCTACGAAATCGGTGTCTTCGATGATCTTCAGTAAAATTTTGGCGTTGACTTCTTCAATACGGTCGGGTAAATCCATAGCTTCCAGAGATGTAAGGAAATCTAACACGCCTTCTTCATCCATCAGATCACCGTCGTAGATAATTGGTTCCTTTTCCCTGTTTTTTTATTTAAAAATATTTGTTAAGGTTGCACGTTTAAGTATCATGGGATTTTGCTTTGCATCAATGCATGTACGAGTATGTTCTGCATATTGCATTTCATTGTGGCCAACAACAGAAGTTATTTACCTAAAGTACGTGAGCGCTGGGAAAGTTTTGATTCCATATTGTTTAGCTAGTCGTTTGTCGTTAATCTTAACGAAATCGACACCGAACGAATCGGTGTCATCGTCGATTTTTTCGAGCTCTGATAAAACCTTATCACAGGTAACACAACTCCTTGCATCTGAATGGGAAAAGAAAGAGAATTGGTTGTTTTTAATAAAAAACAGTACGAGTACATTTATTTTACATTTTTATTGGTTAAAACACTTATGATTCGAAAGGGTATGCGCTTCCAAAACCAAATTCCCAAAATCAAAATCCCAATCTCGAATGTGCCCATAATTTCCCAAAACACATTTGAAAAAAAAAATTTAATTGCAATTGGGAATTTGCTAATTTTTACTTTAAGATTTGTATCTTTTTTTGATTTTGTTATTATCCCGATTCGAAAAGCATGTCAGAAAGGATACATCCTTGGCTTTAAGTTACTGTGGACGCAATTAACATTTTATTGAAAAGGATAAAAAGAAATTACATCTATTTTTTTTTTAAAACTATTTTGTATTTAACTTGACTTGACCCCTTTTTGTCTGTACTTTCGACCAATTTGATGATCTTTTTAGCCAACCTAGAGAGTTGAAATTTTGTCAGTATCTATGTCCAGAATAGCATTTTTTATATTCCGAATATGACGCGTGGCAAGTTTCTCGTATGGCGCGTGTGACGGGTTGAAATTTCTGTTTTTTCGACTTTTTGTTGTCCTTTTTAACCAACTTCCTCACGACCTAGAGAGCTAAAATTTTGTTAGTTTCTAAGTCCGAAATAGCATTTCTTTGGGTACCAGAACACGAGGGGCATACTGGGAATGAATTTTGGTCGCAAATGTGCAAAACTCACCTGAACGTAAGATATCAGTTTGTATCAAAACCTTCTCTATAGAAAGCCCAACTCTACGCATACTAATGCTGTAAACCAATCCAAAACGCATGTGTGTTTGTGGGATGTGAATACAGTGTACAAAAAATAAGCAGTTGCAAAGAGCGAGAAACGTAAGATGTGGTAGTGGGAAACAGAAAAATTTTATATGGATTTTCCTCTTTAGTTGATTACTAATACAAATACGTTTTGGATGAATCTAAGCATGTATGTGTGTACAATCGGAACAGTTGGGCTTTCTATATAGAAGGTTTGGGTTTGTATTCGTACGAGGTGTATACAAAACCTTCTCTATAGAAAGCCCGACTGTTCCGATCGTACACAGATACATGCTTAGGTTTCATCCAAAACGTATTTGTATTAGTAATCAACTAAAGAGCAAAATCCATATAAAATTTGTCTGTTTCCCACTACCACATCTTACGTTTATCGCTCTTAGCGACTACTTATTTTTTGTACACTGTATTCACATTCCAAAATACAGACGCGTTTTGGATTGGTTTACAGCATTAGTATGCATTGAGTTGGGCTTTCTATAGAGAAGGTTTTGGGTGTATAGCATACTCGTACAATTTTAATGTGGTGTGATGTTTTTTCTTTCTCTGGGTTAGTGTAATTTTAATTCTAAAACAAATTCTGAATCGGTTCGCTTTTGTCTCATGTAGACGACAACTCGCGTACTCAAAACTAGGTGAGGTGTGAGAAAGTCTTACCAAAGTGTTACTCGTTGTTTCCACCACAAATAACAATAATGCTACAATTAAATAATTTGCTTGTTTGCATGTACACGTATACGGGCTTCAAATAATGCTACAATAAATGTGAGCCGAATTAAAGGGAAAATGTTTTGTTAAGCACAAATCAAAATGGCGAAATTTGAAATTGAATAGAAGGGTGGCACTGCAAACACCGAGACGGAGGCAGAGAAAATTTAGAACATATGTATTAGTGAACGTTATAATTGTTAGCTGTGATCACCGAAATTATGAACGAAACCACAACTAATGCACTACACAACTCAATATTTTGAACACATATTACTTTAAGAATCAGATAAAACAAAAACAGATGTTTTCTCATATACGATAAACTGTGTTCTTTATTCTTTAATTTTTGACATGGCATTTTAGCGATAACTCCATAATTTTACTCACACAAGCAAATTATTTTATATTATTTTATAGCATATTTGAGGTGAAAACAACGAGTAAAACTGCTATTGACATTAAAGCAAAATCAAATTATGCGCATGCGTCAAAAATCATACTACTACACACAACATCTCCTAATACTACGAACTTGCGGTTAAGATGTGGGTTTTGCACATTTCCGACCAAAATTCGTACCCTGGAAATGAGATGGCCGACTTAATGGCAAAGAAAGGAGCTGAAACTCCATTGATAGAACCAAGCACTTTGTATGGCTTTAACAACTCAGACATACAGAGTGAGTTAAAAAATTGGAAATAAAATAGAGGGGCTAAAATACTCAAAGAAATTCCTTCAACCACAACCGCAAAAGAGGTCTTAAAACTCAAAAAACAAGAATTACGAATTTTGTGTGGAGCGTTGACGAGACATGAGGAGACAAATGAACATCTTCTAGGTCCTAGTAGACTATGCCCAGACCTTATACAAACAAGGCTTAAAATAATGGACAAAATAACGATCAGAATGATCAATATGAACTATTTCCAGTCAGGTTTATTAAAAAACTAATAGATTGCTAGGCTCAAAGAATAGGGGGCACAATAGACCTATGTAGGTCTCAGTGCAATTGGCTTGAACACAACCCAACTCCTTATCGTATCTTATCGTATTACTTCTTAAAAATGATTTGTATGTACGCTTCATACTTTTGGAAGTTCAATTTTAAGAATTTATAATGAAAAGAGTTCTAAGAAAAATGATTTCTTAAACTAACTAGAAATAGAAATGCGCTGATTCATCTTTAGGCGGTTATAGTTTAAATATTACTCAGAATATTTCGACATGCATCATACATATACACATTAAAATTATTACATGAGAACATTTTCACACATTTCCTGTTTCTCTAGAGCATATGTATAGAGAGCAATTAAAACTTGAGATGCATCAGAAAATTAAATCCCATTTAATTGATATTTCTTTCTTACCGTAGTGGACGGCCAAGCACTTTCATAAATACTTTTACAATGCCTTCGAGTAAATATAAAATTATTTTGCAGTTATAACTTTGGTCGTCCACTTGCACACATTACTGGCTGAACATTTCACTCGCAAAAAGGCTTGACAGTTTTGTTTCTGAGCTAATGTGTAGACCACACAAGGAAGACTTGGCCAACTTAGAGAAACCCAATTGACACAAATAGCTAAACGTTATTTTTATTTTCACATATCACATGCGAATTATTTTCAAATAGGTACGTATGCGAAAGCGAGTGCGATCGTCTGTCACATAAACGTAGACTGCACGATTAGCTTTCTGCAAAAAATATACCAAGATGAGGACTTACGTGTAACCATCGAATTAACATAAATCAAAAAAAAAATGGCAATTACCCGTACAAAAACCATTCAAGAATTTCTGTTTTATTTCTCATGTACAAGTGCACCAGCACCAGGTACCGGTCCGCTATGTATGAAAACTAAAAGTTGTACACAAAAGTAAAATCATGTAGTATACTTCCTACAGCAGCTCTTCGTTGCATTATTAATCCTGGCGCGACCCTGACAGGCAGACTATTTCGATTCTTAAGAACTCAACAGAAAAAACTGCATAAAAAATGGAAATAATATCTCTCGTACGAAATGAATTTAATAAACCGATAACACGCATATACAGATACACCTTCAAATACATAGATTATTCAAATTGAGCGTAAATCTGTCAAAATCACTGCATTATTTTATGAAAATTTATTTTAAACAATTAATATTTTATGAGGAGGATGAAGTATTTGATGCATGATGCGGTATGTCTATACATATATCTATATATATCGTGCGGCTATTGGCTTGACGATGAACTTGGCCTCTTCACAAAGTCTAGGAAGAGTGGGTAGTTTGTGTTGCAAGCGCAGCAGCCACCAGTAGATACCAATATATTGAGGAAAACAAAACAGTTGTCATTAAACTCCTACATTTTGGCGCTTACAGCATATTTACAGGGTGACAGTGTCAATACACAGATGAATTATGGATAATAAATCATTTTTTAATTCAAATGAGTAACTATAAGTTGAAAATTTAAAAAAAAACAAAAAACAAATAAGAGTTACAATTTTTCATGTAAATTCTCTAATCGGAGATACACATGTTTGCAAAGTTTGAATAAATTCAGGTTTTAGGAAGTAGATTAAAAATTGATCACAAAATTTGATTGCAAACGAACATATCCTGATGCGAATCTAAAAGAGATTTTGGCCCTGTCAGTCATTCCTTTTTGTTCTATTTAAAAAAAATATTTGTTGTGGACTCTATTGAATATAATGAGAAACAAAATTTTGATTTTATTATAAACTAGCGGAAATACACAGCGTTGCCCGGCTGGCCCGATCACACTACCCCCACCCAACTGATCACCAAGTCCCTCCAAGATACTCCCAACAACATGTACATTAATATATTCTTTTAGAGTTAAAAGTAACTAATTTCTTGGAAAATAATATTATAAAATAAAGAAAAATAATTAATAAAATTATAAATTATAAAATATTTATAAACTATTATTTTCTAATATACTAAAAATTCATAATAAGGTATTCATAATAAAAAGAAATAATAATAAATAATTCATAAAAATATAAAGTTACCACAAAATTATAAAAATAAATAACAATTAAAGATAAATATTTAAATCTTTTTTTTTTTGACTATTTGATATGTTTGTTAAGCAATTTTGCACCTTTGTATTTTATTTTCGTAAATTGGAAGATGGTTCACCAAGTCATATTTAATTTTGACTATTGGACGACTTTCGTAGTATAACGTTGTAACGCGTATAAGATTTTCTTCAAGACAGGATAGCTCCATACGCTCAAGTCATCATTGGTCAATACCAGTGTAGCTTCATCGGACCCAAATCAACAACTGATCAGATTTACACCGTTAGGCAGGTAATAGAACAATGTCTAGAGTTTCCAAACTACATCACTACACCATCTTTTTATAGACTTTCAAGCCGCCTATAATAGCTTAGCCAGAGTAGAACTTTATAAACTCATGAGAGAATTCGGCATTGCAAATAAACTGGCACGATTATGTAGGCTGGCCATGACCAACATAATAAGCCAAGTAATAATATTCGGATCACTATCAAGCCCATTTAACATCAAATAAAAACAACCATAAAAATTAAAATTTTTCGTGTAAATTCTCTAATTGATACACAAAGTGCAAAGGGAGCCCCTCCTGATCACTCCCAAATTTTTACAAAAAGTGTTTCCATCGGAGATACACATGTCTTTAAAATTTAAAGAAAATCGGGTTGATTTTTAAAAATTTATATGGAAGCCCCTCGGCCTTGGGACCACTTCAAAATTTTTACAAAAAGCGTTGTCCATAAGATTAAACATGTTTGTATAAAATTTGAAGAAAATCGGGTAAATTTTTAAAATTTTAATGGGGCCTTCCGTCACCGAGGCCCGATCACGGCAAAATGTTTACAAAAAGTGTTTTCCATTGGAGATACACATGTGTATAAAATTTGAAGAAAATCGGGTACTTTTTGTAAAATATTTGTATGGGAGCCCCCGACCACGCGGCCGCCCCTAATTTTAAAAAAAAGTGTTGTCATGGGAGATACACATGTGTGCAAAATTTCAATGAAATCGGGCTTCAGAAAGTGGGTTAAAAATTTATCACAAGATTTGGTTTGATTTGCCAGCCAGCAACAAAAAAGTGAAGTTAATATAGAGAATTTAAAAAGGGCTGCGACTGACCTGCGTCCTCTTCAACCTGGCATTGGAGAAAGTGATCAGAGACTCTGACGTAACGGCGAGAGGAACAATCCTCTATAAGTCCATTCAGATACTGGCTTACGCAGATGATATTGACATCGTTGGTAGAAACCGAAGAGCTGTACATGAAGCTTTCATCAAGATCGAGCAGGCGGCATGAAATCTGGGGCTACACATAAATGAGAGCAAAAAAAGTACATGGTGGCCACGTCTGCGAGTGCGATCCAACATTGGTCCCTCAATTCAAATAGTGGAGCACGAATTTAAAGTAGTGCAATCCTTTAACTATCTATATATTAGGCAATGGTCATACCAGTACTTTCCTCCTCGGAAAGTCCTTTGCGGTATGATTTTTGGAACACGACAGCGAGGCCGGCCATGCCTGCGACGCTGGAAAGATGCCGTAGACCAGGACGCTCAGAATTTAGGGATGCCAAATGGGATAACATCGGCTCGAAAACGGGACCGGTGGAGAGATTTTTTGCGGGAGGCCAGGACCGGACACCGGTTGTAGATGATGATTAATTATAGCCAATGAAGAGCATTAAGATTAACAATAACAATATAGAGTAATGCCACAGACCTCATTTAAAGTAATGTGCCATATATGGAAAAAATTTAGTGAAAGGCTTAAAAAGCTATAGCTAAAACTTCGGTCTAATAAGAAAAAATTAAATATTTAAAAGTGACATTTTGCAGTAAATCTGAATGGGAGGTACCAGACAAAAAAGTGACAAATCGTAGTTGGTTAGAAGCGTACCGATATTAACTTCGTGTGCCCTTGTTTTTTTGGGTGGCTGGCTGCCCAAATCTTGTGATCAATTTTTAACCCACTCCCTAGAGCCCGATTTTATCCAAAATTTGGACACATGTGTATCTCCGATGACAACACTTTCTATTAAAAGTCGGAGCTCCCATATAATTTTTTTTAAATTAAACCGATTGTCTTCGAATTTTGTAGACATGTATATCTTCGGTGACAACACCTTTTGGAACAGATCGGGTTCCACGGCTGAGGTGCTATCATCCAAATCGTCTGAAACTTCAATAAAACATATTGTTTTTTGTTTTTAAATTCTCTATATTAACTTCACTTGCCCGTGGCACGGATGTCGGTCGTCGGTCGTCGTGGAATCTTGCGATCAATTTTTAACCCACTTCTCAAGGTCCGATTTTATTAATTTGATTTTTTTCAAATTTTATACACATGTTTATCTCTAATAGACAACAATTTTTGTAAAAATGTTGGAGACCCCGGGCCCCGGGTTCGTGGGACCCCATACAATTTTTTTAAAAAAATAACCCGAACCTCTTCAAATTTTATATACGCATGTATCTTCGATAGGCAACACTTTTTGTAAAAATTTTGGAGACCCCGGGCCCCGGGTTCGTGGGGCCCCATAAATTTTTTTTAATAAAATTAACCCGATTTTCTTCAAATTTTATATACGCGTGTATCTCCGATAGGCAACACTTTTTGTAAAAATGTTGGTGACCGCGGGCCCCGGGTTCGTGGGGCCCTAAAACTTAAAAAAAAAATTAACCCGATTTTCTTCAAATTTTATATACATGTGTATCTCCGATGAAAAACACTTTTTGTACAATTTTTGGAAACCCTAGGCCCCAGGGTCATTGGGCCCCAAATTTAAAAAAAAATTAAACCGATCTTTTAAAAATTTTTTATACATGTGTATCTCCGAAGGACAACACTTTTTGCAAAAATTTTGATGGCCGGGGTCGTGGGCCCCATAAAAATTTTTCAAAAAATTAACCCGATTTTCTTCAAATTTTATACACCTCTGTATCTCCGATGGACAAAATTTTTTTGTAAAGTTTTTGGAGTGAAGGGGCCCTGAGGCACAAGGGGTGCTCATATAAATTTTTTAAAAATTAGCTCGATTTTCTTCAAATTTTTAACAAATGTGTATCATTGATGTACATAACTTTTTGTAAATTTGTTGGAGTGATAGGGCTATGAGACCCGTGTGGTGTCCATGTAAATTTTTTAAAAATCAATCAATTTGAAATTCCGGATTTGATTTTCTTCAAATTTTAACACATAGAGGTACCCATCTCCTATTAGAGAATTTACATGAAAAATTTTAATTTTTATGGGTTGTTTTTTTTTTTTTGGGTTTTTGGGTTTTGAATTTAAATTTTTTTTACAAATTAATGTGAGCTGCAGTTTTTTATAATGCACTGTAATGCTAGCTAACAGCTTTTAAAAGTGTAACAAAATAATTGGAGAGCTTGCGTTTTTCTAACATTGTCAAAAATTGAGGTTTGGAAGAAAATAGAGAGAATTTTGTATTTCCTACGGCTTTGGGATATAGGTTGTTTTTGCGTTTTTTAGGACATCATATTGGCGGAGTTTTCGTTAAATAACATTGTTACTAAAAGGTAAACTGCTCAAAACATTTATTCAAATTGTTGTATTGTTTATCAGTTTAACTAAGACTATGTGAATATAATTTATTCATAGTCGTTACCAAGTTCAAGTGGTTAGTGTGTTGGGCTACTGATAAGGAGTGTCCCGTTCGAATGGCCGTAAGAAAGATAATTCTAAGACGTTTCTGGATTGACTAGTCTCTATTAATATCTAAGCTGAGCCCTATGGTACCCTCCCAGTGGGATTAACACAACTGATTGTGCAGGAGCTAATATTAGACAGTGAGCGCCGTGGTTCAAGTAGTTAGTACGTTAGACTACTAAGCGGTAGGTTGATGGTTTGAATCCTAGAAAAACACAAAAAAAATTTCATGTTTCGACCTCTCGCGAATGTGTGACACCATGCGAGAGTAATAACTGTCATAAGAAAGCTTATCAATTTGCCTTTCGGATATTATTAAATGCAGGTCCCTCTCATTTGTAAGCAAAAATATAACAAGCACAACACGAATAATCCCTAGAAGCTAGGCTCTAGACAAAAACGGTTTCCTCTGCAAAATATTATGATTTTTTACGAAGCATTCTATTTTGAATGGTGTTTGAATAAGCGCAAGTTGTTGTGGGAACATTGGACCAGATATGACAGGTTTACCCATGTTTTTTCTGCCTTATGTTAATATAAAAAAATAGAGAATTTGTTTATATATATTATATTTGATTGTTTTGGGTATCGCAGTGAGGAATAGTGAATAGTGAGTTAGAGGGTGGGGCCTTCCGATATTCACGGTCGCTGAAATCAAAAGTAGTGGTAGAACATCTCTAGTGGTGTGTGGTGGGGGGCGACCGCTATTAGTGTGGATTCCATAGATTTCGGGGCTGCTAAGGGTTGACTGAATGAATGCGGTTTGCCGATATCAGTGTTGATTTCATAGTTTTCGGGGTCGCTGAGGTGAATAGTTATGATAAGACACATCTATTGGGAAAGGGTGGATGGAAGAGGGTGGCCAATATTAGTGTAGATTCCATAGTTAACGAAATATCTGAGATGAATAGTGATGTTAAGAAAGCCCTATGGACTGGTTGTTTGCAGTGTCTGAAGACGGTTGGTTTTTTTTTAGATTTGTCGCGGGTTGATGACATGGTGTCAATGATAAATATCAAATAAATCTTTTCCAACCGGGCAAGGCCTGATACTTAGCTAGTTCGCTATAAAAATTATCACCTTTTTAGTTTCTTGCGATGTAGCTAAGGATCAAAACAACGCTATAGCTATCAAAAATAGGACAGGTTAGGTGATATATTGAAAGAAGGTTTCAAATACGTCACATTCAATACGTCAGATGTTTCGTCACAAGCGGGCGCTCAAAAATATTTCCTGATATTTAGCTGCGAAAAAAAACAGCTCTCTAGGACGTGTCAGTTTGTAAAAACGACCTCAAAGACATAAACGGACAGACAAGGTTCAAGTTAAATAATAGTTTTTAAAAAGCCAATGCAATCTTGTCTTGTGAAAGAAAACCTCCTACCAATTTTTGAATACTCAAATCCATAATAATTGCTAATAATTCTATGCTCATAAGTACGAAACACGTAAAGCTGACTGCCGAATACACCGCAAGCAGATTAGCTTTAAGAATAGTATAGATCGAGGGGCTTAGTTGGAAACAAGTTCGCCCATAGGGAATTATATATATATCATATCATTAATTTTTTAAAGAAAAAAATATTTAAGATTTGTCCCGCAATATACATTTCTGCCCTATTATGCCGCCTATGGTAAAGGTTTAAGAGTTTTAAGCATGAATTAATTTCTATTTATTAATAGAATAAAATATTCTATTTATAAATAGATCCGTACACAAAAGAGTATTATTATTCATGTAGAGAATTATTTGTTTGTTTTTTTTTGTTGTACCACATCTAATTATTTTCCATCATGTCCTTATAATACCTACGTGCTTTCACTAAGGAATGCATAGAAATAATGTGGGCAGTTTCACCGGTAATTGACATATTTATAATGTAAATGTATTGTATTGTAATGTAAAGCAACAAGTTCACTGCATGTGCAATACAAATGAATTGAATTTTTTTAACTACGTCTGGGTTATTTTAAACCGTTTTTATTAGCTCGCTTTCGTGTATGCCTGTCTGTTTGGGTGGAATTTTGTAATTGATATTAAACCAACTTCCCATTGAGGTAGAGACTAGAAACTCTAAACATAGCTCAGAACTGGATGAACATTGGCAAATCACAAAAAATACTCAACGCGAGTTTTCAATTTGTTTTAGATGAGAGCAGACTACTAAACGTTTTAAATTAAAAATGTATTTTTATTAGGTAACATGTTTCTATTTGTTATGGATATATTTTTATTGAAAACTATCGTTCTTCGTTCAAAAAACGATAGTTTTCAATTTCAAACCGATGTTATCTAGTTAGGCATCCCTAAATTCAATGCATCCTTGGCCGGTCTCGCTGTTGTGAAGGATTCTCTTCGCTACCGATCTTAATTTTCTCCAGGATGTCGACATCGCGGTAACACTCGTAGGTCTCATCATTATAGAGTCTCCGGAATCGTCCTTCCTCACATACGGGGCCAATAGTTCTACGTAGGACTCTTAACTCGAACGCTGCTAGGAGGTCAGAATACTTTTTGCTAAGCACCCAAGTGGCGTATCCATATGTTAGTACTGGTAGGACCATTCTCTTATATAACAGCAGCTTGGATGTTATGGATTTTAAAAGTCTTGATAGACTATATTAGGCTTTGTTTGCTTTAAGCAACCATGCGCGTATATCTGGTCCCATGCAGTTATAGGCTACTACAGTTGACCCGAGATAGTTAAAGGATTGCACTACTTCAAATTCGCGCTCCACTATTTGAATTGAGGGACCAATGTTGGATCTTCTACTCGCAGACGCGGCCACCATGTACTTTGTTTTGCTCTCATTTATGTGCAGCCCCAGATTTCGTGCCGCCCGCTGAATCTGGATAAAAGCGTCCTGTACAGCTCTACCAACGATGTTAATATCGTCTGCGTAAGCCAGTATCTGAATGAACTTATAGAGTATTGTTCCTCTCGCCATTACGTCAGAGTCGCGGAGCACTTTTTCCAACGCCAGGGTGAAGAGGACGTAGGCCAGTCCATTCCCTAGTCGGAGTCCGTTATAGATGTTGAATGGGATTCAAAGTGATCCGGATATTTTTACCTGGCTTATAACATTGGTTATAGTCATCCTACACAGTCGTGTCAGTTTATTTGGGATGCCGAATTCTTTCTTGGGTTTATACAGTCCTACTCTGGCTATGCTATCATAGGCGGCTATAAAAAGATGGTGTAGTGAGTTTTGAAACTCTAGACATTTTTCCATCACCTGCCTAAGGGTGTAAATCTGATCAGTTGTTGATTTGCCTAGGATGAAGCCACAATGGTATGGACCAATGATGACTTTAGCGTATGGGGCTATCCTGTCTTGAAGAATAGAGGAGAAAATCTTATACGCGGTACTCAACAACGTTATACCACGATAATTGCTGCATATTATGAAATCTCCCTTTCCTATGTATGGGGCACAGGGTGCCTCTTCGTCAGTTTTCTGGCATCGCTTCTTCCCCCCATACTTGCACTATTATTTCATGAATTGCTCGGTGCATTGTGAGGCCTCATATCTTAATCAGTTCTGCAGGGACCACATCTGATCCCGGGGCTTTATTATTTGTGAGCCGATTTATCGCTCTGCTTACGTCGTCTATGCTTATTGGCGGCAGCATATCCAATTCCTCTGTAAGCTGGCCAATTTGCAACTCATGAAAGTGCTCCTCCTATCGCTCTGCATTTGAGATCGGCGATCAGATTACCCTCCTTGTCTTTGCAGTATGTGCAACGCGATGTATATTGCGTCATACCGCGGGCTCTTCTGAGATCTTCATATTCATCTTCGTGTGCCCGCGTTCTATGAGATTGTTGCATTGCTAGGTACGCATCATTTTTACGTTCAGTCGCTATAGTCATCATCGCAGACAATTCGTCATCGAACCAGTCGTTCCGATCTCTACGACTACTGTCTAAGATGGAGTCAGCAGTACTAAGGACAGTATTCTTCTACGTCTTTAAATAAGACTGGAATATAGGTTACACTGCTTAGACATCTTTGTGAGCTGGGTAATCTTCATTACAGTAAACCTCTCAATTCAATAAGAAATGTTATTTTTACCAACGATATACATCTAACATTCTGTTAATTTTGTTATTTGTTAAATACTTCACATGCCTTTTGAGCTGCATTGCAAGGTATTCTTGGACCGAATAAGCTTTGTCAATTGTCTTTCAATCTATCCGTCTGCACCACCTACCCGTATATCGATGGCCTTTTAGAGAAGAATAAACATTTTTCTTATCTTGACCGGCTTGTTTCCGTCTAATATGTCAATGTTATAACACAATAAAATTTATTCGTAAATCCTTGCATTTTTTCAGTTATTTGCGAGGACATAAACAAACACATATACACATTAATAATTTAAATTCTCGTCCGTTTTGGCGGTCATTTTGTATACAGAAAAGAAAAAAATAGCCACCTTCAAAAAAATTCCAAAATAACCCTGAGCTAAATAGCAGATTTGAGAAAAACACAACGCTAAGATAATAAAAAGTAAAAGTATTTGTGAAATACTTAACTTAATGGCCAAGAGAAGTTGGCACTCGTCAATCGTATACGTAATAAACGAAATATGGAAACTATGTTAAAGGTTCTTCAATTCAGTAAGGCACATAAGATTTAAAATCACTAACTTCTCATTTCCACTGTTTTTATTTTTACTTAAATAGATATTATTTGTTTCCCAATCGCAAATATTAGGGGTGTGGGTGTTTGTTTTTATAAAAACTTTGCTTTTGCGTGTTATTTTGGGAAACCACTGCTTTCGAATATTTTTCATAATATAAATGAAAATTATGCTTGTTAATAAGTATCAGTTTACAAGCGCAAATAAATAATATATTAATTTAAATAAAATATTTGTTTCGTGATAGAAAAAGGTTCAAACAGAAGTACATACATCTGATATTTATTGTGTGTGCATAAATGATTTAAATTAAATCAAATACACTAGTTATAATTTAATACTATGTTTTCGGAGTGTGGTTATGAGAAATCAACTAACAATCATCATCATCATATTTGCCTCTACAACCCGGCCTCCCGCAAAAAGTCTCTCCACCGGTCCCGATTTCGAGCCGATGTCATCCAGTTTGGCAACAATACTTGTATTAAACCTTCTACTGTAATTGATACCCACTAATTTACTAGCCATTACTAGTGCAGTTCAACAGTTTTTTTTCATAGATAATAAAGATGCTAATTTTACGAAAAGAAATTTCTATTTTACCAAACCGTAATTTAGATAAACATTTTTTACCAGGCGCGTCATTTAGGTTGATAAGGTGCTAAGATAATTCTTTAAAAAAATAAAAAGATCGATGAGATCAAAACTTTTTACGATAAGCGTCTAGGCCGTCCTAAAGAGGTAATCACACCAGAAACGGTCGATAAAATTCATAGTATGGTAAGTGAAGATCTAAGAGTAAAGAAAGGTACGCCAGATGGCGAGGCTGTGGGCATTTTATGTGAACGAGTGAAGAATATAAAATAATAATAATAATATTCGGCGCGACGGACCGTTGCACTCCAAGGCCTAGCTTCACGCGGCCATTTGTGTTGTGCATGTATATTTTTGGACACAAATTGAAGGGACCTTTAATTAAATGCCATATCCGAACGGCGAATTGAGAAGCCGTTCCGTTGCTCTCGTGCGGTTGTTAGACATTCGCGAGAGGTGGGACACCAGGAAAAATACTTTTGTGTTACTGGGATTCAAAGCACGAGCCTCCAGCTCAGAAGCCAAGCACTTATCCACTGAGCCACGGCGCCCACGTGGAGAATATATTCCATGATTATTTGGGTCTGAGGAAGCTCGCTGCGACATACATTACGAGCTGTTGTATCGACTTGACGTCGATTTTAAGCTAAAGCGACCGCATTTGGAGAAGAAAAATTTGCTTTTCAACCAAGACAATGCACCGGCACACAAGTCCAAGTCCAAGTTGTAATGGCAAAATTACATGCATTACGAAATGGTTCCTCATCCATATTAATTTCCAGACAAGGCCCCCTCCGACGTTTATCTATTTCCAAACCTGAAGGAATGTCCCGGTGGTAAGAGATTTGGATCGAAAGAAGTAGTTATCACTGAAACTATGGCCTATTTTGAGGGCTTTCAGAAATCGTATTATTCGGAGGGTATTGATAAATTCGAATATTGTTGAACGGTGTATTAATTTAACAGAAGATTTTGTTGAGAAATAAATTTAATTTTCCCATAAAAAGTTACGTTTTCTTGCCTAGGCCGATTACTTTTCAACCCGCCCTCGTACAAAGTAAATTATAAGACAGAGTACATGCTGGCTATTTCTATCTTATAGTGTACTATAACTACACATACCTACACCTAAGTGATTAAATCCTACTAAATCCCTTTTTGCGATCCGTATTTTGCTTAAAACACTGTGTTTGGTAATTTTTTTAAGTTGAAGTAAAAAAACATTTATTAAACAAATCATATATTTAGAGAACAGAGAGAACAAAATTAATTTTTTTTAAAATAGCCATTTTCTTTTGCTTCATGTAAATTGCTGTATATGTTTTTATATAAGCATTCACTTCGGAAAATTACTTAAAACTGTAACTATACGCACTGAGCAAGGAGCAGGAAGAAAACATTTGAATTACATAGTTCCAGATTTTGACAACAGTCCAAAAAATAATGTGAAAACCATTATGTTCGAATTATTGGGAAGTTCAAATTATCGTGTATATTATGGAGTAAAACATCTATATATGAATAAGCATATTGCGCGCACGGCGAAGTATGAGATTTGGCATAGTTAAAGATTATATGGAGAAGGAAAGCAGAAAGCTAAAATTTGAATATAATTTAAATTTTTTAATTAATGTATAACTTCATAGGTATTGCAGGGAATTAAAGCAAACAGCACACGCTAATGACGTATTTGTACCGGCAAATGCACCTTTCCGCCACTGGATCCTCCTGTTTAGACCACATAAACACCCTGCGGATCATTACTGAACAGTACGTTGAATTCCGGTCACCACTGCACCTGTTGTTCATCGATTTTGAGAAGGCATTTGACAGTGTCAACAGACAGTTTATCTGGCTCGCCTTGCGTAGGAAAGGTATACCCGATAAACTAATTGCTATTATTAAAGCAACCTATGATGGCTCTAAATGTCATGTGCTGCATAGACGAAAGCTGTCAGAGAAATTCGAGATCCTAAGTGGGGTACGACAAGGTTTCATTCTATCGCCGATACTCTTTTTGTTGGTGATTAGCGATGTGCTTCGCGCAGCTTTATCTACTGGAAACGGAGGAATTCGTTGGACTCAAACATCTGGTCTACGCTGACGACGTTTGTTTACTCTCACACAGCTGCACCAAATGACAACAAGTGTGGAAAGGAAGGCAAATGTTGCGGGTTTGAAGATTAATACTGCCAAAATCAAAATCATCAACCTCGGCACTAACTCAGTAACTCAAGTAAACATTTCTGGACAGCCGGTAGAGAGAGTAGAGTGTTTCCAATATCTTGGGAGTATTGTCTCGACCGAAGGTGGAACCGAACAGCACATTGTCAACTGAATGCGCAAAGCAAAATCAGTGTTTGAAATGATGTCCATGATATGGCGAAGCAATGCGATCAGCTTAAACACCAAGCTGCGACTGTTCCGTTCAAAAGTTGAATCTGTGCTGTTGTATGGGTGCAGCACTTGGAAGGTGACCGCTACTATCACAAAAAAAGATTACAAACGTTTGTAAATAGGTGTCTACGGAACATCTTAAGGGTTTTCTGGCCTAACCTTATCCCTAAGGAACATCTTTACCAGAGAATGGGTCAGGAACCAATAGGCACAACCATCCAACGACGGAAGTGGCAGTGGATTGGTAATACACTCCGAAAAGGCGACAGTTCCTTAGCAAACTACTCAATGCAATGGAATCCGTTATCTCAGGATGGTAGAAGAACGGGTCGTCCGAGAAATACATGGCGCACAACAGTTAAGGAAGAGTCACGGCAATTGGTGAAGAGTTGGAGAGAGCTGAAGCTCATTGCCAGGAAAAGCACGCGGTGGTGCGTAGGCGTAGTAGAGGCCATAGGACCCACAAGGCTTAGGACATAAGTAAGTAACCGAAAACATACTCGTATATGAACTAACGTTATAGTATTACTACAAGCATATTTCTTAAATGATTTTACTCAACTATAGGGCAGATATAATTGCTGAGAATTTCAGATCTCTATATCTTCCTGGTGGGCGACGTGGCTCAGTGGATAAGAGCATGATTTCTGAGCAGGAGGTTCGTGGTTCGAATCCCAGTAACACCAAAAGTATTTTTCACGGTGTCATCATCTGGTTGAATTCTTCATTCATACAGTTAACTAACAATTGATAATTGTTTTCTCTTCAACAACCACTTGTTTTTTCAACCGTCACTGCTAAAAGAGAGTTGTCATCCATTTGGAAATAAAGACAGCAATTAATCATAAAACCAAATAATGTAAATGCGTTTTCGGCGTACGGTTTACCGTGTACGAAAAAGTTAAACAACGAGCACCGAAAGTGTAAAGCCAGCTTAACACAATAAAGATGCTAAGAAATCAGATCTTTGGTATAACACCCTGTATGTTTAAACTGACTTGTGCACCCACTCACACAAACACACCAATACCTAGGTATTTCACCTAAACGTGCAATATTGAAATAGAACACGAAACCCATTTTTATTTGTTAATCTTTCTCGCACGAATGTGAGCACGAATACATGAACGTTTTTTTTTTTTTTTAATTTTCTCCGTTATCCCTTGCACCATTTTCATCATTAATTTCACTGTTTCCCTTGCAATTGCATTGATCTTCCTATGATATTTCTGCGCAGTCGCTCTACATTCACACACTGTACACGCACAGTATAGTTTTATATTTCGGTTCTCTCATTACATTACTCTCTTCTACTCTCTCTCGCTCTCTCTTTTTCTTGCATGCTCGCGGAATTCCACCACCAATAGACCGATATAAAAATTTTCCTTGATTATCTTTTTTTTCTGATTTTGGATTTTTCGACTTTTTTCTAAATTTTAGAGAATTTTTTAAGAAATTTTAAAAACTTTAATTTTTTTTTCACTTGTTTTGGCACTGTTAAGTTGGAAATTTGATGTTGCATTTATTATAAGACATTCCTGATTTGTTGCACTTACACCAGAATACAGCTACGTAATCCTTTTCGACTAGGAGTTTTTCCAATTGCTTTGCATTAACCTCCTCGATTACTGCCTCGGGCTCTACAGCTACTGCTGGCGCCGCAGCCGGGATAGCGCTGCCACCCTGTGATCCTTTTTTGTTTGCACAGTTAACATATCCGGGAAAACTAAGTGCCAATAGCGAGCACACTAATATTGCTAAAACTTTTATTCGCGAAGAAGAAGTCATTTCGTTGAAGCGCTTGCGACTTTCAGTTGCAAAAAAAAATTATACTCTTTTTAATTTCATAAAATGGAAAAATAGTAAAAAAAATTAACTAAAAACAGAAACTAGAAACCAAACAAAGATATTTGTGAAAAAATTTAATTAACTGTAACTTCTTATTTGGATATATTTATATATAGATACATGGAGAAAAAAAAAGTATTTTATTAACGTTTTCCGCGGACTTTGCTATTGTTATTTCAAAAAAGTTCCACTCTTTGCAGAGGTCCGCTCGCAACTGACTATTTCTTTGTATGCTATACGTCGTCGGGATCGAATTCAAAAATAAAACAATCACCTCTACTATTCTATCTGCCGTTGTTGACGGACGAGACAAACGGAAGTGCACAAGATACAAGCATGAAGCGACACAAAAAAGGAGCGACCAATTTTTCTCGTATGCGTAAATTGTTAAAAAATCCCAAAAGCTAACGAAAAAGTGAAAACGCTGGGCACTTGAGAAGTATGGAAAAATACCTATTGTTATTTCCATCTAGAGTTTGAAAGATTAAGTAGATCATTTCTATCATAACTAGTATATCCTCTTCGATGTTATTCAAAATCTGGGAAGACATTTTTTTTGTTTTTTTCTAAATACAAATTAAAGATAATAAAACGAGCTTTTCGGCTCGCCATATGGATAGTTTTAATTCAGTCTAAACACTGAATTATCTTAAAAGCCCAATAGTAACCATTTCATTCACAAAATTCGTAACAATTTTTTTGGGAAATTTTTTTTCTGTGAAAATTTTTTTTTTTAAAAAAAAAAAACGGTACGTTCGTACCGTCAGCAGCTTCGAGTTGTGGCGGCAGTCTATCAACACGTGGTCTATCTGGTTGCGAGTGGCTCCATCAGGAGATACCCAGGTGGCTTTGTGGATATTTTTAAGCGCAAACCTTGTACTCGCAACTCGCTTGCTGCCATCTCTATGACTCGTTGTCCATTGTCATTAAAGTGTTCTCGTGTAAGCTATGGGTGCCAATGTACTGCCTGAAACTGCATCTCCTGAATTGCTGTTATGTATGGAGAAAAATAACCAGCGGCCACCACGTGGAGGTTTGATCGCACTTCTACCAGTCAGAGATAGTTGCGGCCATATGCATTTCTGAAGCATTCTGTGTTATTCGCCCTACTCTGCTGATATCTGACCGCCAGGGTTGCGATCATCTTGGGAAAATTGCGTTGGGGTTTGCATTGAAGGAGTAAATGTAAAAAAAATACATACATTGTGGGATTCATATAGAAGCATTAATAGCTAAAATAATTCCCCGGATCTGAATAAATGAATGAATGATGAACTCTATAAAAAGTAGCACTCTAAATTCCCTTTCTTTCTTTCTTTTCTCCCGGCTCAGAAAGGAATTGGAATCGTAGCATGAAAACCTTTTTCTGCTTGCACTGGTCAGAATAGTAATTCTTCTGAAAGACGAGATTCGAATGTTTTTGTCTCAAAAAAAAAAGAGAGTTGAATATTTCTGCAACGAAACCTGGATGTTTAAGCTTATGACTGATTTTATTATACAAAATAATTAGTTTTCTTGAATAAATTCAAATTAGGAAACTACATATCATTAAACCGATATTTTTTAATGGATGCTGTTCAGTTTATTGAAAAAAAAACAACCCATAAAAATTAAAATTTTTCATCTAAATTCTCTAATCGCAGAAATTGATATGGGAGCCCCTCGATCCTGGGCCATTTTTTTTTATTGTAGGAGAAAATCATCGAAACAAACATTTGACATCAGATGTTAAAATTGAAAAAGCTCAGATCATTTTATTCTGAGCACTTAGAGCACGCTCATACTCTGAGCAAATAAGAAACACGAACATTTATCTTGAGAACTCTTTTACTGCTCTGAACTAATTTATGAAAACGCCAAATGACAGAATATTGTGAAAACTTGTTGTTCTATCTGTAAGTTGATATCGACAACAACAAAAACAACATCAATAAAAATACAATTCAGTATATAATTTAAATGTAAGTTGAAGTAAGCATAAAACATGTATGTCTCGTTTCATTTGCTGGGTTCATTTGTGCGTGCGCTAAGATTTCTCTCTCTCTCTCTCCACCACCATCAAAACCATGCAGCGCAGCCGACTGCGCAGCACACACCGCAGACAGTCCATAAAGGGCGACGAATATCTGATGCCAGTACAGATATTTAAAAAATGTATAAGGGCCTTGCGGCCGAACCCGGGACCCGATCACTACCAAATTTTCGAAAAAGTATTGTTTATTGGGTATACACATGTGTGTAAAATTTGAAGAAAATCGGGTAAATTTTTTAAAATTTTTGTTTGGGAGCCCCCCGACCCCGCAGCCCGAGGGGCCTCAAAATTTAATAGAAAGTGTTGTCTCCGGAAATACGCAAGTGTGCAAAATTTCAATAAAATCGGGCCATGGGAAGTGGGTTAAAAATTGATCGCAAGAATCCACGACAGACGACCGACCGACGACCGACCGACGACCGACCGACGACCGACCGACGACCGACGACCGACGACCGACGACCCACGGGCAAGTGAAGTTAATATAGAGAATTTAAAAATTAATTGGGCGTATCTTGTGTAAAGGCTGTTATTGTTGTCTACTTATCTTTCTGCACTTGAAAAAAAAAATATTTTCCCTCCGAATTTAATATTTGATATTTGATATCAAACCACAAATGGATAGCACAGCCGTTCACCACAAAACGAAAAGTTTTCCACCATCTTTTAATAAAAGCACAGGAAAAGTTTGCTGAAATGTGATCCAATTTGGTTTTGAAAGTATTATTTTCCCATCAATCGATTTACAATTTCTGGATTTCAATTAAAAAGGAATATTCCATCCTGTCTGACATAGAAGCGCAAATTATTTTTCCATCCGCCACTACATATCTTTGTGATTGTGCATTTTGAAATCTATTATACATTTAACTTAAATATCGCAATAGAATTCAAAATACAGAAGAGATAATGATACCAGCGCTTTGAAAATGGAGCCACGGCTTAGGTTACTTTGCTTAATTAAGCAAGGTCACTAGCGGCTGATTTAATTAATAATAAATAATTTAAAAAAACTCAGACGGAACTCAAAGTACTCGTACATGATGTGTAAGTGAATTTTGCTTTAAGCCCGAATTCTGTTTTATTTTATAATTTTGTTGAATTCATATTATGGCAATATTCTACAGGGGTCGGCGATCGAAGTGTTACTAAATCAACAGGCTGTAATTTCGTCATCTATACTTCTATACTAATATTGTAAAGAGGTAATGTTAGTTTGTGTGTAGGAGGTTGTCTTCGAAACTACTGGACCGATTTCAAAAACTCTTTCACCAATATTGAGAATGGACTTTCAGGGTAAACATAGGCTATATAATATCCCGTGTAATAAAAGGGCCTTCCATGGAGACTAAATAACTAAAGTCGATCATAAAATGTGCGATGTGCTGCACTGTTCGCTGCGCTGCTTTCTGTGCTGTGTTTTATACGAACATCACGCCCTATAGCGGCATATAATGACTTTGTGCTATGTGCTGCGTTTTTTACGTACTATAATCTATACATTTAAAATGAATGGAAAATTTAAATTCGGCACTCTTGTTGGGACACCCTTTAAATCCGGCGCTCTTGTTGGGACACCCTAAAATATAAAACGACAGGAATTCGTCAAAAGCTATGCTGCAGACCAGTACGACTAGCAATTCGTAACTTAATGGTTTAAGAGCGACAGCCTTCCCCTTACATCCTTTCCTACACGGTACGATTTTAACTTTTCCACTTAGCGATTCAAGAGAGCTAGCCTTGCCACTACCCCCGTGGCTCGAAAGAAAAAGCATTGCCATTAGTTCCTTGCCAACACGCTACGATTTTAACTTTTCCACTTAGCGATTCAAGAGAGATAGCCTTGCCACCACCCCCGTGGCTCGAAAGAAATAACATTGCCATTAGTTCCTTGCCAACACGCTACGATTTTAACTTTCCCACTTAGCGGTCAAGATAGTTAGACTACTGGCTCTGTGGCTTAAGAGAAATAGCGTTGCCATTACTTCCTTGCCTACACGCTACGATTTTAACTTTCCCACTTAGCGGTTCAAGAACGTTAGCCTTGCCACTAGCTATTTGGTTCAAGAGAAATAGCCTTGCCATTCTTTCTCGGCTACACGCTGGTATTCCATTATCAACTTAAGGGTTCAAGAGCGATAGCCTTGCCATTACTTCCTTGCCTACACGTTACGATTTTAACTTTCTTAACAAAATCTCGATAATCCGAATAGTTCGAATACGATCCCATAGGTTTGGGCACCCCTCCCGTGGTAATGAGGGCAAGGCGGTGATTCATATGATAATGATAAAAACATTTCAAATTTTATGGAAAACATGTTACTGTTCGATATCGTCACTTTTGGCGCGGATGACAGTGAGATGACATTGAAATGTTTTTAACATTCTCTAAAAAGAAAATTTATAAATATCTATATATAAATAGGCAAAGGCAAAACAGTTAAGAACCATTTTGGGTTGTTGGGTGGTTGGGGATGGGTGGTGTAGGGCAAGGGAGTGGGTGAATGGTGGGTGGGGCGGATCAGTGACCGTGTGGAGGGATAGAGTACAGAGAGACGGTCGAATTTCGACCAATGGGCGATAACTAGTATTCATAAACGTAAAACTAGTTGAATAGGGTTGCCAAAATGCTTCAACTAAAAAAGTGGGTCGCGAGAACAAAAGTTTAAGAACCTCTGATATAGATGACAATACTTAATGAAAAATGTAATGAAAAAAGAAGTAAAAGTAAAAAAACTTCGTTTTTCGGGCACCGGTTTTATGCATACTCGTACATCGACGCACGCCACAGTCCTTTATTATTTGGTAATAATCGCCAATTTTCCTTTATTATTTGGCGCTCAGCCTTCAGCAGAATAAGGGGAATAACACAGAATGCTCTAGAATTGCATGATCCCGCAACTATCTCTGACTGGTAAAGCACGATCAAACCTCCACGTGGTGGCTGTCGATAATTTTCCTCCAGTGCAGGAAAAGCGAAGTGATTGGGGTAGTCCCTTCAAAGTAAGGCTGACGCACTACGCACCTACAGAGGATTCCCCAGATGATGGAAAAGACTAATTCTTTGAATCAGTCGAACGGGAACTCCATGTATGATGTAAAAATCATTCTGAGGGATATGAATGCTAAAATGGGTAGCTAGCCAGTATTCAGACAGTACATTGGCACCTATAGCTTACACGAGAACACTAATGACAATGGACAACGAGTCATAGAGATCGCAGCAAGCAGTAATTTGGTCATTGCGTGTACAAGGTTTTCACGCCGTGTTCTTTTACAAAAACCGGGCAAACCGCACAAACCGGTTTGACTACTTGTTTGACCAGTACACAATGATTCAAACTTGCAGGCGGTTACATTTCAAATTTCCAATAATGTATGTATGTATGCAACATGAAAGTGCTTATTTTTAGTATGCAGTATTTACATTGGGATTTATTTTAGGATTTGAATTCTATTTTATGAGCTACTAACTAATTTTCGTAACAATATGTAATTAAAAGAAAAATCTTAATTTGTAACACGAATATTTCATTTGAACCATGGAACCCGCTGAGCATTTCCTCAGCTGGAAAGCAACGTTACAAATTTGTTTGTCTGTTTGTCCACTCGTCAAACAGACAAACAAACAAACACATGCACGCTGAAAAAACATTTTTTGCCCTAATTGTTAGCTTCGCCCACCCTTCGGGCTCGCAAAAAATATATCTAATATATAAAAATCTCGTGTCACGGTGTTTGTCTCTCAACTGCTCCGAAACGGCTCGAAAAAAAAAATAAAATAAAATAAATTTGAGAACTACTGGACCGATTTGGCTAACTTTTATTTTATTAATTCGCCATATAATTCGAATAAGGTTTATGCGAAGAAAACAAACTGAAAAGATGCCCGGAAAATTGTAAAATTTGGAAAAAACTGAAAGTACTGTTTTCCATAGGATTTATGTATGAACTCGCGACCATAACTAACGATTCGAACAATGGATTAGCGTAATTCTTTTTTTGTTTTGTTCGTTATAGTCCTGGGAAACAAAGGAAAGTCGAAAAATTCGGATAAACAGCAAAAATTGTTTTGTTCGTTATGTTCCCGGAGATATTTTTAGCAAAATAAAATTCGGGAAAATTTGGAAAACGATAAATTGGATATATTTTGAGGAAATAACTCTATTGAATGTTTTCGGTGAAATGAAAACTTTGGAAAAACGCATTCCAGCCTAACTTAAAATAAAATTAAATTTGTGTTGATTCGCGATCTGTCCAGCAAAAGTCGTTATTTCATTTCTGTTCCAATAGATTCCAATTGTTTGGGTTACGTGCGCAAATTTCATTTGACAGCTTCTTCTTTGATTTTGTGGGCAAAAAGATCTCCAAAAGACCATCAAAAGGCCCCTTATGCCCCGAAAAGAATCACAAAAAGACCCTCAAAGTCTCTCTAAATTCCCAAAAATCATTAAAGACCCCCAAAAGAACCCCAAAAGACCCTAAAAAGACTCGCCGAAATAAAGACCCCCAAAAGACCTACAAAAGACGTCCAAAAGACTCACCAAAAAACCTCCAAAAGACCCTGAAAGGACCTCCAAAAGACTCCCAAAGATACCCCCAAAAGACCCTCAAAATACCCAAAAACCCTCAAAGGACCTCCAAAAGACTCCCAATGATACCCCAAAAGACCCTCAAAATACCCAAAAACCCTCAAAGGACCTCCAAAAAAAACACAAAAGATCCTCGAAAGACTCCTTTAACGACCCTCAAAATGCCCTCAAAAGACCCCCAGAGGACCCTCAAAAGACCATACCGAATTTCATACAAATCGGTAGAGATATTACTTAGTTCCCAAAATTAAAAAATGTAAATGTAAAATGTAAAACTTCACAATAAGGAAGATTTTTATATATTCATTAAATAATTATTTGTTTAATTTTTATAATATTATAAACTGGAGTTAGCAGCAGTAAGAAATTCATTATGAATTTTAATTATTTATTATTACCTTAAGTTCTCGGATAGTTTTATTAATTTCGCTTTTATTTCTAAGGGGCATTCATTCCGAAAGCAAGGAAGCATTTTTTACGAGAAGACAGACATAATACGGTGGCGCCAAAAGCAATTTTGATTCTCTATATATTTATTTATTTTGGGAATGAAAGTTTGCATTTTGTATGCTTTCGTGTCCGCCATTTTTTCGTTTTCTCATTTTGTTTCTCATCTATCTCTTGAAGCTGAGAAAGATACCAAAACAGATTTTGTCGTTGTGTAGTATACCTAGATGCGAGTTTACGAAAAATTTAAGCACCTACTTGTTGATACCCAAGACAACAATTTTAGCATTTTTCCTTTCCTTATACTCGTACTTTTGCCTTCTATTCTTTTTCTCGGTGGACGGATGGATTCTTATTAAAATAGATCACTTTTTTTGTACGAACTCGGTGCAGTGAAATGTCGCGATTTTCTTTTAAATTTGAATTTTTTTAAATTTTCTGGATTAGGAATAGGATACATAGCTCTGTCACGCCAATGCCGTGCTGTGACTTTGTAAAAAAGACCAATTTGGCGCACTAAACTACACGTAATAATTCGTTGGAACAGGTGTAGTTCCCATTATGTATACAGATATGTACATAATTTATATGTTTATGATTATTTATCGGTGTGACGTGCACAACGTTCTTTTTATTAAATTCTCTATATAAACTTCGCGTCCGGAAGTGTTTGTGGCTGGCCAAATCATGCGATGACAACGATTTCTATAACAATTTCGAAGTTATCAGGACCCAGGGCCAACTTAGTTTAGCTCCTTCTTATTCTATTATCCTAAAGAAAATTAAAAAAAAAAGAGACTTCCGCATTTGTGCATCTATGTATGTTGTACTCGTATATAATTGAAACAACTTCTGAGAAACAGGTATCAATGTAACATTTACCCGCAAACTAGTGGATTTTCCAATATACCATCAAAAATCCAGCCTGTAGCGTTCAGATACGACATCAGTTCAATGATCCTGTAATCTGAGAGCTCTTTTAGGTCGGCAAAAAATGGTTTACCTAAATTCCGGTGTCTTGACCCTGCCAAGGCCGGATTCTAGATGACAACTCGGTGGTTTTTCTTTTGCTGTAGGATGGCTTTCAATCTTGATATGGCGCTCCACCTGAGCTGTGACTAAGTATTGAAAGAGGAGCTTGGCTGAGCTCATTGGACAGCTAACCCTCTCCATAGAGCTGGTGTCCATAGCGATGCCCTTCATAGTTAATTCGTCCGCCCTCTCCTTTCCCCTTATGTTGTTATGCTCCGGGACTCATACTATGATGATGTCCAGAAATTGGCTGATCGAATCCAATTATTCTTGGCACTGTTGTACCAGTTTCGAGTTTATGGAGGTCGCGTGAATCGCCCTTGTAGTAGATTGACTATCAACACATATTCCAACTCTTCCGATTTGAGCGTTACTGAGCCTTAGTGCCCTGCATGGCCAGAAATTGGCTGATCGCATCCAATTCTTCTTGGCACTGTTGTACAAGTTTCGAGTTTATGAAGGTCGCGTGAATCGCCCTTACAGTAGATTGACTATCAACACATATGCCAACCCTTCCGATATATGTGTTACTGAGTCTTAGTGCCCTGCAGGCCACACAACTTGCTAGGATCGCTGTCTAAAATATACTAGCTGAATCGGATAGCTTGTATGACTTTGACAGATTTATATCATCCGAGAAGATACCTGCACCAACTACATCCTTCATCATGGATCCGTCAGTGAATATTGTTGCATAAAATCTGAGTCGTACTGCACTGCACGTCGCAACATACTTGATAAATATGTCAGGAGGTAGTAGGTGTAAGATGGTGTTAAGAACCTCGATAGAACATGACCGTATACCTCCAAGGCCACAGCTTATTGCCCAGGATCTGACTTAACCCAGGGTCCTATCCATAACTTTGCTGATCACGAAATAGCGCTG
The DNA here is from genome assembly GCA_947095585.1 of Nephrocerus scutellatus. NCBI lineage: Eukaryota > Metazoa > Arthropoda > Insecta > Diptera > Pipunculidae > Nephrocerus > Nephrocerus scutellatus. The sequence goes on along the minus strand of OX352762.1, from coordinate 101,363,211 downwards.
GCCTGTACGAGTATCACCACGTCATATGTGTACTCATCTACCTTCGTCCTTTCCTCCTCAATTTTTCGTAGCATTTTGTTAATTACCACTAGCCATAGTAAGTGAGAGATGACCCCTCCTTGGGGAGTGCCTGTGTCGAATAATTGTATAATATTGCAGCTGCCAAGGCTGGAATGTATAAGTTAACGCATATATAATCCTGCTACCGAGTATGTATGTTATCTATTGAGTAAGGAAGGAGGAAGAAAGATGGCTGGTGTAAACTGTTTGTAATTAACCGTGTCCTCAACCTTTATCCAGAATTCACTTCAGAGCCTTCAGAGATGAGAGACTGAGAAGCCTAAAATCCTTCGCTGATTCATGGCCTCTTCTGCCTGCTTTGGGTATGAAAACCACCTGAACTTTTCTCCAGTTTCGGGGGATATAGCTTCTGAACATCTTCATTAGCCAGGAAGTCGACAGCTCCAGTGACTTGTGTAGCATAATCGGCTGTATGCCATCCAGGCCAGGAGATTTGTAGGGCGAAAAACTTTTTAGAGCTCGGGAAACTTTTTCCCGGGTTATGATAAAATCCACTACACAACGAGGAAATGGAACTGCGCATCGATAACTGCGCTGGTAGGAAAGTGTGTGTTACTGAGAAGATCCAGTGACTCTGCTTTAGATGCCATCCAGTCACCATCTGCTTTCTTGATGAAGGTCGGGCAGGTGCTCTGTTTAAAAAGGTCTTGCAAATTCTAGCAGAGTCCTTGGTGGTTTCGATTGACTGGCAGTAGTTCATCCAAGAGTGTGCCTTCTTGTACCGTTTTAGGTAGTCTTTGTAAGGTTGCCAGTATTAATTGGTATAGCAAAAATTGAATATCGACCTAGTCATACTCCTAAGTTTACTAAGGTCTTCGCTCCACCATGGAGGGTACTACAACTCTTTCATTACTTAACCTTACGCATCATATTTTGGTACACAAACTGTCATCTTCTATCTAATATGTTGGAAATTATAGGTAAATAGGAAAGTGCCGCCATCATTTCAGCGTAAGCTTGGTCGGCTCCGCTATCGTGTTCCATAAATTATTTCGCAAAGGACTTTCTGAGCAGGATTCTCTTCGCTCATGCGAGCTAGGTGTCCTGCCCACAGGAGCCAACCGAGCTGAATTCACCTCACGATGTTGACATTGCGGAAATGCTCGTAGATCTACGGGGTCTACAATTCTCCGTAAAACATTTTCTCTCAAACGCGGCTAAGAAGTCAAAATGTCTCGGATCCATATGTAAATACTGGACTTATACACTAGCAGCTTGTATGTTATGGTTAAATTCTTTGATTTGATTAGTCTTGGCATACTAAAGTGAATTTTGTTGACTTTAAGTAACCGTGAACATATTTTTGGTTCCATGCTGTTATCGGTTGGTACAGTTGACCCCAGATAGTTAAAGGATTGCACTACAAGTATACTTGAAATTCATGCTCAAGTATTTTAATTGAGGAACCAATGATAGATTCTGCTCGCAGACGTGGTTACCATGTACGAGTACTTTGTCTTCCTCTCATTTATGTGTAGCCGCCGATTTTGAGCCGCCCACTCGACCTGAATGGAAGCTTTCTGTACAGCTATTGTGTTTTTACCAACGATGTCAATATCGTCTGAGTAAGCCAGTATCTGAAAAGACTTATAGAGGATTGTTCCTCTCGCCGTTACATCGGAGTCTGGAACCACTTTCTCCAACGCTTGGTTGTAGAGGACGCAGGTCAGTCCAACGCCTTGTTGGATTCCGTTATAGACGTTGAATGGGCTTTAAGTGATCCGGATATTTTTACTTGGCACCAGAGTGTCTGTCGCCCCGAATCAAATGTTCAAATCCCAGTGGGGGAAAACTTTTTTTCAAGCGTAAATGCCTGTTGACCTTAACATAAAACCCACAATTAGTGGTCGGAGTTACATAGAGCACAATGGTCACAGATAGAAGACCACCGAATACAATTCGAAACGTCCGTCCGAGGGTGGGTATTCAAGCCCACACTATAAAATTAGTTTTACAGCCTTAACACACAACTACGTAAAATGCACAGCGAAATTCCATCATATCAATCATGGTGGAGTGATACAACATTCTGTGTAGTAGAGCAATACCGTTTAATGGAACGAGAGACTGCAAAAGTACCAGTACTTTAGCTAAGTTAGTAGTACTTCTGACCCCTCGGAACTAGTTTCCACTTAGTTCTAACGTGAACTACGATCTCCAGATCACCATTTTTTAGGCAACCGTTTCGGTTAAAATTAGTAAGTATCGCTACGAACTACGTTACTCCGACTCTGCTGTTAGCTGCACGCTACAGTAGACAACAAAGCAAATATTACACTTGTTTTTCTTTTTAGTAGGTAGCGTACTAAATGCAAACGCCAGTGACACTACGCTACTCCGATTCTATTGCAAGCTACACGCTACAATAGATAACCCCACAAGTCTCACACTTTATTTCTTTTAGAAGGTAGCAGACTACTCTTCTCCGTAACCCGACCTACCGAAAGACCGACCGAAAGTTTGGTTATTGACTACTATCACTATCATTAGCCCTAGCATTATTAAGCCGAATAAGAGATTTTTTAAACCGTCCGGAAGTTATGTTATTATAGTGATTATTATTATTAGCTTTAGTATTATTATTATTAAGTAGAATAAGAAATTGTTTAAATAAACCATCATAATAGAAAAAATGAAAATATATTTGTTTTTACGCCTCCGACGAAAAAAGAACCCTGGGTCCGGCGAGCGTCACCCAGCAAACACTGTTACAATTCTCTAAAACAATTTAATAAAAATATTCATAAATGACTAAAATTACAGCCTTTTGGTTTCGTAACACCTTAATCGCCGGCCTCTGTATATTCTTCTAAATCATATACACCATCATATTTTTCCTCAACTTCCCTAATCTTCGAATTTATAATCTGACACGCATTTCCTTCATTCTTAAACTGTCAGCTGTCATAATAAGTCAGTAATACGTTTTGAACGATTTTACTAACTTATTTAAGCTGTGCCAAATAAGTCAATAAGTCTGAAATAAGTCCCGATTTCGAAAACGGCCTACTATAACATTAAACCAATCTATAGCTGCATTTTATTTGTACCGGAATAGGAATAGGAACAACAATTACATGCATTCAAAGTAATTTTACTCCAGCTTTTTGTAATTATGCTTGTTTTACATTTGGGATGTGCAAGAAAAAATGAGCAGGACGACTATAGTTAAATTGACTTTCCGTGACAAAAGTAATAAACTTTCGGACATTTGTCAGACTTTCGCGAGAGGTTGGACACCGTGTTACTTTTTGTGTTACTGGGATTCAAACCACGAACCCCCTGCTTAGAAGCCATGCTCGAATCCCCTGAGCCACGGCGCCCACTATTATTATATTTACTATTCCGAAAATGCATAAAAAATGAGATATGTAAAAAGATGCGTATGGTGACCCCTTGACCTGAAGTCTTGACCACTTCAAAAATATGACGAAACCTAATCGTTATGGCATAAAAATCCCGGTTCGATATCTCCGATATTAAAAAAACACCTAAAATCTTCCAAAATAGTCCAATTAATAATTAGGAAAAAACCATAATAAAAACAATAACTATTTTATATCAAATTTTTTTTGAAAAACGAGCAATTCTTAATTTCATCGTTTTCGTCAACGATTTTCGGAACGATATTGCCGAACTTATCAAAAGTTTGTACGATTTTTTTTTCGTGCGATACTGTGTTTTTTCCAAACACCACCACCAATTTGTTGTTTTGTTTGTTTAAATGAAGTTATTTTTAATCTTCGATATTTACAATTTCTCATGTGGGGCATTTTGTCATAAATGAACGATATCGTTTGTTTGTTTATATACATATGACTAAGCCTTTATCCAAAGATAACAATTACATTATATTATATACATATATATTATATTATATATATATTAATATTTAAATAAATTATATTATCTATGCTTTTCCTTCATATACAACATAGTTTAACATGAAGAGCTTTATTCGGAATTTTCTGAACGCACCGCGTACAAAACAAAAATGTAATATATTATGTGCACTACCGAACTTATAAGTTTAAGTTTTTTCATCACAGCAACAAATAATTATGGTTTGTGTCCTTGCTTAAATAACTGCTCATATCATCTCTAATATTTCTTACGATAAACTGAAAAAAAGAAACGCAAATTTGTCCGCTGAGTGGATTTATAGGTAAAACGTAAAATATAACCACAGCACGTGAGAAATGAAAACGTCTATAGGGAAAAACTAATTGCTGTCTCCTATTATGTATGGAAAACTACATACAAATACAACTGGCGAAACTCAACTACATTTCATCTGTAAATAGCAAAAGGTTGAATGTCTAATGCTAAAGTTTTGTCTTTGAATAATGCCAGCAAGAAATTTTACTCTGTAGGGGTTGGTGGTCGGCGGGTCTAGTGTTAATGAATAAAATGGAATGAAACTTTCTTTTAACGTCTCACCCACAGAAACCGCAAAACATCCATACAGAAAAAAGTGGATAGTTTAACCAACACCCACTGCCTAAAAATGTTAACGTGACTTGGGGGTCGGCGCCCCCTTTAGGAGGGATGGGCTTCCAATGTTTTGAGTTTTTTTTATAAAACTTTTTTTTTCTCAGTGGTTTGACGGATGTTAACGGGGGTTAATTGGTATCATATAAATGGTAGTAAAAATACCTTTCATCTTATAAAAATTGAGTTCAATCCATCCACCCTCGACAAAGTAAGAGCCAAAAACTGTGAATTTCTCATGAAAGTTTAACAGGAAGCGTATTTTGGTATCATATGAAAGGTGAAAATTAGTTCAGACAGTGGTACTATTTTTATGGGCGTGGCCTAATTTGAACGGAAGATTGATTGATTGATCATATGAAAGGTGAATATTAATTCTACACAGTCGTACTATTTTTATGGGCATGGCCTAATTTGAATGGAAGATTGATCAAGTTGAATTTGGTTCATGTGGTATTTCATATAATAATTGAGTCATATATGATATATTTAAGTTTTTCTCATACATAACTATATGATATACCATGATGCAGCTTTTTCATATCTAAATATAAATTTATTGAGAGCACTTTATTTAACAGTGTCCATAATTTTCGAAAAAGGTTTTTAAAGGAGAAATTCCTTTCTAAATATAAATCAATTTAAAATGTAAATTAATTGAGCGCACAGTATTTTATAGTGTGCCCATAATTTTCAAGCACGCCTTTAAAAGAAAAAAATAATTTCAAAACAATTGAGCGAAGGAAATCACATCATTAGCAATTTTACTTATCAAAAAACTCAATCATTTGTAATGAGTATATATTGATTCTCCTTCCATGATAATTGGGACACGCCCATAAAAATAGTATGCCTGAGTGGGAAAAACGTTTAGTTTTAATTTGACATCAACATGAGGCACGCCCACATTCAAACACGCCCACTGTTGAACTTTTACGGAAATATTGGTTTTTTGACTCTAAATATTTTGAGGTAGGTTTGATTGCTCGCATTTTTTTTTAAACTGCCTGTGTTGTTGTTGTGTTAGTATAAAGTGGGGTAAATCTCCCAAAATATACAGATCTGTTTTAGCTCTACGGTACAGTCGTTTTAAAGGGGAAACGAACAAATTGACAGAAACAACTCTGGGGCAGAGTAAATTTTTGGCATTGATAAAACACATGGGTGCAAAGTTTGTGTAAAATCGGGTTATTTCTGAAAAAATTTGTATGGGTGCCGCTCATCCCTGGGCACGATCACTTCCAAGTTTTAACAGAACAAAATCAGATCAGCTAAGCCACAAACAATCAAACACGAACACGCGAAGCAAATATGAATTTAAAAGAAAGACAAAAATGATAAGAATGAATAACAAAAATCATTTTTTAAAAATGCAAGAACGACCTTACACCTCGTCTCCACGGGACAGAATTGCTGTAGTGATCCATGAATTCATCTAGTGGAGACAAGTTTTTACATGACATAACTAAATGTCTGGCATCACTGTCTGATTTTTCTGCTTCTCATCTGAGTAGGTGTCTGCCATATTTTTGACATTTAATCGGTTTATTTTGTGTTTTTTTACTGCAAAGCGAATATTTAAAATGCTTGTAGTACTTGTGAAGATGCGGTACGAAATGAAATGTCTTAACATAATTTGTCCAGTCAAGTAAGAGGAAAATATGGCGGTGAAAATGTCTGAAGTTAAGTCTGACATATTTCTGTCCTGTGGAGACGAGGTGCTACGAACAATTGTCATGTAGTTCTCTCTGTTTTATCACTCAATTTGAATCTCACTCAACAGTTTTTTTCAATCAGAATTTTATTTTCGTGAATCGTGCTTGTAGCTTCTTACATCGTAGACTGTTAATTCTTACAGCTTCTTACATCGTAGACTGTTAATTCTTACATCTAGAATTCTATATCGTACATACTTTTAGCAATTTCCTTCTCGCAGCGGTCAAATTCTACTCGATTGTGTTGGGATAATTTTTCGTTATGTTGACAAATCGGCATTCGTTAGGAATTTCGTTGACAGCTTGACAGCTACCGCAGCGTCGTTTTCGGAGTTAATTTTTTGTTTTCACTAAATATAAATCGGAAATCGGTTTCATTTTAGTTTCTTTCACGATTTACGAAGTACGATACGTAGCGCACTGAAAGTCAGACGGATAGCAAGCTTTAACGCAAGGAATTTTTCGATTTGATGAATATATAAAAGTGTCTTGAGTTTTAATAAAAGTAAAATATTTTTTCGCTGTTCATGTATAATTGGATATTGGATATATTGGATAATTAAAAAAAAACTTTGTTAAATACATACAATCCATGTGCTCTCTGACAGTACTATTTCCGAAGAGCCTGCGCGAGGTATAATTATTGTTCGTGTGCGTGGCAGCACATTAACCTGGGTATTCGACACTTACCAATCCGACTATTAACAAGGAATGTCAAATAGCAAATTAGCGCTCCGATCCGAATCCTCAGAAACCTGTGAACAACTATTAAATAGTGGAAAGTGGTGCATTACACCGGTTGTGCTCCGCGGTCTCACCTAGTCCAACAAATTCTTCCGTCTTATAATTATTTGGACAAAGTTACCATCGTGTATTTGCTTTAATCGACAACTGTGCCCAATTTTGTTAAATTCCATTCATCAGCAGAACATGTCCATCCTTCGCCGAGTTCTTTGCTCTGCTATTTTTCACTAAAAAATTTATAACTAAAGATAACTTTGTTAATTTTTCCATTTGATATTTTAATTCGAATTTTAAAGAAAATAATTTAAAATGTAAACAAAGAAGTGATAAACGAGCAGTAAAAAATTTTCCATTCTATTTATTAAAAAAAAAAACGGAACAGTCAGTCAGCTGCTTCGGCTAACTATACATAATTAGTTATTGACCCACCCCACCCATTTATCCATTCATTTTCAAAGCATCGTTGGTCGACGAAGGATAGACAGACGAAAACGCTTGAGATGTCGCCCAAACTTGAAGGCCTATGCATTCATTCTCCGTAAGTTGATGTGTTATAATTTTTTTTTTATTGATTTCGAAATTTTATCATCAAAATATTTTATATTTTTGTCATAGCTATTTCATTTTTCTTAAAATTTAGTTTAGTATTCAGGCGCAGGAAATAGGATTGTTTTGGCCAATACACTATCACATTAACTTCGTTGATTACTTTATGGAAATTTAAAAAGAAAAATAATTGATTGTGTTGACAGACTAATGCTATTCGTATGATAAAATAGATCTTTTTGGGTCGCAGTATCAGCAACTTGGGCTATGTGGTTGGCTTAAAAAAATGCTATTCGTACTTTAAGAAAATAAAGTTTTCATTTGTTTGCTTGGGAGTTTAAAAATTAAATTGAAAATGATAAGACAAAGCAAAATAAAAATAACAGCCGTCTGTTAACTCGGGCGTTTTCACATTAAAGGAATAAAAAACCAACCCATAAAAATTAAATTTTTTTTTTGTGTCAAGTTTGAATAAAATCGAGTTAATTTTATAAATATTTCCATGGGAGTCCTCTAAATTTTTATAGAAAGTGTTTTATTCGGAGATACACATGTGTGGAAAGTTTGAATAAAATCGTGGTTTATGATATGGATTAAAAATTTATCGCAATTGAAGCAAACACATCCGGATGCGAAGTAAATGTTCAACGAAATGTTCGATTTGCTCAATCCATACCCGAAACCAAATCCACGGGTAAGCTGTCAAAGTAACAGAGGGTCTGTTTTTATATTAAACCCGATCGAGCAGTGTATGTCAAATATTTACTCGGTGTTTTTTTCATTCAACCGGGGTAATTTTTTGTCGTGTTTTTTTTACTCCGGGTAACTATACTCGCTCGGGTTGAATAAAAGAATAGACCCAGAGTTTTTCTAATTTTTGTGGTGAATGCTTTGCAAATAGAACGCCAAACTAAAACCAACCAAAATGTCAAAAACAAACTGAGAAATTAGTCTGCTTGCTCTTCCTTCGCCATCTTGCTGAGTAAACGAAATCATAATTCATAACCGTCGATTGCCGATGGGGGATGGGTAGCAAAGTTACAGTGTCGGTTACAAAACTTTGCAAATAAAACGTAAAATCAAACCATAACCCGGCGATAGTAAACATTTCTAGAAGTTGTATGGAAAAAGTATCAAAACCATTACAGTGATTTCTTTAGATTTCAAAACAAACTCTCCTTCAGAACTTCCATCCTTTATGAAAAGTATTGTTCGTGTCCTTCGAACTTGAACTTGAACTTGAACTTCGAGTGCTCATTACACACTATTTTTTAGTGCGGTATTCTATGAAAACCTTCGATAAACATCCGATAGAAACTCTGAATACGTTCAGGGTACATGTTTAGCTCCCGCATGACGTTGAACGAACCACTTATATTTCCTTTTTCTAGCCACAAAGGATGCACCCAGTATCTTCTTTGCCTTTCTATGTTAGCTAAATACACAAGGTCCAAAAAAGTTTACCAGTCTGATGGAATTTTGAATTTTTGTTTCCGATCTCTCCTTTCACAGTTTGGAAAAGTCTGCCATAAATCATACCACAAACGACTTTTGCGCAGAAGCGGCAACTAAGCTCATGAAAGACAAGTGTTTTATCCAGCTAAGCCTACTGAACCTAATTTATTTATTTTATTTATGCAAGACAGTATTGCCATACACTGTATGTATGGCATACAGTCATTCGGCATTCTTAAAAAAGTCAATAGACTATGTTGGTTGAACATGACCAATGTGAGACAATCGAAGTCAAAAAAATATTTCACTACTGCATATTTGCATAATCAATAAAGTTCAATGAGATATTGGCTTTCAAACTTTAAAATATAGCCTGGAATCCACGAGTTTAACTATTAGATTCAGGCTGCATGGTCTTTGAGATCGAAATTAAGCTTCCATGAATTTTTTTTTATCCGGTATGAAAGGAGGAACAAACTCAAGGAAGAAGCGTGTTGCCGGCACTGTGCATGCAATTATTGTCTCTTTGCATTTTTGCACAAGTATCCAAAACTATGTCCATGGCTAAGCTGTCAAAGTGACAGATGGTGAACGCTGTGTAAATGGAATGCAAGCCAAGACTTACTCGTTGTTTCCATTTCAAATAACAATAATGCTTTAATAAAATAATTTGCTTGTGTGCGTGTACACGCGTCAAATAATGCTACAATAAATGAGAGCCGAATTGAAAGGTAAATGTAGGATTATGTATCATTTTTTGTATACGTGTACACGCACACAAGCAAATTATTTTATTTTAGTATTAGTGTTATTTGAAATGGATAATGCACAGAAATTCCTTTTCACATGTCCATAGACGAAAGTGTCTGCTTCATACACTATAACCTAGCTTGGAAAGTTGCCTCTACACACTCTAGTTATTTAAGATATAAAATACTTTTGTTATTTACTGCAGTCACAGCAAACAGAGTAATTTTGCATTGCGCATGACCGGTTCAGCAGAAAAACCTGTTTTGGGCGTTTGAAGAATACCGTACATTACTCGCAGAAAAGTGCTCATCGTGCTCGTTAGATTTGAAGCTTCTTACTCGCACGATAAACTCCACTTTCATCGTTCGTTATGTAATATACTATTACGGTATACCAACTTTATTGAACAAGACTGTGAGGTAGATCAAGGCTTCATTGGTATAAACGAGGAATGCGTAACTCAACATCATAATCAGAGTCTGGACAGCGTTTTTTTTTGTGAGCTCTTAACTGAATACCGAATGGAAATATGATAATAAATTATTGTAACCATTTAATTTTTAAATCAACATTGCATACAACAGAGTTTACTTATTACATAGCAACCCGTATCTAAATAACGAACAACACTTAGCAAAAAAACTATGACTTTACTTATCTCATTATTGTTTTATAATTAGCTTGTTATTAAAACACATTTTTGAGGTCAATGAATTTGCAATGGATTCTGTACACTTCTACGGATTATTATCTCCGCTATATGATCATAATTCACAATAAAGAAGTCCAGCATGTATTGCAATTGTCACCCTTTTACCGTGTGTAACAAATATATATCATAAAGTACACAAATAGTGAGATGCTGATGAAGTTATCAACGCATATCGTTTGCGATATGGTCTGAAAATGGAATTTTTCCAAGGAATTTGAGTCCAAATTTAACTTTAAAAGACGACAAAGCAATTGATTGGAAAACGATATGTACTCGTACGTTTGTACACCATACATAATGTTTCCGATTGCCTTCTTAAACTCGTTAAACCGCGAATAAAGAAAACTGTGTTCCAATTGCTCCTTGGGGATGTACGTAACTCTTGTTTTGTCTTTTGAGTCTTGTTTTTTTTTATTCATTTAAACGACATTTCGAAACTGAACTGAAGTCAATCTGTATGGGTTGTGTATTTTCTGAATTCTATACGTATTGACAATATATTCGTAATTTATAACTTTATTTTCGTTGTGTCCGGAGTTGTGGCACTGGCAAATGGTTTTAAAAGCAATTTTTGTTTGCTCTGTGTTTGATAACATATCGCCATCGTTGTAACCATTTGAAATACAAAACTATTTAATTTGATTTTTTACTTTGTTTGTGGGCATGAATGTGTTGTACGGGAGGAGAGGTATGTACAAGTACTTTTGATAAGTTTTTATGTTTTAAGAAAACCATTTCTAAGTTATTGCATTAGTTCAAATTTACGAGAAACTTGGCACATTTTGCAAAATATATTTGCTTACAGTATATTGCTAGTGAATTATCTGGGGTCAATTATCTCTTACGAAAGAAGAAGTTGAAATAGAAATATCAAATCTTGATATCAATAAGAATGGTGGGTCTGATGATATTCTCCATGTCTTATTAAAAAATTCTGTTTTGAGCATTACTGAGCCTTTGGTACACATTTTCAACAAATAACTGGAGCATGGAGAATTCACGAAAGAATGGATAGTAATATACGGCGCGACAGACCGTTGCTGTCCATGATCTAGCTTCTCGCAACCATTAAGAATATGATTTTCGGATTTAAGGAATAGATTTCCATCATTTTAGCATGGTTTTTTTTCAACTGGCCGTTCTACTGCAACAAGTCTTTTATTTTTCCCAGATTACTTTGTAAATGAGATAGATTGGGCGGTCGCCAAGTTTGTGTGGGTTATATAAAATTTGCGAAAGCTTTCAAACGGTGCAGCATAGAATTTTAACTGCTAAGCTAGAAAAATTAGGATTACATTCTTCAATATTAAAATGGCTTCCTAACTACTTTTTGGGGAGAAACCAAAGAGTAATAAAAACAACCCATAAAATTAATATCTTTCATGTAAATTCTCTAATAGGAAATACATATTGTGTGTTTAAAGTTTGAAGGAAATCGAGCTAATTTTTAAAAAAATGTATATGGGCATCACTCGGGTCTCAGGGCCTACATTTTTTACAAAAAGTGTTGTACATTGGATATACACATGTGTATAAAAGGTTTCTGCATCGGGGATGCACATGTATAAAAAATTTGAAGAAAATCGGGTAAATTTTGTAAAATATTTGTATAGGAGCCCGTGGCCCGAGGGGTCGGGGGCATCGGAGATACGCATGCGCTAAAAATTTCAATGAAATAGGACTTTGGGAGGTGGGTTAAAAATTGATCGCAAGATTCCACGACAAACAAACAAACAAATTCACAAACAAACCCACAAACAAACAGACGGGCACGCGAAGTTAGTATAGAGAATTTAAAAATAGGTGAGGTAACTTCCAACCATAATTTTTAATTCCTTTGGTGTTCCACAGGGTAGTCATTTAAGGCTTCTTTTCTTTATAAATGAATGGCCACATTATGTTGGAAACGCAAAATTCTTGCTGTATGCGTATGATTTTGAAACTGTTCTTTTAAATCAAACGCGAAATCTCAAGAAAAGTGCATCGCTTTTTGTCAAATTATAACATTGAAAAAGTAAAGTTGACAAGAGCTTTCTAAAATTGTGATCTTGGTATTATTTTTAACTATAAGTTATTATTTCATCTTGATTATAACTTTGTTATTGCTAGAGCCAGGTTAGGTTTTATAAAGCGGTGTTCTAAAGATTTTGTTGACCCATATATATATTGAAGTCATTATATGTCTCTCTTGTACGCTCGGTCTTGGAGTACAGCTGTGTAGTCTGGTGCCCTTTTATATAATTGCTTCTGATTGATTTGACTCCCTTTAATTTAAGAAGAGATTATTATTATATTATGTTTATTAGCGATTTAATAATTAAAACAGTGAACTGTCCTGAGCGCTCATGTCCCAAATATAGCCAATTAAGTAGCTTTTTGCATTTAACCAATCATAGAATTAATTATAGACTTAATGGTTGTGGGGGAGCGACGGTCGAGTTTCAGCACCCTGTAATGCGCTCATGTAAATGACCAGGTATCGAGTTCGCTTACCCGCATTTGCGGATGTTCCAAAGCGCCCTCCAACAAGCCGAGCAAAAAGGAAATTTAGGTGGTATCGACTATACCTCTATCTCAATTAATCTAACACAAAGGATGCAATTTAAAGGAGGGAAAGGAAAAAAAATAAAGAAGAGCTAGGTTTTGAACCCGAACGGAATAGCTAGCCACCATCACCATCGGCCCCACGTTTGCCGCCAAGTTACGTAATGTTTACCATTATTGTTGTTACATTCCTATTGCACATTCCTAGTTGTTGAAATAGAATATGTGTTACCCATGATGTACTTAGGGTTGGAATGGATTGGATTGGTTAGTAATCGACTGAGTGTGCACGCCAAGCATTGCTCTGACTTAGCTCGTCGGGATATGGGAAGGTTGTTTGTCGGCAAAACAAATCTATTATGCCATTACCATACAAAATCACGCGTGCATAATTTTGGGTGAAGAGGGGGAAGAGGAAGGAGAAAATAAAAGAAAGAAAAGAAAAGAAATAAAAAAAAAGAAGACATAAGCCATCTATGACTTTACCAATGATAACTCATTACTTGATTAAAATTTTAAAATTTCTTGTGAGAAATGTTTTACCCACTACCTTAAGCTCGATTTTACTGAATTATTAAAATTTTATTAAAATTTTAACACATGTGTGGACAAGACTTTTTGTGAAAATTTGAAAGTGATTGGGCCCAGGGCCGAGGGGCTCCTATATACTTTTATTGTTTAAATTTTGTACACATGTGTATCTTCGATGACAAGTTTCTCCTATATAATTACTTTTAAAAAGTAACTCAATTTTATTCAAACTTTTCACATTGTATATTACCGATTAGAGAATTTTCTCGAAAATTTATTTTTTATGGATTGTTTTTATATATTACATATAACAAAATATTAATTAGGCAAAAAATAAAAATATGAACTTATTTTATGGTTATAAAAGTTAAAACTTAAATTCTTAAACTAGAAGTGATCGTGGGGCACCAATGGTCAATAGGGGCTTGGGCTTCTAGGGGGAGGCTGGATGTCTGGAACCCCTAACCCTATATATGCTATGCTATACTTTAGGCACCAATTCTATAAATTGTAGCCAAAACATCACGTTCGTGTGAATAGTTGAATATTGTTGAAATTAACGCGTTATTAGAAGAAAATTGGTTGAGCATGTTTTTGATGTTAAGCTTTTCACTAAACATTTTTCATTTAAAATTATCGTCATGAATATTTTCTACATTGAAAAACTACGGCTAATTCAAGTGGAAATTTAATCGATCGGAAGTCGGGCATTTTATAATTGCAATTTAGCAATTTAAAAGTTTTTATTTTACTCACAGCAACACATAATACATAATACAAAATATCAATGCATGCTACAAAGGGTTTTTCTTTTCAAAAGAAGTAATCACTTCACCAGGTCCCTGGTTCACTCGTTAGATATTTTCAAACTATTAACAACTTGAAAACTTGTATAGTAAGTAAACATAATTTTTTCCAATTCAAATAACATGATGTGAATCTACAAATGTATGTATAACCGTAAAATGCTCATACTCACACGTGAGATTCACCTTCCTAAGCATGAGTGTGTCTACGAGTTTATATTTGGTACAAACACAAACTGCCAAAGAGTCTGGTAATTTTCCATTCGACGAAGCTACAAGATGCAATTAAAAAGAAGCAAAAGTGAACATAGAGGAAAATGGCTTTATGTTGTTTGTTGTTGTCATTACACGGCATCAGCTGTTTTTTAGCTGCTTGTTTTTTGTTCATAAATACATTTATCGGACAAGTAGTTACGCACCGAAGATACGCAACGACATCTTGTTTAGTCTCAATATTTATTATTGCAACAACTCGTCTTTCTGGTGTGATTCCACATGTTATGTGTATACTTTTGTATGTATGCTTTGATGTTAATATTTTAAAATACACGTTTATATTAAATTTTTTCTGTCAAAGAGCATAGTAACTGTTACACTTTCCTGTTAAGTGCACTTACCTTTTCTGATAAGCATAATTGATAACATTGGTAATTATAGCAATAATAGTGTTTTCAAAGATTTTTTTTTAAAATGTTGCAGAACTGTACAAATTATTTTTTTTATAAAAATTCTTTTTTTTTAAAGTCTTCTACGAGTTTTGGTGATAATCGAGAATACGTAAAATAACACTAGCAGGATTCAGCTTCTCTGACATATGTATATATATAGGGTCATCCATTTATTGGTTTCAAAACCGTAGTGTTGGCATCCTTGATATGTCAAACATATCTGTCATTGCAATTGTCATTTTATTTGTCTATTATCCGACATTTATGGAAATGGATTCGTTTAAGCATCGAAAAAAGCGTTATATTACATAACGAGCGAGGAAAGCACTTTTCTGCGAGTAATGTACGCTTTTTTCACATTTTTAAATCCATCCATCGGAGATACATGTGTATCTCATGTATAACTATACTTGTGTACAAAATGTAAAGAAAATTGGTCTAATTTTTAAAAAAATTATGGGAGCCCTCGGCCCTTTTTCAAAAAGTGTTGTCCAAAAGATTAAACATGTGTGTATAAAATTTGAAGAAAATCGGATAAATTTTTTAAAATTTTGTATTGGGCCTTCCGACATCGGGGCCCGATCACTCCAAAATTTTTACAAAAAGTGTTGTGCATCGAAAAATACACATGCGTATAAAATTTATAGAAGATAAAAAATTTTTATGGGCAACCCTCGGGTCTCAGGTTGAGCACTTACTCCAAAAATTGTACAAACATTTTTGTCCACCGGAGATACACATGTGTTTAAAATTTCAAGAAATTTTTGTTTTATTCGAAGTAAAATTGGCTTAAATTAAATTGTTTGCAGACTCAAATCAAGGTCTAAATGACGGCATCAGATATCGAACACTACGTCTAAGAAAGTTATTTATTTAACATTCATTCATTTTTCCTGTTTTTTAAATTCTTTCTTTATTACCTTCGAGTGTGCCCGTGCATTTCAGGTTAATTTTTAATATTTAAAAAATTAATTATTTTAAATTTAAATGGCTCTGGGGCCTAATACCTTCCAAATTTTTATAGAAAGTGTTGTCATCAGTGATACACATGTGTGCATAGTTTGAATAAAATCGGGTCTTAGGAAGTGGGCTAAAAATTGATGACAAGATTTGGCCAGCCAGCCAACGATACACAGGCACACAGGCAAACGAAGTGAATATAGAAAAATGTAGATACCTTAACTTTTGCATTTTTGGCATTTGTTGGCTTTTTGAAAAATGCTTTTTTTTTTTTTTTTTAGATTAAGATATTTTTATTAAACATTAAAGTAATATACAATTTTGATTTACAACTAAACTTATAACTAATATTAATATGTGTCGGCTCAACAATAGGGGCCCGACGTATTTACATTGTCTTTTTTTGGTATTGTTTATTTTTAAACAATATTTTTTACTACTTAATCTACTACATGTTTATTTTTAAGGTAATTAAATTTTAAACAATAATTTTAAAATAAAATAAAAATGAAATATTAAGCGGCGTATAAACAGGGCGAACTTCAGCCTCTGTAATATTGGTTGCCCGCCTTCTCGTAGAAGGAGACGTCTTGATTGTTAAAGATGTCATCGAATCTAGCATCAGTGAATCCTCTTATGTGTATGTACCGGTGAGTTGGCTCGATTTCCTCGATTCGCAGTCCTTGCATCTCAGGACTTGGATGTATTTCCAATGCGTCAACGAATTTCCTCGCCATTCGGAACAAGTGGTCAGTTATTGGCAGCAGACCTGCTGCTTCGTATAGTTTTGTAGTCGACACAAACTTATAGCTGTTTGTCACCCTCCAGAGTCCTGTACAGATCCTTAGTACCTTCCTTTCAAATAGGGAGATCTTCTTCATCGTTGTTGGTGAGACGGTGAACCATATGGGGTAGCCATAGGTTATCACTGGCCTGATGAGTTGCTTGTAGATAAGCAGCCTGGTGTTGTTGGACAGACCGTTTCGTCTTTTAAGTAGCGGGTGCACCAAATGAAGAGCGTAGTTCGCTTTTTTCATTGTTTTGTCGATGTGAGAGTTAAACTTGAGCCTCTCAGTAAAGTTGATTCCCAGGTACTTAGTCTCTGACTTGGTGTTTATTGTTGTGTTATCCGGAAGGGTGATTTTTAAGGCTCTGCACCGGCTTGCGATTTTTCTTATCCTTGTTTCGGTTGCTGGTACTCGGAAGCAGATGAGTTCCGTTTTATTGGCGTTGATCTTTAGTCCCCACTTCAGGTAGTAGTCCCAAAGATTTCTGAGGTGTTCCTCCACTCTTTGGGCAGCTATCTCGGGAGAGCGGGAAACTGCATACGTTATGGAGTCATCCGCGAAGAGCATAGTCCTTGTTCCGGCTGTATTTGTAGGTTGATCCGCCGTGAAGATGCTATACAGGACTGGTCCAAGTCTGGAACCTTGAGGAACTCCGGCTTTGATCCTTTTCCTTGTCGATGGGCGGTCGTACACCTGTACAAAGAAGACCCTGTTAAAAAGAAAATTTTTAATTATTTTTACAATATAATTGGGGAAACCAAAACTAATAAGCTTGTACAGTAGCCCGTTTATCCAGACACTATCGAAAGCTTTTTCGATGTCTAGCAAACAGGCCACTGTACTACTTTTGACGTTCAGTCCTTTAGTGACGTCACTGTGAAGCTTCAGCAGAGGGTGCAGCGTAGAGTGCTTCTCTCGGAAACCGTACTGAAAGGAAGGAATAAGATTTCTTTCCGTACAAAACGTATTGATCTTTTTACGGATCAATGATTCCAATACTTTACTGATACAACACAGTAGAGCTATTGGACGGTAACCAGTTACGCTGGAGCGGTCAGTTTTCTTGGGTACTGGTACTACCTTGGCGACCTTCCAGTTGTCCGGAAAGTAGCCATTGTTTAGGCAATTGTTGAAAATGATGGTTAACATCAAAATTGCCATACCCGGTAACTTTTTAAGCAAAAAGTTAGAAATCCCATCTGTGCCTGATGATTTTTTTGAGTTTCCACTCATAATCAAATCATTGACAACAGCTGTTCCGGTAAACATATCGACGTCTACGGGTGCGTTGGCGCGATTTTCTTCACTGAACTGCACTATAGTATTTCCTGGAGAAGTGGTGTCTTCCACAAGACTTTCAACCTCTTCCAAGAAATCTGGAAGATGCGTTGGTGGTCGGTCCGTAAAGCTCCTTTCAAAATGGCAGGCAAAGGCTTCCGCTTTCTCAGCAGCGCTGGATACTGTTCGATCTTCAATGGTGATAATCTCTGGAATGGAAATACGCTTTCCAACCAGAGAGTTCAGCTTCCTAAAAGCATCAGGGCCTGGTTTGATGTCCTGGAGCCGTTTGGTCAGTTCATCTTCCTGAAACCTCCGCAAAGATTGACGACACATGTTAACTGTACAACGCAGTTGCGAAAGTACAGACAGGTATTCGTCGTTGACTGTGTTAAGTGTCCTATTGAAGATTCTCTGAAGGCGTTTCCTAAGCCGTTGCTTGTGAGCATATATGGCCTGTATATGCTCAGGCAAGTGTTGGAAGCGATCCCTGCTAGTGCGAATTGTTTTCTGCCGATTAATGGCTGAATTCACTGTAATCTCAAAATTTCTGATAGCATCATCAATTTCTGTATTCTCCAGATTTCTGCAAGCCGCTGGAATAGGAAGTTCAGCTTCAACTTCTGATCTAAACCGGTTCCAGTTTATTTTCTTAAAGTTGATGTGAAGTTCAGGTGTTGGGGTGACTTGCACAATTCGCTGGTTCAGCCTCACTCGAAGCTCTATGGCCATATGATCCGAGTCGCTATCATGCGCCAAGCAGGAATAATTTCTTAATTCTGGGAGAATATTTAAGAAATTTGTGGTTGCCAGAAAGAAATCCAGAGTTGACGGTGTCCGAGGGTACGTCTTCCGGGGCTGTGAAACTATAGCCATCGTGTGCTGATGCGGATTTGAGTCCATCCAGTCTGTAATGGCCCTTCCTTTGTGATTGCACACTTCGTCCTGCCATCGAGTATGTCTAGCATTAAAATCACCTCCAACAACACAGTATGTGTGTCTAGAGGAGGTGTTGCAGACAGTTTGCAAATCCCGTTGGATGTCTTCCCTCGTTGCGTTACAGTGATTGTACACCGATATCACCAGCAAGGTCTCCACTTCGTTGACTTTAATGCTGACAGCTGTTGCTTCCATGCTACGTAGACCACTGATTTGCACCTTTTCGCCTGCCATAGTGTTCCTGATAAGGACCGCCGTCCCAGAGCGTCCACTGCCTTTGTCGACCCTGTGCATATTGTATCCGTCTGGACTGAACGGATTTCTCCCAGTGAGTGAAAAATGCTTATTAAAATCGGCTCTACCTATTTAAAGGATGGAAATAAAGTAATCAATTGTTAATAGTGTCAACATTAAAGAAGTCAAATATAACTTGGCAAATTTATCTTGGCAAATCTTGTGTTGCCCCACCCCCTTTCCTTGTCATGTATTTTTAATATTTAAAAAATTAATTATTTTAAATTTAAATGGCTCTGGGGCCTAATACCTTCCAAATTTTTATAGAAAGTGTTGTCATCGGTGATACACATGTGTGCATAGTTTGAATAAAATCGGGTCTTAGGAAGTGGGCTAAAAATTGATGACAAGATTTGGCCAGCCAGCCAACGATACACAGGCACACAGGCAAACGAAGTGAATATAGAAAAATGTAGATACATACCTTAACTTTTGCATTTTTGGCATTTGTTGTCTTTTTGAAAAATGCTCATTAAAATCGGCTCTCCCTATTTAAAGGATGGAAATAAAGTAATCAATTGTCAATAGTGTCAACATTAAAGAAGTCAAATATAACTTGGCAAATTTATCTTGGCAAATCTTGTGTTGCCCCACCCCCTTTCCTTGTCATGTACACCCAATAAGTTTTAGGATTAATTTGACAGCAATTTAGAAAAAATATCCAAGTAAAGCGGGTGACCTTATTTTTTCATGAAGTTTAACAACAAAAAAGTTTAAGAACTTTTCTGCCTGATAGGTCATATAATTGATTCAGTTGCCTCAGTTCCACACAAAAATTACCATCGCAGTGTAAAATAAACCCATAATTAGTACGAAAATAGGCAATTGATCAATTTTCGATTTGATATCTTACTTTTCGGTTAGCTGCAATTTCATCTGCTGAGTTAATATTAATTTCTCATTTATCCTTTTTAGCCTTGGAAGCTTTAATGGGAGCCTAGATGTGGGTTTAATGTTTAATACTTTCAGCACATTCGCCATTGTATTTTGTATTTATTTCAAGGACAAAAAAACGAATGAACACACCATCAGAATAATGAGTTTCAGTTAACATTTAACACTTCAATGTTATCCTTGAACATTTAGTTTTAGTAGGTTAATACGTACTGGTACATACGTAATTTAATTTAAAATAATTTGAAAAATTATTTTGTCTTTATGATAACTTGCAAACTAGAATCATAAATTAACTGCCTATGAATTTTGCACAGTTAGTAGTTATGTGATTGCTTTAATGAAATACCCCGCAATTGTCGTCTTCAAGAACACTTTTTTTTATATTATTTTTATTAATAGCAGAAGGATAATCCCACAGAGCAAAATAACTTTTTTAACTCATTTTCAAATTAAACATTGTCCCATTTTTGGCATTAAAGTAAACGTTCTTATCAGTATTTAGCAGCATCATCGATCCATGGTTAGACGAAGAATACTCTGCAAATCTTTTTGAAGTGCTTTTAAGTGATATTTTTTCAAGTGCTAGAAAACTGATTTTATGTCATTGTGTTCAGCAGTGTTCGCGCTTATGCGCGTCCTCAATTCTTCGTTGGTATTGTGCAAGTACTTAAAATCTCTTAAGTCATCTAATTTTTGTTGTAGTGCAAAGCTTTTCACGGATAAAGTGCACCGTCTTTGTTCGTCCGTCATAATAAGTTCTTTTGGAATATGAAATATAGTATTCTCACACACTGCTATATAGAAGTAGCACAATTTTAGCTTCTTGTGCGTTGTGTGTGTACTTGCACATAGATTTATTCATTTAATCACGCAATAAAATATACTATATATGAATGTAAATACATTTATTGTAAAAGAAACAAAAATGCTATCTACTTTTTTAGAATTTAAAAAAAAAACGTTTATTCATTTTTACTTAAGTTACTGTCGACATTATTTGTTTAAACTTCCTAACATCCATCCTCACTTTATGTTTATGTTGTTTTATGTGCAAAAATACAAGTGAGCTGGCGCTGGAATCCCCAAAAAAGGTATTTCTATAATAAATTTATTAATGTTTACAATCAATTAACAAAAAAAAAATAATTAACAAAAAACGGACCAAAAAAACATAGATTATACTTTGACATGACTGTGTCAATATTATTTTGTGGTTGAGTTATGGGCTAACTATAGTATAGCTTAGATAGGGTGAGGGGTTCCAAACAGCACTCCCTTGAAAACACTGACTGAGCAAACCTTGAAAACCGTCGTCTTGTTGTGGGCTGTTTCAAAAAAAAAATATATATATATATATATATACTTTGGATGCCCTCCCTCAGACAGGGGATGCCTCCCACAGCTCCCCTATATGTGGGCGTGGCAGGGAGCGTAAATAACGTTCAGAGCTACACTATCGATTCGCCGGTCTGCTTAGTTTGACGAAGCCGTTGCAGAACATCATCATCAAGCTCTGTAATTTACCTAAGTTAAATTAATTTGAACAAAATGCGACTATTCTCCTATACATTAATCGATCACAACGATCAGGTAATATTTTGACAGTTGTCATTTTTTGCTTTTGTTTTATCTTTGCTTTGTTCAATTCTTTGCTTTTTTACAATGGAATACATTGATTAATTGCACTATCATTGCTCTACAAATTGCAGAGGAACATACAAAGCAGTTTTATATCTAGTATTCTGTTCCCAAGAATACTTGCCTTCCTTTTACCAGCGCGGTGTAGTGAGGGTACTATAGCTTATATAAGGTGTTCAAAGAAGTTCAGATTTAAAAAAATTTAATAAAAAATAAACGGCTTTATATATTTCCAAATTTATTTTTTTTGTCCTGGTCCTGGTTATTTATCGAATGGGAGCCGCGCTGGCCTTGCCGTACTCTATTCGGTCGGTCTAATTTCTGAGCACATTTTGGGTTGTGTACGGCTCTATTTCGGCAATGGTTGCTTCAATATTGGCTTCCAAATGCTCAATTGTTTGTGGATCGTCCGCATAACACTTGTCCTTCACGGCACCCCACAAATAAAAATCCAAAGGCGTCAAATCACACCTCCAATTCACGTCACCATTTCGACTGATATTGCGGCCATCGAATTTTTGACGCACTTCCGCTATTGTAACGCCCGATGTGTGGCATGGCGCACCATCTTGCTGGAAGCTGGAACCAAAGCTCGTCCAAACCAATATCTTAAAGATATGGCCTCAAAAAAGATGTTAACATGTGGCCGTAGTTCATTCCGTTGACCGTAACGATCGCCCCGCCCTTATCTTCGAAGAAATACGGCCCAATAATGCCACAAGCCGCACCAAATACTAAAACGCAATGGATGCATTTGCTTCTCCACATATCCTTGTGGATTTTCCGATCCGGCTGATGTTCATTTTCGATGCACGATGACGATATCTCGGCCGTTGGCGCATGTTCAATTTAACTTCAATAACCCAATGCGTAACCCATACAAAAAAAATGTAAAAAGTGGTTCTGCACGTCAATACAGCAAAAGTCGGACCAAATTATCTTCACGAAACTGCTAATTTACCAGCAAATTCTAAAACATGTGTACGATATTATTCACCTGTGAGGCTGTACCAAGAAGAAGAACTCAATTTATTTAGACGTTTCATTTTTTGTTTGGCACGAATGAAAAAACAATCTCTTTAAAGACCTAAGAATGGAATATTTCAGTGAGAAATTAAGGAAGCGTAGTATAACACGTTATGATTGGGTATTTAAATGTTCAATATTTCAGCAATGGAATATTTTTCCAGTTCCATACTGAAACGTATTATTTTAGGCGTATCCACAAAAAACATCAGAGACTAATAATATGCTTTCACTTAAACATTGGCATTTTTATGAATGTGCTGTAATGTAATGTTCCCTCAATTCTATTTGTTGGTGAAAAGGAACGTCATTTGAGCCCAATTGCAAACAACCTTTGTCGGCTTAGTCAGAGTTGTTTTGTAGGGCCAATGTGTATAATGATTAAGTTACGTGTTGCTGACTCATACTTGGTAGACATTAAATATTAGGTATGTTGCATTACATTTGCTAAAAAATAATATAATTTCACACTCACTCAAAAGCTTATGACATTCAATACAAGGAATTTTATCCCAAGTGGATTTAAGTATACAGAGCATTGTGAGAATCGATTTTTTTTGTGTTTGTGAAAGGAGAGACGCATTACAATTATAAATATAATACAAGGTCGACCCGATTATTGTTGAGCTCACTGATGTAGTACCTAGTCCACTTATATAATATGCTTATAGCACAGTCCTTTTTATTAAGAAGAAACGATTTAAATTTCTGTTTTATTCCTAAGTGCTTATGTACTCGAATATGATTTAAGTTTGACAAGTCTTTAAAAACTTTGAACTAACAATCGCGTGTTTGGCCAAAGGTTATCGTGATTTGCGGTTTTGTATCATAAAATTTATGTTTTGGTGTACATAATTGAACAGTGAAAAGTCGTATGTTTTGAATTTGTAAACGAAAGAAGTTTGCTTTTCCCCTACCTTGGGCACTTCAAAGAATCCTAATTTACATAAAGTAACTATTTCTTCAAAATTATCAACGGAAGTATCAGTTATTTATGTTTAGTTATAAAGATATACTAGGGCGCCGTGGCTCAGTGGTTAAGAGTATGGGGTTCGTAGTTCGAAACACAGAAAAAAAACACCAAAAGTATTTTTCACGGTCCCACATCTCGCGAATGTCTGACGAGTAATAACTTGTCACGGAAAGCTCCTCAATTCGCCGTTCATATACGGCATTAAATTTTAGGTCCCTTTCATTTGTGTGCAAAAATATCTATGCACAACACAAATGGTCACGAGAAGCTAGGCCTTGGATCGCAACGGTCTGTCGCGACGAATACTGGGATTTGAACCACGAACCTCCTGCTCAGTGGCCATGCGCTTTCCACTGATCCACGGTGCCCACTTTAAGCTAAATAATGTAACTTAATATCGTACTATTTTGCTATTTTATATTAAGATGGTCAATTAAATAAAGCACATGTCAAAAACGTGGATAAAGGAAGATCCCATTACGTTGTGTCTTATTCTGTCTTTGCACTGTATATATGCCGGCGGCAAAATATTTTCAACTAACTCACTTCCTTAATCATGCTCGCATCAAATTCTTTTCAAATCTCAATAGTAAATATGTATTCCGTTCAAGATTAAACGAAAGAAACTATTGACCTGTAACATTTTGTGCATGTCTAAGATTAATTTCGACTGCTGACCTACTTTCAGTTTGTTTTTGCGATTTTTGTTTGTCAGGCATATGGTATTTTGGTATTCTACACTCTTAGGATTTAATATGGCACACAAATATCCTTATCGATTTTTTATCTCCCTAAGTATTTTCCATATGAAACACACACACATTGTGGATACTATTGTTTTTAGTAGAACAGTAGAGATTAGTCCAACCAAGCAGATGGAACCAAGCAGATGAAAAAAAAAATTGGATCTTTAAGATTTCAAAAACGTGTATGATGCGATAAATTCTGCTTCTTTTTCTAATTGTCGAATTCACAGTACTTTGTTTTGCATTGTTCCGAGCTGAAAACAAAATACTAACAATATGAAGAACAAAAAGATTAAATCCCTAGCTAGGCAGAGAAAACTTCTTGTACTTAATAAATCTACAAAAATTTGGTCAGCCCTCCTATTTTCGACATGTCTGTCATTCATGCGTTTGTATAAACACTATACATATAAAGCATTCATATTATGTAAAGATTTGGTAGAGAAAATAACATAAACCATTGGTGTCGTGAACATATTACGTTAAAAGTTGTGTCCAACGTAGTCCAACTTGAGTTTGAAAACAAACTTTAGTAAGTTCGAGTTAACTCTCTGTAGAAAAGTGGTAAAAATGTGCATGAGCGACACAAAATAAACAATTCATCAAAATCATAACTACCATTGACTTTTTTATAAATATTTAGAAGCTTGCACGAAATGTTGCATGTAAACGGTTCGCCCAACTAAGCTATCGCAATAACAATATCCTATAAAATATACCTAGTTGTTCCTTTAAAGAAGTCCATGAGTAGGTTTAATAAGTGGTGGTAGTCGTCAGACTGTTTGATTTTCTTGAAAAGTATTGTGCCGCTGTTATATTGGCATAGTCTAGTGGTCAGTAGCATACAGAGTTTATTTTTGTATACGATCTCAAATTCGTGATAACGTTTGTAGATTTAATTATCTTAAAGGTTGCATAATTGTGAAAGGACAATCCGGTGAATAAATCCATACATACATATAGATAGGTGGACATACACTTTTTTCTCGGATTTGTGTTATGGGCTATTAGAAACGTCGGGATGAGTGAAAAAAAAATCGTAAAACTCCCAAACTGAACACTGAATTCCAAATGTGACATAAAAAGTGACAGCTCCTAAATATCCATAAACCGCAAGCAATTTAAGATAAGCAGTCATAAAAAAAATTGATTAATAGAAAGTAATTTGTAATTATCAAAAAGTTGATGTCATTCTACAGGGTGTATCCGTTAAGGTGGCAAATACTTAAAGAGGTCATTGTTTAGTTAATTTCGTGAAATATGGGAGGGGGTCTGTTTCACTCCCTGTGGTGTACGTAGCGTTTTAATGTGAAGAGACGTACTTTTGAACTTACATCACTTACACTTACATCACACCCTGTAACTTTTGAACGCTTTTAGCTACAATGTCATTATTGGCCTTTTTTGATAGAAAATTAAATTTTTCAGGTCAACCAATGTACTTTTTTTAAATTCTTAAAAATATTACCGATATGAACGTCGTCAAATTCAAACAATACAATACAATACAATACAAAACCGTGCGATAAAACTTATCGGTGACAAAAATATAGCGAAATTGCTTGAACACCGCAGGAACGTCTCCTGCTTGTCACTCTTTTATCGCTTCGGAGCGGTGCTCAAGAGAAATAGTCAGTTACATGCCACCTCTCCTTAAATTGAACCGCAATACTTGTGGCGCTCTAAATGCTCATCAGTTTACCCTTAAGCCCATCTTCGGACGTACATTTAAGTTCAGGAATTCGTTCTTTAGCCCTACAACACGTATGTGGAATGCTCTGCCAAGCTCTGTCTTTCCACATCACTACGATCCACAGGCATTCAAAACACAAGCTCATAGACATCTCCTCTTTTCTTCTTCTTTTCCTTAACTCCCACGCTGTGCCAAGCATGCAACACGATTATTTCGAGAAATAATCTTGGATACCCTTTTTTTGATAAATAAAGTATTGAAGCCTATTTAATATCCTACAAATACATGGCACAATATTTGTGCATTCGTTCAACAAGAGCGATATAGTTCCGATTGTGTTACTACTACTACGTATAAGAAGGGTTGCATGACATCCTAGTGTTCCTGCAGCAACAGTGCAACAAAATTAAACGGGGAATGGATGCACCCTTACCACTTCACTCAAGTGCATAGTCTGCTTCAAAAAGGACTTGCCAATAAGAAACTTCCTTAACGGATACACCCTGTATATGCATTTTACTACGGGGAGATATTATTACCTTTGACCAAAACGTTCACTCAAAAACAAGTGCTTTTACTTTTCTGGTACTGGAATTCTTGGGAAATGGCGAAAAGACCTATGGCAAATCAGTTCTGGCTTTCTAAAGATCCCAAAAATTGTCGCCGACGTCAGTTAGTTGACTTATAATTATCTTCTTAAGCAGAGCTTACGGTTGTCCTAACATAGTTGAGTAATGGTGAATTAATTTAAAAAAAAAGTGTCTAAAGTTAAAGAAGCCACTTTCCACCATTTTGAAAGAGTAATAAATTTTGTTCAACATTTTACCACGAGTACCTAATTTATATTCAAACTTCGTCACTTCTGTCAGAAAAATTAATATTTAAGCATGGCGAAAAATCGTGGCCTAGATCTGTGGCCGTATTGTGTTTTATCATTCATCATAAAACAAGGTTGACCTTACTTTTTTATTTCGAATGCTGAAAAAATGTATTCGTCACCACTTACGATAAAAGGCATAATATAAGACGTGTAATCTTACGCTGCTGAGCTAAAAATAGGCTCACTTTTTTCATTTTTAATTCATCATTGATTAATGTTTCGAAAGTAATTTATAGGTTCATATATTCGTTTAAGCAAATTAAATCAAAAAGAAAGAAAAGGAAAGCAAACAATAAAAGGAAAGTAGGCAATAAAGATTGCCTAACAAAAGGCAGCGGTATCACACCCTTGTAACTTAAGATTCTGTTATCTGGCGTAAACATTTTGATCAATTGCTTCCAGCAAACACGTGCTGCCCCTTCCATAACAAAATCATAAATAAATCTTTGAAACTTATGTTTAAATATAAAAAAAAATTCGCTAACCTAGGTTATTAGTTATGAGAATAGAATTACGTAAAAAATATAAAAGTATAAACTTAATTTCAACCACTAATTTACACTGCGCTTCACTAGATTAGAAGCAGGCAATTTTGAGAAGTAAAAATTATCTTTCTCTCATTGTGAAAGAGAGAGAAAGAAATGGTGAAAAAACAGTGGTTCTTGTTAAATGGTAAATTCTAAAATTTTAAGACAATAAGCTAACGGTAGTTTTATGAAACTTTAACTGAATGAGTCAGAATGACATGCATTTGAATTGGTTTATAAGATTAGATGCAATCAAAATAAAATCGTCGTGTGTGAAGTGGTTAACTTTTTTTTTATAAAAAGTTTATTTTGTTAAAAAGAAATATATTGCCCCATACATAAGAAAGGAGATATCACAACCTGCAGGAATTGTCGTGGTATAACGTTGTTGAGTACCGCGTATAAGATTTTCTCCTTATCCTTCAAGACAGGATAGCCCCATACGCTAAAGTCATCATTGGTCCATACCAGTGTGGCTTCATCCCTGGCAAATCAACAACTGATCAGATTTACACCCTTAGGCAGGTGATGAAAAAATGTATAGTTTCAAAACTCACTACACCATCTTTTATAGACTTTAAAGTCGCCTATGATAGAATAGCCAGAGTAGAACTTTATAAAGCCATGATAGAATTCGGCATCCCAAATAAGCTGACACGACTATGTAGGTTGACCATGACCAATGTTATAAGCCAAGTAAAAGTATCCGGATCCCTATCAAGCCCATACAACATCTAACATGGGCTCCGAGAAGGGGATGGACTGGCCTGCTTCCTCTTCAACCTGGCGTCGGAGAAAGTGTTCCTATGACGTTACGGCGAGAGGAACAATCCTCTATAAGTCCATTTAGATACTGGCTTACGCAGACGATATTGACATCGTTGGTAGAAACCCAAGTGCTCTACAGAAAGTTTTCATCCAGCTCGAGCAGGCGGCACGAAATCTGGGGCTACACATAAATGAGAGCAAAACAAAGTATATGGTGGCCACGTCTGCAAGTAGAAGATCCAACATTGCTCCCTTAATTCATATAGTGGAGCGCGAATTTGAAGTAGTCAATCCTTTAACTATCTCGAGTCAAGTAGTCTCATCATTTTTTTAAGGTCAACTTGTAGTGAAGATCTCATTCCACATAAATTTGGTGTTCTATCTGCTGTCTCTTCCTTCCCCAGGTATTTTAACAATGTGAAAAAATGTAGAATCACTTCAGAGATGCAGGAAATGCCTGATCTGGTTATTTTAGTAATCTTATCAAATGGATTAAGGAGTTTTATGGATTGTTCCATTAACTCCCACTGAGAAGGTGTTAAATTATTTAAGGATTCGTTATCTGTTATGTACAAAGCTGGTTATTTTAGTAATCTCATCAAATGGCTTAAGGAGTTTTATGCATTGTTCCATTAACTCCCACTGAGAAGGTGTTAAATTATTTAAGGATTTGTTATCTGTTATGTACAAAGAGACAGCTCGCTTCTGTTCTAACAATCGCTGCATTTAGTAAAATGTAGAATTCCACGGTGTACTTACATCTTGTACTAGTTGGTAGTTTGGTAAGTTAAGTTCTTGACGAATGGATTTCAGCTTAGACCAGAGTGGTTAAAATGAGTAACAATTCCCATCGCAGCAGCTATTTATGTTGTCTGTTTGAGATTTTAACGATTCTCCGATAGCTCCTTGCAGTGAATGAATGAAACACCTGCCAGAATCATACTTTCATCTCGTACTCCTTTTATCATGTTACCTTCACTGTCATGGCCAAGTAAATGGATCTTGCTTTGGGGAATTTTCAATTTTTCTGCAATAGCATTAAGTTCCTTTGCGATGTTGGTACCATTATGTAAGCCAGTAAACGGCTTTATTGCTAAAACGTCATGTTCCAAAATAAAGTCTGCAGATATCCAGTGCACAGTGAAACTCCAGAAACATTCTTTTGTGCTGACATGTCCATATATCAGATGTCACTGATATTGCTGATAATTTTGAATAACTCCATAAAGCCAACTCGTTCATCAAGTGAAAACGGTTTGTTATATAAGGCAATCATTTCACCGAACATTCGGCCGCCGAATATTAGGCGCTTCGGCCTAGAGCGTGGCCGAATGTTCGGTATTCGGCTTAATCACTATTCGTGGCATCTCTAGCTTATTCACGCGCGTTATTTTCGATACTTCGATCATACAAAATGAACAATTATTTAGAATTTATTTTCCAATTTATCAGGTATTCTTCAATAACTTCGATAAAGAAATTATATATCAAACTCAAAAGTATATTGAAGAAGCGCCAATTCGGCAAAACTATTGCGGTTGTCGATTAAACTAAAGCATCCACTTTGTCGGCGTCGTGGCTAAGTGGAAAAGCGCATGGCTACTATGCAGGGGTTCGTGGTTCGAATACCAGTAACACCAAAAATAATTGTTCACTGTGTCCCACCTCTCGCGAATGGGGGACAAACTTGTCACGGAAAGCTTCTCAATTCACCGTTCGGATCCGGCCTGAAATTGTAGGTCCCTTCCATTTTTGTCCAAAAATATACATGCCCAACACAAATGGTCGCAAGAAGCTAGGCCTTTGACCGCAACGGTCTGTCGCACAGAATATTATTATTTTTATTATCCACATCATATTTTTCTTGAGTTCATCTTGGAATCCGCTCACAATAAATTGTTCTTATGTAATGAAGATGTCGCGTTAATCGCACCACTAGACGCGCCTAAAGAAGTTGAACTTCAAAAACCAAAACAGACTTCTGTTTAATTCATTTGTAAGGTGCTTCTAATCTTATGAACCGATTTAAATGCCTGACATTCTGACAAAAAGTTTTCTAATGTACCGTTATCTTGTTCTAAATATTTTTTAAAACATGGTTTTGTATACTACTCTAACTTTCACCATCAGTTGTTTTTTTCTTTTCTGGCAGATAAGGACTGGAGAAATATCAATGTTATCTCCAAAAATGATGTGCTTCATATCTGGTGAACCGTAGTGTATATATACACAAAGGACCATGTGATGATCTCTTGATGAGTGGCTTTTGTAAATTTTGCAACTCATGTCAGCTGTGAGAGCTTATCTCTTCTGTGTGTGCTTTCCATTAAAAATTATGCAGAAACACCAACTGCAGCGTGATTCCTGTGCGAGGAATCAGTTTACTTAGCACTGGATTCTTTTCAAGGATTTTCATATTTTCATTATACACTCAACTTTCTTGCTTGTAAGTGTTATAAATGCATACACATGCACTTTATATTTTCTTAAAAAATAGTGCAAGAAGGTAAACCTAAGTCGAAACTTACACTGCATTTTCCTCTTAGGGCAAACATGAATATTTACTGAAGATTTGTTCAACACTTTGTGTTAGACCAAAAATTCAATGATGTTCAACTAATTAAGTGGTAATTAGTGTGAATTCAAGTTAAATGCAAATACTAAAACAAACATTAATGATGCTGCATGGTAACTTTTCTTCTACTAGCAGTGTTTGTTGCTTTTGTATGTATATATGTTTTTGGAAAAACAAAATAAATAGCAGAAGATGAATAGAAATTTAAAGTTGTGTACTATTCTGAGCAAAAAATAGTAAGAGAATTCATTAAATTTTTTTTCCATCCCCAATTTTTTGCATTTTGTCATTATGTTTTTTGTACACATCTTAATCTACGTTACATAAGACAATCTAGAACGTATTTATCGATAATCTCTTGAGTTAGTGAAAAAATATGTAGTTCTATTCTTTCCTGCTTTGCCAACTTTGAATTATGGTCCTATAGTTTGACATTTATTTAAAGCTTCAATAAGAAGAGCGTCAGCGGAATACATACACGAAAATTTCTGCTTTTGACACTAAGAACGCTATACGGATACAATTTTTTTGTTAATTTCCGCTCTACGGTTTGCGTGTTTTCTTCGATATGGAACTAAATTTAAAATAGTATTTTTAGAACATATGACGTCTTTTAAAAACATACGTCAGCGAAAATGTTTTTTTTGCTTTTAATAAACGTTTTACAAATGGAGATAAAACATTGGTACTGCGGTCACACTCGTAGGCGCTACTAATTCTTATGTAACAAATTATAATGGCTCCTCGAAACAAGTGTCAGATACCTTTCAAAATAACATGTTATGTGTTGTTCTTTTTTTTGTTGAATACTCAACAGGCTACTATACAAAAATTCTGAAAACATGATTTTTTTAAAATTTCGAAAACAACTATCCAAGGCCAATATTAGACAGTTTATGTTTTTTTGGAATACCAAACAACTATGTTTTCAGTGAGCTGCTACATACAATTTTGGCAAAAAATGATTTTTCAAGAAATGTGAATGGGAGACCCTTGAACCCGGTGTCGGACTGACTACAAAATATGACAGTTCATGATTTCTTGGGATAGCAAATAGCTATGCAAAATTTCAGGAACTATGAACGGTTCTGGGGTTTTGCTGAACGAATGGACATATTAGGTACATATGCAGTACAGACTCGGTAATACGAATACATGATAATTTGAACAGCCCACCCATTGGAACATATTTTTTTTACATCAGCTATTTTATAATTAGAAAACATTTATATGGGCACACCTCGGGTCTCAGGGCCCGATCAAAAAAAGTTGGCGATACACAATTGTTTAAAATTTGAAGAAAATTGGGTTAATTTAAATACCGACACACAGACGTGCCAGGGGCAAGCATAGTTAACATAGAGAATTTAAAAATATAAAAAATCAGGAAGGGTTATCTTTAAATACAAAACAGGTGCTCAAAATTTCAGAACGCTAGTATTGCAAAATTCTGAAAAATTCACTCACTTTCAAAGTATGCCTATTAAGTGCTCATCTTTATAAACAAAAATTTTGTATGGTTGCTATTTTTGGAAACACATTTATCAACCGATTTTAATGAAATTTTCAAGGCATATTATTGGATGTGTACAGGGTGCGAAGCTCCCGGGAACAGCTAGTTTTTCTTCTATATAAATAAAAACGAAAAGTGGAGAAAAGTTATAAGCTATAGTCCTCCCTATTCCCCCCCCCCCAGTGGGTGTGAAATTTGAAATGCTAATATCAATCAGTCACATTTACCAACATATTTTAAGGGAATTTTTAATGTATATTATTGGCAGGTGGAGACAGGTTATATGCTGTATTAAAACCCGCTTCCCCCTCACTGGAGGTGGAAAATGTAAAATGCTAATATCAGGCACATTTAGCAACCAGTTATAATGAAATTTTCAATGTATATTATTGGCAGTTGTCGAAAGTTATAGGATCCCTCCTCCTTCTCCTCCTCCTTCCTTCCTTCACAGCGTGGAGAAATATAAAATGATAACATCAACCACATTTACAAACCGATTTTTATAAAATTTTCAACGTGTGTTATTAGCAGGTGGTGTAAGTTTACAGGCTATTGCAACCCAACCAGCCCGCGTTGGTAAGAGGAAGGCGAATGTTCATGTGTGCGGGTAGCGAAGCGCCCCGGAACAGCTAGTTATGATACTTGCACTTTGTTAGGGTATAAACCACCTACGCAAAGTTTGAACGCGAAACCCCTACATATAAAGTTTCACTTTTATATACATACGTATATAGATTTTTGATTAAAAAGAAGTTAAAATTTGAATCAAAATATCCTAAAAATTCGTAAAAACTAAAAAGAATGAGTCATGTTTTAAATGCTACATGTAATGTAGGTACTCGCATATTCTTAACTGAATGCAGACTAATTCAATTTGAACAGTTTTTCTTTTCTACATGGGGGATGTTATTTGCAGCTAAAAATACAAGAAGGACTCGTAAGTGGTTTATGTCAGAAAAACACTCATATTACGAGCTCAGTTCAAGTAATCCGATAGTACGCAATATGTGGTGACTTAAATGGTAATTGACACCGCATCGCACACTGTATGAGTGCATAGACCTTGTTATTCAAAAAAAAACCTTTAATTTAATAAATTTTAACAAAAACACAAAAACATAGATTATCACTTTACGTGAAAATTAATGGTTGCAAATAAAGTACATGTTCTTGTTCTTGGTGTTTGCTGTTCTTTATGTGATTCAGAAAACATTCCAATGACATGATAGAATTTAAATTTTCCATTGTCATCAGTTCATCACTGTTGTCATTCATTCCTTTGCTTGGCTCCAGTCACCTCTCTATGGGTACATTTTTGGCCCGTTCCAAACAAGCAGATGGCGGCGGTGTATAAATTATTATTTTTGAGTTTTCTCGAGTCGTCTTTCTATTGCTTTTTTTCTTCTTATTTTACTTAGCATATATTTTGTGATATATCGCCCCATAAAATAAATAAACAAATTTGTAATATGAGATCTGCATTGCGTGATTAATCCTGGAAGGCGTCCAATTGCTAAATCCGCATCATCCTGCTGCTCTATCCGTCATACCGAATCGTAATTGTTTATCCCAGTTGTCAGCAAATTTCCCTAAAAAATCTAAACGTTTTATTCATACGTCGGTATCAATTTTACTCAGTAATCAATCTATCCATGATATCCACTTCAGCCGTGAAAATGCTTTCTCTTTGCATTTTGAAGATACAGAAAAGCTATTACAGTTGGAACAAAACTCCCACCCATTCGGAAAAATAGTTTATAAATACTAGAACCTAGTGATTTCTGTGCTTAGTCTACGGCAAAGAGCCCTAGATTACTTCGTTTCGCCACTTTTTTCGCCGAACAAGCGTCACACTCAGGGTAGTATTAAGAGATATATAAATCATCTAAATTTTGGATGTCTTTGAATGCGCCACTTCGGTGTGGAGTGTGGACACAGAAAGCAGCCTTTCTTTTGAAATTTTTTGAATTTATTTTTTAATTATCTTTGACTGAATATTATCACTGAACAGAATATATTTACCATGATCTGAAAATCTTTTGTATTAACAATGGCTTCGTCTAAATACCTTAAAAACATGTTTCTCATTGGGAACATGATGCATCAACCTGTTGGAAGAAGCAGGACAGGAGCATTATTCCAACCGAATTTTTTAACGTTGAGTTGCTACAGTAAATGGGTTTATAGCAAGCGAAGTCCTTTCTTTCTTTTTCTGTTGCATATATTTTAGAACATGGGTTGAAATATTAAAGCTGGGTTAAGATGGTATGTCAAAGGTATATTTGTACTCGACTTCGCTTAGAGAGTGTAGTCGAGTCGCGTCAAGCATATTTGAACTCGACCCATGGTGTCAAAACGTAATTCAAACTGGCTTCAATCCGGTATATAAACGTAGTAATAACACAAGAAATGAAATGGTGGATAACAGAACGAACAAACTTCACCAACGGATAATTCGGTTTTTTTAGTGCTTTTCATATTTGGAGTAAATTGATTTCAGACAAGTTATGTTAGTTCGATTATGTAAGTGCACTTTTGGCTTAAATGCACCACAGAAATAATTTATTGATATTACCTGCATTGATTTTCCACTGGAAAAAAATTGTAATCAAAATAAAAACTGAATTAGATATCTGCCGCATCTGCGTTTTTTTCTGCTTGGTTCCTAACATTTAGTTTTGCTTGATTCTTTATCTTCCTTAATTCATTGATTGATGCATACTATGTTTACGGATTTGAACTGACCTATTTTGGTTTAGTTACTATCAGTGACTGCAGTTTCCTTGCTTTATCGTTCAGCTACAGTCATAATCAACTACGATTGTTGTCACATCGGTTTAAATTAATATATTTGTTTGTCCATTTGTATTGATAACAGAAAAAGCGCACAATTTATATTTCCATATATATTTGGCTATTTTTTATAAAAGAAATATATGATTTCATACCAACGTGTGTGCTCACAATGGTAAAATTAAAAATGAAGCACATTTGTCCCAAAAGAAAAAATTGGGACAGTGGGACATAAGTTCCAAAAGAAGTCAAATCGAATAAGGGACTTATGTCCCACCCAATCGAGACATAAGTCACAAAAAAATATGTTGGGACTTATGTCCCACCTTACATATTTCTTTTTACGCAGGGACATAAGTCCCAAAAGAAAAAATTAATTATGTCCCACTTAAGAATCGGGACATAAGTCCCAAAAAATATGTTGGGACTTATGTACATGCGCCTTTTAAAAGGAGCCATTTTATGTATGTCCATAAATTTTTTTTAATTATTATCTCCGAAAATGTGGGTCTTAAGGAGCCATTTTATGTAATCTTTCAGCTTTCTAGGTCGTGTAAAATTTGGGTAAAAGGAGACTTTTACACTCATCACACGCGACTCGATACACGCGTAACACGCGAGATCTCAGAAGTTCCGAAGTTGCTCACAAAATTTCAACTCACAAGATCGTATAAAAGTTAGTGATAAAAGAACCACAATTAAGTGAAAAAAAAAACAATTGTACACGGATCACACGCGTCACAAGCGGTATCTTAGAAATGCACTACTAGCCTAAGCTGCTCACAAAATTTCAGCTCTCTAGGTCTAAAAGTTTTCAAATAAGTCGAAAAAAACAACTTTTCCACGCATCACACGAGGCAAACCAGACCCGGGGCACGCGTGTCGGGATTTTTTTTATATAAAAACTTATTGCCAAGAGAGAACTACATAAATGACTTGACTTGGCTTGAAATGATTACAAATTCCTCAAAAAAGGTTCTTTGACGATTCTCTGTGGTTTTTCGTGGATGGCCCTAGCCCTCCTGAGCAAACTTCCAATTCAAGCATTTCGGTTTTTTCGTTTGTAATTTTTGTGATAAATAAAAATTTTGAATTTTGTAAACTAATCACCTACTACGTCCGATAGAAGCTGCTGCAGGGGTCAAGAAAAAACTGTCCTTAACTGAAACCAAAAATAAAGTACATAAATTAATAAAGGCTGTTATTTATGAACGCTTGATTCGATTCAATTAGCTGAAAGTTATCAACGGTTAAGTAATTTATTTTCATTGTACTTACAACATTTTAATTTGCTAGCCTTTGTTGTAGGTGTAAGTATCAATTAAAACTTATTTCCCTGTAAGAATATAAACATTATTTTCCTATCATTGAATGCTGGCGTGAAAATCATAAAAAGATTTTAATACTTTTCACAATACTTCATTTGTTTTACATTTTCATAATAAAGTTAATGCACTTAAACTTAAAAACTATTGAATAAACAGATCAATCAAAATGATCTGTTTATTTAAGTTTTGAGTTTATCAATTGCTACTAACCTAAATTGAATCGGTGGGAGATGTATGAGTGCTATCTATTCAAGCTTTAATAACTAATTGACAACAAACTCACAAGATGTTGCTTATTTTTCAATGAAAATGAAAGAGAAAGGTTTTCTAGTTAAATAAAATGTTTATCAGACTAGCAGACCCAACAAAACTATTGACAAATCACATTTGTTCTCAATTGTTATACTGATACAATAAAATGATACATTTTCACACTATTTGCTTTCAAACATCACACATCATCGTAAATTAAATTTGTAAATTATCTTTATGTGCCGTGATGAGATGCATTGGTGCTATTGTAGTAGTAGGAAAAGCAAAAGTCAATCCAGTTTTCAAGTGGTTACATTTACTCGTAAGTCGTAACTGGATAAATCCGATTACCAATCTTTCTTTAAAAAAAAAACAATCTATCTACATTGATAATCAACTCGCCCAATTAAAAGAATATTTCGGGATTTTATGATCATTTATAGGACCCTGAACCATTCTTATAATAACTACTTTTAAGATACCATACTTGTAGAAGTAAAAAAATAAAAGATCATGCGATTTTACCCAATCAATTCTTTCATGTGGGGCTTCGTGAAGTCATTAAAACAATTGACAATTCGGAAAGCATCATTGTTATTAATGACATACATAGTTACCTAAATTTGAGCGGCTAAAATGCGCTTACTCAACAAGAATCGCATTGGCCATTAGCCAGAAACCAATCAAGTATTGATGCCATGAATTATTGATCTTTTGAATTTCTTGATTAAAATTCAATTGTATTGTGTTATGTTTCATAAATACTCTTATCGAGCTTGAAAAAACATTGTTATATGTTTTAATTTAATATGCCATTGAATATTAATTTAGTTTTAAGAGATACAAATCGTGTAAGATTTGGTATTAGAACCCTCTTGCCGTATTTTTAAAGCTTATAAATTAATAACTATACTTTTTCAATCTGATCTTATAATAATAATATTTCAGCGCGACAGATCATTGCGGTCCAAGGCCTAGCTTCTCGTGACCATTTGTGTTGTGCATGTATATTTTTGCACACAAATAAAAGGGACCTACAATTTAATGGTGTATCCGAAAAGCGAATTGAGAAGCTTTCCGTGACGAGTTATTACTCTCGCCTGTTTGTCAGACATTCGCGAGAGGTGGTGGGACTGTAAAAAGACAACCGAACCTCAATCTTCATGCACTTAACACGCCACAATCTGCATATATAATGCCTATATTATTATGTACCGCAATCACCTTACATCGGCGAGAATTTTACGAACGCCCACGCTGTGCTAAGCATTATAAGGGTGCAAACCCCTTGAGCGTGTGTAAGTTATAAAACAAGTAAATGTAAAAAACTTCGTTTTTCGGGTACAAACTTTTATATATACATCGATACACGCCACACAGTCGTTTTTTTTTTTTTTTTTTTTTAAGTGGGATCCCTAGTCCAAGTGACTGACACCGCGACCTAAAAGATCTATTGTATCAATAGGGCATTAATTGTCTAAAAGACATGCAACCTTCCTAATAAAGGCCAATATGTCCTTAGTAGCAGAGTTTTTCAACTCCGCTGTGGAGCACAATTCCTTATGGAATATGCGTTTCCTTAACCAAATAAGTGCTGGGCAATCGCAGAGAACATGTTCGGATGTCTCCTCATCCTCCGCACAGAATCTGCATTCTGTTAGAGAGCCCACACCTATTTTGTTAAGATGGTATCTAAGGCCACAGTGGCCAGTTAGAAAACCTACTATTTTCCTAATGCTACCTTTATCAAGATTCAGGATTTCTTTGTATGAGTAGGGTCTGATCAGTTGTTTGGATTGCCTTAGCCCTGGGGTATTAATCCAATGTGCCAGGCGAAGTTCGCCCTCCCAACAGTTTAACACCTTTGTGGCGGCACTCCAGTTGACGCTACAAAAAGGTTCAGGTCCACACAGTCGTTTATTATTTGGTAATAAATATCTGTTTTTGAGGTCGGGGCTATTTCAAAGAATTTTCTTTTTTTCACGCTTTCCACGCGCCACACGCGACACAAGCGGGATATCAAAATGGGCCCCTGATATTGAGCCGCTCACAATTTCAGCCCTCTAGGTCGTGCGAAAGGTGGTTAAAAAAGAGCTTAAAAAACGAGAAAATGGCGCGATTTCAAACCACCACACGTCTCCACGCGAAATACGTGTAATATAAAAAATTCTATTTTGGACCTTGACACTCACAAAATTTCAGCTCTCTAGGTCGTGTGGAAATTGGTTAAAAAGGACCTCAAAGAAGTCGAAAACAAAATTTTTTCCAACCCATCACACGCGACACGCGTCATACTCGGAATATAAAAAATGCTATTTTGGACTTAAGCACTCACAAAATTTCAGCTCTCTAGGTTGTGTGGAAGGTGGTTAAAAAGGACCTCAAAGTGATCGAAAATACAGACAAAAAGGGTTCAAGTCAAGTTAAATAAAAGTTTTTTAAAAAAGAGAAATATAAAAACTTTTACAAAAGATTTTTACATATTTTAGAGTCCAAAAATTTCGGTAGTTCACATTAGAGAGATGACAATGTAAATTTTTGGCGGTTTACATTTTAGAGAAATTCACTTTATCGAGGGACTACTATATATAAAAATGAAACTTTGTCTGTATGTCTGAAACTTTGAGATGTGGTGGGGACCGTTGGGGTGGATGTTTGAATGCGGGTAGTGTGGCGGTGATGGTGTTGAGGGGGTGTCTAGGTGTTGTGTGCATGAGGTTGACTCGAAGACCGTAAATATGATAGATAGAGGTGATATATGTGGTAGGAGGGCTTGGGGTTAAAGTGGGTCTTGGAGTGGGACTTGGTGGGTCAGTTGAGAGGGGGCAGCCGGGAAACGCTGGCTATTTTAGCTAATTAATAATTTCTTTGTTGAATTTCTTTTGCGTGATGTGCTATATACATGCTGATTTAATTACTAAGAGTTCAACCAGTTTTACCGGTAAACTGTAATTTGTAAAATTAAAATTAAATACCGTAGTTTTACATGCTATAATTACTTTGTTAATGTTCGCTGCATTAAAATATATGGATGTTACATAAAGTGTTGCAACCACAAAAAACAGAGTCGGGTATAGTTCGTGTTGGTTGCTATTGGCCAGCAACCCCAAGTTGATTGCAATGATAATATTGATTTTTCCTTCGCTTTTCTACATTATGTTTATATGCCTCTTCAGAGTAAGCAAATTTGTAAAAAATGGTCAAGTTCAATAGTTAAGTGAACGAGTGAATTTTCACGATGTACAAAATTATGATTACTTGTATGTGTATATGTTTACGTACATGTGTAGTTCAATTACCTGAATGCGAAAAAAAAATAGAAAGATGAAAACTGATTTTTTCTTATAGTTCTTTCAATTTGCAGGTTTGGTTTTGTTTGGCGTTCTATTTACAAACTGTATCCGGGGTACAGTTTGATTTTGCGTTTTATTTGTTAGGTTTTGTAACCGACACTGTAACTTTGCTACCCGTCGGCAATAGACGGGTTTCGGTTTCGTTTACTCAACAATGTGGCGAAGAGAGAGCAAGCAGCAAGCCGGTTTCCAGCTTTCTTCTCGGGAAGAGTCTAGAAGAATATGATAGATGGAAAAGCTTACGCAATGGTAATGCCAGCTTGGAAGAACACCTCTTGAGAACTAATGGGGAAATACCATCTGGCCCAGCGGATTTGTGAGTGTTGAGATCGTTTAAAACTCTAGCAACTGCAAGAGTGCGAATGAATATCTGTCCCATAGAGTGTTCAATACTCTGCGGTGCAGGAGGCAGCAATGCACAATCTGGAAGCGTGGAGCTAGCTGCGAAATGCGCAGCAAACAGATTGGCCATGCCTATGGAGCTGAAAACTAAAATGTCATTATAAATGAGCGTTGGAATCTACGAAGAGGCTGTATTTTTGATTATTTTCACAAATTACCAAAAACTGTTAGTACCTTTGGGACATTGTAGTATTTTTTGCCTAAATTTTTGGTCTCTCTTTGACTCGCCGAAGATGGGCATTGCAAGCATTTCTGGCCTTTGTAAAACCGAAAGCAAACCTCTCTAATCATAGAAGACATACATACATACAGCTCGAGACATATCATTCATCCTCTTTTGGTTTGACAGACTTATTCCTGGATGGGATTAAGTCTCTCATACTAATAAGGATGATGTTTGTGAATGCATCAGCGACGGCATCCACGTTATTATTGCGAAATAATAGAGACCTGTTAATGCTCCCAAAGAAGTCTGGTTTTCTCGTATTGCCATACTGTTTTTTTTTTAGTTTTTTCTCTTACTGCGTGGTTTATTAACGAGAAATTTGCGTATTTTGAGTTTTTTCTCTTACTGCGCGGTTTATTAACGAGAAATTAGCGTATACAACACAATGGTCAGATGATAATATATTGACGGAGTACTTATCTGGACGAGAGGTAAGGTACAAGTCAAGGGTGTTTGCGGAATGGTTTCCACTGTCAGGTATTCGTGTAGACTCATTTACAAGCCGAGTAAGGTGATTTACCTCAGCGAATAATTTCAACACACCTTCCTTCGGGTGTTGTCTGGTCAGAATTTTGTACATTGAAATCGCCTGCAATAACTGCTGTACAACACGTATGTGGAATGCTCTGCCTAGCTCTGTCTTTCCACATCACTATGATCCACAGACATTCAAGTCACAAGCTCATAGACATCTCCTCTCTTCTTCTCCTTTTCCTTAACGACCACACTGTGCCAAGCATATTGCCGAACATAATAAGGGTGCGAACCACTTTACGCGTGCGCGAATTAAACAAAAACAAGGATTAAGACCTTATATTACTGGGCGCGATGGCTCAGTGGAAATGGCATGGCTACTGAGCAGGAGGTTCGTGGTTCGAATTCCAGTAACACCAAAACAATTTTTGACGGTGTCCCACCTCTCGCGAATGTCTGACAAGCGTTCCGAGAGTAATAACTTGTCACGGAAAGCTTCTCAATTTTCCGTTCGGATCCGGCCTTAAATTGTAGGTCCCTTCCATTTGTGTCCAAAAAATATACATGCACAACACAAATGGTCGCGAGAAACTCGGCGCAGCAGTCTGTCGCGCCGAATATTATTATTATTACTGGAATCCTGATTTATTGAGCATATACAGATAATAATATATACAGACAGTTGTTATGGGTGACAGAATAATAACAAATAATAAGTCAGAATTTAAATTTTTACCTTAGACAGATTTTCTAATTAAAAAAATAATAAATTAAAGGAGACAAAAATTGTCGTTAATTTAAAGGTCATTTTCCAATTCGGTTGGGCAAAAAAAAATTAAACTTTGGAGAATATTCGATAAAACAAAGCAGAAAAACAAAAAGATGCTAAAAATAATTAATAATAATATAATAAAATAATTAAATTTAATAAGTAATTATTTTTCATAGACATAGGTAGACAATTTTCGGGTACAAATCAATCACTTCAGCTTTCCGTTAAAGTGAAAGCGTCAAGATTTTTCGTTTGAAGTTAAGAATCTTTTGACTTATGTATGCATTAAAATTGTTTTTTTTTTTTGCATTTTGGAACTTAGCCAATAATACAGATAATGATTATATTATAAGTAGCATGAGAGGACGAAATGTTACCCACTTTGACGATCGATTTTTAATATAAATGAAAAGTTAAGATAAACTTTAAGAAGCTGTTTTTTGAAAGAATGTGTCGCATTCAATTTGGAAGATAAATAAAACTTCCAATTTAAATAATTGCCAGAGTTGTCAGCAAAAAATTATATCTGCTTAGAGTTATTTTAACGATTATTTTGCCATATCAACTAAGTATGATAAAGTAACAGACAACAACAAAGGCTTCTCGGATAGAAGGTATTAATAAAAATTGTTATTATACTTCTATAAACAATATACATATTATAACAACTCGTTTCGGTTTGCGTAAATAAATCATAATCATAACATCAACTCCAAACAAAAATTCAATATCGAATGATTTTATTTGATTAGCCTTTTCACAACCTTTTGCTTTGCAAACAAATAACAAATAACAAAAAAAAGCCATTCTTCTTTTTAAGTATTATGGCTTGATAGCACAATAGCGTTGCTGTATTTTTATCGCTCTTTTTTACTAATGCGTCGATTAACAATATTAATGTATGTGTTTTGGCATCATAAAGGTTATTATCTTTGGTAAAGGAAGATAGTGTTGCCGATGTATTATCGATGTAGTATTTAAAAAAAAACATTTCAGCTTACTCTGCACTTAAGTAGTAATCTCAAAATGCCGCAGAAATTTTTAAAATGTACGCTAAAAGTTAATACTCGACCACGCTTATTGATATTCTCCTGATTGTCAAGTCATTTGGTTGATTTTCTACAGCTGTACGTTGTAGGCAACTGTCACGGTGATTCTTACAAAGTCGCATCAATTGAGTGAGCGTTCTTTGTTCCATCGCATGCCAAAAAAACGAGAGCACACATTTTGTTAAGTCAAACGTTAAGGCTAAGTTATCAATCAAAATATTTTCCCTGAATCTTCTAGTGAAACACCAATTGTTTATTTCAACATTTTTGTTTGTTTTTAATATTGGCGCACGACTAAAAACAAGCATATTCATATAATAATAATTCATTTATGTAACAGTACATGCAGAACAGATGTGCTACATGTTACTATAGCTGCCTTGACCGTTCAGGATCACTACTGAAGTAAAAAAAAAAACTGCGGCCAAATTTCTCGAGTTTTTTATATGTTTATTAAACGGCCTACTCACTTTATCGACAAAAAAACACAAAATTGCAAAAAATAAATTTTCAGTTTCTCACACTTACACATATTATATCCGATTTGCTGTATTCCACATTTGTGTGTGGAGCCTTAAATACATCTGCTAAAATATGTCTTGTGCCAAGGTTTTGTTTTGCAGATTTTTAAGTTTTTCCAACTTAAAAATCTATTAGAAATACGTGCTATTTCGAACCATGATTTAAGAGGCCCATCGACTCATAAGCAGAGCTGAAAAGATCTAATATGAAAATAAAGAACAAAATCGGAAACCAAGAAACAATCAAATAAATGATAGTCGTAGCTATCAAAATTGACGATCTTTAAACGCTCATAGCAATCTCACTATTGCACTAGAATATCTTCTCACTGTTAATGCTAATTAGCATCAACCCATCACGACATTACCTCATCACTCGATTGCATATACAACAACAACATAACAACAATTGCACTATCTTATTCCTTCTTTGGAATAAAAAAACCTGCTGTTTTGCTGGTTTTCAAATTCTAATTCCTTATTCCTCGGCAAATAAAATACGCCTGTATTAGACATATGTCTAATATGTCAAATTGTAAAATTATCGACTATTAGTCGATTTTTTAAAATGTAATCGGCGAGACGCTGACTCATTGCAATATTATATAAAAAGTGTTAATGAACACTAAATTGTGTTAATGAGACAAAACATCCTGTTAATGAGTTTAGCATGATGAAGTCTGTGTTTAAATATGTAAAGAGTAAAAAATATATATATAAAAATATATTCATATATTGTAGACGATAAGTTCA
This sequence comes from Nephrocerus scutellatus, assembly GCA_947095585.1. Taxonomy (NCBI): domain Eukaryota; kingdom Metazoa; phylum Arthropoda; class Insecta; order Diptera; family Pipunculidae; genus Nephrocerus; species Nephrocerus scutellatus. Next base: position 101,318,750 of record OX352762.1, on the reverse strand, counting down.
GTTTAGTTTAGGATAAACTGATGCAAAACTGATGTGTAAATCGATTGTCAGTATAACTCAAAAGAACAAACTGAACTGGTGAAACTCGATCAGTCTCAGTTTCATTTTCAGTTTGACTGACAAGCCGCATAAGTTTTACTGACTACTTAACTGATGACTAAACTGAATATTATATAATATTTACTTGTGTGTCGTCCCTGTGCAATTGCACAAAACAGAAATCTTTAGAGATATGGAGAAAATATTCAACTAATGCATAATTTCTTTCACTTTTTAAATTCTCTATATTAACTTCACTTGCCCGTGGGTCGTCGGTCGGTCGTCGGTCGGTCGTCGGTCGGTCGTCTGTCGTGGATTCTTGCGATCAATTTTTAACCCACTTCCCATGGCCCGATTTTATTGAAATTTTGCACACATGCATATTTCCGGAGACAACACTTTCTATTAAATTTTGAGGCCCCTCGGGCTGCGGGGTCGGGGGGCTCCCAAACAAAAATTTTAAAAAATTTACCCGATCTTCTTCAAATTCAATACACACATGTGTATACCCAATAAACAATACTTTTTCGAAAATTTGGTAGTGATCGGGTCCCGGGTTCGGCCGCAAGGCCCTTATACATTTTTTAAATATCTGTACTGGCATGATGCCAGTGGCATCAGATATTCGTCGCCCTTTATGGACTTTGTGCGGTGTGTGCTGCGCAGTCGGCTGCGCTGCATGGTTTTGTTGGTGGTGGAGAGAGAGAGAAATCTTAGCGCACGCACAAATGAACCCAGCAAACGAAACGAGACATAAATGTTTTATGCTTACTTCAACTTACATTTTTATTATATACTGAATTGTATTTTTATTGATGTCGTTTTTTTTGTTGTCGATATCAACTTACAGATAGAACAACAAGTTTTCACAATATTCTGTCATTTGGCGTTTTCATAAATTAGTTCAGAGCAGTCAAAGAGTTCGCAAGATAAATGTTCGTGTTTCTTATTTGCTCAGAGTATGAGCGTGCTCTAAGTGCTCAGAATAAAATGATCTGAGCTTTTTCAATTTTAACATCTGATGTCAAATGTTTGTTTCGATGATTTTCTTCTACAATAAAAAAAAATGGCCCAGGATCGAGGGGCTCCCATATCAATTTCTGCGATTAGAGAATTTAGATGAAAAATTTTAATTTTTATGGGTTGTTTTTTTACCTTTGACCTTTTTTACCTTTGTAATAGCGTACAGCAACAATTTAATCTTTAATGTGTTCAGTTATGGGTAATAAAAAACGCTCTTTAATTTTAAAAGCTCTTTGAACATAAGCTCTGTTCAAAATAATACTCTCACATTAGTATCTGAAGGGATCATCATTTGATGAACTTGTTTTGGAGGTTTGTGTGGTTGTTTCTTGTGTATGTATGGATTATGCAATTGAAAAATGAGAGAGAAAAAAGGATTCAACAAATCCTCATTGTGTTTTACATGGCAGCTGTCAAGGTCGTTCTTTGGAACAAATGATAAATTGCAAAGTTATATTTTACGACAGGAAATAATGATTGTATCTAAATCATGCACAACAATTTCACTTTAATAAAATTGCAGCCACTTGGGTGAAGATATGGTAAAGTGACACCTTATCAAACTGTTTAATTAACAATTAGCTATTACCTGATTGGCTAATGTTATTGGCTTTGTCGAGTGCTATGGCTCTTTAAGATAAAGCAATATTTGTAACTAAAACGGAAAAGTAACGGAAACATTGACTGTTTTCTTGGCTTACGCTGGGTAAGCATTACAGAAATAAAAAATAACCTTGCTGGCAAAAAGTTATCGGACACTTGACTTTAAAGGCGATTGCAAAGCGACTAGGCAGGGGGTCGATTCCCGATCATTTTTTTACACTCAAAAATATTCTGTATGATGATATGAAAAAAAACCTCAAAATGTTTCACATGATGACATTTTTTTTTATAACAAGCCATTCATTCTGTGAAGCCAAGCGGCATTGAATGAATGTCAAGCTTTCAATAAGAAATTTACAGCAATTATCATTTAGTACTAACATTTAGTACTAAAATAATATTTTATTTATTACTTCACAGCTTCACAGAACGGGAATCGACCCCCAGAACAACTAGTGTGCTTTATAAATAAACTAGCTGAGTGGCCGGCGTTGCACGTTTGTTAAATTTTAGACTAATATCGCCCCCCCTCTCCATTCAGTTTTCCGTGTTGTTTTCCAATCACTACTAATCGATGCGACTCCGAAAACTCTGGAGTTGAGCCTAATATCGCCCCCATCACTCCAATAGACCCTAATATCGCCCCCTTACCACCACCTCACCGAATAAAGTTGTCTTACCATTACTGTTCCCCTCAGCAACCCCGAAAACTATAGACTTGACACTAATATCGGTTTGACACTGATATCAGCAGCCACCCCACCTACAGTTTGGTTGAAATTGGTTGGCGTCCCAGAGTACAGGCACAAGACTACCTAACTCAAATACATAAATACTAATAAAAACTCATATACATAAATTCTCTATTTCTCGTATCTAGCTGTATCGGGCGCACACATAAACCCCCGCCTTGCTCTTACCACCGCAGGGTGGGAGATGTACTGTAGCCTATAACCTTCCTCCATCTGCCAATAATTGAAAATTTCATTGAAATAACACTAGGTTTTCATGGGCGCTCCGCCACCGGCACCCATCAATCTCCGTCTTGCTACACTACCACGGGAGGTGTGTACTATTGCATAAACCTAAACAAGCGCCACATCGATGGCATTCGCACTATGTAGTTCACCCAGATTTTGTTAAGACGCATATTCAGTGAAAGTTTCAGCTCAATCGGCTGTCTAGTTTTTAGTTTTAGTGTCGTATTTTAAATCAACGGACATTTATTTTTATATACATATATAGATTGCCAAGTACAGTTAAGTACTTGTGTGGAGATTATAAATTTTTTTAGTTCGGCGGAAATAAGCTTACGGATCCTTCCGCACATCAATGAAGCATCATAAAAAATTAATTAATACGTTAATCGTAGTGTGGATTTGTAAATAAAATTAGACAAACTTTCAAATATACCTTCAAATTTGCATACAGGGTGTATCAGTTTACGTGGCAAATACTTAAATTTGAGATTCCTTGGTTTACGTAGCGTTTAAATGCGAATAGACGTACTTTTTACCTTGCATCACTTCACACCTTGTAACTCTTTAATGCTTCTAGCTACAAGGTCTTTTTTGAAAGAAAATTAAATCTTTAAAACAAACAATGTAAATTTTGTTTAAACTCGGAGATGTTAATCTGACATCATTGGATTGAATCTGACCGAATAATAAAGGTTGTATACGTTTGTCAGTCCGTATCTCGAAAAAGAATTATTCACGGTGTCCCACCTCTCGCAAAAGTCTGACAAACGTCCGAGACTATTAACTTGTCACGGAAAGCTTCTCAGTTCGCCGTTCGGATCCGACATTAAATTGTAGGTCCGCTCCATTTGTGTGCAAAAATATACATGCTCAACACAAATGGTTTCGAGGAGGTAGGCCTTAGATGGACCGCAATGGTCTGTCGCGCCGAATTTTGTTATTATTATAAATGTAAAATTCGTACCCAGACCTCCCCCACCCATACGATTTTTCTCTCTCTCTCGTAATTAACAAAGAAATCACGCCTTTAAGTATTTGCCACGTAAACTGATACACCCTGTATAAGATTTGTACGATTAGGAAATACGGTGAGGCAAACATTTGAAAGTATTCTCCGCAACAACAAAAAAACTGAATGTTTGCTCTACTCATGTATTCAATCAGCGACTGAACTCTTGTCTAAATTGTATTAATATTAAAAAAAATGAATAAATAAATATATGTATGTATTTAATGAACTTAATGGTGATAAGGAATAAATAAATTTTACACTCGATAACGACGAACACTGCTGTCGTTGTCATCTACTGCCAGTTAGTAGTAGTTGATGATGGACGGCAATTCGCTTTCGCTATTGAAATACGTCAGTCGTAATCTCAGAATACATTAGAATGAAGTTGGATTTAAAACGTGGAGGTTGTCCGGAAACATGGTGAAAAGTTAGATATCGCGAAAGCTTTTCACTCGTCCCGGTGGATCTGATCGTGGTCGACCTGTATTTGTGGGTTTTCCTTATTATGTGTAGTGGTTTTACTTAAATATTTAATATATTATTTAATATATTATTTTTTGCTGTTATTTGTGTGTGTGGTTAAAAGACTTGCACTTTGCCGCATATTTACCAGCAACCAAACCAATCGATTTATAATTCATTGTTATGCGATTTAGCGCGAAACTTATAATGCGGCTATAATACTCACGCATAGAACGATGAACCCGATGCCAATTTTATTTTGTTAACTGCAATTACAAACGTGAAGTACAATGTGTGTACGTAGTACACAATATATGTGAATATGTGTTTATCCAATTCATTTTATTATCGTGAGTGTCCTGTGTACGCTTAATTGAATTACAACTCTGTTTTGTGCATTTAATTTTGGAATTTGTCTCGCACTGTACGAGTGTTCACTGAATGTCGTCGACCAGCAAGACAAACATGTGCCTGTACTACGCTGTCGCTTCTTGGCCGTTGTTCATCGCAGGACGGTTTAATACACGTACGAATAATTATCTAGTCACTAGTCAGTAATGAATTTCGATTTTAATAACAAACAGAGATAATTCTTTTTTGGTAGCCAAGGTTATCTCTAGGCAAACCACTATAGATTTCCGCATCGCTGCGTGCGCCTTTTTCACACCATACTGTTTTTTTTTTATAAACGTTCGCACTAAAAGATTATTGTAATAGTGGTTCATAAGTATTAAATTCAAATGTTGGCGTGTATTTGGCCACTGTTTTAATTATTGTTTTAGTTGTAAATATCTTATCTTTATTTCTAAAGCGATTAGTATCAGTACGACCTCGGTTCACGCAACTGATAGAATCGGAGCAGTTGCGTAAATTTAGGTTGTTGTAAGAACCGAGTCACAAATTTCTAGTTTGAAGATGAATAAAAAAGAGTAATTACATCCAGTCCAGACTACATTCAATACATTTTGTCTTTTATTGAGTTTAGCTAAAATCTGACTTTTTTGCGCTATAAAAAGCTTGACCAAGTTACACCCAAAGAAATGCAAACACCGGTCGCGTAGAGAAAACTAGATACACCCTGCAAAATACACACAATTTGCAACCGCTAACTAATCGTACAAGAAGGAATAAAAAACTTAAAACCATACAATTGTTACTGTTTATAAAAATTGTAAATCAACGAACCATACACACTGCAAACATTCTGAATGAAAGAAAATACATATTAACTAACAAGAAAATGTAAAGTTCGTTTTTCGGGCACAAACTTTTATGTATACATCGAAACGTGTGGCATGATTATTATTTGGTTATAATCGCCAAAATATCTATTTTTGTGGTCGGGGCTCTTCAAAGTATTTTCTTTTCTCCACGCTTTACACGCGTCAAACGCAGGATATAAAAACTGCTATTTTGGACTTAGACACTCACAGAATTTCCGCTCTCTAGGTCGTGTGGAAGATGGTTAAAAAGGACCTCAAAGAAGTCGAAAAAAAAATTCAACCCATTACACGTGACACGCGACACGCGACACGCGTCACCACCCACTCGTACAAATCTTATCTTCTTCTTTTAAAATTTGGAAGTGAACGGGCCCCGGGTTCGTGGGGCTCCCATACAAATTTAAAATAAAAATTACCCGATTTTTTTCAAATTTTACACACATGTGTTTACCCAATAAACAATACTTTTTCTAAAATTTGGTAGTGATCGGGCCCCGGGTTCGGCCGCAAGGCCCTTATACATTTTTTTTATATTGGCATCAGATACCGCCGTTCTTAAATGACTGTGTGCGGTGTGTGCTGCGCAGTCGGCATGGTTTTGGTGGTGGAGATAGAGAGAGAGAAATCTTAGCTCACGCACAAATGAACCCAGCAAATGAAACGAGACATAAATGTTTTATGCTTAATTCAACTGACTTACGTATTTACTGAATTGTATTTTTATTGATGTCGTTTTTTTTGTTGTCGATATCAACTTACAGATAGAACAACAAGTTTTCACAATATTCTGTCATTTCGCGTTTTCATAAATTAGTTCAGAACAGTCAAAGAGTTCTCAAGATAAATGCTCGTGTTTCTTATTTGCTCAGAGTATGAGCGTGCTCTAAGTGCTCAGAATAAAACGATCTGAGCATTTTCAAATTTGACATCTGATGTCAAATGTCTCTTTCGATGATTTTCTCCTACAATAAAAAAAAAATGACCCAGGATCGAGGGGCTCCCATAGATGAAAATTTTTAATTTTTATGGGTTGTTTTTTTTGTTTAAATTCCAGTAATATGTCCCGTGGCTCAGTGGAAGTGCACATGGCTGCTGAGCAGGAGGTTCCGGTTCGAATCTCAGCAACAACAAAAGTATTTTTCCCGATGTTCCACCTCTCGCGAATGGGTGACAAACGTTCCGAGAGTAATGCCTTGTCATGGAAAGCTTCTCAGTTCGCCGTTCGGATCCGGCCTTGAATTGTAGGTCCCTTCCGTTTGTGTCCAAAAATTAACATGCGCAGCACAAAAAGTCCGAGAAGTTAGGCCTTGGACCGCAATGGTCTGTCGCGCCGAATATTAATATGTTAAATTTACCACCACAGTAGCGATCGATTCTTTGGAGCCAATTGACACCACTCCTCCAAACATTTCCGCGGGAACGTTGGCAATTTCTCATTCGATATTGTTCCTGAGCTCTTCTAACGTTGTTGGCCATGTTGGCATAAGTCAACGACATAACATAACAGCATAAAAATAAATCCAACGGCTTTAAATCGCATGAGCGAGCTGGCCATTCGACCGAACCATTTCTCGAACGATACCGAACTTCAATTGTCCAATTGTTAATCTCCCGCGGTCTCCCGGACCCGGCCAACCCTGTATCGCCATCTATGTATGTAGTGATGTAGCTTATCAAACTCAAGCAAAATACAACCATTGTTCCAACGCGGAAATCAATTTTATTTGGCTCAAATTCAAAGTGCGTAAGCATGACATTGCTTACGATTGATCGGGAAACTACTGACTGCTCAAAACTTGGTTTGGGCCAGTAGCGTAACAATCAAGTTCGTGATGTAGTGCTTGCTCTACCTCCTCGTGGTGGTCCCCGGGCAACTATGTGTATAAATCCTTATACATGTAGGCTAAAACTGCAAGTGCGAACGGTCTAGCGTTTCTAGTCTAGGTAACGTGGGCTAGCACCCTGCGGTACCGAAAAATACCCGCTACTGAAACTGACACAACGCCTCGGATAAGTAATGATCGAATAATGACGACTTTTGGCTATTGTACCCGGACTAAGATTGGTTTCTGGAATGTGAGGACGCTCCTTGACTCTGGAAGTGAAGGACCTCATAATGCCAGATTTCTTCAACTGGAACGTGAGTTTCTTCGATATAATTTGGACATACTGGGAGTGAGTGAAGTAAGATGGTTCGACGCGGGAGAGTACCAATCCCCAACGTGTAACACTGTGCTACTCTACTCTGGCAAACCCTCCGGCAGTACTCGTGAATCTGGAGTGGGTCTGCTGCTAACGCCAACAGCACGTAGAGGCCTAGATTTTGGACTAGAGTACGGCGCGTCACGATCATACAGTGCTACGCCCCAACGAATCCCTCGACTGAGGATGAAAAGGACAACTTCTACAATCAACTAAACGCAGTATTCAACGCAACGCCGAACGGAGATATCGTCATCGTGATGGGGGATTTGAATGCCAAGGTTGGCAACGACAATGAAGGACTCAAGCATGTGATTGGGAAGCACGGCCTCGGCGAACGAAATGACAATGGTGAAAGATTTGTTGATTTCTGCAACACCAACAACCTTGTTATAGGAGGCACCATGTTTGAGCATAAGACTTGCCACAAGGTCAGCTGGGTGTCAACTGACAGGCAATCATCATCCAACCAAATCGACCATGTGGCGATCAGCAGACGTTTTAGGAGCTGTCTGTTAGACGTCCGAAACAGACGAGGAGCCGACATGGGTATGGTACGTGATCATCACCTTATGGTAGCTACTGTCCAGTTACGTACTGCATCAGTTCATAGAATCCGCAATATCATCCGAATGCCTAGGTATAACATCGACCGGCTAAAGATCCCCTCAGTACGCCAACAATTAAGGGATCATTTATCGCAAGGAGTGGAAGCAATCAGCAGCTCACTGCCGACAACCATCCAGGAACATTGGAAGGCTGTGAAAAATGTTTTCACATCTGGAGCGGAAAGTATTGTTGGTAGAAGCCAGGCAAGGCACAGCACGTGGCTTACCGAAGATACCTGGAGGCGGATTGAAGAACGTAAACTACTTAAAGCTCGTATTGTAGATATCCCAGCAGTAGCGAGGAGCGAGCTAGAGTCCATGTATCGAAGAAAAATGAGAGAAGTGCAGCGTAGTGTAAGACGTGACAAGCGTAACTATATTAACAACCTGGCCTCAGAAGCAGAGGAAGCAGCGAGCCGGTGCGATAGCAGAACCGTTTACAGAATCACCAAAGAGCTGACAGGTGGTCACCGCTCTAGCCAACATCCGGTGAAAGGCCTAGATGGTACCGTACTCGTTTCAGATGAGGATCAGCTCAAGCGATGGAAGGAGCATTTCTCTACGGTCCTTAACCGTGTATTTGCTAACGATATGCACCTAAATCAAGCGGAAATGCCGGAAGTAACAATTTCCCGAATTCGCACCTCAACTCCCAGTAAAGACGAGATCGCTACCGCGATTAACGCACTAAAGAACAACAAGTCGGTAGGACTAGATGGTATACCCGCAGAGCTTCTGCGTGCAGCTCCAACGACATCAGCAGAGCTTTTATATCCTCTTGTAGAGAGAGCTTGGGAGGTAGAAAGTTTCCCCGAAGAGTGGAAGAAGGGAATGATTGTCAAGCTCCCTAAAAAAGGTAGTCTTATGGAGTGCGAAAACTGGAGAGGCATTTGCGTTCTCCCTGCAGTTGCAAAAGTAATAGCCAAAGTAGTACTTGAACGTATTAAGGAACATCTGGAAGATACACTCGATGCCGAACAAGCAGGTTTCCGCACTGGATCCTCCTGTGTAGACCACATAAACACCCTGCGGATCATTATTGAACAGTGCGTTGAATTCCGGTCACCACTGCACCTGCTGTTCATCGATTTTGAGAAGGCGTTTGACAGTGTCAACAGACAGTTTATCTGGCTTGCCTTGCGCAGGAGAGGTATACCCGATAAGCTAATAGCTATTATTAAAGCAACCTATGATGGCTCTAAATGTCATGTGCTGCATAGAGGAAAGCTGTCAGAGGAATTCGAGATCCTAAGTGGGGTACGACAAGGTTGCATTCTATCGCCGATACTTTTTTTGTTGGTGATTAGCGATGTACTTCGCGCAGCTTTATCTACTGGAAACGGAGGAATTCGTTGGACTCTTACATCTCAACTCAAACATCTGGATTACGCTGACGACGTTTGTTTACTCTCACATAGAATTATGGAGCTGCACCAAATGACAACAAATGTGGAGAGGGAGGCAAATGTTGCGGGTTTGAAGATTAATACTGCCAAAACCAAAATCATCAACCTCGGCACTAACTCAGTTACTCATGTTAACATTGCTGGACAGCCGGTAGAGAGAGTAGAGAGTTTCCAATATCTTGGGAGTATTGTCTCGACCGAAGGTGGAACCGAACAGGACATTGCCAACCGAATCGGCAAAGCAAAATCGGTGTTTGGAATGATGTCCATGATATGGCGAAGCAATGCGATCAGCTTAAACACCAAGCTGCGACTGTTCCGCTCAAATGTTGAATCTGTGCTGTTGTATGGGTGCAGCACTTGGAAGGTGACCGCTACTATCACAAAAAGATTACAAACATTTGTAAATAGGTGCCTACGGAACATCATAAGGGTTTTCTGGCCTAACCGTATCTCTAACGAACATCTTTACCAGAGAACGGGTGAGGAACCAATAGGCACAACCATCCAACGACGGAAGTGGCAGTGGATTGGTCATACACTCCGAAAAGGCGACAGTTCCATAGCAAACTACGCAATGCAATGGAACCCGTTATCTCAGGATGGTAGAAGAACGGGTCGTCCGAGAAATACATGGCGCAGAACAGTTGAGGAGGAGGCACGGCAATTGGGGAAGAGTTGGAGAGAGCTGAAGCTCATTGCCAGGAACCGCACGCGATGGCGCGTAGGCGTAGTAGAGGCCCTAGGACCCATAAGGGGATACAGGACATAAAGAAAGAAAGAAGAAGCATGACATTTACTACACATGGGTTTTCCAATAGGAATGATATGATTTTTAAGTGACGTTTCGGCCATTTGTCATGTCATGATCTGTCATTTTTTGTTTCATTGTATTCAGTAATGTTTACAATTTCATCATGGTGAGATATACGCAAGAACAACGTTTACAAATTATTCAGTTTTATTATCAAAATAATCGTTCTCCAATTGCAACTTTTCGTGCGCTTTTGCCATTTTATAGTCGTAATAATCGTCCAAGTGTGCTCGCTATTCGTTGAATTGTTGAAAATTCTGAGCGTACATTTTCTTTACATAATGTTCAAGTGCCAATAAGACAAAGAAACGCTCGAAGTAATGCAAATATTTCTGCCGTTCAGGCAAGTGTTGCTGAAGACCGCAATTTGTCGATTCCAAGACGTTCTCAAGAATTGGGACTGTCTCAAACCACAACCTGGCGGATTTTGAGAAAGGATTTGGTTTTGTATCCGTATAAAATTATTCTCACTCAAGAACTGAAGCCACTGGACCACCGTAAACGTCGTGAATTTGCTGATTTTGCCTTGGAACAACTTGAAAACGATAACGATTTTTTTAAGAAAATCATCTTCTCCGATGAGGCTCATTTTCATCTGAGTGGTGCGGTAAATAAACAAAACTGTCGATTCTGGTGCGAAGAAAATCCAAAAATTATTCATGAAAAATCATTACATTCACCTAAATTGACAGTTTGGTGTGGTTTTTGGTTTGGTGGAATAATCGGTCCGTATTTTTTTCGAAATGAAGCTGGTAACACCGTTACTGTCAATGGAGATCGGTATAGATCGATGATAACCAACTTTTTATGGCCGAAATTGGATGAAGTTGATCTTGACAACATTTGGTTCCAACAAGACGGGGCTACGTGCCACACAGCAAGTGCAACAATTGAATTATTGCGAGAAAAGTTTGGAAATTTGAGTTCATTCAGCTTTTTAAAATATAATCAAATAAAATATTTTTACTTCAAATAAAGTTACCAATCGTATCAGCAAACGGTTTCTAACAATCTGCTGTTATTATTATTTTTTTTAAAATTCTCTATATTAACTTCGTGTGCCCGTGGCTGGTTGGCTGGCTGGCTGGCTGGTAGGCAGAATATTGTGATCAATTTTTAACACATTTCCGAAAGTCCGATTCTATTCAAATTTGGCACACATGTGTATTTCCCATGACAATACTTGCTAAATTAAATTTGGGGTACCTCGGGCTCAGGGTCGGCGGGCTCCCATACAAATTTTTTAAAAAATTTACCCGACTTTTTTTCAAATTTTATACGCATGTGTACCTACGATGGACAACACTTTTTGTAAAAATTTGGAAGTAATCTGGCCCATGGGTCGGTGGGGGGGTCACCCATACAAATTTTATGAAAAAAGTATACGATTTTTTTTATATTTTATATGCATGTGTATCTCCGATGGACAACACTTTTTGTAAAAATTTGGAAGTGAAACGGCCCCGGAGTCGGGGGCTCTCTAACCAAAAATTTTAAAAAATTTACCCGATTTTATTCAAAGCTGCACACTGTGTGTGTATTCCCGATTAGAGAATTTAAACGAAAAATTTTAATGTTTATGGGTTGTTTTTTTTTTGGTTTTGTTTTAAAAATTTTTTTTTAAAAATTTAATTAATATAACTGTGAATAATAAAAAAAAGGTTTATCATATTTTATTCGCTATTTAAATGCCGTAATAGAAATAAGAACTGTTAAAATGTTATCGAAACAAGTTTTCTCTGTTGTTTTATTGCAAGGTTATAATAATTAGTCATACATACCGAATAATTCTCTGTTAATGTATATGCATTAATATAGCACAAATATTTTTTGTAGTTACTGTTTTAAAATATCCATTAAATCACATGTGTTTTTAATTATCCGTCTATTTTTTATTATTAGTATTTTTAATTATTCCTCTAATTATAACGTGCTATTTTTTTGTTATTGAACAAATCTAACAAACCCATCAGGTCTTTTTGTATACCTTTTCACAGGTTCAGTTATTATTAGTTTGTTGGATTTAATTATACTAGATGGATTGCTAATAACTAATACTTTTACATGCAAATACCCGTCGCGTGGAGGGTATATATTTACAATAATAGTAGTTTTGAGTTTTGATAAAATATGTACATATACCAACAGTGCGGTTCACTATATTAGAAGCACATAATTTTTGGAGATAAATTGATAGTTCTCCAGATATACGTCAGGAAAGAAAAAAAAATGATAGTGAAAGTTTGTGTTTATTACAAAATCCAGTTTTAAAAAAATATTTAGAAAAATATAGCGGTACGTTAGAGACCTTTTTGCCAAATGAGTCAGAATGGCATGCATTTAAATCGGTTCATAAAAAATGAAAAAAATTCTATTTTTGGTTTTTTTTTAAATGAAAATTGATTTTTTATTTAAAATGCATACTCCAGATATAATTTTTGATAATGAGTAGAACTACCTTTCTGCAAGATAACCTCAAAAATTCGATCTTTAATGGAGTTGTACAATGGGGCCAAGTAATCGATTGAAATCTCATTCATTTATTTACCGGCATCGATCAGAGCTTGTTCTCGTGTTGTTTTCCACACTTTTCGTGTGAGCCAGCACCAGACATTTTCTATAATATTAAGGTCTGGCGAATATGGTAGCCATGGTAAAAGTTTAACATTTTTTATTGGCTGATTCCAACACTGCTTTGTAGCTATTTCCTGTCATTTTATAGCTTTGTACAACTAAGTCGATGGTGCCATAATAATATATAGCATCCCAAACCATTACGCCCACTTCTCTGCTGTTATGGCGGTTTAAAAAGAGCTTCTCTTTTCTTAGATCGTTGAAGTAAAAGTTATATCCATTTGATCTATCTAAATGGAACTTTTTTTCGTCAGAAAAGACAACTTTTTTCCAGTTATTCGAACAGCGTTTGGCACTACGAATCTTGCAGTAACGCCAGCTTCTCTGATTTTAGCTGTCGAAACTTGTCTGACAATTTTTCGTTTTTCTGTTGCTGTAAGAGCGGTGGAAACATTTCCCTTTTTAATTTTTCCCGTACATTTTTGGGTCCTTTAGATAAACAGCAACAACATGACCAATCCGATTGATCTTGCAAGCGATAGCCCGCTTAGACAAGCCTTCCGAATGGTAAACATATATTTTTGTCTTTCTTAAAAATAAGGCAAAACCTTTCTTTTTTAAAAAGAAGGTTAGCTTAGGTTGGGGTGGCTGTCGGAAGAAAGCCGACCTACTTAGACCAATAGATGGTCCATTGTGATGCCACATGGATCGAGAGCATTTCTCGCCTTACTCGTTGAACCAGTTGGAGCTTTGAACATAGAGTGGAGGACTTTTGAAGGCAGTGCTTGACAAATCGTTAAGGTCGTTGTAAAAGAAGGCTCCCAAATGTAGCTTACGCTTTAGAGAAAGAGCTGTGCATGTGCAGAGAAGGTGAAGAGTATTTTCTTTCACTTCCTCGTCCATGCAGCTTCTGCAGAAGTCATTGGAAAATACACTAAGCTTGCTGCATGCTTACATATGAGACAGTGCACATTACTTAGACCTATCCTTGCGCTTATGTGCCCTTTGCAGCTCCCCAGAATGTCCCTATGCCCCGGCACCCAATACAGGTGAATGTTGAACTGATCCGCCATCTCCCTCAGAGATGATCGACAGTCTAGGGCTACAATAGAGTTCGTAGAGACTGATTCTAGGGGTCTCAAAGCTGCTTGAATATCCGAGAAGATGCGTATATCCTTAGTGGATATGACGTTTCTCTTCAGCCAAGACAGGGCTTCTTTAATGACCATGATTTCTGCTTGAAAACACTGCAGTGATTAGGAAGGTTAAACAGTAAGTCTAGAGAGGGGAGGGGGTGGTGCGAAGAGTTCCGCTCATACATAGGCAAGCTGATCATTGGACTTTGCTTAGTTTGCCGCGATTTATTGCTTTGTCTATCGTGTGAAGAGATAAACAAAACATCATTTCAGTTTTCACGATCTCACAATTTGCGATTCCCAGCCTCATTATAATAATTCGCTTTGGTAGCATCTTCTAAAAAAGTACTAAATGATATTTTCGCATTGCATGCTTCACAGAATGAAATGGCCTACGAAAAAAAAACTATCAAATTTGAGGCTTTTATTTTATTTACAACCAGAATCGCGTTGAGCTTGAAGTGATGAAAAAAATGATCCCTTTTCAGCTTCACAGATCGGGAATCGATCCCCAGGAGTGTATAGACTGAACAGTATTGCCGTAGCTCGAGCTAAAAAAAATTCTAAAATTCCCTTTAGAAAGAATACCACCGTGTGTTTTGAATTGAATGGAGCCTTCCAAATGTTTTCCACTGCTCTGCTCTAATGTAAAATTTGTGCTGGTACCCTGGAAAGTCCAACTGTCAATGTAGCAAAAAAGCTGTAAACTTTTAGCTATTTTGTTGTGGCCAAATGGTATTTCAAACGAAAAGCTTTATGAGAGTACGGGTCAGGAACGTATATATCCGATTATGCAGAAGCGTAAGTGGCATTGGATTGCGTAAGGACGAAAGTTAAGTTCCAGGCAAAACATGCAGTGTAACCCTCTGAGCAACAAGGGCGGATACAGGCAGGTCTCCGTATGACGTAGCGCAGAACGCTTAAAAAGGAACTGGGTGTAGCTGCTATACATTGCCAGGAACCATATCCGATGGAGCGCAGCTTTGTTGTTGCCCACTATGGGTTTAGGGCATCTACAACGCTACGCTATGACCTAAAGAAGAAGAATATGTTTGCACTTAAGATTGCACTCATATATGTAAATTGTTCGTAATATAAATAACGTGCATCTTTATTGGTTATCGGTATAGATGGAGGTCTAAACGTAGACGCGCAGATATATAACAATTAGAGAGCGCATTCACTTTCTGGTTGGTAGGGTTTGTTGCGTCAGTCGATCAGATACAAACTTTAAAAGTTCTATCGCGCTCCAACTGTAAACTCGTTGCATATAAGATTAGATAAGATAGATTTCTTTATTTAATACAAGCTTAAGAACTAAATAGATAACTATAAAAAAAAAATTAATTGAACAGGAATAATTAAATTAGTAACTGCATAATAAGAAAAATATATATAGGTGGAACGCACCTAAATGAAATTAAGCTGAATAATTTAGTAAAACCATAGGAAAGAAAAAATCCT
Source organism: Nephrocerus scutellatus (assembly GCA_947095585.1). Lineage (NCBI taxonomy): Eukaryota > Metazoa > Arthropoda > Insecta > Diptera > Pipunculidae > Nephrocerus > Nephrocerus scutellatus. Next base: position 101,303,204 of record OX352762.1, on the reverse strand, counting down.
CTATAGTGATGTGACTGTAATTAAAAAGCCAAGTTTTAACATTTTTCAAGAAAACTGATTTTATTCTCTCACATCTTAGGCTTTCTGGTTAGTAGTTAAATACGTGGCGTATTTCAGTGAGATAATCTAAATTTGGGTACATTTGCTAGATTTCTGGTGCTCACACATAGGTTATATTTACATATCATAAAGCCTTGCTGTGTTATATCCTGACTTTTCAAAAAATATTTTTAGTACTTTATAAAAATATAGATGCCTTAAGGGAAGTATTTTAATGCCAATTAACAATTTAAAACTAGGTGTTCTACGATTGACATTAAGTAAAATTCCATTTTTTTTGTTTGAGTAACAAGGGCAAGATATCCCATACTGAATTCTTGATTTAAACAAATCATTGTATACCATCTTTCACATTGGTAAACTAAAATACAGACTAATGTGATAAAGCTGATTTACAACTTTATTTAAATATTGCATCAAATATTATGGTCCTTAAAACTGAGCTGATGGTCCAAAATAGACAGGTAAATGTGATATTTATCCCCAAACCAGGCAATAGGCCTAGTGAGCTGGCTAAATCATGCAGACCTATAAGTCTAACATCATTCGTCCTCAAAACCATGGAGAGGCTTATTGATATTCATATTAGATAGAGGCCGGTTAGAATTGTCTACCCCTCTGCACTCAAGTCAGTTTACGTACAGAAAAGGCAAAAGCACAGAAGGTGCCCTTCACTATCTTGTAAAGAAGATAGAAGGAACTTTTCGTTCCAAGGCAGTTGCCCTGTGTGCCTTCCTCAACATTGAGGGCGCTTTCGATAACACTAACTACGACACTATTTCAAGAGCAATCAGTAGCAGAGGTATCGAATGCTCGACCAATCATTGGATAAGGGCCATGCTTGAAAGTCGAGATATTATTTCCTCCTCGGAGGAATGCCTGTGTTTGTGACAGCAGTTAAGGGATGTTCCCAAAGAGGTATCGAATGCTCGACCAATCATTGGATAAGGGCCATGCTTGAAAGTCGAGATATTATCTCCTCCTCGGGGGAATGCCTGTGTTTGTGACAGCAGTTAAGGGATGTCCCCAAGGAGGAGTGCTTTCTTCTCTTCTGTGATCACTTCTAGTCGATCTTCACAGATCATGCTACATCGCCATTGGTTATGCGGACGATTTGGCGATTTGTATTAGTGGTAAGCACTGCGAAACTATCACTAGTGTCATGCAAGGTGCTTTGCTACACGTCTTAGAATGGTACAGCAGAGAAGTACTGTCCATCAATCCTTGTAAAACCGTTCTAGTGCTTTTACTTAAAGAAGACTGGCCCATTTAGGACCTAACATCATCAAAGGCACCCCATTAGATTATGGTTAGACCTATTATCACGTACGCGGCCATCGTTTGGTGCCCGAAAGTTCTTGAACGGACAACTAAACTTTAGAAGCTACAAAGAATTGCCTGTATAGGTATAACGGGTGCTATGCGCACCTGCTCTACAACTGCATTAAAAGCCGTTTTAGGGCTGTCACCCTTGCAAATCTTCATCAGGAAGACGGCTGCTAGATGCGCTAGCTCTATTAAGCTGCAACTAGAAACCGGGTGACTATGTGGGTCACCTGAAAAACGCTTGACTCAATTCCTGAAAGAGACATGTTCTGCACTATCCCCAACATTATAGTCAGGGAGCACTGTTTGTGAAGGAAATTTGAGGTAGAAATATTGGAACATTGCGATCTGCGCCAAAATTTACCTTAGTAACGAAATGAAGGGTGCTATATTATATATCTTTTCAGATAGTCAGGCAGCGCTTAGAGCTCTGTCGTCCAATTTGATGGACTCGATATCATTCAAAAACTGTTACGACAGACACAACAAATTCACACTCGGTTGGGTCCCCCTGGTCATCAGGGAATAGCAGGCAACGAATCTGCAGATTAACTAGCTAGGGCTGGCTCTTGATCTGCGTTAATAGAAACTGAACCCTACTGTGGTGTCAACTGGGCTGCCGTCACAGCACTGATAATTTCTTTGGAACACAAAATTCGTCTGGTCCACTGTGAAAGTGTCCCGGGGCTTTGGCAATCCAAACAATTAATCAGGCCCTTTTCCTACAAGGAAATCCTTAATTTTAATAGGGATATCATATTAGGAACCTGGTGAGCTTTCTTACAGTTCATTGTGGCTTGCGATGTGACCTTAACAAAATTGGTGTGGGCTCAGAGACAGAATGTAGGTTCTGCTCGGGGGATGAAGAGTCATCCGAGCACATTCTCTGTGAATGCCCAGCATTACTTTGGTTAAGGAGACGCATCTTTTACATGGAAATATGCACCACGGCGGACTTGAGAAATTCCGCCAATAAGGATCTACTATCGTCTGTTAGGGAGGTGTTACGTATCGTAGAATAAACAGGTCGCAGTGTCTGCCGTATGGACTACGGTTGTTACACAAACAAAAAAAAATCGGCTTAAAATTTCGTCAACGACCTGCCAATCCTTTTTTTGAATTACCCTATTCCTAAAAAAATTATCTCTACCAATCGGAATTTCGGTATGACAATCTAATATATAAAAATCTCGTGTCACGGTGTTTGAGGCTCAACTACTCCGAAACGGCTCGACCGATTGTTATGAAATTTTTTATGTATATTTATGTATATTCTCATACCTACTATGAGAATAGGTTTTAAAGTGAAAAAAAAAACAAAAAAAAATTTTTTGAGAACGACTGGACTGATTTAGCTATAGTCCGAACATTGTTTTTGTGGTAGTATTTATGGAACGATTTGGCTCAAATTCACACCATATAATATTTAAATAAAAAGAAAGTCGTTGACAAAATTTGGACCCAATAGGTGGCGCTGGTGTCTTTTTTTTCCGAAAATTCTTATTTATGGAACGATTCGGCTCAAATTCACACCATATAATATTTAAATAAAAAGAAAGTCGTTGACAAAATTTGGACCGTGGGCGTGGCGTCAGTGGGCGGGAGGTCAGTGGGCGGTGGTCAGCGGGATGGGGCAGCCGGGAAACGCGGGTGTAAGTGGGCGTGGCGTCAGTGGGCGGGTAGCAAAGCGCCCGGGAACATCTGCTAATCCATAAAAAAAACGTAATATAATTGTGCCGATGTGGATTGTGGTTGGTCCTGTATTGATTTTCAGCAGATTATAGGTTAACAACAATTAATTATAGCAATCAAGGTACAAATAGTAATGAATTCAATCTCGTCTTTGAATCTATCTCTAAGATCTTTCATTAAGATGGTAATTTGGAGTAACTTTGTTTATGACAATAAATGAGTGCATCTTAATCTTTTCGACTCACTTTTACGATTTAAGAAACAGAGAACTTTAAATGTAATTTGTTTAAATATCGCTACAAACTTTATACTAGCTTATACTAGTCTTTAACAAACAAAAATTTTTTCAATTATATATCTTAATCATCTATTCCTTTTTGGTTTTTCTTTTCAGAATTACGGAAATTTAAATTCACACATCATATGGAGCGACTTCTTACATAATAAATAGCTGAATAAGAAAGAACCTACCAAACAAACCAAAAACATCCCCATTGTACACATTAATTTTGAAAATTTTTCATACAAAAAGTCAAAACATTATCCCGCAGATATGACACTGAAACTCGAGAGTGTGTTCACTTGACATGAGTTCAAACAAATAATTTGTATATTGGACGAAAGGATATCTTCCATGAAAGAATATCCCTGAAAGACATAGTTCTTCGTGTACAACGCGGCAACGTATATAAATTTTAGTTATTTTTTGATTTTTCGTTTGCATCACAATTTGTGCATTCTCCCACCACAATCGCATTAATATTCACTTTCTCACGTGGCAACGTTAAAATAAATCACCTGCCGCATGTTGGTTCCAACAGTATTCGCATTTAGACCAAAGACGACGAAGTGGCAGACGACGACGACCGCGTTTCAATCGACGCTTAGGAGCAAAAACGAATATCTTATCGTCGTTTCCATCGTTGATGGAATTGTAAAGCAGCACACTAGAAGAAAACGATCCGCATACAAAGATTGTCTTGCAACAATATCAACATCGACTTCATCATCATCGTCATATTCGTCTTCATCACCATCATCACCATCATTACCATCATCATCGGCAACAGCAACGTCAGCGGCAACCTCTAGAACAAAGCAATATTCGATTATTAACACAATAATAATCGTTCAATTTCTTAGAACTGTGATAACTAAACTTCCAGTCTTAATGAATGACATTCGGAATAAGAGACATCTAACAACAACAACTGTGCCAGCTGGTTCAATTATTTTCAAAAACAGTCATCGTACCTACAATAGTAGTAGTAGTAGTAAATCGAACAAAGTGTTTTTACGTTACACGCCACGTGATCCTCGGCTAAGATTTAATAAACACTCAAGTGAATTAAGTGAAGATTTATGTAATTATGGTGAATTGACTGGTGGTGGCATCAATTTTTTTTGCAACATCATCGACATCGAGAATATTGAGCACAGCGGCGAGCAACAAAACAAATCTCAATTACGGTAAGTTAACAAGAAAATTTTATTAAATCAATAAAAAATATTTTTCAAAGATATTACCATTTTAGCAAAAACTGCATTTTAATCCTAAGAAATCCTATTAATAATTAAATTAATTAATGATCCGTTGACATGACATTCAAGACACATCTACAAAGACTCCTCCTCTTTCTTTCCGCTCCTTAATTCCCTAGCGTCTACGCTATGCTTAGCATTATAAGGGCGCAAATCTTTTGGGCATGTGTACATTATACATACACTGTGGTAAACTAGATTAGAAGCACATAAAATTTATATTTTTCCATTTATTTGTCAGGAAAGAAAAACAAATGATAGGGATTTGTACCCTTAAAATGCTTAGCACAGCGTGCGCGTTAGGAAATTAGGGAGAGAAAAATATGAGATGTCTATGCACGTGTGTCTTAAATGACTACAGATCATACAAATGCGGAAACACGGAATCGGGCAATTCATTCCACATAACTATTGTGCGGCTAAAGTAGGAATCTCTGAATTGGTTAGTACGTCCGAAAATATGCTTAATGGTAGACCGGTGGGCTCGAGTTGAGGCACGGGTATTACGGATGGGTTCGAGAATGGGCGGAATGCATCTGGATATTTCTCTTGAACACCGCTTGTGTAAAAAGCGATAAAACAGTGACAAGCTAAGCCATCAGGTCACCTGTAGAACGTTGCTTATGAAAACCGTACTGCTGGTCGCTAAGGATTTCACGTGATTCAAGGTATTGCATAAGCTTACGAATGATCAGCGTTTGCATGACCTTAGAAAGTGTGAATGTTAGCGCAATTGGTCGGTACGAGGAAAGAGATGACGGTTCGGTTAGAGTAGTTTGCGATTAATACAAAATAAAGTTTATGTTCAGAACAAAATACCGGTACATTAGAGACCCATTTGCCGAATATCCGATCTTAAATGGAGTTGTACGAGGTTGGTTTGATAAGTCAGTGACTTTTTAAATAAAAGATATTTTTTGGGCAAAAAAGCGTTTAATTTCTCAACATAGTCTCCTTTAATTCTCGCGTTTTTCCAGCGTTTTTTTTATTCCTCCCAATAATAGGTTTTCTCAAGGTCCTCAAAATAGGCGTTCGTTTCAGTGATCACCTCTGCATTGCATTGCACCCGTGCATTGTCTTGATGGAACAGCACTTCGACGGTGATCGTTTTACATTTTTCAAGGTAATCGATTTGAATGACACCGCGTGCATCCCAAAAAACGGTGGCCATGACCTTGTTGGCCGACAGACCGACCCACCTTAGCCATCTTTGGTGCACATTCAGCCGTGATGGAGATGGCTGCCGTGGACAACGTTCTACTGGTTATCTGATGGCATATCTCTCCGATTAATGAAACCAGTCTTTTTACAAGTTTGGTGAAAGCAAACTTGTATCACTTGATATTTCAAAGGCATTTGACAGAATTTGGCACCAAGCTGTTCTGTCTAAGATGCGTGCTTTTGGAATCGACGTAACCCTGCTTCAATAGATTAGAAGCTATCCTTCAAACCGTTCAATCCAAGTTGTGTTGGATAGTTTTTAGTCTGATATCCACGGCATAAATGCGGGTTTCCATCAGGGCTGTGTTCTGTCTCCGACACTTTTTCTTATTTTTAAATTCTCTATATACCTTCGCTTGCCCGTGCCACGTCAGTTTGTGGGTCGGTCGATTTGTCGTGAAATCTTGCGATAAATTTTTAACCCACTTCCCAAAGCCCGATTTTATTGAAATTTTGCACACATTTGTATTTCCGGAGACAACACTTTTTATTAAAATTTTGGGTCTCAGGGCTGAGGGGTACCCATAAAAAAATTTTAAAAATTAACATGTGGACAACACTTTTTGTAATAAATTTAAATTGGTTCACGTCCTTTCTCTTCGGAACTAGAACAACAGCGTATGTTAAGCTCGTTAAATTCTGACCTTGACAGCATTGCAAAATGGGTAGAACACAATAGAGTCGAATTTAACGCATTTAAAACCCGAAAAAAGCGAAATAGTAACCTCCAGCCATTATCCATGAATGGCAATTGCATCGAGAAAACTGAAAAACTAGCAATTCTTGGTACGTGCGTCAACGATAACCTTCGTTTGAATGACCACATATTCAACGTCGCAAAAAATGCTGCTAAGTGCCTTGGCTTCATGCAAGAAATAGAAATAAGTCCCTCTGATCTGGCTACTATCTACAAGGCATTTATTCGCCCCAAACTTGAGTATAACGTTCATGTTTGGTCAGGTGCACCTAACACCACCTTGCATCTGCTTGACAGAATACAGAACCGTGCGATAAAACTTATCGGTGACGCAAACATCAATAGATTCGCTCGAATTCCGCAGGAATGTTTCCTGCTTGTCACTGTTTTATCGCTTCTTCCACTAGCGGTGCGGTGCCAGTTGCATGCCACCTCTCCTTGAATTCAACCCCAATACTCGTGGCGCTCTAAATGCCCATTAGTTTACCCTCAAGCCCATCTTTGGAAGTACTGTTAAGTTTAGAGACTCTTTCTTCAGTTGGAATAGTAAATGCTTTACCAAGCTCTGTATTTCCGCATCAATATGACCAACAGGCATTCAAAATGCATCCACATCGACAACTCCTCTTTCACTCCTTAATACCTTAATCTAATGTAAGGAATGTTATGAGGCATATATCAGGACTATAGTTAGGTAAGCTCTCATTTATACCACTTTTCGTCTAATTTTTCTGGTCTGATTGCGTGTAACTGCTATTAAATTAATTAAATCTTACAGTAGCTTCTAAAATAGGCCATTAACTATTTGTTAACATTCAGTTCCGAAGTGTACAATGTGTACCTGACTCTTATGTTGTCTTTAAGATGATTCGAAAAAAAAGTAAAAATGGCAACATGAACATACATATTGCAAAATCAGTATGCGCGCCCAACAATGAGGTCGTTTTCTTACAAACACATAAATTTTGTCTAAATTTGAAATAACCAATTGCTTGGATCGAACCAACTTGTGATCGCTGCTGGTTCTATTTAAAAGTATTGCACACAAAAAAATACCCCCACCGGACAGGGCAAGAAAGAACTGCAATTGTTACCGCTTGCTGCGGGTTGTTCACACGAGAATACTAGAACGAATTTTCCTCAACAGTTTAACAAACTTAAAAGTTTACGATATAAACAAAATAATAATAATTTGTCTGGCAAAAAACGGCTCCTTGCGCATCTTGAGAGCGTGTGCTCGAACGAGCATTTCCTGTATTTCCTCCCCATAGACACGCTCCTCGGTCACTCTCTATGTGCGAGGTCAAGTTAAAGGAAAACCCGGCTGCGCATATAGTTACGCTTTCGTCACGCCACGACAATAATAAAAATATACATAATAATTTTTGTTGGCAAATAAAAACATTGGTCGTTTCTTTGTGCCCAGTCTAAGTTTGGTTTGCCATCCGAATTGAAAGTGTTTTTTTGTTTTTAACTTTTTCTTGTGTTGGTTGTTTTGTTTTCGACCGCCATCGACATAGACCGTCAATATCAAACAAAAACAAACTGAAATATCGTTAATAGACACGTTGACTTGGGTGTTGTGCGTGGACAGTGTGGTAACAATAAAAAATGTTAAGTTGTAAAAAAGGTCACTATCATAACTTCTTATATATAGGGTGTTTCAAATTGAGCGGGTTTTTTCATTTGTATCAAATTTAATACAAAAAATTTACATTGATTTAAAAGTTTTATTTATTATTGAAAAAGTAAAAAGTACAACATTATAGAACGAAAAGATCTAAATTTTTGGAGGCGATCGCCCTATGCAGTTTTGCAGTAGGTGAGTGATTCCTTTATTAACATTTTTGACGAAATTGGCACACAACTGCGGCTCTATCTAAGTATTTTCGATTGTTGCCTCTATCTTACCAACAAATCAAATAATTCATGCTTTCAATGAAGCCTATAAATACAATCGTTTGAGGATTGTATTTATAGGCTTGCATTTTCACACAACCTAATAGAAGATAGTATAGCAGTTGCAGATCGCAAGAATCGCAAAATCATATCACTCAAACTGAAGACTACACGTCCTGGTATAATAAACTGTTCATGCCACGATATGTTCAGCATTACCATTATTGTTTTCGAAGAAGAACGAATCGAATGATACCACCCACTTCCACAAAGAAGCCGCTGAGTTGGCTGTCCTAGCAAGACATGGAAAAGGACAATATAAGAGGAAGCAAGATCCCAGGGGATAGAGTGGCGTGTCTTGAAACCTCAGGCGATAAATCGAGTTCGTTGGCGGGCGTTTGTAAAAGCCCTATGCTCCCTCGCGGAGTAAAGGAAAGTAAGAAGATATCACCCTACGGTTATTCTCTATACGGTCATACTTTATGGGGATATTGACCGTTATACTTGTTCGTAGGATTTTTTTTAATAATTTGCGCAAGCGTAAAGGGGTTCGCACCATTATAATGCTCGGCTATATGCTTGGCACAGCGTTGACGTTAAGGAAAAGGAGGAGAAAAGAGGAGATGTCTATGAGCTTGTGTTTTGAATGCCGTTGGATCATAGTGATGTGGAAAGACAGAGGTTGACAGTTGGGCAGTACTTAACACTAAGTCCGACGATGGGCTTGAGGGCAAACTGATGAGCATTTAGAGCGCCACCAGTAGTGCGGTTGAATTCAAGGAGAGATGGCATGCAATTGGCTATTTCTCTTGAGCACCGTTGATGGACGAAGCAGTAAAACAGTGACAAGCAGGAAACGTTCCTGTCGTGTTCGAACGAATCTATTTATTTCGCTAGGTTTACGTCACCGATAAGTATCGCACTGTTCTGAATTCTATCTAGCTGGTGCAAGTAGTTTTTGGCAAGTTTAGGGCGAATAAAAGCCATGTGGATAGTTGGCAGATAAGAGGGAGTGAAATATTTCGCAATGTTAATGGCGACGGTGAATATGTGGTCATTCCAACGAAGCTTGTCGTTTTTTACCCTAGCCTATATGGCAGACACTGCGACCTGAACGATATATTGTTTCTTAGGGTGTCCTTACTCTAAGAGATTTACCACCTCCCTAATGAACGATAGTACATCCTTAGTAAGAGAATTTCTCAACTCCGCTGTCGAGCAAAATTCCTTGGTTCTCCTTAACCAAAGTATTGCTGGGCATTCACAGAGGATGTGCTCCGATGACTTCATCTTCCGAGCAGAACCTACATTCTGTCTCTGACCTTACCCAAATTTGTTAAGGTGATAACGCAAGCTACAATTACCAGTTAGAAAACTCCCCAGCCTCATAATGCTATGCCTAATAAAATTAAGCATTTCCTTGTAGAAAAAATGGCTTATTAATTGTTTGGATTGCGTAAGCCCCGTGACGCTTTCCCAATGGGGCAGAAGAAGTGTGTGTTCCTAACAATTTATCAGTGCTGTGGCAGCAGTTCAGTTGACACCACAGAAGGGTTCAGGTCCTATGAACACATATTACGAGCCAGTCCTAGCTAGTTCATATGCATATCCGTTGCCTTCAATTCCCTGATGAACGGGGACCCAACTGAGTTTGACTAAGCTTGTCGTTAACGCACACTGAGAATTATGAGAAGTTGAGGAGTTTCTAAAACTTATATGAGAATCTGAGAGTGCTGCCGTCAGCGAAAGAGTGAACTGGATTAGAAGTAAGGGACAAATATCATTAATAAAAATGAGAAAGAGTGTCGGGGACAAAACAGAGCCCTGAGGAACGCTAGAATTTATGTAATGTATTTTAGACTTGAACTTTGGACTCTGTAAGCACCGAGGCTTTCATCTTCTTTAAAGTCGCCGTTACTCGTTCAATACATCTTTTTTTCGGTGGCATTTTCAATCAAAATTAAATTATGCTTACAAACAAAAAGTTATACAACAGACTGACACATTTATAAACTGAAGACTCTACTTTGAATCAATATTTCACCTGAAAATATTCACTAACAGTAATTTCGTTATTAAGTTCCCTATATTAACTTCGCGTACCCGTGGCTGGCTGGCTGGTTGGTAGAATTTTTAACCCACTTCCTTAAGCCCGATTTTATTCAAACTTTGCACACATGTGTATCACCCATGACAATACTTTATATTAAGATATTTTACAAAAAATTACCCGATTTTCTTTAAATTTGATACACGTATACGTATCTCCAATTGACAAAACTTCTTGTAAAAATTTGGATTTTCTTTAAATTTTATATGCATGTGTATCTCCGAGAAAGCAACACTTTATGTAAAAATTTTGGAGTTGCCGGGCCCCGGTGTCGGAAGGACCTCTAGAAAATTTTAAAAAATGTACCCGATTTTCTTCAAATTTTATACACATGTGTATCTCCTATGTTAACACTATTTGTAAAAAATTTTGAGTGATTGGGATACGGTGCTCCCAAACATTTTTTTTAAATTTAACCGATTTTATTCAAACTTTGCACCTTGGGGAAAAATTTTAATTTTATGGGTTGTTTTATTTTTGATTACATGCCACCCCAGACCAGACCACCAAGATTTTTTGGGCTCTATGTTCGTATTCTGTTTGTTGATGGTACTGTTCGCAGAGTAAATATTGCAAAACAACGTTTATCTATAAAGTTACTCTGTGACTTACATTCCATAGTAGTCGTGATAGAAGTTTAACAAAATAGAGTCTGTTTCTTTCTGACGGTAAAAGTTTTTAGACAAGACTATTAAAAGTCCTGTTATAGTCCCGTAAAGCATATATTCATTTGCTTCAACTTTGATAAAATCGTCTAATAATGATGACCCATAAAACGCAATTTCCTATAAGACGGAACGGAACGTATTCCGCATTTTTCGGGAGTTTACAGTATTTAGGCTTGAACGAAATCAAGCCAAGCTGAGAGTTCCACCTTCATTCGATCATTATTTTTAAGATTATAATGAAGTAATAATAATTAATAAACATTTCTTAACTCACTGTTAACTATAACTTATTAATCATTTGTTTTTTATTTTTATTTTGCAATTACCTTTCTAGTATTGGCGCAGTTTGTACCCGTCGTCGTATTCGTCGCCGTCTCCTGGCAGAGATAGGATATTTGCGAATTGATGAACAATTTTTGCAATTGGGTCAGCCTCTTAGACCACGAACATCGTGAAGGGAAAAATCCAACGAATAAAAAAAAGAAACAAAAAAAAACTGCACCGGCGGCGCACCTGTGTTACGACGTGTGCGTCCAGCTATTTGAAAGGATTAACTGCGTACAGAAGCATGAAGGATAATTTTTGTGTTGTTTTTTTTATGTCCATCAAACAATCCATTTAAGCGAAACATTGGAAAATTTGACAAAGTCTATCTGACTGAGAAAGTACTTAAAGCAATCGATCTCACACAAAGGGGAAGGAGTTGCGAGCGAATACTTAAGGGTAATGGAATGTACAACAATAACAAACAAATAACAGTAACTATTGTGTTCATCCACCAAAAACCTAACTAATAAATAAATCAATAATTGCGGATTAAGAAATACCTCAAGGAATCATCGTTGTAGTTGTATTTTTTACAAACAAAATAAAAACAGACACAATCCATCATTTGCATAATATATCAGAATCGGATTTTTAAGGCTTGTGTACAGACACATAAGAATATTATTACCAGTTATTAAACTTTAACTAAACACCTTTAAAAATAAATTGTTATAGTCTTTACCACATACATACGCAAAATGGTTGCACTCGCTGAACTGAAACCATCCGTGAACCATCAACATCAAAATGGTGGCATATATCCAGATAAGCCAACAACACAGCAGCACCAGCTACAGAAATCAATCAAACATGATCTCTTTCCCGAGGTGAAATTCTGTAATTTGTCCAGTAATGGTGTTGGTGGTGGAGAAGGAGGAGAAGAAGGTGAGGGTTCCACTAATGGCCACACCAGCATTATGATAGTCTGTAATGACAAAGATGTGAAGAAACGTAAGCGTCTTATATCGAATGAATCTGCTGATTCCATTGATTCATCATCGACTGACACTAAAAAGCCCAAAATTCCCGATGGCGGATATGGTTGGGTCATCGTGTTCTCCTCACTGTGTGTCTCTTTGGTGGCTGATGGTATATCGTTTTCATTCGGTCTGATCTACACCGAACTATTGGCGTATTTTCAGGAATCCAAGTCGAAGACTGCATGGATTGGTTCATTGTTTCTCGCTGTTCCATTGTTAATGGGACCGATCATGTCGAATCTAGTCGATAAATATGGCTGCCGTAAGATGACGATTATTGGTGGACTTCTGTCATCGTTGGGCTTTGCACTCGCCTCCATTTGTAATTCCATCGAAATGTTATATTTGACATTTGGTATTATATCCGGTTTGGGTCTTGGCATTGGCTATGTGACAGCAGTTGTATCGATAGCATTTTGGTTTGATAAGAAGAGGACTTTTGCGACGGGAATTGGAGCTTCGGGGACCGGAGTAGGAACGTTTTTATATGCGCCTTTTACTCAATGGCTAATCGACTACTATGGATGGCGTGGAGCCACGCTAATTTTAGCGGGAACTATGTTAAATACTTGTGTCTTTGGTGCTCTGATGCGCGATCCTGACTGGCTGATCGAAGAGAATCGCCTTGAAAGTCGTTCACAGAGTGTAACAACATTTTCGAACTCAAGTGTTTGCCTGGAGGAAATCAAGAAACTTCTTGAGACAGGCGCCACAAAGGAAGCTGTCCTCGATACGTTGGTGACGAAAAATAATACCGAAGCTAATCAGCAGATTGTTGATCTTCATTCGAGTGCTCTGAAGAAATATCGCAGTGAGCTTTTTCTACCGACATACCTCGGTTCGCAGGAGCTCGACAATTCTTACGAAGTGAAAAGCCTCAGTCGCAGATCATTACGTCAGAAGACAGGCGTAGACGCACCATCTCGTGAAAATTTACTCTCGATGTCTTCCGGAAATCCTACACTTGCAGTCGGGTCACCACCAGCAGATGCGACAGCAGCATATCCTAGGAATAGAAAAACTTTTTTAGCCAGCATTGAGACTCTTTCGCCGTCGGAAAAGCGATCATCATTCGATCGGAATACCCCAATAAGGACATCTCTTGGCTCAATCGATGATGCTTCTTTGACCGACGAATGTGATTACCTCACGCAGAAGTTATCCAAGGATAATAGCAATCATCACTTTGCTTCAAGTCGCTTCTCGTTGAATGAAAATATGTTTGCATGCAGGGACACCGCTTCATTAGCTAATATTCGAAAACATTTAAGAAAAGTGCGTCATAATTCCGTGGATATTTTAAGCGATGACATTCATTACTGTTATATGTCGATGAAAGATGAATCTTCAGCGCTAATCGAAGCAAATGTGCAGAAACTCAACGGGACGGTGATTCCAATTCCAGAAAATAAAGAAGCCGACTTTCGTGGTAGTATTAGCGGCGTGCGCCGACTTTCCAAAACGAAAAAAACCAATAACCGCTCAAATTTGCGTCACATCTCCATAAGGAATTCGAATTTCTTGAAGGATATGCGAATACACCGGAATTCGATCCATTATCGTGCAGCAATGCTGAATACACACAGATATCGGCTAAGAGCATCGTCTTGCCCAAATATTTATCGGAATTCGATGACAACAATTGCTAAGGAGGATGAAGATGTAAGTACAATGATAGGGTGCAGCCATTCAATTTGGTGGAGATCTCCAAATTCTAGTCTCTTTTATCTTTTTATAAAATATAATTGTACTGTTAAACATAGCTTTGATTTTTTTTAGGACGCCATGATGTAGAGTTCATTATTATTTTATTTGATTAAGGTCGTTTGGATGACAACTTGAATACAAAGGGAATTGCTCATTACAGCAATTAAGGCAGCATGGAAAATATTTCCTTAATTTATATGAAGCAATTCGACGTCATATGCGTTCTGCGAAAATCCATTGATGTTGTTTCCGTAGTGCATTTAGCGGTGTTTTGTATTTAAGTTCAAGCTTTTTCAAACGTTGTGTTCTATTTATAACACGTATAACGAAAGAAAGTAGCACTGATTTTTGCTGCCGAGTCGCAGGAATTAGGAATTAATCAAATAATGATCTAACTGCTGCTGACGTAGCTCTGCTTGCATTCCTTCCAGTTTTATTCCTTAGTTTTCTTTATTCTTCACTCAAGTTATCATCATCATTATATTTGGCTCGACAACCGGTGTAAAGTCTCCGGAATCATCCTTCCTCACATACACACAATTCTCCGTAAGACCTTTCTCTCGAACGCGGCTTAGAGGTCAGAATGCTTTTTGCTAAGCAGCCAAGTCTCTGAGCCATATTTAAGTACTGGTATGACCAACTCTTCGGTTTCTACCAACGATGCCAATATCGTCTGCGTAAGCCAGTATCTGAATGGACTTATAGAGGATTGTTCCTCTCGTCGGTACATCAGAGTCTCGGATCAATTTCTCCAACGTCAGGTTGAAGAGAACGCAGGCCAGTCCATCCCCTTGTCGGAGCCCGTTATAGATGTTTAATGGGCTTGATAGTGATCCGGATATTTTTACTTGGCTTATAACATTGTTCATGGTCAACACCTACATAGTCGTGTCGGTTTATATGGGATGCCGAATTCTCTCACGGCTTTATAAAGTTCTTCTCTGGCTATGCTATCATAGGCGGCTTTAAAGTCTGTAAAAAGATGGTCTAGTGAGTTTTGAAACTCTAGACATTTTTCCATCACCTGCCTAAGGGTGTAAATCTGATCAATTGTGGATTTGCCTGGGATGAAGCCACACTGGTATGATCTCTTTAGCTTATGGGGCTATCCTGTCTTGAAGGATAGAGGAGAAAATCTTATACGTCATTATACCGTCAGATTCCGGGGCCTTATTATTTTTGAGCCGATTTATCGCTCTGCTAACTTCGTCTATGCTTGGTGGTGGCAGCATAGTGTGGTCTTCGGTCATTGGTGGAGCCTCCAATTCCTCAGTTAGCTGGCCATTAAGCAACTCATGAAAGTGCTCTTCCCATCGCTCTAAGATGCCATTGAGATCGGCAATCATATTCATCTTCGCGTGCCCGCGTTCTATAAGATTGTTACATTGCTCGGTACGCAACATTCTTACTTTCGGTCGCTAGCTTACATTCGTCATCGAACCAGTCGTTCCGATCTCTACGACTACTGCCTAAGATGGAGTCAGCAGTACTAATAACAGTATTCTTAAGGCGTGTCCATTTCTTGACCGCTTGACCGAAGTTGTTTCTGGTCTCTTCGTTGCGAATGGCAACGGTGTTGACTCGAATCTGATTCACGGATGCTGTCTTTCTTGATGATGCAATCCGCGCTCGGAGCACCATACCAACAAGATAGTGGTCCAAGTCGACGTTGGCACCTCGATACGTTCGTACCGTCATTACTTTCGGGTTGTGGCGGCGGTCTGTCAACACGTGGTCTATTTGGTTGCGAGTGGCTCCATCAGGAGATACCCAGGTGGCTTTGTAGTTTTTTTTACGCGCAAACCTTGTACTCGCAACGACCAAATTATTGTTTGCTACCATCTCTTTGACTCGTTGTCCATTGTCATTAGTGTTCTCGTGTAAGCAATGAGTGCCAATGTACTGCCTGAATACTGGCTCCCTACCTATTTTGGCATTCATATCCCTAAGAATGATTTTTACTTCGTACTGAGGACAGGCACGGAGTTCCCGTTTGACTGATTCAAATAATTCTTCTTTTTCATCATCTGGGGAATCTTCTGTAGGTGCGTGGACTTTTATGAGGCTTATCTTTTTAAATCTGCCCCGCACGCGAAGGGTACATAGCCGTTTAAAGCCGATAACGGTGGGTTTTATTCTTTTGCTGACTAGAAACTCCACCCCGAGCACATGATGTCTTGCATGACAATTACAGCTGTCATAATCTCTGAGTTATTCTGTAATTCCGCTGGTCTTGGTCTGGACCAGCTGTCTTATAAGGCTTGAAGCCGCTAATTGCCCACTTGATTTGCTTAGTGCTAACAATGTCATCTATGCAAATCGTTTCGGGCGTTCCTGGAAAGTGAGTTTCTAAGAGAAGCTCTAGAGTTTCCTTGCTCGAAGCTGTCTATGAACCATCCAGTTTTATTAAATAACTGGGGTTGGTTGGGTTGGGCTATGATAATATACTTGTAAGATTTCAAATGAAAAACGTGGGGCGCATGCAACTACTCATGCATCAATTATCTATGGCATGCGACCCACGTTTTTCATTTGAAATCTTACAAGTATATTTTCATAGCTATTAAAAATTCACAAGTCAAAGTAATCAGGAGGTTATCAGGTAAGGGGTTAGGATCTGTATGGGGCTAGAATAAATTATTTTTTTATGCTTTTTAGCTGGTTTTAAAATAAAAATTTATATTTATTCAAATAAATATGTTCTTCTTTTTAGTATATTGTGCGTAGTAGTCTGCGCTGATCTGAAACAAATTGCAAGCTCGTGTTGAGTTTTTTTTGTTTGTTTGTGATTTATCAATGATCATCCAGTTCTGAGCTATGTTTAAAGTTTCAAGTCAAGTTCAATTACAAAATTCCACATAAACAGACATACATACATACACAAAAGCGAGCTAATAAAACCATTTTAAAATGTTTCCTAATCAAATATTGATCGCTTTTCTTTTTCAGACTTGGTATGACAACTTCGTTGACTCGATGAAATCCGCTTTTGATTTTTCTTTATTTTTGGACTTGAAATTCACAATTTTCAATTTGTCAACATTATTGCTGTTTATTTGGTAAGTACGCATAAAAAAATACATATTTTCATTTAAATGCTGACTAAAAACAGGTAGAGGGACTTATTTTTTTATTGGACACGTGAAAATTGGTTAAAAAGCACCTGAAATAATTTGAAGAAAATAAACGTTTATACGTCTTACACGCGCGATGCGCAACACGCCTCACACGCGGACACTCAGAAATTTTCCATACTACAGAGTTGCTATGATACAGAGTTGCGCACAAGATCTCTAGGTCGTCTGAAAGTCGGTTAAAAAACCTTAAAAAAGTTGAAGAACCAACTTCTACAGGTGCTTCACGCGCAATAGGCTGCGGATATGGTGCACTTACAATTCTTCTAAGCAGATGTTAGTTGCTTGTTCGTGATATTTTTCCAGTTCATTGTGTCTTATTCTCTCTCTTATGATTATGGCTGATCCTCTAGGAGGTATCCCTTTAGGTTGTTGGGTGTCGTAAATTTTGTATCCATTAAATTTTATAAAACTCATTTGTGTAAAATGTGTCTCAGAGACTATCATAATGTCAATGTTGTCTTTGTTAAGAAAGTGCTGTACTTCTAATTTATGTTCCGCTAACCCATTGGCATTCCATAAGGTTGAGTTCCATTGAGTTCAATCATTTTGTTCCATGATTCCATTAATTTAGAAAGTATCAATGTTAGCGCATTGGGTCGGAACGAGGAAAGAGATGATGGTTCGTCTTTTTTTGGAACAGGATGGATAAATGCTGTTTTCTAATAACGAAAAATGTTGAAGGCAATCTTCGTATACAGCATAATATGGGCGTACCGAAAACCAAAGAAATAAATCGTACATATTTTTATTTTGGCTCTTTATCAATAATTCTTCTTAGAAAATTTCTATAACATCAGCACAGAGCACGCAATAATATCTACAATGTCAACAGTTTCTGTGTTGTTGTATGTATAACTAAACACTATACTGTACTAATCATTCAATATTCTATACTACACCACAAGCCATTTCCTTTGCTCTCATACATATAAATCTTATTTTTACAAAAAAAAAAAAACAAAAAGAGAAAATTAAATAAAATCGAAATGGTTTCTTAAAATAAATCGTATGAGAAAATAGGGTACCATGTATGTATTTTTCCCTCAACTAAAGAGCATTTGACTAAGATTCCAAATAATTGATAATCAAACAAGTTCAGATTTTATTTGCAAGTTATTGGACATCCTTGAAGAATGTCTCCTTTTTAAATTCTCTATATCTACTTCGCGTGCCCGTGTGTTTGTTTGTTTGTCGTGGAATCTTGCGATAAGTTTTTAACCCACTTCCCAAAGTCCGATTTTATTGACTCTTTGCACACAGGCATATCTCCGATGACAACACTTTCTATTAAAATGTTGGGCCCCTCGGGCCTCTGGGTCGGGGGACTCCCATACAATTTTTTTTAAAAAATTAACCCGATATTCTTCAAATTTTATATACATGTGTATCTCCGATGGACAACACTTTCTGTAAAAATTTGGGAGACCCATACATTTTTTTTTTAAATTAACCCGATTTTTTTCAAATTTTATATACATGTGTATCTCCGATGGACAAAACTTTTTGTACTTTGTGAACGGGTCCCGATGCCCGAGGGGTGCCCATATAAATCGTTTAAAAATTAGCCTGATTTTCTTAAAATTTTAAACACATGGGTATCTCCGATGGACAAAACTTTTTGTAAAATTTTTGAAGTGAACGGGCCCTGAGGCCCGAGGGGTGCCCATATAATTTTTTTAAAAATAAGCCCGGCACAGCGACATTGACGGCAATGAAAAAACCGACGTTCTGGCGAAGAAGGGCGTCACACTGGACATGGACTATACTGAGATAGTCTGCTGTCCTTTGAGCTCCGTCAGGGAACGTGTTCTTTCCTTCCTTACCAACAAAGCACAGTTAAGATGTAATAACTTGACCAATTGCACCACGTCGAGAGTGATGTGGCCTTCCTATAATAAAAACAAATCCACCGAGCTTATCTCCAGATATAGGAAAGATATTTCCAGAGTTGTTGCCTTATCACGGGCTTCTGGCCGGTGAGTAGCAACACATCCAAACTGGTAATCCCTCACAATACCTTTTGCATGAGTTGCTTGGATGTGAATGAGAAAGAAACTCTCCTTCATTTTCTTTGCAAGGGTCCGGCCCTTACGGCTCACCGTTTCCACAAATTGAGTAATGGCGACCTGAGGGAGCTTTCAGAGTACGGCATCACCGATTGGATATCGTACCTCAATGCTACAGGATGGGTATAACGATACATAACCATCTTTCTTTATATGAGGTCTTCTAAAGACTGTCATAGCAAAACGGCGCACTCAAGTGCTATTTAATGCTCTCGACAAGTCGGCGATGACCTTCACTCTACATCTACCTACCTAAGCCTAGAAAATAAAGTGCTGATATACTTCCGTAAGACTATCATAAGTCTATTTGGTCATACGGAATCCAACTTTGGGGCACATCGTCAACTACCAGTATTAAAAAACTAGAAAGAAAACAGCCAAAGATACTAGGAACCATCACCTGCGCACCATGGTTCATCAGAAATGAAAATACACGACGTGACCTGAAAATTCCTAAAGTTCAAGTAGAAATTCCAAAAAATACAGAAAAGTATATCAACAAATTGGAAATCCACCCCGAACCACCTCGCTAGACACCTCTATGCACAACCGGCTAAAGCAAGATTATATTCCAACTTGATGCTCTTTAAATTGTAAATCACAACATAAAAAAATTGTAAATTTAAACATGATATTTCAATACACTGGTAAAGAAGATTACTGTATTTTTAAAAACTTTTATTTTACTTGGGTTGACCCCTTTTTGCTGTATTTTCGAACACTTTGAGGTCCTTTTTAACCACCTTCCACACGACCTATAGAGCTGAAATTTTGTGACAAGTCCAAAATAGAATTTTTTTCATATTCCGAGTATGACGTGTGTCAAGTGTCGCGTGTGGCGCGTGTGATGGGTTGCATTTTTTAAATTCTCTATATTAACTTCACTTGCCCGTGGGTCGTCGGTCGGTCGGTCGTCTGTCGTGGATTCTTGCGATCAATTTTTAACCCACTTCCCATGGCCCGATTTTATTGAAATTTTGCACACATGCGTATTTCCGGAGACAACACTTTCTATTAAATTTTGAGGCCCCTCGGGCTGCGGGGTCGGGGGGCTCCCAAACAAAAATTTTAAAAAATTTACCCGATTTTCTTCAAATTTTACACACATGTGTATACCCAATAAACAATACTTTTGGTAGTGATCGGGTCCCGGGTTCGGCCGCAAGGCCCTTATACATTTTTTAAATATCTGTACTGGCATCAGATATTCGTCGCCCTTTATGGACTTTGTGCGGTGTGTGCTGCGCAGTCGGCTGCGCTGCATGGTTTTGTTGGTGGTGGAGAGAGAGAGAGAAATCTTAGCGCACGCACAAATGAACCCAGCAAATGAAACGAGACATAAATGTTTTATGCTTACTTCAACTTACATTTTTATTATATACTGAATTGTATTTTTATTGATGTCGTTTTTTTTGTTGTCGATATCAACTTACAGATAGAACAACAAGTTTTCACAATATTCTGTCATTTGGCGTTTTCATAAATTAGTTCAGAGCAGTCAAAGAGTTCTCAAGATAAATGTTCGTGTTTCTTATTTGCTCAGAGTATGAGCGTGCTCTAAGTGCTCAGAATAAAATGATCTGAGCTTTTTCAATTTTAACATCTGATGTCAAATGTTTGTTTCGATGATTTTCTTCTACAATAAAAAAAAATGGCCCAGGATCGAGGGGCTCCCATATCAATTTCTGCGATTAGAGAATTTAGATGAAAAATTTTAATTTTTATGGGTTGTTTTTTTTTGACTTCTTTTTTACCAACTTCCTCACGACCTAGAGAGCTGTTATTTTGTAAGTGTCTAGTTCCAAAATAGCATTTTTTATATTCCGAGTATGACGCGTGTCGCGGCTGGCGCATGTGATGGGTTGAAATTTTGTTTCGACTTTTTTTAGGTCCCTTTTAACCACCTTCCACACGACCTATAGAGTTGAAATTTTGTGAGTATCTAAGTCTTAGTTTTATATTTTACGTATGATGCGTCTCACGTTTCGCGTGTGAAATGAGAGTGTGGCGTGTTTCTATGTATATATAAAAGTTTGTACCCGAAAAACATTTTTACATTTACTTGTTTTAGTCCCTAAGATTTGATAACTTATTGTAATAGTCTAAGACTTATTCAATAAACAACTAAATATATATATATAAAAGACAATTATTATAAAATAAAATATGTTTTTTGAATTTTTAAATTACAGGTTCATTATTCCATATTTTTATATTCCGGAGCATATGAAAACCTACGGATACACCGAGGAGGACAGTGCTATGTTAATATCAATTATTGGTATATTTAACACAATCGGAATGGTAGGTCTCGGCTTCGTTGGCGATCGCCCTTGGTTAAATGTGAACCTCTGTTACGCTGTTTGTATGGTTTGTAAGTATTTTTGTAGCAAAAACAAATTTGTGCTCGTGTATTTAAATACTGTTTCCCCCATTACAGTATGTGGCATTTCCGTGGCTTTGATGCCACTCTTTGTTACAAGTTATGCCAGTTTAATAGCACTTTGTACCATTTTCGGCCTTACTTTTGCCAGCTCATTCTCGTTTACGCCAAGTATTTTGGTCAGTTTAGTTGATCTGGAAGATTTCACATGTGCCTACGGTCTAGTTCTTTTGGTTCAAGGTATCGGAATAATTGTGGGTCCACCGCTTGCTGGTGTCATTTACGATATTACACTAAGGTTTGTACTAAACTAAATAATAATCAAAATAACTAAATTGTCATCCTTTATTTTTTTCTCTGCAGATGGGATGATTCATTCTATTTGTCTGGCTTCTTTATCGTCCTGTCTGGCGTTTTAGCATTTATACTTGAATTCTGCGAAAACCGAGATAGACGTCTCAAAGAAAGTGATAGTGAGTCCTAAAATGATAGTTTCTCAAATCGTCGTCATCGTTGTTCGTTTTTATTTGTTTTTCTATTTATATTACTAGAAGATAATATCTAATATGATACGTATATACATCATAACGTAGTTACAGTTCGGATTGCTATTTTTAATATACATATAAAGAGAAATTGCAAGAAATCTTCTTGTGTGGACAGTATTTCACTGCCATCTTTTTGAAAAATACGTAATCAATTAAAAGAAGAGAGAATTTGCGAAATAAATAACAATTAAAACTAATTATTGCAATGTACAATAAGTATATTTAAAAGAAAAATTTGAGGAAAGTAACATTTTTAGTCGACAATACAATCATTTGCTATAAGTAAGCGAAAATAAATTCCAATAATAAAACTTTTTAATTTGAAATAGTTATGTTCATAACTCTCTGTCTCTCTCTCTCTTTCTCTTTATCTTTCTCTCTATCTACGTCCCCCCACTATTCGAATAAATAAATAAATAAACTATAAGTCTAGTAAGATTGCACCATTTTTTACGAAAGATTAGATTTAAAAAATTGGAGGGATAAATTACTGCACAAAAAATATAGTACACCCATAAAATAAAATAAGAACCGAACTTAATTATAATTAAAAAAAAACATTAACACTAACGCAATATTAACAATTAATCACATAATTAACTTATATTTAAAAACAAGTGAGAACAAATGAATCCAAACACTGTGAGGGGAAAACTTTAATTCTTTCACCATTGCGTTTTTTTTTTTTTGTCTCACTCGATTAACTAAAAAGGCGACTTTTAAAAGACGACCATCAAAATGGCGCGTTTGAAAAGGCGACTATCAAAATGGCGCCTTTGAAGAGGCGGCCATCAAAAAGACACACGATCAAAAATGCGCGTAATAAAAAAATCGACAAACAAAATACCCAACAAATAGGCTGCCTTTTGGAAGGTCGCTTTTATA
The DNA here is from genome assembly GCA_947095585.1 of Nephrocerus scutellatus. Lineage (NCBI taxonomy): Eukaryota > Metazoa > Arthropoda > Insecta > Diptera > Pipunculidae > Nephrocerus > Nephrocerus scutellatus. The sequence continues at coordinate 101,279,956 of OX352762.1, read as the reverse complement.
TGGTTGACTTTTCAAACGCGCTCCTTATTGATGATGCGCCTTTTTGATAGTCGCCATTTCAGACACGCAATTTTGATGGTCGATAAAGTCGCCTTTTTAATAGTATACCGTTTCACTCAATAACTTACTAATAATGGCATAAAATTGTTTTTGACCATCAATCTGCTTTGTTCAACTTTCAATCAGATTTTCTTGTCTTGAATTCTTACGACGATTAAGCTGCAGCGTTTGATTAAAACGCAATTCGTCATTTTGTTTTCTTTTCTTTTGTCTCGTACTTTTAGTTTTATAATTGTCTATAATTTTTAAATGACACCAATTCTTTACATTGTTTACATAAAAATTGTTATAATGTGGGGGTATAAAAAAGTATTATGAAATTGTAAGTCAACCTAAGTTGCAAATCTGTGTGCTATTTGCAATAATATCTGTTCTTTCAATAATATCAATTAAATATAAATTATGTATTATGCCAATGTCACAATTTCTTTAATTTTTCATTCGTTTAAATTTTGTTTTCAACTCTGCTATTTTTCTATACTATACATAAACTGTAGCGCTGTTCATCAAAAAAATATTTCATTAAAAACTTATTTCTAAATACTGCATAAATAGTTATAACATTATAAGCTACATAAAAAATTTAAACATTGAAATTCTAAATACAAACATTTATAGAATACCGTAATATATTTATTAAAATTAAATAAAATCAAACGAATCAGTTAATAAATTAAAAAAAAACTATACACAAAAATTAAATACAAACATTGTGTTTTTAAAAACTTTTACTTAGTTTGTTCCGACTTCTTTAAGGTCCTTTTTAGCCAACTTTCACACGACCAATAGAGCTGAAATTTTGTGAACAGCTTACGCTTGATTTACATTTGTGGAGTGCGATCAAAAATGAGCAGGACGGCTGTTAAATAGCAATTGTGGTTAGCCAGACGAGAGAAGATGTTATTTTTCAATGTTACCGTAATGCTATAGATAACATTTCCCATGTTACTATAAAATAACTATAACATTCGTGTAGTGTAGTGTCAATCTCTTCTGGCTAACCACAACTTTAATTTAACTATAGTCGGCCCGCTCACTTTATTATTTGGTTTATCTGCTCCATTAGGACTTACCGACCACGCTCTGGTAATAGCGAAATTTTGAATTGCCCCAGTCCTTGCAGAGCATATATGTAAAAGGTTTCTTTGGCACTTCAAAAACTCTAGCTGGTAACTACTGAACCAATTTTAAAATTCATATGATTGGTCAAGCTGCTTTTCTAACAATAATGATGATGATGAAGCTTCACAAGTTATCACGTCAACCATTCTGCTAGGAATGAAAAATTTCATTCCTTCCTCCTTTAAGAAACGCAATATTCGTAAGAATAAGTGGTCATATTATAAATATAATGATATCAGTTTATTTGGGCTGCCGAACTTCTCATGGCTTTATAAAGTTCTACTCTGGCTATGCTATCATAGGCGGCTTTAAAGTCTATAAAAAGATGGTGTAGTGAGTTTTGAAACTCTATACATTTTTCCATCACCTGCCTAATGGTGTAAATCTGATCAGTTGTTGATTTGCCTGGGATGAAGCCACAATGGTATGGACCAATGATCCCTTTAGCATATGGGGCTATCCTGTCTTGAAGGATAGAGGAGAAAATCTTATACGCGGTACTCAAAAACGTTATACCACGATAATTGCTGCATTTTGAGATATCTCCCTTCTTAAGTATGGGCACAGGATGCCTCTTCGCCAGTCTTCTGGCATAGCTTCTTCCTCCCATACTTGCACTATTAGTTAATGAATTGCTTGATGTATTGCGGAGCAATACAAGACATACAATACAAGAGCAATTGCAAAGACAAAGAGGGTAATCTGATCGCCGATCTCAAAGGCATCTTAGAACGATGGGAAGAGCACTTTCATGAGTTGCTTAATGGCCAGCTAACTGAGGAATTGGAGGCTCCACCAATGACCGAAGACCACACTATGCTGCCGCCACCAAGCATAGACGAAGTTAGCATCAGACCGATAAATCTACTCAAAAATAATAAAAGCCCTGGGATTATATGAGATCTCAGCGGAACTACTGAAAACAGGAGGCTCCGCAATACATCAAGCAATTCATTAACTAATAGTGCAAGTATGGGAGGATGAAGCTATGCCAGAAGACTGGCGAAGAGGCATCCTGTGCCCCATACTAAAGAAAGGAGATATCACAAAATGCAGCAATTATCGTGGTATAACGTTTTTGAGTACCGCGTATAAGATTTTCTCCTCTATTCTTCAAGACAGGATAGCCCCATACGCTAAAGTCATCATTGGTACATACCAGTGTGGCTTCATCCCAGGCAAATCAACAACTGATCAGATTTACACCCTTAGGCAGGTGATGGAAAAATGTCTAGTTTCCATACTCACTACACCATCTTTTTATAGACTTTAAAGCCGCCTATGATAGCATAGCCAGAGTAGAACTTTATAAAGCCATTAGAGAATTCGTCATCCCAAATAAACTGTCACGACTATGTAGGTGTTCTTTCGAAACAACACCTTCTTCAAAGAGGGATCTGGTGGGAACGGTGACCTGGAAGTTGTTATTTAAATGTAGATCCGGAATGGTGTAGTCTATACCTCCTGGTGGAGCCCTGATTGAATTCAGAATGGAGGAGTGTCCGAATTCATTTCTTATCCACTGGAAGGTTGCGTTGCGGCGAATAGCCGCGCTAGCAGCAACTTGTCTGCTGTAGATGTCGAGTGCTGTTAGGTTGTTGATCAGTTGTCTAGTACTGCGGAGGGGATGGTGCGAAGAGCTCCGGTTTGATTAGTTTGTCGCGATTTATTGATTTGTCTAAGGCAGTCCACTAGACCCCCACACGGTACAGAAGGGTAGGTCTTATTACCGAAATATAAAGGCCAATGCTTGATATGGGGTTGAAGACCACATTTGCTACAGATGGCTTTCTTACAGGAGAGTAGTGCAACTGTCGCTTTACGAACTCTTTATTGTATATTAACTTTCCAGCTTAGCTTTCTGTCCAGAATGAGAACCAGATATTTAGCTTTATCAGAGAAGGATAAGCTTGTGCTATGTGGAATTTTATATTTCTCTTTTGTGGGGGTTTACTCCCAGACCACAACGATCTGCCCATTTAGTTATTTTGTTAAGAGCATTCTGTAAGAGATCCTTCAGGGTCTTGAGGTGTTTACCTAAAACGGCAATAGCAACGCAATCCGCATGGGCGATCACTCTGCAGCCCTCCCTTTTCAGGTATATCAACAGCTCGTTCACTACTAAATTCCATAGAAGGGGATAGAACTTCACCTTGCGGCGCTCCTCTGCAGACAGATCTATTGACAGACGCCGCACCCAGTCTTGAATTTATAATCCGACTCGTCTCGACTAACATCTCGAAGAAATTGTGAATAGTGTAAGTATGGGAGGAAGAAGCTATGCCAGAAGACTGGCGAAGAGGCATCCTGTGCCCATACTTAAGAAGGGAGATATCTCAAAATGCAGCAATTATCGTGGTATAACGTTGTTGAGTACCGCGTATAAGATTTTCTCCTCTATCCTTCAAGACAGGATAGCCCCATATGCTAAAGTCATCATTGGTCCATACCAGTGTGGCTTCATCCCAGGCTAATCAACAACTGATCAGATTTACACCCTTAGGCAGGTGATGGAAAAATGTCTAGTTTCCATACTCACTACACCATCTTTTTATAGACTTTAAAGCCGCCTATGATAGCATAGCCAGACTAGAACTTTATAAAGCCATGAGAGAATTCGTCATCCCAAATAAATTGACACGACTATGTAGGTGTTGACCATGACCAATGTTATAAGCCAAGTAAAAATATCCGGATCACTATCAAGCCCATTCAACATCTATAACGGGCTCCGACAAGGGGATGGACTGGTCTGCGTCCTCTTCAACCTGGCGTTGGAGAAAGTGATCCGAGACTCTGACGTAACGGCGAGAGGAACAATCCTTTATAAGTCCATTCAGATACTGGCTTACGCAGACGATATTGACATCGTTGGTAGAAACCGAAGAACTGTACAGGAAGCTTTCATCCAGATAGAGCAGGCGGCACGAAATCTGGGGCTGCACATAAATGAGAGCAAAACAAAGTACATGGTGGCCACGTCTGCGAGTAGAAGATCCAACATTCCAACATTGGTCCCTCAATTCAAATAGTGGAACGCGAATTTGAAGTAGTGCAATCCTTTAACTATCTCGGGTCAACTGTAGCAGCTAATAACAGCATGGAACCAGAATTACGCGCACAGTTGCTTAAAGCCAACAAAGCCTACTATAGTCTGTCAAGACTCTTCAATTTTAACCATAACATCCAAGCTGCTGGTATATAAGATAATGGTCATACCAGTACATACTTACATATGGATCTGAGACTTGGGTGCTTAGCAAAAAGCATTTTGAATTCTTAGCCGCGTTCGAGAAAAGTCTTACGGAGAATTTTTGTCCCCGTATGTGAGGAAGGTTGATTCCGGAGAATCTATAATGATGAGATCTACGAGCGTTACCGCGATGTCGACATCGTGAAGAGAATTAAGATGCCAAACTTGATGACATCGGCTCATAAAGTTAAATTGTGCAAGTTGAATTGTGCCCAGTGGAATTGTGCCAAGTGGAATTGTGTCTAGTAGAATTGTGCTAGCGGAATAGGCCAAGAATCGAATAAGGGTGATATATATTATGTTCACCACTTCATCTTTACGCCTTGGTGGTGTGCAACAACTAAAGGCGTTAGCCGACGCCTCAAAACTACACTTTTTTTTTCTTCTCTTTTGCAATATGTTAAAAAATCCTTGGGACATCTCTCTCAATGCTGCAATAGAAATAAAAAGTTCGTGAAACATTGTTTGTTTATTAGTTTAGTTGTATTCATCTTCAATTCGGAAATGTACGTGTATGTTTGTGTGTTCAAGTTTTACAATTAACATATAAATATTATACATATTTTTTTGTTTGTTTTTGAAGTAAGTTTAATTTATTTATTTTTATATCAAATTTTAATTTTGTTTTTGTTTTTTCTTATTCAAACTACCATATATTAGAATATTCTCTTTACCATTTTATAATAGTTATGAATAATTGCAATAATTGTATAGGGTTGTAATAATGATACTAAAACATGCGACTAAACAAGCGTATTAACAAAGAAGAAAACTTTAGCTAAAAGGATCAACAGCTAGTTCCTTGAGAGAATTGTTCATTTGGGAACCGCAATCTTTTGTTGTATCATTTATATCGTAATAGAACTAAAGTGTGTGATGATGTTACAAATTATGTCTTTTGGTTGTTTTTTTAAGCAAAGAATTTGATCACGGAATCGAGAACAAAAGCAGCTAAACCAGTTAACGGTAACAAAAGCAATGATAAACTACTTATTATTAATATAAATCCCCTCGTTTCATCTCTGGCAATTTGGTTGGATTTGGTATCGAATTGAATTGTGTTTTGTCAATGATTTTTATGTTTTCGTTTGTTTTATTTTGTTCGTGGCATTATCAACATAAAAAGTTATGACTGACCATGTTAATTAAATTTGTGTTAGCTTTGTGTACTTTAAATTTATGTTAAATATTATTATATTTTATAAAAGTTGGAATTGTGTGTTTTTGTTTTGCATTTTTTACTTTGTTTATTTGTATAGAAATAGTTTACTTTTTTCGCAAGTATACATAATATTGTTAGAAGTAACAAAATATTTTAACGAATAAAATTTGAGTTGAAAATTGTCTCTCTGCATGTAGATAGATAACTGACACTCAACATTATTTCTTGTTATCATTTTTCTGTTTGTTAAAAATTTGTAAAAAAAAAAAAAGAACATTTTTTTGAAAGTTTTATTTTAACAACAACCACCGCTTGCTGCTCCTCCCTGACTGCCTGAGCCTGGCAGTGAGGGATTTGTTGGGGAATGCTGTTGTCCGATTTTAATTCCGTTTGCCTAACAAGCAATTAAATAGTTATGTAAATCATTAAATTCATTATTGATCAACGTAAAAAATTGGCAATGCAAACCTCATTGTTGATGTCGAAAACACCCTCTTGGATTTTTTCGTAAATCTCCTTGGCAGTGTTAATGAAAGCTTCTTCAACATTAGCAGCTGTCCGTGCTGATGTTTCCATAAAGACAAGCCCATGCTCGCGCGCAAAAGCTTCTCCTTCTTCTTTTTTGACTTCACGACGGGAGTCCAAATCACTGTAAATAAAATAAATGATTAAAATGAAAGTCAACAGTAGACATATTGACCGTTTTATATCACGGTCACGGAATTTTTTAAAGAAGTTATTTTACATGAAAACAAAACGCGATCTATGGCGATCTATCTCCTGACTTGTAAAGATTGTGCCAGTTTACATTCATATCAAACTTATTTTTCACCCAAAGATTTTAGATGACACGTAAACCACGTTTTCATTTTCATGGCAATCAGTTTCATTATCATCATGTATAGTAACTCCCATGGGGGAATAAGCCCCGACAAATATTCTCCACCCATAACGGTCTGCGATTAGATACTTCAACTGTGGCCACGTTTTCTCCGGGAGTCTGCTTCCGCAAAGACTGCTTCCACGTTGTTCTCCATCCGGCCGTGCACCCTGATGGTTCCATTTAAAGGATATATTAGCATTTGGATTCCTCAAAGTGTGACCAATCTATCGCCATTTTCGCTTCCTTATATCGACCTCCAAAAACTCTTGACTCGTCTACGTCCTGGTTTGATATTATTTGTGACCAACGAAATTTTAGGATGTAGCGCAGACAGCGATTCACAATTTCTTCGAGATGTTAGTCGAGACGAGTCGGATTATAAATTCAAGACTGGGTGCGGCGTCTGTCAATAGATCTGTCTGCAGAGGAGCGCCGCAAGGTGAAGTTCTATCCCCTTCTATGGAATTTAGTAGTGAACGAGCTGTTGATATACCTGAAAAGGGAGGGCTGCAGAGTGATCGCCCATGCGGATGGATTGCGTTGCTATTGCCGTTTTAGGTAAACACCTCAATACCCTGAAGGAACTCTTACAGAATGCTCTTAACAAAATAACTAAATGGGCAGATCGTTGTGGTCTGGGAGTAAACCCCCACAAAACAGAAATATAAAATTCCACATAGCACAAGCTTATCCTTCTCTGATAAAGCTAAATATCTGGTTCTCATTCTGGACAGAAAGCTAAGCTGGAAAGTTAATATACAATAAAGAGTTCGTAAAGCCACAGTTGCACTATTCTCCTGTAAGAAAGCCATCTGTAGCAAATGTGGTCTTCAACCCCATATCAAGCATTGGCCTTTATATTTCGGTAATAAGACCGACCCTTCTGCACCGTGTGGGGGTCTAGTGGACTGCCTTAGACAAATCAATAAATCGCGAAAAACTAATCAAACCGGAGCTCTTCGCACCATCCTCCGCAGTACTAGACAACTGATCAACAACCTAACACCACTTGAAATCTACAGCAGACAAGTTGCTGCTAGCGCGGCTATTCGCCGCAACGCAACCTTCCAGTGGATAAGAAATGAATTCGGACACTCCTCCATTCTGAATTCAATCAGGGCTCCACCAGGAGGTATAGACTACCATTCCGGATCTACATTTAAATAACAACTTCCAGGTCACCGTTCCCACCAGATCCCTCTTTGAAGAAGGTGTTGTTTCGAAAGATGAATCAATCAGTTTTTATACTGACGGGTCAAAAACTGATGATGGAGTAGGTAAAGTTGTTTTCACAAAACGGCTATAAGTCTCTCTTTCCGTCTTCCTAATCACTGCAGTATTTTTCAAGCTGAAATCATGGCGGTTAAAGAAGTCCTGTGCTGGCTGAAGAGAAACGTCATATAGCTTATAGCTCTAGACTGCCGATCATCTTAGGGAGATGGCGGAGCAGTTCAACCTTCACCTGTATTGGGTGCCGAGGAATTCTGGGGAACTGCAGGGTCGATGAACACGCCAAAAATGTAACTACACTGCCTCTTCTGCCTGAAAATGGTTCCCCAGACCTAGAACCAACCTTAGATGGACAAATGGTATAACTTATGTAGCGACAAAACAGATCTTACCAAAGCTGGATCCGAAACGCTCCCAGGGTTTGATCTCTCTAAACAGAATGCACATAAGCTCTACGATAGATGTAATTACTGGGCACTGTCAATCATGAAGCAAGGCTTGGTGTATTTTCCAATGACTTCTGCAGAAACTACATGGACGAGGAATAGGAAGAGCCATTGTTCACCTGCTCTTCACATGCAAAGCTCTTTCTTTAAAGCGTAAGTTCCATTTGGAAGCCTTCTTATACCTTCTTATCAAAAGTCTTCTTCGCTTTATTCAAAGCTCTAACTGGTTCATCGAGTAGGGCGAGAAATCCTCTCGATCCATGCGGCATCACAGTGGACCATCTATTGAACGGCTTCCTGCCGACACCCAGCGCAACCTATCCTAACCTAGCCGAGACATTCCAGGTTTCGCTGGCATATTTTAGCTTAGTACGTAAGGAGATTTAACTGAATTTCCAAATTAGAGATAGAGCATTAAAGGCACCTCGAGCTTTATTTATTCTATCAACGTCCAGATCTGTAACACCATCAGCTAATACTTCCGAAGTAGTTAAACTCTTCAACCTCTTCAATAAGTGTCTTTTGCAAAATAATAGGCTGATGTGTGGAGCGGCCTGTGGGAATTATTATTTTTGTGTTACTGCCGTTTATTCTCAGACCGATCAACTCTTCTTTCACCTGCAGTGATTGACCTTTATTCGCTAGAGAATGTTGGTTGCCATTAGTTTTAAAAAAAGCATAACAGCAATACCACCCCAGTTTTTGCAGTTCTTGAGGTCGCCTTTTTTGGCAGCTTAGCAATAACTACGTCCTTCCAGATCTTGGGATAGGTTTTGTTTGCCCAAACTGTCTGTATCAGCGGAAGTAGAAACTACTCCCTGTGGCTGGAACTGCTTTAAGGAATTCAACTGGTATACCATCAAGACCAGCTGCTTTGTTGTTTCTGAGGAGATTGATCACAGTTTGGATCTCTACCACTGTTGGAGGTTCGGTGTAAATACCACTGCATTAGTGTTAGTGATTTCAGTGTTATAAAGTTAAAACTCTTTCCTGATATCACATCGCCTTTCAATAATTTAGATATTTAAGACTAAATATTATAAAATTTAAGAATATAAAGACAACTCATTTCTGACACACACAGCCCGCCACTAATCAATTGCACACAAATATTCAATGGTTTTATATATAAATCAAAATCAAAGCTTTGTACATATTTACTTTGATTTGTAAATATAAGACACCGATTGTAGTTGAACAAAAAAAAGATTCTTTTGAACGTACGATGATAACAAATAAAAATATAATTATTTATTTGTTGTCAACATTTTAAACAAAGACGCTACTTAGACAGTTTTATATGACAAATAGAGCATATACTTTTAAGAAATGTGATACGATTAGAAATCGAATATAAAAAAACGCAATTTACCTCTTATTGCCGATCAACATGATGACCATATTTGAGTTCGAGTGTTGGCGGGCATCCTCCAGCCATGTTGTCAAGTGATTGAATGTCTCACGTCGGGTAATGTCATAAACAAGTAGTGCCCCAGCAGCCCCTCGATAGTAAGAGCGTGTAATTGATCTGAAAAATGACAAGGAGTATACAATTCCTCCATGACAAATATTCAATAGGCAGTGAAAAGAAAACGAGGCGTCACTGTGAACGTAGTCATTGGTTGGCTCATCAATTTTATTGGGAAAATAAAACGATCTATCATCGTTATTTCCGAATATCACCCTTAGCGCTGGCACGGCGCACAAAACTAATGCCTATCTTTACCTGAATGCTTCCTGTCCAGCAGTATCCCAAATCTGTAACTTAATCTGTTTGCCATCGATTGTTATCATACGTGCACCAAATTCAACGCCAATTGTTAAATCATGAACTGGCTGAAACCTCTTATCGGTGAATTGCAACAGCAGGCAAGACTTTCCAACACCTGTAACGAAAAACAAATTATCCAATCATTGCAATATTGCTAGTAGTATTTTTGTCATGGAGAAGATAAATCGTACGCTGCATGGTCTTTGAAAATAAAATGAAATTCAATAAGCGCAACCAAACAAGAATGTTGCCAAAGACGATCAAGACATACAGCTCAAGTTATCAGCTGAACACAGAATGCATTATGTTAATATAAATATAAAATTGTCCAGTTGTCCAAAAGTATGGAAAATATTTTAAACATACATATACATATATGAAGTTTGTATGAATCCCGCTAAACGTGAAATTTTATCAGAGGGCTGGAACCCAGTTATACCACCAAACCACCGCCACTGCAAAAAGTTATTTGCTAAACAAAGAAAAAGAGAAAGCTTACAACAAAAATTAAGAAATTTGTTTCGCTTTCATGCACAGTGGACACTGTTGGAGATGATCCAAATCAGAAAATTAAGAGACAGCTGTTTTCGTTTCGCGTATTCATCAGCCGTCCCAGCAAAGTGCCATTGTGATATTCAACATTCACCCCTAAAATCAAAATTTTCCTGGGGTGAAACACCCACAAAGGAAGCAAGAAATCGATTTTTCATCGTCACCGTCATCATTGTTGTCGTCGTTCATACAACTCACCAGTATCTCCAATGATAATGTATTTGAATAAATATGCGTAAGACATTTTTCAACAAAAGTTTCTGTGTTCTTTAAAGCTTTCGTTCTTTTTTATTACAGTTGAATTGCGTTTTTGTAAATATTACAAAAATTAAATGCAAACTTTGTATTACGCACTACAAAATTATTTGTTTAATTCTTCAGCTCAAGTCAAAGCACAGTAGCACACAGAACACTAATGTAGTTGTAAAACAAAACTAGCTCCTTCCCGAAAAAATTCTTCCATCAAACATCACATATCACAACACTTCAAACATTAATAGGTTGGTTCATTGAGATGTTCATCATAACTAGGAAATTTTATTTTTAATACAACAATTATTTTTATTGAACATAACAGTCTGTGGCTTGAAATATTTATTATTATAGTGCCCTCGCAATGAAAAACTTAGTACTTAAGACCTACGTGAATGCTTGTATTTTCGTCTTACAAAAAAAAGTTGCTCGTTATGTTGGAAGCCCATACAATTCTGTAAGTCTTAAGTATTAAGTTTTTATTTTGAGAGCATGGTTATAGAACATAAGTAAGTTCTATAAGCAATATCAATAGGAGTAATTTTATTGAATGGAAATTCAAATAAAATAACTTTTGAATTCAAATTAACATTTGATATTTTTGTCTTGTTTTGTTTAAATAGCGTTTTATTGATATTCATTTTTGTCCATATTGGCATAATTATAATAAACTGATAGAAGAAAATGTATTATAAAAAAATAAAACAAAAAGGCCTAAGACTGTTTCCGAAGCGAACACTTATTTCCGACTTATTAGCTTATTTACTGCCAGTAAGTCAGTAAAACCTTCCGAATTGATTCCATATATGTACTTACTTTGACAACGAAATTAAAATAAAAAGTGTGTCTCTGTCACACATCTTTGTAATTTTGAAAACCAAATTGGATATTTTGGCAAGATAGAGAATTAAAATAAGTCACCTCGCGAGGAGACTTATGTGAATAAGTTTGGTTCCACAAAAAAGTCTTCGTTTCGGAAACCGCCTTACTGATTATACATTTCGCGTCAGTTTAAATTTCTATACTAGCATCTGAAGAGCTTAAAGATGTTGAATCATCCGATTAACTCGAACTGCTGGAATAGTAAATATTTTTCACACGACCATAGACGAAGGTGACTGATATAACCTACCCTCGAAAGTTGGCATTATTAATCTAGTTTGCTAACATAGAAACTACTATTGTTATTTGCTGCAGTCTCCGGGAACATACATTCGCACAGTAGTTTTGCATTGAGCATGAGCAGTTTAGCAGAGAAATATTTTTAGTCGTGTGAAAAATAGCGTACATTACTCGTTGAAAAGTGCTTATCGTGCTCGTTATATAGCCGCAGTCGGCTACCGCCACATGCAGCTCGCATGATAACGTCCTAGCTCGTTATATAGTATACTATTCAGCGATGCTCTGCGAATTAAAATCATTTAATATTTGTTCAAATATCAAATAAAATTTAAAACGTTTACCTGACCTAAAACGATTTCTTCCGAATCCTAACCATATAAAAATGTATTTAAAAAATCCGGTATATTTAAATTACGCTATATGTTTCGCGTTTCATTTGGAACTTTCTTAACCAAAAGTGTAACTGTGCTATCATTCGGTGATTGTCGGGTGGGCTTATGCCAAAAAAATATGATTTTGATTTTCGTTCCATTAGCAAAACGTGCGACACGAAATTCGGAAAACTTCAGAGTAACATTTGATTTTGTTATGTCGGTAAAAAGTTACATATCCCAAACAAAAAGTTAGGGACATTCGTAAATAGTTCCTGAGTAACTTCAGGTTAATTTTCGAACATCAGAGTTACCCATTTATTTACGATATTCACATTCGCAAATATATCCTGAGTAACTTTAATTTTTTTTAAGTTGGTAAAGAGCCATCCCATACAATAATTTTTTTATAAATTTACATATACATAATTAACTTCAGCAACTACTTGCATGTCACACAATTTCTCTAAGTTGTCAAATTTCCGCACCGAATGTCTCACTTCACTGACACCTTGGTTAATCACACGTAAGTTAACGAACATTTGACGAAACCGACCAAAATATGGTCACAGCATACGAATTGCATGTAATGAGTTCACATCAGCTAAATTCATCCAATTAATCAATTAATCAAGTCCATTATAGTTGATCCTTAAGGCACTGAATATTAAAGAATACGGCGGACTTACTAGAAGTATTAAGTATGCCTTTTCTAGCAAATAAAATGTTGACCTCCAAATCCGCCATCTTTCAAACTTCACTCATTGTCTGTATGTATAGTGTGGCATATCATTATAATACAAGCTTGAGTGGTTAAATCAGAAACACAAACATTTATGGTATAACAACAATGACAGATTTTAATATATGTAGATATAAAATGTATTCTTTTCGACTTATGTATTTAATCAAACTAATTTACTCGGATCTTTTTACTGCTTACGGCTGCTCGTGAATATTATTTATAGCAGATAAAAGCATTTAATTAAGCATGGACAAAAGCCAATTGGGTCAACTATAACGCCGTTACTGTAATCGCTCTTTGTGCAATGTTGGCAATTCTGAATGTTATACATACACACATATCGTATACACTTCAAAATTTTACAACTTGTCAAAATTTTCCAATGGGAAGCCACAGCAATTTCTTCTTCCTTTTGAAAATTAAGGAATAAGGAGTAAATTTAAGACCCGATCTTAAATCGTTGTCTTTACATTTATCGTTCGTTGGATAGAATATCGTTGTTCCTTGTTTGCATAGGGGGACTGAATAAATAAAAAAGCTGTGGCACTTTTAACAGAAAACGGGATACGGACAAAGAAGGAGAACGAGAAAAGAATTCATTATTTTTTCTGTAAAGAATCATGAAGATGGCCGACGGCTCTACTATTTTGCGAAGAAATAGACCAGGAACAAAAGCGAAGGTATTTAAAATTTTCAATTAAATCACAAATTTTAGACTAATGCTTTGTAAAAAATTATCGATATATGACAATCAAATGCCATCGAACATCGAATCACTTTGGGGCTTGGTTTTTAGTTTTTAGATCGTCAACACAAGAGTTTACAGCAATTATTTGTTATTTTCAATTTTGTCAATTAGCAATCACATTCGCAAAAAACATGTAGTAATTTTTTTATTTTTAATAACTCTTTTTCGTAAAGAAAATAATTAAACTTTGCTTAATTTCAACCTTTTAATTTTCTTGTCCAATAACTTCGTCTGCATAGGACTTCTGTCGTTGGCCAGATGAACCACTTGAAGAAATGGACAGCACTTTGGCAGTACAACAATACATCCAGCAGCTGATTAAGAGGGATCCGTCAAATGTGGACTTAATACTTACAATGCCAGAGGCGCAGGATGAAGGAGTTTGGAAGTACGAACATTTGCGGTATGTTGCAAACCACCATAAATGTTATACGACAAGATTTATGTAAAACAAAACCCTTCAAAACCTCTGCTACTGATTGCTCTTGTAATAGAGTTGTAGCCAGTGTTATCGAAAGAACCCTCAATGTCAAGGAAAGCACGCAGAGCTATTTCTTTGGAATTTTTAACTAGATAGTGAAGGGCGCCGTCTGTGCTTTTACTTTTCCTGTATGCAAACTGACTAGAGTGTAGAGGGCTAGCCAGGCTCTGGTATGAACATCAATAAGTCTCTTCATAATTGTGAGAACAACTGATGTTAGACTTATAGGTCCGTATGATCTAGGCAGCTCACTAGGCCTATTGGCAGGTTTAGGGATAAATATTACATTTATCTTTCTTCAGGTATACGGAATGTAAACCCAGTTCTAGCTGGCTCTAAATAAAGCAATCAGACCCGACAGGTTGAGTTCAATTGCCCTCTGTAAGAGCGCTGGAAAAATTCCGGGTACTTTGAATGGTTTGAAGGAACCTACGGCCCATTTAAACTTATCTGGACTAAATATTTTTCCCGATAAACTATTTACCCTGCTGTCAATGCATGCCCTATGGCTAAGAGCAGTAGGGTATGTGTGTGAAACATAATAGACATACCGGGGAAGTGAACTTGAACGTTCTAATTGTGACCTTTCGGTCCGACGCGTGGCTACCATCTGTCTTTTTCAGTAGGGCTACACAATTTATAGGCCAACCTATATTCGTCCCAGCTTTTCATACGTTAAGCAGTGTTGAGAAGCTTTCTAACTTACTTCCTAAGTTTGGCCAGGGGGTTATTCCACCAGGAAACCTTACGTTTACTCAGACTGGTTTTGGGGACACAGCTGCCGTAGTAGGAGGTAAGCAACACATATTTAACTGATATTCTGCCTTATCTAGGTTCCCTATGGACTATATAGGAGAAGATATCATATCTATCTTAGTGAGGACACGACCCCGAAAAAGATTCCAGTCCTAAGACTAAGGATCGTATCTAGAAGAAGCATGTGCCAATCTGCCTGGAAGGTCAAACCTGATGTGTTGATAGCCAAAGAGGCTTCATGGAACACATGCCAATGTTCGATGATACTGTATATACATGAACTGGCCAGTGTGAGGGCAAGTACCTCTTCGCGAATCACATTTATGAATGTTGGTTTCGAGCCTTTATTTAAAAACTTCTACATGACTACTAGTGGGATATTCCAAAAGATACTCACCCCTTCTGTAGATGTGCCCTTGGCGCTGGCTCCTGGCATTTGAAGATTAGCTTGCTTGACCCTTGATTTGTCCGCTAATTATTCAAGCTTCGTGGATGTAACCAAGAGTTATGTTGTCATCAACGAATCTTTTGCAAATGGTAGCGGACGCGCCCTTAGCTTGATGCAAATTCGCACCCTAATGGTGCTAGCAAATCCTCTTTTGAGGATCTAGCTTGCCGGAGTATTGGCCTTTTTTGGAGCCTTTACCTTTGCGGGAAGCAGTAACACTGGTTTCATCCAGTGGTCTGTTATTAGCCGACTCAACTTTCTTCCGATTTGCGTACCTAGAGGCGTCGCTTGGCTTTGATCTTCTCGAAGTCCAAACTCAACCACCCCGCAGTAGTAGCGTCTATACCGACGAAGACAAGCCGCCCCGATTAGAAATATGAACGGGTAGATTGCGGCCACACACCGCTATCGGCCATCTCAATCGAGGTGTCAATAACCGCCTCCTGAAAACGAGCCATCTGCTCATTCCGAACTTAGAGGAGACTTGGGCTTCTAAACAGCACAACAGCTTATTGTGTATCAACGGGCTACCCTACAGCAGGACCCGAGGTTAATGCAGTTTGAGATGCATCGATCCCATAAATATTTTTTAAAGATTCAACTTTGAAACCATGAGAAACCGAGAAAAAGGGTCACCCATGACAGAGCCCGGTTTGCCATGGGAAGACTGGTTTAAACCCAAGGTTGCCAGGTATTCGGAGTTCACTTACTAGCGACTAAGCTCCCTCTTAGCCATGCATCCATCGGCGTAATCTATTCCACCTTGGATTAGGAGTACCTTTGACTGAGGATAGGACTAGTCCGTTACCCCAAACCCTCCTCCTTTATCCGGGCCTGGGAACGGCATGCTGCCATCATAGCAAGGTTGACTTTAGTTACATTACTAAACTAAGAATTTTTGTGCTGTGAGTGTTATATCCTTATACCTGTGAACAAAGTGCATAGTATGCTTGTATACAAAAGAACTTTAAAGTTATATTTTCCGGTTAGCTAAAAACCATTTTCTCTTCTTTTGTCCGGTATCCGTTTTTAATTCCAAGTATAAACATTTTTCTAATATCGATTAATAATTAGCATCGATAAAGCTGAAAATGTCGACAGAAAATAAGGGTGTTACTATTCTAAAGGGTACAGCTCCCTAATGAAGAATAGTACGTCCTAAGTAGCATAGTTTCACAACTGCTGTCGAACGTATTTCTTTATGGAAAATACGCCCCCTTAACCTTAACCGAGCAGAACCTACATTCTGTATCTGATCCTAGACTAAGTTTAAGGTGGAGTCGCAAGCCACAGTGGTGACCTGTGAGAAAGCTCACGATCTTTCTGATGCTATCTTTGTCTAGATTGACGATTTCCTTGTAGTAAAAGGGCTGTATTAATCGTTTTGATTGTGTCAGCCCCGGGACATTTTTTCAGTAGGCCAGACGAAGTTTGTTTTCCCAATTATTGATCGGCATCCCAGTTGACACCACAGTAGGGTTCAGGTCCAATGAGCGCAGATTCTGAGCCAGCCCTAGCTAGTTCATCAGGAGATTCGTTGACTACCGTTAAAATTGGTAAACCCCTAACTATTTCACTAAACAAAAAAATGTTTGCGACAGTATTTTCTCAATCAACATTTTCTCAGTCGACATTATGGCTACATTTTCCAAATTAACAATAATTTCCTTGCAAAGTAATACTTGGCACAAGCGACAAACTAATATCTCTTTTTTACTTTTAGGCAATTCTGCATGGAGTTGAATGGCCTCGCTGTAAGGCTGCAAAAGCAATGTTTTCCAACAACTTGTACGCAAATGACAGCCACTGAACAATGGATATTCCTATGTGCTGCACATAAAACACCAAAAGAATGCCCTGCCATTGATTACACCCGCCACACATTGGATGGTGCTGCATGTCTATTGAATAGCAATAAATATTTTCCAAGCAGGTAAACCTGTGTTTGCATTTACTTTGTTTGGAGATCATATTAAAACTTAACTTATTTATTGTTTCTAACCGTAGGGTTTCGATAAAGGAGTCATCAGTTACTAAATTAGGTTCGGTTTGTCGTCGGGTGTACAGAATTTTCTCTCATGCATACTTTCATCATAGACGAATATTTGACGAATTCGAGGCTGAGACATATTTATGCCACCGTTTTACACATTTCGTAACAAAATACAATCTCATGTCGAAAGAGAATCTCATCGTTCCAATTAATGAGGAGGAAAACGCAGCACCAGGCGAAAGTGAAGCCTAGACTACAGTTGTGGCTGGCATGGATGCACTGATATTGGTGTGACCGCAACATTATAACCGAAGATGCTAGTGTGGCCAGTGAACAAAAAAACAAAACAATACGAATCCGAATATTGTTCTTCATTTTAAGCCAGGGTAGAGGTGCGGGTCCACTGACAGGAACTCACATAACACACACAACACCACAACAAATTTAACATTTAAGCTACATATCCTGAAAGGATTCAAAATAACAAAAAAAAATTGCAAATCAGAATAAGATTGCTAAAAAACATTCATCATGTAAACAAAAGTGAATAATTAAAATATAAAACAATTTATTAACTAACAAAACAAACAACCAACTCAAAACCAAGAATATTCCTGAAAATTTTATCATGGAAGACTCAATTATTATATATAAATTATTATAATACCATATTATCATAGCTTAACAACAAACAAGATAACTCATTTCATTATTTTAAATCAATTATAATTAAATATTATTATTCATAACTATAATTGCTGATTATTAATATTACTTTTATATTACAATTTTAAAATTCCTTAATGTGTATTTAAGAAGACAGCAGAACAATTTACTGTTCTAAAAGTTTTTTTATGAATTAGGCTTTTGTAACTTTATAGAAAAAAAACTAAAAATGAAATAAAAGTATAGTGGGTTGGAACTTGTGCTCTTGTCAATACTTTATTGATTACACTAATATTTGATTGAAATGTAACCATTCTTTGTAAAATGCATTGGCATAAAATATGTAAGCACAATTCGATATACTAACATAACACTTTGCTGAGAAAGTTGAAACCGACCGACGATGTGCAGCATTTTTGTATTATGAACTTTTTACCCTTTACCAGGAATTAAATAAAAATTAAAGGAGCATTTATTTATTTTATAAAAGAATGCTACCATGATTTAATAAATAGTCAAAAAAAAGTTATTCTAAGATCAAAAAAAAAAAATCAGGTGAAAATCCATAAATGACAAGAAAAATGTGAATTTCTCAAATAGCAGCAATGAAATAGGATAGTTGTACATGTAGTCTAGCCTAAAAATTCCTTCCAAAATTGTACGCACACAGGAATGCGTTTCACATTCATCTATTAATCGAATGTCTTATAGCAATGTTTACCAAATTTTGCATAATTTCCGGTTAAATTCAACACGGAATTCATTCATTGTAAGCTTCCCCAAAGATTCCGAGTCCGAACTTTTTTGCTGCTCGTGTCAATATTATTATTAAGTAGAACTATTTGTTTAATATCATGCACTTTTTTCGCTTACTTTAAATCTTATTTCATTGCTAATCAGGTTTTTTTAAAAATATATCTACATAATAAAGTTATATATCCTATTCCGCAGAGTATTGGCTAATGATGATTGTTTTGTCCATCGTTTGGTATGGTTTCCATCTGTAAGTCTGCAAATAATCCCATTGTTAAATTATTAATAGAAAAGGATCCTATAAGAAAATGATTTCCTTTGACAGGAAAGAACAAAAATATACATACATATACATAATTCAAATTATATATTTCCAATTAATAATGAAAGAGAAACCATGCAAACAAAAATAAAAACTGCCTATTCATAAAAGATAGAAAACAAATAAATAGGTGAAACAAACATTATATATATAAAGAACAATAAATAAAAGAAATCATTTATGTACCCAACATTTTATGATTTGATTTTTTAATGGGAAATCTATGTATGTTGTATAAAATGCTCTCAACAAGCTAACTTGCTGGGCAGATCGCTGTGGTTTAGGGGTAAATCCTCTCAAAACTGAGTTTGTCCTTTTCATCAGGAAATATAATGTTCCACTTATTAACCCTCCTTCTATACAAGGTATAAGCCTAACATTCTCTGATAGAGCCAAATATATGTGTCTTATTTTGGACAGGAAGCTAATCTAGAAATCTAACATACAAGAAAGAGTTCGTAAAGCCACAGTGGCACTCTTTTCATGAAAAAAAGCCACATGGACTAGAAATGAAATCGGTCACTTCCATATCCTGAATTTAGTCAGGATCCCAGACAACACAGACTACACCATTCCGAAACTCCATTTCAACAAAAACTTCGAGGTCACCTTCCCCACCAGATCGTTCTGGGACGAAGACGCCTAAAAGGAAGTTGAACATTCATTTTTACACAGACGGGTCAAAAACTGATGACAGAGTCGGCGGAGGTGTTTTCTCACAAAAGCTAAACCTTAGCCTCTCTTTCCGTCTTCCAAATCACTGTAGTGTTTTCCATACTGAAATAAATGCAATCAGTGAAGCCTTGTCTTGGCTAAAGAGAAACGTCATATCCGCTTAGGATATCCGTATATTCTCGGATAGCCAAGCTGCACTGAACTCCCTGGAATCAGTCTCCACAAGCTCAATTTTAGCCCTTAACGGCCGTTTATCTCTCGTGGAGATGGCGGAGCAGTTCAATATCCACCTGTGTTGGGTGCCGGGGCACAGAGGTATGGCTGACGAACTCGCCAAGCAAGGAACTACACTACCCTTCCTATCTGAATATGGTTCCATAGGAACCCGAATCGCTACATGCAAATTCAGACGATGAAAAAGAAGAATTCTTTAAATCAGTCGAATGTAACTCATTACCTGCCCTCAGTCGGGAAAGTGAAACATGGCCTAGAAATTGTGGGTGTATAAGAGAACATGTCTTAAAAATATCGTCACTGCTGAATCTATCATAGGCATTAGTTGCCAAGATAGGAACGACTGGCGACAATTTGTGTTGATAATCCAATGTAAGACATCCACTTCTGAAATTCGGTTAAAAGAAGCGGTAAGTTGCGTTTTGTGTGTTTGTTTTTGTTTGATTTCTCGGTGGATCTCAGCTACATTCGTGGACAATTTTTTTCGCTGTGTTTACACATGTTGTACATGTCCACAGGTCAGCAATTCTGGCACTAATATTTGAAAATTCTGATACTTCGGATTTAAATCTGCCTGGACATAGCTTAGTGCCCTTATTTTCCCTCCGACGCGGACTCACGGTTTATGTCCGGACTGATGTTGCTTTTGAACTATAACCTTAATTCAGCCAATGTTCCAATTCGGAATTTAATTTCATTTGGCTCAAAGTAAAAGTACAAAAGTGTATCATACTGTTTTGTTAATAGAAGCCCTAACTTAAGACCTCGTAAGACTGAAATCGTTATCGCGGGCGATTTCAATGTACACAATTCTCGGTGGCTTCGCCATTCTGGGCAGATAGCACATGAAGGAAGGTATGTTGAGATATTCGCTGAGATTAATCACCTTACTCAGCTTGTAAATGAGCCTACACAAATACCTGACATTGCAAATCATTCCGCTAACACTCTTGACTTGTTCCTCACCTCTCATCCTGATCAAAATACCATCAATGTATTATCGCCTCTTGGCTCATCAGACCATTGTGTAGTATAAGGTAATATCTCGTTAATAAATCACGCAGTTAGAGAAAAAACTCAAAAAAAAAACACACGGCCTTAAAAACTTCTTTAGGAGTATATATCTTGAAACCAACGAAATTCTTAGTTACTGGCAGTACATCGTACGGATTTGGTGGGTATACTGCTGATTTGATGGTATATCTCACCGAACAGTGGAACCGGTCTTTGCATCAATTTGGTGAAAGCAAAATGTTGCACTCGATATTTTCAAAGTATTTGACAGAGTTTGGCTTCGAGCTCTTTTCTCGTAAATGCGTGCTTATGGAAACGCTGATAAGCTTCTTCATTGGATTAGAAGCTATCTTTTGGACTGCTCAATTCAAGTGTAAAATCGGAAGAAAACAATCGAGTAGAATTTAACACTTCCAAAAACCAAAACCCAATACTGTCTCCTGTCTAATCGAATCCTAAATTCCATGCCATTATCCTTGAATGGCACTGATCGAGGAAACTGAAAAACTCGCAATTCTCGGTATATGCGTTAACGACAAGCTTCGTTGGAATGACCACATATTACCCGTCGCCAAAAATGCTGTGAAATGTTTAGGTATTATAACCAGGTGCAAGAAACATTTCACTCCCTCTGATCTGGCTACTATCTACAAGGCTTTTAATCGCAAACTTGAGTACAATTGTTATATCTGGTCTGGTGCGCCTAAACCTACCTTGTAACAGCTAGATAGAAAACAAAACCGTGCGATAAAACGAATCGGCGACGTTAACATAGTAAAATCAATAGATTCGCTTGAATACCGCAGAAACGTTTCCTGCTCGTCACTGTTTTATCGCTTCTTCCGCTAGCGGTGCTCAAGAGAAATAGCCAGTTGCACGCCACCTCTCCTTGAATTCAACCGCAATACTCGTTGCGCTCTAAATGCTCATCAGTCATATATGTTAAGGATATCCACATTTTCTCGGAATCAGTCTCCACAAATTCCATTCTAGCCCGCTATAGCAAAAACTAATTATAGATGGTCAAGCGGCACAACTTGCATAGCAACGAAGCAGATCTGGCCCAAGCTCGATCCGAAACGCTCCAAGTGTTTGATCTCTCAAAACAGACTGCACACAAGAGCCATTATGTGTCATAACTCGACACTGTCTCATAGGCAAGCATGCAGAAAGACTAGGAGTCTTTTCCAACAATTTCTGCAGAAGCTGCACGGATGAGGAGGAGGAGGAAACCACTCTCCATCTACTTAATACGTGCCCAGCCCTCTCGAATAGGCGGAAGCTCCATCTGGGAGCACTCTTTTTCAACGAAACGATCTAACTCAAATTGACATTAATAGTCTCTTGCGCTTCATACGAAGCTCCAAGTGGTTCAACAACTTAGCGTGGGATTTTCCTAGATCCTTGTGGTATCACAATGTCTAAGTGCGTCGGTTTTAACCGACGGCTACTTCAACCTAACCTGACCTATCTACGGATGGTGTGTAACGCTTGATTTACATTTGTGGCGTGCGAGAAAAAATAAGCAGGACGGCTGTTAAATAGCAATTATAGTTAGCCAGACGTGAGAAGTCGTATATTTTTCAATGTTACCATAATGCTATAGATAACATTTCCAATGTTACTATAAAATAACTATAACATTCGTGTAGTGTCGATCTCTTCTGGATAACCACAACGTCAATTTAACTCACATTGGTCCCTCAATTAAAATAGTGGAATGCAAATTTGAAGCAGTGCAATCCTTTACTATCTAGGGTTAACTGTAGCAGCCGATAACAGCATAAAATCAGAAATTCGCGTACGGTTGCCTAATGATAGCCTAGTCTCTCAAGACTTTTCAAATCCAGGAATCTAATCATAATATCCAAACAGCTGGTCTATAAGATAATGGTCATATCAGTGCGGATGCGTAAAGCCAACAATGCCTACTTAGTCTCTCAAGACTTTTCATATCCAGGAATCAATAATAACATCCAAGCAGCTGGTGTATAAGACAATGGTCATACCAATACTCACACATGGGTCCGAGACTAAGCTCTTCTTAGTTGCTTTCGAGAGAAAAGTTTTACGGGGAATAGTTGTCCCCGTATGTGAGGAAAGATGATTCGCAAGACTATAATGATACGATCTACGAGCGTTATCGCGATGTCAACATCGTGGAGAGGATTAAGCTCGATAGGCTCTGGACAGGACACCTAGCTCGCATAAGTGAAAAGAATCCTGCTTAGAAGGTCGGTAGGATTTATGGTACACCAGAGCGAGGCCGGCCAAGCACACGCTGGAAGGATGACGTGAACCAGAACGCCCAGAGTTTAGATATGCCAAGCTGGGTGACATTGTCTCAAAATCGGGACCGTTGGAGAGATTTTTTGCGGGAGGCCAGGACCGGACCCTATAATAATGAGCTATGAGAGCTAAGCAAATAAAATATCATTCGATAATTTAATTTTTTTAACATTTTTCTTATTAAATAAGACGGAGTAAAACAAACATTAACATTTTTACGTTTCCATTGATTCAGGATTCGTTGATCTTTCTTTTCTCTGATTTTTTGATTTCTGTTGATTTGTTGGTGGTTTTTTCTGTCTATTCTGCTTGTTGCGGTCATTTCGATTGGCTTGTCCACTCGAGGAGCTTCCATGTGCATTACCACGTTTTTGCTGATGACCATCTTGTCGTGACGTCGTCGGTGGTGGATGTTCGACCCAAAATTGGGTTGTTGTGTTTGGCTTCTGAAGGCTGTATCGAAATAGTTAAATTTATAATTGCATACAATTTTTAGCTAAATTTTTCCGAATTGTCCTTACCCGGGCAATTTTTCATCCAGCTCATCTAAACTCATTAAAATGTGAATACATGGTATTTGCCGATGAGCAACAATTTGCTCCAGTCCTTCCATTTGCGGTTCCCAGTGCTCTTCAACCCTTAAAAGATGAACATACATATTCGTATGTAAAATCAATAATTGCTTACGCAGACACCGTTCGCTGAGAGTATAACTTACTTTTTATAACAAAACCGGGTGAACTGATAAAGCGGATAACTACGTTTAATGATTTCCGCGCATGAAATCGTTTTGCCGACACCGCCGCCACATCCACTCCAAACCACTGTACGATATTCACCCTTGTCGAGAGCTTTCTTTGCATAATCAATTACATTTGGGACCTTTGTTCCGCCTTTTACCTATAATTTAGGCAAAAATTGGCATCTTTCTAAATTTTTTTTTCAGTTGGGTTTAAATTTTTTACTTGCATCCATAGAAAATCCTTGTCTCCTTTTGGTAAACAATCCGTAAAGGGTAAATTTTCCTTTGTGAGTTCTTCCTCTACATTGTGACCTTTTGTGTAGTGCATCATTTTGGGTTGCAATAACTCAATAAACTGCAAAATATAAAAAAAAATATTAAACGCTTTAAGAAGAGTTCGTATATAATTTTATTTCATTTTAATTTTGCCATTTCTCTAATCTTCTTCTCCTTATTGACAAAACCCCCATTATGATGACGTGTTATGAATACCAAACATCCCGCTTATCTTCCCAATAGAATATTATCGAAGATGAATAAGTCAAGCGAAGCAGACAAGATAGAAACCAGAAAAGCATTGGAATGTAGAAAAAGGTATGAGGTACAATTCTGTGCTAAATTCCTTAAAATTATATGAAACCCGTGGGTGTTTATGGGATTAACATAAGAAGGATATAAAAACTTTTTTAAAAAACACATAATGTACACATCTTTAGAATTACAAACTAAGTAATTATGTGTACCGAAATATACATTGCCCACTCGTTGTCTGTAAATCGTATTTTATGATATATGTATACAGCAAATTAATACATATTTCACATTTTCTTTAATTATATTTAATATATCTCCTATATCATAAATTTTGTGGTTACCAAAAAAACCAGAATAGTTTCAGCACATCCAGAGAAGCGTAGTTTAGTAGTGGCTATATAGCAGTTGTTTGTTCGGAAACTGTTATTATTTTGAGTTATTTGTTTGAGAATTTTTAGAAAAAGTTCTTTATGGAGTCCCCCAGGGATCAAAGCTGGGTCCCATTCTATTCATCATTTATGTTAATGATGTACTATGACTATCTATGCTCAAAAATAGCACTGGATATGCGTAAGCAGACGATACTGCTGTTATTGTGAGTCATATAGAAGTAAATGAAGCGAAAGCTATTATGCAAAAAGAATTCAACGCTGTCACAGCATGGTGCCATGACAATGGACTTATCATTAATAGGTATAAATAAACTTAAGTTATGCACATACGTCCCCAACTTGTACCAAGAAAATTTCTAAAAATTAAAATGCATAACAACAATTGTTTACATGATACATGATGAACATACTTTCAAGAAGGAGATTTCTGCTCAGCATACATCGAAAATGTGTCAACCTATAAATACCTGGGAGTAATTGTGGATTACCAACTTAATGGAGCTTCCACATTAATGAGTTGACTAACAAGGTCAGACAGGCGGCTTACGCATTATTTCACCTCAGCAATTACTGCCCCCCTGAAGTTCTACGACAATGCTATTCTGGATTAGTAGAGTCGGATCTTCGGTATGGAATACTAGCATGGGGAAATGCTCCTCATCTACGCGACCTCCAAGATGAACAAAAAAGAATAATTAAAATCATATCTAGATGTAGAGGACTTCAGACGGAGAACAATTCTAAGATACTAAGTATTCAACACATACACAAGTTAGCGGTAATATTAGCGGAGTTCCATGCAGATGACACATACAAAATTTTAACACAACACAATATAAACACAAGACGCAGAGAACCAGGACGATTTCTATATCCACAATACTGGAATGAGTATGGGCGAAGAAGGCTAGATGTGATGATCCCAACGACTTTCAACGATCTACCGGCAGAATTTAATGGCCTGTCTAAATCGTTAATGATAAGAAAAGCAAACGATTATTTTCTTTCACAAACATAAAATTTAGTTGTGTAGTTATTAGTATTGTAAAAACTCACTCAATTATAAAATGCCCATTTAGGTAATCAATCTTCTGCAGACAAGCCCCTTAGGCTTTGCAGATAAAAAATTTATGAAATGTAATATTTTTTCTGTGGTCAGTAAACATCCAATTCAAAAAAAAATTGAAAAGTTTGGTGTTTACCTCAATAGTGTAAATAATAGTGAGTTTACTGTTTGTACGAACGCATCTGCAATACATCGCTTGACCTAAGCAGGAATTTCTATTAATATTTAGGGTTTTTAAAAAGGGACATACATACATAACAATGTTGTATTTTAATACAAACGCACCTTTCAACTTTTTTTTATGATCTGTTAATGTCAACACGTCAGTCAAGGTTGTGCCTTCATAGACATTCAAGGTGCTTTTGACAACACTAACTTCGAAGTGATTCAATCAAAACCCAGAAACAAGGATGTTGAATCCTCAATCATAGGATGGGTTATAAGCATGATAAGAGGTAGAAGAATTCGGGTCTCGTATGGCGATGAAGCCATCACAGTAGCGGCAACTAGAGGCTGCCCACAAGGCGGGGTCCTGTCACCTGTGTTGTGGCTGCTGGTAATGGACCAGTTACTCTTTAGGCTTAAGAACAATAGTATCACCAACATTGGCTATGCGGATGACCTCGTTCTCATGGTTCGCGACATATTCGAGAGTACGATAGCAGAACGAATGCAATTTGCTCTCAAACTTATAAACGAATGGTGTAAAGAGGTGAACCTAAGCGTCAACCCAGACAAGATAGAGTGCACCATCTTCACAAAAAGAAGAAGAATAAATTTTCCTACACTGAATTTCCAAGGCAAGGTCCTCCAAAAAAGGCCGGAAGCCAAATATCTGGGAGTTATGTTTGACCAAAAACTAACATGGAACTCCCATATGACCTACATTAATAACAAAGCTAATAAAGCTTACTTTACATGCCAACGCATGTTGAATAAAACGTGGGAAATAAACCCGCAAATGACTCTATGGCTATACCAGAGTATTATCAGACCCAGGGGTGAAATCGGCTAATTCGATAGTTGACTGTCACTGTTTTGATTGTCAATTCTGATTATCAACTTTTCTTTGTTCTGCGTAAAGTGATCGCTAAAAATGTTGGAGTGCTTGGCAGCACTCACATATTATAATGTCATTTCGATCAGCTGTTGTGTTTTATTGTGAAAATGATTGTGTTGTTTATAGTCTCTTAATAACTGCAGCGCTTATTTCAGCTACAGTACTTTGTCCCATCGGTGCAGTCCAATCAGCCCCAACTTGGCGTTGGTAACCACCACCTCCAAGAACATTTAAAGCTGCAGCCAGTTGAAGGATAGGTGGAATATGTGCTGATCTTATTCCTGATGGTGAATCGAGCAACCGCAAAACATACATAAACGTTTCTTTGTTTAGTCGAAAAATTTTCAAGAATCTGAAATATATAATTTATATGTTGAATATAACTGATTAATGAATATCCATAGAGTCTTATAGGTACATTGGGTTAGGAAGTTCCAGAATATTTGCTTTATTCCTTAAGTTAATTCTGAGCAATTGAACTTTTTTGTAGTCTCGTTCTGTTCGACGCATAGAAAATTTGCATTAAAGTATACATTAATGTTCACTTATTTTTAAATTCTCTATATTAACTTCACTTGGCCGTGGGTTTGTGGGTTTGTTTGTGTGTCATGGAATCTTGCGATCAATTTTTAACCCACTTCCCAAGGCCCGATTTTAATGAAATTTTGCACACATGTGTATTTCCGGTGACAATACTTTCTATTAATTTGAACCTCGGGGTCGGGGGGCTCCCATACAAATATTTTACAAAATTTTCGATTCTCGATTTTCTTCAAATTTTATACACATGTGTATCTCTTATATACAACACTTTTTGTAAAAATTTTGGAGACCCCGGGCCCGGTCCCATAGCTTTTTTTTTAAAAATTAACCCGATTTTCTTCAAATTTAATACACATGTGTATCTCCGATAGACAACACTTTTTGTAAAAAATTTGGAGACCCCGGGCCCGGGTTCGTGGGGCCTCATAACTTTTTTTAAAAAAATTAACCCGATTTTCTTCAAATTTAATACACATGTGTACCGATAGACAACAGTTTTTGTAAAGTTTTTGGAGTGAGGCCCTGAGATCCGAGGGGTGCCCATATAAATTTTTTAAAAATTAGCTCGATTTTCTTCAAATTTTAACACATATTCATCTCCTATTAGAGAATTTACATGAAAAATTGTATTTTTATGGGTTGTTTTTTTCTTTTCACTTTGATAACTTTTTCACTTTTTTTCACTAATCTTTCGATTTATAGTGGAGATGAAGCTGACACAACTTATCTTCCTCAAAATAATTGAACAAAATGTATGAAAGTGACACCTAAATAGCTGTCACCCACAAACCATAGCAAAAAAGTGATAGTCAATTTGATAATCACCTTACAAAAGCATTTATTTTGATGATCAACAATCAACTACCGCCTTAGCCGATTCCACCCCAGGTTGACACACGCAGCCTTGATATGGTGGCCAAAAACAGAGCAATCTAAGACACGCTCAAAACTCAACAAGATCCAAAGACTCATTTGCCTTAGTGTAACAGGTGCCATAAAGACCTGCCCTACGTCAGCCCACGAGAAGATTCTAGGACTTACACCACTTAACATACAAATTAAAAGTGAAGCTGGCTTAAGACTCTCTACTCTCAACATACATAACCAGGTCAAAT
The DNA here is from genome assembly GCA_947095585.1 of Nephrocerus scutellatus. Lineage (NCBI taxonomy): Eukaryota > Metazoa > Arthropoda > Insecta > Diptera > Pipunculidae > Nephrocerus > Nephrocerus scutellatus. The sequence goes on along the minus strand of OX352762.1, from coordinate 101,251,156 downwards.
CCAATAGACCAGGACATACAAACATAATTTCTAAAATAAACTCGGAATATGGAATTGTCCTACAGACTGTGACAAAAACAACTGATTTTCCAGAACGTCATCAAGTAGCAAATATCATCAATAACGTCCCCCATCATGCAACCATCTGGTACGCAGACGGATCTAAAACAGACACAGGAACAGGAGCAGGAGTATTCAGACCCAGAACCACACTGCGAATATCCCTAGGTTTCCGTTTTCCAGGCAGAAACAATAGCACTAGAAGAAATGCATTAAAAGAAGTTATAAAAGAACTGAGATTTACATGATCTCAGATAGCCAGGCCGGCCGCACACTTGCACTAAAAGGCCCTATTTTCAACACCAGAACAACGTGGAGCTGCTACTGCCACTTAAAACAATTGACCAAAACCAATAAAATCACCCTTATGTGGTCTCCAGGGCACTCAGGCATTGTAGGGAACGAGGCAGCAGATCTTTGCGCAAGAGAAGTCGCAGAAGGTAAATTCACTGGGCCAAAACCAGGCATTGCCTACTCCCTAAGCGACCTCAATTCGAATTGGCAGACGGTAATGGCATTCATAAAGGAACTAAGCCACCACATAAAGTGGTAATTATCTGGGATTCACAATGGATCTCTAGGTCGCAGTGCACCAAGCTTTTCAGTCCGCCAACCTCATAATAACAATAATAATAAATAATAATCGTCGAACCCGACAGGCTGTGCGTGCTATAGTAGATAATTAATAATATTTAATATTTTTTCAGTTCAAAATGAGCCAAATCAGTTGATTCCACGCAGTTCACAGGAATTGGGAATCTCTCATTGCACATTGTTGTGAATTTTGCGTACCCTTGATCGAATAAACTCAAGAACTGTGAAACATCATGATCATTTGAATGTTAAGTCCTTATTGAAAAACCCTTTATATTCCTCGCGATAAGCTATAATACATAATTCCAATCATTTTTTGTGCGAAGATATTTATGAAAAACTTTTATATTTAAAAACTTTAAACAGTTGGCTAAAGCTTAGTAAGTTCACGCGAGTCACCTTAACTGGCAAAGAAGAAAATCAGCCAGAAAAGTGAACTTACTTTTGTCCTTAAATACCAACTATGACCTAGAAAACTATTTACAACCTACAAGAAAATGAAAAAAAAACCCATCACCTCTTAGAGACCACCAGTAGCTCAACCAACAACAATTTAAAAATTAATTGGGTCACACCAAAGAATTCCATTTAATTTAATTTGTCCTCTTCTGGTGTGTAGACGACAAAATGTGTTCAGACAGGTAAGCTCGTGGGAATATCTATTAAAAAGTCACGGGCAATAAAGCAGCATCACTGGAGAAATAAATTGTTATCCCTTTGGCGAAAATATGCCCAAGTGATTAAAAAATGTGTAAAGCAGCACGGTCTTACGAAAATATTCCAACTCAATTACTAGCAGGCGATACCACTTGAACTGATCACAGTGCATCAGACAATACCCTTCCATCTATCATTCCACATCATACACTTGTTGAGAGGAAATAATAAAAAATAATTGATATTCACTTAAGCAGCATAATTGAATGAGTTGAGAGATGTGTTCAAGATGGCAATTTCGCGTACTATGCCAGCGCTGGAACTGAAAAGTTCGACAGAACATTTAATTCAACCGCAGACGCGGATGACCCATACCGTTATACGCACAAGAAGCACAAGCGTGCATGAAGGAGGAAATATCCTTAAGGAATGTTCACCAACTAAACTACTCGTCTAAGAGGAAGGATAAACACGCACATTCTTGCAAATGAATATAAATATCACACCACGCGCATTAATTCAATTCCAGAAAATTATTAATAAACCGAAACGCCCCTTGTTGTTGGTGTTGTTGTGGGTGGGTGCATGAGTCTTTCTTCCTTTTTTATTTTTTTTTCTCGTTTATTATGACGATGCTGTGTTAAGGGCGGCTATGTGAGCGATTCAAGATGAATCTGTCGATTGGTCTATCCAAGGATATTCAAAAAACGCCTACGAAATTTAAGTCACCCTGTTGGGCGTAGTATGTTGGATAAAGACAGTTTTTTATAAAAAAAAGTACTAAATGCGAAGGTTACTGATGATCGTCTTTACCTTAGTTCTTACGTATGCAACACAACGTACGCTCCAAATAAAATGGGAGTGAAAGGTCGTTGCGCGCGTCAAATAAATGCCATTACAAATTGCTCCAGTTTGCATTAAGATTAAAAAAGTAGACAATGCACAGTAAGTTCCATTCTTCGCTTTAGCGCTCTAAATAGGAATTGTACTTTAGTTCAGTAAAATTCTATATAAATCTCATGGAAGAAGTTTATTCGTTGGAGGATTAAACGGAAGGTACGAAGTTCGAATCCCAGAAAACACCAAAAAGCTTTTTTACGCTCCCAAGTGTCAGCGATGGCAAGTGTTTGACAAAATTCAAGTAGTAACAGTTATGAGAAAGCTTCTCAATTTGCTTTTAATATGACTTTAAATTGGTTCAGGTTCAGGAGACATTATTTAAAATTTGTGGAAAACATATATGAATTTGCATGTTTCAAACATTTTTTCTACTCTTATACATTCATTCATTGTACATCTGAGACCATAAACTTTTATATAAAATATGTACTTACAATACAAAAGAGTTAAGTACTATTATAATTAAATTAAACATCTTAGCTAATAAAAATACATTTTTAATTTAAAACGTTTAAAAAGAGTATTGTGCGTAGTAATTTGCTTTGATCTAAAACAAATTGCAAACTCGCGTTGAATTAAATTTTTTTATTTAGCAATTTGTTGTCTTTTTTGTGATTTGTAATGTTCATCCAATTCTGAGCTATGTTTAAAGTTTCAAGTCTCTAGCTCAATGGGAAGTTAGTTTAAAATCAATTACAAAATTCCACCCGCACATACAGACATACAAAGTACAATTGCTGAGAATTAACTTAAGGAATAAAGCAAAATATTCTGGAACTTCCTAACACAATGTACCTATAAGGCTCTATGCATATTCATTAATCAGTTATTTTCGATATATAAATTATATAATTTCCACTGAACAGCAAAACGTTTATGTATGTTTTGCGGTTGATCGATTTACCATCAGGAAAAAGATCAACACATATTCCACCTATCCTTCAACTGGCTGAAACATTAAATGTTCTTGAAGGTGGTTGTTACCAACGACAAGTTGGGGCTGATTGGTCTGCACCGATGGGCCAAAGTACTGTATGTAGCTGACCTAAGCGCTGAAGTTATTAAGAGAATGCAGTCAGTTCTATGCCCACTTTTAGCGATCACTTTACGCAGAACAGAGAAAAGTTGAAAATCAAAATTGACAATCAAAACCACAACAGTCAACTATCGCCTTAGCCGATTCTACCCCTGGACTGGGTTTTTGGTTTTACGTTGGTGCATTCTACGACACTATACAGCAAAAACAAAACTGTGTAGTGACTCTGCTTTAGTAATGTGACAAATAAAGATAAACGTAAATTAGGTGCACAACCAAATCATGTCTAAAAAATTTCTGTGTAAAACGCTTTAATCGAAAAACAGAAGATTCACAGCTATGCAGCAAAAATTTTGAATTAAAGCAATATTTAAACTACCTTCCTTGAGTCGTAGGAGGTGATGTAAGTGTTGGATACGTACTTTATTGGTTTCCAAAGATAGTACAGACTCTAAGCTGTTGATTTTTAAGTTTATGGTTGCACATGGACAGACTTCCGTTCGTTCTTAAAAAAATGCCGATCTGTAGGCTTAGAATCGGGTAATCGAGAGATTATCTAAAGAAGTTTTACTTTAGGAATTTTAAGCCTTAAATTATCAAAAGCGCTTGCTCTCATGTAAATTTGATAGTTTTGACACTAATTTGTTTAGGCGAAAGTGCATTATGGTACATATATGCCTAAAGTTTTATAGAAAGGAAAAATAAGTTTTATAGGTTACAAATATTTATTTATAATTATATTGCAATTACAATTCAATTACAAGCTCAAAAAACTACGATTAATTACAGTATACAATACATTCATATAATACAAAGTTAATTACAAAACTTTTTCTTTTCACATTTCAATTTGTAATTTATTTGCAATTGGTTAATTTGCGTGCAAAAATAACACACGCCCAACTCGGATGGTCACGAAAGCTAGGAGTTGTACCACAAGGGTCGGCTTCGCTAAATATTACCTATTAACATATATAAAAGTGAAACTCTGTATGTATGTATGTATGTTTCCAATAGACTGCGGAACCCTTCAACCGTGGGGGTCTTATACCATACTAAGCTGGTTTCCGACATATTTTTGAAGTGGTCAAACTGCTGGGTCAAATCGTCACCATACGAATTGTTTTAACAAATCAAATTTTTTTGTGAATTTTTAATGGTAGCGTTCTGAAATGTTGCACACCTGCAGACATTTAAAAAAAAAAACAAGAACTCTAATATTTTGGAAGGGGCGGACACTTTTGTCAGGGGCCATTTATATGTTTTCTTTTTCAAATTTTTCATAAATTGTCTAGAATGTTTCTATATAGTAGCATCCTTCAATTTTGCAAGCGAAAACCAACACGCCATATTTCAAAACAGGATCCCTGGGTCAAGGGATACGCATGTTTGTCATGTTGTTATGAATATTCTAAATCAAGAGTCTAGAATGAGAGAACGAAACGCTCTCAGTGATAATTGCTGCGCGAAGTGAAGCGCCTACAAACAGACAATTATTAAAAAAATGAAAAACTGTATTTTTTTATTTTATATGGATTTTGTAGAGAAGGTTTTGCACTCGAGACACCGTAGGCGCGTGAAAGACATAGCACTCAATGCATTCCATAAATCGTCATCTCTTTGCAACATTTTCTTTCTTTCCTTTACACCGCGGGGGAGCATAGGGCTTCTACAAACGCCCGCCAACGAACTCGATTTATCACCTGAGGTTTCAAGAGACGCCAATCTGTCCCCTGGGATCCTGCTTCCTCTTCTATCGTTTTTGTCCATGTCTTGCTGGGACGGCCAACTCGGCGACTTCCTTGTAGATTCAAGTCGAGCGCTAGTTTCATAATATCGTCTGCTGGCTTTCTCAAAGTGTGGCCAATCCAGCTCCATTTTCGTCATCTGATGGTGATCGCGATTGCTTCCTGCTTCGTTACTCTCCACAAGTCTTGATTGGTGATAATGTCCGGCCATCTTATTCTCAGTATCCTCATTAAGCACATGTTGACGAAGGCTTGGAGGCACGTCGCAATAGACTCTGTGACTTTCCATGTTTCGCAGCCATACAAGAATACTGAGAGAACGTTAGATAGAGTTCCAGATATTATTTAGCATTCTATAGGAGTGTCGCGCCATGTTTACACGAGAGCACACATCCGAGTCAGCACCACCATTTTTTGACATCCAGCTGCCCAAATAACAAAACTTATCGGCTTCCTCTATCTGATGTCCGTCAATCGAGAGATCACATGTTCCACTAGCGTTAACGCGAAGTAGTTTTGTTTTTGTGACGTTAATTTTTAAACCAACTTTGTAAGCGTGGAGTTCTAGTGAGTTTAATTTTCGCTCCATGTCACCTAGCAATGGTGATAGGAGACAGATATCATCGGCATAGTCCAGGTCTTCTAGGCGGTAAAACATTCCATGGCAAACCCGAAGGATACAAATAATAAATTTAATTATTAAACACTTATACTTTACAATAATTCTCTTAGGTGGTAGATTTATTTCTTTGCAAGAACTTTTACAACTTTACTGGTTGAATTCCAAATAACGAATGAATCCTCTGCATCGAACGCCACTTTTTATATTCATTGAAAAGCTTCCAGAAATTTCCAATCTTATAGATAGAAATGTCGAGAAAAGACCAGAAAATTGTAGCCTTATTCTCTTATTTACAAGTAACGATACCCATATGTAATGAGTCATCTTCTAAAAATAAACTACATGAACAATCATGTTCTTTCACAAAAACCGAGCAAGCCGCACGACCCGGTTGGACTTTTGTTGGCGGTATTTATCTACGCTTACTCGACTGGTCCCATCTTTGCATGGAAACGTTATAAGATCGGAATTATATTAAAAAATAATGCTGGAATACAACACGGTACTATGCTAAGATCAATCCTGTACACGATTTATACCGCAGATATGCCATAAAGCGAGAGTGTTAATTAGCTGCAGCTGCTGAAGAATCTTTTATTTAAAACGAGTTTAACCAACTAAACAAATGGTTAAATAACAGAAACGTTTAGGTCAATACTAAATAATCTAATCATATTTTTCTTTAAGACTTGATGACTGCCCTCCAGTTATTATAAATGGAAACAATTTATCGGAGCAATATCGATCCGTAATTCTATTTTTTATTTTTGGATGGCAAAACATGCGAAGGAATAAAAGCGAACTGAGATATTGGTTAACGAATTAAAACGTGGTCGTACATCTCTTTTTAATGCGGAGCGGCCAGACATAAGCGTAGGCCGTAGGCGGAACGGAAATCAATATTTTAAATGATAAGATAAGTGTGATAAGAGTGTTGGTCCGATGAGTGCCACGATTGCTCACAGTGGACAACAAGCGGATACGGCTGTTAATATCGAAGCAATGTTTGGTCCTCTTTAAGCGAAATTCGCAGAAGTTTTTTCGTAGTCACCGTTGATGAAACCTGGATACATTATTATATACCAGAAACCAAGCGACAGTCAAAACAATGGATTTTTTCGGATGAATCTGCTCCGAAAAAGCCGGAAAGGTCAAGGCAACGATTTTTTGGGATTCAAAAGGAATAATTCTCATAGACTTTTTGCAGAATGGAGAGGAACGATCACGGGGCAGTACTTCAGTGAATTATTGGACCGATTGGATAGGAAATTGAAGGAGACACGACCACATTTGGCTTCTTGTGAGTTCTTTCTGTTCCCCACATGAAAACATGATTTGTGGAAAAAATTTAGCTTACGAGGAGGTTATCGCCGAGACAAAAGCGTGTTTTGAAGAGTTTAAGAAATCGTATTTTGTGGAGGGGTTAAAGAAATGGTAGAAACGTTGCGAAAAGTGTATCGACCTAAAATGAGGTTTCGTTGAAAAATTAAATAAAAATGCTTGGCTTTGAGGAAGAGAGATTCAGCTTAAACGAGGAGGTTATCGCCGAGACAGAAGCGTATTTTGATGAGTTTGAGAAATCGTATTTTGTGGAGGGGTTTAAGAAATGGTAGAAACATTGGGAAAAGTGTATAGATGTCTTCATTCCTAACACAGGTACTCATTGATTAACCATCGTAACACGTCCATACGAAGAGATCTCTCCTCAAGGGTCTGTTGCACTAGTAATACTTTTATAAATCGCGTTCGCTAGCTCGCTGGTTAATTAAGTTAAGAGCTGATGTCCTTTTTCTTCTTTCAGTTTTCATTTATTTCAAAGTTATGTCAATCACTATATAAACCAAGAAACGTTATTATAGCCAAGCTTTAAAGTTTTAGAATAATAAATACATAGTTCTAATATGTAACTTTAACAACATCCTTTTTTTAGCAACATAATTTTTATTTTAATTTTTTGAGATAGAAAAACTCAAAACACCCCACTGTGTAGCTACCAACTATTCAACAAGTAACCCATTTAAAGATGGAAAGGAATTCCTTGAGATAAATATTCATTCACCTAAATATGAATTGAATCCTCCTGGTGACGTAAACATTGAGCTTTTTACTGTGCATTCCCATGTAAATTAAGTTTTGTGTATTGAAAAATTCGTTTCGAGAACATGAAAAGCTAGGAAAATGTATTTTAAAAATCTCAATCTGGATTTAATAACGTTTAATAATAATTAAATATATAAAAACAACATTGATATCTAATATGTGTCCTATTATTACTACTTATTTCTTTGGAACCATATAACCAGGCAGCATCCCATTTAATACTTAATATACAAAACTCGTAGATGTGAGTATGTGTTCACAACAAGGATGTTGATGAAGTTAAGAATGAACTTGCGCGAACATATAATAGTACAGTTGGAGGGTGGATGGATTCCCACAATTCTGACGATGATGACATTTTTGAATACCAATGCACAACTTGTGAGAATTTTTAGATTAGATTAGAAAAACTGAATGAAGAACGAATGAAGAAAGATAGAAAGGACGATAGAGAAATGGAAAATATTCCATGAAAGGATGTTTAAATACGTTCGAGGGCGAGTACACATCTGGCATCCGAGGTTTTGACTTTGGCAAAGCACCTTCTGAAGATCAGTTGCGGTAAACTGTTTGCGCTGGTTACAGTTTTGATTAGTACTCGGGATTATTTCCTAAGCCGTTGACATATAAAAGTGTTAAGAGACAGTATGTTAAGGTTTTTTAGTGGAAAATATTTTAAGTGACGAACATTAAGTTTGCTCTTCTACTGCTAACTAATAACTTGGATGTGAAAAGTAATTAAAATTTGCAGTAAATAGCAATATTTGAATTTGTTCTTTACAAAACATAAAGAAAACGCATAACAAAATTAATTAATATTACGAAAAAAAACAAATATTCGAATGTGCATTTATTTTTTAATTTTTTTTTTTGCAAGCAACAAGAACTTTCGTTAACGAACCGGAATCAAATGATTCAGATATTGTGATTAAAAATTGTTTTTTTTGCCAAATCAAATGGCACATTTTTCGTTTTTAAACTGAATTGCAAATAAACAATAACTATTATTGTTTTACCAGTTACTATCAAGTGGTAAATGATACAAATAATCTTTAAGAGCAAAATCCGAAAATGTACTTAACGATAGTCAGGCCGATTCTCACGTAGGACTATGCAGCAGTTATCGATAGTCTATAACTTTGAAAACACTAAATACACTACAAAGTAACACCTACCACGGAACAACGGGCGAAATTTATTTTATAGATGGGTGTAGTAGACTCTGAGTTCTTAGTACTCGGGTCTGATCGAAGCAAATACACAAGATTTTTAAAGTTTTCCTAGAATCGTATATAATTCTAAATTACTTTTAAAGTTCTGAACTTCTGAGAGAAGTACGAGCCGTACAGTTGTAATTGAGGTACCAAAGGTCTCGACATAACATGAACGCGTAAAATACTCGATTTTCCCATTTCCTACAAAAAGATCGGACAGGGCGCACATCCATTGGATTGACATGAAACCTCTATGTCAGCGAGTCACTTTTAGTGTAATGAAAACGAGACATTGACTGCGTACTCAAAAAAATTTAATACAAAACGGACACTGAATGATACAGAGTAAATAATTTCGACTAATATTTGACGACAATTTTCTTTAACATTGGCCTGTGATATGAGATATGAGTGAAAATACATAAGGCATATTATCAAAATTAATGCGTCCGGTGAAAGTACAATCTATATTGTATTGCTCAATGTGTCGGTTCTGTAGGCACGTAATTGAGGCCGAATTCATTCTATCCCTCAATTCGGAGACGTCTTCGACAGATGTGTGGATGCTATCTTCACTCGATATGTCCATTGGTACATGTACAACAGTGGTAGAGGTGCTCGCGGAGTCGGAGCCATTCACTGAGAGTGCCGTGGCAAGTTTGCGATGCTTCCGAAACAGTCTCGATCACTCGACACCGAACATTGGGGTACCTGTGCGTTTTACTGTGCCAACGATAGACGTAATTTATATTTTTGGGTTGGTCTTGAAGGGGTGGGGCTGACTTTATAGGCTTACTTTACATTTTTACATATAAATATTGTGCAAAATACACTTTTTTTCGATCGATCGATGGATCTAAATAAACTCTATTCATAAACACATGAATCACTGCGCTAGCACGTCTGAGTCGTGAGCAACACTGAATAGATACGAGCGTGAGTGCCGGTTTTGTTTAATCTGCGCGGTTCCATTCCCCGTCAACCCGCCGCCCATGACGCAAACGTAAGGTCTTATCAGTGAGCTGACCATATACGTTAAATAACGACACTGCATTTACGTCTATAAGATTTTTGTTATACTAGTACCTTTGTTCATGTACCGAAAGGTACAATGCTACCATTTTCGTTACACTTTGTTCATGTACCGATTTTAAAGAGGCTTCAGGTCACAAATGGTTTTATGAGGCCAAATACGAAAATGTTTTTAAATCTGAGCTTTCTCTTTTTCTCTACTGCCATACTATTTCCAGCTGAGGAGATTACAGATTTTGTTATTTAGTTTCACAAAAAAAATCGCAAGTTAGTCTTGTAATGGTTAAACAGCTTCTTGTTCACAAATGCATTCTGCTGTAATCGTTACTGTTAAAAAATACGACGTAAGCCGACGAAGCTTTATTTTCTCATCTTAATAATTTTTTGTTTCTTCAACCGGAATCCTACCGGCAAAATATCTTCTCCGGTCCTAATTTGGAGCCGATGTCATCCAGTTTGGCGTCCAAAAACTTTGGGCTAGAAGTCCCGCCCATCGGAGACTAAACAGTGTCTTCAAAAACGTCCTACTTTACATACGCGACAAAACCTTTTTCTTGAAAGTGCCTTAGAGTTGGTAGTGTAGGGCTTCTAACTCTAGAATTTATATATGAGTACTGGTATAACCATTGCCTTAAATACCAGCAGTTTAACTGTTATGGTCAAATCCTTAAAAAAAAAATTTTATACAATTTGCGCACGCGTAAAGAACTTTGCACAGCGTAGGGATAAAGGTTTAGGAAGAGGAAAGGAGATACCTGCGAGCTTGGCAAAGCATTACACACACGTGTTGAATGGCTAAAGAACGAATGTCTGAACTTAAATGTACGTCCAAAGATGGCATTGAGGGTAAATTTATGAGCATTTAAAGCGCCACGAGTATCAGGTTAAATTAATGGAGAGCTGTCATGCAACTGGCACCGCTGGTAAAACAGTGACAAGCAGGAAACGTTCCTGCGGTGTTTAAGCGAATTTATTGACTTCCAAATGTTTGCATCACCGATAAGTATTATCGCTCAGTTCTGAATTCTATCTAGAAGATGCAAGATAGTTTTAGAAGCGAATGAACCGCCTTGTAGATTGTAGCCAGATCAGAGGGAGTGAAATATTTCTTGCACCAAGAGAAAACTTAAACATTTCGCAATATTTTTGGCAATTGCGTTTATGTGCTCGTTAAAACGAAGCTTGTCGTTAACGCATATACCGAGAATTGTGAGTTTTTCAGTTTCCATGATGCAAGTTTCATTCGTGGATAATGGCTGAGGGTTTACGAACCGTTTGGACGACAGGAAACAGCATTAACGTTTAGAAGCGTTATATTCTACTCTTATATTTTCTCCCCATTTTATTATGCTGTCCACGTCAGAATTTAACATACTTCACCTACGTAGTTGTTTGAGGACGTGACTTGACGTGACGTTCCTCAAACTTATATGAGAAGCTGAGAGTGCTGTCATCGGCGAAAGAGTGATCCCGTACGGGGATTAGTGATTATTAAGATAATTGAAAATTTTAGAAACAGCACGATTACAAATAAAAATCTATCACATAGAGTGTTCAATACTTGGAGGTATATGCGGTAAATCAGCAATCTGGAAGAATGGGGCGAGCTGCAAAATGCACAGCAAACAGATTGGCCTTTCATTAGAGCTGACATCTGCAATGTCGTTGGAATCAACGACGAGGTTGTATTTTTTACTCTTTTCATTTTTACTATCTTTGGGACATTGTAGTATTTTTCCTCAATTTTTGGTCGTTGGCGAATTTATTTCGCCGAAGGTGGGCATTGCAATAATTCCTGGATTGTTTGAAATTTATTCAGTTTTCCTCAGTAGGGTTTGCTTTGTAAAACCGAAAGCATTCCTCTTTAGTCCTAGAAACCTCTTTACATCTCGAGTTACACCAACTTTTGGGTTTACAGACTTATTCCTGAAAGGGAGAAAGTCTTACATACCAATAAGAACGATGTTTGTGATCGCATCAGCGGCGTCATCCACGTTGCTATCGCGGAACAATAGTGAACAGTTAATACTCCCAAGACCGTCCGGATTGGCTTTCTCGTATTTCTATACTGTTTTTCTGGGAATTTTTTCTCTAACTGCATGGTTTTTTAACGAGAAATTAGCTTATGAGCCTGGAGGCGATAATACATTGTCAGGTATAAGCCAACAAGAAGGCTTATTTACAAGCTGAGTAAGGTTGAAAACGCCCGCAATAAAGATTTCAGTTTTACGATACTCGTATTTTGTAACAATTCTTGAAATTAAATCAGACAGTGTTTTTAACTGGGTATGAGTTGAATTACTGCCTTAGTTTGGGCTTCTATAAATAAAACAGTAGTGAATGTTTCGGTTTTGTACCGGATTGGATCATTGGCTGAATTGTGGTAGAAGTTGAAAAGCAACATCACTACAGACATAAATTGCGATTCCGCATAGCGGGAAAAAAAAATTAACTTATTTTCGGAATAATAACGAATAAATTTATCCTCGGAATATAAATGTACAAATTGCTGTATTTAAAAAATCTTGACACACAATAGGATTTTTGGCGTTAAGCAAACCAGCCGCACATTGCTAGATCCATGTTGTTATTGCTGGCCCTGTTGACTTAAGACATAACTGGACTTCTCCAAATGAGTGTTCCACCAATATCTTAATTGGGGGAGTAAAGTAGATCGTCTCCCTCTTTGAGATATGCGCAGAAGACGATCTTCAGTTTACAAAGCAGCGCGGAAATTAAGTAATAATATGAAGGTGCCTCTGATTTGGGGAATACGGCGGATTAGGTTGAACTTTTCAGCACCATGTAGTATGGCGCTGACGTAGCGGAAGATTGCAGCCATAAGTCGAAGTTTTTGCGAGCAGACTTAATCTTTCATCCTGCGGTAAAAACGGTAAATAGATCACCTCACAAAACCGTATGGGCACTGATCTCACATAAATCTTTTTTTTTTTTGCTAAATCCGGAACTAGAATGAGGTCTTCATTATCAATAGACCCATTATTATTGTCTCTAATTTTTTATCAGTTGAAAAATCTTCCTTTTTTCACTGCATTCATAGATAATTTCTTTGATTTCTTTAATTTTTAAATCTTTTAGCTAAAAGGAGCAATCAATTTTATAAAGCTGTATATATAAAGGCAATTTTCCTAACTAAGAATAATAAGTAGTCGATTTTCTAGAACAGAACTTCACTTCTTGTACTAGCCATTTGCTTCGTACAGCACGGATTGCATAACGTCCAACGTTGCACTTTTATGTATTAGTAAAAAAAAAATACCGTTAACGATTTACATATTTTGAGCAAAAACTTTACACTTTACGCAAAATAAAACTGAAGAGCCGCTAAAATGGATAGTGAAGAATTTCGAAAAAGGGGAACTGAAATGGTTGAATACATTTGCCAATATTTGAATACTTTGAATGACCGACGAGTGACACCAAGTGTCGAGCCTGGCTATCTTCGCCATTTACTTCCAAGTAAGAGGGTTTTTTTTTTAAATTAAAAGGTACACTAGTGGATGTAGAAATTGTACTTGATTTCTCTCAGCGGAAGCTCCCAACGAACCAGAGGACTGGGAAAAAATCATGGACGACGTCGATGATAAAATAATGCCTGGTGTTACACATTGGCAACATCCGAGGTTTCATGCTTACTTTCCATCGGGAAATTCATTTCCATCAATTTTGGGTGACATGCTTAGCGACGGCATTGGATGTATTGGATTTTCGTGGGCTGCCAGTCCAGCATGCACGGAATTGGAAACAATTGTACTTGATTGGTTAGGTAAGTATTAGATAGTGAAAAAGGCAAAAGATAGAAAATTATTATCTTTTTTTAACATAAACTAAAGGCAAAGCTATTGGCTTGCCAGATCATTTCTTAGCCCTAAAGGAAGGCAGCACTGGAGGTGGTGTTATACAGGTGGGATATTAAACAGATAATATGCATAATTAGTTTTATTTTTCTTTAATTTTGTTGCTATTTTTTGATGGTTTTTTTCAGACATCCGCATCTGAGTGTATTCTAGTTACCATGTTGGCGGCTCGCGCTCAGGCACTTAAGCGTTTGAAATCACACCATCCGTTCGTTGAAGAAGGACATCTTCTGTCAAAGTTAATGGCATATTGCTCCAAGGAGGCACACAGTTGTGTTGAAAAGTCTGCTATGATATGTTTTGTTAAGCTGAGGATTTTAGAACCAGATGATACGGCTAGTTTGCGAGGACAAACTCTTGGGCAGGTAAGTATTAGGCCAGGCAAACCGGGCATAGTTTTTTATTGCTTTCACTAACTCAAGTATTAGTCAAGATTAGTTATGTAAATACGTTATCATGAAGATTTGCTAGTCTTTACAGCTAGTTGTTAACGCCCAAAACAACTCCATACTGATGCTGACAAAGTGGATAATATTTGTTTGTGATCAACTAAGCTAAGTTCATCAGGTTGTTTGTCTGTCCAGCATTTATATACAGCTGACCTTGAAAATTCAGTTAGGTTTGCCAAAATTTTACAAAACTATAAGAATTCCAACTAGGCATAAAGATTTTAAACACTCATCAATCACTTAGGCTATGTATAATACTATCCTAACAATTTCGTTTATAACTACTTATGAATTGAACAAAATGAAGCAGGGGTAGGTAGGTGGGGTGGTGAACCTCGCTGCAGTTGCGAGGTCCTCAATTAGCTATAGACTACGCCTTTTGAGGCCACAAAGATCTAGAGACCTGATATGGATATTTGAGTGGTACAGAGCCAGCCTGTAGCGTGTAGATACGAGATCAACTCAGTGATCCTGTAATCTGAGAGCTCTTTAAATTCGACGAAAAATGGTTTGTGTAGGAGAGTTTCTTTCTTATTTGCATCCTAACAACTTCTACAAAAATTGTTGTGCGATATACCCAGCTTAGCAGCACGGGCCACTGTGCTGACTGCCACAACTCTGACAATATCCTTTCGGGTTCTTGATATCAACTCAGTGGTTTTCCTTCTGTTGTAGGATGGCCATACCATTCTTGATAGACTGCTCCACCTTAGTTGTGACTTAGTACTGAAAAAGGAGACAATTTGTTCTTTGACTGAGCTCATTTGACAGCTGACTCGTTCCGTTAAGCCGGTGTCCACAGTCTACCCTCTAGTTTCCCTCTTTTTTACTGTGCTCCGGAAGCCATACTATAATGATCTCCATGATTCGGTTAATCGAGGCAAATTCTTCTTGACACTGTTTAACAAGTCACGAGTTTATTGTGGTCGCACGAATCGCCTTTATGGCAGATTGACTATTAACGCATATGCCAACCCTTCCAATTTTTGCGTTACTGAGCCTTTGTTCGTCCCTAATTGCTTGGATATCCGCCTTTAAATTAGTAGCTGAATCCGGTAGCTTGTATGACCTTGACAAATTAAGCTCATCCGAGAAGATACCTGCACCAACTCCATCTTTCATCTTGGATCACTCAGTGAATATTGTTACGTTAAGTTGCCGAATTACTGCTCCATCCTTCCCGCTTCTCCAGGTAGGAAACTCTACTCCGAAGGAGGAATTAAAGGTAAGTTTGAGGATACAGTTGTCAGCAGATAATGGTATCGTACTGCACTGCACGTCGCAACATACTTGAATAATATGTCAGGAGGTAGTAGGTGTAAGATGGTGGTCTAAGTCGGACATGACCGTAGCACAACAGCTGTGTACAGAAATAGAGCCATCTACCAATGGTTTTGCTGCTGTTGTGCTATATGTTAGCCTTTCAGCTAAAATTCGTTTTAAGTCAGGTATACTGATGAGTGATTTGAGTCTCTTAAAGAACAATTTCTCAAACAGTGTTTATATTACAGGCAAAAACAATATGGGTCTATATGGTGCTACTAGCTAGTTCTGCTAACTTATCCGGTTTATTTAACATAAATATTTGCGACGTTTTGAAGCAGTCACCAATATGACTGCTTTTCGTGATATTTCCTTAAATAGCCCTGGAGATAGTTTATCGATGACAGGTGCTTTCTAAGGATTAAAATCAGGTCAATTTCTTGAGCAATTTCAAATACTGTGTGTGACTGGTTTGATTTTCTTTTCCGGTTGATAAAATAAAGCATGTTTTAGCAAAAAAAAATTATATAAAAAAATCGATTAGGCTGAGAGCTCGGAGTGAGGTTCTGAAGCTATTCCATTCGTAAAATGTGCTCAGCTTAGTTATAGGCACAATCGAATGAATGATATTTCTATTCGAGTGTTGGCTATTTTTGAATCATCATTCGAGATATGAGAACTCGCATGTAATACGTTAAATTTCAGATCTCGTGTCTAGTGTCAACTAAGTTCGTTGACAATGCCTATATAATATACTTGCTATTTAATAAAAAAAAAAGATGAAAGCATTTAAAATAACACGCTTTAATTTACGAGCGCTTACTCCAATTTTTGGTCTTCGTACTCGTCCCGATAAACGAACAATTAAACGTCTGGCGGAAATATTTGAGTCAATATATCCACTTCCTAGGAGTGGTGCGCGAGAATATTGGGTCTGCAGAAGCGAGTGTAAGTAAGGTTCCAAATTTGTCGATTTCGTATCGATCTCAGGAATCGGCATCTCTGTGACCAGTTCGTTACGAATTTTGCGCGCAGACTTGGGGTTGCAAGAACTTAAGCTAAAAGACCATCATCTGCGACGCAGCTTTATTGATTTATTGATGTGCAAAAACTCTCTCGATTTTGTTCGCTAAGTCGTAGCAATGATAAAGACCATTTCTGGTTCAACGACTTCGTTAATAAGAATTTTTGTCGTATTTGGACAAGTCAGCAATACCATTCCATTCGCGAAATGCCATGAGACATTCGAAATGTAGCAACGTAGCATGTTGTAGCGTTGCTGTTCTTCCTCTGCTGTGGTTAGGCAGACTATTCATATCTCATATTTTCATTTCAAAACAAGGTTTATTTTAATTCTTATTTAAATTCTACAGGCAATGGAAGAGGATGAAAACCAGGGTCTCGTACCTTTCTTTGTGTCCACCACGTTGGGTACAACTGGATCGTGCTCTTTTGATAACTTAGAAGAAATCGGAAGAGAAATACAAAAATTTCCATGTGTATGGCTGCATGTTGATGCCGCCTATGCGGGAAATGCATTCATATGTCCCGAACTTAAACCACTTCTCAAGGTAAGTGCACTTGGAAAAATATTCACCAAAACTTTGTTATTTTTCTACCTTGCAAATCGCACCCAGAACCGATTCGTTCACATGCATTATCACTTAAAACACATGAAATCGGAAATACCTACGAGGTATTAGTAACGATAATTAATATACTTATGATTTATATGCATACTAGATTGCATTGGCTCGAAATCGGGACTGGTGCAGACATTTTCAGCGGGTAGCAAGGACCGTACCTTTGTTAAAGAGCTAAATATAATGAGATGAAGAGAAATGATCAAATTCAATATAATAGCACTTTAGTAGTGTCAGATGAAACTCAACAGTTCTGCAATTGTAAATTGCAATCTGCAGGTAGGCTTTAGAAATCTCTCGGAGCTTGTTATGTATTTGCCTCTTATTAGTAAGGTGGGTGAGGGTGAAATAAAATCACATCCATTTAAAGAAGCATTTGAAATATACTACATGGAGGCTTTACATAGATGCAGCAGTTAAGACAGAAGAAGGACGATTATTTTGTAGAGTATGTAATGTGTGTAATTTTAGACTTTAAATACTGGCTTACGAAGATACTGGTAGAAATCCAAAAGCTGTACAAGAAGCTTTTACCCAGATCGAACGGGCGGCACGTAATCTGGGGCTGCATATAAATGAGAGCAAAACGAAGTACATGATGGCCATGTCTGCGATCAGGAGATGCAACATTGTTCCCTGAATTAAGTCATTGGAGGGCGAATCTGAAGCTGTGTAATCCTTTAAATATCTCGGATCAATTATGACAGCCGATAACACCATGCCAGAACTAAATCACTGTGGCTTGTTTTTTAAGCCATTTTTACCATACAAGTTTATTGTGTATCAATGTGTTCCAGTTAATTCGAGACGTCGCTCAAGACGTTTGTGCTGTGATCGGTTAAATTGCATATATCTTTATTTTCGAAAATGCTTTATTTTAAACATTTTTTGAACGCCTTCTACTGTCATAATTCTACTCCTCACACTGCTTTACGCGGGGATCTAAAGTATCTCAACTTATTCATACATATTGTATGTACGCTAGTATATGAATTCGTCAATACACAATACATACATCACATATTGTGCATCGTATCATCTATATTATCGCATTTTAGGTAATTGACAAAAAATTTTATTTTCCATTTCCATTAAAACCCCGAATACATATTTTGATTGTATTTGTCTAACTGCACTTTAAAATACGATGTTTATCTACAAGAATTTTAGAAAATTTCGTCTCTTTTGGAAAGTGAGAACAATGGAACAGAACAGCAAATAGAACTAGGTATGTTTTACAATCATTTTAATTTGTATCCTTGTCATTTGAAATAAGACAAATGTCGTTTACAATATGACAGTAAACACAATTTTATGGAATGGGGATTTCAAACATAAAGAATATTTGTGGAACTCTACCATGGATTTTCCAACAAGACCGGTAGCAAATATTTCCGGTTAGCAAAGATTGTGAAAAACGATTGGAATAAATGTAGCCTCAATCAACTCATCGGCAGTGTATAATTTACAATATGTAATTGTATAACAAATACAAAAACGTGTAGAATTATACAAATTCGGCCAATTTCATCTTCTCAACATCTCATCCTTCACACATGCATTCGCCTTTTTATTTAATCTAAATTTTTTCTTTTTTGATAGGGCATCGAATATGCTGATTCATTCAACACAAATCCAAACAAATGGCTTCTAACGAATTTTGACTGTTCAACTTTGTGGGTTCGCGATCGTATCCGCTTGACGTCGGCGTTGGTTGTGGATCCACTTTACCTCAAGCACGGCTATTCAGATGCTGCAATCGATTATCGTCATTGGGGAGTTCCTCTTAGCCGTCGATTTCGTTCGCTGAAATTGTGGTAGGTGTTTGGCATCGGCACCGAAACACACTGGCCGAATTTTAAATAACAAACACAAATAATAATAAATACCTATTGTAAACGAAATTCATATGAGATCTTTATTTATTTTTTCTTGTGCATCGTACAGGTTTGTTTTGCGTTCCTATGGAATTTCCGGACTGCAAAAATACATCCGACATCATATCGATTTGGCCAAACGATTTGAACAACATGTGCTCAAAGACAAACGCTTCGAGATTTGTAACGAAGTCAAGGTAAGTACGGTTAGAAGGTAATAGGTTTCAACGACTCGCGATCGATCCAAATTACTTGGATGTGTTATTATCCATCATGTGTCCACTTGAGGGTGTCATCATTTATCAACTTAGTTGTAGTTATTGTTGCGATTTATAAATTTAATTGATTCACTTTGGCTTAAGTGTTTTTAAAAATATTATTATAAGCTGCTTATATTCGAATGTGGGCGGGCTGACCGCTGACATCAGCAGAGTAGGGCGAATAACACAGAATACTTCAGAAATGCATGTGGCCGCAACTATCTCTGACTTGTGGAAGAGCGATCATACCTCCACGTGGTGGCCTCTGGTAATTTTCCTCTAGTACAGGAAAAGCGAAATGATCGGGATAGTCCCTTCAAGGTAAGGTTATCGCGAGGCCAATAACATCGCCCGTAAAAAAACCACGGAACTCCAAATCAGCCTCGGATGATACACTGCTGAACGACGGCGACCACGGCAACGAAAACGGCTAAACCATTTAAGAATTTTCTCATGGAAAGTACGCTCACTGTATAGAGCTCGAGCTGCACAGCAACTAGCAACAGCAATTCAGGATATGCAATGGAAGAGGAATGGTGTCTTACAAAAATCAGAATATCACATATATTACAGATGTCATGCAAAACATCATGTGCTCGGGGTGGGGTTTCAAGTCAGCAAAAGAATGAAACCCACCGTTATCGGCTTTAAAGCAGTAAACGAACGGCTATGCACCCTTCGCGTGCGGGGCAGATTAAAAAACATAAACGTTCACGCACATACAGAGGATTCCCAGATCAGTCGAACGGGAACTCCATGCCTGTCCTCAGTATGACGTAAAAATCATTCTGGGGGATATGAATGCCAAAATACGCCAGTATTCAGGCAGTACATTGGCACCCATAACTTACACGAGAACACTAATGACAATGGACAACGAGTCATAAAGATGGCAGCAAGAAATAATTTGGTTTGTTGCGAGTCCAAGGTTTGTACGTAAAAATACACACAAGCCACCTAGGTATCTGCTGATGGAGCCACTCCCAACCAGATAGACCAGGTGTTGATAGACCGCCGCCACAACCCGAACCTGATGACGGTACGAACGTACCGAGGTGCCAACGTCGACTCTGACCACTATCTTGTTGGTATGGTGCTCAAAGCGCGGATTGCATCATCACGAAAGACTGCATCCGCGAATCAGGTTCGAGTCAACACGACTGTCCTTTGCAACGAAGAGACCAGATCAACTACGGTCAACCGATAGGACTCACCCTAAATGCTGGGAGAGTAAGTCCTGGGGCTGAGATGTCAGGCGTATAAGAGAAATGGACACGCCTTTAAAATACTGTCATTAGTACTGCTGACTCCATCTTAGGCAGTAGTCGTAGAAATCGAAACGACTGGTTCGACGACGAATGTAAGCTAGCGACTGAACGTAAGAATGTTGCGTACCGAGCAATGCAACAATCTCATAGAACGCGGGCACGCGATGATGAATATAAAGAGCTCAGAAGATATGAAAAAACTGTTTACCGGCGAAAGAAAGCAGCCTGTGAGAAGAATCTCGTCCGTTAACTTAAAAATAACTGTTTAAACTGCCACATTCCCTTTTTTATTTTTTTTCTTCATCACCTATTTCGCTGTGAATATCCGATGGGAGCTATGATAACGTCGAAGAGGTTAAACACTATTGTGCACTGCACTGGAGTTTAAATCACGGGACTTACAATCTTATGACATAAATCCAAGCAGCCGTGAAAATACTAATTTTAACTTCTTAATCGATTTCAATATCGTTTTAAAATTACTCTATATCCAAGTACCGATTTATAGGAACTGCTTTGTCCCGTCCGAGACTCAATTCTAAACAACATCGCTGTATTATTTACCACCAAGTTAAGATATCAAATAAGGTGCCAGTAAGATCGCGCTTTGTTTGCATTGTGTAGTACAGAAATTTGGAAATATTGTACATAAAATCAAAGGAATTTAGATTTTTAGAGACAAAACTTACTTACAAATCTTCATTTCAGCTCGGTCTTGTATGCTTTCGACTAACTGGATCCGACAAACTAAACGAGAAACTGTTATCTACCATTAATGAGTCGGGTAAAATCCACATGGTCCCGGCAAATGTCAACGACAAGTATATCATACGCTTTTGTGCTGTTGCTCAAAATGCCACCGACGAAGATATTGATTACGCTTGGGAAGTGATCGTCGACTTTGCCAATGAATTGCTGGAAAAGGAACAACACGACGAAATTACCGAGATAATAAATAAAAAGAAAAAGGACACTTTGGCACAGAAAAGATCATTCTTTGTGCGTATGGTCAGTGATCCGAAAATCTATAATCCTGCAATTAACAAAGCTGGAACACCTAAAGTGGTAATGGATGATATATCACCGGTGGTTAGTAGAGGCCCTGGTGGAGGGATAGCACCGATAATACGAACACAATCATCAAGTGATCACAGCTCATGGATATCCTGGCCATTAGGCTTCCTTTTCAATAACAGCGATGAAGGTTCTCGGAGTAATGTTTCTCTGCGGTAAGAATAATTGGTGAAATTGTATATTCAAGTATAGATTTTGTTTTTCAATTGTTTTACTAGCTTCCGCCATTTGGACACTAATGTGCGACCATCATCATCGCGCAGAAATTCTGGCAGTGGCGCTGGGTCTTCACCATCACCAGAGAATGAAATTGGCAATGTGAATTTGATCAAGTCACCAAAGAAATCTCCAGTTATGTTACACAAAGGACTTCCGTCGCCAACTCCTAATTTAAGCAACCACAAATAGATGGATGAGGAACCAACGGATGAAGAAGCAAAAATCTATCAAAAAAAGTTCAAGTTCATTACAAACACAGACAGACAAATACTATTACATAAGTCAGCTGGAAAATAATGTTAAATAAATTCTATAACCAATCGTCTTAGGATCAAAAAGAATTCAAATGCTAGTGAATCATTTAAAAAATAAACTAAACTAATTTAAATGCTAACTATGAGCGAATACAGAGAAAAAAATATTTCTCTAGACTAGACCTAAATTATTCTAAGAATTAACACAACATCCCCCTTTAGTCACGCAGCGCAGCGCAGTGGCGGATCTGGCAATGGCAAATCAGGTAACCACGTTGACCCCTTTTTTGCGCACAAGTGACGTATACATATAACATTCTCCCACCTCTGATTTAACTATTCTCACATAACCGTGCCAATTCGATAGCATATTACAGCCGGAAAATGTTACCCGCTTAATTAATTTTACGAAGATTTGAAGTTCGAATCCCAGAAAAACACCGAAAAGCTTTTTAACGGTATCACCTCTTGCGAACGACAAACTTCCAAGAGTAATAACTATCATAAGAAAGCTTCTCAGTTAGGACATGGCTTTGAATTATGGGTCTCTTCAATACAGTCCGCGCGTTGGGTGCAGCGTTTGCTCACGTTAGACCAAAAAACGTGTTCGAATGCGCAGATCTGGCGCAATAAATCAGAGTTTTGGCGCCTATTAATAACTCTAGATGAAACTTGGATACGACATTATACCCCAGAAACTAAAATACAATCAAATCAGTGGACTGCTACGAGGGAATATGCTCCAAAAAAGCAAGCACTGATTTTTCGGCTGGGAAAGTGATGGCGTCTGTTTTTTGAGATAGTCATCGAGTAATCTTAATCGATTATCTTCAAAAAGGAAAATCTATTACAGGAGCATACTAAGCATCATGAACTAGAACAGTACAGAAAGTCAGAAGCGAGTTCTACCAAAGAGTCCGCGGTATGACGCAATATACATCGCGTTGCGCATACTGCAATGACAAGGAGGGTAATCTGATCGCCGATCTCAAAGGAATCTTAGAGCATGGGAAGAGCACTTTCATGAGTTGCTAAATGGCCAGATAACTAAGGAATTAAGGCTCCACCAATGACCGAAAAGCATACTATGCTGCCGCCACCAATCATAGACGGAGTTAGCAGAGCGATAAATCGGCTCAAAATAATAAGGCCCCGGGATCAGATGGTATTCCAGCGGAGCTGATTAAAGTAGGAGGTCCCGAAATACACCAAGAAATTCATGAACTAATAGTGCAATTATGGGAGGAAGAAGCAATGCCAGAAGACTGGCGAAGAGGCATCCTGTGCCCCATACATAAAAGGAGATAACGGGCTCCAACCTGTCGTTGGAGAAAGTTATCAGAGACTCTGACGTAACAGCGAGAGGAACAATCCTCTATAAGTCCAATCAGACACTGGCTTACGCAGACGACATCGACATCGTTGGTAGAAGCCAAAGGGCTGTACAGGAAGCTTTCATCAAGATCGAGCGGGCGGCACGAAATATGGGGCTGCACATAAATGAGAGCAAAACAAAGTACATTGTGAGTAAAGATCCAACATCAACTATCTCGGGTCAACTGTAGAAGCCGATAACAGCATGGAACCAGAAATACGCGCACGGTTGCTCAAAGCCAACGAAGCCTATTTTAGTCTGTCAAGACTCTTCAAATCCAGGAATTAAACCATAACATCCAAGCTGCTGGTGTATAAGTCAATGGTCATACCAGTACTTACATATGGGTCTTAGCAAAAAGCATTCTGACGTCTTAGCCGCGTTCGAGAGAAAAGTCTTACAGAAAATTCTTGGCTCTGTATGTGAGGAAAGACGATTCCGTAGACTCTACTATAATGATGAGATCTACGAGCTTTATCGCGATGTCGACGTCGTGAAGAAAGTTAGGCTCGGTAGGCTCCGGTGGGCAGGATTCCTAGCTCGCATGAGCGAAAAGGATCCTGCTCGGAAAGTCCTTTGCGGTAGGATCTATGGAATACGACAGCGAGACCGGCCACGCCTACGCTGGAAGTATGGCGTAGACCAGGATGCCCATAGTTTAGGGGTGCCAAACTGGATGACATCGGCTTAAATCGGGACCGGTGGCGAGATTTTTTGCGGGAGGCCTGGACCGGACAACGTTTGTAGAGCTAAATATGATGATGGGATAAATAATAATAATATTCGGCGCGACAGACCGTTGCAGTCAAAGGCCAAGCTTCTCATGATCATTTCTGCTGTGCGTGTATATTTTTG
Organism: Nephrocerus scutellatus; assembly: GCA_947095585.1. Classification (NCBI taxonomy): domain Eukaryota; kingdom Metazoa; phylum Arthropoda; class Insecta; order Diptera; family Pipunculidae; genus Nephrocerus; species Nephrocerus scutellatus. The sequence goes on along the minus strand of OX352762.1, from coordinate 101,226,778 downwards.
CACACAAGTGGAAGGGACCTACAATTTAAGGCCGTATCCGAAAGGCGAATTGAGAAGCTTTCCGTGATAAGTTATTACTCTCGGATGTTTGTCAGGCATTCGCGAGAAGTGCGGCCGCGAGAAAAACTTTTGTTGTTTTTCTGGAATTTGACTACGAACCCCCTGCTCAGAAAACTATGCACTAACCACTGAGCCACGGCGCCCACCACGTATAGGACAAATGGAACATTAAAAAAGTAAATGTACTCATGTAGCCATCAAGGGGTAGTTTTGCTATTTTCTCAGAGGTATTTTTTTAAAAGTTTTTATTAGCTCGATTTCGTGTATTTTGTAATTGATTTTAAACTAACTTCCCAATGAGCTAGAGACTTAAGGATCACCTACATTATCAGAGAATGATTGTAAAAAACAACTCATAAAAATTTAAATTTTCAGCTAATAACCAAATAACAGAATGTTGTGCCAATTTGTTGTTCAAGGGGTAGGTTGCCGTCGACACCAAACGACATTTCCAACATAAACGCTGAAAAATAATAACACATGCACAGCAAAAAAAAAGAATTCAAAATATGCCCCTAAAGTATACTGATTTATTGAAGTGAAAAATTGAAATGTATATTGGAGCCCCCTGAAATCCGGGCCCGATCACTTCCAAATTGAAATAGAAAGTGTTGTCATCGAAGATACACATGCGTGCAAAAATTGAATAAAATCGGGCTTTAGCAAGTGGGTTAAAAATTGATCACAAGATTCCACCAGCCAACCAGACAGATAACCGGGCACGCTAAGTTAATATAGAGAATTTAAAAAGATACACCAATTTAGGTAGGTTTTAGTTTCTTTTTACCGAAAAAATATATACACTTGCAAAGGGGCCCGACAGCAAAAACATCACCGAGGACCAACACTGCAAAGTTAACTAAAAATAAAATACTTTCTGAGTAAATACCACAATCCTTCTACAGTGAAAAATTGCAGAAATTTGTTGTTATGGGCAACTTTGCATTGCTTTGTAAACATTGAACGATCTGATGATTCCTCAATGAAAGGCAACCAGACTAGTTTACCAAAATAAACACAAAAACAAATAAACAAATATACAACCGATTCTTGTTATTTTGTTTGTTTGGGTACACCTGTGGTGGGAACTCGTAGATCCGATTGTTCCTCAATCAATTGAATTTGGTTTAATAAACCAAACGAAACTAAGTCCAAATTTAGCACAAAGCTTAATCCTATCTTTGACGTGTGCTATGTACTATATTTTGTATTATTTTTACATCGATATTATTGTTCACAAAAGATTTTCATTCACTGCCAATGAAATTGCGTAAACTTTTTATTCGTAAGAATTCTGAAATTAATTGCTAGATTATTAAGAAATTAAGAGTTTCGTGGGCGTTTGGGCTGATATTTGAATGGATGATGCGAAATTTTTGTTTTTTTTGTTGGAATAATGTTGTTTAATTCATTACTAATTTAGACCTCAAAATTTCTGATTACTTATTAATTAATCAAATAAGTAATTTTTAGGTCTAAATTTTTATCTTTAAAAAACATGGAAACATGGAGATTTGAGTTAAATCTTATACTCATTATCTTTCATACTTATTATTATTGGAGTACGGACGGATCACAGACCCCAATCACTACTTTAACTCATCTCTTATATTATCTATATTTAGACTAGTTTACCGAAATACTAATCATTTAACCATTCCTACTACCTTTCTGTCTCGTTCGTTAAGATTATTTGAAATGTAAGTTTAAATCAGTATGTACTGGTCAAAAATGTAGTCAAACCGGTTTGTCCAGTTTGAGTGTAGGAACATGATTGTACATGTAGTTGATTTTTAGAAGATAACTCATTACATATGAGTATCGTAACTTGTAAATTAGGGAATGAGGCCACAATTCTGGTCTTTTCTGGATATTTCAGTCTATAAGATTGGAAATTTCTGGAAATGAGTATAAAATAAAAAGTGGCGGCGATTCAGACGATTCATTCGTTATTTGGAATTCAACCAGTCAAGTTGTAAAAGTTCTTGCAAAGCGATAAAGCTACCACCTAAGAGAATTATTATAAAGTAATAAAAAATTGTAAAGTAATAAAAAATTGTAAATTAATAAACTTGTGTTGTGTTTTATTTGCAAAATCTTTTACGAACTCGAAAGCCTAAATTTCGTAACAATAGTTTAAGATTTTTGTTTTAATACCTATGCTGTACCCATGGATCCATTCGGTATAGGAACTCGTCGATTTTATCTACAGTTAAGACAGATGTTCACAATCACACTAACATGATACCATAGTAAAATATTGGTGACGTGTTCGTATAAAATGTTCCAATTATATTACTCAAGTTAAGAGCTTGGAAGCAAATTAAAATATAAATACTCTTAGACGGTGTTTTTTTATGAAATGTCGTTCACTTTCAATTAACGAGCGACTACAAATTTCTAACACAACCGAAAAAACCCTTGTAAAGCATGATCACAACCTGATATTAAATTAAGCCACTCAACGTCATTCACAAAACGTACACACAAAAATCATTTTCGTAGGTAGTATCTAATCTACGTGTAAACTGTGACGCCTCCTGCTGGCTGATACCACATGCCAATGTTTTAACCAACTAAATGACTCATGACACTAACTATACTTGCTAATAGATTATGGCACATTGCTTACCTGGTCCACGAAAAGAGAGCATCTCTCCGCACGAACACACAAACAAACAAAACATTCTCCGATATTAATGACACGATAAAGAAACGCAGAGCTTGCTACGAAAATTTGCTAACCTCCAGATATACGAGTATTATTAGTTTATTAGTAAATATCGAAAAAATTTCTCCGAAAAATTCTTTAAAATAAGCAGTAAAAAATTCGACTGAAGAATGAACGTAAAAACAAATTTACAATTCAACTTGAATGTACTTTTATTAACGTGTATAAGCGTAGCATTGGAGAATCCCTAGGTAATCTACAAGATAAAAAATCGCCAAATTCACTAAATGACTGTATGAGTATTACGTGCAAAAAAACGACAGGTTAGTTAGCACGTTTTGCTTAGATACAGTAATGAGAAATACGCCGCCACTCGCTATCATTTTACCCGTACGCGTACATATACAAATAAAAATAATCTCAACGACCGAGCAATTAGCGTTTATGTGGGATTTCCCCATTTAAATGAGTCTGGTGGCAATTCGATTTTCGTAAGCCATCGTGTAAGCTTGCTTTCTACTGCAACGAATAATGGACTTACACCAAACGGTTCAAATTATTGAAACAGAATAGTTAATAAAGAGTTGACCTGAAGATTATCACACCCAAGAGAAAATTCTTTCTTCAGCATTTCAGATCCTACCCTTCAAATCAACATTGTTAGACGAGGGAATCAAAAGTTTTCTTTGTATCACCTGACGGACGCGGTGAAGTACTTGAAAGCTGAAGTATTACTAGAAGAAGCTGCAATATTTCGTGTCTAATAGATGTCTTTGCATCAACTAACGGATCTTCTTGCAAAATCGTATCTCGAACGAACAACTAACTCTATACGAGAACGGTACGGAACCAATCGACATCACAATGTAAAGAATGGATGGATGGTTATGGATTTCCATAACCTAACTCCCAAATCCACACTCATTAATGTTCAACGTTACTGGTGCATATTGTAATCTCTTGATTGACAGGCAACATATTAATAAAAAAATAATATTAAGATACGTAATTACACCATTTCCATTTCGTACCGAATTCGAACTACCGCCGAAATGGTAAATTAGCTGCGGAATTAATATCTTCAAGAAAAAAAAACAACCCATAAAAATTTTAATTTTTCATCAGAATTCTCTAATCGCAGAAATTCATATGGGAGCCCCTCGATCCTGGGTCATTTTTTTTATTGTAGGTGAAAATCATCGAAAGAGACATTTCACATCAGATGTCAAATTTGAAAATGCTTCAGATCATTTTATTCTGAGCACTTAGAGCACTTAGAGCACGCGAGGGGCCTCAATAATTACGCTTTTAATAGAAAGTGTTGTCATGGGAGAAATACATGTGTGCAAAATTTCAATAAAATCGGGCTGTAGGAAGTGGGTTAAAAATTGATCACAAGATTTGGCCAGCCAGCCACGGGCAAGTGAAGTTAATATAGAGAATTTAAAAATGTCCATGATTTTCTTGGCATCCCGATTCCTGGCCTTTGTGAACTTTAGTAAAAAAAAAATTAGCTAAAGCTATATTTTATACGAGGGCGGGCTGAAAAGTAATCGACTTAGACAAGGTATTGCGCTAACAGTATCAAAGCAATATTTGTTTTCGTACATAATATCCTTCAAACGTTTTCTGTAAAATTTTCTGCCAGCTGCCTCATTTAGTTTGTATATAACAGTCATTGAAAGCGAACCACTTTTGTGTTTTTACAAAAACGAATAAAATTTATTATCCTGCAGTTACAGTTTTCAACAAATATAACGAACGATGAGATCAACACCGAATTGAACGACGTTTATGGGGACTCTGCACCTTCGATGTCAACAACAAAATATTGGACAGCTGAATTTAAGCGCAGTCGTACGAGCATTTTTACGAAGAGCTCCAAGCCATCAAAAAATGGTCACCACACCAAAATTGGTCGATAAAATCTATGGTATGGTAATTGACCATCGACGAGTGAAGGTACGACACGAAATTGCTGAGAGGCTGTGCATATTTCACGCGAACGAGTGGAGACTATATTGCACGAATATTTGGGACCGAGGAAGCTCGCTGCCAGATGGGTGCCGCGTTTACTTTCTTTTGACAACAAGCACGAACGTGTGACACGACACGACTTCAAAGGAGTGTTTGGCGATATTCAACTGCGACAAAAATGAGTTTTTTTTGCCGTTTGGTAGGCCTGGGCGAAACATGGATTCCAAAGACTAAGGAACAGTCAAATCAGTGGACTGCTGCTGCTCCTGGCGAATCGAAGTCGAAAAAGGCCAAGGTGGGTTTGTCAGCCAACAAGGTCATGGCTACAGATTTTTGGGATGCATGCGGTGTTATTCACATATATTACCTTGAAACGGGCAAAACAATCACCGGCGTATGTTATCGATTCGACGCCGATTGAAAGCTAAAGCGACCTCAATTGACGAAGAAAACAGTGCTTTTGTGTATCGGCACAAAAGTTCGTAGTTGCAATGGCAAAGATACATGAATTGCGTTACGAATTGGTTCATCAAGTTTATTAATTTAAAAGGAGACTTTTGTTGAGAAATAAATTGAATTTGGCAAAAAAAAATCTTGTGTTTTCTTGCCTAGGCCGATTACTTTTTAGGCCGCCCTCGTATATCTGCAAGGCGTATTGTGAGCTTTCTCATTGCAGTACGATAGTAACGTACGTTTGTGCGACATTCACGAGAGGTAGGACCGTGAACGAGCTTTTTATGGTTTCTGAGATCCTCGATCCCAATTAGTACTCTACGCACTAACCACTTGATCCTGAACTATAAACTTATTTTAAAATAAAAATGCTCTGTCAAGAGTATCTTTTTCCTAATTTATAATTTGTTTTGTGAAATTTTTTTTGACCGTACACCATGCCATGCTTACATGGAAAGGAGCATTCGATAGATAGAAATATTTAAAGAGACCTGCTGGAGTCCGGGCTGTCAGTTGTAAAAATTTGTTTTTTTTTTTCAAACAATTACGACATATTTTACTTTCTTTTACATAGTTAAAGGAAGTATAGTAATCATTAAAATTTTCCGTATCCGTATCTCCGTCGGAGTCGGAAAAACTCTCTGTCTGTCTGTGTTCACTCTACAGACCAGACGGCTGAACTTATCGGGATGAAAATTCGTATTTAAGCTTTATACATAAATTGTTAGGGGCCAGATGATTTTGACGGAAATCTGACAGCCGGAAGTGACAGTTTACTTAGACATCTTTCGAGTTTTTGCGAATACATAACTAAAAAAGTATAAGCACTTAGAAGAAATCTGTTGTGCAAAAGAAATTTTAAAAAAAAAATAAAAAAAAATTACTTTGAAAAAAAATTTAATATATACATTTACTGAAAATTTCGGTCCCGTGCATAAAAGAAAGTCGTGTTGTACCCACACCTGCATTTTTTTATAAGTTAAAAATATTAATTTAGATAAAACAACCATAATAATAATATTTTAGAGCGAAAGACCGTATCGATCAAAAGCCCAGCTTCTCGCGACCATTTGTGTAGTGCATGTATATTTTTCTATACACATGGAAGGGACCTACATATAATCCCGATCCGAGCCGCGAATTGAGAAGCTTTCCGTGACAAGGTATCACTCTCGAATGTTTGTCAGACATTCGTGAGAGGTGTAAAAATACTTTTGATGTTTTCTAGGATTCGAAGCTCGCACGTACTGCTCAGGAGTGCACTAACCAGTGAGCCACGGCACCCACTATTTAGGTATAAAACCAGGGTTGAAAACTAATATCTACTACTACATACACAACTGAATGAAAGAAATATTTCGTTTACAAAAGCAAAGTTCATAGAACAACAACAAGACCGGTGTATAGTAAAGAAACAAGTAAATTCCCACCGGTAATTCACCAAAATAAAAATAACGAGTGGAAAGTGGACGTGGACGATAAACACTTTTAAGCGAGTATTGTACGCTATTTTTCCCACGACCAAAATTTTTTTTTGCTAAACCGGTTATGCGAAATGCAAAATTACTCTGGGAATGTGTGTTTGCTAAAAAAAAACAAAAGTAACACACAAGTCTAGATAATGCCTACTTTCGAGGGTAGGTTTTATCGTAGGAAACGGTCACTTTCGCCTATGGTCGTGTGAAATAGTATATTACATAACGAGTGAGTAAAGTAGAGATTATGATAAGCACTTTTCTGCGAGTAATGCAAGCTATTTTTCTCACGACCAAAACCGGTTTTTCTGCTAAACCGGTTATGCGCAATGCAAAATTACTCTGTGAATGTGTGTTCGCTGTGACTGCAGTAACTAAAAAAAGTATTTTATATATATAACTCACTAGTGTGTATAACGGCTACCTTCGAAGCTAGGTTATAGTGTATGAAACAGTCACTTTCGTCTATGGGCGTCTGAAAATAAATTATTGTGGTTTGCCCTTTGGCTGCTTGGAAGATTTATTACTCTCTCTCTCTCTCTCTTTTGATTGGCTTTCCGTTGGCAAACTATAACCAATTTGATATCATTCGTAAAATAACCAGAGCCAGAAAGATTTTTTTTTATTTTATTACTGGGTTTTTGTTAGAGGAAGTTTTTTTTCTATTTGAACAACGCACAACACAAAAAACGCGTTACTTTTCCAGGATGTTTTAGGGAAGCAAATGTAAGAAATAATATACCCCATTCATTAACAATATCACGGCACGGCGCGATCTGAAAATCTGTGAATTTTCCAATCAAATGATTGAAAATAATTAATTGATACAGATACGTGTATCATTGCTCACTATTTATTTGTGTTGTGATCGAAAGCTTTTAACCCTTGTCCGACGTCATCACGTACATACACAGCCGCAGGTAGCAACTCAGGTAGTAGGTAGTAGGTAGTGAAAAATTCCAAAATAAACAAATCTGCAACTAATCATCTTCAATTGACTCGCAAGATCTCGAACTTTATATAAATTGCCGTAGATGTTGGCTGGAGGTTTAGTCAGTTATTCAAATCAGACGAACGCGAGCGATAGATGCAAAATATTTAAGCGCGAACAGATTTTAAATTACAAATAGTGCGAAAGTGTGAATTTGTGAAAGAAAAATTAAAGAACTATATATAGCGTTATAATAAATAATTTCTTTGCGACTCTAAACAGTGTTTTGTGCTACAATAACTAAGTTTTTTTCTACTAAATACATACAGTAAAACATAATGAACAGCGAAGAGTTTAGAAAACACGGAAAAGAAGTGATCGATTATATTTGTAACTATGTGGAAAACATTGGAGAACGAGATGTTGCGCCTACATTGGACCCGGGATATTTGAAACTATTAATTCCTGGTAAGTAAAACTTGTTCTTTATTTAATTGAAAAATACAAAATTTGTTAGTCGAAACAAGGACAGGATTTTGTTGTTAAAACTTGAAGAAAAAAATGAAAAGTTTAAAAAAAATTATATTCATAATTAATTATTCTTTGTTTTCGTTTATTATTCATTTCCTTGTGAATTGCATTAAATAAAAAATATTCCCGGGGTATAAAATCAATAATAAAGTTTCAGCTAGTCATGGAAGGGATAGAGTCTCTCATTCCAATAAGAATAATGTCATTTTTGCAATTACATTCCACTCTTTGAGTAAAGTGTGGTTTATATTAAATTTCCTTTAGAGGATTCAGTTGCAATTACGTGCAAGTACCTATTGGGTTTTTAAGGGTTTGAAATTGTTGCTTTAGTCAGTTTTGTCATTTTATATACGTAGGCGTATTAGATAAACTAAATTAATGTAAGGCAAGTTTATGTAATCGAAAATGTCATGCAATCAAGGTTATGTACTAGATATATACAGAAAATGTGTACCCAAAAATCTTTCCGAACTAACTAAAGAAAGTAGTTTTCCTTTAATAAATTTTTCTTTGAAAATTTTCTGTATTGGTGGTGTTGTGTCGCTGTTATTTGTAGTTGTCCTGATGCATGCAGCGGGCTTATCGGCAATAAAGTGTTGATTCAGGATGTTTTTGAAGATTGCTTTGTTCAAAGCGGGTATTATTAAGGCCAGCTTGTATGCCGGCAGTGCCAATTCTGTGCCAGGTTACAGAATATATAATAAGTTTGCAGTTGCGATGTTCTATTATGTAATCCTGTGCCAAGTTACAGGTTCTGGGGTCACCAGAATGTTGACAAAAGGGGCGTTTACCAATCAAATGTTGCTAAAAGCCTTGTCCAAATGCACAAGGACAAGGATATAGCTGATGTATAAACCGATCAGAAATGTTTTCAATTGTTATCAGGGCGATGGCACCAATTTAACATGTATTAGTTGTTCCGGGTCCATTTCCGTCGTCTGAGGGTGACTTTCGGTGAGCCATCAGCAGAGTAAGGCGAATAATGCTTCATAATGCATGTGGATGCAACTATCACTGACTGGTCGAAGTGCGATGAAACCTCCATGTGGTGGCCGCTGGTAATTTTCCTTCAGTACAGGAAAGGCTGATCGGGCTAGTCCCTTCAAAGTGAGTTTAGCGCGAGGCCAATAACCTCGCCGGTAAAAAACCATATTATACGGACCCCACGGGAGGCCAGGACGGGACACCGGTTTTAGAGCCAAATATGATGATGATGATGGTGACTCTCTGCTGCGTAACTCTTCACATATCTTGATTGGTGATAATGTCCGGCCATCTTATTCTCAATATACACACTTGTTGACGAAAACTTGGAGGCGCGTCGCAATTAACTCTGTGACTTTCCAAGAGGAGTTTCCAATATTATTTAGCAGACTATAAGAGTGTCGCACCTTGTTCACACGAGAGCACACATTCGAGCATCAGAACCACCATTTTTTGACATCCAGCTGCCCAAATAACAAAACTTATCGACTTCCTCTATCTGGTGTCAGTCGAGAGATCACATATTCCACTAGCTTTGAACCGTAATAGTTTTGTTTTTGACACGTTAATTTTTAAGCCCACTTGGTTATCGTGGAATTCTAGTGAGTTTAATTTTCACCCATCCAACGATTGTAATAGAAGAAAAATATCATCGGCATCGGCATCGGAAACATTTCATGGCAAACCAGTTACAGTACGGGTTACTTTTTTCATCACCCAGTCAACGACGATTATGAAGAGCAATGGCGAGATGGTGCAAGCTGGCTTGACTCACGAATAGACGTTAAAAGGAGAGTCAAAATGGCCGTTATGAATGACACGGCATGCTGAGTCGCAATACATCTCCTTGACAATGTTGATGAGTTTTTCCGGAACACCATAACTAGACAAAATCAGTTACATCTTGTTTCGTTCCACACTGTCAAAAGCACGTGCAAAATCTACAAAGACCATATACAGAGGAGCGATACTCAACTGACTGTTCAATGATTATACGCAGGTTGTTAATTTGATCAGTGCCTATACGCATGGTGTTAATTTGATCAGTGCCTTTACGCAGGGTATTAATTTGATCAGTGCAAGAACGGTTTGGGCGAAATCCTGCTTGTTTGTTCTTGGGTAGTTTGACTAGTAAGCCATCTCTTAACGACGGTGAAATGGTTTCAGATTCCCAGATACCTTAATATAGAGCGTGCAGTATTCGCATAGTTAACTCGACATCGGCTTGAAGGAGTTCTACGTAGATGTTGTCATTACCTGCGGCTTTACCTGGTGTCAGTGAAACAATTGTTGTCCTTATGACCAACGAAGGAGTAGCGACGCTCATGTTAAGTAGCCTGTTTGGGTGCATATGTGGACTGATGCACGCGCCTTAAATGTTCTTTCCAACGGGTTAATTGTTGTTCCTTCATAAGGATCAAATCTCACATAAAAATGGTAGGGATTTTTTGGATTTTTATAGACGTGTTGAAACGTCAAAGAAAAAACTTCACTAACTTCACGCACTTCACACTTCACTTGCTTGTAAAAATCGGACGTCTAAATTACCTGGTTTTGTGTCCTTATGCAAGTAAGCACAAGCTGCTGATAGTTATAAGTTTTACCTAGTTATTTTTTCAAACATTGGAATGTATAGGTAAAAAAGTCTGAAAATAAAATAGAAAAACTTCCCCCATACACGAAAAAGGAATTTTCAAAAAAAGGCGCATCTGTTTTGTATAAACCTACAATATTAACACTGAATTTTTTAATCAAGTGCCAATGTAAACAAATTATTTTACGCGGGTGTATTTACATCTTAAGATATTTGTTTTGTGTAAATAAATTTTCTATGTTTTTAATGAATCGACTTAATGTCATTGCTTGTGTCTGTTAAATTTATATGAAAAATTGGCCAGATTGGTGATACATGTCTGTAGAATCAGCACTGACAGAGGAAGTAAGTCCGAGTGGTAAAGTTATCTTTTATTTAAATGATACTAATGAATAGGTTAGTGGACGCCGTGGCTCAGTGCAAAAGCGCATGGCTAGTGAGCAAGGGTTCGTGGTTCGAATCCTAGTAACACCAAAAGTATTTTTTATGGTGTCCCAACTCTCGCGAACGGGTGACAAACGTTCCGAGAGTAATTTATAAGCTTGCCACGGAAAGATTCGCAATTCGCCGTTCGGATCCGCCTTAAATTGTAGGCCACTTCCATTTGTGTCAAAAAATATACATGCACAACGCTGGTATATAGAGGCCTTGGGCCGCAACGGTCTGTCGCGCCGAATATTATTATTATTATTATTATTAATGAATAGGTTAAAGATGAAGATTAGAAAATTGGAGAATCGTGCGTAACTTTATAATAAATTTCTATTAATAATTACTCATAATTATTAATTTAAATTAAGGTTAATTAAATTTTTAAAATTAGCAGATGGTAAGTTTCAATTAAACATTTTTATACTTACTCAAGAGAACTACCTAACAATACTGTATCAAAAATTACAAGCAGTAAATAAACAATATCCTTCACACTCTCGCTATTAACAGCAACTAATAACAAAAAAATTAATTAGCACTTAACAACGACTATAGTAATTCAATTATGATCTATTAGACTTGATAGTGTGTCGTTGATTGTAAGTTTTTGGAGTATATATGTAATTTTGTCGACTAGACCGCTGGTACTTTGTATTGGCATGCTGGTGCGATGGTAAAAAAACTCACAATCAGCAATTTAAAGGTGTCCACAGCCAATTGAATCGGAGTGTACTTATAACATTTGTTTAGCAACTCCACAGCACGTTGTTTTTCCAAAAGAAAAATTAAATTGGCCACTAAAAAGCAACGTTAGCCAAATTTGCGGTTTAGAAACACGTGTATAGAAAAAGGGGAGTGCTAGGCAAAAAGTAAGGTGTTAATTTCACGAATAATCTTTTCTTTAATTATTTGTCTAGAGATTAGTATATGTTTTTAACACATAAGCATTTTTAGGTGATTTTTTTTAACCAGATAGAACTTTTAACTTTTAAGAAATACCAAAAACACTTGCTGATAAATTAATAAATACGTTTTTTATTTGAAAGATTAATTCATTCTGACAGGAATATCCCGAACTCTTAAGGGGTTAATAAATGGCTGCTGGGCAATCAGAATAATTAGCCAAAGAGCACGGCAAATTGTCAGACCCATTTCTCGAAATCGACCTATTTTAAAGACATATTCAGTTATCATGGCCCAGTAACGATATTTATTTGAATAAATGATGATCCAACCATCAAATCACATCAAACTTTTCTTTTTTGTAAATCTAATGGAATGGAATGGGAATATATCAACGAGCATGACGAAATGGCGAAACTAGGAAAGCCGGGTTCGTCCCACTCTATGAATGATGTTCCAGTTCGACTGTCTGTTAGTTCGCTTATCACTACAGAACCACTTATCCAGTTTACTTAAATTTTTATTTATTCATATTATGCATGTTTTTTTATCCAGGTTTAAGTATAACATAAGGAATAAGCAGTGACGATAATAGTAAAAATTTAACTTTATTTCTTTTTAAAACCCTCCTCTAATCCAGTCGAGCGGAGCCGTGGGTACATCTAGTACTTTCAATATATTTAATTTTTATGTTCATGTTGTCCTCCTCAGATAAAGCCCCAACGAAACCAGAAAATTTCGAAGATGTCTTGGACGATTTTGAGACAAAAGTAATGCCCGGTGTGGTTCATTGGAATCATCCGAAATTTTTCGCATATTTCCCATCGGGCAATTCATTCCCATCGATTCTGGCTGATATGCTGAGCAGTGCAATTGGTTCGATTGGATTTTCTTGGGTAAGTAAAAGTTATTTAAAACAGCATTGCTAAAATTACTTCACTGACAGAGTATTCTATTGCAACAAATTCATTATATTTTTCGCTTATTTTCTAATAGGCATCTTGTCCCGCATCGACAGAGCTGGAAACAATTGTCTTAGATTGGTATGCCAAAGCGCTCTGTCTGCCGAAGGCTTTTATTAGTGATTTGCCCGGAAGCCGTGGTGGTGGTGCACTTCAAGGTTCTGCCTCAGAATGCACATTAGTCTGCATGGTAACTGCACGTTCGAGAGCGATTCAAAATCTCAAGGGAAAGAACTCCGACATTCATGATAGTGTCTTTTTGCCACAGCTAATAGCGTACGCAAGTAAAGAAGCCCATTCATCGGTGGAGAAAGCAGCAAAAATGGCTTTGGTAAAGTTGCGCATCATTGAGGCTGATGCCCACGGACGAATGCGTGTTGACCTTCTTAAGCAGACCATTCAAAATGATTTGAACGCTGGACTGACACCGTTTTTCGTTGTGGCAACAGTCGGCACTACCGGAGCATGTGCATTCGACAACTTAACAGAAATCGGCAAAGTTTGCAAAGACATTTCGAGCATTTGGTTTCATGTTGATGGTGCATATGCTGGTAATTCCTTTATACTGCCTGAAATGCGAGTCTTCTCAAAGGGTCTTGAATATGCCGACTCATTCAATACAAACCCGAATAAATTACTGCTAACAAATTTCGATGCATCGGCAATGTGGGTGAAGGATGTCATGAGTTTAAAGACTGCACTCAATGTCAATCCATTGTATTTGCAACATGAGCATGAGAAAGCGATCGATTATCGCCATTATGGCATTCCATTGAGTAGAAGATTTCGTGCTCTCAAGTTATGGTTTGTCTTTCGGTCATATGGAATAAGTGGGCTTCAATCGTACATTAGAAATCACATGGCATTAGCAAAAAAATTCGAAACTTTGGTGAAAAAAGACGACCGATTCCAGGTTCGAAATGATGTGCATTTGGGACTAGTATGCTTCCGTTTAAGGTAAGGTCTCAATAAATTATTACTGAGGCAGAAAAATAAGTTTTTTTTATCGCATATACATTAATAGAGCTGCAGATCGCTTCAATCAAGAACTTTTAGCGCAAATCAATCATTCTGGAAAAATGCACATGATCCCCTCAATATGCAATGGAAAATATGTGATACGATTCTGCGTAACGTATGAGCATGCGACTGAGAAGAATATAGGTTGGTGTACTTAAACTCATCTTTATAGATTATTAAAATTATTTAACTAATATTTCATTGAAACTCTAGTCGATGCATGGACTGAAATCAAATCAATCGCCACGGAAGTTTTACGTGATGCTAGTTTGGAATACTCTCCACTGCCTGAAAAAGAGCCAACTGAAGAAAAACCAGCCAAAGGACACAAAAAGAAACTTACGCGTACCAAGTCGTTGCGTTTCTCATTCACTCGAAGCATATCACGAGAAATATATGAAAGTCAGAGTGAACATCTCAAGGATGGGTGTACCCCAATTTTGGTCGTCGATACCAATGCAGTCCTACAGAGTTTCCTGAAGGCAACAACAGATAACAACAGCAAACTGAAGGAGATCGCCGATGTTGACACAGACGAAGCGAGCAATTAATTAATGTCGTTTTTTTTTTAGAAATTTGCGATCGAGCTCAGATTATTTCACGAAAAAACGAACACGAAAGCCGAGAATCTTTTGTTTACATTGTTTTGTTGCATGTGTTGTTGTTGTAGTTAATGAAAAGAAAAGGGTAAATCCCCAAAATATCAAGATCTGTTTCAGGGGAAACCCGATCTACCGTAGATTGGTTTTTTGGAATAAACGAACAACTTGACAGCCAAAAAATCAATCTACGCTATATTTAAAAAAAACACGACAAAACTGAAGTATTTGGCCGTTTTTTTTTTTTTTTGATGTCGAAGAAATCTGAGAAATCCGAGATATCCGATAAATCTGATATTCTGATCAGATCTGTCAGATCAAAACAATTATCTGCTGTGTTTCAGAGAATTTTTTTTTCTTTTTTATTTTCACCTAAATGCTCCATAGTAGTCCACATGTCCCATATGTGTAAAGAAACAAACAACTAAAGCTGTAAAAAAATGTTCTGAAAATGTTGTCCAGAGTGAAAACATCATATCCGAGAATTATCGGAGCGTAAAAAGAACGCTTTGGAGAAAAAAGATTTCTCGGAGTATGAAAAAAACACATATATGAATTCTGACAGTTAAATTATCTCTCCCCGTGTACTCCGACATAAAAAAAAACTAAGCCATTGTGTGGTGGTACGCCTTATATTAATTAAGTTAACATGTCCTTAAGTTTACTGATGTCTCCTTCGATTTGCAGGATACGGTTAAGATTTCTCTATCGTGGTTTTATTTGCAAACTGTACCCGGGGCTCGGTTTGATTTTGCTTTATATTTTTGCAAAGTTTTGTAACCGACTCTGTAACTTTGCTACCCGTCGGCAATCGACTGTTAAGGTTTTGTTTTTTTCAGCAAGATGGCGAGAGAGCAAGCATATTAATTTTTCAGTTTGTTGTTTTTGTCGAATTTGGTTTCGGTTTAGCTTTCTATTTGCAAAGCATTCACCACGAAAATCCTGCCACTTTGACAGCTTACCCATAGGCATGGTTTCGGTTATGGTTTAAGACAATCGAACCAGACATTAAACAAGTTTTGTACTATTGCCTAACTGTTATTGCCTACCTATTATTGTTAGTATACTATTATTTCTACGTTAATGTATT
This sequence comes from Nephrocerus scutellatus, assembly GCA_947095585.1. Lineage (NCBI taxonomy): Eukaryota > Metazoa > Arthropoda > Insecta > Diptera > Pipunculidae > Nephrocerus > Nephrocerus scutellatus. The sequence continues at coordinate 101,211,096 of OX352762.1, read as the reverse complement.
TATTTTACGATTAGAATTATATACACCAATGTACCTTTTAAAAATATACGTAAGGTACAAAATATTTATTGTTCCTCTGGTAGATACTCTACGTGAATTCACTTGTAGTAATAATTATTGCTTTGTACACAATGACGTTAGTATATTTATTGAAAATTACTTCTTGTAAATATGATTAATTAAAATACTTAAATACTATATTACCCATGAAATTAAAAAGATATCTTATATTTAAAAATGAAACTATGTTTATTTGTTTGTTTCCTACACAAATCCACACCGTTGATCGTATCAATTCAATTTTTTAAGATGCTTCATTAATGTGTGGAAGGAACAGTAAGCATATTCCTGCCAACCACTTTTTGGAGGGTTTAAAATTGCGTTCCATTTATAATATACACACAGGAACTTAATTTTACTTTACAATATATTTTACTTTCTTTTACATAGTAAAAGGAAGTATAGTAATCATGAAAATGTTCAAACTCGGGATTTTTGCAGATTAATCCATTACCGTATCTCCTGAATGAGAAAAAGAGAAAAAAATCTCTGTCTGTCTGTGTCCTAAAGTCTAAAGCGCAGACGGTTGATCTAATGATGATGAAAACTCATATTTAAGATTTTTACTAAAATTGTGAGGGCCCAGAGGATTTTGAAGGAAGTGTCAGTTTACTTAAACAGTTTTTCGAGTTTTTGCAAATAACTCAAAAAGTATAGCACTTAAGAGAAATCTGTTAGGTGCAAAAGAAATTTAAATAAAAAAAACAAAAAAATTAAATTAATTAAATTAAATTAATTATTATTAATTTGTACAGAATTTTTAAATAGTAAAGTATCGTTATGCACACCAGTTTGGTATTAAAAAAAACAACCCATAAAAATTAAAATTTTTCATGTCAATTCTCTAATAACCAAAAGTATACTGAATTCCACTATAAATGCTGGAATATAAAAAAACATACAAAGCAATGCAATCCAACAACAAAACAACCCCAATTTTAAAGCAAGCTGCGCTGCCCACAGCACACAGCGCACAAGGCACACAGAACACAGTCATTATATTTAGTATGAAATTATCTGATGCAGGGAAAAAAAATTTGTATAGGAGCCCCCCGACCCGCGGTCCAATCCCTATTAAATTTTAATATAAAGTATTACCACCATGTGTGTGTGTGCAAAATTTCAATAAAATCTGGCTTTGGGAAGTGGGTTAAAAATTGATCACAAGATCTGACCAGGCAGCCAGCCAGCCACGGGCACGCGAAGTTAATATAGAGAATTTAAAAATAGAAAAATTTGAAAGGCCATGCATTTTTTTTATGAAAAAAATGGTTTTATAAATTCTTCAGAAGTCCTCCTGAAATTTGGCATAGATACACATTAGAAACGGGTTGGACCTCTGGGCCAGTCTAACCCATGCACATGCAGGCAGTAAAGCGCCAACGTACAGCTAGTCAACAATAATACGTATAACTTTTAAAACCTCAACAACAAAAGGAGACCCCAGAAATAATAGGAACAACAGAGTAAACCATTTTGTTTAATACGTGATAACAACCAACAAGTATATTCTTGTTTACAACGAATAAAGCAGGAATCATATTCATAGTAATATTCAATGTTCTCACCATATTGTGAAATCTGATAATATGTACATATTGTGTAACACCGATACCAAAGCAGTGAATATTTTTATTTGAAAATCTTTTCACAGCTTCGTTATGCGTTCTTTTTATCGTCTCAAAAAGTGAACTTATTGGAATCATTCACAAAATCTACATTGTTCTGCAGTAGGGTGGGTATATGTACATATTACTCTAATAGTACCACTTTGCTTAGGCCAAATATTGTTTTTAATAATAAAACCTAAATATAGCAATCCAAGAAAACAGTTTCGGTTTTTGCGAACTGTTGCATATTGGTGAATAAGCCGACAATTCTAAATTGGGATTTGTGGCAATGCAAGAGATTGTCCAGACCCAGAAGCACCGATTTTCAACCTAGAGTAGTCTTGTTGGTGACCTTTTTAGGATATCTATTTGATGCAACGTTAAAGACACTATTAATATATATTATCTCTTAGCCGAACTTACCTTATTTAACACACTTCTAAATATTATTTTTGATAAAAATAATAACACTTTCAGATTACGATACAAATTAACAACACCACTTCCAGGTTTCAGCCGCGTATCCACGATACGTATTTAGTGTAAACAATATGAAGTTAGTGACATAAAAGACACGTGCTTCTGGCATTTAACAAAGATTCGATTTAAGTGATGGCATACTTACACTTCGTCAACACACTATTATACTAATTGGGCTATGAAAAGAAAAACTTAGGATTTTAAATTGTCTAATTTTGTATTTTGCTTGGTTAGATCTAACAAGAACATGTAACTGGATATTGGTTAACAAATGCCACTTGTTCGCAAGTCAAATACTTGTTTATTTGGCCGACGAAAAATAATGTTGTGCAAATTTCTGTAACAGAAAAAACAGACATTATAAATCAAAATTTTTCGTGTAAATTCTCTAAGTTTGAATAAAATCGAGTTACTCTTTAAAAAAAAATATATGGGACCACGTAGGCCGTAAAATGTTACTTAAAGTTTTGTCATCAGAGATACACATGTTACAAATCTTCAAGAAAATCTGGTTAATTTTTTAAAAAAAATTATATGGGAGCCCCTCGGCCCTGGGGTCCGATCACTTCCAAATTTTAATAAAAAAAATTGTCACCGGAAATCGAGCTATAGGGTTTTTCAATAAGAGCACTTCAACTTTTTTTTTGAATAAAACACAAACTGTTCGACTTTTGAACTAACTTTTTTTTTATTAACGAATTTGAACATATACATATGACACATTTAAGTATGAAACTCGATTTCTTTTGCATGACCACCGCGTGCACGTTTTACGAAGTGAGCCTCATCGCTGAAGATGATTTTTCGGTGAAAATCTGCATCATTTTCGATTTGCTCTTGAGCCCAATTCACGAATCGGCGTCGCTTCAAATGGTCAAACGGCTTTAGTTGTTGTGTCAGCTTGATCTTATACGGATATAGGCCAAGATCTTTACGTAAAATCGATTGTCGAACGGGCTGGCTTGTTAAATGGACCGTAAAATGGCCGTAATGCTCTTAAAGTAGCGGCAACAGAACGATTATTTTGATAAACAATTTGCACGATTTGCAATCGCTGTTCACATGTATAGCGTTCCATGATGAAATGTATACTAATGAAGTTTCCAAATGACAAAAGAACAATAAAAAATATGGCGTCGTTCGCCGTTCCTATCGGAGAAAAGTTGAAGCGCACCTGTTGAAACACCCGATATATATAAAGTGAGATATAAACTGATCGCAAGATTCTACGACAAACAAACAAATCCGCGGGCACCCTAAGTTAATATAGGGAATTTAAAAGGACATATATTCATACAACAAATGCGATCAAACATCTTTGCACTTTCCCTATCAAACCAACCTACAATTTGCCCATAAATTAAATAAAATATACTTTTTAAATAAATGAGTCCATGTAAATGTAGATAATAGAAGATTATAAATATCTTGTTTGTACATATTTCTTACATCTTAAAAATTTGTTACTTGAAACCAGAGTTGTTAAATAGTTACAAACGTTGTTAATTAAAAACCACATAGTCAGTATTTTAATTAAATTAACTATCTTATTAACAGCATTATTGACGACGTTGTAAAGAAAATTAAAAAAAATGTTTTTTTAAAACTTCCTTATTTAATTATTAACATTCATTTATAAAATTCAAAACTAGCTAAATAAAATAATTTGAAGTTTTTAGACTACATTAAACAACAATATTGTTAATGTAGTTAAAAAAAATTCTCTCGTAGATTGGCAACTCTGCTTGCAATTTAAAGAACACAACAAATAATATTTGTATAAATTTATGTCGTATTTTTTTTTGTTGTAGATATATGCGCTCGAGCTCAGATTTTTTCTTGAAAAAACGAACACTAAAGCCGATAATCTTTTGTTTACATTGTTTAGTTGCATGTGTTGTTGTTGCAGTTAATGAAAAGAGGGGTAAATCTTCCAAAAGATCTGTTAGAGGGAAATCCGATCTACCGTAGATTGGTTTTAAGGTAAAAACTTGACAGCCAAAAAATCAATCTGTGCCAGATTTTTGGTAAAAAAAAAACAGGACATTAAAAACCTTCAAAAATCATGATTTTATCATTTTATGAATTGTTTTCAAAAATGAGACAACCCGAGCGAGTAAAGTTTCCCGGAGTACACCGAGCGAATGTTGCAAGGCGTAAAAGTATTCGGTGTGTACACTGGGTTACTTTACTCGCTCTTACCCTGTGTTACACAGATATTCACTTCAGAGTAAAAAATACACTGTGTCGTGCTCGGTTCACAATTAAAAACACAGAGTACAGAGAAAAATTACCCCGGGTGAACAAAAAAACACAGTGTAAATTTTTGACGTACAATGCTCGCTCGGGTGGAATAAAAGAATAGACGCAATGGCTGTCCGCGTCCGTGTCCTTTTTTGACATTTTTAAAAAATGTAAACAAAAATTAACTTTGACGTGCTTTCAACCACGACCGGTACTAACGCTATTATTTATCATTCCTTAGATTAAAAAATAGAACCATGCCTACCTGGAATCAAATTCAATCTCAGCTGAGAAATCCAAACAATCCAGTTGTATTCTTTGACATTGCGGTAGGAACCACAGTAAGTAATCTAAGCCAAATACAGACTTTCCAAAAACCTAACCTTGTCTTCTTGATAACCACAGGAAATTGGTCGAATGATATTCGAGCTATTTGCAGATACAGTTCCAAAGTCAGCCGAAAATTTCCGTCAGTTGTGCACAGGAGAATATCGTCCAGACGGCGTGCCAATGGGTTACAAAGGTGCAAGTTTTCACAGAGTAATTAAAGATTTCATGATTCAGGGCGGTGATTTTGTACATGTCGGTTAAATTTCTTTTTGGGTAAAATACGATTTCTATATTGGTGTTCTCTTTTATAGGGTGATGGAACAGGAGTCATGAGCATATACAATGGAACATTTTCTGATGAAAATTTTATCTTAAAGCATGACTCTCCAGGCCTTTTGTCAATGGCAAACAGTGGCAAGGATACGAATGGTTGTCAATTTTTCATTACTTGCGCCAAATGTAATTTTCTCGACAGCAAACATGTAGTCTTTGGCCGAGTTCTAGACGGCTTGCTCATAATGAGAAAGATCGAGAATGTCCCAACGGGTCCAAATAACAAACCTAAACTTCCAGTGACAATTTCGCAGTGTGGACAAATGTAAAGGATAGTCTTTGTGGTTCTTTGAATATAATTAATAGCGGCGTTTTATTTTTATATAAAAAATCTTTAATTTTAGGCGAATTAATAAAATCTAAAATTATATACTTTAATATATTTGTATCATTTATACGTTTATATTATGGAATCATTAAATCACAATTGTGCTCTTTGATAAAACGAAAGCTAAACCACAGACTTCGAATTCATATCATATGTAATATGTTCTCTGTGATACTAATAATATCGATACAAAGCTTAGATCTGCTTATTAAATTTACCGCTAAGTAACATTTTCTCCTTACGCAAGATTTGGCAATCTTCGATCACAAAACTGAAGATTAAAAAAAACGTATTGTTAAAAAATTATGTAATCTTTGCGTCACCTATATAAAAATATATTTAGCGCAGCATAATTTACCTGTAGAACAGAAAACTCAATGGGATTGTCGACAAATGCCACAGAGCATGTGCATCAAATATCCAAAAAATCGGAGGAAAATCCACAAGTTCCAAACTCATTGAAAGCCCGAAAAGAATGTAAAAACGTAGAAGTTTCTTATAGTATGGTCTTTTGCTTCGTACCAAATAGCACCAGAGAATCCAACCAATTCCAGAGAGGGCACCTATGTTTTAAAATTAATTAGATAATTTGAATAAAAATCAGAACATCTTTCCATTTACCTGTTATAATGTTTACTGTCATGTTGAAAGAATAGCTGAATTTGCCTATACTCAAATAAGCAAAGTAATTCAAATAAAATCCAAGGAAAATGATTGTAATTAGACCACGAATAACTAGTGATCTACTGTGAAGCATTCTGCAAATAAGGAACTGGTTATTGGAATTTAAATTAAAAACTAACTAAATGGTTTACCTCATAACCATGCAATACAAAGTTACCAAAACCATTGAATAGGCAAAACTGTAATCCAATAGTTCTGTTAGTGGAAAATCTCTTGTATGGAATATTGTAGACCAAAACCATCCATTTAGACAAATCTTAAGAAAAATTATCGTTTCAGTAAAACTAACTCAGTGCAAATGAAAGAAATACCACAGCAAATATATGCCATAGCTTGTAGCATGGACTATCCTGCCGTACGTCGCGGCGAAACTTCCTTAGCAACTTCAAGTGGGCGCAAAAATTCATAATAGAGAACAGTACAGAAGCAGGTTCTTGAAGTCCAATAAAACGAACAAATGGCCACTTAAAGAGAACGAGGAGAGCTTTAATATAAACCAACGAAATATTAATCTAATTTTACCTTTCCATAAAATTGTGGCACTTGCCATCCTCGATCTTCGAATGCTTGGACAGTTTTCCACATACAACCGTACTGACACTCATCGGCACAAGTCCAAAGGAATGCTTTGTCAAACACTGTTTGCTGATAGTATTTAACTGCTTGCTCTTGAATTTCCAGGCCATCTGACATGAGAATATCAGTGAATGTATTTGAGTGAAGCATTTTGAAAAGGAATTTTTACGAACCTGTCGTGCAATTGTTTCGCTCGCAATTTTCGCGACAGTTGCGAAAAAATTGTGTCCGATCTCCATTTGAAGCGGCACATTGATGCAATGAAATCACAAGGAATGCTACTATAAAAAAAATATGATTTGCCGACGAATTCATTGTATGCGGTTATAACAGTTAATTTCCATCTTAGAACTTAATAAACTATGGACTAGCGAAGGGTTTTTACTTTTTCCACTGCAATATCTATATTTATTCCTAAATAAAATTCGCACCAATTGCAATAAAAAAACCAATCAGTCGATAGTAATCGAAATCGTAACCATTTATGTACTTAAAGCCAAGCAAATAGCAAACAATTGCTATATTGCTTTCAACAAAAAAATAAAAATTACAACAACAAACACATTGGATAGACCAGAAAAGGTTTAGCGTTAACCAAAAAAAATTTTTTGGTTAGGAAATATTTAACCAAATTTTTAGTTATAATTCCCACCACCAGAGTCGACTTTTAAAAAAATATATGGATAAGTTGGCAAACACATGAAACAAAAAATTTACCAATTGATTTGGTTAGTTTTTGCTGTTGCTTTGATCAGCCGGTAACCACAAAAAATACCTAACTCATTTTGTTGAAAGCAATATAATATAGCAATAGAGTGATAACATGCTGTCACTGTCAAACTATTTGTTTTGATCGGCGCGTGATGGGCTAAAATCAAACTTTTAGGCCCGTTGCACACTTGTGTTAGCTAAACTTCTTAGCTTACGAAAGCATAGTATAGATCGTCTACCTCACACCAAAGTTGACTTCAACAAAAATCTAGATGTAGATTTTAAACGTGCTTCTGATAGCGTATGCCGAAACATGATGTGGCAGATTTTGTCTAGTTATGGTGTTACGGAAAAAATCATCAACATCATTAAGGAGCTGTACCGTGACTCAACATGCCGCGTCATTCATAACGGTCATCTTGGCTCACCTTTCAACATCTACTCGGGAGTCAAGCAAGGCTGCACCATCTCACCACTGCTTTTCACAATTGTTATCGACTGGGTCATGAAAAAAGTAATCCGTACTCCATCGGGTTTGCCATGGAATGTTTTTCACCGCCTGGAAGACCTAGACTATGCCGATGATATCTGTCTCCTATCACAATCGCTAGGTGACATGGAGCGAAAATGAAAATGACTAGAACTCCACGCTAACAAAGTGGGTTTAAAAATTAACGTCTCAAAAACAAAACTACTTCACGTTAACGCTAGTGGAACGTGTGATCTCTCGATTGACGGACATCAGATAGAGGAAGTCGATAAGTTTTGTTATTTGGGCAGCTGGATGTCAAAAAATGGTGGTGCTGACTACTTTACTAATGTTCCGTAGTCAGACACAACATTTATAGCGATTGTAATTATTTTTATCTTATTATGATAAAAGTTACAAATCCTGTTTGAAACAAATCGTGTAAGAGCGATGAGGTAAAAATAACTTTTGTCCGAATCGATAGACGTAACTATAACTAAAAGCAATGCTTTTAGTGACGGATTTTTATGACTACAAGCCTTGCTACAACGTTCCATTCCACTCTATTCAATTGGTATAGCATGAGTTGTAGTTGTAGTAACGTCGTTCGATTCGGAACTTAATAAAACTATAAACTATAAAACGATAATCTAAGCCGCGTTCGATTGGACTAAAGAGTATAGCTCTTTACTTTATTGAATTGAGCGAGTTTTCACTTAAATTGAGCTAATGAAGTGAAGGGACTGTTCGATTAGTTTCGATTCCTTACTTCAGATAAATGTCAATATTACTCATCTGAAGTAAGTACACGAGCAGAACACCTCTTCACTTAATTCAGTTGCCCAATTTTTAACTGAATTGAAGAGCTGTCAACAAACATTCTCTTCACTTTTGTTACTTCAAATACAACTATTATTTCAGTCTAATCGAACGCGGCTCATGTTAGGCATATTTAAATTTACTAGTCTTCAAAAAAAACCATCTATATAATGATGCACGTACGACCAAAAATATATACGTGTGGCCCGGGTCTTACAACAATAAAAAGTAGCACAGTCAAATATGCTGACAATTATTAGATTAGATATATATAAAAAGTAAAAACGTTAAATGTAAACATCATTGATCACTTTTCATTAGTAAAAATTATGTACACAAAACACATTAGAAGTGATGAAGGTTTTTGAAAGAAAAGTTAAATCAGGCTTTAATTTTGATTGTTATAACTTAGATTTTTAATTGTTTACAAAGGATCATGTATAGCAATGTGAGATTTATAATACCAACAAAGCTCCTGGCCACCTCGCCATGCAGAAATTCGTAAGTTTGTAAATTTCATCTGCGAATAAGCCCCTTACATAACTTGTCATTGACATTGATATTGAAATAATAAACAACCCTCGTTTATTGTGGATTGTGGTACTTGGACTACTACTCACAAGGCATCTTTGGTTAAAAATAGAGAGCTAATATGTTATTTGTAATTTTAGAATATGCAAGTCACCTCATCTGTCGTACTTTTCAATAAGTGATTTAGGAAATAAGAACAAGGAGTATGTTAAAAAAGAATTAATTGGGTAAGTCAATGTGTTGATTCCTTGAAGAGGCTGGTTAAGCTGACTATTCTCATTTACTTTGCAGATACTCAAGGGATGAAATGTATGAGGTGGTGGCTGACGTAAAGAACTACTACAAATTTGTCCCATATGTTAAGAAATCGCATGTACACAGTTTTCGGAAAGATGGATTTAAAGCGGATCTCATAGTCGGATTCCCACCGCTGAATGAAGAGTACACTTCGTATGTAGTACTCGACGCACCGAAATTAACACGGGCTGAGTGTAGAGATGGACGCCTCTTTAGCTACCTTCTCAATGAGTGGCGTTTTAGTCCAGGATTAAAGGATATACCTCAGTCTTGCGTTGTTGATTTTAGAGTTTCGTTTGAATTTAAATCATTTTTGCACAGTAAAATTGCGAATTTGTTTTTCGATTTTATTTGTGATCAAATGGAAAATGCGTTTATCACGGAGGCAAGAAGACGCTTCGGGGTGCCATCAATAAGAAGCCATATTTTGTTCTCCCGCAGATCGTGACAAAGAAAGAACGGCAGAGTTTCTTACATGGAAATCACAATACCAAAAAATGCTCCTCTAAGTCTAAATCTAAATTTTTTAAAGCGTTTGTACGATAAAGATTTGTTCAAATATTTAACTGTTCATACTGCATCTGTGGGTAGATTTAAAGTCAAAAAATAAAAATAAACTCAACTAAAACTTAAACTAACTTACACAATAAAGAAGTTCTTAATTCATGTGAGAACTTAAGCCCTTTAGTTTAAGTATCCGCCGACTCTTTATCGAAAATAAGAAGAATGTGTTGAGCATATTGTCTAAGTAAGAGGCTGGACTTATGTACATACTTTTGAAAACTTTTTTTGTTATTAGCTCTATCGATTTATGAATACTTTTAATTAATTATTTATTGTATAAATGTACAAAGAATATTAGTAAAATTTTACTACTGAAGAAAATAAATAAAATATGTTTTTTGTTACAAAGATCACTAATTTTAAATGAAATCTTGGATCCATTAAAAAATAAAAAATTTGGTAAAATAAGTTCGCAGAGCCAGTGTTAAAAGCAAGGATGTCTCGCATTGGCTGCGAAACTGATGAGATATGCACTAAATGCCTTCTTGAAATAATAGTTGCAAGTAATGGAGGACGAAACGTACAAAAAAGAGACACCGTGTAGAATCAACCGTGCAAACTTATCTTTGCAATTATGTCGTATAACAGGACTTTAAAATGTTTTGGTGTTTTTTTATTTCTTTTGTCCACCTTTCATTAGGAGAATAAGTTCATTATTTACTGCATTTTATTAAGTTTTAAAAGCCTTAAATTCTACTCTGTTGTATTCTCCCCAAGTAACAGCAAGAAGTATGCATTCCAGAATTGCATCCAATGCTGCAAACAAAGCACGTTTGAAACATCTTATCAGGCGGTTTATGATGGTTGCCAATGCAAGCAAACGTATGCGGTAACAATTGTTTTAATTGTTTGCAAGTGTAATTTTTATTTTTCCGAAAAAAAAAAACAAAGAGACGCCACAACCTATGTACAGAAATTGGAATATAATTTTTGTGAGACAATGGTTCTTACGTTGATCTTGGAATGATACTAATACTTAAATTGATATCAGAAAATTATTGCTATATGATATTGAGTACTAAAGCATATCATTGGTCTAATATAACAACAACTGCTTATTATCCGTATACGAGGGTGGTAAAATTATGAACTCATGTCTCGTCGTCTATCTTCACAAATCTGGCCCAAAAATCTTCTGCGTCGCTTTGAAACAGCTACAAACACTCGCAAGACCCAAGTTCGTTTTGAATCCCTTTATATAAGAAGCCGGCGAACGCAGCTATATCCCTTATACTCAATATTTAAAAATTGTTTTTCAATGTTTTCCTTTGTATTTGAGGTTGATGTTTAGCGCCCTGAATTTAGGGGATTCATAACAGCCATAAGAAAATGGTCCGTCCCAAAATATGACGGGTTCGTTTTAGTGTGTTAATAATAATTTGGATAATTATTCTTGGGTATATTCTAAGAATAAAATCCTTCTACAGTAAGGGTCTATCTCCAAGGTTACCTCATTTATCGGGGATCGAATAAGAAGCTTACTTTGGTGGACCCTAACACATGTTAACGGAAATTGCTTTGTTAATACTAATGATAGGACGTTATTCTAAGAAGAAATACTAGCCTTTGTAACTGCGTTTAAATAAAGTTGATATCTTGTTTGAGTCTTCAGATAACCAACTTCAATGTCTGTTCTAGTTTTAATGCCAATGCTAATTTTTTACTTTGAGGTCAATTTTCTCCAAAAATGCGTAATAAACATAACGTTTTATTATTTTTTTTCTTATAAACGTAAATATAATAAAAATAAAAATCAACAAGTTTACGTTAGTCGTTAGTTTACCAAACGATTTGATGATACTGGAATCTTCTGCAAATGTATATTAAAAAAAACATTTTTTTTCAGCTAAATTCTTGTTAATAAACCACGCAGTTTAAAAAAAGTGGGCGCCGTGGCTCAGTGGAAATGCGAGTGGCTACTGAGCAGGACTTTGTGGTTCGAATCCCAGTAACACCAAAAGTATTTTTCACGGTGGGCCACCATTCGCGAATGGGTTACAAACGTTCCGAGAGAGTAATAACTTGTCTCGGAAAGCTTCTCACTTCGCTTTTCGGATCCGGCCTTAAATTGTAGGTCACTTCCATTTGTGTCCAAAAATATACATGCGCAACACAAATGGTACGAGAAACTAGGCTTTGGACCGCAATGGTCTGTCGCGCCGAATATTATTAGTTAGAGAAAAAATTTCCAAAAAAACAGTATGGCAATACGAGAAAGCCAATTGGGACGGCCTTAACTTCTTTAGGAGAATTAACTGGTCGCTACTGTTTCGCGATGGCAAGGTGGAAGCCGCCGCTGATGCAATCACAAGCATCATTATTATTGGTATGAGAATGTTTATCCCTTTCAGGAAAAAGTCTATCAAACCAAAGGAAGATGGATGGTATGACCGCCTATTAACAAAAATTGAACAATGTCTCAAAGATAGTAAAAATTTTTGGTCATTCCTGAAAAGAATCAAAAATACAGACACGTCGTCGATTCCAACGCTCATTTATAATGACATTCCAGTTGTCAGCTCTGTAGACAAGGCCAATCTGTTTACTGCGTATTTCGCAGCTAGCTCCACGCTTTCAGCTTGTGCATTGCTGCCTCCTGCACCTCAGAGTATTGAACACTCTATGGGACAGATATTCATTCGCACTCGTGCAGTTTCTAGAGTTTTAAACGATCTCAACACTCACAAAGCCGCTGGGCCAGATGGTATTTCCTCATAAGTTCTGAAGAGGTGTTCTTCTAAGCTGGCATTACCATTGCGTAAGCTTTTCCATCTATCCTATCCTTCTGGACTCTTCCCCAAGAGTTGGAAAACAGCCTTTGTCCAGCCCATACCCAAAAAAGGCGAGCCGTCGTCTCTTTCTTCGTACCGGCCCAAAGCACTTACATCCATTCTTTCCAAGGTCATGGAAACGCTGATCAATTTTCAGCTCAAGAAATATCTTGAAACCAACGAAATCCTTAGTGACCGGCAGTACGGATTTCGTGGGCAACGTTCGTGGTATATCTCACCGAACAGTGAAACCGATCTTTGCATCAATTTGGAGAAAGCAAAGCTGTTGCACTCGATATTTCTAAGGCATTTGACAGAGTTTGGCATCAAGCTCTTTTGTCTAAAAGGCGTGCTTATGAAGTCGATGAAAAACTCTGCTTCATTTGATTAGAAACTATCTTTTGGGCCGCTCAATTCAAGTTGTTTTTGACGGTTTCAAGATCATTACTTAAATGCTAGCGTTCCCCAGGGCTCTGTTTTGTCCCAGACTCTCTTCATCATTTTTATTCATGATCTCTTCTCATGTGGAACTCAAACAACTACGTATGTTAAGCACGTTAAATTCTGACCTAGACAGCATAATACAATGGGGAGAAACTAATCGAGTAGAATTTAACGCTTTCAAAACCCAATGCTGTCTCCTGTCGTCTAAGCGAATCCTAAATCCCATGCCATTATCCATGAATGGCACTTGCATCGAGGAAACTGAAAATCTCGCAATTCTATGTATGTGCGTTAACGAAAAGCTTTGTTGGAGTGACCACATATTTACCGTCGCCAAAAATGCTGCAAAATGTTTAGGTTTTCTAGCCCGGTGCAAGAAATATTTTACTCCCTCTGATCTGGCAACTATATACAAGGTTTTAATTCCCCCTTAACTTGAGTACAATTGTCATATCTGGTCTGCTGCGCCTAAAACTACTTTCCATCAGCTAGATAGAATACAAAACCGCGCGATAAAACTTATCGGTGACGCAAATATAGCGAAATCAATTTGATTCGCTTGAACAACGCAGGAACGTTTCCTGCTTGTTACTGTTTTATCGCTTCTTCTACCAGCGGTGCTCAAGAGAAATAGCCAGTTGCAGGCCCCCTCTCCTTGGATTCAACCTCATTACTCGTGGCGCTCTAAATGCTCATCAGTTTACCCTCAAGGGATTCGTTCTTCAGCCGTACAACACCCATATGGAATGCTCTGCTCTGTCTTCCCACATCACTATGATCCACAGACATTCAAAACACAAACTCATAGACATCTCCTATATTCTCCTCCTTTTCCTTAACGCCCACGCTGTGCCAAGCATAAAGCAGAGCATTATAACGGTGCGAACCCCTTTAAGCGTGCGCGAATTACAAAACAAATACCATTATGGAATAAAGAAGGAACAGAAGAAGTCTTGTCTGCAAAGTTTCTTTGAACCAGTGCAGCAAATGACCAATAGTTTCGACTGTTTTAATCTGATTCTGAATTTTCCACATTATATCCCAAATCTTTTGGTGATTTACTATTCTGGTTACTGTCAAAGGTCATAATGGGAAAACCCAATCTCAGGGCCTAACTTCGATTTCATTTAACGACCACCAATACGACGATAAGTAATGTCCATTCCACTTTTGACAATTCGTCGAACACCCATCAGCTCACGAAAAAACCATTCGTCCCGTTTTACGCAAACTAAAAGCGGATAAGTGCATGGACTTCAGGAGGTTTGCGGTTCGAAGCCCAGTAACACCAAAGGTATTTTTCCCGGTCCCGCCTCTCGTGAATGTCTAACAAAGGTCCGAGAGGAATAACTTGTCACGTAAAGCTTCTCAATTCGACGTATGAATACTGCACTAAATTGTAGGTCCTTCCAATGTGTGTGCAAAAATATAGATGCACAACACAAATGGTCGCGAGAAGGTAGGCCTTGGAGCGCAACAGTCTGTCGCGCCGAAGATTATTATAATTATTATAAAAGCAATACAAACCATCCTACCTTCAACGCCTTAGAGGTGCAAGATGCCATAAAGAAGGTTAAACTTTCTAAGCCACTTGGGCCAGACGGGATATCCATGTTTATGTTGAAGAAGCTACATAACTCTAGCCTAGCAAAAATCTTCAACCCAAAAATACCATACCAAACGAATTGAAAATTGCCAGGATAGTCCCAGTTTTAAAACCTGACAAACCCGCCCACGAAGGATCATCTTATAGACCAATTTAGTTGCTTCTCCTATAGCCAAAACCAAAATCCGGTCAGGTACATCTAAAACGTACATTGCATATGCTAGATAGAATACAGAATGAAGCTTTAAAGCTTACTGGTGAGACAAAAACAATGTGAAGTCAATAGATTGGCTCGAACACCGCATGAATATTTCCTATCTATGTTGTTTTATTGCTACTACTATAAGTGGGCGCCGTGGCTCAGTGGAAGTGCACATGGCTGCACACCAAAAGTATTTTTCACGGTGTCCCACCTCTCGCGAATGGGTGACTAACGTTCCGAGAGTAATACAATACCTTGTCACGGAAAGCTTGTCAATTCGCTTTTCGGATCCGGCCTTAAATTGTAGGTCCCCTTCCATTTGTGTCCAAAAAATTAACATGCGCAGCACAAATGGTCGCGAGAAGTTAGGCCTTGGACCGCAATGGTTCTGTCGCGCCGAATATTATTATTACTATAAGTGGTGCTCAAGAGAAATAGTAGCGTTACTCGTAGCTAGGAGTTTTGAGTGATTTTTGCTTTGAACCCAAATCTCGGATCCATATGTAAGTACTGGTATGACCGACTATTGCCTTATATGTATGTACTACTGTAACCTACTTGACCTATACTTGCCATTTAATTGTGGAAAATTGCACACTTTGGCAAAGTTTATCCATTTTTTTATCTTTCCGTTCGCTTGCGACAACTTATCATGCGCTAATCATTCTCAGGGATGAATTCAATTGCTGTGTCAACCTTTTCGTTAATTAGTTAATTGAATTTAGGCAAGTCAGCAGCCCGAAGACATCCACGAAATGCCATTACATCCACAAAAAATGACTGTTTGGTGCGGGTTCCTTTATCAATGACACACTGATAACGCAGTCACAGTCAACGCAGAACGCAACCGGACCATACCGACTAAATATTTTTGGGATAAATTGGAAGAAGATGACTTGGAGCAGATATATATTTCAACAAGACGGCGCCACATGTCACACACAGCTAGCGAAACAATTGAGTTGTGGCCACAGAACTGCAACTTCAATACTCCTTGATGCTTCTGGACTTTTTTCTTTGGGGCTAAATAAGGCCACAGTCTATACCAAAAAGCCTAGGACTTTAGATGACCCCAGAAACACAAATACTACTAATAGTGATTAATGGTGCACCCTTTTAGCCACTACCAAAAACCGGATTTTATTAAAAAAAAACAAGAAAATTTAAATTTTCTTTTTTTATTATTTACTAACTGACCCGACAGACGTTGTCCTGTCCCACTTTCAATAAATTTGTTTGTGATCGTTTTGTGAACTTGTGAAAAGCTATTTGTTTTGCGATATCGCGTCACAGTATTAGCAGAAATACCCGGCCCATCCCACTGACCCCCGCCCACTGACGACACGCCCACTTACACCCGCGTTTTCAGGCTGCCCCATACGCACTGACCCCCGCCCATTGACCTCCCGCCCTCTGATACAGGGAAAACTAAATTTTCCACCCCAGCGCCACCTATCGGGTCCAAATTTTGTCAACGACTTTCTTTTTATTCGTTCCATAAATAAGAAACTTCGAAAAAAAAAATGACACCAGCGCCACCTAGCGGGGACCAACTCAGAAACCATCGCGGGCTCATGCACAACAACTTTGCTAAAGATCATCACATGATCAAATGCATAGTTTACGATTCTATTGGAGTCAAACACACAGACATTCATTTTTATATATATAGATTTATATTTTATTTTTATTTTGTTTTTTGTTTTTACATAAAATCGTTATAACAGATAAAAAGGTATAACAGATCCTATGTGTTACGTTTAAATGTTTTTTTTTTATCTTTGCCTGGGAGTATATATGAGTTTTTCACTACGGAATTCCATTTAAGACAATTATGTATATACTTAAGTACGTAGTTGCTCGATTTTCAAGTTATATTTAATTTTTTAATACAAACGTAAACGAAACGTAAAAATTGTAAAAACATTTTGTTCTTTAATTTTTTATCAGAGACAGTCTTGGTAATATGTTTTATTTTTTTAATTTTTGTTCTTAAAAAAGTTTGTTTGTTGTTTGTTTTTTGTTTGAGAGAGTAAAAATGATAAATTAATTTTATTTTGATGTAGGAAAAACAAATTTATTCTACATGATTGCTACAATTATATATCTACAGAGCTAGAGTTAAAATTAAGTTACAATAAAATGTTTTGATAGTATTTGTATTATTGTTACGTGTTGTCGTCGCTTTATAAACTTTATTGTACTTTACAATTCTTATTTATTTTCGCTTACGTATATGTTACATATTTGACTAATTTAATAAAGTTCTTGACTTCATTTAATTGCTAGAATAATTGTTATTGTTTTCTCCTCCGCCGATTAGATAAATAATTGTTGGTCCAAATGTACATTGACAATTTTGAATTTTGTTAAGTTTCTGCAAGAAATCTACTTAGGATGATTGATTAACTGGTTGTGCAATGCAACATTGTTGGCAGAAGGAAAGGATGGAAATGATTTTTTATAACTAAGTTGGAAATTCCTTCCACAATGATTTTCAATTCAATTTGCTAAGTACTTTTATTTATATATATCTTGCAATCATTGACTTGTGATTAAATATGAGCTATTTTTGTGATTTGTTTTTTGTTTTTTACATGGAATGTTGTAATCATCGGTTAATTCAATTTTAATAGTAACGCTTCTTTTTCTTAATTAAAAGATATGCATAATTGTGTGTCAACTTCTTTAATAGATACTCGTATTATAAAGATAAATGTTTTGCTTTGCTTATTTAGATACTCAATAGATACTCTCATTATAAGGATGTATTTATTCTGCTTGGCTTCATTACCGTATCGGTTCATTGTTTTTAAATTTTAGGTATATGTTGTAAGTATAGCTGTGGTGTATTTTTTAAAGATTATATCGTACAAGTGGTATTGTTTGAGTTTTGTTTGTTAAAAGTGCAAATCTTAATATAATAAGCTCTCTAGTAAATTACACAACAGTTTTTTCTACAATCAAAATTACACTTTTCAGTTTTGTTTACTTTGGTTGACAGACACAAGATATCTATCCAAATTGTCTCACGTACTTTATTGTACAACATAAAATTACGATATAAAATACTGAAAATAACGTTAAATAAAGGAAAAGGAGGACATTGCAGAATGTATTGGATATTTGGCTGAGTGCATATGTCTCTTATGTACATATTTGAAGAACATTCTTTAGTAGATGCAACTTCTTATATGTAAAGGGTGGCACTTCGCTAATAATACTGCCTTTATACACAATATTACGGAACCTTTAAAGGCCGAAATCGAACTCCGCTCAAAAATCAAAAAATTATGATAAATCAGGTTTCGGAGCAGGCAAGTCAATCAGCCCATGAAATATCCTGAAACAAACAAAATCCTTAGTAATTGGCAGTACGGATTTTGTTCTATTGGTGTTCTGATGGCATGCCTTAACCTCTTTTATCAACAGTCTATTTATCAATTGGTAAAGGCCAAACAGTTTATCTCGATACTTCCAAGACATTTGACAGAGTTTGTCATCAAACGGCGGTGACACAAAATCCTGAGCTGCACATAAATGAGAGCAAAACAAAGTACATGGTTACAACGTCTGCGACAGAAGTTTCAACATTGGTCCCTCAATTAAAATAGTGGAGCATGCATTTGAAGAAGTGCCTATCTACTATCTCTTTAACCATCTCGTGACAACTGTAGCAGCCGATAACAACATGGAACAGCAGAAATACGCGGTTTCACAGAGACTTGTCAATCGTCAATCTAGAAACCTGGAGCTGCTACAATAACAACAACATCAGGAGCTCGTCACTTAAGTATGCTGTAATTGTAGGAACGGTTGCTTAAACCAACAAAGCCTACTTAAGTATGTCAAGACTCTTCAAATCCAGGCATTTAACCATAAGCTGCTGGTGTATAAGACAATTATCATACCAGTACTTACATATTCCTAAGAGGCGAGGGCTGTAATCGCTTATGCAGATGACGTTGCTATCGCCATTTCAGAAAAGTACATGAATACCTAAAAGGAACTCCTTCAAAATGCTCTCAAGAAGCTAACTTGCTGAGCAGATCGCTGTGGTTTTGGGGTAAATCCTCACAAAACTAAGCTTGTTCTAATCACCAGGATATATAAAGTTTCACGTATTAACCCTCCATCTATAAAAGGTATAAGCTTAAGATTATCGATATTTTCAGCAGGCAAGTAGCTGCTAGCTTGGCTATTCGGCTTAACGCTATCTCCCAATGGACTACAAATGAAATCGGTAACTGCTCTATCCTGAATTTAGTCAGGATCCCATACACCACTCCGCAACTCCATTTCAACAAAAACTTCCAGGTCACCGTCCCCTCCAGATCATTCTGGTGAGAGGACGCTTACCTGGAAGATGAATACATTCAGTTTTACACAGACGGGTCAAAAACTGATGAGAGAGTCGGCTGAGGTGTTTTCTCAAAAAATCTAAATCTTAGCCTCTCTTTCCGTCTTCCAAATCACTGTACTGTTTTCCAGACATTCCGGATAACTGTATGGCTGACGAACTCGACAAACAAGGAACTACACTACCCATCTTACTTAAATATGGTTCTCCAGTCATACCAATCGCTACATGCAAACTCATGTTAAAGCGGGATGCCAATGAAAAAACTAACCATAGGTGGTCAAACGGTACAACTTGCATAGTGGCAAAACAGATCTGGCCCAAGCTGGATCCAAAAACCTCCAAGTGTTTGATCTCTCAAAAATCGGTGCTATTTTAGGTGTCATCACTGGACACTGTCTCATAGGCAGGCATGCAGCAAGACTTCTCGAATGACTTCTGCAGAAACTGCATAGATAAGGAGGAGGAGGAGGAGACCATCGTCCATATTCTCTGTTCTTGTCCAGCACTCTCCCAAAAACGTAACCTACATTTTTTTCTACGAGGATCGGTTCTACGCACCAAAAGGACTGCAGTGTTTCACACACTGGAGCAAAGAACGAAATCAATATCTGAAAGAACCGAGTGTTGTCGTATGAAACTTCTGGCCCAACACCGATTGCGTTGGCATACGTTTATAGAGGTCCAATTAGGAGCATAGTAGGAAAAGAAAGAAAGACTATCATAATTAGGATAGGTACATAGGTATAGAAAATACAAAAGTTTGCTCCGTTTGCTCTTAAATAACGGAATGGTGGAACGTAATATACAACCAGATTAGCAGCTAGGCTTATGTTGTTCAATAAATAATAAATATAATGAAAAAAATAACAGAGCCTGATTTGGGTTTTAAAAGAAGTGAGTAGTTCACAAAAAATTCGTTAAAAGATCAAACGGTATGGCTTTTGAATAAAAAAAATATTAAAAATTGATAATAACTTTCGTGCTTTTAACGAATCATCTGTCAATTACTCGATCGTGTTGGAATACAGAACGAAGCTCATGGACTAATGTTACCCAGAAGTAGATAAAGTACAAATTAATTTTAATTTAAGTTTTTGTGATACTTTTTTTGTACAAATTACTCTATCCTACATAAATATCTGGGTACGACAAAAGAATATATAACTTTTTATGTACATATTTCAATTAGAAATAGATTCTTTTCATAACGTACATTACTTAACATAAACAATAAAGGTTTTCAGCAACGCGAATTAACAATTACATTTAATATATACAAAAACACACACAATTCATAGTAATTTAAATTCAATACTAAGCTTAGTTATGTATTACTTGACTACAGTCACGGAAGGATAATTAGTTAATTTAAAGCTCGAGAGAAACCTGGAAACCTTTACATTTCCAGTTTTTCTTAGTAAAATAAAATAACAAGCAACTTAGATGTTAGGCATTAAGTATTGTAGTGAAAAAATAGACAAAAAATAACAGACAAATAAATAAATATAAAATTACCTTATTTGTTAGTAGGTATAGTTTGTAGTTAAGATTTATCTTTGCAAAACGCAAAGTTAATAGCAGCACCAGAATTTTTTATGTTATTTCTAAGTTAAGTTAAGTTAAGCTGATAAAATAAACATAAAATAACTAAGCGATATGTTTATCATTTAAAAAACAAATACCTTCGAATATGTAAAACAATGAAAAACTATAAAACATAATACTAAACGGTTTGTTTTTTGAACAAAAAGAAAAGTTAAATGAAACAAAGTAAACAATACTAGAAATATATATATCACTTGATAATTTGTGGGGCATTGTTATGGTTTAGTTGTGTTTAGCCCTCTTACCAAACATGTAGCCCTTCCACCGCTCAGCAGTTTGAGATATTATTGGATCACTGTCGATTGTGGCCAGAAGAAGCAATTGATTTACATGTGTGGCGTGGTAATCCCAGCGGGCTATGTTTGGAGCAACACCTAAAAAATAGCAAAAAATTAGTAGTATTTTCTTGGTTTTTGTTCAATGAAATGTTTTCAAGAAATCGATTAACATTAAGAGAATATTTTTACGTCATATACTAAGCTCAACTCTTATTTTGAAACTTGAAAGTAAAGCAAGCGAGTTTGAATTAATTTTAAGAATTGTCACAAAATTCAAGTATCATAAAACTGAAATCGTTATTGCGGGCGATTTCAACGTACACAATTCTGGGTGGGTTCGCCATTCTGGCCAGACAACACCCGAAGGAAGGTGTGTTGAGACATTCGCTGAGTTTAATCATCTTACTCAGCTTGTAACTGAGCCTACAAGAAAACCTGGCATTGCAAATTATTCCGCAAACACCATTGACTTGTTCCTTACCTCACGTCCTGATAAATACTCCGTAAATGTATTATCGCCTCTAGGCACGTCTGACCATTGTGTTGTATCAGCTCATTCGGTTTTACAAAGCTAACCCCTTTGAGGAAAACCGATCAATTTTTAAACGACCCAGAAATGATTGCAATGCTCATCTTCGACGAGTCAAAAAATTGAGGCAAAAAATACTACAATGTCCCAAAGGTAGTAACAAATTTTTAATCATTCTCGAAAAGAATAAAAAATACAGCCTCGTCGTCGATTCCAACGCTCATTTATAATGACATTCCAGTTGTCAGCTTTATAGACAAGGCCAATTTGTTTGTTGCGCATTTTGCAGCTAGCTCCACGCTTCCAGATTGTGCTTTGATGCCGCCTGCACCTCAGAGTATTGAACACTCTATGGGACAGATATTCATTCGTACTCGTGCAGTTGCTAGAGTTTTAAACGATCTCAACACTCACAAATCCGCTGGGCTACATGGTATTTCTCCATTAGTTCTGATGAGGTGTTATTCCAAGCTGGCATTAACATTGCGTAAGCTTTTCCATCTATCCTATTCTTCTGGTTGGAAAACAGCCTTTGTCCAGCCCATACCCAAAAAATGCGAGCCGTCGTCTCCTTCTTCGTACCGACCCATAGCACTTACATCCATTTTTTCCGAGGTCATGGAAACGCTGATCAATTTTCAGTTCATGAAATATAATGAAACCAACGAAATCCTTAGTGATCTGGTGATCTGATGGTATATATCACTGAACAGTGGAACCGGTCTCTGGAATTGGAGAAACAAAGCTGTTGCACTCGATATTTCTAAGGCATTTGACATGGCATCAAGCTCTTTTGTCCAAAATGCGTGCTTATGGAGTCGATGATTAACTGCTTCACTGGATTAAAAGCTATCTTTTAGAACGCTCAATTCAAGTTTTATTGGACGGCTTCAAGTCTACAGTACATAACTTAAATGCTGGCGTTCCCCAGGGCTATGTTTTGTCCCCGACAATCTTTCTCATTTCTATTAATGATCTCTTATCTGTGACCTTTAATCCAATTCACTTTTTCGCTGACAACAGCACTCTCGGCTTCTCATATAAGTTTGAGGAACGTCCCTCCACTTCTCATGTGGAAATCAAATAACTACGTTTGTTAAGCACGCTAATTCTGACCTAGACAGCATAACCAATGGGGAGAAAACAATCGAGTAGAATTTAACGCTTCCAAAACCCAATACCCTGTCGTATAAGCGAATCCTAAATCCCATGCCATTATCCATGAATGGCACTTGCATCGAGGAAACTGAAAATCTCGCAATTCTAGGTATGTGCGTTAACGAAAAGCTTCGTTGGAGTGACCACATATTTACCGTCGCCAAAAATGCTGCGCAATGTTTAGGTTTTCTAGCCCGGTGCAAGAAATATTTCTCTTACTCTGATCTGGCTACTATCTACAAGGCTTTTATTCGCCCTAAATTTGAGTAAAATTGTCAGTCATATCTGGTCTGGTGCATCTAAAACTACCTTGCATCAGCTAGATGGAATACAAAACCGTGCGATAAAAGTTATAGGTGACGAAAACATTGTGAAATCAATGGATTCGCTTCAACACCGCAGGAACTTTTGCTGCTTGTCGCTTCTCCCACCAGCGGTGCTCAAGTGAAATAGCCAGCTGCATGCCACCTCTCCTTGAATTCAACCGCAATACTCGTGGCGCTCTAAATGCTCATCAGTTTACCCTTAAGCCCATCTTCGGACGTACAGTTAAGTTCAGGGATTCGTTCTTCAAGTTCTGCCAAGCTTTGTCTTCCCACATCACTATGATCCACAGGCATTCAAAACACAAGCTCATAGACATCTCCTCTTTTCTCCTCCGTTTCCTTAACACCAACGCTGCGCCAAGCATATAGCCGAGCATTATAAGGGTGCAAACCCATTTAAGCGTGCGTTATATAAAAAAAACAGAACAGAACTAGATAGGAGTGCATCACTGGACTTCCAGTAATGAAATTTACAGTTTCAAGCCTTACTATAAAATAGTAAATACTTTCGATATATTTACTACTCACCCAAACTCAAGTGCCGCAAGTCGTAGCTCGTCCCGGAGCCGGTATCATAAAGTAACAACATCTTTTTTAACGAAAACATTCCCTGGTTGAACAGTTTACCAGCTTCACGTGCAATCTTTGCTGGCGCTGTGCAATTTAAATCGTACAGTCCAAGAAGCGAGTAAATGAAACCGTTAAGAACAAAAGACGCTGGCGTTGTTGGATATTCTTCGTACCTAAGAGACAGACAACAATTATATAAATTTTATTAAGTCAGATACCAAAGCACATGTCGCTTTTTACCAGTAATATTGTCCCATAAAATGTGCCAGCACACCGCCATCCTTTGACAACACCTTGTATGGCCGCAGTGCCATCGATGCAGCCTTTAAGTACCGTTTATCCCCGCCTGATTGCCAATAGGCTCGAGCCAGAACGGATATCGCATGCCCCTGTCCCATTGCGGACAGCCAGCCCGTTTTTAACTCCAAAAATCCCGATAGATTACGTTTAACTGGATTCGGCCAGCCGCCAGTTTTACGATCTTGATTGTTGACAAACCATTCAGCAGCATCGTAGAAATGCGCCAAATGATCATACGTCGAAAGGGTTATATTATCGAAGAAGCCTATACCCACAAACAGAATCGATACAACTTTCAATTCACTACGACGGATTTTCGTCGGGGCTTTTTTGTCTAGAGGGCCACCGCCGCCGCCGCTGGCAAGAGCTTTCTGCACATCAGTTAGTAAATCTCGTGTCAGACGACGCCATCGGTTAACCGATGAGCTACCTAGACCGTAATAAATATTCTCCTCCTGCACGCTGATTACCAAATCGGCAAGAATGTAAGACAAGTTGTAAGTGTGTTTTGTTTCCCGATTTTGTAAGGTCACCATAAGACTGCTGCTATTCGTGACCAATAATAAATCAAGGCTTAACACAAGATCCAACGCCTGATCGATATGTATACTAATTGCACTGTCATAATCGATTGCAGTCTCAAACTGAACAATTGTCGTGTTGAATTTCTGATGCCATATACGTGTGACGTTGCTTGATTTTGGTGTTATCCATTCTGCTTGGTTGACATCGGCGTCTTCGAATATCTACAAGTTAACAGCAACAAGAACAATTCATTACTTAACACTCAGCAATATCATCAGACAGACAGAGCTCATCTTACTTTTCGCCTTGGCTCTGGTTCGGTTAGATTCTTGCTGTAATGTGATAACGCAAATTGTGCAATTTGCGTTGGATAGAAATACCCGCGCTTTTCCCATTGGGTACTGATTGGAACTCCTTCTGCCGCGCTAATACACTTGACACGGTCCCTCACCTGAAACCCAATGCAGTATTAATATAAATTACCTCGTGAAACAGATAACAAATATACCTAAAAATGAAATCTTACTGCTAAACACACACATACACACTCACCTCAACATTATAGTTCTCGAAATACATAAACAGTCCCCGTGCATCATACTTGGCCTTGGGTAAGTTCACTTTTGAGTTGCTGTGCGTCCAATTAAAGCGAGTCACCTGATTCTCAGTGCTCAGCGATCCAGAAATATCAAAGTACGTTCGCAGAAATGAGAATGGTACGTAAACCTCTTCGCCTTCACGTTTACAATGAATTGAGTACTCCTGATTGATTAGGCAATCAATGTCCTGAACGAAAGCTATGGCTGAGCCGCCAGGTATAGCATTATTACTACTAATGCTACCGTATATTCGGCTATCCCAGCGTTTCACTATAGCATGTGGGAATGTAAAATCCGAACAGCGCATATACACTGAAAGTGTAATTAGAAGAACGGCGACCGACAGAAAAAGAAGCAATGCTTTCAGATTGAGTCGCATAATGAAAACGAAGAGCGGTTCCGTCTAAAAGATCGGGTAGAACAAATCAAAAAGAAGTAAGTAAAAAATGTTAAAGCCGAACAATTTAATTGCAATAACGTACGAAAAAAAAATTACCTCAAACTATGTAGAGGAAATACATAATTTCATTTACGCATCATTGCGTCAAGGTTCAACTTCATTTGGACAATTTCATATAACAATGAAGAACTATACTAGAACAACTTATATTCAATTATTCTTTCGAATGGATTTCTGTATTTTAACTGTCTGTCTGTCTGTTGCCTGCTTAGTTGTAATCTTAAATCTTTATCGGTCATAAAATGACCCTACTTGTAAATAGGAATAATGCGATGCGAGTAAAAAACTCAATTTAAAAATAAACAACTTTGATAAGCTATCGGTATTTGCTGTACCTGAACTGATTGTGTATGACAGACAAACCAAAACTGCAACTACAAATGACACAAGAAAAAAAGTACTGATACTCCTTTGCATTTTTAATAATTTTAATTGAATAACACATAAGTCGCATACGCGATTACGAAGGTTATTTGTTTTTTGAAGTTAAGTTTATATAGAAGCACGTGCGTCCAGTTTTATTTTTAATAAACTGCCGATGCAATTATGTATTCTGTGCTAGCTCAGTTTCTAAGTCTTGAAGTATAAACCAACTAATTTGAGGAGGAACAATTAAGCCATATTAAGTTTCTTGTAGCCCTCGTGGCACTTTTAACCGATGATGATCCCTGAGCCATGTTAAACGTGTGCTATTTATTAAAGAAGCCAGTAATTGTAGAAGGGAATTCCACAGCAAAAGCGAATCAAGAAATAAGAAGTAGCCGTGTTTGTAGTTTGAAAATTAAAATCAAAGAGAGTTCAATGACGGAAATTTAATTTCAGTATTGTCGTAATCACTGAAACACTTGAAGACCAGTCGCTAAGGATTGTGAGCTTCAGATTTGGATCAGATTTAGATTAAGATTAGATGTTGTTTGGAATTTTTTGTAAATTTGCCGTGGCTTGCTAATTCATGAGCGCACATCGGCATCAGCAACCAAATGATGTCCTCTGTCCACACCATTGTCGTTGACACACAGTAACTAACTCCGCCTTGTTACGAAAGGGGCATGCCGGTCCCAAGCCCGGGTAAAGGAGGAGGTTGTGAGGCAACGGACTTGTCCTATCCTCAGTAAAGTAAATGTGGGCGCCGTGGCTCAGTGAATAGGCTGCTGAGCAGGAGATTCGTGGCACCAATCCTAGTAACACCAAAAGTACTCTTCACGGTGTCCCACATCACGCAAATGCTTGACAAACGAGAGTATAACCCTGTCACAGTAAGCTTCTCAATTCAGCTTTCGAATACGGCATTAAATTGTAGATCCCTTTCGATTTGTGTACACAAATTTACATGCACAACACAATGGTCGCGAGAAGCTAGGCCTTTCTACGATGATCGGTTCTACACGGGTTCCAGTGTTTCTCACAACCAAATCCACTTCAAACATTGGACATCCATGACCCTTCCCCTACTCAAGCCAGGTAAAATGGCAGACCAAGGATCCCCGTATAGTCCAATTTCTCTTCTGTCTCCAATTGCAAAAATAATCGAAATTCTACTACTTGCTCAGCTTCATTCCAAACTCCAGTTAGCCGAATATCAACAGGGTTTTCGAAAGCAGCGCAGTACAACCACAAAAATCTCGGAGACTCGAAGCTCTACTACTTCCTCAGATTATCTTCAAACTCCAGTTAGCCGAATATTTAACACGGCTTCCGCAAGCAGCGCAGCACAACCAAAGCCATCTCAGAGATCACAACACTCATCTCACAAGGTCTTAACCTACAGCGTCCCTGTGATCGCTCCGTTCTAGATGCACTGGACATATCTAAGGCGTTCGACACCATTGACCTATGCATCTTACTCCAGACATCCAAGATTAATATCTCTCCAACACCACGAAACGATGGCTTGCCAGCTACCTCAATGGCAGGAAGTCCTACGTCGAATTCCGGAACAACAAATCGCAATACAGGAAAGTTAAGCAAGGTGTACCCCAAGGAGGGGTTCTCTCACCGACCCTCTTGAGCCACCACATAGCGAAACTCTCCGCACCACCTCCCGGAATCAATTTGATATCGTACGCCGACGACTGCACCATTATTGCCTCGGCAAGGATATCCCCACCATCTGTAGAAACATCAACGCCTATCTCGATTTACCTGATTTAGAAGATTTCTTTAATCCTGTCTCCAGAAAAATCGTCCGCTACACTTTTCACTTCTCACCACCTGGAACAAAGAATTCAACCTAAGCTCGGCTGATACACGGCAGGACAATCCCGTACAGTCAATCATCATTCAAAAAACATCAATAAACGAGTCATGTCCAGAAACAAAGTCCTGAAATCCTGGTTGGGCAGTTCACCGGGTAAGAACAAAGAAACTTTTCGTACCACATATTAAGCGATTGGGATATCGGTCCTTAACTATGCGGCAACCATATGGACTCCTCGTCTTTGCCGAACACAATTGCAGAAGCTACAAACCTGTTAGAATGCTGCTCTACGCATCATCACTGGCTGTCATCGCATGTCACATGAGGACATGGAGACAATGAGCTTCTCGCCAAACAATTCCTACTGGCCTGCCATCGACCCGATCCGGGACCTGCTTACCACCCAAGCAGCAAATTCGATCTGATATCCGAATGTACCGCGAAGAGGTATACCAGTTTATTGCACATACACTTCTAGACCCACCGGACTAAAAAGTTCCCCTAAAAGCGATTCATCAAGTTTCAGTTAGAATCACACTAGGTTGTCGCCAAAATAATATCGTTCTGGGTGGTCGCCCTCCTCCAATATATCAAAACGAGGAAAGCATCCCCAGGCGAACCAGATCAACTTTATCACAACTGAGATCAGGATGGAGCTCCTTTCTGAATAGTTACATACACCGCTTCCGTGACAGCACCATCGATTATTGCCCAGACTGTGGTGCGTCACCACATATCACCGCTCATCTATTCAGTTGCCCGACCCATCCGACGTCACTCACACCGCTATCCCTGTGGACACACCCCATCGAAGCAGCCACATTTCTGGGCCTGGACAGTTCCGACAACAATAGAAACACAACAACCAAACGTTTGGACCAATACGAATCTACATAGTTACTACAACAACAACAACGACAACACACAGTAACGTTGTTTTTCTCACGGTGATTTTTAAATTCGCTTAATCCGGGTGAAATTCATTCTCGTCGCCCATCGATTAACATTTCAGAAAATACCTTTAACAACCTTTTTCGTTACCCATTCAACTACGATTGCAAAGAGAAATGGCAAAATAGTGCAATCCAGCTTGTTGACTCCTGAATTGATAGAGATTGGTGGGCCAAAATTGTCGTAATGTAGGACACGGCATGTTAAGTTGATCCAAAATGTTGGTAAATAATGTTGGTAAATGCTAAATCGTAATTGCAATGGAATGTTCAAGAGGTTTTGCTTGCTAAGCACAGCCAATAAGTTTATAAAAAAATCACTTATATTGTGTAAATTAAATGTTAACATGAAAACCATGAAATAGCAGATATTAGGGAATATATGTAAATGTTTTTCAATTATTTATTTAAACAAATTTCATACAATTATGAGAAAAAACTCACCCCAAACAATGGTAGACGAAGAAATAGATAAATATCAACGAGGGTGAATGATGTGAAGCTGTTCTGAATGGATATGGAGTGAATGTTTTATTGGCTGGCTGATGATCACGCAACTGTTTGTTTTTTGACCTTAAACTACATACTAACTCTTCTTTAACTGTATCAATGGGACGATATTAGGAACTTGTGCTACTCTGACAAAATCTGCACACCTACTTTTCTCGTATCGAATGAACTGACAGCACAACACCGATGCGATTAGTTAATACACACTCAGACAACACACTGTTGCTCCAAATCACTTGATTTAATTTTGTTTGAAACAAACAACGGACGGATCCAATGGAGGACAGGTAACATAATATTGCTGGCATTTGCAAACTTAGTCGTTGTGGTTTCAATGCAGTGTGTAATTTGAGTACAATTTGAAGAAAAGTAACTATAAAATGGGGGGGGGGGGGGGGGGAATATGCATGGGGAAGCTTGAATAAAATAAAATAAAAGATTATTAATATTATTTGAGTCAATGGGTAGTTAGAGGAAATAATTTGTATGTGTGAGCCGTAGCTGTTAGCCCGAGCCCAACATTGAAAAATTGAACTCAAACTAAAAGAGTAAGCAAACAGAAATTTAGCTTATGTCGTATAATTTGGGTCAAAGGTACTATAAATAGAATCGATCGATGCTTAACAATTCCAGGGTACTGGGAGTGTTTTAAAACTAACTGACCCAAGTTAGCGGGGTTCAGAAAGTTCAACTTCAAAATGACTATATGTGACCAATATAAACCTTTATCTTGACAAGAGGTTCATGATTTTGTAAAGTTTTTTAACCCGATTGAAGCTAATTACACTATTAAACAAAACTGTTGTTAAGATATTAGGCCATGACAGTCTAAAGTCTAAATGTTGAATATTGCTTACCTTGTTGGAATACTTTTTAGTATCGTTTTTGGTAATCAAATCTGTATTGTCCGTCAATACCGAAATCTTCGGATTGGTTCTCGATTTGAAACTGCTAGCAGACATTAGAGATTACCAATTATTTGTTGTTAACAATCCGTCTGCTGTTTGTCCTTCGTCCTTCTGTGGCCAGTAATTCGTGCAAAAAGTAAAATGTTTGCTTGATGGTGGATCCAATGAAAACGATGATCAACTCCCGCCCTTACTGATGAACAGTTTACATTTCTCAAAAGCGCCTGGGGCGGAATCCTACTAGCCTGCAGATCCACATGACTACACTATTTCTTTGCAACACACGTACATGTTTGGCAAATGCCCATTACCCATTAACTCCCGTATTTTTTCGCACAATTTTTTCAACGTTTTACGATGGTAATATTTCGTAAATCAATTATGATTCGCCATGATGAACGGAAAATCGGTCGAATAAGCACAAAGAGCACAAAACCTAAACACTTTAGAGATTAGCAATAAAAACGGGTTAAAAAGCTACAGTGTGGGACATTATAAAAATTAATATCGGCCTATATAATTGCTAAATTGTAACTACTAAAATGATTAATGATCTCAGATTTTCTGCATGATTGACATATTTTTAAGGAAATACGTTCTTCATGGGTTTTGTTTTGTCAGATGATTTTGACACTTCAGATAATAAAGTCTACAAAAGGTTTGTTTGATTTTGTAACAAATCAATTTTAAATATTTTCTCGGTAACATCAACAGATAATGTATTTAGTAAAACAAAAATTTCCATTTATAAAATTTACTAATGAGATTTATATTTACAAATGTATTTATAATAACTACAAAACAAATACTATTTCTTCTTTAAAATTAAAAGAAAATCGTTTTTTTACTTAACTTTACGAAAATGTAAATAAAAATCATTTATCGCACTGTACATTCTCCCACACTCTTTTTATATAATAAAGTGATAAAATTTACCATTCTTTGAAATAACCCATAATGCCACTTCTCTCCGATTTTTAGAATACCGAGAAATTGAAATAAGAATTGGAATTAATTTTGGTCAAATAAAATGTTTAAAAAAATTAGCATTTATTTTTGTTTATTTTATATCGTTAATGTAATTATATTTAAAAATATTTCATTAAAAAAATGGTATGCTGTATCTACTGCACGGCCGCGAGAGTTTTGAGCGTGAGTTTATAAAGATACAATTTATGTTGTTATAAAATAATTTCCGAGTCAAATCTTTTAATTCAGTTCAGAGAGTCAGACTGACAGAGGCAACAGAGCACAGAAAAAGACTATAACTACTACTGCACATGTTTGTTTGGTTCTCTTCATGTTATGTAACTTATTCATAATGTTGTAACACCTATAGGTTGTGTTTTTTTATGTCGGAGTAATCGGAGATATAATTTAACTGTCAGAATTCTTATCTGTGTTTTTTTTCATTCTCCGAGAAATATTTTTTCTCTGTGGCGTTTTTCTAAACTCTGTAAAATTCTCGGATATGATCTTTTTACTCTGAAAAAATATACAGCACATTTTTTGACAGCTGTAGGTTTGCTTTTTTTAAACATGGGACATGTCGACTACTATGGAGCATTTAGGTGATAATGAAACTTTTCTCTGATACTAAACAAAACACAGCAGATAATTTTTTTAACTGACAAATCTGATCAGAGAAAAAAAATTATCGGCTCAATCGGATATCTCGGAGCTAGGATTTCTCCTAATTCTCCGACTAAAAAAAAAACACGGCCATAGTGATTTCGATTTGCATGCTCATGGCAATATGTGACACATAAACACATTTGTATATTTCGTGTTGCATCTTGAACGTGTCATGTTCCAAGTTAGGTGGTGCATATTACTTGTTGCAAGTTGCATGTTGTATGTAGCATGTTGCATGTAATATATTACATATTACATTTTGCGTGTCGCATGTTGCATAGACGTCATGTGTCAACCGTTATCACAGCCATCCCTAGGGTGTGTCTTACTATCACTATCACTTCAGCGACCATTAAAACTATGGATTAGACCCCAATATTGGTCATGTCATATGGCACCTTCCCACCACCATCCCAAGGGGTGCTAGGTGTGTCTTACCATCGCTATTCACTTTAGCGACTCTAACTATAAGTTCATATATCATAAATTCGACATCAATATCGGTCATGTCATATGTCCGATAACAGTATATTATTCCAGATTGTAAGTCATATGTTTGGCCGAAATTGATCTAGGCGTTCCAGAGTTATGCTGGTATATATATAATTACATGGGCATGGGGCATAACAGTGTCACATTAAAGTGTCTAATAACAGTGTAACAACAATGTCTCATAACAGTGTAATTTAACATTAAACTTTTTGAACATGTAACCCTTATTCCATGTATATTGAGACGTTGTCACGACAAAATATCTTAATTTTCGCAAAATAATACATGAATATAAAACAATTTTCAAGTGAACAAAAGGAACAAATGAGTTGTTGAATAAAGAACTACAAAAAAAATTTCGTTTTAGAATTGTCTTTATTAAGTAGGCATTTGAGGAAATGTATATTGGTATTGTTTTAGTTAAGCGTCAAATAAAACACTTTTTACTAACCTAAAGTTATTTACCGGCATTGCTTGCTCAAGACTGATAATGAGTACATTATTTCATAAATTTGTAAGAGAGTGAAGTGAAGTGTCAAGTGAAGAAAATAAAAAACAATGGAAAAAAAAAACTTTTAATCGCCGAAAATTACAAATATTGTACATACCTAAATAACCCAACTTCAATCTATCAACCCATGTGCTGATACACGCAGGTCAAAATTTCAACACTACTCGAACTCAAACTCTCAACACCGCATATAACGTTTTTTTTTCTTTTTGTTTCATTCACTTTCATTCACTCTGTTCTTTACAACCACGTAATGGTCTGAAGGCCGATTTTGGTCGCAAAAAGTGTGTAAGTATGATTTTCTGATGCATGCGCATAACTTGATTTTGTTCTTCTGTCAAGAGCAGTACTGCTGTTAACATTCTTGAAACGTACTATACTACAGGTTCTTGGGAGTATATTGAAGTACAATATAAAGATATTATTAAAAAAAATCCAATAGAAAAACAAAAAAGGCTTTTATATTACAAACATTTTTTTTAATTGATTTTTTGCCCTTTTTTGCTACTGACCAAAAAATATAGAATCGTTTCGATTTTTAATTACTTCATAAAAGTAGTATAAAGTACCAGCTTTTGGTAGTATAATGGTACGGCCGATGAAATAGTAGTATATTACTGATTAAAGAATGTAAAGCAACACTGGCCCCAAGCATGTGATTAGTTTGCAAGAAGCTGTTTGACATTCAAAGAGCCGGTTTTGGAAAAAAGTTTGCAAAAAGCGACAATTTTTGTACTAGATTCTGGCATTATTATTTTTTTTATAATAATAATTGTCGTAGTAGTCAGACGTTTTTCGGAATTCAATTTTTAATTATTTCTTTTTAAATCATAAAAATTTAAGAGAAAAGAATCATATTATTATGAAAGGCCTGAATTGGAGGAAGTTACGAGGAACCGCAGTGAATCATCAAGAGCTCAATTTGAGTCAAGATTTTTCGCTCATCCTTGGTGTAATGTTTGGCGTTGGAGCTTATCGGCTCGATAGTTGTGCGTGCCTTTTTCGTTTGTTAGGCCTGGTACTGCAAACGAATCCGGTAAAATTAACTGTCGAGTTGTGGGCATTCAAGAAAGAAGTCAGCTAGTTCCTGAAAGACCGAATTTTTCAATAGAGGCTCCAAGAATTTTAAAGGCTCACATATGTCATTTTTTTTTTGTAATATTTTCTTGGTCAAGGTTTTTTGTAGTTTTCCTTGACCATGATCCATTCATTTAAGCATTTGGACTCGCGTCGTTTTAGTTTCGTGAACGTTTTTTCCGTATTGCTTTTTTCAATGAATCAGGGAGAATTTCGAGAAAATAAAATTGAAACCGGCTACAAACGTGAGAAATGTGATATATTGTAAACACATTTCTCCGATTTAATTCTTACTTTTAATAAAGGGCTTAGACCTTATTGTCGTGGCGCAAGTCATTCAGGGAGTATTCCCTTGGCAATAAAAAAAAAGAAAGAAAACGCATCACACAACAATAAAATTGTATGCTATACACCTCGAACGTATACTAACTAGTCACTTTTCACTTACCGACGAGATTTTGCGTCCAAAATCTGACTTCCATTCATATTTCAAGCGGGCAAACCAATCTTAAATTGTACAGTGTCAAAATAACTGATACAGATTAAAAAAAAATTGTTTTTAAGATGCACAAAGTTTATGTAATTTTCATCTATGCATTTATTATTAAAAAATTAAATTGCTTGCTATTCGTGACGGTACACTGGCATCTTAAGTTAATATAAAAAACAAAAAAAAAGGATGTAACAACTAAGTTCTACTATTTGACTTTTAAATCAACGCTAATGTGAATATGCACAAAGAAAACAGAACTTCACATTTGACAACTACGAAGTACGAACGACCGCAAAGGCGCAAACGAATGAATAGCCGTTTTATTATTGAATGCAAATCTTTACTTATTACTGGATTTCAGATTTAGTAAAAATGGGAATTTGTGTATAAAGAACTCGGATTTTTTTCCAATATTTATCCTATAAGAAAAATCTAAAATTAGTTTTGATCTAGCAATTAGATTGGTTAACGCGACATTTGCGTGACGTGAAGTTATATCACAATATTTGACGTTTAAACAGCTGTAATGTCAAAGGATGTGGAATACTACTCAGCCGATTTAACAAAACTTAATTCCAAAAAAAGAAAATGAACGAAGAACAGAAGGAACAGGAGTCCCCTGAAAAATCTACGTCCTTAATCAATGATGCATGGGCGGTAATACATATTTTTTAGCAAAATCAAACTGCTGCCCAACTTTACTTCTCTTTTTTTTTCCTATTAGATTCGTCCATGTCAAATGTACAAGGAGGAGTACAACGACTGCACAAGCTTCAAGGCCCGCTTCCACCAGTATTTTATTCATGGCGAGAATACAGATTGCAGCCAATGGCATACAGACTACATGAATTGTGTGCGGTATGAAGATTCTAATGGAAATGATGTTGCGGCTGGAGAAGCCATTGTAAAAAGTGAAGAAATCAGAAGAAATGATCGACTTAAAGCGCATTATGCAAATAACACGTGGAAAAAACGCATCAATCCGCCTGATAATTGGTCTCAACCCCTTCCTGAGTGGTTGGTGAAGAAAAACGAGAATACTTATTTGGAAATAAAAGCTAATGAGTTGTCCGGCGTTGGCCCGGTAGTAGAAGAACCTAATTTTTATTGTACAATTATGTAAAATGATGTCAAATTTACTGATGGTATTGAAATTCCAGTGCCACAGTTATGCAACAAAAAAATCCCATTAGCTCCAAAGTTCAAATAAAACGAAAATTTCTTCAACTATTCCTCTTGTATTCTTAGTAATGATCTAAATAACTCGCTTAGTTGTTTTTATTGTAATTACTGAGTAAAAATGCGGCTGCCTTTTGATTTTCCGTGGAATACAACTATTTTATACCTTAAAATTTCCTTTGCTCAGAAACGGATTCTAACCAAGTTCCCCAAAAAAATGTGCTACCTGTAATTTTTACATTATCCGCGTTTAATTAGCGCGACTAAAAGAAGTAAATTTTTAATAAATTAATTAATAAGTTATTAGAACTAATAACAATAAAAAATTCAAAACACACGACATATTTTTCTCCAGACCCGTGGTTAGTGATTCCAAATTCACGATATCGTGAAAAAATTATTTCGCGGGGGAAATCATGATAGGGCCCCTGGCAAATAAAAGTAGCAAACCAAATGTTTGACACAAAATAACCAACCCATAGATATGACCGTCAAAATATAAGAACAAAAATGTGTTCTCGAAACTGGACATATGGTTCTATTCATTAAGGCGAATAAACGCATAGGATTTTTAGTTTTTGCTTTATTAACAAATTTTTGTTATGAATCCAAATCAGCTTATATAATGTATTTCGTATCTAAAACTAAATTAGAAGATTTCAATGTTTGTTTTTCTATATAAAAGGTAGAAGTTACTGCTAATCTACTAAATCTACTGATTTGCAAAACCGGGTTGACACACCGTTTCTTTTAATTAGATGGCGGCGGTGGCGGCTCTACCTGTAATGCATTGAAGGCTTTACTCAATATAATTGTAAATAAATGAATAACAAACAAAAAACAATGTTGTTACCTGCATCAGTATTTTGTTGAAAGCTATTCCAAATAAATTTGTAATTAATTTTGTAATGTTATTTTTCTTGTTCTTGTTATAATCAAAATTTATATGTATTTATGTATGTATGTATATGGTACATTTACGCGTGCTTCCCAAAATAGTATTTCGCATAATTTTCATCATCCAATCATCCATCCGATTGGATCCAAAACATCGACACTCAATCTTTATTAATATTTATTATGTTGAGCTAGAAGCTGCATGTCAGTAAGATATTTGATGATGTGAACCTTTGCTTCGGCTTTCTGTCTGACACCCAGAGTGTTAAGCATGTCGGTGACGACCATTCCAAATGACTGGTCCTCTGCACTGACTGCTTGTGCGGTCATTGAATTTTGAAATATCTTAATTGTACTCAGCATGTTATCATGTTGGTCTTCATCGGGGCGTTCTCGTTTTAATGGTGGCTCATAGAAGTATGGTTTTTTGTCGACACCCGCCAATTGGGAGTCTCCTGTAACTGAAATATCTAAATGATTCTATTACAGTGAATTCCCATGGCAGACATGGATTGGAACCGATGAAAAAACATCGTTACTTTCTTACCGTGCGGATGAGTTAATGCTTGCCCCGATGTCGAGGCACTACCATTAAAACTCGGCGCAAAGATATCGACGACTGTTTGCTGTTGTGGCTGTTGCTGTTGATCCACTTGTCCAACTTGACTGGCAGCATTTCCACATTTTCCCAATAGAGATTCACGATATTGCCTTAAAGTCAGATTAACTAAGTAAATCACATAATTTTTGTTTTTCATTTTTCTACATACCTGATAGAATCAACAAGAAATTGCATCTGTTTGAAATAACGCCAACGAGATTCTTGGCACAATTTCATCTCCCTCGCGAATTTATCACGAAGGCTCTTCCAACGTTTGGTACATTTTTGTTCTTTGAAAAAAAAAATCAAAAAAAAGAGGGAAATATACCCGAAAGGCAAAAAAAAAATATGAGAAAAATGTGTTTAGAATAAGAATTAAAATCATTACCAGGGACTCCGAGGGTCTCGGCAATTTGCTTCCATGTTTGTGCTTTTCGTACAAAATGCTTGTAATTATAGTGTGATCTGTCGTAAATCACTGGGTTCATCTTAACCGCTTCTATCAAATTCAAATCAAATTGTTGTTCCATATTTTTTCCGGCAATCTCTGCTACTGCGAACTTTTGTTTTTGCGACTTCGAAAATCTGCCACAGAATTTATTGCAATTGAATTTTAATTGTAATGCGAGAAATTTTACGCTGCTGCCGACATAGACTGAGAAAGAAATCACGACGTCGTCGTCGCTCGTCGCTCTTCGCTGTCACACTTGTCACTATTTCCATAGAAAATTTGTATACGTCGACGTCAGACCTGACGCTTTCTACGACGACGCCATCGATTTCGTTTCAGCGGTAGCGCTGAAAACGTTTTTAAATGCAACAGTGCATTTCCAACTGTTAATTTACAGAATAACAAAGTGTTCGTTATTATTGTTGGATCTTCGTTAATTCTCCTGGCGAATAATGATAAAGTCAATTTAAGCATCACAAATCCTCCTGGGACATAAATTTTAAAACAAATAAAGAAGCAATTTGACAGTTAATTTTTCAAACAATATTCTGCGATGATATTCAATTTTGATTGTTTATTGTATTTTAATATTTTCCACAAGAGCCCCTTAAGCGCTTTACATACCGGGCGCGTTGGCTTTGCGCTTCAAAAGTAAAAATCCTTATTTTAATTTTTTTAGTTATATGAATTATATATATAAAAAAATTAAGGTTTATTAAAATAAATTAAAATAGTTATTTTACTAAAGACTTTTAAGTAAAAAATTACCTAAAAATAAGAATCTACTGCAACGAAGTTGGGCATAAAGCGCACGCAACGCGTTCTACACTCGACTAAGACAGTTTAAAGGAAGCTGCATGCCAAATTAAATTGACAATACTTGACAATTTTGTGAAAACTTAACATCAAGCAACAAAAAAGCAAAGCTTGCGGTATGTAGGTATAAACGCTACATATTTGTAGAACATAAAAATTTCGTGGCAAGTTGAAGCCAACGCACCCGGTATGTAAAGGGTTTTACTCTACTTTTACATTCGTCAATATAAGCAATTTGACTTTTATGATTAATTTTTTTAGGCGAAGTGCGTAGCGAATTTCCTGCGTTGAGACAAATAACAACTGTCATATGTCATTTCTATCGAATGGATACAACCTTGTATGCTTTATACTGCAGAACACACAGAGCATATTCATTCAAACCATCATGATTTTGATAGTAAAACAGATTGTGCAGGTAACACACCAAACGCTTTTTCTTTGAAATTCTGCAAGAATCTGATTTTAAAATGAAGCAATTAACTACAAGGACCACTTAATCACACGTGATTATTTGACACCTAAGACTGATTTGAAGTTCAGAATAAAAACAGAAGCTAAATTGGAGCTGCGAGCTTCTCTCCGGAAGAAATTTTAATAAAAGGGAAAATTATCGTAAAGAGTTGCACTGCACACAAAAATCACACCAAATTTGTTAGATTAAAAATACTTGTCGATGCACTTTTCCTACATATTCGCCAAATAAATAAATTTTAAATATACGTTTTTATTTTAAAATTCATTGGGTTTAGTATATTTGTCTAGTAGAGAATCACAAACTAGTAGATGATCGTATTTTCTAGATAGCTAAGTTATTTTTGCATGTCTGTCCGTACACGATTTCTTTTCCAAATATTTATATTAACATTTATGAAACCGCTATTAATTTTGTGTCTGTCGGTATTAAATATTTTTTTTAATATGTTAAAATATAATTATAATGCTATGAATAATCAAGATGTTTATAAAAATAACATGAGTAGCAGAATTAATTAAGACAAAATTAAAAATGTTGATAAAGAAGCAATTTTAAGTATACTTAATATACGAGAATCCTTAAAGTATAGTGCCAATTAAATCAGCTTTGAGTTCCTATAAGAAATCCTGATAGTAAAAATTTTAAAGCAAAAATTAACATAAAAAAAAGTTTCTTTTTTTATGAAGGTTTGTATTAAAGAATTTAAAACAATTAAAAAATAACTATAGGAGCAAAGATTACATATTATTAAAAGAAATGCTTTAACGATTGGTCCAACTCTTTACGAATTTATTTTGCTAATTTTACTTACTGTCAGAAAAGATAATTGCATTTTTATTTAATCTAATTGCTTTATTATAATTAATTATATAATATAAATTTTCTTTAATATTTAGGTCTTGATGACCATTTTCAAGACAAACATAAGTTTTAAAGTGTCTTTCCTGAGTATTCAGAAATAAATAATAATTGATAGTTGTCAATTATAGATTGACATGAACAAAACACATTAAATATAAAAAAAATTCCTATAGAGTTCTCCGGTGGAAAACTTAAGAATGTATGGATTTTGGTTTTGAAAAAAAAATCGAAAGATCGTAGAAATCAAATATTTAAATAAGTTTGATGTCGAAGTGACTTATTAATGGGGTCAAATAAGTTAAGTAAGTCTCCATAAATAAGCATTGGATTGTAAAACAGCTTTAATATTTAAGACTAACAAGATTGTATGGATTTTCAAAAGTAAAATCCATACAAATTTTTAAGTCTTAAGAATTTTTTGCAACATGAGAGCACCCCAACTTTTTTTAACCCATAAGTTTTCTATTGTGAGAGCTCTCTTACATGCTCACACATGATTTTATTTCAACATTTATACATTTACTAAACATTAATTAAACTGTAAAATTAAAATAGAGTTTGACAAGCACAATTTTCGCCTTAAACCAATTTTCTGAAGTTTATATCCATTGCAGCCGCTGCGCTGTTGTTAAAAAAGGATAGCTGTCATGTTTAACTCAGGCGACATGAATTCATAATTGATTTTTTTTGTTGCAATCGTAAACGACTGAAAATATTAGCTCTAACTCTTTTAACTTAAATATTACAATGCCGTTCATGGATCAAACTGACGCCTTCAAGACCTTTGTTGCAGTAGCAGCAAAATGCAATGATATTAGAGACACGCAGAACGAAGCTACGTGTACGTTGGCTGCCACTGCTATGCCAGCGTCTGAGAAAACGAGGCAGACTTGTTTATTTTTATGATATGTTTGCTGCTCTCTGCTGTTTTCATTCTTTGCATTGGTGATTGGTCAACCAGCCAACATCTACTTACCGTCGTTGTGTGATTGCATTTATTATTACATTCATTGTACTTTATTCATCACTCGCAAAAGGAGACGGCATTGCTAGAGGTGAAATAAATAAAATGAAAAAATAAAATTTTAAAATAATTTGATAATGCCACGAATTGAATCAATGAAAATACCAGCCGGATTAAATTTCGTTCGAGTTTCCTGAACACGAGCACAAGTCATAATCAAATCGAAACTACTATAAGTGTTCAGTGCCATAAATAACAAAAGAATTTTGATACATAGCCGAACAAAACAATAAAAGGGGATCATCGATAAGAAATATGCTATCGCTATGAAATAGACCACCTGCATCTTATAGTTTCTTTTGTTGTACGTGTTCAATAGCATAACATTTAGTTTTCTTTTTACAATTTATATTTGTAGCCGTTGTTCGCAAAGTTGGAGCCAGAGAAGAAGGACGCTGCCCATGAGTATTCAACGCTCTAGGAGAATGAGCACAAACTACAATGATGTCCCGATCGGCGTTCGTTTTATTCAGAAGATATCAAGGAAATGTTGTCCACGTTCGCAATGTCAAAAGGAAGTGCTGTAAGTTGACTTAATATCAAATTGTAGAACTATTTAATTAATTACATATTACTCCAACTTGTAGTTATAAAGTATCTGTTTTACTACTTACCTATATGGCTTACACTTGCTACCACATGACAAGGAAACCAATTTCTGTTGTTAAATCGGTGCTACACTTAAACTGCTCAAGAACGAATAACGATTCAGCGAATTGTGGCTATGTGCCATTTGGTAAGTAAATATAAATAATGAAAGCAAAAGAAGTTATGCTTTTTGTATGAAGAGCAATCCAAAAGAATTTAAAACGACTCGCTTAAACATCGTATGAATGTTTCTTGCTTGACATTGGCTTGTTTTTTCCCTTTTTTTCAAATCGTTTAACCCCTCGTCGGTACTTGTGCCTCAACTCGAACCAAAAAGTCTACCATTGAACCCATCTTTGGACGTACTGACCAATATTCTTGCTACTATATACAAGGCGTTTATTCGTCCAAACTTGAGTACAATTGTCATATCTGGCCAGATGCGCCGAAGACCACTTTGCATCTGCTAGATAGAATACAAAATCGAGCGTTAAAGATTATCGGTGATGAAAACATTGCGAAGTCAATAGGTTGGCTTGAACACCGCAGGATCGTTTTCTACTTGTCACTGTCGCTTCTTCCTCCAGCGGTGTATGCCACCTCTCCTTTAATTCAACTGCAATACTTGTGACGCTCTAAATGCTCATCAGTTTACCCTCAAGCCCATCTTCGGACGTACAGTTAAGTTTAAAAATTCATTCTTTAGCCGTACAACACGTATGTGTAATGCTCTGACTAGCTCAATTCAAAAAAGAAGATAATAGATATCTCCTCCTTTTCCTTAACGCCCACCCTGTGCCAAGCATATAGCCGGGCATTGTTAGGCTGCGAACCCCTTGACGCGTGCGATGATTGTAAAATAATAAATTTATACAAAGATTCCTTCTTTAGTCGCATGTTAATTATGTGTTTTCGCATCAGACATTAAGGACG
Organism: Nephrocerus scutellatus; assembly: GCA_947095585.1. Lineage (NCBI taxonomy): Eukaryota > Metazoa > Arthropoda > Insecta > Diptera > Pipunculidae > Nephrocerus > Nephrocerus scutellatus. The sequence goes on along the minus strand of OX352762.1, from coordinate 101,168,723 downwards.
CATATCATAAACTAAGGTTGTACTTATTAAAATAATGTTGTACAAGCGTAAAGTGACTCCATTCAAAGTGAATGCAATAAACAACTAAAACAATATTTTTGGAAATATTTTGGAAAGACAATTTTTGGTTTTAAAAAGTACACAAGTACGAGTATGTGACACCACCCGTCGGCCAATGAATTAAAATAGAACAACGAATTTGCTTTGAACAGTATTGTTTTACTTTCTTTTACTAGTAGTAAAAGTAAGAATAGTAATCATGAAAATTTTCGAACTCGGGATTTTTGCAGATTTACCCATTACCGTATCTCCTGAGTTAGAAAAGGCAAAAAAAAAACTCTGTCTGTCTGTGGCTCTGTGTCCACTCTACAGCCCAGACGGCTGAATTGATTGAGACGAAAATTCATTTTTTTTACAGTTTTACATAAATTGGGGGGGCCCAGTTGATTTTGGCGGAAATCGGCCAAACGGAAGTGGTAGTCGTAGTAGTATACTACTATAAGAAAATGCAAAAAAAATTACAAAAAAAAAATATATATTATACATTTACTAAAGATTCCCGGCTCGTCAGTAAAAGAAAGTCGTATGGTGGCCACATCATCATTTTTTAATTTATTGTCATCACTTGCCTTTGAATTTACTGAAGTATTGAATTTGTGTTCAATCCCATCCTATATTTAATCTATTTAAGACTTGTAAATGCTATTTTACCTTGCTTCTTCTTCTGAGCTCCTTTTATGTCTTAGATTTTTTTTTAATCGCCTAATTTATGAATTTGGATATTCTTATGTATTATTCTAAATTTACTCTACGATGCATCTTTAATATATATTTTTGGTTAAATTCCAAATTTGAAATAATAATAACCACCAACCTCACTCAGCCCGTCCAACTGACAACAAACTCCACTCAGCCCCACCTAACTGACAACCCATTCCTACATTCCTACTGACTCCCCTCCACACATTTAGCCCCACCACGTTGCATAGGTTTTTTGTAGCCGTTGGTTATTCAATGGTATGGTATATAACATATGGATCCGAGACTTGGGTGCTTAAAGCATTCTGAACTCTTAGTCGCGTTCGAGAGAAATTACCTCTCGAGAATTAAGCTTAATAGGCTCCAGTTGGAAGAACACCTAGCTCGCATAAGTGAAGAGGATCCTGCTCGAAAAGTCCTTTGCGGTAGGATTTATGGAACACGACAGCGAGGCCGGCCAAGCCTACGCTGGAAGGATGGCGTAGACCAGGACGTCCAGAGTTTAGTGATGCCAAGCTGGACGACATCGTCTCGAAATCGGGAACTTGAAGTTAGATATAAATTAAAAAATTTAAATTATATATAAATCTTAGCTTTCTGCACTCCTTCTCCATATAAACTTTAACTATGCCAAATCTCATACTCCTCCGTGCCCGCAATATGCTTAAAAAGGGGTACAAAGTTTTCTCAACGCTTTTAAGTCAAAAACCACTATATGTATCGTTTGGTGCTCCGATAAGTTTAAGTTTTTTTTGACCCGTTAGGTGGCGCTGTAGTCAAGATATTTACGAAAATATGTGTTTATGGATGGATTTGGTTCATATTCACACCATATGTTCGATCGGTGCTTTAATAAGTTTGTTTTTTTGAACCCCGTTAAGGTGCGCTGGACTCGAAATATTTACGAAAATTGTGTTTATGGTTGGATTTGGTTCACATTCACACCATATGTTCGTTTGGTGCTCCGATAACTTGAAGTTTTTTTAGATCCGGTAGGTGGCTCTGGAGTCGAGATATTTACAAAAATTTGTGTTTATGTTCGTTTGGTGCTCCGATAAGTTTGTGATTTTTTTGATGAAAAATGGTGAAATGGTATAAAAAAAGATTCCGTCATTTTTGACGGGTACTCACTAGTTAATATAATAATTTGAAACTGTTTGTTATTTTTGCCCAGATTACTATCGATTATATAGTTTGCTGTGTGGCTGAGGTGGGTCAGTGGGATAGGGCAGCCGGGAAATGCCGGGTATTTCTACTAGTTGTTGGTTATAAAATAACATATATAGAATATAATGAGTACCGATCTGGTCATTTATATAAGCAGTAATATAGCTGATAAGTTTTTTTATTTTCTTACTAACCCTAGTATCAGAATGTTTATAAAAAGTAATTAAAAGTACATACATCTTCTTCTGTACACCTATTGAAGTGCACGTGCACTACAAATTTTTATTTACATAATTCTTTCCGCCTTATCAAAGCGAATACGAATTTCACATAATTTGACCTTTTAAATTTGTTTGCACAAATTTATCATTGAAATAATAACAACACGCCTTCGCATTTTTGTTCCATTAAATATCAGTATTATTTATTTTTGAAAAAGTTTACCATGGAAAATATGTCTTATCGTTCGTTATTTGATTATTTTCTTTGTGGCGAACGTGACAATCCGAATTATACAAAATATGTAAATACGTAACGCCTTGCACGAGTTTCGAAGGTAGAATTTGTTTTTGAAATCAGAATGAAATATGTATGTATTTGTTTCTATTTTGTAAATGTTATGAAGCTCAATATTAAAGTTATTAGTTATAAATTGAAATAATGCTTGGTATAAACAACTTATCACTAATGCGATTGTAAAAAATTGTCTTCTTTTTCTTAAGATGGCCCCGATGCCCAGGCACTGTTTGGAACATTGGATTCGGCGTTTCTATTCTGCTATGCCGCGGCAATGTTTGTCTCTGGATTTATCGCCGAACGGGTATCATTGCGTTACTTTTTGTCATTTGGAATGATCTTATCCGGCACATACACTTACCTCTTTGGCATTGCAAAAACATCCAACATTCATAGTCTTACATACTTTTTAATTGTGCAAGCATTTGCTGGTGTCTTCCAGACGACCGGCTGGCCAGGTGTTGTGACTGTTGTCGGTAGATGGTTTGGTAAATCAAAGCGTGGTCTGATATTTGGAATTTGGAATAGTCACACTTCTATTGGCAATATTCTTGGTTCACTGATCGCTGCGCACTTCGTGGAGACCGATTGGTCGATGTCCTTCATTGTGCCTGGCATAATAATGGGCGTTGTTGGGTTCATCCTGTTTTTGTTCTTAGTCGATTCTCCCGAAGTGGTCGGGTGTCATCAGAGGCCACCACTTGAAAGGCGTTCGTCAAATTCTTCAGACATAGAAGGCTCAAGCATCGATGCGGTATGTTAACACTTTATCTTTGTTCGTTGAAGTTTTGTTTGTTTCATCAACAATTTTTGTAGTGTAGTGCTTTTGTTGCAGTATTTTGTTAAGAGTTGGATTAATTCATAAATTTGTTTACCAATTTTGTATGTTTTTCCCTTTCATTGTTAGGCTGGTATCGAAAACATTTCTAACATTGGCAGTATTAATTCTGTAAGTGCATGAATTTAACAAATAAATTAATATAGCGGTTTATTAACACATCAACGCATGTCCAATGAATGCTCACAAAAAAAAATCAGTGACAAAAAACATTCCAAACTAAAAGTATTAAAATTTTATTTTTATGTTTTTCCTCCCTCTTATCAAAGGAGGTTAGTTACCGTCCAACTGAGCGCACACCTATCTTAGAGAGGCATCCAACTGTTGTGATAGAACAACGGCCAATAAGTCTACTTCACGCTCTCTACATTCCTGGCGTTATGGAGTTTTCGCTTTGTTTGTTTTTCTCAAAACTTGTAAGCTACACATTCCTGTACTGGCTGCCTCTATATATTCAATCTTCCAGTGAGTATAAAAATACATTTTACCTTCATCTAAGACAAACTAAAATGCCATCGATTAACTTCTTTTTATATCTAGCTACACTTGGAGCAAGCTCAAGTGCTGATCTCTCCACTTTGTTCGATGTTGGTGGAATTGTTGGTGCTATTGCAGCTGGTGTCATATCAGACTATTCGGGAATGTCAGCTACAACGTGCACTGTTATGCTATTTTTGGCCTCACCTGTGGTAGGTTTTGTTACTGGAAAACTCTTTCACGTCATTTTAATTATTTAACTTATGTCCAAATAGCTTCTCATGTACCAGCAATACGGAGCACTCTCACTTCCAATTAGCATTATTTTACTATTCATAGCTGGAATCTTAGTAAATGGTCCCTATGCACTGATTACCACATCGGTAAGTGCTGAACTGGGGCAACACAATTCCTTAGAGGGAAATGCAAAGGCGTTGGCAACTGTTACCGCAATTATTGATGGTACTGGATCAATTGGTAGGTTAACGGACTACGATAGTGTGATACCCATTTTCCCCCAATAAGAAGTGAAACTTTGAAATTAAAATCTAAATTTTTTTCTCGATCTCGTTTAGGCGCAGCAGTTGGGCCACTTTTAGCTGGAGTTATATCCAGTAAGGGATGGCGAAATGTATTTTATATGCTTATTATATCCAATGTAATTGCTATGATATTACTATTCCGGTTAGTAATCAAAGAATTCGCAAAACTGAGACGAAATGCTAGGATAAGAATCGAATAGTATCTAATAAATTATTAAATTATTATTACGCTGCATACATAAAAACTCACCGGCGATAACTCGGTGGCTTAATAATATGCCCGTAAATTCTTGAGATTAGCTGCAAGGAAGATATTTTATAATTTAAATAACTTTTAATTCTTTTTTTTCTATTTAATTAAACGACACAATGACACACAAAAATGCACATCGTTGTTAATAGCATTTGCAACTTTTAATTTAGTGACTTTACTTTAACAATTATACTTCGTGGCGAATGCTTTGCAAATAGAAACGCCAACAAAGATACATTGTCGGTTACAAAACTTTGCATTTAAAACGCAAAATCAAACCATTCCCCGGGTATAGTTTACAAATAGAACGTCAAATCAAAACCACGAGAGAGAAATCAACTCCTCTACACTGCAAATCGAAAGAGGCATAAGAGAATGTAAGTGAGTTTAGGTGATATCGTTCACATCATCCGATTGGTTCGGAAAATCGGAATACACTATTAAATGAAGCCGTCGTCTACAAGCTGGACGAATTTAATTTGCCATAAAAGTTGCAATATTTGGCACTCTTGCATTTTTTAACGAACTTTTGTTACTGCTTCCATCGCGGACGGACCTCAACTCAAGCCACCAATATTCAGGTGGATGCGAGCATAGCATATTTGGCACAGGCGACAAAGTAGAAACTCGTGTTTCCTGATGTAATGGTTTATTTCATTTTGCCAAAAATGAGATTTTTCACTATATGTATATATGTACTGCATTGGTTATAAGATAAAATGACGAAGCGACGAAGATTTGAAGCACTTTATTTTTAAGTTGCGGTTTAAGGTTATAATTACACTGTATTAAACCATGTTTCTCAATGCTCTATTTTGTCTTCCCTAGCCGTTAACAAACCAAACAAAAAAATACATCTTTTGTAAATGACTCGGTGGATTTTTAATGGAATCAAGCTTTCTCTTTCCAACTCAGCAAAAGCCTACCTGTTTCGCTAGACATGACTTTCATTCCATTGCCTGTGTAGCCACGCTAGAAACGTTCGATTACCTTGTGTAAAGTTAAAGCTCTAAACAAAATTCTTAATTCATTTAGCCGTTTTCGTTCACTGTGGATGTCATCATAAACCAGTGTTTGCGAGGCTGAGGGTTCGCAACGTTTTTTTTTTAAATTGGGTACTTAACTGCGTGCCCGTGTGTTTGTGGCTGTCGCTGGCCGATATGTTAAAATACCATTCACAATAGCAAGCTAACAAAATTATTCCCAATAGAGTATTTTTATTTTTTTATAATATGGCTATACTTACACTGCGGTTCACTAGAAGAGAGACACATAATTTTGGGAGATAAAATTGATATTTTTCTAGTTATATGTCAGAAAAGAAAAATAAATGGTAATGGAAGTTAGAGAAGTAAAAAAGCAAGTTTTAAAAAATATTCAAAACAAGATAGCGATACATTAAAGACTTTTTTGCCAAATGAGTTAGAATCCATGCATTAAAATTAAGAACTTAGTGCAAAGTATTGTTTGTCTCTGCCTTACTCTAACGCTGCGTCAGAGCGGATATTTTCCATAATTCCTGATGTAAAACAAACAAGTAAATTAATGTATAAAAAAACAATCCATAAAAATTAAAATTTGTCATGTAAATTCTCTAATAGGAGATACATGTGTTCAAAATTTGAAGGAAATCGGGCTAATTTTTAAAAAATGTACATGAGCACCACTCAGGTCTCAAGTCCCGATCAATCCAAAAATTTTGCAAAAAGTTTTGTCCATCGGAGATACACATGTGTTTAAGATTTGAAAAAAATCGGGCTCATTTTTAAAAAAATTATATGGGCACACCTCGGGCATACAGGATACACATCTGTATAAAATTTGAAGATAATTGGGTTAATTTTTTAAAAAAAATATGTATTGGGCCTCACGACCCCGTGGTCCGGGGTCTCCAAATGGGTGTTGTCCATCGGAGATACGGGTTAATTTTTAAAAAAAATTGTATGGGGCCTCACAAACCAGGGGCCGAGGTCTCCAAAATTTCTACAAAAAGTATTGTCCATCGGAGATACACGAGTGTATAAAATTTGAAGAAAAACTGGTTAATTTTTATAAAAAATTTGTATGGGCGCCACGAACCCGGGGCCCGGGGTCTTCAAATTTTTTACAAAAGTGTTGTCCATCGGAGAAACACATGCATATAAAATTTGAAGAAAATTGGATAAATTTTGTAAAATATTTGTATGGCTCCAAATTTAAATTTAAAAGATAGTGTTTTAATTGGAGATATGAATGATTCCACGACAAACAAACAAACAAATACACGGGCACGCGAAGTTAATATAGAGAATTTCAAACACGTCAATTAAGCTAACTCAGTAGAATTGCACTCAAGTTCATTTCCAAGGCCAACGTACTAGATAAAATTCCACGGAATTCACACAGGTGCATCTTATCAGCAACTGCAACATGCAAGTAGTTTCGCCAGAAAATTTTGTCGTAATTTGTATTAGATGTAGTTTTCAGTTGATCATAAAAATGAATAATTCAACAAAATAACTTTTTCAATTAAATTATTTAATTTTCTAAAACACCAATGGAGCGTAATTTTTACGCGCCGATGGTAAAATTTTAAGGTTTCAGCGTTTTATGACGTCATAATGCGAAACGATTTTAAGCATGAAAAACGCAACAAGGTACTTGGCCAGAGAGAGAAAAGGAGAAAACTATCCTATATTCGTTGTTGGGCTCGTACCACACACATCTATCAAACGTGTGCTATTATTGCTATATTGCTTTCAACAAAATGAGTTAGGTATTTTTTGTGGTTAACGGCTGATTAAAGCAACAGCAAAAACTAACCAAATTTTTTGTTTCATGTGCCATTCTTAATGTTTGCAAAAAGTGTTGTTCATCGGAAATATACATGTGCATAAAACCTGAAGGGTAAATTTTTTAAAATTTTGTATAATGCTCCTCGAACCTGGGGCACGATCACTTCAAAATTTTTACAATGTGTTAAAAATTTGAAAAAAAATCGGGTTAATTTTTAAAAAATGTGTATGGGTACCCCAAAATTTTAATAGAAAGTGTTGTCATCGGAAATACACATGTGTGCAAAATTTCAATAAAATCGGGCTTTGGAAAGTGGGTAATAAATTGATCACAAGATTCCACGACAGACAAGCACGGCCACGATAAGTTAATATAATAATAATAATCTTCAGCGCGACAGACCATTTCGGTCCAAGGCCTAGCTTTTCGCGACCATTTGTGTTGTGCATGTATATTTTTGCACATTAATGGAAGGGTCCTACAATTTAATGCCGTATCCGAACGGCGAATTGAGAAACTTTCCGTGACAAGTTATTACTCTCGGACGTTTGTCAGACATTCGCGAGAGGTGGGGCGTGAAAAATACTTTTGGCGTTAATGGGATTCGAACCTCGAACCTCCTGGTCAGAAGCCACGCATTTATCCACAGAGCCACGGCGTCCACCTCAGTTAATATAGAGAATTAAAAATGAACCTAATATTTTGTCTACATTTTTCTCATTTTAAATCTTTAAAGTAATATCCTTAAATCCAGTAAATACTTTGTATTTATATACATATGTAATGCACGAGGAATATATTATAATTCATATTTATTCACTCCCACATTGAATAATTGAAGTAAATTTTTTATTCCTTGTTATAGCAACAGCTATTATAGGTTAAGTATATCCATGAGAACAAATATCATTTTGAGGAGCAACTGTAATTTCAAATTTAATATCAGCAATTCCTTGTTTAGGAAATAATTTAGTGCAATGAATTCGGAGAGGATTTGCCGTTTTACTATTTACTATTACGATTAAATTCTAACATTGATAAAATTCCATTCCACCCCTATTTATAATTTAAAGATATTGTAGGATTTGTTATTATAATTATACCCTACCTGCTAAGAGACTCTGATAATTTTCTTTCAACAAATCTTTTAGTAACTTCTGTTCATATCCAACCTAAATGATATTTTTTATTTGCTTATGCTATTTTACTTCCTATTCCTAATAAATTAGGTGGAGTTATTGCATTAATTGCTATTTTAATATTTATATCATTTTGTCAATTAAGAAAATTTCGAGGAACTCAATTTTATCTGGAGAGGAATTACCCTGCTAAACACCATAAACAAAGTGATCTCCTCTATAATAACTAGGCGCCTACGGAATGCGTTAGAGCCAATTTTGAGAAATGAATAAGCAGGTTTTCGCCCAAACCGTTCTTGTACTGATAAAATTAACGTCCTGCGTATAATCATTGAACAGTCAGTGGAGTATCGCTCTCCTCTGTATATGGTTTTTGTAGATTTTAAACGCGCTTTTGATAGCGTGAGCCGAAACATGATGTGGCAGATTTTGTCTAGCTATGGTGTTCCCGAAAAACTCATTAACATCATTAAGCAGCTGTACAGCGACTCAACATGCCGCGTAATTCATAACGGTCATCTTGGCTCACCTTTCAACATCTACTCGGAAGTCAAGCCAGGTTGCATCCTCTCACCATTGCTTTTAACAATTTTCATCGACTGGGTGATGAAAATAGTAATCCGTACTCCATCGGGTTTGCCATGGAATGTTTTGTCTGTTATCTATCACAATCGCTAGGTGACATGGAGCGAAAATTGAACTCACTAGAACTCCACGCTAACAAAGTTGGTTTAAAAATTAACGTTTTAAAAAACAAAACTTCTTCGCGTTAACGCTAGTGGAACATGTGATCTTTCGATTGACGAACAACAGATAGAGGAAGTCGATAAGTTTTGTAATTTGGGCAGCTGGATGTCAAAAAATGGTGGTGCTGACTCGGATGTGTGCTCTCGTGTAAACAAGGTGCGACACTCTTATAGTATGCTAAATAATATCTGGGACTCCTCGCAAATCTCCCGGAATCTGAAGCTAACGATCTTCAGATCTAACCATCTCTCAGTACTCTTGTATGGCTGCGAAACGTGGAAAGTCACAGAATCAATTGCGACGCGCTTCCAAGTCTTCGTCAACAAGTGCTAAATGAGGATACTGAGAATAAGATGGCTGGACATTATCACAAATCAAGACTTGCAGAGACTAAAGCAGCAGGAAGCAATCGCGATCACCATCAGACGAAGAAAATGGAGCTGGATTGGCCACACTTTGAGAAAGCTAGCGGACGATATTACGAAACTAGCGCTCGACTGGAATCCACAAGAAACCCGTCGAGTTGGTCGTCCTAGCAAGACATGTAAAGGGACAATAGAAGAGGAAGCAAGAACGCATGTGCATCTCCGATAGACAACATTTTTTGTAAAAACTTTAAAGTAATCGGGGCCCGGGCACCCATACAAATTAAAAAAAATTGCCAGATTTTCTTCAAATATTATAAGCATGTGGAGATTAGAAAATTTACAAGAAAATTTACAAGCCGTGGCCAGTCAGCCACAGGCACCTGAAGTTAATATGGAGAATTTAAATGGAAAAGGAAATAACCCGATCATTCAGCTATTCCTTTTTTGACGTGAAACTTTGAACGCACTTGAACCAGTAAAAATATATAGAACACGTGCATAAATGATACCTGTTATTTCTCTTATTCTCCGTAGCAAGTATTGTGGTGGATGGACGGGATGCACCCGGCTATTTCCCTTGAGCACCGCTAGTGTTCATCAAATTTGCTAATTGATCTCAGTTTAAGTGGTTCTAGTCTTACATAATTGTATTGATATAAATTAACTCTCAACAGTTACCCATATGAAAATCTTAACCATGGCAGTTACTGACACTGTCCACAAGTCTTTTAACTTTTTAACAATCATGAATTTCCATTTAACCCATAATGTGGCGCCAAAATTAGAAAAAACCTTTTGAATAACATTTTTGTTTGCATTCAATCGTGATCGTATCCATGTCAAATTTTACCGCCAATGATGGGATTTTACGTCGATGGCGCCAAAGACGGTCATACCTAGCCTGTTCTAGCCCAATATACGAGTAATATAACTTTGTCACAACGTTTGCTAAATCTAAATGGGAGACTATTGTAGCAATGTAATCGGAAATCGAAAAGGTGGATCGTATTCACACTCCTTCTACTTCTGCAAGATATTATCATCAAGCTAGGTGCTTTTTGTGCTTTACACGGGCATTTGCAGGTATTTTGCATCATATTATCCTGCTCTCAAAATACTTAAGACTTAAGCCTTAGAAGAGCTCGCACAATGAAGACATAAGTTTTAAGTTCTGACAGGAAAGTTTTAAATTGTGACAAACTTCATTGTTATTATATTGAAGTGTTAACATCAACATCCGTTTCGAAATGTTGCGAACTTGATTCTGTATTTCATTAAAAGTTTGCAAACTTAAGAGGATCTACCAACATAACGAGCAGATATTTTTTTGTCAAATCCAAAATCCATACAATCCTGTAAGTCTTATTTAGTTTTTCATTATGAGAGCACCATTAAGGATATGTTTTTAGCGAAAGTTTTGGTCTTTTTGTTATTTTATTTCTACTGTACTATGTCTCGCCAACATTTTCTTACACGGCTAATGTGCATCATTTATAAAGGCAGTATCTAGATACATATTTTAAAATAAATTACTTTGAGTGTGGTTACTTTTTCCCTTCTTTGCAATAAAAATATTATTAAAGGGGAATATTTTTAATTTAGATAAAATTTTCCAGAATGAGGAATGATGGTATACGTTGAAGCAAGTAGAAGAAGTAGAAGGTGTTTTTATAGTTTGACGGAGCTCCGATCTTTTTACCAGATCGTCAGGTATGTTGTAGTAAACGTTGTGACGAAACTATTATTCCATCTGGATAGAACACAAAAAAATTAATTAACATTAAATTCGCTTTAATACTCGAACACATCGCTTAGAAGCTTTTAAAGGCATTTTACCTTGACCAAGGCTATAGATCGCAAAATCAAGTTTGGCCTGCCGTGTACACATTTGTACATACTCGTATATACATATATAAACTACAACAAGAAGATGAGAAATTGTAAATTAATGATCGTGAAATAAAAAAGAATTTGAATTTAAATAATAACATGGTTCACGTATGTGTTGGATTGATTTTTTGGGGGGATTCTTTATGTGATTTTATTTTGTGTAAAACAACAACAACAGTTTAGTGGGAATCTTCTAATATGCCATGGAATGCGGATATTTTCGTGTTTAGTTTTTTGCTCTGATTCTTCGTTGTGTGCTAAGCATTTTTGCTGGGGTTTCTAGACCAATTGTTAAATCTCGCAGCAATGACAAATTTAGATGTCAGATTGTCAGGTGTGGATTCATAGTTTTTGCATACTTCGACCGTGCGAGCTTAGAAGCCAGTTGCTATTTGAACTAGTTTAGTGATTTAACCGATATTGTTTACCGTTAGATACATTTAAGAATTGACATAGCATCGTTTAATAAGATGTTTATGTGTAGCAAGTATTTTTATGTCTCACAGCTTCAAAACATTCATTGTTCCTTTATGTACGGATAGACAATTAATTTTGGATTATTTAGTTTAAAGGGATAACGTTTTTATGAATTTGTTGGTAACTGTTTAACAACTGCTTACTTAACTTTCAGATATTAAAGTTAAAACCATAACGGAAATAAAAAATAAACTCAAATAGGCGTTCCTAGGAATTCCACTACATAATATATGTGTATATTAATAAAGTAAAAACTTGTATGTACATATATATGTCGTTTATACGTTTCCACACCGTTCATCAAATCGCGTTGAAAAGTTGCATAGAGTACCTACTCTATATTTTCGTCATATTTTGGATATGATCACGATCAGACTAATCAAGTCAAGTGTTGACCATACGAATTTGATTTTACCGTATTTAATCACCAGAAATGGTTCGCTAAGTGAAGGCACAAATTAAGCGAAATCCAGGACATAGTGCGCAAAAACTGGCAATAAATCTGCACGTGTCCGATAGAAGCATCCGACGAATTACTGAACACGTAAATGTAAAAAAACTGCATTATTCGGGTACAAAATTTTATGTATACATCAAAACACGCCACACAATCACAGTTATTTGGTAATCATCGCCAAAATACCTGTTTTTGAGGTCGGGCCTATTTCAAAGTATTTTTTCCACGCATCAGACGCGCCACACGCGGTTTGCGACACGCGTCAAACGTGGGATAGCAAAATTTATGATTCAAAATGATTCACCATGATTCAAAAATTTATGTGTGGCCACAACACGAATTTCTTTTAAGGACGGGGCCAGAATATTCAAATTATTATTAGTTTTTTTTAAATTTTTTTGTTTAAATTTCTTTTGCACCTAACAGATTTCTGATAAGTGCTATACTTTTTAAGTAATTTGCAAAAACTCGAAAAACTGTACAAGTAAGCTGCCACTTCCGGTTGGCCGATTACTGCTAAAATCAACTGGGACCTCCAAATTTATGTAAAAAGCTTAAATATGAATTTTCATTCCCATCGACACAGACAGACAAAGATTTTTTTCGCTTTTTCTGACTCAAAGTTCGAAACTTTTCGTGTTGAAAGAAAGTCAAAGTGCAAGATTTAACAACGGCTCAAAAGGCAGTTCTACTTGAAAGATGTAAAGTGCTAAATCGTCTCCACGAACGTAACGATATCGTCAACTTGGTATTTTCTGATGAACAATTTATGACAGTTCAACTGTACGTATACAAACAAAATGATCGTGTATGATCAAATCTAACGACTATTTGGACAAGCGAGTTGCTCTTCGCAAAAAAGCGGCGGCTTCTGTAATAGTTTAAGCACCCGTTCCTGAAAATGATCATTCTCCGCTTGTCTTTATCGGTCAGGGCATAAAAAAAATCGGTAACAACAGCTTGATTTTGATTGATTTTTTATTGGTCTTATTCACCAAATCTCGCGAATTGGTTACAAACGTTCCGAGAGTAATAACTTGTCACGGAAAGCTTCTCAATTCGCCGTTCGGATCCGACATTCAATTGTAGGTCCCTTCATTTGTGTGCAAAAATAAACATGCTCAACGTGTAACGTTTTGATTAATAAAAAAATTTTTTTGAGTGAATGTAACTAGAAGTAAATGTTTTTTTTTGCGGCTTAAATCAAATTTCACGGCTGGCACCGCTGGCTTATCTGATTTCTTTAAATGATTTCCCACTGTTTTGTTGCGTCTGTTATCAACTTCTTTACGACATTAAAATTACAAATTAAAAACGAAATATGTGAGCTCACTTTATTTAAACTTTTTATATTTTTTATTTGGTACGACAAAATTATTCATATAAAGTTATTTTATCAAAAAGTTACCTTATCACAAAATTATTTCCCCATTAGGGAATTTAGTTTCTTACAAATCTTATAAACTAAATACTTTATCATAAATAAATTAAAAGTTGTTTTAAATAGAATTACTAAAGTTATAAATTAATTTTTAGAAATATGTATGCATTTTTATTGTTTTTTTCTTATTATTTAAACTTTCTTCGTAAACAATAATGCTGCTATTTCAAATTGTCTGGAATATATTACTATGCGCTTTAACTTAACAAAATGAAAAAAGAAAGAAACATAACATGACAGAATTATTCCCAGAAATGTTTTTTTTTTATTATCTAAAAAAAATAAGTAGCATTTCTAGGGTAAAATTTTGTTCTTTTATTATTTTATGTTAGTTAAACAATAATAAACATAAGTAGCAATTTTTTAGGAAACTTAGTTTGTAATTTTTTTATTTCCAGCAGGTTTTCAATTTTTATTGCTACCGGATTTCCGGCTGTTTGTTGCGATGCAACAACAACAGCAGCAATAAATTAAAATTAAAGTAAAAAATATTCATATACATGGGATATATACATTCACAGTTAACATATACAGTCACATTCAGTCTCCAAAAGTAAATATGACTACCGTAACAGCAAACTATTATCATATGTAAATGTTTATAGTAATAATAGTGATAAATATTTGTAATTAATTAACAGAACAGAAATATCTGCAGAAACCTAATGAATTGCACTGCTTCGTTGTTATTTTTAGATACTGAGTATAGGTGAGCATGCACGCATGCGTGTACACTTTGAGATATTTTCATTACAGCGAGTTCATACGGAAGGCGCCAATTATTACTGGGACCTCCAAATTTATGTAAAAAGCTTAAATATGAATTTTCATTCCCATCGACACAGACAGACAAAGATTTTTTTCGCTTTTTCTGACTCAAAGTTCGAAACTTTTCGTGTTGAAAGAAAGTCAAAGTGCAAGATTTAACAACGGCTCAAAAGGCAGTTCTACTTGAAAGATGTAAAGTGCTAAATCGTCTCCACGAACGTAACGATATCGTCAACTTGGTATTTTCTGATGAACAATTTATGACAGTTCAACTGTACGTATACAAACAAAATGATCGTGTATGATCAAATCTAACGACTATTTGGACAAGCGAGTTGCTCTTCGCAAAAAAGCGGCGGCTTCTGTAATAGTTTAAGCACCCGTTCCTGAAAATGATCATTCTCCGCTTGTCTTTATCGGTCAGGGCATAAAAAAAATCGGTAACAACAGCTTGATTTTGATTGATTTTTTATTGGTCTTATTCACCAAATCTCGCGAATTGGTTACAAACGTTCCGAGAGTAATAACTTGTCACGGAAAGCTTCTCAATTCGCCGTTCGGATCCGACATTCAATTGTAGGTCCCTTCATTTGTGTGCAAAAATAAACATGCTCAACGTGTAACGTTTTGATTAATAAAAAAATTTTTTTGAGGTGGGAAAATATGTAACTAGAAGTAAATGTTTTTTTTTGCGGCTTAAATCAAATTTCACGGCTGGCACCGCTGGCTTATCTGATTTCTTTAAATGATTTCCCACTGTTTTGTTGCGTCTGTTATCAACTTCTTTACGACATTAAAATTACAAATTAAAAACGAAATATGTGAGCTCACTTTATTTAAACTTTTTATATTTTTTATTTGGTACGACAAAATTATTCATATAAAGTTATTTTATCAAAAAGTTACCTTATCACAAAATTATTTCCCCATTAGGGAATTTAGTTTCTTACAAATCTTATAAACTAAATACTTTATCATAAATAAATTAAAAGTTGTTTTAAATAGAATTACTAAAGTTATAAATTAATTTTTAGAAATATGTATGCATTTTTATTGTTTTTTTCTTATTATTTAAACTTTCTTCGTAAACAATAATGCTGCTATTTCAAATTGTCTGGAATATATTACTATGCGCTTTAACTTAACAAAATGAAAAAAGAAAGAAACATAACATGACAGAATTATTCCCAGAAATGTTTTTTTTTTATTATCTAAAAAAAATAAGTAGCATTTCTAGGGTAAAATTTTGTTCTTTTATTATTTTATGTTAGTTAAACAATAATAAACATAAGTAGCAATTTTTTAGGAAACTTAGTTTGTAATTTTTTTATTTCCAGCAGGTTTTCAATTTTTATTGCTACCGGATTTCCGGCTGTTTGTTGCGATGCAACAACAACAGCAGCAATAAATTAAAATTAAAGTAAAAAATATTCATATACATGGGATATATACATTCACAGTTAACATATACAGTCACATTCAGTCTCCAAAAGTAAATATGACTACCGTAACAGCAAACTATTATCATATGTAAATGTTTATAGTAATAATAGTGATAAATATTTGTAATTAATTAACAGAACAGAAATATCTGCAGAAACCTAATGAATTGCACTGCTTCGTTGTTATTTTTAGATACTGAGTATAGGTGAGCATGCACGCATGCGTGTACACTTTGAGATATTTTCATTACAGCGAGTTCATACGGAAGGCGCCAATTATTACACTTGAACGAGCCCCCGATTGTAATAGAAGTTGGTCGTTGCCGGCGCAATGGCGGCATTACCTTCCGATGACTGATTGGCAACCTTGAAGTGACGGTTGGCACTAGAGCGTTGTACTAATCCTGATGCTGATTGCAGCTGCTGTTGCTGTGGTGGCGGCGTCAGCATTTGCTGAATGGCAATCGTCGCCAGACGACGTTGTTTCGTCTTACTAATGGTGGCGATCTTATGCTGTTTGGTCAGTTGGAATGCGTCGAGATCATCATCGCTTGGCAATGGCTTGTGTTTGTCTTCTTCGACCGGTGAGCCGTCTGGACGAACGCGGAACACAAGCGGTCCTGTCAGATAGGAGGTCTGTTCTGGTGATGACATCGTCGGAAGGAAAGTCTCAACGTCCACGGGGTTCGATGGTATCGAATAGCCATAAGCGATATCCATGTCCATGGCATAGGTGTGCTTGTGCTCTGCATCTGTTTCGAAGATCGGGTTTTTCGGATATGAAGTCTGATCTGACCCAGTTGAGATGGAGTGTTGTGTGTGCTGCTGTTCACTGCTGCTATTATCTTGTTCTAGTGGTGGTGGTGATGACGTTGCTGACGATGGTGGCTGAGACAGTATGATTAATGACGTCACTGGGGGTGTTGGAAATGGATTCCGTGTTGTAGGAAAGCGAATGCCTGGATGGCCTTGCATTATCGAGGACCAAACTAAAATTAGAGAATTGTATAAGGGATTAGTTGATGAGGTGAGGCATATATAGAAAATCTTTAAAATAGTAGTACAAAGTGAAGACATGGATCTACTTCGCATTTTTTTTGTAAGACGTATTTCTACGTTTGCGGACCTAAAAATTTACCTTTTTTTAGAAAAACAGAAATAAACTAAAACTAATTATTAACAACTTAATTTCATAATACCCTCGCTGTGTCTAGCAATTTTAGGGTGCAATTAAAAAATCCTGTTAAATGTACTAGTGCGAGGATATTAAAGAAAATACAACGGAAGATGGGCTGGATATAAAAGAAAATAAAACGGAAGTCAAGGCTTGACTCCGGCTCTAGTTTCTTACGATAATAATGATACCATGGCCTTATTTTTTATGTCGGAGAAATCGAATAAATCCGAGTTCCGAGATATTCGATAACTTTTTTCTCTGATCAGATCTGTCAGATCAATTATATGCTGTGTTTTTTTAGTATCAGAGGAAAGTTTTAATTTCACCTGAATGCTCCATAGTAGTCGATATGTCTTATGTTTAAAGAAAAGCAACTACAGCTGTTAAGAAATGTTCTGTATATTTTTTCAGAATAAAATGATCATATCCCAGAATTATCGGAGCGTAAAAAACGCTTCAAAGAAAAAAAGATTTCTCGGAGAATAGAGATGTCTTTGATTAACGTGAACACCGCCAACTAAGGGCATTATTCCACGGTCCTCTTCGGACGCGGATTTGTTATACGACAATCAACGTCCATCATAAACTGATGTGCCAGTATTAACTCAATGGTAAGAGCAGGATATACCAATATCCTTGCCGATCTTTGGTTTTCGACAACCGGTTGAGATATGCAACTCCACAGAGAACGCATCATCGCACCATTAACATCAGGTCGGGCTCTGATGTACCAACGGTTTTTTTAACACCAGGCCTTCTCTCTGATGTTACCATGCTAGCGCTCTACCCGCATTTGGGTAGTAAACCACCAGCCACTACGTAGGTCAAGCCCAGAACGAAACTGGGTTCTCAACCAAAAGTTGGCCCAGACTCGGCTAATCTCCAAGGAGATCAACCTTATCTGTGGGCGGAGCCAACTCGACCTTGGTGAGATCTGACATTAAGGGACTCAGTTCGTTCAGTATGAGTGGCTGGGCGTAGGTAATCTACAGCCTTGGAAGCACATTGTCCGGAACTTTGAACCCAATCATATGTCACTAGGATACCATGATATCCTAGGCCGCCCAGGATAAAAACTATCCCAGGCACGTACGGTCCTGCAGTAGTGTGGTAAGGCTGCTACATACGAAGACAGTGCCCGTTTTAGACATTCTAAGTACTAGCAACCTTGCCCCTTTTATCTTCCGAGTTTAACCAAGTATATAATCCATCGAAAAGTAAGATACAGCGGTCCCCTCGGGGGATTTCTCGGAGAATGAAAAAAACATACAGATCTGAATTCTGACAGTTAAATTATCTCTCCGAGTACTCCGAAATAAAAAAAACACACAGCCATTCTCAGCTTACTAACAGCTAACAGCTAAGTCTGAAAGTACTATCTTCCCTTGGATTTTTGTATGAACTCGCGACCATAACGCATACGTATATATTTTTTGCCGATATAAGTGTCAATTCTACAGTTTTCAGGGTGGCTGAAGTGGTCAATGGGTGGTAGGGGGTCAGTGTGCGTGGGATCAGTGGATGGAGTGGACAGGTGGGTGGAGGTCAGTGGGATAGGGCAGCCGATAAACGCTAGATTTCCGCTAGTTTGTTCATATAAATAATTTTTTTAAATTTTTTTTACGAAACCATTATAAATGTGCGAGAGTTTTAATGCATTGCTTCAATAAACTTAAAACTTACTTAATTCATTAGCACCTCTCTGATAGGGATCAAATGTGTCCAACTGCATATCGGTGAATGTTTGCAACTTATCATAGCCATAGGCGAGAAGATTACGCTTACACTGATTAACTGGAATTGCCAGGCTTTCGGCGGCAGCATTCGTTTTACAATGAACGCTCACCAACTGCGCAAACGTGGAATACAAATAAGACATCTGCAAAGAAAGAAACAAAATAACGAAAAATAAAACAATTGAATTGCAAATCAAAGTTAGGATAGGAGTGTTGCTGTAAGCTGCCCCAGAGTAAAATCTTCTTCATTGTAGTCACGTCGCCTATTACCGATCGTTGCAGTTATGTACATATGTCGTCAGCAACATTTGCTGGATTTTTCTTAATATATGTTGGCTCATCGGACAACTAAGCAGCACCGGTGTAATTTGTTTTCTAGACAATCTACCTACTTTTTATTTTCACTGCTCTTCTTCTATTTCTATCAGCCCATGTTGTAATATGGACACAACAACTAGTTCACTGTGCGGTGCCTGTATTATACCGCTTTCTGATCTACATATCTGCATTTTTCAGAGCAATATCTATTTGCATATACACTCGCACACATTGTACGTTAATAGTACTTTAATACCACCTATCCAGCTATGAGTGCCTTAAGATGAGTCGACTGACTCACTGACACAATGTGATGGATGATGTTACACTTGCTACCGCTAATGATAATATAAATGAGATTCGATCTGTGGAGAAATCTACAAGAGGCTATGGGATGCATCATCTACCATACACCTTGTTTTGTTCAATCATGGTTGAGTGGACACTCTATGCACCTTATTTTTGAATTTGCAGCGGAGCGTTTCCAGCTTTAAATCAAGTCACATAGATTGCATTGCATTTATTTTAAAGGAATTAAATACTACAAAAAATAACTATATTATATTGTTATAATAAAGATATGTGGAAATATATTGAGAAATAGTTTCTAACAAACCTATATATAGTTCTTAACTTAATTTTTCCAGTTGATTTTTGAAACTATCTTATTGAAGATTACTACTAATCTACAATCGATCTAAGTTCGTTAAACCATTTGAGCTTGAGTTAGGCTCTATATGACAGGATATTCATGAAAATCTTCGGCTTCCTTAATCAACATACACGTCAATAAAGGATCAGTATAAATCACCATAATCAATGTGCTAATCCAAGTAAAGATAATCGAAATCCTACAAATCAATGATCATCTACAACCTCCGAACAAATAATGTTCAAGCTTTGTATTTTCTTTTGGGGATCTGTATTGCGACTGATCGGGAAACCACTGACTGCTCAAAACTAGGGCAACAATCAAGTTCGTGATGTAGTGCTTGCTTTACCTCCTAGTGGTGGGCAACTATGTGTAAAAATCCTTATATATGTAGGCTTAAATTGCAAGTCCAAACGGTCTAGCGTTTCTATTCTAGGTAACGTGGGTTAGCACCCTGCGGTACCAAAAATGCCCACTACTGAAACCGACACAACGCCTCGGATAAGTAATGATCCAATAATGACGACTTTTGTCTATTGTACCCGGACTAAGATTGGTTTCTGGAATGTGAGGACGCTCCTTGACTCAGGGAGTGAAAGACCTCAAAATGCTAGATTTATTCAACTGGAACGTGAGTTTCTTCGAATAATTTGGACATACTGAGACAGAGTGAAGTAAGATGGTTCGACGCGGGAGAGTACCAATCCCCAACGTGTAACACTGTGCTACTCTACTCCGGCAAACCCTCCGGCAGTCGCCGTAAATCTGGAGTGGGTCTGCTGCTAACGTCAACAGCACGCAGAGGCCTAATTTCCTGGCACCTACATGATAATAGGATTTTATCGGCCAGATTTCGGACTAGAGTAGGGCGCGTCACGATCATACAGTGTTACGATCAAACGAATCCCTCGACTGAGCATGAAAAGGACAACTTCTACAATCAGCTAAGCGCTGTATTCAACGCAACGCCAAAACGGAGATATCGTGATCGTGATGGGGGACTTGAATGCCAAGGAAGCACAGCCTCGGAGAACGAAATGATGACAACAAGTGTAGAAAGGAAGACAAATGTTGCTGGTTTGAATTTTAATACTGCCAAAACCAAAATCATCAACCTCGGCAATAACTCAGTAACTCAAGTTAACATTGCTGGACAACCGGTAGAGAGAGTATCTTGGGTATATTGTCTCGACCGAAGGTGGAACCGAACAGGACATTGTCAACCGAATCGGCAAAGCAAAATCAGTGATTATTATTATTATTATTATTCCGTTCAAATATTGAATCTGTGCTGTTGTATCGGTGCAGCACTTGGAAGGTGACCGCTACTATCACAAAAAGATTACAAACGTTCGTAAATAGGTGTCTACGGAATATCTTAAGGGTTTTCTGGCCGTATCTCTAACGAACATCTTTACCAGAGAACGGGTCAGGAACCAATAGGCACAACCATTCAACGACGGAAGTGGCAGTGAATTGGTCATACACTTCGAAAAGGCGACAGTTCCATAGCAAACTACGCAATGCAATGAAATCCGTTATCTCAGGATGGTGGAAGTACGGATCGTCCGAGAAACACATGGCGCAGAATAGTTGAGGAGGAGTCACGGCAATTGGGGAAGAGTTGGAGAGAGCTGAAGCTCATTGCCAGGAACCGCACGCGATTTCGCTTAGGCGTAGTAGAGTCCCTAGGACCCACAAGGGGATACAGAACATAAGTAAAGTATTTTATTTAAAATTATTTGAAGCTTCCATTTTTCAGCACAACGAACCATATATATATTTATACATGTGTAACAGATACTCGCGTAAGGAGACGATTTTAATACCATTGATATAGCACCAGCAGAAGTACAAAACGCTTAAGGTGTTGAAGCATCTAATGTATATATCTCGGGTCACTTGCAGTAGAGAATAGCACCATTAATGTATAAACAAGTCCACTAAAAACCCGTTCCTATTTTTGCAATGTATCCGATGGATGGATAATTTGCAAAAAGGACTGGAAATGCCGTCTTCATCTTCAACATGAAATTAATATGTGGTGAATTGTAGGGTGTCGTATTGAATTGAGGAAGGAAAATATCAAAGAATATGGAAAGCAAAACCTAAAAGCGCTACTGTGATGTTAAATAATAATTATAATAATATTCGGTGCGACAGACCGTTGCGGTCCAAGGCCTAGCTTCTAGCCATCATTTGTGTTGTACATGTATACGTCTCATAAAAAATTAAGATCGCTAGACAGGACACCTAGTTTGCATGACCGGTGAAGAACAAACTCAAAAGTGCTATGCTTACGAATTTATGGGACTCGACAGCGAAGGAGACCAACGCTTTTTCTATCAATTTTGAAACGACAATGTACTGTTAAAAATTGCTTATAACTGCGAACCTTTTTTGGGAATCGGATCTATGATTTTTTGCAATTCCCACGCAAATGGGAATAAGGAAAATGGTATATATACCGGCATTTAATTCTTTTTGTTAAAGTTGGCGTCATCATTTGGCCGCTTCTAAAAAATGTTCCAATTAACCGGTAAATTACTTTAGTCAACGGACAATAAATCGAACATCTCAGTGAGATCTTTTAAACAATATTAATTTACAATATTAATATATAACGCACGTTCCTTATAACATATTTATGGCTTGGTGAAAACCATTACTTGCAAATTGTTGATTGTTGTTGTCTGGTAATTTTAAACGCAGAGGGTAAAATACATGCAAGTAATGATATCATCAATAATCAATGAGAATAACAAAAGTGTATAAGCTAAGAAAATGTAAATATTTTTTGTTAACGTTTTTATTGTGTAATTATTTTCGTTGTTGGTTATTTATGAGTTACACAAAAAGATTTCTACGCTTGCTTTTTGCACAATCATTTTGTTTTTGCTTAATATGTTAATGTTGCTTTATAGAAGACAAAAGCTAAGATGATTGCCAAGAGGATTTACATATTTGTAAGTGTCTTTTGCCTGGAGATTTACTGCGTCTCCTTTTAAGCTGACATCACAAATAACTACAAAAAGAGTGGAATGTAATTGTAATTACGCAATCTGAAAGTTAATAATATTAAGTGGCAAACCCGACAAGTGAAATTGTTACTTCTACATGAATTTACTTTTGTACAGATGTTCTGCATTCTAGAACTATTTCTTTATTTGTGCGTTGAGTGTTTGAGTGAGGCAGTGAGGGCAGTCTTGTTAAACCAAAATGGTAAAGTTTATTTTGGTTCATAATAGGAAAGACTTTGTAAAGAACGAAACCCACATATACTTTGATGGTGTTATTCCGTATTCTGATTTGGTCAGTTTATTTCGCAGGTGTTAGATCAGAGGATAAACTGTAATAGAAAACTACAGCTAGATTTATATTGGGATTTTGTGAATCATTTGGTACTTTTTTTGAGATACCAGAAACTTCGGTCGTGAGAATGTATTTATTTGTTGGGTGAAAGATTCAGGGGAGCGGGAAGTCTTCTTAAACCAAAGTGGTAAAAATAAATGTTGGAGCACATTAGATAAGTCTTTGACAAAAACCAAGCACACATAGACTTTGATGGTTGTACTCCGTATCCTGATTTGTCCAGTATGTTTCACAGGTTTTTGTTAGATCAGAAAAGGCAGATCAACCGACGCCATCAAAAAAAAAATAATAACAATAATATTCGGCGCGACAGACTGTTGCGGTCGAAGGCCTAGCTTCTCGCGACCATTTGTGTTGTGCAAGTACATTTTTGCACACAAATGGATTGGACCTACAATTTAATGCCGTATCCGAACGGCGAATTGAGAAGCTTTTCCTGACAAGTTATTACTCTTGGATGTTTGTCACATTCGCGTGGGACCGTGAAAAATAGTTTTGGTGTTTTCTGGATTTCGAACTAGGAACCCTCTGCTCAGAAGTCCATGCACTTAATCACTGAGCCACGGCGCCCATCAACAAAAATAATATTGCCAAATAGGATTAAAAATCATTTAAAAAATATGTATGTAATATAGGTAGTATCCTTTTTGTATTTCTATTGGAACCACCTCCACCAAAATGCACTAATTTAAATTTTCAATATTAACTTCGCGTGCCCGTGGCCGGCCTGCAGATATAAAATAGCTATAACATCATCTTAGTGCCAATCTCTTCTGACTAACCACAATTTGAATTTAACTGTAGACGCCCTGCTCATTTTTTCTAACATAGTCCAAGTGTAAATCCACTGCTTCTCAAAGCCTGCATCCCAAAGACTATTCGGATATTAATTGCGACTTACGAGTTGTCGCTAGAAGTAATTGATCCACTGCTACCGAAAGTTTGACATTTTCTAGCCTCGGTAAGCAAAATGTTGGAGTTTTGTGAATACATTCGGACTTTGTTTTCAGGAGGGAGGACCGGATCTCGATTGTTGAGCCACACTTTATGATACTTTTATAGCATTAAGGCACCCCATTTAATTTTAAGCACTGCTTTACCTACCTAACCTGACTAATAACACTTTTTAAAGCTTTACGACAGTATGTGGCACAGGTAGACCTTAAAAACTTATGATGAAAATTTCGAAATTATTTGGTTTTCGTGAGAGTGTGGGTAATCTTTTAAAATACTATTAATATTATCAATACATACTTTTTTTTTAAACTGGAGTACCATAGAGTTACATATTAGGTATATTATTTTTTTGTATCTACATGGGTTTTTATTATTGCCGAACTCCGCGCCTATATGTTTTCCCTATAACCTTAAGAGTGAAAACAAAGACAGGTACTAATTACGTGAAAGTGTGGGTAGTCTTTTAAAATCCTATTAATAGTATCAATATGGATTATTTCAAGACTGGAGTACCATAGAGTTACATGTTAGGTATATTACTTTTTTGTATATACATCAATGGCTTTCCATGGGCTTTGATTATTGCCGAACTCTGCCTCTACGTGGACGTATATTTTAAATTCTTTCAGGAATAGTAATATTTTCCCTATAACCTTAATTGTAAAAACAAAGACAGGTACTAATCACACCTTAGCTCTCGTGCAAAATTTACTATTGTTTTCAATTACAATAATTTGGATGGATAAATTGGTCCGTCTCACAAGTGTTATCAAGGTTGTTCAACAAAAAATGCTCGTTCGTTAGGCATTTTCAACACAATTTATACATTGTCATAAATCTACTTAATCTATACAAAGCCAACACTACTTAAAATAATGGGATTCATTCAAAATTGTCAACACTGCGCTGTTTATTGAGATGAACGACTGATAAGTGATGAGATTACTGTTTACTTTTTGAAGAAGAAAAAACTGCTTGACAAACATACAATATGTGATGCGACTATTCCAAACAGAGTCAAGGAAATCCCCAAAAAAAGGCAAAGTAGGTGATGCACGACACGGTTGACAGCAAAACCTCCAATGGAGTACTTTACTCATTTGTCAATATATACAGTAAATATTCCTTTAATAAAAGTAGGCTCATGTTTGTTGTTTTACTTACTGTTCAATTATACGAGTGTAAATTCATGTAATGCAAAAAAAGTTGGACTATAACTGCTGGAGCACGTACTGTTGTCGTCTGCGATCGTCAACTTTGGATTGTTGTGCAATTTGTTAATACTCGAACGTGTTTTCAGTGCCAACTACGTTTCCACACACATAGTATTTGTTATTAATTTTTTGTCATGTACGCGTAACACATCACTAGTTGTTTGAATGATTTTCAAGCGAAACACATTTGAATTAGTTTCACAATTGTAACGTCTAAAGAAATTGCATTCAAATCTGCGGAAAAACATGTGCCAAAGCTTGATGGGTTTGGAGCTAAAACCATAAAATGTATAACAGCTACGCACACAGAAAATTTTACAACTTTGTGTTTCTTTTAAATTTTTACTTGCAAATATTTTGCTTCCGAAAAAATGTCGAAACTCGGAAAATTATTCTGTTTTTATGCAAAAAAAGATAGATAGGTAGATACACGGATTTCACTTTCATCCCTTCAAGTTGATATCAGCACTCCATAGATCCTACCGTAAAGGACTTTCCGAGCGAAGAGGATCCTTCGCTCATGCGATGCTTGGATGTTATAGTTAAATTCGTGTATTTGACGAGTCTTGACTATTCTATAGACTATATATAGACTATAGTAGGCTTTGTTGGCTTTAAGCAACTGTGCGCGTATTTCTGGTTCCATGCTGTTATCGGCTGCTACTGTTGACCCGAGATAGTTAAAGGATTGTACTACTTCGCGCTCCGATATTTAAATTACGGGACCAATGTTGGATCTTCTACTCGCAGACGTGACCACTATGTAATTTGCTTTGCTCTCATTTATGTGCAGCCACAGATTTCGTGCCGCTTGCTCGATCTGGATGAAAGCTTCCTGTACAGCTCTTGGGTTTCTACCACCGATAGCAATATCGTCTGCCTAAGCCAGTATCTGAGTGGAATTATAGAGGATTGTTTCTCTCGCCGTTACGTCAGAGTCTCGGATCACTTTCTCTAACGCCAGGCTGAAGAGGACGCAGGCCAGTCCATTCTCTTGTCGGAGCTCGTTACAGATGTTGAATGCTCTTGATAGTGATCCGGATATTTTTACTTGGCTTATAACATTTGTCATGGTCAACCTACATAGTCGTGTCAGTTTATTTGGGATGCCGAATTCTCTCATGGCTTTATAAGGTTGTACTCTAGCTATGCTATCATAGGCGGCTTTAAAGTCTTTAGAAAGATGGTTTAGTGAGTTTTGAAACTCTAGACATTTTTCCATCACCTGCCTAAGGGTGTAAATCTAATCAGTTGTTGATTTGCCTGTGATGAAGCCTCACTGGTATGCACCAATGATGACTTTAGCGTATGGGGCTATCCTGTCTTGAAGGATAGAGGAGAAAATCTTATACGCGGTACTCAACAACGTTATACCACGATAATTGCTGCATGTTGTGATATCTTGCTTCTTATGTATGGGACATGGGTGCCTCTTCGCAAGTCTTCTTGCATCGCTTCTTCCTCCAATACTTGCACTATTATTTCATGAATTGCTTGGTGTATTGTGGGTCCTCCTACTTTATTCATTTCCGCTGGGATCCCATCTGACCCCGAGGTCTTACTATTTTTAAATTCTCTATTTTAACTTCGCGTGCAAGTGGCTGGCTGGCTGGTCAGATTTTCTGATAAATTTTTAGCCCACTTCCCATGGCCCGATTTTATTGAAATTTTGCACACATGTATGTGACAATACTTTCTATTAAAATTTGAGGCCCCTCGGACCTCGAGTTCGGGTGGCTCCCTTACAAATATTTTACAAAATTTACCCGATTTTCTTTAAATTTTGTACACATGTGTGTCTTCGATGGAAAACACTTTTTGTAAAAATTTGGAGCGATCGGCCACTTGGGGACCCCAATATACAATTTTTAAATATCGCTATATCGCATCAGATCACGGCAAAGTCTGAGCTCTGTGCTTTGTTAGCAGCGCTGTTCGCTGCCGCTGGGTCATTTGGTGGATGATTTTGCCACAAAACGAGCACGCAGTGTGTGTGTATGATTAGAGAATTTACAAGAAAAATTTAAATTTTTATGGGTTGTTTTTTTCTGCTGATTTATCGCTCTGCCAACTTCGTCTATGCTTGGTGGGGGCGGCATAGTTTGGTTTTCGGTCATTGGTGGAGCCTCCAATTCCTCAGTTAGCTGTCCATTTAGAAACTCATGAAAGTGTTCTTCCCATCGTTCTAAGATGCCTTTGAGATCGGCGATCAGATTACCCTCTTTGTCTTTGCAGTATGTGCAACGCGGTGTATATTGCGTCATACCGCGGACTCTTTGGTAGAACTTCCGCGCCTGGTGCGGTTCCCACTCTTCGTACTATTCTAGTTCACGGACGAGATTCTTCTCCCAAGCTGCTTTCTTTCGCCAGTGAACTGTTTTTTCATATCTTCTGAGCTCTTTATATTCATCATCGCGTGCCCGCGTTCTATGAGATTGTTGCATTGCTCTGTACGCAACATTCTTAATAGCTTACATGCGTCATCTAACCAGTAGTTTCGATCTCTACGACTACTGCCTAAGAAGGAGTCACCAGTACGAGTCCTATCGCTTGACCGTAGCTGTTCTTGGTCTCTTCGTTGAGAAGGGCAGTCGTGTAGAATCTGATTCGTGGATGCAGTCTTTCGTGGTGATACAATCCGCGCTCGAAGCACCATACCAACAGGATATTGGTTCGAGTCGACGTTGGCACTTCGGTACGTTCGTACCATTCAGCCTCGATGGCGTTATATGCCCACTCTAAAGCCACCCCAAAGGCTTTAGCTGTAGGCAATGCTTGGCTCGTGACCAGTGAAGGTCTCTTCCGCTCCTCCTCTTCCGCAGAGGTATGCTGCCTCGTTCCCTTTAGTGCCTGAATGGCCTGGAGACCACATCAGGATGACCTTGTTGGTTTTGGCCAGCTCGTTTAGCTAAAAGTAGCAGCTCCACGTTGTTCTTGAATTGAAAACTGGGCCTTTTAGCCCTGGCAGAGCGGCCTGGCTATCGGAGATCAGATCTCGGTTCTTCTATAGTTTCTCTTCATGCATTCTAATGTGCAGGCTTCTAATGTTATTGTTTCTGCCTGGAAAATGGTTGGGGATTTTCCTAGGGGTATTCGTAATGTGATTCTGGGTCTGAATACTCCTGCCCCTGTTCCTGGGTTTGTTTTAGATCCGTCTGTGTACCAGATAGATGCTTGATTGGGAAGGTTATTTATGATATTTTCAACTTGATTTTAATGATGATGCTTGTGTGTTGTGGTCTATTGACTTTGGGTTGGTTAGTTACCTTGAGTGAAATGGCTCTTGCACCCGCTTCACTTTTGATGTTAAGTGAAGTGGTGTGAGTCCTAGTAGTTTTTCTAGTGCTGCTGTTGGGCAAGTCTTGATAGCATCTGTTGCACTTAAACATATTAATCTTTGAAATTTACTGAGTTTTGAGCGTGTCTTCCACTGCTCTGTTTTTGGCCACCATATCAGGGCTGCGTATGTAAGCCTGGGTCAGATAATGGTCATATATATAGCCATAGAGTAATTAATCTTTGAAATTTACTGAGTTTTGAGCGTGTCTTCCACTGCTCTGTTTTTGGCCACCATATCAGGGCTGCGTATGTAAGC
Organism: Nephrocerus scutellatus; assembly: GCA_947095585.1. Lineage (NCBI taxonomy): Eukaryota > Metazoa > Arthropoda > Insecta > Diptera > Pipunculidae > Nephrocerus > Nephrocerus scutellatus. Next base: position 101,139,646 of record OX352762.1, on the reverse strand, counting down.
CTGGGTCAGATAATGGTCATATATATAGCCATAGAGTAATTTGCGGCCTTACTCCCCACGTTTTGCTGAACATGCGTTGGCAAGTGAAGTAAGCTTTGTTGGTGATGTATGATATATGGGAGTTCTATGTTAGTATTTTTTCGGAAAGTGCGGATAGCGTTGATGCAAAAAGGAGACAACTTTTATGAGATGTGAGTGGTCTTAAGAATCCCCTGCATTTTTGCCAATTTTAAAGATTGTTATCAATAAATTGTACATTTCGTATATTTCATTTCATAAAATAAAAACAATCAAAACAATCAATTGCGGCATAAAATAAATTTTCGTAATGCACCGCTATTTATTTAAAATGCACGACGCTGTAAAATTTATATTGCATTTTGCTCAATTCTTTCTTGGGCTTGTCGCAAATGCAATGCCAAAATATGGCATGGTAGGGTGGACTCAGTTATTCATGCAAGAGGTAAATTCAAATCACGTATACGCCGCCGTGTACAAAGCAATAAGCAACCTACATTGGAGCGTTGGTTTTTTTCTTTAGCATTCCAGCCAAAGGAAGAGAAGAATAAGAAAATAACCGTCAACTGAGGGTATTTAACCACATGAACGAAACATGAAATTTATTTAAATTTTTTTTTCATATGCAAGAGTTGTTCAATCGATAGTCTGTGCTGTGCTGCACTGTGCTCAACTGTGGCAATATGTTGGGCCACGTTTTGAGTCAGGGTGTTTCATGGTGAAAATCCACAGTCTCAATAACTATTAAAGAATGCATCTAGCCAAACTTAGCTGGAAGTAATATTGCATACATTGTTATTGATAATAATTATAAAATAAAAGATTGATTGGCAAAAGTAAGAGAGAGATGAAGATGCGTAATGCATTCAAACATTTAACTTGGAATACTGATGAGCATGTTGTGTCTATGTGTGCAGATGATTCCCTTCAAAACGTTCAACTCTGCGACTGCCCACATCCGATGTATATTGTCTTTTATGGGCCTACCATTCCATGCCAAAAACTGATCGCAGCTATAAGACGTGTAAAAAATTTCACACATAAAAGAAACTTTCACTTTTCTGATCTGCGATACAGTCTCTGTGAATGTGTATCATACAACAGATATATAAATATTTAAACCCCGATGCAAATGGCAAGTGCCAAACTGCCAGTTTAAGTGAAAAGAAGATCATGAAGGAAAAGGCATTGGTATATCTACATACTGCAGAGTTTTGTACTATACTATTATCGTGATGCATAAATCATACAGGTGGACGGATGTTCGTTATGGTAGATCACTTGTGGAAATTTATAGGATTTCTCGCTTTTTCTTTAATTTAGCAACTTCTAAAAGAAAGTCTCGTAAAATACTCGTAAATTAAATCAAAAAATAAACAATTACAATTGCAAATATAATTGTTATTTATTTTTACAAGTTATACAAATGTTTTTACAAAATAACAGAAAAGAAAACGAAACGAAATTGCTAACAGCCATTTAGAGAAAATGGCTTGAAAAAGACTTCGCAAGTCGCACGAGTTGTCACATACTCGTGTGTACAAATGAGCGAATTATAGCTATTTCCACTGGAATCTTTATCTAGGACTTGTCCTCAGCAAGTTAGATATGCGACCTACTCCAATAAAGTCCACAGGAGACCTCTAGATGAGGCAGTTTATCAGTTAAATGATGTGTTGCTTACTTCCTACTATGGCAGCTATGTCCCCAAAACCAGTTTGAGTAAACGTAAGGTTCTCTCTGGAATGACCAGCTGGCCAAACTTAGGAAGGAAGTTAGAAAGCTTTTCAATACAGCTAAACGCATGAAGAGCTGGGACGAATATAGCTTCGCCCTTATTAAATTCAATTCAATTTGTTTTGTTTATTTGTAATTCTTATTCACAGTAAGATATAATATCTTATCTTACGAAGCATAACTCTGAAATTAGACCACCCAAACGAGTCACATGAAGGAAATGCTGTGAAAGCATTGGTGATATGCCAGTAGCAGCACGAATCCTCAAGGCACTCGTTAAGGATCAGACAAACTGTGTAAGCTTACTGAAGAAGACAGATGCTAACTACACGTCGGACCGTGAGGATACAATTAGAAAGCTACTTAAAGTTGATTTTCCCGGTTCGTCTACTCATGTTTCACATACACTCTCTAATGCGCCTTATCATAGGGCACGTAAAAACATTTAGTCCAAATAAGGTTAAATGGGCCGTAGACTCCTTCAAACCATTCAAAGCAACCGGCGGAGATGGCATTTTCCAGTGCTTTTACAGAGGGCAGACCAATAAGTCTAACATCATTTGTCCTCAAAATTATGGAGCGACTCATTGATGTTCATATAAGAGCTCGGCTAGATACGTCGAGCCCTCTACATTCAAGTCAATTCGCATACAGGAAAGGAAAAAGCACAGAAGGCGCCTTTCACTATCTAGTTAAAAATATTGAAGGGGCTTTTCGCTCCTAGGAAATGGCTCTGTGTGCTTTCCTTGACATTGATTCGATAACACTGGCTACGACTCAATAACAAGAGCAATCAGTAACAGATGTATCGAGGGCTCGACCAACCAATGGATATGGGCAATGCTGGAAAGTCGAATCATTACTTCCTCCTCAGGGGGAGTGTCTGTGTTGGTGGCTGCAGCTAAGAGCTGCCCGCAAGAGGCGTGCTCTCGCCCCTTCTATGGTCAATTCTTATAGACAACCTTCTAGCCGATCTACATAGATCGGGCTGTATTGCCATTGGTTATGCTGACGATTTGGCGGTCATTTTTAGTGGTAAGTACAGTACGACCATAACAAATGTCATGAAGGTGCGTTACTTCACGTCTTAGAATGGTGCAGTAGAGAAGAACTTTCCATCAATCCTTGCAAAACCGTTCTAGTGCCTTTCACGAAACGTAGATTGTCCGATTTGGGGCCTATCATCTTAAAGGATACTACATTAGTAAGGCTTAATATATCGGAGTCATCCTTGATAAACGACTAAACTGGAATTCTCATATAAAGTCCGCCATTGAACGTGCCACAAGGGCCCTGTGGGCCTGTACACGCCTCTACGGCAGAACTTGGGGTCTTAATCCTAAAATGATACATTGGATGTTTAGCATGATGGTGATAGCAAATATCACGTACGCAACCATCATATGGTGGACGAAAGTTTTGAAACGGACAACGGTAATTAAGCTTCAGAAGCTACAAAGAATTGCCTGTCTAGGTATTACGGGTGCCATGCGCAGCTGTCCTACGGCTTCATTAGGAGCTGTTGTAGGGCTTTCACCCCTGCCAGCCCTTATCAGGAAGACGGCCGCTAAATACGCTATTAAGCTGCAACTAGAAGACAGTTTAAACCAGGTGACTACGTGGGACACATGAAAATTCTTGACTCAATTCCTGAAAGAGACATGTTTTGCACTATCCCGGACACCATGGCAAGGGAGTACTGTTTCGATAGGTTATTTGAGGTAAAAATATTTGACCGAGCAATCTGGTCTAATGGTGCTCCACCACTGGACAATAAAGGTTTGGTCTGGTACACAGACGGATCGAAGATGGATTCTGAAGTTGGAGCTGGGGTATACGCACCCATTTTTAAAAACCTTAACATACTTCCTTGTAAATATCTATATGTGTTTAAGGTATTAAAGTAAAGTATTTAATATGAGTGGAAACTTAAATGCTAGGAATCAAGAGCGATATGATTTTAGAAATCAAAACAGGATAACTATCCAAAGATCTAAATCAACTAATTTTTGCAATTATTTTCTTTGGAATGCTCCACGTCTTTTTAACAGACTACCTTCAAATATTTCCAATTGTACGTCAAATTCGTGTTTCTCAAAGTCGCTTAGGAAATGGCTATCAGCAACATTGATTCGTTGTTTGAAGTTGTTTCATAAAAAATTTATTACTTAACAATTTTATTATTTGTTTTTCTCATATTTTTAATTAATTTTTCTCGTTTTCTTCTTTTTGCTATATACTAGATTATTACCCCGACACTTTTCAGTAATCATTGCATTTGTTTTTTGATGTTGGAACATTTACCACTAGGCCTTGTGCTTAAAAAATGTTCCTAATTTTATTCATTACATTTATTCTAAAAATGTTTTATTTTCTTTTGCCAATAAACCTACTTTTATAAATTAGTTTTATCAATTTAATTGTGAAATGTAATTATTATGCTATATATATATTATTGGAATTATTTGTAATGAATTAAATTATTAAAATAAAAAATAAATAAAAATATCTCAATACCAATACAGTCTTTCAAGCGGGACAACATGCCATTGAGGTCTGCGCAAGGGTAAACTTCAGTAAGGGTACTATAGGCGCTACGATTTATATCTTTTCATATAGTCAGGCAGCACTTAAACCGCTATCATCCAGCATAATGGACTCTAAATCAGTTAAATGCTGCTACGATGCACTGCAATCCTTGCCAGGGTAAAACTCGGTTGGGTCCCTGGTCACCAGGGTGTTGCAGGCAACGAACATGCGGATGAATTAACTAGGGCTGGTTCAGTATCTGAGTTCTTAGGACCGAAACAATACTGTGGTATTAGCTGGGCTACCACCACAGCGATGATTAATAATTGGTAAAGGAAACTTCGTCTGGCCCACTGGGATAATACCCCAGGGCTTAGACAGTCCAAACGGTTAATCTGATCTCAAACACGGAATGTAGGTTCTGCACATTCTCTGTGACTTTCCAGGTTTGACAGACATATTTTCCACAAAGCATTATATTCGTCTGCAGATTTGCGCAATTCTGCTACTAACGACATACTATCCAGCATTAGGGTAGTTAGTCTCTTAGATTAGTAACACCCTACGATACAATAGATCTTTTTAGGTCATAGTATCAGCCAATTGGGCTAGCATTATAGGGGAAAAAATAGCTATTTCCATTCTAAGCTATAGTTAATTAATGAGCACTATCGTGTATGTACATTAGACATCATAGTATATAACCAAATTTGTGCGCTGCTGGGACAATGTTTCTGTCATTTAAGATCTAACAAAGATAAAAAAGCTTTCGAAACTAATTCCCATTTTTCTATGAGATTATTTTCCGTGTACCCTCATTTACAGCGTAAAGCAATTCTTTAAATTGTGTCGTACGGATGACTTTCACATCGATCCTAGAATGATTAATAGATCTTTTCTTATTTTCTTTCTATTATTCTTTTCGCATAACATTTGTTAGTGTTGGTTTTTTGTTTAAAGTCTAAAACATACTTTCATTAGGCAATGGAGAACTATTGTATAATATTGTGCACAAAGATATGCAATTTCGAAGATCAATCACTCATTGCTTGATTTGTTTATTGAACTTTAAAAAGTAACAAATAGGACGATTTTCCATGCTCATGTTTAGTGACTAGACGCACGTTGGCAAATTCTTTAATAATCTTAGTGATGATCTCGGAGATCTTGCAGTGATACGCGAAGTCAAATATAGATAGCTGAGAAGAAATGACAAGAAGTTAACCGGTGGAAGAAAGTATACTCTGAACAAGAACAGTATAGAAAATTTGAGGATATCAAGCACGAAAAGATTCCTCGGAATGACGCAAAATAGATTGCGTGTATCACACAGAGGACATGAATTTCTATGAAGGGAACTTCCATAGAGAATAGGGACGAACATATTTCTAAAGCAATTGACTCCCTAGAACACTGTAGGAATAAAAAATCACTGTTACTGTTTTATCGCATTTTCCTTCAATCAATGTTCAAAAGAAAAATATTCAGGCGCATTCCGCCCATCCTTGAACCCATCTGCTCGTGCCTCAATTCGAGTCCACGGGTCTACAATTAAGCCCATCTTCGGACATACGAATTATGTCATATTCTGTTTTCACTCATCTGTATGATCTGCAGGCATTTAAGAAGAATCTGCATAGACATCTTATTTTATGTATGTAGCATTGTAAGCCATTAAAAAATTAACAAATAAATAAAAAAATTGGCCATTAATTTTTTTTCAGATAAAAACTAAATAAAGTTTTAAAAAAAGCTTTATGTAGGTATTCTGTATCATGTAACAGTAACAGTCTATATGAATAAACCAAAAAGCTAGTAATTCAGAGTAAATGTCATGGCTTATTAAATCGAAAGTTGTTTAATGCTTTCAATTCTGGTTTTTCAATCTCTTTTCTATATATAATAATAACAGGTCTTATTTCTTCAGCTGATCTTCAAAGATCAATATATTTGTTTTTATTTATACCTAATAGAGCGTTCTGGTTTTTTTTATTTAGGGTAAAAAATTGAATCAATTTTGGTGAGAGAAAAGCTTTACCAATATAATTTACTCAGAACTGAATTGATTCGTTCGTTTGAAAGTAATAAAAACATATTGTTACGAAATTAAGGCTATTGAGTTCGTAAAGGATTTTGCAAATAAAACACAACACAAGTTTATTAGTTTACAAATAACAACTTTAATAAACAAACAGAAAAATTATACAAATTTATATTATTGGTGATAACTTTAAATGTACACAAAAACACTTATTACAACAACACTTGTATTTCACTATAATTCTCTTAGGTGGTAGCAGTATTACTTTGCAAGAACTTTAACAACTTGACTGGTTCAATTCCATACAATGAACTTACTTACTTCGGCTAAACGACTCTATTTATACTCATTGGAAAGTTTCCAGAAACTTCCAATCTTATAGACAGAAATATCGAGAAAAGACCAGAAAATTATTCCCTTATTTACAACTAACGATACTCATATGTAATGAGTCATATAAACTACATGTACAATCATGTTCCTACACACAAACTGGACAAACCGCACAAACCGGTTGACTACATTATTGACCAGTTGCATAATCATTTAAACTTGCAGGCGGTTACATTTCAAATAATCTAATAAATCTTACAGCCTAAAAGTATTCTATTTAAAAGTTTTAAAAGTGCTTAATTCTAATTCAGTGCCTACTTTTAGTACGAAGTATGTACATTGCGATTTATCTTAGGATGCGAATTCTATTAAATGCTCTACTAACTACTTTTCGTAACAAAATTTAAATTTTTTTTTTTTAAATGTCTGCTCTTTTTTAAATTCTCTATATTAACTTCGCGTGCACGTGGCTGGCTGGTTGGCTGGCTAGCTGGCTGGCTGGCTGGCTGGCTGGCTGGCTGGCTGGTCAGATTTTCTGATCAATTTTTAGCCCACTTCCCATGGCCCGATTTTATTAAAATTTTGCACACATGTATATTTCCGGTGACAATACTTTCTATTAAAATTTGAGGCCCCTCGGACCTCGGGTTCGTAATTTGCTGCCGCTGCGTAATTTGATGGAATATTTTGCCACAAGGCGAGCACGCAGTGTGTGTGTGTGTGTATCTCCGATTAGAGAATTTACAAGAAAAATTTTAATTTTTATGGGTTGTTTTTTTGTTTTTATAGTTAAATTCCATAAAATTAGTAACGTACAAGAAGTACTGTTAAAGAAAAAAATGTTTTGCAAGTGAATTAAAAGAAATTTGGATGGTGACCAAAGCGTCAGCTATAATAGGTTAAGTGGGATTTACTTAACTGATGCGAACGACACATTACATGCAAATCCTGTGCTGTGACCATAATGTAATTTTAGTTGGTTTCACCAAATGTTTTTTAACTTAAGGAGTGTTTTCTTTTATTCATTCCTGAGAAGGAATAGACGGAATGGAATGATGATCACTTGGAATTATATATTATTATATATAATATTCCTAACGCAATGTAATAAAAGAAAAACATGGAATGAAAGGAATGAAATAGATTTATTTTCTTAAGTATATTAATCATATTTACCTTCAACTACGCTATTTTCCATTTTTATTTGGTTATTTGGTAATTTTGATGCATTAAATGAATGACAATGAAAAATATGTATGAAAAAATTACAGAAATAACGTTTCTTTTCATCCTACCTTTCGAGGTAGTACGAAAAGAATAAGTTCGGGATGGCTAGGATAAATAAAAGAAAAAAAAGGAATAGAAGGAAAGTACGTTTTATTTCAGTTTTGGAACGTCTGGAATATTTGAAATAAAATAAAAACACGGAAGGATAAGCAAGTTGTCAATAAAGTGAGACATTGGGTGTATCTAGCCCATATAGTCCTACTTTTAAGATATATCAAATGTAAATTATGCTTACTTGTAAAATTCTATATGGGCTGTTGCATGGGCACGTAGAGAATGGGGCTTTCCGTTAATCCTTTCAAAACCATTCTAGTGCCACGAATCGAAATCGGTCCGGTCCGAGTTGAGATCTATCATCATCAGAGGCACCACCTTAGATTATTCCAGTGAGATTAAATATCGCGGCGTCATCCTTGATAAACGGGTAAGCTGGAATTCTCATATCAAGTCCGCCATCGAACGTGCCACAAGTGGCCCATAAGACGCCTCTATGGCAGAACTTGGGGTCTTAATCCTAAAATGATTCATTGGATGTATGCTATAATGGTGAGACCGAACGGACAACGGCAATTAAGCTTTAGAAGCTATAAAGAATTGCTTGTCTAGCTAAGGTGCAATGCGCACCTGCCATACGGCTGCATTAGAAGCTGTTGAAGGGCTTTCATCTCTGCCAATTTATATGGGGTAGACGGCCGCTAGATGCGTTATTAAGCTGCAACTAGATTACTGTTCAAACTAGGTGACACATGAAAATGCTTGACTGAATTCCTGAAAGAGACATATTTTTCACCATTACCGACACCATGGCCAGGGAGTACTGTTTCGGCAGGTTATTTGAGGTAATAACATTGCACCGCGCAATCTGGTCTAATGGTGTTCCAGCACTGTACTCTAAAGGTCTGGTCTGGTACACAGACGGATGGAACATGGAATCTGGAGTAGAAGCTGGTGTTTTCGGACCTAACACCCCAAAGTCTCGATACCAATGGGTATAAGTCCGATGGTTTTCCATTGAGGTTTGTGCTAGGATTAACCTTAGTAAGTGTATTATCGGCGCTATGATTTATATCTTTTCAGATAGTCAAGCAGCACTAAAAGCGTTATCGTCCAACATTATGAACTCCAAATCAGTTATGTGCTGCTACGAGGCACTGCAATCTCTAGCAAGGCATAACTGGGTGAAACTCAGTTGGGGGCCTGGTCACCAGGGAATTGCAGGCAACGAATATGCAGATGAACTAGCCAGGGCTGTTTAGGAATCTAAATCTTCTATTACATTAATTTTAAAAAAAATGTTGTGAATATCTATTAAAGCTTGGCTTCGTAGGTCAGTAATTAAATAATTTTAGGCACATGGGTTCAGTAGTGCAGTAAGATATTAATCTAACTTATTTATAAATAGAAGGCAACTAGGCAACTAGAGTTGGTAGAAGTCACACTAGAAACTAAGCCACATTTAATTTTTGCCAATAAATATTCGTAAAATATTCGATTCCGTAGTTGTATCTTTGAATTTTTTAGTGATCAATACAAGTTAAGTTTAAGAAACCGCAAAGTCAGTAGTCTTTTAAAATTATAACTTATAACAGAATATGTGGAGAAAACTTATAACAAATTGAAAAGGGAACAGCAAAGATATTGTCCTGACTTCTCATGTACACATGTATGTAGAAATTTGTTAAAAACAGCTAGCATCATCAATTACATACATGGACATTCGGTCCAGTCTCGCAGACGGATATAGCGGCGCCTGTTATTAATTTACATTCTTCAATTTCACTATAAAATTTATTGTCACATGACTCATATAAGAAAGATAAATTAATAATTTAATTACTTGTGCCCATTATATCATTTTTGCACACATTTTTCCCACTGCCAACCACAATAATTTTATTATCTCTCCTTGAACTTGGAAGTAGTCGATTAATCATTAAAGAAAACAAAACATCATTAAATTAACTCTATACTATCATTAGTAACAGTTGAGTGGGTTTTGCATTAATGCAAACAAAAATAAAACATTAACTATTCTTAATTTTTGAGTTTGTCACTTAAAGCTAGTTTAAGTTTTCTAAGTGGGCATTCCATTTGCTGTTAAGATTTCTCTCTCGTGGTTTCGGTTTCGTTACATTTGATAGACGTAAACTAAGTTCGGTGTTATTTTTCATTACATTTGCAAACTTACTTAACCGAAACTGTAACTTTGATAGCCATCGGCGATCGACGGGTATGATTTCGTTTTCTTAGCATTCAGCAAGATGGCGATGAGAGCAAGCTAAAAATGACACGAAAATTTTCGATTTTGATCATTCAAAGTTATGACACGGATACGCTACGATAAGGAGTTGGGGGGTGTGTTCAAGGCACTTTAACCGCTTCCTGCATGGGTCTATTGTGCCCCCTTTCTTTTAGAGTAGAAATTTATTAAATAATAATAATATTCGGCGCGACAGACCATTGCGGTCCAAGGCCTAACTACTTCTCACGACCAGTTGTGCTGCGCATGTTAATTTTTTGGACACAAATGACAATTTAAGGCCGGATCCGAACGGGGAATTGAGAAGCTTTCCGTGACAAGGTATTACTTTCGGAACGTTAGTCACCCATTCGCGAGAGGTGGGACACCGTAAAAAATACTTTTGGTGTTGCTGGGATTCGAACCTGAACCTCCTGCTCAGCAGCCATGTGCACTTTCACTGAGCCACGGCGCCCACAGAGAAATCTATTAGTTTTTTTAATTAACCTAATAGTTCCTTTGGCTGCAATTTGTTTGTATTCATCGTTTCTGATTGTGATTTTGCTTATGGTTCTAAGCTTTGTTTACTCTGTACTGTTCTAGATCAAGCTCGAGATTCGTTTCTCAGGCTGCTTTCTTTAGCCGGTGAACTGTTTCTTCATATCTTCTAAGCTCTTTATATTCATCTTCGCGTGCCCGTGTTCTTACGTTCAGTCGCTAGCTTACATTCGTCGCCGAACTAGTCGTTTCGATCTCTACGACTACTGCCGAAGATGGAGTCAGCAGTACTAATGACAGTTTTCTTTAGCGTGTCCATTTCTCTTCTACGCCCGACATCACAGACCTAGATAGAAGATAATGGTCCGAGTCGACGTTGGCACATCGGTACTTTCGTACCGTCATCAGGTTCGGGTTATGGCGGCGGTCTATCAACACGTGGTCTTTCTGGTTGCGAGTGGCTCCATTATGAGATATCCAGGTGGCTTTGTGGATATTTTTACGCGCAAACGTTGTACTCGCAACGCCATCTCCATGACTCGTTGTCCATTGTCATAGTGCTCTCGTGTAACCTATGGGTGCCATTGTATGCCTGAATACTGGCTCCAGAAAGATTTTTACATCATTCTGAGGCCGGGCGCGGAGTTCTCGTTCATCATCTGGGGAATCCTCCGCAGGTGCGTGAACGTGTATGAGGCTTATTTTTAAATATGCCCCGTACGCAAATGGTGCATAGCCGTTCATTTACTGCTTTAAATACGATAACATTGGGTTTCATTCTTTTGCTGACTAGAAGCCCAACCCCGAGCACATGATGTCTTGCATTACAGCTGTAATACATGTCATATTCTGATTTTTGTAAGATATCATTCCCCGTCAGCATTATATTTGGACAGGGTATCGGCTAGCTGATCTGCAGCTCGAGCTCTATACAGTGAGCGTATGTTCCATGTGAAAATTCTTAAATCGTTTAGCCGTTTTTGTTGCCGTGGTCGTCGTCGTTCATCAGTGTATCAGGGCTAATTTTAGGTTCCGTAATAAAGTTTTTTTACGGGCGAGACTATTAACCTCGCGCCAACCTTACTTTGAAAGTACACTTTTGAGTTTAGTCCCTAGGATTTTCCTGGTAGTTGTTCTAGGGTCCATAAAACTTTTGTAGCCTTTTTGGTCATAATTTTAAGATGTTTTTCCCACGTGAGTTTTTTATCTATATGATCCTAAGTACTTTGCTTCCTCTTTGAGAGTTACTTCTTTTTTTTTGATATTCAGCCGAAGTTAGTTGGAGTTAAGCATGAACTTATAATAATCGACACTTAGGCTTGAATTTATAGTCGTTATTACAACTATAACTCATGCTAAATCTATGGAAAGAGTGGACTTGAACGATGTAACAACACTTGTGATGATCAATATCCAGCACTAAATCCATTGATTTTAGCTATAAATTCGGACATTCGTTAAGCAACGCCTAAAGAGTGCCACAACATACGCAGGTGCATCACACATGACCAAACAAATGGAATTTCTGGTTAATGTGGATTTTTGGTTCGATTTGCAAACCGTTCACCACGAAAATACTACTTTGACAAATGTATTCAACTATGGTTTGAAAATTTGCAAATGGAATGCACTATAATTCACATTAATTCAGACGTACTAATGTCATCATCACTTCTAATTCTTATTCGTTGCTGACGCATATAATAAAAGTTTGCTCAGTTCATGCCGAGAACAGTCATGTCAAAGTCACACGAAATTAATTAATGTGAAGATACCCAGCCGGTCATATCCATGTATGTATCATGTATGTACGGTACTCGTAAACAAAAACAAAATACGATAAACAGAAAAAAAAATACTCGAGAAATGTTTTCTGTGATGAATTTTTGAACTTTGGAATTTGCCAATGAGCAAATAAAATGATGATCATAGCTTGTGGTCATCGTTGAGATATTTTTAGAAATAAACTTAGGTAGGTGTAAGTTGCAAGGACGAGCATGTAGTTTTAATGAGAGGCGTGGTAGTTGTGGGAAATCTTGTTTGATTTTAATCAATAGCTGCAAAAAATTTTGATGATCGCGTACCAAGATATCAACATCTTATAGTTTAGTATTAAAGTCTAAACTTAGATATTAAAACTGCCTTTTTTTAAAAGGACTGTTCAGATATGTGTATAAATATTTGGGAAAGTCATTCCACAATTAATGATACCACTAAGCAGAATATCACAAATTCACCCCTATTCCCATAGTAGCGATATATACGAGGGTGGATCAAAAAGTCCATGAAAATTAACACAAATTGTGTCACCTTCAATTTATCATTTTTTTTTGTCAAGAAGCATCTTTTGAAAGAACGCACCCAAATTTTTAGTCAGATTTGTCAAATAGTTTTGTTGCGTTTCGTTAAAATGGAAAAAAGTGATGGACGAGAAAAAACTATCACGCAAACCAAACAAAAACTTGACAATTATTATGGGGACTCTTCACCATCGATTGGAACCATTCGCCACTTGTTTACTCAATTTCTGTGCGGTCGTTTAAGAACAAGTGAAGCCGAACGTTCTGGTCGCCCATGGTTTGATTATGGACGATCGACGAGTGAAAGTGCGCGAGCTTGAAGAGGCCAGATCGCATGGCTCAGTGATTTCGATTTTACATAAATATTTGGACATGAAAAAGCTTTCCGCAAGATGGGTTATCTCACAATCGGCAACAAACGCGCTCGTTTGACAAATTCAAAGGTGTGTTTAGGCGATCTTCCAGATAAATTCGACTGAGTTTTTGCGCCGTTTCGTAACGTAGATTCACCACAACACACCAAAAACCGAGGAACAGTCAAAACACGGGACTTCTCCTGGTGAATCGAAGCCGAAGAAGGCCAAGGTAGGTTTGTTAGCAAACAAGGTCATGGCGACAGTTTTTTGGGATGCGCGCGGTGTTATTCACATCGAATACCTTGAAAAGGGTAAGACGATCACCGGCGCACACTACGCAGAGCTGCTAGATCTATTTGAAGCAAAAACGGCCGCATTTGGCGAAGAAAAAGTTATTTTTCACCAGGAGAACGCACCGGCGCACAAGTCCGCAGTCGCAATGGCAAAATTGCTTGAGTTAGGCTACGAACGCTCCCTCATCCAGCATATTCCCCAGATTAAGCCCCCTGCGATTATATTTCTTGTTTCCAAACATGAAGAACTGGCTTGGAGGTAAGAGATTTGGGTCGAATAAAGAGATCATCGCTGAAACAAACGCTTATTTTGCGAGGCTCGAGAAATCGTAGTATTTGGAGGAGAAAGGAGACTATGTTGAAAATATTATGTTTTTTATGCCGAAAGGAGTGTTCCGTATTTAATTTTTCAGGGACTTATTGACCCACCCTTATCACATGATGTAATAATCAAATTTTAGTATTCTGTTAGTCGAGTGAAGCGACAACTATCGTTTGGTGCGATAACTATAGCTTGACGCCATATTCTCTTAGCCTTAGTATGAAACGTTAAACATCATTTAAAATGATACGAGTATTTTCATGACGTCAAATTTAGAAGTGATAGCGAGTAAAATGGACGTTATTTAAACGTAATTAGACGTATGTATTTGTGTACATATTAACTCGTATGGGAATACTCTGGGAAAAGAGGTGCAAATAATTTGAGCGATTGGTGGGTTAAGTGGAGAACATTTTGGAGCTAGCAAAGGGTTTTTTTGGAGAGTTCTAAGGAAAATTTTATGGAATAGTGGAAAATCTTTGCCATACACCTAAATAGCTTAGGACAACCATTACGCGACAGAGCGGAAATTAGTTTAAATTCTATGTTCTTATTAAAAATATAGTAATTTATTTTATACACATATTATTTTGGATTTAGAGCGATTCTAAAAATAAAACTTTAAGTTTTTTCTCAGCATAATAAGTCTTCACTTTTTATAAAAACAAAATTTACGATTAAAGACACAGAACAGACTGTATCTGGTGGTTTTTGCTTATTTATTTCCAATTATCGATAGCATAAAAGTGAATGAATAACACACTACTGAAAAAGAACGACTGAATAACAATAGATATTACGACAATTAGGAGGAAACTATTTTTAGTGTTTCCAGATAGGTATAGCTTCTGTCATTTATCGTATCACATGAATCGACCTAGAGAATACGAATTTAAACTTGAAGTGATGTGATAGTTATCTCATCACATGAAGCAAAGCGACTATGGGAATAGCGCTGCAAGTCTCTGGCTCTACAAACGGGTCTGGTAAAACTAATAAAGCTCATATTTGGCGCAACACACCGTTGTGTTCATTAAAATTTCATAAGAATCGTTTTGCATTACATTTGCAAACTTTCTTAACTGAAACTGTAACTCGACGGGTACGATTTCCTTTACTTAGCATTCATCAACATTGCAATTAGAGCAAGCAAAACAAATTTCTGACACGAGATTTTTCGATTTCGATCAGATGAAATTAGTTGGTGTTAAGCATGAAGCATGCTTCCCCACCTGCCGGTAATATGCATTAAAAATTTCATCAGAATTGGTTTGTAATTGTGGCTGATATTAACATTTAACTTTTCCATCTGCTAATAAAATAAATTGAATATTTCATAAAAATCGGTTGGTAAGTGTGAGTTTCCATAAATAACAACGGCATAAAATTTAATTTTTATTTATATAGATTATTTATTACCCACTTAACCAAGTGAATGCATGCGGCCTATTCCAAAAGAAACCGCTACGTTCTCGCGATTATCTGTGCTGTGCGTGTTATGTTTTTCTTGTACACAAGTGGAATGGACTTTAAATTTTAAGCCATTTCCGAAACATGAATTACTCTCGTACTCTCGGACGTTTGTCAGACATTCGGGAGTGAAATGAGACTATGAAAAATCGTTTGGTGTTTTTCTATGATTTGAACTTGGAATCTCCTGCTGGAGCTTTGATTAGATTGTGTGACGAAATGACAGTTTTCCGCCATTTTGCTATGTCAGATAACAGCAACAAAACTATTCGCGAAATGGCCAAATTGCGGCTAATTAGGACTTTAACAATGGTAGTAAACTAAATAAGGAAATCTGCCATTTGGTCACACAATCTAAAAGTTTAACTTTAAGTATTCCAACGCAATAAGCACTTGAGCCAGCGCGCCCAGTGTCTTACAAAAGCCTACCGCAAAAATCTACTGCACTTATTCTTGATTTATGCGACTGCATCGTCTTTCCTTCGCGTCGTGTCTTATAAGTTATACCAAACAGGTTCCTCTTCGATCATCCGAGCTAGGTAGTTGTCTCCCCTACCTGAGGTTACGAATTTAATTTAATTTTTAATTGAATGAACTTGTTATGTTACTAATCCGTTTTTTCAATGGCAGGATAAAGAGAAGATGTTTGTTATGCATTCTGACTCTGACATACTCCCAAAATCTTAGCTAAGCTTATAAAATTAGTTAAGGTCAACCATGTTGTCAAATTTAACTGAGCTGTCGGAAGTAACAATTTCCCGAATCCGCACCTCAACTCCCAGTAAAGAATAAAGATGAAATCTCTACCGCGATCAACGCACTAAAGAACAACAAGTCGGTAGGACTAGATGGTATACCCGCAGAACTTCTGCGTGCCGCTACAACGACATCAGCAGAGCTTTTATATGCTTGGGTGACAGAAAGTTTCCACGACGAGTGGAAGAAGGGAATTATTGTCAAGCTCTCTAAAAAAGGTAGTCTTATGGAGTGCAAAAACTGGAGAGGCATTTGCGTTCTTCATGCAGTTGCAAAGGTAATAGCCAAAGTAGTACTTGAGCGAATTAAGGAAAATCTGGAAGATACACTCGATGCCGAACAAGCAGGTTTCCGCACTGGATCCTCCTGTGTAGACCACATCAACACCCTGCGGATCATTATTGAATAGTGCGTTGAATTCCGGTCACCACTGCACCTGCTGTTTATCGATTTTGAGAAGGAGTCAACAGTGTCAACAGACAATTTATCTGGCTCGCCTTGCGCAGGAGAGTTATACCCGAAAAACTAATAACTGTTATTAAAGCAACATATGATGGCTCTAAATATCATGTGCTGCATAGAGGAAAGCTGTCAGAGGAATTCGAGATCCTAAGTGGGGTACGACAAGGTTGCATTCTATTGCCAATACTGTTTTTGTTGGTGTTTAGCGATGTAATTCGCGCAGTTTTATCTACTGGAAACGGAGGAGTTCGTTGGACTCTTACATCTCAACTCAAACATCTGGACTACGCTGACGACGTTTGTTTCCTCGCACACAGGATTATGGAGCTGCACCAAATGACAACAAATGTGGAAAGGGAGGCAAACATTACGGATTTGAAGATTAATACTGCCAAAACCAAAATCATCAACCTCGGCACTAACTCAGTAACTCAAGTTAACATTGCTGGACAACCGGTAGAGAGAGTAGAGAGTTTCCAATATCTTAGGAGTATTGTCTCGACCGAAGGTGGCACCGAACAGGACAATGTCAATCGAATCGGCAAATCAAAGTCAGTGTTTGGAATAATGTCTGTTATATGGCGAAGCAATGCGATCAGCTTAAACACCAAGCTGCGACTGTTCCGTTCAAATGTTGAATCTGTGCTGTTGTATGGGTGCAGCACTTGGAAGGTGACCGCTACTATCACAAAAAGATTACAAACGTTTGTAAATAGGTGCCTACGGAACATCTTAAGGGTTTTCTGGCCAAACCGTATATCTCTAACGTTCGTTAGATCTTTACCAGAAAACGGGTCAGGAACCAATAGGCACACCCATCAAACGACGGAAGTGGCAGTGGATTGGTCATACACTCCGAAAAGGCGGCAGTTCCATAGCAAACTACGCAATCCAATGGAATCCGTTATCTCAGGATGGTAGAAGAACGGATCCTCCGATAAATACATGGCGCAGAAGAGTTGAGGAAGAGTCACGGCAATTGGGGAAGAGTTGGAGAGAGCTGAAGCTCATTGCCAGGAACTGCACGCGACCCACAAGGGGATATAGGACATAAGAAGAAGAAGAACCATGTTGTCTCTAGCTGTATAAGGGTTTTTTCCTCCCATGTTGATTGCTCTATTCAACTTATTTTATGTTTAGTAGTGACGGCATAGTGTTATATCCTCCTAATCCATCATCTTATTATTAAACAAAAAACGTTTGCCGACTTCTCACTATTTTGATTAATCTTCAATCGTCATTCAAGTCTGAAGCAGTTAATGTCTGTTCCTTTGTTGTGCTCATTCAAACAGGATGAAATGTAGCATCTAAGCCCAACTTAAACTAATTTCAAATAATTCTTACTTCGTATAAGATTTGTACGAGTACATCTTTTTCTGTAACATTTTATTGACACAACTTTAGTTGTTGCATAAACGACTACAGAGGTTGTTTTTAAATTAAGTGCGACGTTGCATCGCTAAGCTTGAGATGCTACTGATACTATTTATAGGCACTTGTATAAAATTAATTAACTTAGAAAATCGTATATTACGAGTAGTTTTAAGTTTCTTTGAAATCTGATACAATCATAAAAAATCATGCGAACGCACCAAGGCGTTAAAATCCAGCATGAGACTTTATTTGCAATTAAGTGGTAACGAACTTAACTTTGTTTTTGCTACTTGACTAACAAAACTAGCTTGAAGCATACAATATTAATTTTAGGTATTTAGGAAGAGGTATGACAGTGTTGTATATAAAACTGATAACATGAGATGCGTCGAAAATGCACATTGAGTTTAATTTTTTTTTCAAGTTTTTAGAAGTAAATCTCGTAATATATGAATATTACTGTGATCGCGAAGTAAAGACAAACTTAGTTCCTTCAAAAAGAAAACTATTTTAATCTTTGGAGTGTTTCCTTCGGTTAAAGAAAAAACGTAAACCAAGAAGTAACCACAAAAAAATAAGGTAGGTATTTTCGGATATTTTCGGCATAACCCAAAAATAGGACATCCGGGTGCTTTGCATATAAACTTTTCATGCTTAAATTTCTTTGTACCGGTTTTAAAATTTCTTTCGCAAAGATGATGAAATGAAAGTGAGGCGGAGAACTAAATAGATTTCGGTGTGGATTTTACGCCAACGAGTTGATGTAGATTTTATACAAACTGACCCTCAAAAATTACTTTTTTGATCTAACGCCTCACAGGACCCTCTGATGTAAAAAATTGTATGAGTGGTATTGTGCGATTGTAGCCGGTATGACACTATTTTACTTACTAACCCATAGCACTTACATCCATTCTTTCCAAGTTCATGGAAACGCTGATAAATTTTCAGCTCATGAAATATCTTGAAACCAATGAAATCCTTAGTGACCGGCAGTACGGATTTCGTGGGCAACGTTCCACTGGTGATTTGATGGTATATCTCACCGAACAGTGGAACCGGTCTTTGCATCAATTTGGTGAAAGCAAAGCTGTTGCACTTGATATTTCTAAGGCATTTGACAGAGTTTGGCATCAAGCTCTTTTGTCAAAAATGCGTGCCTTTGGTGTCGATGATAAACTGCTTCATTGGATTAGAAGTTATCTTTTGCACCGCTCAATTCAAGTTGTTTTGGACGGATTCAAGTCTGAAATACACCACATAAATGCTGGCGTTCCCCAGGGCTCTGTTCTGTCTCCGACACTCTTTCTCATTTTTATTAATGATCTCTTATCTGTGACTTCTAATCCAATTCACTCCTTCGCTGACGACAGCACTCTCAGCTTCTCATATAAGTTTGAGGAACGTCCCTCCACATCTCATGTGGAACTCAAACAACTTCGTATGTTAAGCACGTTAAACTCTGACCTAGACAGCATAATAAAATAGAAGAAAACAATCGAGCAGAATTTAACGCTTCCAAAACCCAATGTTGTCTCCTGTCGTCTAAGCGAATCCTAAATCCCATGCCATTAGCCATGAATGGCACTTGCATCGAGGAAACTGAAAATCTTACAATTCTCGGTATGTGCGTCAACGACAAGCTTCGTTGGAATGACCACATATTTACCATCGCCAAAAATGCTCCGAAATGTTTAGGTTTTCTATCCCGGTGCAAGAAATTTTTCACTCCCTCTGACCTGGCTACTATCTACAAGGCCTTTATTCGCCCTAAACTTGAGTACAATTGTTATATCTGGTCTGGTGCGCCTAAAACCACCTTGCATCAACTAGATAGAATACAAAACCGTGCGATAAAACTTATTGGTGACGAAAACATTGCGAAATCAATTGATTCGCTTGAACACCGCAGGAACGTCTCCTGCTTGTCACTGTTTTATCGCTTCTTCCACCAGCGGTGCTCAAGAGAAATAGCCAGTTGCATGCCACCTCTTCTTGTATTCAACCGCAATATTCGTGGCGCTCTAAATGCACATCAGTTTACCATTAAGCCCATCTTCGGACGTACAGTTAAATTCAGGGATTCGTTCATCCGCCGAACCACACGTATGTGGAATGTTCTGACAAGCTCTGTCTTTCCACATCACTATGATCAACAGATATTCAAGACACAAGCTCATAGACATATCCTCTCTTCTTCTCCTTTTCCTTAACACCCACGCTGTGCCAAGCATATTGCCGAACATAATAAGGGTGCGAACCCCTTTTTGCGTGCGCAAATTATAAAAAAAAAACTAAAACAGTTCACTTTTTAAACTCTTATATTTTTAAATTCTCCACATTAACTTTGCGTGGGCGTGTGTCCATGACTGGCCAAATGTTATGGTTAATTGTTTTCACACGCCCATAGACGAAAATGACTCATCCATGCACTATTAACTAGCTTCAAAAGTAGCCTTTATGCACTCTAGTGAATTAACATATAAAATAATTTTGTTATTTACTCCAGTCACAGCGAACACACATTCTCAGAGTACTTTTGCATTGCGCATAACCGGTTAAGCTGAAAAACCGGTTTGGTCTTGTGAAAAAAAAGCGTACATTACTCGCAGAAAAGTGCTCATCACTCCACTTTCCTTGCTCGTTATGTAATATACTATACCCGAATTCCTAAAATCAAACTTTGCACACTACCTCTGATTAGAGAATTTCCATAACTACATCTGTCTCCTTGCAGCTAATTATTTTATTTGAGTAGCTACTACTTTGCAGAACAAATATACAAACATATAAATGCTCTTCTTTAAATAAGATAGTAAAGCGCTTCTCGTTCATCTCGACATATGGATAGTTGTAATTCAGTCTAAAAACTGATATCGCTTTAAAGGAGTTTATTTCATAAAAAACACTCTTTTTTACACATCCCGCATAATAACATCCCGTAAATAATTTATATAATCCCGTAAGTACTAAATCCCCAAATACAAAACCCTGTTAACAGACAACAATGTTATAGTTTTTCCTTTTAAAAGGCGTTTATTGAAAACTATTAATGCAGGATGCGAGATTTTGGTATGCACATGTATGCACTTATGCCACATGTATGAAGCGTCACAAGAGGCACATGCGTTACACACACAACACCGCGTTACATACGTATTAAAATTCTGCTCTAAAGGACACGTAAAACTTGTTTAAAAATGACTTGAAAGAAGTAAAACAAAATCACTTTTGCACGCATCACACGCGCCAGACGAGACTCGCGACACGTGTCATACGCATAGGACGTGTGGAGTCGGTTAAAAAGGACATCTAAGAAAGCGAAAAACATACTTTTCCAGGCACATACGCATTACACGCAGAATGTCAAAAATGCTCTTTACAAGGCTTAGCTGCTCAGAAAATTTCAGCTTTCTAGTTCATGTGAAAGGTGGTTAAAAAGGAACTTAAAGAAGTCGTAAATACATACAAACAGAAATCAGAAGTTAAGTTAAATAAACGTTTTAAAAAAAAACAATATACGCTTCTTTTATATAACTTTATGTTCTATTATAAACTCTTCTATTAATATTTTTAAAAACTTTCTTATTCATCAAAGATAAGTTCTACTTAATTGAATTGAGTTCCTACAGGGACGATTTTTAAACGTTGCTACAATTTTCTATCTATTACAATTTTCACCGTATTTCATTATTTATTTGACTGAATTTTCCATTATATACAGTGATTTAACAATTTAATTGTACACCGACTTTTGCAAAAATGTTAATATAAATCGTCTTTTCCAAATTGTGCGATTACTGGTAACATTATCATTCGGTGCATACTTAACTTCTACCACTGTGTGCACTATTGAAATAGCAGCAAATATCATTGGGATAATAAATAATGATTGAGATAAACAATAAATACTTAAATAGAAAAATTAAAAATTTATATTAGAAATTATGTTTTTGAGGACAAATGGCATTGATATTAGCATATGAATGCTATGCTATTCAATACTACTACTAGTTGAGCACTTGAATCAATTAAAAAATTTGTTGTTTATGTTATTGAATAAATGCAATCAAGAATACGAGAGGATGATGCACTTGATAATTCATTACAAATGACATCATGTTCGTTCAAGGGAGAACATTGGGTGTGATCATGAATTTTATGTAACTTGCACTCGTACATAGATCATCATGCATAATATGTATGCTATGTTTCTTCGTTTGTTCAGTGACTAATTAAATGATGAGATGATCTTGCTTAGGCAACAAAACAAAATTTAAACTTAAGCAATTCAAATTTATATGATTTGTTTTGCACTGGAATTGGAATTATCTAAAGAGCTTTCAGTATTTCGGAAGTTTTCTTTATTTTTCAAAAATTACTACACAACTTTAGCACTTCTTCCAAATTTGTACGCAGACTGAGTCATTTTCAGCGTAAACCGTTATTATTTGCCTTTTTATGAGAATTTTTTAGTGCAATTGTTCTGCCCATGTATACTCTAAAAAAACAACGAATAGTCAACACAATTATTAACACTTCACTATGATCTGCAACAGACCCTATCGTATAGCAACTAGTAGTGTCCCTATTTAAGTGACAAAAAAAGGTTCTCGAATAAGCATAAAGGGAAAATCTAACGGTACTTCCTGCATCATTATTTTTATATATTTGTTTCCAATATTAACTTATCCTTGAAAAAGGGGCAAAAAGGTTCTTCATAAGCTTAATGTAAAGTCCTAAAGCTATGATCGTGAGAATAATGCGCGTTTCTATTGAATGACGCGGAGTGTATCGACATATATAAAAATCTTCAAATATTTTCTAAGCTGACTCACAAACGCTTAATGTAATCGAAATAAGCAATAGAATTTTTGAAGGTAACTTGGCACGATGGATAGCACGTTTACCTCATCAACTTTAATTTTTTTTTGTTTTAAAATTTTTCCCTGGAGAAATATTTTCAGAATTTGGTTGAATAAAAGATTTTTAAAATTATATTATCTCCTGAAATATATTTGTATGTGATATTCCTGTCCGAGAAGACAAGAAGACGATTTACTATCTGAAATACCCGGTGTTTCCCGGCTGCCCTACCCCACTGACCAACCGCCTACTGACCCAACCAATCAATCGACCAACTCAGGCACCCAGGAAAGTATAGAATCGATACTCATCATCATCATATTTGGCTATACAACCGGGGTCCAGTCCTGGCCTCCCGCAAAAAGTCTCTCCACCGGTCCCGATTTTGAGCCTATGTCATCCAGTTTGGCATCCCTAAACTCTGGGCTTCCCGGTCTACGCCATCCTTCCAGCGTATGCTTGGCCGGCATCGCTGTTGTGTTCCATAAATCCTACCACAAAGGACTTTACAAGCAGGATCCTCTTCGCTCACGCAAGCTAGGTGTCCTGCTTGCATAAATGCCTTCCGAGCTTCTCTTCACGATGTCGACATCGCGGTAATGCTCGTCGATCTCATCATTGTGAGTCTCCGGAATCGTCCTATCTCACATACGGGTCCAACAATTCTCCGTAAGAATTTTCTCTCGAAATCGGCTAAGAAGTCAGAATGCTTTTTGCTAAGCACCCGAGTCTCGGATCCATATCTAAGTACTGGTACGACCATTGTCTTATATACGAGCAGCTTGGATAAATCATGGTTAAGTTCCTGGATTTGAAGAGTCTTGACAGACTCGATACTAGTATCGGCAAAAATAACAAACAGTTTCAAATTTATATAAAAAGATAAAAATACGTTGCGTGTAGATTATAAATGAAAGGCAATTTCAAACCCTCCAAGAAGTAGTTTTTGCTTGGCAGAAATATGTTTACTGTTCCATTCACACAACAATGAAGCATCTTAAACAAAAATTTAATTGATACAATCAACGGTGTGGATTTGTACAGGAAACATACAAACAAACACACTTTCATATTTCTATATATTAGATTATACTACGCTACTTAAAATCAATTAAAGTGTAAATAGCAGCTGTGTGAGACCGCCAAGCTATTTTAAGTTTAAAGCGCGTAGCGTTGGGAAAGCAGTATAGGGTGCAAAACTCCCACGAGCTGCTAGTTTCAGTCACATAATAATCACTTTCACAATACCCATGAGTTTCTTCTCTAAAAATACAACAGATTTTTATTTTACTTAACTTATTCTTCTTGATAAAACGACTTAACTGATAATAACACAACATTCTGGATATTTAAGCAAAGTTTGAAATTCACAAAATTTGTTCAAATAATTTAATGAATTATTCAACAGCTTTTTTAAGCAAAGCTGAAATCTCAACGTTTTTTTTTTCAAATGTAAATGTGGAACAATTATATTATTTGTTTATAATGTAGATGTTTTTTTTGTTTGCCAATATGTGAGTTAACATTTTTTGACTTAGTCAGAACGTTTCTACACTTCAACCGATTATACGATTTACTCGTGTATTCTATATACTTATATATATATATATCCTTAGTAAATTTGTCTGCGTGGGTGTGCGTCCGTCACCCGCCAGTCTGTCTGATAAGCAAATTCATGTGAATATATCTACGTATATAAATATAATAGATATGTATAAATTTATCTTATTTCATTTATATACTCCTTATAATAGTTTTTTCTCAAAAAATTATGTGAGAACATTATTTGTTATCTATATCACATATAATAAAACTGTAGACTTTATGTGTCTGTACATATAAATAATTAGGGGGTAGGATAAGTGATAAAGAATGCATTTATATCATTTTTACATTCTCTATATTCTATTATTCTCTGGCAGTGTAAGGAGACATAAGAGGTGTAGCATAAGTGGGAGTCTATATATTAGTTTTAAGTTAATGCTGTTAGTTTAAGTATTACCTTGTAACCAATCTCCCGTATGATGCGAAAGGTTAACTTAAACATCACTGTTTTCGATTTTAACCGCAGCACTCCCTCTGCCTTAGAATCGATCTCCTCCACCATTCCCCCTAACTTTAAGTGTTTGTTTTATGTCATAGCTAAAAGTTAATGCTGTTAGTTTTAAGTTAATGATATTATCTTGTAATAAGCTTAATAAAATATATTCTCGCCTTCCCGTGTGTTTGTGGCTGACTGGCAGACCAAATTTTATGATAAATTCCACTACCCCACTTCCTAAAGCCCGCTTTTATACAAATTTTGCACACATGTGTAAATCTGATGACAATTCTTTCTATTAAGATTTGGGGCCCCTAGACCCTCGGGGTCCACAACAAATTTTTTACAAAATTTACCCGATTTTCTTCAAATTTTATACGCATATGTATCTCCGATGGACAACACTTTTTGTAAAAATTTAGAAGTGGTCGGGCCACAGCACCGAAGGAGTCCCATATAATTATTTTAAAAATGTACCCAATATTATTCAAACTGCCTACATGATAAACTGCTTCACTGGATTAGAAGCTACCTTTGGACCGTTCAATTAAAGTTGTATTGGACGGTTTTAAGTCCAAAGTGCATAACTTAAATGCTGGCGTTCCCCAGGGCTCTGTTTTGTCCCCGACACTCCTTCTCATTTTTATTAAGGATCTCCTATCTGTGACTTCTAATCCAATTCACTCTTTCGCTGACGACCGCGCTCTCAGCTTCTCATATAAGTTTGAGGAACGTCCCTCGACTTCTCAAGTGAAAATCAAACGTATGTTAAGCCTAGACAGCATAGTACAATGGGGAGAAAACAACCGAGTAGAATTTAACGCTTCCAAAACCCAATGCTGTCTCCTGTCGTCTAAGCGAATCCTAATTCCCATGCCATTATCCATGAATGGCACATGCATCGAGGAAACTGAAAATCCCCAAATACTCGGTATGTGCGTTTACAACAAGCTTCGTTAGAATGACCACATATTCACCGTCGCCAAAAATGTTTCGAAATGCTTAGGTTTTCTAGCCCGGTGCAAGAAATATTGCATTCCCTCTGATCTGGCTATATCTATAACCGGTGCGCCTAAAACTACCTTGCATCAGCTAGATAGATTACAAAACCGCGCGGTAAAACTTATCGGTGACGCAAACATAGCGAAATCTACAGATTCGCTTGAACACCGCAGAAACCTTTCTTGCTTTTCACTGTTTTACCGCTTTTTCTCCCAGCGGTGCTCAAGAGAAATAGCCAGCTGCATGCCACCTCTCCTTGAATTCAACCGCAATACTCGTGGCGCTCTAAATGCACATCAGTTTACCCTCAAGCCCATCTTCGGACGTACAGTTAAATTCAGGGATTCGTTCTTCGGACGTACAACACGTATGTGGAATGCTCTGCCAAGCTCTGTCTTCCCACATCACTACGATCCACAGGCATTCAAAGCACAAGCTCATAGACATCTCCTCTTTTATCCTCCTATTCCTTAACGCCCACGATATGCCAAGCATATAGCCGAGCATTATAAGGGAGCGAACCCCTTTAAGCGTGCGCGAATTATAAAAAAATGTGTATCTCTGATTAGAGAATTTACAAGAAAATTTTTAATTTTTATGGGCTGTTTTTTGGAATATGTCCTTGTCTCTTTGTTTGTGCAAGCATCACATGAAAACTACTGACCCACTTCGAATTGAGTTTTCAGGAAAAAAATAGGACCTAAAGTATCATTTAGTTCTTTCTTCATGAATTTAAAGTTTTCGAAAAGAAAACTTACTTGTCAATTGAATATGACGACTTTTAGTTTTTTCACTTTATTTTTAGCTCATAAGTATACTTATAAAATGAAGATCAATACGTATTTCAGTGATCTGCGCGTAAAGGCGATGTCTCGGGTAAATAGAACACAACTTTATAACTATGCGAATTAAAAAAACAGCCCAATAATTGGGAGTCAAAATTGCTCGCGCTATTGATACGGCAGTAAATGCTCGAATTAGTGGTTGTGAATTGGACTAACCGAATCCGCTTTCTGAGATTGAGTCGTGGTGAATATTCAAAAGAAAAATGTTATAAAACTATCTTTCAAATAAAAACTATAAATTGGTTGTCGCCATTTAATTAGTGGTTGTTTCATTCCGATTCAAAATCTAGACGCTATAAAAATAAAAAACACCCTATATATTACCAATGGTTCTATCCACTGCCACTATCCACAAATAGGTCTGTTCGCCTGTCCATTAATTTATCTTATTATTTACAGATATTAAAATTTGTAATTGTAAATGAATAACACGAGGTACTATAACAAAATCTAAAAGATCACTCTTTCATTATTTACTACATATCTTTATATGGAATTAGGATGTCTTTATATTTCAAACACATCAGCAGGCATAGCCGATTTTTCCATTTAATTCATATATACAGGGTGAATACAGGTTAAGTTAGCAAATAATTAATGGGGCGATTATTTGGTTAGAAACGAGAAAATCGTATTTCGAGCATTTTAATGCAAAGAAATGTGCTATTGACCCTGCATCACTTCACACCCTGTAACTCTTGAACGCTTCTAGCTACAAGAAAACTTGGTCTTTTTTGAAAAAAAATTTAATTTTTAAGATGAAACAATGTATATTTTTTTTTAAAATTCTTTAAACCATTACCGACTCTTATTCTCTATTATAAGTTTATTCAGGGTTAATCAGGAAACATAGACTACACAATTCCGCAACTACAGTTCGGCAATAAGTTCCAAGTCACTATCCCCTCCAGATCGCTCTGGGAAGAAGGTGCTCTTTTGGATGATGAATCGATCCACTTTTACATTGATGGTTCAAAAACTGATGTTAGGGAAGGCGGATGTGTCTTCTCAAAAAGGCTTAATTTTAATCTCTCTTTCCGTCTTCCCAATCACTACAGTGTTTTCCAAGCAGAAATCATGTCGATAAAAGAAGTCCTGTCTTGGCTATACGTAAGCTGCTCTGAAATCCCTAGTATCGATCACTACGAACTACTGTAGACTTAGACGGCCGATCATCTCTCAAGATGAGATGGCGGAGCAGTTCAACATTAAGCTTTGCTGGGCGTCGGGGCATAGAGACATTCTAGGGAACTGTAGGGCTGATGAACTCGCCAAAAATGAAACTACACTGACCCTTCTACCTGAAAATTGTTCCTTAGGCATACCGATCGCTACATGTAAACTCATACTAAAGCTGGATGCTATAGTAAACTTACATTAGGTGGTCAAACTGAACAACTTACGCAGCTGACAAAATAGAACTGGCCTAGGCTGGATCCGAAACTGTTCATGT
The DNA here is from genome assembly GCA_947095585.1 of Nephrocerus scutellatus. Lineage (NCBI taxonomy): Eukaryota > Metazoa > Arthropoda > Insecta > Diptera > Pipunculidae > Nephrocerus > Nephrocerus scutellatus. The sequence continues at coordinate 101,111,424 of OX352762.1, read as the reverse complement.
GTTTGATCTCTCTAAACAGTAGATTGCACATTGGTGCTACAATAGGTGTCATTACTGGGCACTATCTCAAAGGCAAAGGCTTGGTGTATTTTCCAATTACTTTTGCAGAAGCTGCATGGACGAGAAGGAGGAAGAAGACCATTCATCACCTTCCCCGCATATGCCCAGCTCTTTCTCTACAACAAGAGTCCATCTGGGAGAATTATTTTACAATGACCTAAATGTTTTGTCAAATACTGACATTAGAAGTCTTCTACGCTTCACTCCAAGCTCCAACTGGTTCAACGAGTAGGGTAAAAACTCTTCTCGATCCATGCGGTATCACAATAATCGACTTACATTGGTCTTAGTGGGTATCCTGCCGACAGCCAACCTAAACTAACCAAAAAAAAAAAAAAAAATTTTAAATCTATTTTCAAACGCAATTATCTCGAAAAACGCTCTTCGATTAATTTTTTTTTTGACTAACACAGTATAAAAGCCTATTCGATTTTCTACAAATCCATGGCACAATATTTGTACATTCGGTCAACAGGAGCAGGGCTAAAATAAAAAGTTTGTTAAATGAATTTTTACTTTTCAAGTTGTTTTGATGCAGTATATTGCAATGGTGTGAGCTGCATGTTCAATCCTCCTTCCTAGTTACTCTATATTATGTGGAATATACCAGCTCTTCCATTCTACCCCAGAAGAAAAAAACCTTGATAATTCAGACACGGTGACCTAGGCGGTCAAAGTACCGGACAGTTTCTACCAATCCATCGGGTTTTATAATGTTCCCTTAAAAATGCAGTAACATTACATCCAACTATGGCAAGGAGCACCATCCAGCTGAAAGAACGTCTTGATTCAATTCACTAATCACACATCTTCCATCAATTCTGGCAGGTATTTCGTCAAAAGTTTCAGATACCCGTTTGAATTGGATCTTAATATGAATAAAGTTATTGACTGCGGCTATGCAATTCTGTAGATAAGTAATTTTTTCGTCTTCGATGAATTACACTCAAGTGCACTTGCCCTTGTTTATCTTTATAGTTACATACAAAAAAACATATGTATTTTCCTTTCAAGTCTAAATAGTACGTTTCGTTAATAACATACAAACAAGTAGTTAATTGTACTAAACTACGCATAGTAGTAATAGTAGACAGCTCTTGATAATTATATTATATTTTAATAAATATTCAATTTACCTTTTCGTTGCGAGAGAGAAATTCCCAAATGGGTATCGCTGACCCTCTGCACTTATGCGAAGATACGGATAATATCAACAAAATTGCAATTACTTTCGTTGCGGCTGCCATTGTATGAAATTAATTTCTTTCACAAAATATTAATAATTATTAGAAACGGGTGCGAGAAGCACATAAATACAATTTGTTCATTCAACAAATAATTTCACTCCACGAAGAACTTTCTTTCTTGCGATGATTCGATTTATATCAGTGATGATTAATGACGATCGCACGAGCGAACACAAATCCAAACAAACGTATTTTTTTTCTTGTCTATTATTTATCGGTTTCAATGCAAATCTTTATATACATAAATTGTCGGATCATACACCCGTAATATCATTCAATCGTCTTGCGGACGGTACGAACACACAAAATTAATTACAAACCGTAGATGACCTGTACAACTTTCTTTGCTTTACCAGGTGAGGTGTCGAGTGAAATTATTTCTATTAACCCAATACGTTTATGCGTCACCGCACTCTTTCTGTACAAGGAAAAATCCAAAACCCGAACAAAAATAAATTCCCACAAAGTATCTCCTGACATCCACACAGAACGACGTATCTACACGAAATGAGCAGCGGGATGTTACGCTCTCCGCGCTTTATACACATAAACCGAGAAACCGAGATGGTCAATATTCTCATACTCATCGCTTTTGGGAGTGAATAAGATATCTAACTGGTCGAAAGCAGCAGCAGTAGTTTGCCAGTCAGTTAGTTGTCAATGGAATGAGTGCTGAAAAGCCGGCTTTGCTGGCGTTGTTGCGACTGGTTGTGGGTGGTGAGGATAGGTGCTCTTCAACTATGTATCTCATTTTAGAGCTTTTAGGTAGGTGAAATTGGAAAAGAGAGTTTAAAAAAATGTGGGATATCAAAACAGGATACGCCTATATACACTCTATCTATAAGTATATACATATATCTATTTATATCTAGTTTGTTTTTATAAATTGAGTTTAGTGATTGCAACAGAACTTCTTCGTGTTGCAGCTTGCAACTATTTATTAACTTAACCTTTTGCGCAAAGTCAAGTTTAGGGAATTAAAAACGTGTTAAGCAAGCTTTACCTAGACCTCGTTGAAGGAAATTCAAGTTTTACCAATGTTGTTACTTATACATTTGTATCTTTGAAAATGCACCTTAGTTATTTGTACTTTATTGCATACTCGTAAGTCGAACGCAAGCGTTACCTTGGGATTTGTCTATACGTTCGTTGTGCTGTCGTTAGTTTTTTCTTCTTAGTACAAAAACATGGGTTTCTTTGCTGCGATTTATATTTGAACTATAATAGAAATTAGGGGACTTAAGTTCATCAATATCTGTTACTCAATCGACTAGTAAATAAAATGGTCACATAACTAAAACAAAAAAAAGTCGGTATTTAAGTAAAGACAAGACTGGGTGATTTGGGTGCAATTGTTTTAATATACATACGTACAGCACGGGTTCTTGGAAATTAAAGAGAGGTAAAGAGGAGATGCACCTTGAATGCCCCGTAGGTCGTAAGTGCAAAACACACAAACACAGGCCAATTATTTCAAATTCGTGTTGTGGGACTTAGGCGGAATCTTTGTATTGGTTCGTATATCCGCAGATTTGTTTAATGATGGTAAAGTCGGTATAACTTGTGCGACGAGTAGCGCGGTTGTGTTGAAGGATGTACGCGATGCACCTGCACCTATTTCTCTTAAGTCCTTAAGCACCGCAGCTGACAATAGCGTTCAAGCGAATCGACTGCCTTCGCGATATTTCCTTGCCTTAACTTCTCTGCTCAGGTTTCCAGTCTGAAATACACCACATAAATGCTGGCGTTCCTCAGGGCTCTGTTCTGTCCCCGACACTCTTTCTCATTTTTATTAAAATTTTGAAAGCCTGACAGCATGAAAACAAAAACTGCTGCTTAGAAATTAGACAATGCTCATACCAAGATTTATTGTTTGCATCTCTATCATGGTTCTCCGATGGAATCGAGATTGAAAACTCCAGAATGTATGGTATCATCTTCTACGGTGTGTAATTTGGTATCATCTTCTACGGTGGATTTGTGTTGTCGACTGGCAATTCTTAATCGTTGTTTCGAAATTCCAACTCAGTTGCTTAGTATCAAAAACGTAAATTGAAAGTTGAATGTATGACTGTGTACATAAAAGTGCAATCAAACCAACAAAATTTCAGTTTTAGATTTAAAATTAAAATTTAAAAATGAATTCGCAGCAATTTTTATTGCTTCAAACACTATAATGAGTTGGCCTATATGAAAACATATATAAAAGATATAAAATTGTTTTTATTTTTAAAAAAAATTCATCTCAGTAAGGAAACTTTTCTGACAGTCCTGTAAGTACGAGAAAGTTCTACCTACGACTTTGTTAAGGAGATCTCTTGGAATTACCCTAAAAACTTAAACCTGCGCATTGCTTTGGTTTTTGGCTAAAGGAGGGTACCATTACAGATTCGGATAAGGTTACGCAATAAGTATATTTTAAAGAATGCGTACTCGAATTATATCGCAAGCAACAATTTAAACGCATGTGTCAGATATTTGGAATATTCCATTATATAAACCCACCAAAATAGAAAATAACAGGCGTTGTCTAGCTGCCCCTCACACCCAACAAAACTGACCGCTCCCCCACTGAAACTATACCTATAGCCTACTTGTTCGAATCGTGAGTTAAGGTTGCGGGTTCATAAATAAATCCCATGAAAAACGGCATTTTTTTAGTTTTTCCAGAATTTTCCAAGTTTTTTCCTAATTTTGCAATTTTCCAGGTTCCTATAATCATCCGCGGACTATTACGAACATTTAAAAAAAAAATTATGCAAATCGGTCCAGCTGTTTAGCCGTGAAAAAGTAACATACCGACAATTTGTTACCAAGTGAGTCTGCTTTCTTGGGCACAATCCACACCGGTGAATTATACGGTGAATGGGAACACTGAGATACTGATTACCAACAGGTCACGTGATATTGCGTTAGAGCTTACATGAGCTATGTTCGTGACATTGCCTCCGTATGTGTTGTGAGAGTTACTTTCACATTTATAGATTAGTATGGATTTGGAGCCAAGCTTTAAATATGATAGTCAATTTATTTGAAACGCTTCTTTGAAATACTGATGCCAAAATTTAGTTCATCTTCTATTCAGTATTTTCTTTTTCATTCTTGTTGGAAAACACGTTCTTTTCACCCATTCATAAGAATGGATCTAAAGCAGATGTTGAAATACACAGACGAATTTGTTAATGAATTTTCTGAAGCAATTACTGAAGATAAATTCTTTTCTATCGTAAAAACGCACATCATTCAGGAACAACATGGGTTTTTCCCGAAACGGTCAGTTGTAACGAATTCAGACTATATTTACACGGGATTTCGTGAAAACTGTCTAGTCGATTGCGTCAATATTGATATTGAAAAAGCTTTTAATTCTGTAAATCATAACCGTTTTATTTCAAAACTAAAAGCTAAGTAATAAATAGATGGAATTTTGTTTGTGTAAATGATTTTCGTTCGAATTCTTTTTAGGTAAAGTCAGATGTACCACAAGGCAGACCCTTGGGTCCTTATTTGTTTCTTTTATTATGAATGACAAAAATAGAAATGTCTAAAAATTTGCTGATATTGTTTACATTTTTTCCAAAATTCCTAGCTTGGAGGACTCTATAATAATACAAGAAGATCTTGATTCCTTTAGTGATTGGTGTAATACAAATCTCTTACGTATTAACCATTTAAAATGCAAATATATCTTTTTTTATAGAAGCCCGCTCAAGTATTGAATTAATTATAATCTTGGTATAGTTTCTATTCCTAAAGTGAGTCAAATTTGTGACTTAGGCATAATGATGGACTGTGGCTTAAGATTTTCTTAAGAGACACGCTGTAGAGTTTAAAAATTCATATAGATACTTTAAAAAGCAGGTTAGGTTAGGTTGGTGGTGGGGTAATTGTTAGGGCGGTATGTTAGGAGATCTTTAAGTAGAATGCGGTAGGCAGCACTTGTGCGTGATTGAAAATGAACCAGCTAATAAATTTAGTTTATTTTTTACGGGGTTCCAGTAGGCCTGTTGCAGAGCCAAAAATTAGTGTTTTAATCGACTGTGCTTTCAGCTGTCGTTTTGGGAATTATTCAAATAACGTCACTATCATCTACTACTACTGCTGGGCAAATAACCTACCAACCACACATTTAGTTCTGACCTCTTGAAAAGCATCAATGAATGTTGTAGACATTCGTGCAATAAACTCGAATGACGCCGCAGTATAAAATTACAATTTCATAGTAGCTTTCTATTAAAGCGGAACGCAATTGCTCACTTTGTGCAGGCGCAAACCGCTGCGCGGTAAGCTATTAATTTTTTTTTATTCTTCTTGCATAAATTATCTCAAAGAATCGGATTTGAGTGAATGAGTGAGTTCCTGATGATGTTTTTCGCGCAGTTTTTGATAACAATCCAATTACACACTACAAACTAATTGGCGGCGGTACTTAACGCGAACTGTTGCGATTATCCATGCGAACCATTCTTAATTAAGTCGTATTTAATTTTACATATGTGCATAATTGAATTCAATTGGTAGTCAGCCGATTCGATAACAATGTTAATTTAAAGGTTTTGTTTTTTTTTAATCTTAGAACACATTAACTTCTTTGGCTGATCGATGTAATATCGTTGGGTAAACGGATATGCATGCGTCACACGGTGCATTTATGTTGTAATTTGCTTCAGCAAGTTTTGGCCTGATTACCCTATTAGATTTGTTTATTAAAGTATGTACATAGATTGTGTGGTGCTATATTTTTTAGAACAACACTTACTTGCACTTACACTTACAACACTGCTTACTATTTTCCGCAAGTACCATAATAATGCAAGCAGATACTGGTGGTTTAACTGAGGTCTGGCCTACACTCAACCCTAAGGATAGGCGGAGGCAGTGGGTTTCACAGAGTAGCCTTAATGACAGCTCTGTGGGCCAGATGTACTGTGGCACGGAACACTGTATATTTAAGGGATTGGTCTTTTAGTTTTAGGACGGTTTGCATTTTTATTTTTTTTATTTTTACCTGGCTTTATTTGTATTTTTAGTAGTAATTATAAAACTGTATATGTTATTTAAGGTTTTTTCAATTTTTCTCCCTAAAAAACAAACTTAGAACGATAAAATAATAAAATATTTGAAAAAATTGAGGTTTGGCCATAATACGATTTTATTTTTGTTTATATTTGTTTGATTTTGTTTTTTTTATTTGTTTTTTTTTTAATTTATTTTGCACTTAACAGATTTTTGAGATATTTGCAAAAATTCGAAAAACTGTCGAAGTAAAATGCCACTTCCAGTTGGTCGATTTACGCCAAAATCAACTGAGACCTCCTAATTTATGTAAAAAGCTTAAATGTGAATTTTCATACGCATCAGTTTAGCCGTCTGGGCTGTAGAGTGGATACAGACAGACAGATTTTTTTCTGGCTCATGAGATACGGAAATGGGTATCTAAAGCAATCCCGAGTTTCAAATTTTCATGATTACTATACTTCCTTTTACTATGTAAACGAAAGTAAAAATAATATATTCTAGATTTAAAACAAAACAACCCAATTAAAATTTTTCGTGTTAATTCGGGTAACCTATAAAAAAAAATTGGGAGCCCCCTTATCCTGATCACTCCAAAATTTGTACAAACATTGTTTCCATCGGAGATACACATGTGTATACAATTTGAAGAAAATCGGGTATTTTTTTTGTAAAATTTGTATGGGTGCCCCCCGACACCAGAGCCCGATCACTACCAAATTTTTACAAAAGGTGTTGTCCATTAGTGATAAACATGTGTTTGAAGAAAATCGGGTACTTTTTAATAAAATTGGGTGCCCTCCGAACCCGTGGCCCGATCACTTCCAAATTTTTACAAAAAGTGTTGTCCATCGGAAATACAAATGGGTATAAAATTTGAAGAAAATCGGGTATATTTTGTAAAATATTTGTATGGCAGCCCCCTGACCCCGGGGGCTGAGGGGTCCCAAAATTTAATACATGGTGTTGTCATTGGAGATACATATGTGTGCAAAGTTTCAATAAAATCGGGCTTTAGGAAGTGGACCGGCTTGACGTTTGATAAATAAATGGCACCCCAACATGTTAGACCATATTGTATATACGATTAAAAAATAATCTCAAAACATAAGGCATCGCTACAAGAAGAAGTGCATTCAGCTTTTTGATATACGAGACATTCGGATGGAACTGGATCGTGCACAGGATTGAAGAACAAAAACTTTGTTTTTTCACTCAAAGTCAACAAAAAGTATGTCAAACCACTTTCTTATAATTTTCAGATCATGGTGCTGATTCGGCCTCTTATAAAGCTCTCCGAATTTACGGTCTTGGAGTTATGGCGGCAAATTGATTCGTACTGGTTGGTACGGTTAGCTGCGTTGAGTTTAAATTTGGGTATCTATATATGTACTTCTATTTGAAATAATCATCAGGAGTATATTTTTCATTTATTTAAAATTCAGAATTCCTACCTCTAACATTGAGAGTGGGCGCAATGGATCTAGTGGTAAGTGTGTTGGACTGCTAAGCAGGAAGTCCGAGATTTGAGTCCCACCAAAAGTATTTTTCACGGTCCTACCTATCGCGAATATCTGACAATCGTCCGGGAGTAATAACTTGTCACGGAGAAGCTTCTCAACTCGTCTTTCGGGTACGGCATTAATTTGTAGGTCCCTCCCATTAATAATAATAATATTCGGCGCGACAGACCATTACGGTCCAAGGCTTAACTTCTCGCGACCATTTGTGCTGCGCATGTTAATTTTTGGACACAAATGGAAGGGACCTATACAATTGAAGGCCAGATCCGAGCGGCGAATTGAGAAGCTTTCCGTGACAATGTATTACTCTCGGAACGTTTGTCACCCATTCGCGAGAGGTGGGACACCGTGAAAAATACTTTTGGTGTTGCTGGGATTCGAACCTGAACATCCTGCTCAGCAGCCATGTGCACTTCCACTGAGCCACGACGCCCACAGGTCCCTCCCATTAGTGTGCAAAAAATACAACATGCACAACAGGAATGGTCGTGAGAAGCAGAGCTTTGGACCGCAACAGTCTGTCGCGCCAAATGTTATTATTGTAACACTGAGAAGCATAAATCATGCGAAAAATATACCGCAGTAATCTTCGGCACAGGATTGTTGGCGATAAATTTCTCAAAGTCTAGAGTTATAAGAATGCCGCGTTATAGGAGGAGGGTTGACACGGTAATTTTCGTCGAACTTCAATGAAAATACATTTTAACACTTCCATGACCCTTCGAGCCGAAGGGGAACCTGAACGGAAAGCTCTTTGTGGATACATGAATGTATGCGAGACATGGTGGACCAGGATGTCAACTGGATGTCTTCAAATCGAAAACGGAAATCGGTGCGGAGAGTATGTTTTGTGGAATGAGCAAAAACAGAGAAAGAAGACCATTTGTTTTTAAATTTATATTAAAAAGAATATGTGAAGTTTCTACTTCTATGTGCAAATATAATCAAGATATTCTACAATGCAACCAAGGCACTAGGAAGTTCTAGAATCTAGTCGTGGAAAAATGGCTTTGAGACCAATCAGTTACTGTAGCTAGAAAATTCTACCAAAGGACCTTCTAGTAACATATTACTTCCTTTTAAAAATCTTAACATCGCGTGCCCGTGGATTTGTTTGTATGTCTGTTTGCCGCGAAATTTTGCGATCAATTTATAACCCAAACTCCTAACAGAGCCGCTTAGAGTTTTCTCTGGCCAGTGGACTCTTCGTTCTTTGCTGATGATTTACCAATTTTCGACTTTTGATCTCTCTTCTCCTGGGTCATCAAGTCGTCTGGCATCACCTCTTCTACTATATTTTCGTATTTCTTCAAAAACTCAGCTTTGACTTTTATCAACCTTAATATGCCTAAGTATAAAAAACTATCCTGTTATTATTAGTAACAGATTTCTGTATTAACTGCGGATTTTTCTGTGCCAATTACCAATATTTTATCCACAAATTACATTGTTCCTAGCTCCCTTGAAGTCTTCGACGCGGCAATAAAAAAAATTATTTTCAAGGCTATTTGATATGCATATAACATCGCTGCTTTCATTTAAATATTTTTTGTATACAGTTGCCAGTGGTTTTTGCTGTCGCGTGCTTCGAATCCCAATCCTGGTCACTTGGTCGTGGTTGGTCAATCATCTACTAAATAAAAGTCCTAAAGTATCGGATTTTGTGTTGACAATGGCGTATGGTTTTGCAAATGCATTAAAGTGCTTAAACATATACGTTTTTATTTAATTCTTGCGAGTCGAATCCACAGGCAAAGTCAGCAATCCATATCATCAATTCCCAAAATTCCCCAAAAAAAATATTAAACCAGCACGGTCGGTCGCACCTTTCTTATTTTTATGTTCAATTCAACAGCAATCAGGATGTTATCTTTTGGTCGACTCAAGAAAATAAAGCTTAAAAGAAAATAAATAAAAAATTGAGGTCGTTGCACTTAAAGAAGAGTTGGCCAACGTCAGGCATTAACAAAAATAACGAAACACACCTTGTTCGATGTGTATGCTACTCGTAAATCATCTTTGCATTGCATCTGATGATGATAAATGGCCAAAGCATGTGAACAACATCATTATAACCCATCAGAGTGCATAAAAAACTGCACGTTAAATTCTCGATTAACACGTTTTCTTTGTTGTGCCAGCTTAGCTTTCAAAAACAGTATATCGTAAAAAATAACAAATTGTTGTCTTGTATATAAAAATTTTGCAAAAAACAATAATAATTGCTTGATAAATAAGTAAGAAAAAATTGGAGATGCCGGGGATCGAACCCGGGGCCTTTCACATGCAAAGCGAACGCTCTACCACTGAGCTACATCCCCAGTACATTCCACTTTTCTTTTGTCGTATATAAAAAATTTACAACTCAAATCAGAAAAAATAATTATTCAGTTTCCTACCTTCGCACAACAGTTGTGTTCGCACTGTAGGATTTGAATGGGTTGATTAATTTCTCTATATTAACTTGCCTGCCCGTTTGTTTGTCTGTTTGTCATGGAATCTTGCGATCAATTTTTAACCCACTTCCCAAAGCCTGATTTCATTGAAACTTTGCACACATGTGTGTTGCCAATGACAACACTTTCTATTAAAATTTAAGATTCTTCGGGCCTCAGGGCCGGGCGGTGCCCATATATATTTTTTAAAAATGAACTCGATATTCTTTAAATTTTATACAAGTGTGTATCTCCGATGGACAAATTTTTTTGTAAAGATTCGTCGTGGTAGTGGGGGACCATACAAATTCTTTTTTAAAAAAAGGTAGCTCCGAAGTGCGACTGAAGTTTACTCCTTAAGAACGATATTCTTGAAATATATACAATACGCAAAAGGGGGTAAATAAAAGCATCTCTTTATAATACTGAAAGCGGGTATATACTTTACATTAAAATATATTACTTATATTACATAAACACATGTTATTAGGAAGATTGATTTCCTTCAAAATGAACATCATGTGTTATGTCCTATATCCACTTGTGGGTCCTAGTGGGTCCCCTACTACGCCCACGCGCCATCGCGTGCGGTTCCTGGCAATGAGCTTCAGCTCTCTCCAACTCTTCCCAAATTCGATTTTTAATGAAAGCATCGTTTCATTTTCTCGTCTACCATGGTAAAAACGTTGACGCTCATCAGTAGATACAATATGAAGCTATTCTTGAGTTGTGACCCTGGATTGGGCTACGTAGACAAAAGGTTGTAAATGTGTTTTACTGTACTTGTAAGCAATTTTATCAAAAATTACTCCTTGCGAATTGTATCGAATCGATTTATTTCGATTAAGCGGACTGTTGCGGATCCACGATTGATATAGGAACTGTTGCTTTACTAATTCCTTTTGCATTTGCATAGCCAGCCATTTTCCCACGTGTTTGGTTGCTTTTGTAAAGCTAAGCTGGATTAGCCAAAGCAACGCAGCAAAAGCAACAGCTTTTGGCTTTAAATTTTCGATGCATTTTAATCGTTATGTGTGTTAAACAAAACACCGCCTTACGGTGAGCGCTATAACTTAAAAATGGCTTTAGTTATAAATCCTAAAAACTTTTTGGATTTATTTTCGGCTTTATGCTTATGCGATTGTTGTTGTAAGCCAAGCTGGATTAGCCAAAGCAATACAGCTATAGAAAGTGTATTTGACATATTTTGTTTTTTGGATACGAAAAACAGAAACATGTGCTAATTTAGGCAAAATTTAATTATTACCATTTGTTGTAGTTTGGCAAACATGAGCAAGCATTTCGTTGACTTTTGAAACTAGTACATGCACGCGAAAGTCAATTATAATCGACCCTCTAGTTTTATGGTTTGTGTTTTAGGTTATATGTTAATGTGAAAAATATGGAAAATATCATAAAAAAATACCTTATTTATGAAAACGTCCGACGAGTGTAAAATTCTGTTCTCGCCAATTCTGTTGGACGTGAGCTAGGCTAGTTCAGAAAATATCTATTTTAGGGCCTTTTCCAATAAGATATTTATTTGTTTGGCTAAACTTATTTGACGTCACCACGCCAGCAAACTTATTCAAATAAGTAAGTCTCCACAATCAAATAAGAAAGTCTCCACAAAAATGTATTGTTTGTTGATTGGAAAAGGGCCTTAGGCTGTTTTCTGCAAAAATCTCGAGTTCGAAATCCCGAGTTCGAAAGTAAAATTCTAAACACAAAAATTCTAAATACTAAAATTTTCCAACAAATGTCAAAGTTATGATGCTTTTTCCTAGTTTCCTGTCTTCCGTTATGATTTCACAAGGGCCACAAACTATTTGTGAGTAGATTATAAAAGGAACGCGACTTTTAGTTTTTATAATTTATCTTAAGACCAAACCCTGGCAATACTTATGTCAAAAGTAACAACATAAAATCGTCCATATAATTGCTTATTGTACATGAAAATAATGTTTATTGTTTTAAAATAAAATCTAAGCAACTTTACCAAAAAATTCAAGCAGCGTGTTTTGCGTAGGAATCTGCAAAATCCATTTTGTTTGACGCATTTATTGGAATACCACATTTATTGGAATTCGAATCAATCGGACTTCGACTTCAAGTACTAGAAAATGTATTAATATCCGATACTCGAACGTTGGACTTCAATTTTTATTTGGCTTGCGTCATATATGTGCCGCAGCGTGTGGATCCAATCTGCTCTACTTCAACTTAATACTGCTATTTATTAAATTTGGTAATTATGAATTAAAACGTTTTAAAAGGCCACTTATTTTGCAAAACATAGGTTTATTATTTTTCAACAACATTAAATTAATTCAAGATTACTTCAAAACAATTTCTTTTTAAAAAATGGAAAATGTTGCCAAATTTATATCCAATGGATAACACTTCTTGTAAAATTTTGGAAGTGTCGGGGTCCCCGCCCCCGGGGTCAACGGGCACCCATACAAATTTTATAAAAAAAAACCCGATTTTCTTCAAATTTTATACGATCGACAACACTTTCTGTAAAAATTTGGAAGTGATCGAGCCCCGTTGTCGGGGGGCAATCGTACAAATTTTATAAAAAAAATACCCGACGGGGGCACCCATACAAATTTTTTACAAAATTAATCCGATTTTCATCAAATTTTACACGCATGTGTATCTCCGATGGAAAACCCTTTTTGTAAGAATTTTGAAGCGACGGGGCCCGGGGTCGGGGGACTCCATAACAAAAATTTTAAAAAATTTACCCGTATTTCTTCAAACTGCACATTGTTAGATTTTAATTTTTGTGTGTTGTTTTTTTACGTTTTTCTTTCGTACTAAATTTTTCTCTGATTTATTTACGCCATAGACCTAATCTACACGCTGAAAATCCTACCATGAAATCTGGAAATCTATAAGTGCAACAGAGAAGGGTAATGAAAAGGAATTTATTTCTCCTGAACCGTCGCGGGCAAACTTGAAGATTCTCGTTTCATTCATTCGTAATTTTTCTCGTCCTTTTTACTTTTTCGTCAACACACTGGTCGCATCGGTACACGAACGGAATGTTTCATTAAACGATTATTAAATAAAAGAGTTGTTATTATTATTATTTATTTATTATTTATTAACTAGTTAATGGAGTTTTTACCATTGATTTTACGAAATATAAATTTTCTTTTTAAAATCGTGCAACACAAAAGTGAAATGGCTGCACTAAAGTAGATTTCCTTGCAAAAGAGGAAATATAAAAGTTATTTTAATCACAAAAAATAGAAAAATCATAAAGTTAACTAGACAACAAAAGTAGTTATATTATTTTTACATCATGTTATGTACTAATAATAAAGAAAATATAAATATTTTATTTTTAATGAGGTAGGAGCTTTATTAAAACAAATTTGAAAACATATTTGTTGCATTTGTATCATAAGGTAATATGTGTTCTAAATATTGAGTTTGGTAATGCATTAATTGCAGTTTCGTTCATAATTTCGGTAATCACAGCTATCAATTTATAACGCCCACTAATAATTATGTTCTAAATTTTCTCTTCCTCCGTCTCGGTGATTGCAGTGCGACACTCAATTTCAAATTTCGTAATTTTTATTTGTGCTGACTTTGAAAATCTCTTAAAATAATCCTATAATATTTCCCTTTCAACTCGGATCACATTTATTGTAGCATAATGCTACAAGAAATGTATACGTGTACATGCAACCAACCAAATTTTACTGTACCATTAACGGTGTTTGACGTGAGAACGGCGCGTTACTTCTCCTAATGAAACGAATAAGCGAATGAAAAGAAATCAAACAATTATGTGTCAAAAATTTCAGAAACTCGATTTCATTACCTTTAACTGGTTTTGCGAAGAACAGCACAAAAGAAAATATAGAATTTACACGAAAATCGAAAACATAATGTAGATCGGATCTAATGCTAAATTTACTGCGAGACAACGTGAGCGGGCCGACTATAGTTAAATTGAGGTTGTGGTTAGCCAGAAGAGATTGACACTACGCGAATGTTATAGTTATTTTATATATGCTGGGGAAATATTATCTATAGCATTATGGTAACATTGAAAAATATACTTCTCTCGTCTGGCTAACCACAATTGCTATTTAACAGCCATCCTGCTCATTTTTTCTCGCACTCCACAAATGAAAATCAAGCGTAATGCAAAATTTAAATTGAAATTTTGGTTAGCCAGAAGAGATTGACACTACGCGATTTGTATAGTTATTTTATATCTGCAGGGGAAATATTATCTTCAGCATTATGGTCACATTGAAAAATATACTACTTCTCTCATCTGGCTAACCATAATTGTTATTTAACAGCCATCTTGCTCATTTTTCTCGCACTCCACTAATGCAAATCAAGCGTAATCAATCGCATAAACAAACAGCGACGCGTAAAAACAATTTTTTGTGTGGAACCAAATACCAAATGCACAAACCTTCAGAGTTTTCTTAAAAATTAGTTTTGAAATCTACTACATTAAAAGAGTATAATTATAGAATTGTCTCTTTTATCCACCAGCACAAAACGTCATCGTTTTTTTTTTTTTCAAAAAAAAAAACATTAAATCTGACAACCTTCGCTAATTTTTTAACAGATTCGTTTTGACTGTTTGACGTCTGACCGTCTGAGTTCGTCGGCCAATCGTCATGGAAGTCTACCTAGGCACCTGTCTTCGGCCTGTGCTTTGCTGTTGGTGGAATTTCCAAATTTCCTGATTGTTTTAGATCTATTGTAGTTCAGTGCAGTGTGCTGGCTTAAGTGTCGTTTCGCAGACACTTGAAGCCAAACAAATTTATTGATCGATTATTTTCGGAAAAAGTGAAAAAGAGTATATTTCCATTGGATTTGGTTTGAAGATTTTTCTTCTCGGAATTAATCGTTAAAATGATGTCCCTCGGGAGCGCGAATATTTGTCAGGCTCTATGCCCGATGGCTAGAATACGAATCGCCTATAAGCCGACGCCAGCAACAACGGCGACGACGTATTTCAGATCAAGAACGATGTGCAAAGGAGTAAGTAGTTTATAAAAAAAATCCTTTATTATCCCATTCCCATTAAATTGGTTTAGTTTTAGTGTCTCTTCTATATATAACTCAAGGGAATCTCAGATCGGTTCATGTCACCACATGCGGTAGCGTTCCAGCCTTAGGCAAGCAAATGTCAAAAACATATTGTTTTTGCACCACAACAGCTTTTTCTGCCGCAGTGATACCGCTGCGCGCACTGAACCCAAACAAAGTGAAAGCACAGTCGTCCATTTCCATTCATCCAATGGTTGATGTTTTACACAAACGCCAAACACCTAAACTGTTCCCAAACAAAACTCGGTGCTCGGTTTTGTGGTCTTCGTTCTGTGGAAAAAGCTTTAGTGCACAGTGCTGTTTTGGTTTCGGTTTCATACGCTCATGCAATTATTGCTGCAGAAATTGTAATTAAAAATTACTTTGAATTCGCTTCATTGGCTTGTCAAAGTGGAGCGGAACATCTTTTATGTTGTCGCTTGTCGGGTTCGTCGTCGACGGAGCGGTAGTGACCGAGAGCGAATGATTGCCTTGTGAGTTCCGTGTCGTAGTCATGGGCGGATATTTGAATAGGAATTATCGGATTTCGTGTTAATTTTCACGACTTTAAAAATATGTGAGTGAAGAGATATAGTTGGAAATAAACAAATACTCCAAACAAAGGATACCCAGTAAAACAGGACAACAATCATTTCTTTGGTACCCTTTGCCTCTTTAGCAAGAGCAATAATTATCCAACAGAAAATCTCAAAATAAATGTTGTCACGTCTTTCGCCCACACTTGATTCCCTGTCAACAACAATAGATGTACAAAGTCACTTTTCATAAGCAACCCCAGTTACACTTCGAGTAGCAGCAGCTGAGGAGCCTTCGTCCATCCTTTCAGCATAATAACATCACATTGATATCGTCATCGTATACCATACAAGGACTCATCTTCTCAGTGTACATATGTATTTGTTTTCTTACTCAATTTATAATAATTCGTCTTCACAGTGTCCATGTATAGTCAGCGTTGCCGTATGAAACAAAAATTCCGTGTCATAGTGTATTAAAATAATAAAAAGAAAGTCATCTCTGACTTTATTTTACTTTTTCCAAAAAAAAGAGTTCGTTCATAACAGAAAAAAACATATTTATATTATATATCGGGTGTTTTTTTGTTGCTAAATGTTGCTTAAGACCTACAAGATTGTATTGATTTTCGTTTTGAATAAAAAAAAATTCCTCGTTATATTGGAAATCCACACAATCCTGTAATTCTTAAGTTTTTGCCCTTAGATAGAACTTAGCGCGCTCTCACAATGGAAAAACTTATGTCACTTCTTTTAGAAATCTGCGCTCGAGCTCAGATTTTTTCTCGGCAATTCGAACACGAACGGCGAGAATCTTTTGTTTACATTGGGTCTGTTTTTTATTCAACCCGAGCGAGCAGTGTACCAAAAAAATTTTTTTTTATTCAACCGGGGTAATTTTACTCTGTACTATGTGTTTTTTGTTGTGAACCGAGCACGACACGGTGTATACACAGGTTCCTATTTTTACTCTGAAAGGGAGAGTAAGAGCGACTAAAGTTTCCCAGGAATATTTTTACGCCGTGCAACATTTGCGCGTTCTACTGTAGATTGAGTTTTTTTTTAAGAGAACGCGAACAACTTGACAAACAAAAAATCAATCTGGGCCAGATTTTTATTAAAAAAAACAGCATTAATATTTAAGATTTACAAGATTGTATGGATTTCAAACGCAACGAACAAACTTTTTTTTGTCAAAATCAAATTCCATACAATATTGAAACGCTTGATTTATGCCGTGCGAGAAAAAATGAGCAGGACGGCCGTTAAATTGAAACTGTAGTTAGCCAGACCAGAGAAGTAGTATATTTTTCAATGTTACCATAATGCTATAGATAATAGTTTCCATGCAGATATTAAATAACTTATATTCTCATCTCTCAATCTCAATCTCTTTTGACTACAACTTCAATTTAACTATAGTCTTTTTTTCAACAAGCTCTGTACTATACACCTTGCATATAACTAGCACTGTCAGCACAAAATCTAATCAAATGTCTTGAGTCATTTTAGGAATTCTAACACGGTTTTCGATTAATAGACTCTGTAGTTCTAGCTTGCTTTTTTATGATAGTAGGAAAACTTGTTTATGGTACAACATTCCCTATCAAAGAGGCTGATGACAATGAGAACAAAATACAAATTCTATCAAGAGTTTTGTCATATAATTAAAATTTATATTTGAAAGCTCTTTCAAATTTCGTTCTAGAAAATCATCAAAACGTCACATAAAATTTTAGCGTGCACAGTATCATTTGAAAAAAAAAGGCCATAATGGCACGATTGTGGCACTTCGGCAACGCTGTGAATAGTCCTCCTCCTCAGCTCGCGGCGCTCAGTGTACAATAGCTCTCTCATTTATCTCTTTCTTCCCTTGTTTATGTTGTTTTTGTTAATACATAGTATCCTTGCATTAAAATAATAAAAAAATAATTATCAAAATTCTTCCCTCTCGCTATCATTTTACTGTGATCTGTGAAAAACGACAACGGCGAATCGCGTTCTCCCTGTTGATTGTGATTATTTACCACAAATAAAAATAAATTTTCATCGCCGCATATCAGATAAAAATCTCTCGGCTTAATCTTATCGCGATAAATAAAAGTAATGAATTAATAGAAACGGAAAACAAAGTCAAGGATACGTTATGATGAAATAGTGTAGTAAATAAATTGTGTCAAGCTCTGTGTGTGAATTTTTCTCTCTCCCTTGCATACAATAAAGTAAAAAAAATACAAAAATACATAAAAATCCTGTTGCAATTTCATCTCTTCTTGCTGATGGTGATTCTTCTGTGTTCATTTGGTGCTGCTGCTGCTGCTGTTGCTGCTCCTGTGCCTAACTCGGTTTTTCATCTGATGAATCAACAAACGGTTGATTACAACGACAACAACAACTACGACTGGTGCCGCCGCTGCTGATGCTCTGCAATTGCAACAACAACATCAACGCTAAATCTATAACTCTGCCGCTCAACCACACTACATAGCACAACAACGTCCATCAGGCGAAAATTATGGGATACAATATCGATTGGATTTATCCACGACTTAAACATCCTTCAGGATTATGGTACATCGCCAGTACCATTGCCGTTACAGCAGTTGGATTATTTAGTAAATTTATTTTAGGTAAGCGAGTTTGTTTGTTCGCAAATTGTTTGTTATGCAAACTTTTTCGCGCTTCCCTGTAGTATAAAGGTAATTTGTAAATTTTGCTAAACATTTAAAAATAATCACAAGGCTGTCTCGTACGCACGCTGCTCACCCGTTCATTGCATTTTGCATTTCTCATTGCATTGTGTACTACCTTGGATCTACAGGGATCTGTTCTGTTTTGCTCTCTTATTATTTATTACATTTTTGTTTTTTGGCAAAGGTTAATGAAATTTGTCGTCTGCCGCCTGCCTGCTGGCTTTTTGCAGAACAAAATGAAAATTTGGCGCGTGATTATTGTTGCATACCATGTGCAATTACGGTTATTGTATATTCGCATTGCTCGCTGCTACCAATGGCAAACAAGCTTATGGCCTCCTTAATAAATCATTAAAGTCTAGTAGATATATTTTTTTTCAAACTGGTTGAGTGGCCGGCGTTACAAGTGTGTAAAATTTGACACTAACATCGCCCCACCCCTTCACAGGAAAATGTCTTACCATCACTGTTTATCTTAGCGACCCCGCCTTACATCGACTCCCACACCCTAGAGGTGTTTTACCATCACTATTTATCGTGGGCGCCGTGGCTCAGTAGATAGGAGATAGGAGATACGAGGAGTGGAGGAGTGGATAGGGGGTTCGAATCCCAGTAACACCAAAGTATTTTTCACGGTGTCCCACCTCTCGCGAAAATTTGACAAACGTCCGAGAGTGATAACTTGTCACTGAAAGCTTCTCAATTCGCATTACATTGTAGGTCCCTCTATTTGTGTGCTAAAATATGCATGCTCAACACAAAATGGTTGCGAGAAGTCAGGCCTTGGACCGCATATGGTCTG
This sequence comes from Nephrocerus scutellatus, assembly GCA_947095585.1. Taxonomy (NCBI): domain Eukaryota; kingdom Metazoa; phylum Arthropoda; class Insecta; order Diptera; family Pipunculidae; genus Nephrocerus; species Nephrocerus scutellatus. The sequence goes on along the minus strand of OX352762.1, from coordinate 101,092,036 downwards.
TCGCGCCGATGTTATTATTATTATTTATCTGAGCTACCATGAAAAATATGGAATCGGCACTAATATCGGCTTACCCCCTCCCCTCCCATAGAGGTTTCTCATCAAAACTATTCAACTCAGTCAGCTACTCCGAAAACTATAGATTCGACACTATATCGGGTAACCCCTCCCCCTACTAGGGACAACCAACCCCATAGAGATGTTCTACCACTACTATTCATCCTAGCTAGCCTGGATATAGGAAGGCCACACCCTCCAACAACCCAACAACACCCGATCTCCCAGCACCGTTCTATACAGCACAATAAAACTATGGGTTCGAAACTAATATCGGCTGCCACCCCACCCTAGCCACAGAAGGAGTTACTCTATCGCTGACGAGAGCGCACTCAACTTTTCATATAAATTCATGCTTTCTGCACGCCCGTCTTCTTCGAAGTGGAACTTGAACAACAACGTATGTATTTTGGAACAGACGGCAGAACAAAGTGTAGAATAGAGTAGATTTTAACGTTTGGAAACTCTAATTCTGTCATCTAAGCGTAATTTAAACCCCCAACCTTTATACATATATGAATAACACTTGCATCAAAGAAATTGAAAAACTTGCAATAATCGGCATTCTCCAACCCATCCGCAATGCCCTGCCTCAACGCGAGCTCATTACGGCTATTTTCGGATACACCTACCGATACAGAGATTTCTTCTTTATCCGCCCAATAATTGTGTGGTCAAAATTACCCGTTACTCTGTTTCTTATCTACATGTGCATAGACATCTCATCTTTTCCTCTCCTTAATTTTCTAACGTCCACGCTGTGCTAAGCATTATAAGGGTGAAATTCCCTCAGTTGGCAGCCGAACATTTCAAAAGGAATTATATTATAGCTCAGTGTACTCATGCTGGATCGTCATTGGAAAAAGATGGGATTTGAAACCAGAGCTGGTACATTGTTTATGTACTGCCGTAGTAAGATCTGTACTTTTGTATGAAGTAAGTGTGTTGCTGCCAGTTCTTGACAAATTCACTTAAAGCATACGCTACTGCAATAGATCAGGGGAAATGTCTTCATATAGAACAATCGATGATAAAGAAGTCGTTAAAGAGGCAACTGGTAAATCCCTACACTACACTCGTTTCATACTTCAATAAAATAAGTGGAGAAGTGGTTCTATACCGAAAACAGAAGCTGTGCATTTTTTCACAGACTGCTCCAAGCTATAAGGCTTGAGTCTTCTGTGACAAACTGAATGTGAGCACTTCCGTTTATCTCCTTGATTATTTCAGCATTTACCAAGCTGAGATGATAGCGATTTAGAAGGTACTTGCTTGGTTAAAGCATAATGTAATAACTCCTATTGACATTGTAATTTATGTGGACAGTGAACTGACATCAGTTGTTGCGTTAAGCTGCCACTCATATCTTAATGGGATGAGCGAGCTTAAAAACATCCGTATTGTATGGTTCCTGATCAATCGGACATCATGGGGAACTGCTGGACGGACGAACTCGGTAGGTTCGGAAAGGGCAAGTATTAGGACGGTTAAATTAGCATTTTGTAGCATCGATTTTAGCAGGAAATTTTTTTTATACATAAAACTCATTGCCAATGGAGAGCTCGCTGAATGACTTGCGCCACGTCTTCTCCACTGAGCCACGGGGCCCACATTGTACTCTCTTAGGAGAGACTAATCTTTGGCAGTCATCTTATTTTAGAGAATTCGGTATATCGAAAAGATTTGGATCAAACAGCTAATTTAATACAGACACATTTTTATGATGTTGTTTTTTTACCGTAATTAAAATTGTCGCAATTTTCCTGTGACTGATAAATCGTTGCGGTAGAATTTATAATACATTACTTCTGAGCAGACCAAGCCTTCACTGACAGGATGGCGTGGATCTGAATGATCAGAGAAACACTGGTTCTTTCAGGGACACTGTTAACATTTAATGTAAACATGCAACAAAGAAACTACACTTTATCTGTAAAAATAAGTGAATGACCCCTGAGTAATAAAATAACCGATCGGAAGTATCTCGTGTTCGATCATGACATCCATTGTCGCAGTTAAAACAATCCTATCTGTTTGATCTCAAGAAATAACATCTTCACGCTGAAAAGCCTGAAAACAACGCAGTGTGAGATAACGCACTAGAACCACAAATAGCATAAAACAAGACAGAAGTAACATCCATGCTAAAAAGCCTCAGCAGGAGATAATTCACGCGCTTACATACGCGCAATTTATTTTAAGATCTTCCTCTTTAAATATATTTTTATCTGTTAAGTATGTATACGCATATATACATACTTCACAATGATGGAAAATAAATTAAAAGTAATAATCACATAGACACCTTAAAGACGCTCAAGATATATGCGTATTTTCGGGTGAAAACTTCTAAATTTAGAAAAAATCAATTAAATGCAGACAAACTCTGCGATAAGACTCAACGCCTATACATTATGTTTATTTATAGAATAATCTGCAAATGAAACGTTAATGTTTTACTTATCTAGGTTGCGTAATATACATAGAAGATAACACCAAGACGCATATTCTTAATAAACCTACAGAATCACGTGTCGAATTCACCTGGTGACCTAACAACAAATGGTCAAATGCATCACGCTAAGGATGGAAATGATAAATATTGATCGGTCACAGATTGCGTACATTCTCAAACCAAATGTGTCACCATTGCACTACGAGTACCAAGATTTAGTAGTAGTATTTAAGTATCAGATAGATCGGTGATCCGGCACTTCGAAAGCTCCCTTAGGTCGGAAAAAAGAAAGGTTTTCTCAATTTGTGTGAAGTCGGAAGCCCCTCTGTGCTGGACATCTGCAGAGATAATAAATTAGTGTTTCTATATTATCAATATCCCTGCAACTTCTGCAAAATATATTATGCGGGATTCACAGTTTGGCTGCGTGGCTGCCCAACGTACAATGGGCAGTGAACAACCTGACGGAACTCAATGAAAAGCACACTCTCTTAATGTAGTCGATGTGATGTGACACTAGAATTAGGTCCATGCCTTGGCTTACAGAAGCCGATTCAGCTTGGCTCTGACTGATAAGTTTTGAGTTATTGCTTGTCGCAATAATGACTTTAATTACAGATTAGAGCTACATATATGCCAACCCTACCAGTTACAGCGGTACTTTGCCATGTATGCATGCAAACGCATGAAAGGTGCTAGCAGAGTCTGGCAGCTTGTAGTACCTTGAAATTTTACGTTTTTCTGAGAAGGCTTCAGCGCCGACTTCATTTCTCATCTTGGATCCTTCGGTGAATAGAGTAACGTCAAAAAGCCCCAATACTCCACCGTCCTTCCAACTTTCTCTAGTCTCTAGCCTGAAATTCAATTTATATTCTATATTGAACTTCCAGCTGAGTTTCCTATCAGGGACCACGCGATCGTCAGAGGTATAAGTCTCTGATCAGTGAGCTTGCGGAGGGAAAAATTCGGCATTTTGCACGTGGTGAACAGTACAATTTCAGTTTTGATAGAGTAAACTCCTAGTGGTCCTAGCTCGTTGCCCAGGAGCTAAAATCCTGCTTAGAGCCCTTTCCATGACTTCATTAATCACAGAAGGGTACTGTCCTGACACAAGTATTACTACGTCGTCTGTATACGCAACAGCTTTTGTCCTGTCTAACTCAAGTATCCTGAGGACCTTTTTTATAACCATCAGCCGCAATATTACCCCTCCCTGGGGAGTGCCCCTGTTGACTGATTTGGTGACGTTACTGCTGCCCTGATTAACATGGATTTCCTTGCTACCTAGCCTGAAGATGATCCATTGTTTTATAGCCAAGAAGTCGACACATCAATCTACTATCTACTGACAATGCCAGGCGATTTGTACGCAGAGAAACTTAGAATGGCCCAGGAAATATTTTCATTGGTTATGATATTCGCTACCTCGCATGGCGGACCTTCCTGACTTTAGAAGGGCATAGCTGGCAAGCTGGTGCACGAGTCTTTGTATTCGGAGAATTTATTATAAAATTCAGAGATGCGGCCGTTGATTCTCTGCAACTACCATCTGTCGGGCAGCTGTTTTTTTTGACGGAATCTTGCAAATAATGGCCGAATCTTTGGTGGTCTCGATGGACTGAGAGAACTCCATCCAGGACCGGCGTGTAACTTTCCTGGTGGCTTTCTTATAAATGTGCCAATCCTTGTAGGGTTGTCGGTACACCTTTAATTTGGAGTCCACGTCCGCAGATGTAACTGGTTCAATATTAGGAATTTCAATTTGGAGTGGATAATACGGACTGGAAACGAAAGAGGTAAAGTAAAGAAACGGATATCAGAAATTTACAGAAGACCTATGCTCCAATTGGAAAAACCGAAACAAATGTTGATGTTGAAACAAAGATCAAAATCCAACCAAAAGGCTATAAGTTTATTGAGCATTTAATAGAACTGAAGTAATATAGAAAAATATTCTTCAACAAAATCCAACCAAAAGGCTATAAGTTTATTGAGCATTTAATAGAACTGAAGTAATATAGAAAAATATTCTTCAACTACAGTTTTCTAAGAGCGAAAACTATTCCCGAAATTGGTCGCCGGCCTTTAGCAATGACATGATTCAGAAACAAACTCGTAGTTTATTGAATTCTACTTGGAAATCGTAAACTTAAAGCAAATTTCCCATTTCAGTTTAGTGGTTTTAAGTCATGAATGGTGGATGATCGTGTATTAAGGGGGACCCACTCTGTGGTGTTACAGCATTTCTTTATTTTTGTCAAACATAATTGTACGAGTAGCGAACATGACCAACAAATTTTAGTTAGCAGCAGTGGGAGTAAAAGTAGAACACCCAACACCGTGACATTATTTATTTTCAGTGCGGGTGCACTGCACTGGTGGTGTGTAAATATTTGGTTTTACGTTTTTTTCTTTCAAAATTTTGATTATACTGAATATTTCCATTCATTTTATTTGCATTCTTTGTTTTTATTTAAAATTATTAACTAGAGACATCAAACAGTGGCGATTTTGGCAGCCTTCAAAATCTGTTCACTTTTGATCTTAGCTGAATTTCTGACAAACGTCCAAGAGAAATAACAATCATGGAAACCTTCTCAAATTTTTAGTCCCTTCCATTTGTGTCCAAAAAGATAGCACACACAAGATGGATAGTCGCAAGAATCTGGACCCTGTAGCATTCCTGTCTTTCACACCAAATAATTTTTTATTAGTTGATCTGAAAAAAAGAAAAAACTAAAAAAAACTAACCCAAAAAATGGTCCGAAAGACCGACATATTGGAAATATTTAAATTATAATTTTTCATTTTTAAATAAAATCTATAAAAAGATAATAAGATTAAATATAAAATTATTATCTAAATTTTCTAATCGAAGATACACTCGCGTACAAAATTTTTAGACAATCGGCTACTATTTTTACAAAATTTGTAAGGGTTGCCCCCGACCCGAGGAACCGATCACTTCCAAATTTTTATAAAAGTGTTGTCCATCGGAGATACACATGCGTATAAAATTTGAAGCAAACCGGATACATTTTGTAAAATATTTCTGTGGGAGCACTCCGACCCCAAATTAAAATAGAAAGTGTTGTCATGGGAGATCATGGAAAATGATCACAAGATTTGGTGTGCCAGTCCAACAGCCAGCCAGCCAGCAACGGGCACGCGAATTAATATAGAAAATTCAAAATTTAAAAATTTCATGTAAATTCTCCAATAAACAAAAGTATAGTGAATTCCACTATAAATGCTAAAAATCAAAAACAAATGCGAACCACTGCAACCCAACAACAAAACAACCACAATCGTAAATCAAGCAGCGCTGCTTACAGCGCATCAGGTCATGAGCGCACACATAACACAGTCGTTATAATATGATATGATCTAATGTCGCTATATGGGAAAAATTTGTATGGGAGCCCCCGATCCCGCAGCCCGATCACTCTCAAATTAATAGAAAGTATTGTCATGGGAAATACACATGTGTGCAAAGTTTGAATAAAATCGGACTTTAGGAAGTGTGTTAAAAATTGATCACAAGATTCTGCACACCGGCCAGCCAGCCAGCCAGCCACGGGCACGCGAAGTTAATGTATAGAATTTAAAAAAGGTATTACTACACATCGTATATTCTATTAAAAATAATCACAAACTGTCCAGTAATATAGAAATGCGAATGTTATTGTTTTCTCGGTCATGTCAAGCATAGCTCTTGCGGCGCTCGCGCTCCTCCACAGCCAATTTACAAATATGCTCATAATACCAACGGACAACACAATGATTATTTCAATTAAGCAGAGTGAATTGTATTTTGTCATAGAATTTCTAAGAGCTACTCGCATTTTAAAGTTAAATAAACCCATCTGAATAGACAGCATAGAAATTTCATTTTTAAAGAAGCAGAAGCAATCGACGAGTCTCTCTTTTGCTCAATATGGAAATTATTAAGCTTTTTTTTTCTGACGTTAGCATTTAATAAATGTTATAAATTTTAATATACCTTCCCTTGTTGCTCCGCACTAGTCTATTTACATATTGTAGATTTTGTTTTTCTATTTTCCCTGAAATGATATTCATTTCAATCGCAGTTTATTTTAATTTAGTTCGATGGTGCGGAGATGTGAAGTTTTGTAAAACGTACCAATGGGTATATGGTAAATAGTGGTGTGCAATCTAAAAATGGTTAATAAATTATTTATACGGTTTGCTAGATTGTTTTCAGATTTACAAATGTGTTGCTTTTTTCACTGTGCACTGCTCTTCTGAAATAGTTAAGTGAAAAGATCCATTGAATGAATTCAAATAGATCAGTAAACAAAGCCCATTTCTAAAAGTATTTGATATTTGTATATAAAACGCTACTATATGTTCATCAAAAAGGTTAAACAACAACTATTTTTAAATACAGGGTGCGTTTTATGATGCAAGTCTACTTTGTTTCGCCATAATTTTGGTTTGCTTGTCTTTTGTCAGTTTATATTTGACAGCCGTACAAATCGGACTGCACAAAAGTTGGCAATGTCTCCATCATGTTTGTTATAAATTCTGAAAAAAGATTTTATAAAATTTAATTAACTTAATATCTACAGGAAAATGACCGTAACCGATGGCGAGATTGAAGTACTGGGGCTTTACAGCTCGTTACAGATGAGCACCATTTTTGGCTCTCATGAGGGACAAATCACAATCCGACTTTTTTTTATAATTTGCGCATGGGTTTGCACCCTTATAATGCTCTGCTATATAGTTGGCATAGCGTGGGAGTTTAGGAAAAATAGGAGAAAAGGGGGATGTCTATGAGCTTGTTTTTGAATGCCTGTGGATCATAAAGATGTGGAAAGACAGATCTTGGCAGAGCATTCCAGATACGTGTTGTATGGCTGGAAAACGAATCTTTGAACTTAATGTACGTCCGAAGATGGGCTTGAGGGTAAAAATGGGGTTGCGGTTGAATTCAAGGAGAGTTGACATGCAACTGGTTATTTCAGCGCACCGCTGATGAAAGAAGTGGTAAACCATAACAAGGAGGAATATTTCCTACTGGGTTCAAGGGAATCTATTGGCTTTGCACAATGTTTTCGACCCCCTCAAAAACACCTCAACACTCATCTAAAGACTCCCTTTAAATCACCTAAGGACCCAAGTCAAGATCCTCTCAAAACTCCTTCAAGACATCTCAAGGGCCCTTAAGACCCCATCAAGACCCTTTTAAGACCTTCCTCTACACCCCACTGAAGATCCCTCTCAAGACCCCACCCAATACCCCCTTAAGACTATCTCAAGACGTCATCAATACCGCCTTAAATTCCCCTTAAGATCCCACGTAAGACCCTGTCAAAATCACCTTAAGATCCCCACAAGACCCCCTAGGAACACTCCTCAAGACACGCCTTCGGAAAGTCTTCCACAAAAAATCGTACGAGACCGTCAACTCACAGAATTAGAAAAAAAAGCGTGACAGTATGGCTTATAAACAGACAGAAAGACATAGGCAAGTTAATATAAAAACATTTAATTATTAAAAATAACATCGGCCTGAAACATAATAGGCATCCTGTTTGACAAATTATTTTGTCTTCTTCATCTTGGCTAGATTTGGGGCCCGATCACTATATATCACGGTATAAAATTTGAAGAAAATCGGGTATTTTTTTTATAAAATTTGTATGGGTGTCCACAACTCCGGGGCCCGATAACTTCCAAATTTTTACAAAAGTGTTGTCCATCAGGAATACACATGTGTATACAATTTGAAGAAAATCGGGTACCTTTTGTTATACAATTTGTATGGGAGCCCCCTGACCCAGAGGACCGAGAAAGTATTGTCATGGGAGATACACACGTGTGCAAAGTTTCAATAAAATCGGGCTTTAGGAAGTGGGTTAAAAATTTATCACAAGATTTGGTGTGCCAGTCCGCAAACCAGCCACGGGCACGCGAGGTTTATATATAGAATTTAAAAAATAACTGTATGGTGTATTTTTCATGCTGGTGGTGTCATTGGACCGTTTTTTTTTTCGTTGATGAAAATGACCGTCACGTAACAGTCAATGGAGATCGCTACAGAGACATGTTGCAACGTTATTTCTTTGGTCAATTGTTTGAGCTAGACATTTATGATATGTGGTTTCAACAAGACGGTGCGACATGCCACACAGCGGGTCTCAAAATCGACTTATTGAAATCTAAATTCGATGAACGTGTTATATCCAGAAATGGTCGTGTCGTTTGCCCGCCTAGATCGTGTGATTTAAATATGTCGCTAAGTTAAATCATTGGTCTATAATTCTATACCAACAAGCCGGTGTCGTTAGAGGAGCTCAGAGCCAATATTGAACGTAAGATAGCGGCCTTTTCCGTCGAAATGTGTGGCCGAGTCATCGAAAATTGGGTTCAACGAATCCACACCTGCAAACGTGCCCGTGTTGGACATATGAACGATGTCGAATTCCATACATATATGTTTTGATGTCCTTCAAGCCAATAATACAATTTTCGAGATATCTCAAATGGTTTGAGTTTTATTTTAAAAAGTCCTCATTGTAACTAACCCTGTATATTGATGATATTTCATCACAGTCTTAGAATTACAATGTTGCGTGCGTGAGTGACAGGGGTTATTATAAAGCTAGTAAGTACAAACAGCAAATTTCGCACATCCAATATGTTGGGTGACCTATTAACTTTGATATTGAATAGACAACGTATTTAGAAAATTTCATTATTATGGCGACAATTTGCTAAATCCAATTCTGTAAGGACTTAGTTATATTTTGCCCGACGCAAAGAAAGAAGTACATGACGCACATCGCGATATAATAAAGAAGGAAATTTGAAATGAAAAACTAAAAATTATCTTTAGAGCGTGTCTACATTTCGAGTATTTTTAAGCAGCCTTTTAGTCATCCAGTCATCCAGTCATCCTATGAGCCTAATGCACTTCTTCTTTTATTAATATGCGCATACATTTTAGTGTTATACAAACAAAAGAAGAGAATTTTTGAATATCATTAATTGAAGTTGTGTAAATATTTTGCTATCATTATATTGTTTGCTTTTAAGCCAAGTCCTTTGCAAAATTGAATTTATGATAAACGCATAGTGTATGCGGACAAAATTGCAATCGCTTGTTTTCGCTTCTAAGTAGGTCATCATCATCATCAACATCAGTTTAAAATCAAAGGCTGCTTTCAGCGACAATGGCAAACAGGTTGGTTGAGTTTTCAAGCATTTCTCTTGTCGAAAGTGAGAATAAAACCTTCTTTTCTTAGCTGGTATTGTTTTATCTGCTAGGATAATAAAGTTACAAATTTCTAGATCATGTGAAAACTTGAAAAACATATGTAACCGAATAAACAAATTTTTGTTAAACATTTCATGCAAAGAAGGTATTAAGATGTTGTTTGCTTTTGGTTTGGTGGGCAGGATATGTTAGAACATTTGTAATATTTTTCGTCTGTACTGAGCGCGAAAAACGCTGTTTCACTCTAAGATGTCTTAAATTGAAAAATCTTCTCTCGGAAATTTTAAGTTCTCTATATAAACTTCGCGTGCCGTGGCACGTCTGTCTGTCGTGGTAACTATCCGATAAATTTTTAACCCACTTCCCAAAGCCCGCATGACAACAACCCTCGGGCATCAGGGCCTATATATAATATTTTTAAAAATTAAACTTTTTGGAGTGATCGAGGCCCGAGGGGTAAATTTTAAATTTTTTAAAATTTTTACCCCCTCTCGGGAACGTCAACCAAACTTGGTATACATTTTTGACTGGGCGGAGGGGTTGCAGCCGATATTAAAGATATAGATATTGATATAGTGTCGGACCCATATAGTTTTCGGTATCGCCATTATGAATAGTGATGGATAGAATAGTGCTAGGGGATCGGGTCTTGTTGTTCCTATATCCAGGGTAGCTGAGATGCTGGGTCAAATCTAGGTTGTCCCTATTTGGGGAGAGGGAGGGTAACCGATATTAGTGTCGTTTCGGGGTCGCTGAGGAGAATAGTGATGGTAAGACAGAGGATGAGGTCGAAAACTGAGTGGGGTGGGAGTAACCGATATTATTGTCGATTTTATAGTTTTTGTGTTCGCTGAGGTGAATAGCGATGATAACACTAAGACCGGCTGGGTTTGGGGGTGAGGACATTGTCGCTCCTACTTTAAATTGGAGATGGTAATTCGTACCCGTGTCTTTAAAATTGACATATTGATTTTTGTTATCTCCCCCAAAGCTAATAAAATTCTTTTTATCCAGCTGTTTCTCGAAACTATCTTATTTTGAACTGGTTGCGAGAAAGGGCCATTTTTGCTGCTAAAAATGAAGACTTCACCGTCCTTGTTTTTAGAGTGTTCCACGAGGACGCTAATGTAAAAATGCTAATATCCCTTCTCTGCCAAACCGGACAACCGTCTATAAACTTCGTCGCCCCCCCCCCACAGGAATACGTCGAAAGGTCCGGTTAATCGGTTCCCCGAATTTCCCGTACTATTTCAAACCGGACTAATTGAGGTTTTCAGTCTGTACATAGAAAAAAAGGAAATTGAATTGAAATTGGTTAAAAAAAAATTCTCACAAGATTTATCAAAAAAAATTCTCACAAGATTTATCAACTATCACGCCGATCTCCGTAACTCCGAAAACTAGAGAACATTTAAATTTAATAAAAACAAACTTAATAAACAAAACCCATCCAAGAAACCTATAACCTAAGGGAGAACATAACTTGTTTTGACAGCTTCTCGATCTGCCTAGTAGCTCCCTACCACATCGGCCGTTTTTCGCGCCGATGCGACCAGCCGGTTTTTCGGCCGTCAACCGTACAGGTGGCGAAGCTTTCCGGCAACCAGTTCGAAAAAACCCAGAAAACTGTACCGTAAAGCTAGTCATTCTGCCGCCAGAAGGAGCAACATGTTATGGCTAGGTTTTCCAACTGGACATCTGGAAAAACACCTGACAACCCCCTTTTAAAATCTTAAAAGCCTACTAATGACGCCCCAGAAAACGTTTCAGGCTACCTCTTCTCAATCCTACACTGGTTCCAGCCTGCCATACTCTCTCGTGGCAAGGCTTCGTTCTCTGAGGTCGCTGAGGAGAATAGTGATGGTAAGACAGAGGATGAGGTCGAAAACTGAGTGGGGTGGGAGTAACCGATATTATTGTCGATTTTATAGTTTTTGTGTTCGCTGAGGTGAATAGCGATGATAACACTAAGACCGGCTGGGTTTGGGGGTGAGGACATTGTCGCTCCTACTTTAAATTGGAGATGGTAATTCGTACCCGTGTCTTTAAAATTGACATATTGATTTTTGTTATCTCCCCCAAAGCTAATAAAATTCTTTTTATCCAGCTGTTTCTCGAAACTATCTTATTTTGAACTGGTTGCGAGAAAGGGCCATTTTTGCTGCTAAAAATGAAGACTTCACCGTCCTTGTTTTTAGAGTGTTCCACGAGGACGCTAATGTAAAAATGCTAATATCCCTTCTCTGCCAAACCGGACAACCGTCTATAAACTTCGTCGCCCCCCCCCCACAGGAATACGTCGAAAGGTCCGGTTAATCGGTTCCCCGAATTTCCCGTACTATTTCAAACCGGACTAATTGAGGTTTTCAGTCTGTACATAGAAAAAAAGGAAATTGAATTGAAATTGGTTAAAAAAAAATTCTCACAAGATTTATCAAAAAAAATTCTCACAAGATTTATCAACTATCACGCCGATCTCCGTAACTCCGAAAACTAGAGAACATTTAAATTTAATAAAAACAAACTTAATAAACAAAACCCATCCAAGAAACCTATAACCTAAGGGAGAACATAACTTGTTTTGACAGCTTCTCGATCTGCCTAGTAGCTCCCTACCACATCGGCCGTTTTTCGCGCCGATGCGACCAGCCGGTTTTTCGGCCGTCAACCGTACAGGTGGCGAAGCTTTCCGGCAACCAGTTCGAAAAAACCCAGAAAACTGTACCGTAAAGCTAGTCATTCTGCCGCCAGAAGGAGCAACATGTTATGGCTAGGTTTTCCAACTGGACATCTGGAAAAACACCTGACAACCCCCTTTTAAAATCTTAAAAGCCTACTAATGACGCCCCAGAAAACGTTTCAGGCTACCTCTTCTCAATCCTACACTGGTTCCAGCCTGCCATACTCTCTCGTGGCAAGGCTTCGTTCTCCTCCCTAATTTATAGGTTTCTTGGGGTAGGTTTTTTATATTTTATTTTATTTTAATTAACTTTTCTAGTTTCCGGAGTTCCGGAGATTGACGTGATAGTTACCTAGGATACTCGGGAATAAATTCCACCGGCTATCTAGGGGGAAGACCTTGCGATCTCTGAAAACTCTGAGGAAAAACCTCTGGAGTTGGGAAGGTGGGGACCTTAGGTAATTGCCAATTTGGACAGCGGGGGTTGCCGGTCGCATCAGCTCGAAAAACGGCCGATGTGGTAGGGAGCTGCTAGGCAGCTCGCGAAGCTGATTAACCAAGAGTTTTGATACAAAAAACGTTTTTTAAAAAACCGAATAAATGCAAAAAATCGAAAAATTTAAAAAAATAAAAATTTTAAGGTGTGGATTTTTAAAATCGGACAATAGTGAATCCAGACTTATCGAAGCCGGACTATACAAGGTATTGCTGTATTAACCTCGCGAGCCCGATTGTCTGTCGGTGACTGGTTGGCTGGCTTGCTGGCCAAATCTTGTGATCAATTTTTAACCCACTTCCGATTGCCCAATTATATTGAAACTTTACACACATGTGTATCGCCTATTTTAGTTTTTATGGGTTTTTGAACATATCATAAAAATTGGTGTGAAAGTTCAAATTTCCCATCCCGAGGGAGGGGGAATTGGATGTACTGTAGCATATAAGTTTTCTCTACCTGCCAATAATATGAAACTTTCATAAAAATTGGTTTCTATGTGGTTTATATTAACTTTTTACATTTCCACTCCCCATGGAGTGGGAAGTGGGTGTACTATAGAATATAAGCTTCCTCCACCTGCCAATAATATACAATGAATATTTCATAAAAAACGGTTTGTATGTGGCTGATATTACCTTTTTAATACTTTCCATCCCCAGGAAGTGGGATGGCAGGTGTACCATAGCCTATAACCCTCCTCCACCTGCCCAAAATATACCTTTAAAAATTCATAAAAATTGGTTGGTAAATGTGAGTTTTCATAAATAACAACCACAGAAAATTTCATTTTTATTTACTCTTATAAATAGGTTGGGCAATTTACAAGTTTGTTTTTATATCATTTTTTTTGAACGAATGGCTTGAAATTTTAACAGTTCGTCAGTCTGATATTCCGCGGCACTAAACAATCATGATTTCGCTTGAGGAGCGTTTTGTGGGACAGACCTCAACTCGACAGCGATCATATCAACTGGCCATTAGTCACACCAGCCTGAGGACAATACTGCACAAAGACCTCGAATTATTCGCCTACGAGGCCGAGGCTTGCTAAGTAATGAAGTCGATTTTGGTCGAAAAATCATCTTCTCAGACGAAGCGTATTTCCATCTCAAAGGCTATGTAAACACTCAGAACTGCCGGATTTGGGGTTCGGAACAGCCACCGTTCGGATACGGCATTATATTGTAGGTCCCTTCCATTTTGTATGCAATAATATAAATGCACAATACAAATGGTAGAGTAGCGAGAAGCTAGGCTTTGGACCGCAACGGTCTGTCGTGCCGAATGTTATTATTATTACGATGGACCGGCGTTTCCATGATCTTAGAAAGTACGAAGCAATGAGTCGGTATTAGGAAAGAGATGACGGTTCGCCGTTTTTAGCAACAGGATGTTTTCAAAAGCCTTGGGAAGACTTCAGAAGAATAAATGAAATGGAAAAGACTGCGTATTGGCAATACAACACCTCTTCAAAACTATAGCAAGAATAATACCATCAGGCCCAGCAGATTTTTGAATGTTGAGCTCATTTAATACTGTGTGGCACAACAGTATGAATAATTTAAAATTGATTTACACAATATTTTTTGGTTAAGTATTTTAACCTGACAAAGTCTTGAAAAGTAATAAATTTTACAACTAAATGGCGCCGAAGGTTTGTTTGTTCTCCACACAGAATGTATCATGGTTGTACTGTGCATAACCTGCTGGTAGCCCGCCTTTTTCAGCGTCTATCCGTGAATGGGGTATCATTTTATTGTCATCGACTCGAATTCTATTGAGAGGTGGTGAACCCTCAAATCCTTCGCACCAGACAAACCGATGGAGAATCCTTCGAAACTGAGAGCAGGCGAAGAGGTTTGCTATTGTTTCACAACATATCACAACAAAGAAGCCGACTTTTCTTTCACTATGTGCTCAAGTGTGTGTGCATGTGTGTGGATGGGTGCGTGTGTGGCATCATGCACATACATTTAGTTTCCTCTTTTGCAGCTTTGTTGGCGCTATAGTTTCCGACCGTTTACCGACCGTCCTAACATATTTAGGGCGTTCTTCTTTTCGACCCCTTATTTACAATGTGTTGAGTGTCGGGTGATGCTCTCTACACTTGCACACTTAGAAAGTCGAAGGTGAAGACGTTTGTAATTAAATTGCCCCCAAACGTAATCGACTGGGCGCAGTTTTCCTTCCTCAAATGTACTTTGTGCGGCAGTATTTATTGGAGAGAGTAATGTTGACACATAGTCGAGAACTGGTGATGTTGGTGGCCCGATGGATGGATGATGGCCTTATGACCACACTATGACTCAGAACACTATGCGGCCACTATGACGTCCATACCATCAATTGCCCCACTTAACAGTGTAAGGTGCATAGTACATGAACGAACACCGTGTATTATGCAAGCATATCGCCTGTTTTTCTTTAAGAATGCTTTCCATATTCACAATCGAAAGGGGCGTTGCTCCTCGTGTACATGTGCTCTGTTTTGTAACATTGCCCAGAACGTAGAATGGTACCGTGATGTGCATATGCATAATACGAATGAAAATCGCGTGATTCACTTTCACCTTCTGCTGCTGGCTTTCCAGTAGAGCGAAAAAAAAACCTACCCAGTCCAATCGCAATGTCGTTGTGTGTTTGATGTTTCGTCAATATATCACCACATTCTTGAACCTTGCCGCTGCTTCTTGCTGCTTGTGCTGGTTGACTAGCGGCCGCCTCATTTTCTAGTTATTTCAATGCTAACTTTCGTAAACAAAAGAAAAGCCAAACTCGAAATTTTGTTTGAGTCTCGAACGAAGAATGAGTTATAATTTTATATGATGCAAAGTGGAGTGGGTTTGTTGGGTAACTCGAGTGACGCAAATGTTTACGTGTACGTCAAACTGCTGACACGTTACATGTTTTAAGTTTCAACGGATCGTTATCTTATAATACAATATATATATATGTTCGTTTCTTTATACATATATGTCTACTAACTCTTATTCAAAGAAAAGAAAGGAACTCTATTGATAGAATGTTTCAAAAAATGAAAATAAAACATAAAATTACTCTTTGTTATGTGGCATAGTAGTAATGAGCTGTCAAAGAGCTAAATGGTTTTGGGTTGGTAAGTCTTTTTGAAGAGGAACATCTTTGCTAAGGCGGCTATAGTTTATGAGCGTTATGCGCTACTAAAACTCCACTCGCATGTTCAACGTATTATCGCCTCTATGCTTGTCAGGCCATTGTGTAGTATCAGCTAATTTCTCGTTAATAAACCACGCAGTTAGAGAAAAAAACTTCCAAAAAAACAGTATGTCAATACGAGAAAGCCATTTGGGACGTCCTTAACAACTTCTTTGGGAGTATTAACTGGTCTTTATAGTAACGTAGATGCCGCCGCTGATGCAATACAAACATCATCCTTATTAGTATGAGAGACTTTATACCTTTCAGGAATGAGTCTGTTAAACCAAAGGAAGATGGTGGGTATGACTCCATCTGTAAATAGGCTTCTAGGTAGAGAGGTATGGTTTCGGTTTTACAAAGTAAACCCTACCGAGGGTAACCGAATAAATTTTCAACGAGCCAGAAATAATTGCAATGCCCATCTTCGGTGAGTAAATTTCGCATATGACCAAAAATTGAGGCAAAAAATACTATAATGTCCCAAAGACAGCCTCGTCGTCGATTCCAAAGCTCATTTATAATGACATTCCAGATGTCTGCTTCAAAGCCGAGGCTTTGTTGTTGTCTTTGTTTGCTGCTAGTTTGCCTGTACCTCAGAGTATTGAATACACTATGGGACAGATATTTATTCTCACTCGTCCAGTTACTAGAGTTTTAAACGATCGCAACACTCACAAATCCGCTGGACCAGATGGTATTTCCCCATTAGTTCTAAAGAAGTGGCATTATCATTGCGTGCGCTTTTCCATCTATCCTATTCTTCTGGACTTTTCCCGAGAAGTTGGAAAACAGCCTTTGTCCAGCCCATATAAAAAAACGCGAGCCGTCGTCCCCTTCTTCGTATCGACCCAAAGCACCTACATCCATTCTTTCCAAGGTCATGAAAACGCTGATCAATTTTCAGCTCATGAAATATCTTGAAACCAACGAAATCCTTAGTGACCGGCAGTACGGATTTCGTCGGCAATTTCTACTGGTTATTTTCTAGTATATCTCACAGAACAGTGGAACCGTTCTTTGCATCAATAAGGTGAAAGCAAAGTGATTGCACTTAATATTTCTAAGGCCCTTTTGTACAAAATGTGTGCTTATGCAGTCGATGATAAACTGCTTTATTGGATTAGAAGCTATCTTTTGGATTGGACGGTTGTATTGGACGGTTTCAAGTCTAAAGTACATCACATAAATGCTGGCGTTCCCCAGGGTTCTGTTTTGTCCCCGACACTCTCATTTTTAAATTCTCTATATTTAAAATTTATAAATATATAAAATTTATTCGATTTTCGAGTACATACATGTGTACTCCGATGGACAACACTTTGTAAAAATGTTGGATACCCAGGGCCCCGACTCCGAGGCCCGAGGCGCGCCAAATTTTAATAGAAATGGAAAATACACATGTGTGCAAAGTTTGAATAAAATGGGGTTTTAGGAAGTGTGTTGAAAATTGATCACAAGATTCTACTTACCAGCCAGCCAGCCAGCCAACTACATATAGACACATAATATTGTTCTAAACTTTAAACGGTCCCATGTCAATACACTCATTCATTCAATTCACAAAATTCCCAACCTGGTGAACGAAAAAGTTATAGACATGGGGCGCAAAAATTCAAAAACCAGAGGAGAAGACAAAATACCGAATTTAGTGCAATACACTAAATTCAGTACTTCTCTGGGTGGTAGTACTTGACTACTCACATCACTGCGTGAAAGGCTAGCGCAGCAGTAAGTCTGGATCTTGTCCGACTTATTCGCCAACCAAACCTCTCACTGCATACAAGTGAAACAATCAGCAACGCCGAGGCTCTGTCTGACTTGCTGATTCTCACACTTCATCTGCATATAGGATGCGGAGCTTCACTCCACAACCACACACGGCAGCTATAAGCGACGAAGGTGGTTGTATCTAGGTTTTCCCTGACCGCTTCCTTCCGAGCGTCCCCCCCTCCTACCTGACCGCCGAACTAACCGACCTCCCTACCCGCAATTATAATAAGTATCGTATAATAAGTATATTAAGACATTTCTTTCATGTAAATAAAAAGAAGAATTTTTAAATTTTTGAAAATCCTTGAAAATTTAATGCTGCACATAGCTCACAAAATTTGAAGAAAATTGAAGAACATCGGGTAAATTTTTTAAAACATTTGTATGGGAGCCCAATCACTTCCAAATTTTAATAGAAAGTTTTGTCACCGGAAATACACATGTGTACATGTGTAAATTTGAAGAAAATCGGGCTTTAGGATTGTGTTAAAAATTGATCACAAGATTACACCGGCCAGCCACCCAGCCAGCCACCGACCGACAACCGGGCACGCGAATGTAATACAGAAAATTTAAAAAAAAACAACCCATACAAATTAAATTTTTTATTGTAAATTCTCTAATCAGGGATACATTTGAAGAAAATTGAGTAACTTTTAAAAACAAATTATGGGAGCCAACCGCCCCCGTATTTAAAAAAGCACACGCGATGCTCTGTGTTCCCCTCTCGGTCGGAAGTTCAATCAGCAGGGCCATTAGGTCTTTCGTTATGAATTCTGAAATAGGAAGCAAGTTGATGCTCGTGCCGATCAAGCAGACCCCCAAGGGTCAAGGATCAAGGGTTATATTTTCCTCGGCGAACCGCTTGCTGAGGGTAACGGACGCGCCCTTCGCGTATTGCAGGTTCGCTTGTAACACCAAGATGTTGGTCATAAGTCCTTCCTGGGTGTTGAAGTTGAAGGGGCGGCTTTGGCAAAAACAAGAGCACTCTCTCTATCCTAGTCCATGCGTAAAGCATGTTTAAGTCGCCTACCCCTAATTAATGAATCCATCTTGGTGTTGCTGGATAATTAGCCCATCTACTGCCTTCCCGATAGAAGAAGATCCGGATTTCTCCGAGATGACGCTACTTGCATCAACGAAGTTGCTGATTCCACGCCCTCAGCTCTGACGCCCTCGCGAGTTTCAAATGGGGCCCGTATGGCTACGCCGTCTGAACTCTGATTAAGGTTAGGCTGCTCAACAGCAGGCCAAGCAGTTGGTGCCATCATGGGGTTGACCATCGAGAGCTTAACAGCTTCTCTAGCGGATTGCTCAACAGCAGCATCCGAGGTTGATGCGCTTTGAGAAGCATCGGTCTCATAATTTATAAGTCTTGAATCAATAATGAACCACAAGAAACCTTGTCAGAACCCGGTATGCCAAGGAAAGCCTAGTTCAAACCGAAGGTCACCTGGTATTCGGAGTCCTCATACTTTTGCCATGCATCAATCGGCGTACGCTGTTCCACCTTGGATAAGGAATAGCTTCGTTGCTCAGTGGAAAAGCGCATGTCTACTGAGCAGGGGTTCGTAGTTCGAATCACAGTAACACCAAAAGTATTCTTACTTTGTCCCACATCTCGGGTGACAAACGTTCCGAGGGATATAACTTGTCTTCTCAATTGTAGGTCCCTTTCATACATGCACAACACAAATGGTCGCGAGAAGCTAGGTCATGGACCGCAACGGTCTGTCGCGCCGAAAATTATTATTATTTATCCTCACTTTGTTACTTAAAGTACACGTAACATTAGCCATATTTGTTATTTTCTTTACCTCCAATACCAAATACACTAAAGGCTGAAACATAGTGGGCTCTTCTTTATGATGGTTGAGCCCTAAATGGTGAACATTGTCATGCAATATTCGACGTGCAGTACCTGCACAAGATGGCATCAAACAACGTTGACTTTGGTTCAGTACATCATACAACAAATTTCAGGTTGTTAATTAGCTGTGTAAATTGAAGACCTGACAAATGTGTAAACTGATAAGGAAAGATCGGCATGTTCTGGTATTATATCATGCAATGCAGGCATCTATGAGAAAGTTAAGTGACTCAAACCATTTCTTGTATGAGCATCTTGCCGCAGCAGCAGGAAGCTCCAAAGATATCGATAGAAACTGGCTTGTTTACTGATTGGTCCGTCAGCTAACAAGATTCATATGTTAAGGTTAAAAGAATGTTTTTATTTAGACTCGTGTTAAACGGTCAAGCCGGCAACATCACAAAAGTAGAGTGTGCAAGGTGCAAAGTGGAATTAAAAGAATACCAAAGTGCAACAACACACAAAAAGTTAAAGACAGTGAATTATCACACAAACAAAAAACTAGCTGTAATTAGCGATAACACAAGCCTAATAAACATTAAAGTTATTAAAACACAAAAGAATTACAAAATAACCAGAATGAATGTCTCTTTGCTCCATTCAATGGGGGATAACGAAGCATTTACACCGGTGTCGTACTACACAAAAGGAATGAAATCGAAGATCTCCGCGAACAATTAAATAAAAAAGAAACGGAAATTTGTAAATCACCAGAAAGGAAGAGAAAAAGTGATTCGAAAAAAACATGTTAAAGCCCAATAACAACATCACTTTCAACAAATAACAGCTTCGCAATACTTGACTGCAAATTAGAATTAAACGCTAAAAGCAGCAAAAAAAATTTTAGCCGAACTTAAAACAACAAACATAAAAACACGTAAAATTGTAATGGAGAACACAATGGTTGTTGCTAACAACTACCACAAAAACATCAAATGCAACAACAAAAAAATACAGTGGGGCAAAAAAACCTTTTCCAATTCCAATTTTTAAAGAGGACAACAAATAATTACTGAAATCCTCAACGATATAATTGGGAAAGGAAAGTTTAATTTAAACGTGGAATATCAAAATTGGCACCTGACATGGAGCTGCTCACAAAATTTCTAGGTCATGCGAAAGGTGGTTAAAAAAGACCTCAAACGAACAAATGGTGCGATTTCAACTTATCACTTGCGAAACGCGACAAGCGTCATACGCAGAATATAAAAAATACTATTTTGGACTTAGACACTCAGAAAATGTCAGCTTTCTAGGTCGTGTGGAAGGTGGTTAAAAAAGACCTCAAAGAAGTTGAAAAAAAATGTCAACCCATCACATCACAACCCATACATGCGACACGCGTCATACGCGGAATATAAAAATGCTTTATTGGACTTAGACCTTCACAAAATGTAAGCTCTCTAGGTCGTGTGGAAGGAGGTAAAAAGGACCTCAAAGAAATCAAAAAAAAAAAATGTTCAACCCATCACACACAGACACTCACTAAATTTCAGCTCTCTAAGTAAATTTTTTAAAAAAATTGTATGGGAGCCCCGTATCCCGGGCACGATCGCTTTCAATTTTGTTAAAAAGTGTTGTCACCAGAGATACACATGTGTACATAATTTGAAGAAAATCAGGTTTTGTGATTCCACCACCGAACCAACGAAATACAGAACCATGTCGACGCGAAGTTAATATAGAGAATTTAAAAACAAAATACACACATTTCTAATAAATGGTTTAAATGTCAGCCATATTCCGGAAGAAGTCCTGGAAGAATTACAAAACAACAGGAGTATCTATCAGTTAAAGTTGTACAGCTATCTCCAGGTAGCAAAGTACAAAACTTGCGAAATGTAAGGAACGTCGGGTATCAGTGACGTAATCTTCGAAAAAATTCAGAGAAGTGATATCCTGTAATTTTACCGCTGCCAACGGTTCGGACCGTCAAATTCATGGAGGGGCGGAATATACCAAATTTTAATAGAAAGTGGAAATACACATGTGTGCAAAGTTTCAATCGAATCGGGCTTTGGGAAATGGGTTAAAAATTGATCGCAAAATTCCACGACAAGCAGACAATCAAATTCATGGGCACGCGAAGTTAATATAGCAAATTGTTTCATCTCTAAATGAAGACTGGTATTATGCCCTCAATTTGGAAAATTGATAATATTCAACCCGTTCCGAAAACGGGTGATAAATCTGCACCTACTCATTGTTGGGAGCCAAGCATTGAAAATATATGTTAATCAAGCGTTTGTATCCTTGGATATTTCTAAGGCTTTTGATAGAGTATGGCATGATTGTCTTATGATTGCCTCCCTCATTGCATCGATTGAGGATTATTTATGGAATCGTAAAATAGAGATAGTATTGAACGGTTTATCTTCAGCTTCACATGGGATCAATGCTAGAGTGCCACAAGTGCCATTATTGTCGCCTACGCTCTTCTTGATATATATTAATGACCTGTTGTTTTCTACAACCTGCGCTATCCATTCATTTGCTGAGGATACAACGCTATCGGCTTCCAATCAGTTTATCAGTCAAAAAAATGCAATTCTGGCGAGATTTAATGAATATGGCTATTCTGTCGAACATTCAAGTAATATTTGATTGGGACAGATCTTATAGGGTGGAATTTAATCCAAATAAATTACAGACTTGTTTTTTTTTTCTCAGAAGTCAGTTCAACCTTACGTACCACCAGTAATTAATGATGCCCCTATTGCGAGATCAGGATGCAGGGTTGATGTGTGCAACATTCCATTGACAATGGAACGTGCGTCCATTGAGTAGATCATAAACCTGCTATTCTGACACTAACAGAAACCCAGGTTAAGGCTGATTCCGGCCTGGTTACAACTTGTTGCCAGTACCACTTATGTACGTAGTGATGAAGCTTATCAAACTCAAGCACAGTTCAACCATTGTTCCATCGCTCAATTTAATTTCATTTGGCTTAAAGTCAAAGTGCGTAAACATATCATTTATTACTTCTTCATATACAGCAGCCCTAATTTAGACAGTGTCTTAACTTGAAGTGAGTTAGATGCACTGTCCGACTCTATAACTAGAATTTTATCAGTTGATCCATTTTCTGAAATCGTCATTGCGGGAGATTTCAATATACACAATATTAGTTGGCTTCGCCATTTAGGCTTAACAACACCGCAAGGAAAGGGTGTTAAATTATTTGCTGATTTTAACCATCTCACTCAGCTTGTATCATTTACACTCGAATTCAAGACATTGTAAGTCAATAACGCTAACACTCTTGACGACTTGGTTCTAACCTCTCTTCCTAACAAATACACCGTCAGTCTATTATCAGCTCTAGGCTCTTCAGACCATTGTGTGGTATCACACAGTTAAAGAGAAAACTTCTAAAAGAAAGGTATGCCTACACGAGCAAGCCGACTGGGATGCCTCAATAATTTCTTTAGAATCATTAACTGGCCACTTAGTGTAAATAGTGGTGGTGATGCCATTTCTGATACGATCACTAAAATAATCCCCGAGGGTATGAGACAGTTTATCCCTTCCAGGACAAAATGCTTGGTATGATTTAAGCTGCAAAGAGGCTACTAGGAACCGATAGGTATGCTTTCGGTTATATAAAGAAAACCCCACTGTGGTAAAGCGAACCAAATTTAGACGAGTCAGAAATGATTGCAATGCCTAGCTTAAACGCGCCAAATTCGACTATGACCAGAAATTGATACAAAAAATACTTCAATATCCCAAAGGAAGTAACAATTTTTGGTCATTCGTGAAACGAATTGAAAATACGGCCTCGTCTTCAATTCCAACGCTCATTCAGAATGACGTTCCAACTGTTAGCTCTATAGACAAGGCCAATCTGCTTGCTTCACATTTCGTAGCTGGCTCTATGCTACCAGATAGCGCGTTGTCGCCGCCTGTAATAGCAAGAGTCGAATCCTCTATGGGACAGATTTACTTTCGTACTCGTCAAGTGTCTAGAGCTTTAATGATCTCAACATTCATAAATCTGCTGGGTCTGATGGCATTCCCGCTATATTTTTGAAGAGGTGTTCTTCAACGTAGCCATTGCCACTACGCAAGCTTTTCCATTTCACTTATTCTTCTGGAGTAGTTCCAAGGAATTGGAAAACAGCCTTTATTCAGCCTGTTCCTAAAAAAGGCGAACCGTCATCTCTTTTCTCTTACCGACCCATTGCGCTAACATTAATACTGCCTAAAGTCATGGAAACGCTGATCAATCGTAAGCTTATGCAATACCTTGAATCACGTAAAATCCTTAGCGACCAGCAGTAGGGTTTTTGTAGGCAATGTTTTACAGGTGACCTGATGGGTTATCTCACTGAAAAGTGGACCCAATCACAAATTCGGTGAAAGTAAAGTTGTTGCCCTCGATATTTCCAAGGCATTTGATAGAGTCTGGCATCAAGCTCTTTTGTCGAAAATGAATGACTATGGAATTGATAAGGCCCTGCTTGATTGGACTAGTAACAACCTTTCTGGCCGTTCAATCCAGGTCGTATTGGACGGTTTCAAATCCAATATTCACCGCATAAATGCCGGTGTTCCTCAAGGCTCTGTTTTTTCTCCGACACTTTTTCTCATTTTTATTAATGATCTCATATCCGCTACTTCTAATTCAATTCATTCTTTCGCTGACGACAGCACTCTTAGCTTTTCATATGAGTTTGCGCTCTCTTGCCCCTCTTCATCACAAGTGGAACTTGAACAACAACGTATGTTAAGCACGGTAAATTCTGACCTTGACATCATGACAAGGTGGGGACAACGCAATAGAGATGAATTAAACGCTTCCAAAACCCAATTCTATCTTCTGTCGTCTAACCGTCATTTAAACCCCCAACCTTTATCCATGAATGTAACATCAAGTTTCGTTGGAAAGACCACATATTCCTTAACGGTGCAAGATGTACTTCACTCTCTCGGACCTGGCTACTATTTACAAGGCATATGTTCGCCATAAACACAACATGCGGCACAAGCGCCACACGTGTCACAATTGTTTTATAACTAGTCCCATTTAATTTTGACTGGTAGAAGCCGAGATATACGAGTTTCTACCAAAAACTTTCCACTACTATAGACACACAACCTAATCTATTCTGCTATGCGAGTGACTAAACACACCCGTGTATGTATATTTAGTTGTAATTCAGTCTAAAGACTAATTTATCTTAGAATCCTAATGCAACGTTAATTTTTTTCAAAAGCGATTTTTTATTCATAAGCGATAGGTCATTCAGTCATAAGCCATTTCTGAAATAGATTGAAAAAACTAAATTTTACTTTGCAAACGTTCTGGCTTAAAAAAATCGATAGCGATGCGTAGATTGAGTATTTTTTTTTTAGTTTTCTCAAGGGTAGCAAGCCGAGCGCTACACAATTGTCTTAAAACAAGTCCCATCAAATGTTGACTGGTAGAAGCCGAGATATACGATACGACAAACGAACGTACAAATATACACACGTTCGCTGTTTCATGTCCTCTTAATATAGGCTTCGCCCTTCAGGCTCGCAATTAAGCGATAACTATTACCACATTAGAGACCATTGTCAACTCCTGTTCCTCCAAATTGGCCAATAATGCTTTAGTCGTCACAGCAAATTTAACTTTATGCACACTGCACAGTGCACGGTGAATGTGTCCAGCCGCTATTATTATCATCACATTGGATATCACACCATCGATAATTTAAATGGATAATTATAAAATAAACTAATTCGCCACCTAATTCTCACTTGGTATTTACAGTTTTTATGAACAAGACACGAATTTACAACAAAGATAGACTGATAGACTTGGTAGCTAAACGGCCACCAGGTGTACCATTAGTAACAGTATCAAATCATCATTCATGCTTCGATGACCCAGGATTATGGGGTGAGTTGTAGTTGTGGAATTTGTTTCTATTTCTATTTAATTAGTTCATTTCTCTTTAAATTCGCAGGAGTGCTTCCATTCAAGTATCTTTGTTCGAGGATAAAACAGCGCTGGAGCTTGGCGGCGCACGATATTTGCTTCACAAATAAATACCATTCGTTATTTTTCATATGTGGTGAGTGTGTGGGAATTATTCACTTCCGATTTTCTATACAAATTCAACTCAATAACCTCTTGCTGCTCATCCGCCCAGGTAAATGCATTCCAGTGGTTCGCGGGCTTGGTGTCTATCAGAGTGCCATAGATCTGTGCATACAGAAGCTTGCGCAGGGCGACTGGGTGCATGTCTTCCCCGAGGGCAAAGTGAACATGACCAAGGAGGTGATGCGACTTAAATGGGGCGTTGGCCGGATGATATACGAATCACCCGAAATACCCATTATACTGCCAGTTTGGCATGAAGGTATGGACAAAGTCCTGCCAAATGTGGAGCCGTATGTTCTGAAATTTGGCAACAAAGTCACAATGAACGTTGGCAAGCCATTAGATATGCACGATTTCATTAAGGATTTGAAGGATCGCAGAGTCCCAGAACCAGAAGCCAGAAAACTTATTACCGATCGGATACAGGAAGCGTTTCGTGTGAGTTACCCGTGTTTCCCTTTCTAATAATAAAAATAACTCACCTGTTTTCCCCCCTGCAGGATCTTCGTATAGAAACGGAAAATTTACACAACAAACAATAGTAGGAAAATTAGTTTAGTTTATTAGCGAATATTTTAAATAAGATAATAAGATAAAACTTAGGTTATAAAAAATATAGATAAATATACTTACTCGTAAATAAAAGTATAATTAAATTATAATTATAATTTACTATTTTGTTGGTTTCTTTTTGTTTGTTTTGCACTAACATGCTGATATTTATAAAATTGCCCGAATACCACCTATAGCCGTTTTGTATTTATGTACTACTTATAGCATAGACAATATATAAGAGTATTTGTATAAAGATAATAACTAACGTGTATTTTTGGTGGAGTTCATCTCCACAACAAGATTGACTGCAAGAGATTTCTCTTTGAAATTCACATGGAGCATCTTGATGTCAGGTCTTTTTTATATATTTCGCTATGAGAAACAATTCAATCATCAGTCAACAAATGAGTGGTGCCTGCCAATGGGTTTTATATTTATTTTTATTCATTTATCGGAAAAGGTTCAACAACAAATTTTGACAAAAAATGCAGACACCCATTTAAAAATCGACGAATAAATGATGACAGTAAGTTAAGTTTGCAAAAGTACACTGTGGAAAACTTTGAAAACATTTCAGAGGGTTTTGACATTCTATGTTGTTATTCTTTGTTCTTATGTTGACATTAGATGTTCGAATTCTAATGGTAAATGGTATTCTCACTTTCGAATCAATCTAAATAATCTTCAATTTGTTTCCTACGTAAAAACATTCGAATACTACATGTACATCTACAAGTAAAATGAAAATTTCCATTTGTATGCTTATTCAAAACTTTTATTTAAATTCACTTTTCATGTCGCCGATCTTAAAGACATCTCAGAGCGATGGGAAGAGCACTTTCCTGAGTTGCTAAATGGCCAGTTAAATGTCTAGAGTTTCAAAACTCATTGCACCATCTTTTTATAGACTTTAAAGCCGTCTATGATAGCCTAGCCAGAGTACTTCATAAAGCCATGAGAGAATTCGGCATCCCAAATCAACTGACACGACTATGTGGGTTGACCATGACCACTCCAAGTAAAAATATCCGGATCACTATCAAGCCCATTCAACATCTATAAGGGGCTCCGACAAGGCGATGGGCTGGCCTGCGTCCTCTGACGTAACGGCGAGAGGAACAATCCTCCATAAGTCCATTGAGATACTGGCTTACGCAGACGATATTGACATCGTTAGTAGAAACACAAGAGCCGTACAGAAAGCTTTTATCCAGATCGAGCAGGCAAAACGAAATGAGAGCAAAACAAATTACATGGTGCCCACGAAGATGCACCTAGAAGATCCAACATTGGTCCCGCATTGGCTCCCATGGAGCGCGAATTTGAAGTAGTGCAATCCTTTAACTATCTCGGGTCAACTGTAGCAGCTGATAACAGCATGGAACCAGAAATAAGCAAGCAATGCTTATGCGTTTTTTTTTTGTTAAAATAAAAGAAAAGAGCAAATTGATTGCTTATATTGCATCCTTGTTTCTACATCTCTTCTTTATGAATTTACCAATTGCCAATTTGTAATCAATCTTGTTGTTGTGAGCACCTAAACCGCCAGAGATTAGATGAATTCAATTTTTAACACGTTAGTCAATATCTTTCTACAATTTTTAGTTTTTGTCTATGTTAATAGATTTTTTAAGAATAGATTTCTATATAATAAATGTTAATCCATGATAAATATGCATACAAAAACACACACACACATATTCATATTTAATAAATCGCAAATCCACTGTTTTTTATTTAATATAACTACAAGGAGGCTGTAATTATTGCTCGAGTACGTACTACAGGGGTTAAGACATCACGCGATGCCAGCTCATAAGTAAATATTAATAAAATATAAAATAAAAATATTATATTAGAAACACGAGCATTTTCTAAATCTAAACAGTTGTGAAACAATAACAATATTCTTATCCTTACTAATATTATAAATGTGGAAGTACCTCTGTCTGTTACCTTTTTACGGCTAAACAGCTGGACCGATTTGGCTTATTTTTCTTTTAAAATGTTCGTAAAAGTCCGGGGATGATAATAGGAACCTGAAAAGTTCTGGAAAAACTTGTAAAATTCGGGTAAACTAAAAAAATGCCATTTTCCATGTGATTTATGTATGAACTAGCGACCATAATTCACGATTCTACAATTTGGTGTGCGGTGGTAAAACCAGGGACGGTCGGATTGGTTGGGTCAGTAGGGTGTGAGGTGCAGCCAGACAACGCCTGTTATTTTACCTAAACGGTGCTTTATAAGTGGGAGTCGGCGGGTCCCGGGTAACGCCGGAGCTTTGTATTGAGCTGTGTTTAAGCAAATCCTAAACATTTCGTAGCATTCTTGGCGACGTTGAATATGTGGTCATTCCAAAAAAGCTTGTCGTTAACGCTCATACCGAGAATGGCGAGTTTTTAGGTTTCCTCCATGCAAGAGCCATTCATTGATAATGGCATTGGATTTAAGATTCGCTCAGACGACAGGAGACAGCATTAGGGCTGAGAAGCGTTAAATTCTACTCTATTACGATCTCTCCTTTTTATTATGTTGTCCAGGGGCCCTATCATGATTCGAAACAATTTCTACACGATATCGTCAATTTGGAATCACCAAACACGATACCTTTCCGCCATCTATTTCGATATCGAGAAAAGTTCCGCCAACAAAAAGAAGGCGGAAATTTTTAAATTCTCTATATTAACTTCGCGTGCCCGTGGCTGGCTGACTGGTTGGCAGAATCTTGTGATCAATTTTTTACACACTTCCTTAAGTCCGATTTTATTCAAACTTTGCACACGTGTGTATTTTCCATTTGGAATTGAAATGGCCCCGGGGTCGGGGGGCACTCTAACAAAAATTTTAAAAAATTTACCCGATTTTATTCAAACTGCACATTGTGTATTTCCGATTAGAGAATTTACACGAAAATTTTTAATTTTTATGGGTTGTTTTATTTCGATTGCCAGTTGACATTTCTTTTTTGTGTTGAAGATTGAGAGTTGTTCGTCAAGTCTAACATTAAATGATAGTCTTACACCCTATAAAGTAGGTAGTCCGTTATGTATGTATGTATGCAAGGTAATGAGCTGGAAAGAAAAGGGCAATCGACTGTTTGGGTCTTCCAACTCGAAGAAAATCCATCAAAAGTTGTGTGAGCTAGGAGCGTTGGGAAGCAAATGGGCGTGTTTCTTCACGAAAACCGGTCATGTGGCTACTGTGGCTCTTGAAAACCAAAAGACCATCAATTGGGCTTGGTATACGACCATTTGTTTGCCCGAGGATTTCAACAAATTGAGAGAAAAAACCTCAAAACGGCGAATCATTTTGCATCACGATAATGCGAGCTCACACACATCACATCAAACAAGCGAGTATTTGAGCACTCAAACGATCGAATTGATGGGTCATCTGCCTTACAGCCTTGGCACACAATGACTTCTTCCTGTTCCCAACAATCAAAGATAATATGCGTGGATTTTTATCGCGGTTGAAGCGTCCAAAAACAATGTTTTCGATTTATCATCTTCGGACTGGAAAAAGTGTTTCGATAAATGGTTTGAGCGAAGGCAAAAGTTTGCAGATCTTAAAGGCGAATATTTTAAAAAGCAATAAAGCAATTTTTGATGATAAATTTAAATTTTTTATTACATTTTCTATAAACTTTTGCGGCACCCCTCGTATTATGTAGGGAAATGCAGTTTCGTCTCGGTAAACATTTGAAAGGATTTTTAAATAAGGGTGTTATCGTACCTAAATAGTTTATAGACAGACAGAAGGAGTCAAGCTTTCTATAGATTACATCTGCAAAGAGAATTATAAGTAAAATGACATATTGGATCAACTCGCGTCTAGTTTCCTTAGGGGTAAAATCGAGGGCTAGCCAACGCTTTCGTAAAGTAGATATGTATATGACTTAATTTGAAGTTGATAGGGTTTGAGCGAGAATGACCACCGTCTATGTTTATTCCCATGCTGGTAACACAGCTGGAAAAACTTAAACGAGAATCGGCAAGGTAAGTTGTGGAAATGTTGAAAACGTCATACTTTTAATGGGAAATTGCAATAAACTCCGACTACGGAGGACTCAGTGTCAAACAAAAAAGGAGTAGACCATTCAGATAAGGTTACCAAATCGACAAAC
The DNA here is from genome assembly GCA_947095585.1 of Nephrocerus scutellatus. Taxonomy (NCBI): domain Eukaryota; kingdom Metazoa; phylum Arthropoda; class Insecta; order Diptera; family Pipunculidae; genus Nephrocerus; species Nephrocerus scutellatus. The sequence continues at coordinate 101,061,501 of OX352762.1, read as the reverse complement.
AAGATTATCAAGAAATGTTAATTAGAACGTTATCAGAATAAAGGAAATGTTGCCCTGATAAATAAAAAATAAATATAAATTTGAAATAGTACTGGTCCCAAAATAGACCCTTGATGTGTACCGCACTCAACATCTAATAGACCAAAAGAAGAAAGTCTATCATGTTCCGTAAGTATTCCCTTCCGAAGCGCATAGTTTCTTTCCCCTTCTTGCAAGATTTTATATCAATTATCGGAGTTAAAACTTTTATACCTTAATGGCAGACATCACTAAGGCAAACCGAAAAAATAGTGTATTCAACATTAAATATCAAACGGAAATGAAGTTACCAGATGTAATATACATGAAAGCAAGCAATTATCAATTTAAAATTCCGCACTACACCAGCAATTCAGCGTCAAGGCGGGTTTTTCATTATTTTTATATGTAATTGGAAAAAAAATAACATTTGTAAAACATTTAAAATTGAACTTACATCAAAAACGACAAGTAAATAAACATTTAAAAAAAAAAGTTGATTACATAAACCGAAAATTCGAATAAAATATGGGTAACGAATGTATACAGAGATCTCATAATTGTAAACCAATAAATATACCAAAATCAAATATTAAATATATTTTTCAAATTTCTTTGAACTTGCAATGCATTTGGTCTTTCATCGCGATCGCTGTTCCAGCAGGATACGTACAGGTTCTTATATAAATCCGCTTTGGCTTGGAGTCCTTCATAAGATAGTGATGTGCCAAAGGCGAATACTGTTTGTAAATTGAATTCGTCGCGACCCGAAGAAACCGGCGATTTGTTTTCTTTCCCATGAGAACGGAACTCCGCCCGTAGTCCGTCTAAATCGAAGTGCAAACCCCTCCTGATACTTTGGCGTGAAGATAAGTTTTTGAATGGGCTTCTAACTGGAAGAAGTGGAAGAATTCTCTTCTTCATGGCGAGTTCTTTGTTTTTCTTGTGATTCTCTTCATAGGATGTTTGAAAGCCGCTATCTACTGCTAACCGCGTTTCACTGCGATTGAGAAATATTTTGATGTGTTCCAATGAACGGAACGAAACCTCCGTTGAATAATGCTCACACAGGCAATTCCGATGACTCTGCACGGCGGTCTTAGCTAAAGTCTTTTTTTCTATAGACGCCACATTTAAGTCGGGACGCAGATTGTTCTTGACGACTTGATAGGCGACAATTTCGTTGCATTTAATTGAAGAATATGGCAGTTGTCGATGCTTTATTTGCCACATGGTTATTCCAAAGGAATATATATCAGCTGATGGACAAAGTATCTCCTCTTTCAGGGCTTCAGGAGACATGTACCGAACGGTGCCCTATTACATATATGGAGAAATAAGTAGTATGTGCTAAGAATACATTGAGAAAAAAAAGCTTTTTACCCTTGCGCTTCCTTTGGCGTTATTGCTGCTTTGTTCATGAACCCACATGGACGAACCAAAATCACACAATTTGCAGACATATCTCCGGTTGTGAGGTTTCCTTCGTTTGCTAATATCTGCTGTAGGTTGATGGGTTTTGTAAGACGCAGACACACTGTTAAAAGCTACCAAGACATTTTGTGGTTTTACATCGAGGTGCAAGAGGTTTCTTTTGTGGCAATACGCTAGCGCTGAGATTATATCTAGCGAAATACTAAAAAATGTTCTGTTAAAAAAACTGCCATCTGCAGATGGGAGCTAGACAATCTAAGCGTACCTTACGCTGTGCCATAATGGCAGCTCAATCGAATCTAAAATGATTTGTAAACATTGGCCAGGGAATCGTTCCATGATAACAATTCCGAAATTCGGCGTTGATTCTACCTGAATTGAGACACAGTTCTTGTTAAATCGTATACGAAACCAATTTAGAAAACTGACCTTTAGAATCTCCACTATATTCTGGTGCTGCCAGCTGAGAAGGTGCGCTTCGTTTTGCATTGTGTCCTGAGCATTATTCACAACTTTGACGGCGACTTGCTTGTCTATTTATAATGCAATCAAAAATCGTAAGCTATTGCAATCATTGGTTCTTAATTATCACCTCTAAATACCGCTTTAAAGACCGTTCCATAAGCTCCACGACCCAAAATCTTCGACTTGAAATTCAGCGGCGGACCATCTTTAAGAATCTCATTACGATTTGGCGTGGTCAGAATTAGTTCACAACCACAATCACTATTGGGCACCTTGAGCAGATCCCTAAAAAAGTTTGAAATTGTCGTTAAATTAAAAATCTCCAATTAATTATCTCAATATTTCAGAGGTCACTTACATTGTTTGAAAAATAAATTTGCGCGCAAACGGCCGTTCAGCCAGACACTAGCTATACTAGGACTAGGAGGCAAAATACAACTGTTCTTTTTTGACAGAAAGTTCAACCCATTCGTTGCCGATTTTAGTAAAATGGGTTTTTTTGTTTTTGCATGTGGAAGGTTGCAAATTCAATTTAAAACCATTGCGAGACTTCTTCAGACACATCATTTATTATTCGTAATTCTTATTGAATGAATATCACCTGGTGCTGGCCGCTGCTTATATTGCTTGCTAACTTGCTATATTGCTTTCAACAAAAAAATAAAAATTACAACAAAAAACACAAAACAAAATTTGGTTAGTTTTTGCACTTGCTTTAATCAGCCGTTAACAACAAAAAATACCTAACTCATTTTGTTGAAAGCCGTATCATATTTTCCGAGGAACAACAACAATTGCACTGTCGAATTCCTTCTTTGGAATTGTGAAAACCTGCTCTTTGGCTGGTTTTGACATTGGAATTCCGAACTCGGTCGAAATATAAAATACAGCTATAGCATATTATATTTACATACTAATCCTACTCCTGCTCCTACCAGTGTTGCCGAAGTGGCACGCTCATGCCATTATGGCACTATTTCTTTCAAATGGCACTCTGGCATATTAAAATTTTATATGGCACGTTTCGATAATTTTCGACAACAAAATTTGAAAGGGCATATTCCAAACGTATATTTTTGTTTTATGAAAACCCTCTTCAATGAATTTAATATCTCTTTTAATTGACAACCCTGTTGATACAATTTGAGAAATATTGCTATTGTCATCTTCATTTGGTTGAAATTTGAAAACGAGAGAAGGCCGTATGCAAATTGTGTAAAAATGTTGTGGCAAAAAACGGGTGAAACCTACAACGCCACGAAGCATGCGTCTCACACATTGAAAAAATTACGGCCTGTTAGAATAGTCCTAGAACTGAAGAGACGTTTGCCAGTAGTCTAACAGTGACAGCCAAAATACGACTTTACTTAAATGCTTAGCGTTTATTACCGAACACAACTTGCCGATGTACATTGTACATAATGGAACATTTCCATGCTTTTTAAAATCAAATTGCCTTGACAACAGAATCTGGCAATCTTGTAAATGTGCTAAAACCAAAGCCACAGAAGTTCTCGTGGAAAAAGTGCAACCATATTACACGACGATGATATCAAAAACGTTGAACAAGAATTACTTCTTTATTGTTCTGGAGGAAAGTACAATGTGTCATAAAAAAAGTGCTTGGTAGTTCTATTTGTTAGGGAAATTTGTAGTATAACCGATCGCTATCTTATGTTTTTTTTTAAATTTGACGTAGATTGATTTTTTTGCTGTCAACTCTTTTCATCAACTACAACAACAACACATGCAACAAAACAATGTAAACAAAGATTCTCGGCTTTCGTGTTCGTTTTTTCGAGAAAAAATCTACGCTCGAGCGCAGTTTAAAAAAAAAAACACGACATTACTATTTTAGAACTGAGAGCTAGTACTACAGAAACGTATTAGACTTTTTAAAACTATTCTTTTATTCAACCCGAGCGAGTAAAGTTACCCGGAGTACACCAAGCGAATGTTGCACGGCGTAAAAGTATTCGGTGTGTACACTGGGTTACTTTACTCGCTCTTACTCTACCTTACACTGATATTCACTTCAGAGTAAAAAATAGGATACTGTCTATACACCGTGTCGTGCTCGGTTCACAATAAAAAACACAGAGTACAGAGTAAAATTACCCCGGGTGAATAAAAAAACCCAGTGTAAATTTTTGACGTACACTGCTCGCTCGGGTTGAATAAAAGAAATATGGGTATATTCTTTCCAATTGATTGGACGATGCTAGTGTCAAGTGTCATGCAAGAAATCATAGATGGTGTACAGAGTTTATTCAAAAAAGAGAATGGAAATATTTATTCGGTTACGTGCGCGTCACATGCTTTACAAATATCCAGATACAATGCATGATCAGTTTATTTTTAAATTATATTCAGGAATCGGCTAAAGGGGTCTATAATTACCTGAAGAACAGTCCAAAACGTCAAAGTGAAATGACTGTTTTTAGGAATATTTTCAAATAAAGCAAAATAAAATTAAAATAATGGTCTCTACACGCTGGTTATCTCTTGGCGCGATTTCTAAGTACCTATTAAAAAACTGGACAAAAACTGGATGTTTTAATTTTTTTCTTTTATGTTCAACAGAAGAAAAATGTGAACATGCCTAAAGTTTATTACTTTTACTCACATTACACACAGCTACTAATTTAGTTAATTCGGTCCAATCGATTGACATTTTGGCATTGTTGTCACTATTGTGTTCGCACTCGCACCTGCTGAGAAGCTGAATATAAAATCTATTTTACTGATCTATTTTATTTTAATGAAAACTAGCCGTGGATAAACGAGATAGCAAGTTATTTTTTGAAAGAGATAGTATTTAACCCGATTTCCATTATGCATGGATAATGAAGATGGCTTTGATCGGAAAAGGGCTACTATTACTACTATACTACTTTCTTTCTTGTTTGTCCGCCGCTAGTTTTCAGGCAATTTACAATCCAAAAAAGGTAGTGCCATAACATCTTTATTTATACCTCTTTCGATTACACGAAACACTACCCATGGGTAAGCTGTCAAAGTATTAGTGTTTTCGTGTTGAATGCAATTTTGCAAATAAAACGCCAAACCGAATACAAATTTTACAAGACCAAGAAACTGAGAAATTGGTCTTATTGCTCTCTCTTCGCCATCTTGCTGAATAAACGAAACCTCATTCGTCGATTGCCGACGAATAGCACAGTTAAAATGTCGATAACAAAACTTTGCAAATCAAACCATACCCTAGGTATAGATAGATAGATAGCCTAGATAGAGAAATCTTAACTCTATTTATCAAATCGAAAGAGCTATTAGTTGCTACCAGTTATATCAGCTTATTAATTACTTTACCTCTTCGCATATGTTTGATACAATCGACCAACGCGAACCATATCGACTCTCTTGGTTTTTGTCCTTGTGTTACTAACTGTTCTTTCTATATTCTTCAATTCCTCGAGTGGCTGCGTTAACACAAATTTCTCCGTTTCAATTTTTATGTTAAAAACAAAGTTCATATACGATATTAAAGAGCGCTTCTTAGCTCGCCATGTTTTTTTTTTAAGAGTACTCTAGTCAATTTGGCAGACAATGCGGCCTTAAAGATCTATTGAATCTTATGGAATTCGCTCTAAAAGGACGGACCACCTCCCTAGTGAAGGATGGTATGTCCATTGTGGAAGAATTTCTCAAATGTCGAGCATATTTCGAGCATATTTCCTAACGAAAAATGCGCCTCCTTAACCAAAGTAGTGCTGGGCATTTGCAGAGAGTATGCTCGGATGACTCATCATCCTCCGAGCAGAGCCTACATTCTGAGCCCACACCAATTTTGTTATGGTGACACCCCAAGCTACAATGATCTGTTAGAAAACTCACCAGCTTCCTAATACGACCCCTATTTAGATTAAGGATTTTCTTATAGGAAAAGGGTCTGATTAATTGTTTAGATTGCCTCAGCCCTGGAACGTTATCCCAGTGGGCCAGACGAAGTTTGTGTTCCCAAAAATTTATCAATATTGTGGCGGCAGCCCAGTTGACACCACAGTAGGGTTCAGGACCTATGAACACAGATTCCAAGCCAGCCCTAGCTAGTTTGGAATTGTGCAGAACATGCCCCTTTCAGGAATTGAGTCAAGAATTTTCAGGTGACCCACATAGTTTGTGCCCGTATTCTAGTTGTAGCTTAAAAGATCATCTAGCATCCTTCTTTCTGACGAAGATATGCAAGGGTAAAAGCCCTGCAACAGCTTCGTAGGGCAGGTACGCATGGCACCTCTTGTACCTAGACTGGCAATCCTTTGTAGCTTCTGGAGCCTAGTTGCCGTTGTCCGTTCAAGAACTTTCAGCCACCAAACGATAACCGTGTTTGTGATAAAAGGTCTCACCATCATTTTTTAGATCCAATGTATCATTTTAGGATTTAGACCCCAAGTTCTGCAATATAAGCGTCTACTGGCCCACAATGCCCTAGTGGCGCGTTCGATGGCGGACTTGATATGAGAATAAAATTTGAAGAAAATCGGGTACTTTTTTTTATAAGATTTGTATAGGTGCCTCCAGATCCCGGGGCCCGATCACTTCCAAATTTTTACATAAAGTGTTGTCCATCGGAGATACACATGCGCATATCATTTGAAGAAAATCGGGTACTTTTTTTTTATAAAATTTGTATGGTTGCCCCCGGCCGGTGCCCGATCACTTCCAAATTTTTACATAAAGTTTTGTCCATCGGAGATACATATGCGTGTAAAATTTGAAGAAAATCTGGTAAATTTTGTAAAAAATTTGTATGGGAGCCCCACGACACGAGGCCCGAGGTGCCCCAAATTTTAATAGAAAGTATTGTCACCGGAAATATACATCTGTGCAAATTTTAATAAAATCGGACATTTTTGAACCCATCAGTAATATCCGTGCCTTAACTCGAGGCCACGAGTCTACCATTAGGCCTATCTTCGGACATACTAACCAATTCAGAGATTCCTTCTTTAGCCGCACAATAGTTAGTGGAATGAATTGCCTGATGCTGTGTTTCTGTATTTGTATGATCTGCAATCATTAAAAACACACGTGCATAGACATCTCATCTTTTCCTCTCCCTAATTTCCTAACGCCAACGCTGTGCAAAGCATTATAAGGGTGCAAATCCGTTTAGCGTGAGTACATTATAATAAAAACAAAATCATCTGGCAAACAAAAATTGGGTACATTTTCGGGTTTTTGTTCAGACAAAATAAATAAAGTGGGTTACTGATAATACTGATAAAAATGGGAGAAAACAGTAAATGCGTATACGGAAGCAGCCTCTTAAACAAAACTAGAAATTAATGGATATCAGATAGCACATGGAACACCATTCTTGAACGCCAATTCATCAAAGCAGAGTGAAACGCGGCCTCGGGTGCCGAGCGAAGCGCATTAGCACGGAAGTATAGGGATCTGGACCGGCAAGTTGGCCGTTCAGCTAGGAACGACAAACGAGCATGGCTAAGCGACATCTCAACACAAGCACAGCAAGCCGCTGATAGCAGACAATATAGCACAGTCTACCAACTCGCTCGTAAGCTCGCCAACAAGAAAGACCATATCAACTACCCTGTTAAGGCAATAGATGGCTCTTTGATCCATATGGAGGAACAACAATTAACCCGCTGGACAGACCATGTTAAGAATGTTTTGAATTGTACTTCGCTAGGCACGTCCATCAACCCACATATGCACCCTAATAGGCTACTTAATATCAGCGTCGCTACTCCTTCGTTGGGTGAGAAATGAGCAAGTAGGATTTCGCCCAAACCGTTCTTGTACTGACCAAATTAACACCATGCGTATAATCATTGAACAGTCAGTTGAGTATCGCTCTCCTCTCTTTTGATAGCGTAGGCTGAAACATGATGTGGCAGATTTTGTCTAGCTATGGTGTTCCGGAAAAAATCATTAACATCATTAAGGGCTGTACCGCGACTCAACATACCGCGTCATTCATAACGGTCATCTTGGCTCACCTTTCAACATCTACTCGGGAGTCAAGCAAGGCTGCACCCTCTCACCATTGCTTTTTACAATTGTCATTGACTGGGTGATGAAAATAGTAACCTGTACTCCATCGGGTTTGCCATGGAATATTTTTCACCGCCTAGAAGACTTGGACTATGCCGATGATATTTGTCTCCTATCACAATCGCTAGTTGACATAAAGCGAAAACTAAACTCACTAGAAATCCATGCTTACAAAGTGAGTTTAAAAATTAACGTCTCAAAAACACTTCGCGTTAACGCTAGTGGAACATGTGATCTTTCGTTTGACGGACATCAGATAGAGGAAGTCGATAGTTTTGTTATTTGGGCAGCTGAATGTCAAAAAATGGTTGTGCTTACTCGGATGTGAGCTCTCGTGTAAACAAGATGCGACACTCCTATAATATGCTAAATAATATCTGGAACTCCTCGCAAATCTCCCGGAATCTGAAGCTAACCATCTTCAGATCTAAAGTTCTCTCAGTACTCTTGTATGGCTGCGAAACGTGGAAAGTCACAGAGTCAATTGCGACGTGTCTCCAAGTCTTCGTCAACAAGTGCTTAAGGAGGATGCTGAGAATAAGATGGCCGAACATTATCACCAATCAAGCAGCAAGCAATCGGGATCACCATCAGACGACGAAAATGGAGCTGGATTGGCTACACTTTGAAAAAGCCAGCGGACGATATTACGAAACTAGCGCTCAACTGGAATCCACAAGGAAGCCGTCGATTTGGCAGTCCTAGCAAGATATGGAAAAGGACAATTGAAGAGGAAGCAAGATCCCAGGGGACCGAGTGGCGTCTCTTGAAACCTCAGGCGATAAATCGAGTTCCTATGCTCCCCTGCGGAGTAAAGGAAAGAAAGAAGACTGATAATATCCGGGTTTTCACGTTCAAACTTAATTTTAAAGAAAACGCTCAAATCTTAAAAAATCTTTGAAACTTTCAATCATTTTATTTCTTGAATCAATAAATGTTTGTTTTTGATTCTTTGTTTCTCAAACAAACGACGATCGCAACCATCCTCGTTTTGTAAACGATCATCCAACTCAATGTACAATTTTACGAATGATATTTAAATAATATCTTATATGTACTATACATATTTTTCGTGCGAATTAATATAATTATGCAGTTGTCACGTGTTGTTCTAATCAAACTAATTTAACTTTTCGTTTGTACTGGCTGTTATAAAAATACTTGAATTTATGTTTTAATGACATCGATCGCACAACAGAGTGGACCCGTCGCATCGGCCTGTGGCCCAGTTTGCATGGTGAACAACTTCTACATCAAAGAAACGAAACTTTATAAGGATGTGTTGTATATGTGTTATATTATATATACTCGTATATTACTATGCTTATTTCCACACTTAATAATATCGTGTGTATTATAAAGGACTTTTCATTTTTTTTTTATTTATTTTCTCCTTCTTTTACTCGTATTGGTACTATTTATTAGTACTGGAACTGATAATAGAAATAATTCAGTTGGTAGAGATAACATCAGAATATATATAAATAAATTGTTAGTTTTCTTCTATACACGAATATTCGTTTGTTGTTTTTTGTTGTATACATAATTTGTTGTTCTTAATTATACATATTTAATAAATAATCATACAAGTACAAGGTTTTTAATTATTGTGGCTATTGTTTGTTCATCAGTACCTATGTTGGTAGATTTGGTTTGCTTGATTTAAATAAATAGTTCAGTCGGAAAGAAACCGCACTTTATGGTATTTACGTATTATTTTATTTAATAATTTACTTATTTAGGAATTGCATTGACATCGCATTTTTGGATTCGGACTGTTGTTTTCTTTTTTGTGTATAAGTATTTCAAATAGTAATCATTTAATCTATTAATTATTATTAGTTAAGAAGTTGGTGTTTGAATTTTGAATTTTTAAGAATTTTAAGTCTTTTCATTTTACAAATGTTTTTTTTATATATGTTTATGGTAGCTACATAACTACTCTATTAATTTTACCAAATTTTTATGTATTCAACTTTGATTATAACGAATTTTTCTGGAAATTTACAAATGGAAGACCGTTAGTTGTCGTCTTCACTATCTCTATATCGTTACTTTTCTTGTTCGAGTGTTCGAGTAAAGCGCTACCCACTTCTTTATTTACAATTAACAACTGCATGTACCCGCTTAAGATCTTTAGTGTACAATCTAAATGCTTTTAATTCTTTCATTAGCGTTGGTATCCCCGAAAAATGTCAGATAAACTCATAATTACAATATTTTTCATTTGGTTTCCAAATTATTAGCAAGTCAAAATGATTATTAGTATTAATTGTTACAAATACAATTTATATAATAATATAGTGATTTATATAATCGATAATTTATATTCAGAGCTACACAAAGTTATTCAAACAGACTGAGAAGAATTTTAAATGCTGACGAATTTCGTTGGTGGAAACTCAACTCATCCTAAATGATGGTACCTAATTGCATACCACTAGATTTCAATTGGTTTCCACATTCAAAGACACAAACCAAACGCAGTTTGTATGAAAAAATAACTTCAACTGAATCTACTGCGTCTTCGCTGTTTCATTGAAAGTAAAGCGAGGTGAATTTGATTTTCAAACTGAAAGTGCTACGAATTGAGTTAGGGAATGAATTTTTGACGTATATCGTATATGGCAGGCATAAAATCTGCATTTTTGTGTGACAAATGACAATTTGTTATTGTGGCAGTGTTATTTTTTTTATTGTTGTCGTTGCTTATGGTTAGTTAGTTATTCTTATTTAGCTCACTTAGAAAGTTTAATTTTCTGTTTGTTTATTTTTTCGGTTTTTTTTCTTCAATATATATCACAATTAAGTCTTTTTTATTATTTTAGATTCTTAGAATTAAAGTGTACGCGATTCTTATAAATAAATATAACTTCTTTTTGTTGTTAAGTTCCACTTAATAAGATTATGTAGGTTCTGGTTTTGAACACGGACGCTACTACTGCTGCTTCAGCTTGCATAGGAACGTCGAACTGGAACTGGAGGAGGTATTTTCGATTTTCGAATTGGCGACAATTGTGGCTGTTGATGCTGTAGGAATGATGTAGGTGGTGACGGAGGCGAATGGTGCTGCTGTTGCTGAAATTGTGGAATAGAAGTTGGAATTCTTGTGGGCAGCGCATTTTGATGATGATGGATACTTTTTGGTGTTTCAAGTTTTTTTTCCTAAAAAGAAAGTGTAGGTAGGAAAATCATTAGAAATAATAAAATAAAAAATTTATATTGTCGATTGGTGGTTCGCCGGACAAGCTGTCGATCTTAAAGTTATGCTATAATCTTTTCAAAATCAACCTTTGGTTTAAAATGCTTCATTAAATCAACACAAAATAAACAAAAGAGGATGTAATAAAAAGATATCGTAAGGCTTTCCCCACGCGAAGCGTTTCGTCATAGACGCGTATACGATTCGTCATGTAGCTACGCTTCCTCTATGCTTAATCATCCGCGTCCATGTAGAAATTGTTAATAAAGGCTCGAAACCCACCTTCATAAATGCGATTCGCGAGGAGGTACTTGACCTCACGCTTGCCAGTCCATTGATATCTAGAATCGTTGAAAAGTGGCATGTGCCCGATAAAGCCTCTTTTCCTGACCATCAACACATCTGGTTTGATCTTCCAGGCAGATTAGAGATTGGTGCTTCTTCCAGATACGATTCTAAGTCTACGTACTTGTTTGACTTTTCAGGCAGATTGGCACATGCTTCTTCTTTTAGATATGATTATAAGTCAACATACTGGAACCTTTATCAGGGACAAGTTAGATATGCCACCTACTCCTATAATATCACCATATCAGTTAAATTATGTGTTGCTCCTACTACGGCAGCTGTGTTCCCAAAACCAGTAAACGTAAGGTTCCCTGGTGGAATGACCGGCTGGCCCAACTTAGGAAGAAAGTTAGAAAGCTTATCAACACTGCAAAACGTATGAAGAGCTGGGACGAATATAGGTTCGCCCATACAGAGTATAACTCTGAATTGAGACGATCCAAACGAGCCACATGGAAAAAATGCTGCGAAAACATTGCTGATATGTCAGTAGCGGCGCGAATCAACAAGGCACTCGTCAAGGATCTGACAAATTTTGTAAGCTTACTGAAGAAGACAGTTGGTAGCTACACGTCGGACCGAGATGACACAATAAGAACACTACTTAAAGTTCATTTCCCCGGTTCGTCTACTTATGTTTCACATAAATACCCTAATGCTCCTTATCACAGGGCACGCATTGACAGCGGGGTTTATCGGGAAAAACCAGGTGACTACGTGGGACTCCTGAAAAATTTTGACTTAATTCCCGAAGGAGACATGTTTTGTTCTATCCCGGACACCATGGCCAGGGAGTACTGTTTCGGCAGGTTAATTGAGGTAAAAATATTGGACCGAGCAATCTGGTCTAATGGTGCTCCAGCACTGGACAAAAAAGGTCTGGTCTGGTACACAGACAGATCGACGATTGATTCTAGAGTGTGAGCTGGGGTATTCTCAATACCAATGGGTACGAGTCCCACTGTTTTTCAAACGAAACTCCATGCCATTGAGATCTGCGCTAATATAAACCTTAGTAAGGGTATTATAGGCGCTACGATTTATATCTTTTCAGATAGTCAGGCAGCACTGAAAGCGCTATCGGCCAACATAATGGACTCTAAATCAGTTAATTGCTGCTATGATGCACTGCAATCCCTGGCAGGGCATAACAGAGTAAAACTCGGTTGGCTCCCTAGTCACCAGGGAATTGCAGGCAACGAATATGTAGATGAAATAGCCAGAGGGCTGGTTTAGAATCAGCGTTCTTAGGACTGGAAGCTGTGGTGTGGTGTCAACTGTGCTGCCACCACAGCGATAGCGATGATTAATAAATGGGAAGGTAGACTTCGTCTGGCCCACTGGGATAATATCCCAGGCACACATCATACTGTGCAAGCAATTGGGAAGATAGTGAAGAAATTCGAAGAAACTGGAAGCGTCACGGATGTGCAAAGGCATGTGCATAATCGTAATGCACGCTCTGTTGAAAATATCGCTGCTGTAAGTTCAAGTGTAGATGAAACCCCGAATTTGTCAATTTCCTGACGTTCTCAGCAATTGAGCCTGTCTAACGGCTAATTATGGCGTATTTTGCACCTAGATTTACACCTCCAACCGTATAAAGTTCAGCTCACGCAACAATTGAAGTCTGCTGACTATTGACAAGGCAGGAGACACTTCCAATGGGTGCTGGAGCAACAGGTTGTGAACGACAATTTTTTTAACAAAATTTTCTTCGGCGATGAGGCGCATTTTTCACTCGGTGGGTACGTAATCAAGCACTTGGGGCTCTACAAATCCTCAAATAATTAAAGAAAGGCCGTCGAACCCACAAAAAGTCACTGCTGGAGGCGTCATCGAACCGTATTTTTTCGAAAACGATGAAGGTGTCACAGTTATCTTCAATGAGGAGCGCTATGGTCGTATGATAACAAACCTTTTTTTTCGGCCTGCGATTGAAGATTTTGACTAGGACGATATGTGGTTCCAACAGGACGATGCCACAAACCCTACAACACGACCGATTTTGACTTTATTGCGCGAGAAGTTTCCAGGGGGCGTAATTTTACGTTTCGGCGACGTCAATTGACCGCCGATATCATGTGATTTGATACCATGGGACTTTTTTTTTTGTCCGGCTATGCAAAAGACCGTGTTTATGTGAATAAACCTTAAAATTTAGAGCACTTAAAAGCGAACATTCGTTATGGCCGAGGTACTGCTCTAAATGTGTAAAAAAGTGGTCAAAAGTTACCTCAAAAGAACTCTTCCCCTCTTTAATTTGTCTTTTGTGTTTCTCTATCAAAAAAATGGAGGAAAACAGAAGAAGAAACAGAACTCACCTTTTTTAGAGGCACTGCAGGCGATGCCAATCGCTTCCATCCGTTACTCTTTCGCCATGAAGTCGCAACTGACGTTTTCTGCAGGATACATCTATCCTGCGATGGTTTGCCTGCCAAAGAACTAGCAGCAATTCCACAATTTGCACTGCCACTTCGGACTACGGCCGATTCTATCTCACGTCGCTGGTTATTTCTAAGGATACAGCTGGGTTCATCCTCCTCCACTGTTGACTTTGATTTTACTAGGTAATGACGCTGCTCCAATTTCTTTAGCGAGTTAACTTCTACTTGGACGATTTCATTGCTTTTATTTGGATTGTCATCGTCTGGCTGTACTCCATCATCCATTGTGTCACTTGTTTCGACAAGCTCTTGATGCGCTGTCGTACACCTTGATAATTCATCCGATTCGCTTGACGAACAACTTGTAACTTGTGCTTGACCAGCCTCACTAGGCGTTGGACTCGGTGGAATATCAGCACCTAAGCCGGATAATGATGTCCGACAACGAAGCCGATCCCTACTATCTGACGATGAGGAGTCTTCATCATCATCTTCATCATCAGTCTCGCCCTCGATGTACGAGTAGAGGCTACGCGTACTACCTGGCCGGATGTTGACCAACTTGTAGAAGTCATTGGTGAATTCGACACACGCCACATCTTCATCCTCCGAATAGACAATCTGTGGATGAAATGAAATTAAATGGAAGTTCTTCATTGTTTGACACATAGGCGTGCGGTATACAGCTAAACAAACTCACCTTTTGCTGCAACAGCTGTGATATGCCGTCAGAGTCCGACTCGTTTACTGTCGAATTAAGGAAATCATTAGAATTCCAGATCCAATCGTGCTCGCCGTGTTCTTGCTTGTGTTGCTGTTGTTGCTGTTGCACACCATGAATGCGCTGCCGAGTACTCTGATGATGATAACGCTGCTGATGTTGCTCCAAATCATCATCAAGGGTGATGACGGCAAGTTCTTCTTGCGACATGCTCCAGTCTTCCATCTCCGTCGAACAAGGTTCCGCCGCCGGTAGAATCCAATGCTCGGGTTCTTCTGGTAAATCTTCCAGATGACCGTTCGATGGTTGTGGCTGACCGCTACTCATTGTGCAATAGCCCTCGTCACGACCCTTGGCCGGACTGGCCGATAAGGCAGCATTTTGTGCTTCAAGATCACGTACACGGTTCTTGAGTAACGTCACCTCTTCCCTGAGATTGTCCTCGACGACAATTGCGTCGACGATTTTCCTCATCACATCGTCTAGGCAGCGTTCGTATTGTCGAATGCGATCCACGAGCGCCTTATTACTTTGTTTCATTGCCTCCAGGCGAGCTTCTTGGCGCGCACAGCGGGACTGAAATTGGCAGGCGACAATTACGATTACAATTTGGATAACATTCATCGATCATCAGCATGTGTGGAGGTAGTTTGCTATTGATTGGATTAGGAATTGAGGGACGCACACGCAGGCACATATAATTTTAACCCCGATCTGTCATGACAGAGAGTGGAGCTTATTGATTAGGGTCGTAACCACTTCTTAATAATTGTCAATCTACACTTGATAAACGTTAATAGTATGAAACAACTTGATTACCAAACAACATGTTAATTAATAAAGACAGCTTCCCAAAGTACCCAAGAGGAACAAATCGCGTAATTAGTCACAAAAGATTATGACGTCTATCCGTTTGTTGTTTTTTGTTTGCGATGCCCTATTCAAATCAAGCCCTATTCAATGGACTTAAGAGCGCGTATGTGATCATGGGTCATTGTGTTCTCAACAATTGTATGGGATCACTGAATCCATAAAGTGCAATTGACGATTGGCGGCTCGCGGCTGGTGGCTGGCAGCTGATGAAATTAGCATGCCGCGCCTCGCATTAACAAAGTCAATGCTTTAATATCCAGCAGTGATGTTGGCCATTATGTGAGTGCCGTTCGTTCATCAGAGTATGGCGCGGAATGAATGACTAGCCTTGTACGAGAGATGACTGATTGATGGAGGTTTCTATGCACGATTATTACATTTTTGAAAAATCGTGCGGACCATAAGGAAAGCAACAAGTGATCTTGTCGGATCGTATGGTGTTAATGTTGTACGATATTGGAGGCGTGTGTGGTGTAAATTGGGAAAATACAATAAATATAATTTATCTTTTTGTCTTCGGTAGAATTTGGCCTAAACATTGTCGTAGGTGTTGTTGGTGGGAAATAAACATTTATTATCTTAATATGGTCATTTAATTTTAGCCTAAACGTTATTAAACTCAAAGCAAATTTGTTTTTTCTCTAAAATGGGCGATTCATAGCGTTAATCATTCGTTTAAGTGCTTCTAAGTTACAGTTTATTGTCGAAACACCAAATCTACACATACATAAATTTTGTTAAAAGCTAAATTTGGTATTAGGAGTGATTTGTATTAAATTTTATAAACATGAGTTATGCATGTCTGCCTGACACAACAACGATAACCTACGCTTGCGTTTTAGATTGCGTCATCTTACGCTTTCCTCGGTGTTAAAACACAATTTTTTATTCTATGATTAAATTTTAAACTAATATTAAATGGTAAATGTTTTCTTATTTATTTAAAGGTACCAAGGATACTCCTTTGGCGGTCAGCCATCAGCAGAATCGGGGGAATAACATAGAATGCTCTAGCATTGTAGGTGGCTGTAACTATCTCTGACTGGTGGAAGTGCGATTAAACCACCACGTGGTGGCCGCCGGTAATTTCCCTCCAATGCAGGAAAAGCGCAATGATCGGGCTAGTCCCTTCAAAGTAAGGTTGGCGCGAGGCCAATAACCGTAAAAATTATTATTACGGAACGCAAAATCAGCCCCGGAACGACGACGACCACGGCAACGAAAACGGCTAAACGATTTAAGAATTTGCTCACTGTATAGAGCTCGAGCCGCACAGCAGCTGGCCTATACCCTGTCTAAATATAAAGCTGACATAACAGCAATCCAGGAGATGCGGTTGACGGGGAATGGTTTCTTACAAAAATTAGAATATGACATATATACCAGCTGTCATGCAAGACATCATGTGTTCGGGCAGGAATGAAACCCACCGGTATCGGCTTTAAAGCAATAAATGTACGGCTATGCATATGCACCCTTCGCGTGCGGGGCAAGGCAAATGTAAAAACATAAGCCTCATAAACGTTCATGCACCTACAGAGGTTTTCCCAGATGCCGAAAAAGAAGAATTCTTTGAATCAGTCGAACGGGAACTCCATGCCTGCCCTCAGTATGATGTAAAAATCATTCTGGGGGATATGAATGCTAAAATAGGTAGGGAGCCAGTATTCAGGCAGTACATTGGCACCCATAGCTTATACAAGAACACTAATGGCAATGGACAACGAGTCATTGAGATAGTCGTTGCGCGTCGAGCCAACACGGGTGACCTTCGCAACGAAGAGACCAGAAACAACTACGGTCAAGCGATAGGACTCGCCCTAAATGCAGGAAGAGTATGTCCTGGGGCTGAGATGCCGGGCGTAGAAGAGAAATAGACACGCCTTAAGAATACTGTCATGAGTACTGCTGACTCAATCTTAGGCAGTAGTCGTAGAGATCGGAACGACTGGTTAGATGACGAATGTAAGCTAGCGACTGAACGTAAGAATGTTGCGTACCGAGCAATGCAACAATCTCATAGAACGCGGGC
This sequence comes from Nephrocerus scutellatus, assembly GCA_947095585.1. Taxonomy (NCBI): domain Eukaryota; kingdom Metazoa; phylum Arthropoda; class Insecta; order Diptera; family Pipunculidae; genus Nephrocerus; species Nephrocerus scutellatus. The sequence goes on along the minus strand of OX352762.1, from coordinate 101,043,982 downwards.
ACGCGAAGAAGATATGTAAAAATCAGTTTACCGGCGAAAGAAAGCAGCCTGGGAGAAGAATCTCGTCCGTGAACTAGAACAGTACAGAGAGCAAGGACAGCACCAGGCACGGAAGTTCTACCAAAGAGTCCACGGTATGTAGTGATGAGCAAACGCAAGACCAAGACCATTTCATCTCGGTCTTGGTCTTGGTCTTGGTCTTGCAAGTCGAGTCTTGGTCTTGGTCTTGCATTTGTGCCATTAGTCTTGGTCTTGGTCTTGGTATTGCAGCCTGAATCTTGGTCTTGGTCTTGCGGTCTTGCAGAATAAAGTATTTTTTGAATAATAACTATATAAGTATGGATAAATGGTTGTTTGTATGTACATATTTTTGTTCAAGCATAACGTCAAAATCAAAAATAAGCATGGGGATGAAAACTGGTACAGGCATTGAACTTGAATATCTGAAGACTTAAACAAGAAATCGACATATGTAGGTTTTAAAAAATAAATATCAACAGAGAAATTACGTAACTTTAAATGCAAGAGTCTTGCAGTCTTGCAGTCTTGCATACATATTTTTGGTCTTGGTCTTGGTCTTGGTCTTGTAACTGAATGACTGGTCTTGGTCTGCAAAAAATGCAAGACCAGGACAAGACTGCAAGACTAAGACCAATTTTGCTCATCACTAGCGGTATGACGCAATATACACCGCGTTGCACATACTGCAAGGACAAAGAGGGTAATTTGATCGCCGACCTTAAAGGCATCTTAGAGCGATGGAAAGATATCACAAAGTGCAGCAATTATCGTGGTATAACGTTATTGTGTACCGCGTGCAAGATTTTCTCCTCTATCCTTCAAATTTTTTTTCTACCACCTAACCATTTCACCATTTTTCATCTGAACACCAAACGAACATATGGTGTGAATATGAACTAAATCCAACCAAAAACACAAATGTTCGTAAATATCTTGACTCCAGCGCCATCTAACGGGTCAAAAAAACTTAAACTTATCGGAGCACCAAACGAACATATGGTGTGAAAATGCTTCGATACGTCCAGTGGTTTAGGCAGAATGAGGCGACATAAAACCGTTATATCCAGCATACAGACAAACAGACAACGGTAATTATGTTATTAGACGATGTTCTTGCATCTAGGCTATGTATTTACAGTCGACACGACACCAAACAGATACTAAAAAAAGCTTCATTCCGATGAAAGGCCTTTTAAGAAGTCAAACAATGTGGATTAATTTTTAAAACTTTCAATTGTCCCCTTAGGAGATATTTAAACACTTTTTTAATTAAAATTATATTCTTTTTTAACAACCCATTACTCCATCACGGCCAAAATGTATGCAAAAATAAAATGAAATATTTTCTGGAAAATAGGATATCCTTGTGCCTTATGGCCCCAAGGATCCATTCAATTTGCATAACGCTTTTGTGACACTGTTAGCATGTGTGCACCGGCCTTGTATGCGTGTGTGTACTTTACTAACACAATTACAATCACTTTTAGTCCTAAGGCAAACATTTGCAATGTAGGGACGCTCAGCATTTGCTTAACTCAGCTTGTCTTAATCAGTACGATTTTCCAGTGCGACCGAGCACACAACGGAGGCAGCAATCTCAAATTAATGTAAATTATATAATCCGACCCAACACCCAACACTTCAATGGTTGGAGGAAATACTGATGGTGGAATTGAGGAGCCAAGCATCTTTCGTACCAAATATCCGTACATCATACATACTCGTACATATCGTATGTGGTTATAATAGCAGCAAGGAGAACACGACCAAGTTAAATTGCGTCTGGCACAGCAAAGCTATAAGTATCTCAGTGGCTATATATTTGTGTGTGCGCTTATGTATTTATTTGTACATACTACTCGTCCTAGTTCCCGTAATTGCTCTCAAGGGTCAGATTAAATTATAATAACATGCATAGCGTGGCAATAGCGGTGAATGAATCTGGTTCAGAGATGGATGTTGATGATGGCGTTCAGCGTTTGTTATCGACAATGTGCCCAAAACCCGAAAGTCGGAACCTTTTTTAGTTCATTGCAATCGAGTAAAATGAAGTGAAGTTAAATATATGGTCCAAATATAGTCTTCCACTCCGTCATTCAATGACATGTAATTACCGGTGGCGTCAAGGATCTGTCGGAGCTACAATATGAAGCCGTTATGAAGTGTTGTAGCCTGCTGTCATGTCACAAAATCGTCAAACACTTTAATGTCATGGACATGAACCGCTCTGACAGCAGCAGCAAAATCCCAGTGTACCGCCGCACGAGAGCGAGAAATTGAAAATTGGAAAAGCGATTGCCTCCTACACGTGTAACCAGAATGCTATTCACTTTCTGGTTGAATTGCTTGCTCCCGGGTAAAAACAATGAATAAATTTAAATGTTCAATAACAATAAAAGTGGACGGTGAAATATATACATATACATATAAATAAAAAGTATAAATATGAAACAAGTGTGCGAAATAAATAAAAAACTATTTGAAACTATAGCACCGAGGCGGTGCATAGAAATTGCTGTAGTCTTACCTGAAGGACTTTATGATCACGACATGTTTGCATGGTTTTGCGCTCCTTTGATTTCATCGCCCGATTCATGCTAAAAGTTGACAATAAAATAATAAAAGAAAAATATTTCGTTGTTAATTTAGTAAAAATATAATAAAGATTAGTATTGTCTTGGGTGGATATTTAATTCACTTTGAAAATTACGTATCGCTTTGGTGGCTTTACCGGTTATCAATTATTTGCATCGAAAGGTGCATCGCAAGGTTAAAAATTATTACTTAGTTTTCATTAAAAGTAAAATATAAATGTCAAAGTGACACCTAACATATAACCATCAAATTCGGGGTAATTTTCAGTCAGTCATTCAGTTGCATATACTATTGGTATGGTGACCATTTTTTCAGTGCCAAAAAAGGGGAAATTTTTTTTTATATAAAAACAAAAACAATATAAATAATATTCTTATAACTAATATGTTCTTCTTCAAAATGTTCAAAAATTTGAATCTATTTCTAACTGGTAAGAAATCGTCCTTTTTCCATTTTCCATTTGATTTTCATTTGTATATCTTTTGATACGAGTTACTTCGTCAAATAATTCCTCACCATTAATTTCTATGTCATTTCTAAATTCCGGTATATTGGTAAATCCTTTTGTTAATAGACTGCCAAGATGGAATTCTATGCGAAAGTATCCAATCAAAATGTTCCATATCCTTAAATGCTGCATCCCATTGACTTAAACAGTCCATGAAGATTTGACAAAAGGAATTGACTTGTTCTTTGAAAATGAATACCTCAACCTTTTCATCTAACTCCAGATTTGAAATAATATTTTAGAATATATGTGTCTTTCGTTCCATTAATTAAAATTGAAATCCCTTTAAAACAAGCGTAGTTTTCGGCATCTGAAGGGGAAAGTTTTTTCCAAACAAAGAAATACATGACTTTGGATAAAATGAAACTACAATTCGGCGCATGGATCATAAGATAAATTATCAAAAGCGACTGATTTCTACGCTTTAACCTACCCTCGAAAGTAGGCATTATCCAAACTAGGGTTCTAGTGGGCTTGGCTACCGCCTTGTGCTTCAAGCTTCTAACTCGCACTATAACGTCCACTTTCCCCGCTCTTTTCCTAATATATACTATAACAGCACTGTATGGCACATCTTAATTCTCTAAATTCTATATATTCTATATACTTCGCGTGCCCGTGGATCTGTTTGTTTATTTTTCGTCGTTGTAGAAGAAAGCTCCAATATGGAGTTTACGCCTTTGGGAGAGGGCTGGACAAGTACAAAGAAGATGTACAATGGTCTCATCCTCTTCATCATCCATGCAGCTTCTGCAGAAGTCATTCGAGAAGACTCCCAGTCTTGCTGCATGCCTGCATATGAGACAGTGTCCAATGATGACACCAACAATAGAACCAATGTGCGATCTTTTTTGAGAGATCAAACACTTGGAGCGTTTCGGATCCAGCTTGGGCCAGATCTGCTTTGTCGTTGTGCAGATTGTACCGTTTGACCACCTACAGTTAGTTTTTACGTTAGCATCCCGCTTTAACAAGAATTTCCATGTAGCGATTGGGATGTCTACGGAACCATATTTAGGTAAGTAGTGTGGTTCCTTGCTTGGCGAGTTCGATAGCCATACAGTTACCCGAAATGTACTTGTGCCCCGGCACCCAACACAGGTGTATATTAAGCTTCTCCGCCATCACCACGAGAGATGAACTGCAGTTAAGGGCTAAAATTGAACTTGTGGAGACTGATTCCAGGGATTTTAGTGCAGCTTGGATATCCGAGAATATACGGATATCCTTAGCGGATATGACGTTTCTCTTCGCCAAGACAAGGCTTCACTGATTCACTGGAAAAGACTACAGTGATTTGGAAGACGGAAAAAGAGAGGCTTAGATTTAGCTTTTGTGAGTAAACACCTCCGCCGACTCCGTCATCAGTTTTTGACCCGTCTGTGTAAAAATGAATGTGTTCATCTTCCAGGTAGGCGTCTTCGTCCCAGAATGATCTGAAGAGGAAAGTGACCTAGAAGTTTTTGCGAAATCGAGTTGTGGAATGGTGTAGTCTATGCTGTCTGGGATCCTGACTAAATTCCGGAAAGATGAGTGACCCATTTCATTTCTAGTCCATTGGAAGATAGCATTAATCCGAATAGCCGCACTAGCAGCTACTTGCTTGCTGTAAATGTCGAGTGGTGTAAGGTCGAACAGGATGTCCAATGCGGCGGAGCGGGTTGTACGAAGTGCTCCGCTCACGCACAGAATAGCTGATCTTTGAACTTTGCTTACTATGTCAAGGTTTACTTTTTTATTTAAGGCAGTCCACCATACAGTCACACCGTATAGAAGAGAAGGTCTTACTACCTCTGTACATAGCCAATGGGTTGGTATGGGGTTGAAGACCCCAACGGCTACCAATTGCTTTTTTGCATGAGAAGAGAGTACCACTGTGGCTTTACGAACTCTTTCTTGTATGTTAGGTTTCCAGCTAAGCTTCCTATCCGAAATAATACCCAAATATTTGGCTCTATCAGAGAATGTTAAGCTTATACCTTTTATAGAAGGAGGGTTAATAAGTGGAACTTTATATTTCCTGGTGAATAGGACAAGTCCAGTTTTGTGAGGATTTACCCCTAAACCACAGCGATATGCGCAGCAAGTTCGCTTGTTGAGAGCATTGGGCTTTACTACTACAGCAGTCTTTTTTATTGCTTCGAACCAGATTACGGTATACCTATACAGGTCATAAGCTCCCAAACAATGAGTTTGCCAATAATTTCTTTTAAAGACTGGTAAAAGTTAGTTATGTGCATCGTAACACAGGTGTTAAAAATAGTTTGATTATTAATTACAAAATTCTACCAGTTCGGTGGCGCTTGGCTACCCGCGGGTTCGTGTTCGTATCCAAAATTTTAGGAGGCTACAGTATAAAAATTTATGAAAACTTGAGATTTGGAAAAACAAGTCTATGCAGGCTCTCTGATCCAAGTGCTTTAAAAATTTGTTAACTTGCAGCTTTTCTGACACCTCCATATCAAACATATCATAGCAAATGTTCTTTTTCCAAAATACTGGCCCAAATACGATTGAATTCCTGCCAATGGCTGATACAAAACTTTTACGTGCTTAATTACACATAAAATAGATAAATATTTCCTGGTCACAAAGATTCAGTCGTAAATAACGCCAACACAATGGAAAATAAACCCTTTTGGCTGTTATCAAAGAACATAAAACTAACATGTTTGTGACTCCCCACTTCATCTGTGGCGTTCTGCTTAGAAATTACAAGCACCAATGGAATTTTTGCTGGCAATATATTTGAGTAACTACTTACCAGTGTGCCCCTAAGGAGAACTATTAAACGAGCAAACGTATACATAGAGGGAATCGTTCTTTGGGAAATTCATTTGATTGAAATTTTCTCGAATGTAATTTTCCAAATTGTTAAACAACACGAAAAAGAGTTTCCCTGTTGCGTGAAATTTGCAAACTGCAAACTGCAGCAGTCCAAAGCAAGCGAAGCATGAAAGAAAGAACAGAGCCTTATACGCTGTGTGCATAATGTGTTCCCCTTGGAAACTCCATCAATCACACGCCCCGGCAGCGGCTTCTCCTGCTTATAGTAGTAGACGTACCGCACCATACCACACCACACCACACCACACCATAGTAATTGCCGTAATTGTAAAATTTCTCGCTTTTTCCGAGACATCACCATCGTCGTCTTCGTTGTATTTCTCGCCCTAATTGCTAGACTGGTGAATCACGACCGACAGCTAGAGTTGAGCCACAATGTAAAGTGCAAGTCCACATCAGGGTTACAATGGAATTTCGCAATAAAACTTACAGCCAGTGAGTGTACGAGTATAGTCGATGGGCACTCTGTGCGCCCCAGAAACTCTGGCACAAATTGTTGATATTCTCCTTGGCCGAAAATAGGTAAAACGCCGAGAAGAAGACGGAGATTGGAGGAGCTCATCTACCTATGTACTTACATAACATCAATGATGTTTCCGCCAGTTGCGTTGTAGTCCGTTCGTCGGTCCGGAGGAACACAATTCGACACCCGAAAGAAACGGCCTGCTGCCGAATGAACGGATAATTCCCTTGAAAAAAAATCATTGCAATCGCCTCGCCTGGAGGAGGGAGTTCTTCATCGCGTCGGGTAATATTTATTCAATGTGAGCCACTTAGAGGTTCTTAAGCTTGAGTTGTTTGGTCCGTCGGCTGCCTTGATTCTTCCACATTATTGAATATTCGCAGGAATCTGTGCGCCGCAGATCGTGATTGTGGAAAGTCTCTGTGAAGGTTTTTCTCCCCCCTTTTGGTGGTATGCTTTTTTTTCTTTTAGAGCCACAAATGGTTCTTTTCGGATTTCCCTATATTCCTGTGTAGTCACAATGGATTAACAGAACCAGCCGCCATAACGATGCAATTCGAATGAACCCGACGGCGGCGGAGGCGGCAGTAGCAGCGGAAAATAGTTACCACATGCAATTGCATTTGGAATGACCGCTTTTGGCCATAGAGCAAATCTCCAGCGTCATTGTATAGAACCGACAAATGCATGAACCTGCAAGGCTCAATTACAGTGCGCTTTCTGGGGCTTTGATAGTAAGGAATTGTTCGCCTTTAAGGCAGTGCAGTGTATTACAGGGTTATAGATTTTAGTAAAAAATTACAAACGAGAAGAGGTTTTTCCGGCATTCGTATATTTGGTGTAATGATGTGAGTTAGTGCTCGTGTAGTAGGTATGCTTCGAGAAAACTGGCTGCAATTTGTTTAGAACTGGGATAGGTATACATTTCTGTATTTAACTGTATGTGTAGAAATTGTATGATGTCAATTTCTTGTCTTGTTGAAGAAACGTACTGGGCGACGTTGAAGTAATTTAACGATTTTTGGCCTCATTTGCTATGTATAGAACACACCACAAGACAGCAATGATCTTGAAACTAGCTGACAGAAAATTTTCAAAGTTTAATAATTTTATCGTGCAATTGATTGATTGAATACATTGATTGGCCGCAGGACATTGTCAAATTTGTATGCCTTTAGACACTGACCTCGATAGTATAACGCATAAGCGTAGAATTTGACTCTTCTACAACTTAAGTATGTTCTTCAACAACAAGCTTTGTTTAACCGATCACATATTTTCTTTATTGCTACAAATACGACCTCAGATCTGGCTACTATTTACAAGCCATTTATTTGCCCTAAACTTGAATGTAACTGTATTATTTTGGTTAAGGAGGTGTATTTTCCATAAAGAAATATCTTCGGCAGCAGAGTTGAGAAACTCTGCTTCTAAGGACGTACTATCCCTTATAAGGAAGTCGGTACGCTATTTAGAATAGTAATAGCCTTCTCATCTAATAGATTTTTTCAGGTCGCAGCATCGGTCTTAAATATAAGAAAAATGTATTGTTTGGTCAGGTGCAAGTAAGACCAGCTTGCATCTTGACGCTATTTGTCAAAAGCGATGCTCAAAATAATTATCAAAGATCATCGCGTCCAATCTCCGATTAATACCTGATACTCGTGATTCAACTCGATCCTATGGGTTAACCATTGGTCTTTTTTTGACGTACCGAACAATACAGAGATTCATTTTTAAGCAGCACAAAAAAAGGACTGCCGGGTTCTATATTGCCGCATCTGTATGATTTGTAGGTAATTAAGAAGTACGTGACCAAGTATTTCCTATCCCTTACGTTCTAACGGTACGCTGTGCCTTTCAGCTTTCCTTGCTCTACAACCAAGATATTATCTTGTCTACAAATAATCTCTCTTCATGCCTTCACTTGATCGTTATTCAAATATCTCCACTTGGCTTTTTATATTGGCTTACATAAGACATCTCATCTTTTCCTCTCCCTAATTTCCTAACGCCGACGCTTTGCTATGCATTATAAGGGTACAAATAACTTGGGCGTTTGTAAATTACAAAAAAAAATATATTTACTGGGTGACTGCCACGAAGTGATACCAACTTCAGACTGTCATTGCTGTTAAACCTGACATAGCGCTCAAATTTACACTAATAACAGTTCATTCCATTGTTTACAAGCGTACAAAAGCAATTTAGTGGGAAATATTTAGAAAAAAGTTATCCGCAATGGAATTCAAGCGTAATAGTGTGATTGCTCTGTAGTTGGCTGGAAAACCACAGCCGCAGATTGTTAACCAGTTAAAACATATGCATGTGAATAAAATGTTTGTGTATCGCACCATAAATCGTTATAAAGATACTGGCAGCATTGCAAATCGCCATGATGGTGGACCGAAACGCACTGCAACATCGCCGGATATCATTCGGAAGGTGAAGGCCAAATTGGCTCGGAATCCGCGCCGTAGCGGCAGAAGGCGAATACACGTGAGGCGAAAATTTTGGTCGAACGGATGCAGCACATATTGAAAGATCATCTTGGACTAAAGGCCTTGAAATTCCAAAAAACCCATGGTCTCACAGATGCTCAAAAAAAGTTAGAGTTGAAAGAGCCAAGGAGTTGTTACGCTTGCAAGAAAGTGGCGATTTGCCGAATTTGGTTTTCTCCGATGAGTCACCGTTCGTTATTGAGCAATATGTGAACAAGCAAAATGACCGGATTTACTTGCCCGGCCGTTCTACTGAAAATATGGACCAACGGATTGCCACTCGAAACCAAGCGCCGCCGATGGTGATGGTTTGGGCCGCCGTAACGGCCGAAAGCCGTTCGTTTTTTTCGGACCGTGACATCAAGATAAATGCTCTAATTTATCGGGATCATGTGTTGAAGGGAGCGTTGAAGCCTTGGGCACAAAAACATTTCGGCCGCAGATCCTGGACATTTCAACAGGACTCGGCGCCGAGTCATCAATCAAGATTGGCTGAGAAACAACGTTCCGCGGTTCATTTCCACTGCCCAATGGCCACCAAATTCACCGGATGCAAATCCGCTAGATTTCTCGTTTTTAAAGAGCAAGGTTGGGACAAAAAATACCAAAGTGTCGATCATCTCAAGCAAGCGCTTCGCCGGGAATGGGCCAAAATACCGCAGAGCCACTTTCATGCTGCATGCAATAGCTTTGTCGGCCGTTTGAAGGCCATAATCGCGGCTAAGGGTGGCCAAATCGAAAACTGCTAATGCAATTCGAAATATTTGTGAACATTTTTTACTTTGATTCAATAAAATTCATCAAAGTCAGTTATTTGAGATAACAAATTCCAAAAGAGTTTTTTTTAAGTTGTTCTATGGCTATGCTACCAACATATTTCATCGCATGTCTGAAGCTAAAAATGATCAATGATTGGTAGCGGCAGCAGGTGAGGTCATCGCTTTTTAGATGCTTTTCCAATGTTTCCAGAATATCTATGAGATGTCAGCTTGCCCTTGTTGTCCTTGTAGTATATGCAAGCTACGAGTATGTCATATAGGATATCACATATCGTATGTTCCACCAAGGAGAAACTTCCGCTCAGAGCCAGGTGCGGCCATCGCTCTCTGTACTGTTCTAGCTCACAGATGAAATTTTCCCTGTCTGCATTCGTTCTGCCTTTTCATATATTTTAGGCTCCTTATATTCCTCTCTGCATTTCTGCGTTTAAGTTCTATGGGACTATTACACTGCTTGGTCTGGTACATTCTTAAATTCAGTCAGAAGCTCATATAAAACACTGTCTAGGCTAGCGTCAGATAAGGACAGTATTTTTAAGGTGTATGAATGAGATCTTCTCGATTGAGTCAGTTTATCAGACACTACTTAGATATAGGTACTTACATTGTTAGTATTAAAATAATATTTAAATATTTTCTATGAAAATATCGAAGAAGCAAACTTGAACTGTCATATTTTAGAAGGATTTGAAACCTGGGCAATTGTTTCCCAGCATTTTTATACAGGAGTTTCGTAAAGTTTTGTTTTACAATAAAAAATTAATTGTACATTTTTTCAAAAATGTAATTTCCTTTTTTTGTATAGAAGACAGTTGGGTATTGGCGAACTCGAAGTGTTATATATTGGAAGGTATTAGATCGAGGGACCCCTATAATTTTTTGAAACTCATCTGTATATCACGGCGCGTAGCTCCTTCGAGTGTATAAAACTACTATGTAAAGAGAACATCCTGTTTCGTTTTTTCGACGCTTACCACATGCCCGTAATTATTGCCAAGCACATTAATCTTTATAAGTTGAACTTTAGTAGCTATGCAACTTTCTAGGTACAAAGCATATTAAACATAGGAGACTAATACCACTTACTTGTCCAATTGTTCACGGAGTTCCTTCTCGAATGTCGGTGACCCGCATTGGCTCTGAAATGACACAACAAAAAAAAAGAGCAAATTAATGACATCTTAATGGGCTCAGCAATCAGCACAACATTTATGTATATGTACGTATCTTTTGTATCTATCACAGATGTATTGATTATATATCCCTTCCCAGCGAAAACTTCTCTTTTGTGAGATAATATCGAGAAGAACGTCGTAACGTAACTCCTGGTCGGCAAGTGTGAAATGCATAGCATCGTGGTTGGTAATCAAAATCGCAGCTTAATGTGAAATTCTGTAGGAAAATGTTGTAACATATGGTTCGTCTTTGTCCTCCCGCACTATAGTATATCACTAAATTGATGAAAACGATACCATCACTTAGCTCATACATTGCACCACTCAGCAAATGCGCCACTATAGACGACCCGACGCATCGTAGAGAAGATGACAACACTCCACTGGGACGAAGAAAACAAATTGTTCTTGATGCATGTCTCGTGAAATAAATCACATGTCATCCCGGCGATGACTGACGATGCTCCTTCACTGTGTTGTCAGTAAGGGAAGCAACACCGAAAATTGACAAAAGACCAAAAGAAAAAAAAAACTACACAGAATTTGTATCCCAGGATGAAGTATTGATCGTTGAAACAAAATTGCTTCCTTAAGTGGATGTGTTGTTACAAGTAGTATTATATCTGTTGCAGTTGAAGATGTGCAAGACGCTCAAAGTGTTGGCTGAACAATAAAATTAATTTTTGGTTTTAGTGCCGTGGAGAATACAAGTATGACTCAGTATATATAACAGAGGACAAAAAAATGTATAAACCCTCGTAATGATTTTAGGAAAACATTTAAATGCCATAACATGATGGGCAAGATATAAGAGAAAATACATAAATAATATCAAATGGAACTGCTACGGTTAATATTTTCAACTCAAATATAAATATCTTAAAACAATATATTCTAATATGACAAAAGTTGTTTTCTATTAGGAACAAAAATTAAAAATCTTATAATTAATAAAATTATAGGCAATCTTCAATAAATAAATATAATCATTAGTTTTAATCCCTAACAAGATACGCTTGCAATCAGAAGAGTGACCTATGCATACTTAGTCATTACAATTTCTGTTGTTAAACTATTTATCAAAAAGAGCTGTCTATATCTGTGCCAATAAGTGAAAATAGCTTATGCCTATTTTTCACAGCAAAAAGAAGTTTCAACGCTGTGTATAAAAAACTATTGGAGCTAGATTAATGGCAAGTGACTTAAGTTACTTAAAAAAAACAGTTTGAGTAAATGTGGTAGCATATATGATAAAAACAGGTTGTGTCAACATAATTCAATGAGTTAAAGCATTATATTAGGACCTAAGTTGTTTTGCAAAATAAATGAATGCACGTGTGCAAAGTTTCAATGAAATCAGACTTTGAGAAGAGAGTTAAAAATTTATCGCAAGATTCCATGAAAAACAAACAAACAAACAAACAAATCTAAAAATCGGTGAACAGCAGGTGAGGTGGTGACCGGAATTCGACGCACTGTTCAAAAATAATCCACAGGGTGTTGATGTGGTCGACACAGGAGAATCCATTGCGGAAACCTTTTTGTTCGGCACCGAGTGTATTTTCCAGATGTTCCTTAATTCGCCTAAGTACTACTTTGGCTATTGCCTTTGCATCTGCAGGCATTTGCGTTATTCCTGCAACGCAAATGCCTCTCCAGTTTTCGCACTCCATAAAACTATCTGTTTTAGGGAGCTTGACAACCATTCCCTTCTTCTACTCGTCGGGGAAACTTTCTGCCTCGCAAGCTCTCTCTACAATAGGATATAAAAGCTCTGCTGATGTCGTTGGAGCGGCACGCAGAAGCTCTGCGAGTATACCATCTAATCCTACCGACTTGTTGTTCTTTAGTGCGTTGATCGCGGTAGCGATCTCGTCTTTACTTAACTGCTCGCTGCTTCCTCTCCTTCTGAGGCCAGGGTGTTAATATAATTACGTTTGTAACGTCTTACACCACGCTGCTCTTCTCTCAGTTTCCATTGATACAGTGAATCTAGCTCGATCCTCACTGCTGCTGGGGTATCTACAATATGAACTTAAAGTAGCTTACGTTCTTCAATCCACATCCAGGTATCCTCGGTAAGCCACGTGCTGTGCCTTGCCTGGCTTCTATCAACAATATTTTCCACTCCAGATGTGAAAACATTTTTCAAAGCTTTCCAATGTTCTTGAATGATTGTCGGCAATGAGCTGCTGATTGATTGCACTCCTTGCGATAAATGATCCCTTAATTGTTGGCGTACTGAGGGGATCTTTAGCCGGTCGATGTTATACCTAGGCACCTAGGTGATGATCCCGTACCACACCTATGTCGGCTCATCGTCTGTTTCGGACGTCTAAAAGACAGCTCCTAAAACGTCGGCTCATAGCAACATGGTCGATTTGGTTGCATGATGATTGCCTGTCAGTTGACACCCAGCTGACTTTGTGGCAGGTCTTATGCTCAACCATGGTGATTCCTATGACAAGGTGGTTTGTGTTGCAAAAATCAACAAATCTTTCACCATTGTCATTTCGTTCGCCGAAGCAGTGGTTCCCAATCACATGTCTGAGTCCTTAAATTGTCATTGCCTGCCTTGGCAATTGGCAGTTCAAAATCTGGCCGATAAGATCCTATCACCATGTGGGTGCCAGGAAATTAGGCCTCTGCGTGCTGTTGGCGTTAGCAGCAGACCGACTCCAGATTCACGGGGACTGCCGGAGGATTTTCCGGGGTAGACCAGCACAGTATTACACGTTGGGGATTGGTACACTCCTGCGTCGAACCATCTTACTTCACTCACTACCAGTAGTGTCCAAATTATATCGAAGAAACTCACGTTCCATTTGAAGAAATCTGGCATTTTGAGGTCCTTCGAAAAAATCTAATTAAGTGAAAGTGAAAGAACAAAACCAAAATACAAAATGAAAGTCAGGACTTCAACTACGTCCATTTGTAGACCACCTAGTGGTTTAAGATTTCTATCAACCTCCCAAAAACAAAAGGAAAATATGCTTTGCTGTCCCTGTTGGTGCTAATCGGTAAGGGCATGACCAAAAGACTGAAATGAAAACGCAACAAGCAAAAAAAAATGTTGGCGACGGGGACGGAAGTAAAGAACCAAAGCCAAAGAAAATTTTATTTCCATTTCGACTTCATCTCATCATATTCTGTTTGTCTATTTTCCCCATTTTGCACCGAATTATTAAATAACTACAGGGTTTCCGGCTGAGAGCAGAATTTAATATTGCACCGTTACATGTTTTTAAACAAAAAAAATTATTTTTTCTGTTGATGTCAGTTAACGGACGGATATGACAGGCGATCGGATCGTACTTCGCTAGATTGTGCGGCACGCGTCATCTTTCAGCAGATAAATGACCCGCACGACGACCGGCAAACTGACAGACTAGAATAACAATACTTTTCTATGAAAAGTTTTCCTCGTCTCTCTCCACTTCTCGTGTAGTAATATTTTTTCGCATAATGTCAATTCCATGCCATTTGATGATGGCAGAAAAATCGCTTACAACTTAAATTGCTGCTTTCTGCCGGGGGTAAAAGTCTAGCGGGCGCCTGCAAAGTGCCATGTCTAGGAGTGCAATGCGTTGATGCTCAAGTAATTTGGCGGAAGGAAAATTTATCGCCATCATTGCCATCCCCTTTTGGGGACACTGTGGGATATTAAGAACACTCGTGGTATTCAGAAATGTTTAACATACATTTCATTTACGGCTTATTGTTGAAGGTTAGTTTGATGTTCAGAAATAAGTTGTACATATTACACACACTGAGACAATTAACGTATCTATGGTTGGAATTAAAACGCTTCAAATTACATTATGGTCACCCGCAGGGATCGTACGAGTAATCGTCCTTATGTCGCCCAGTGATTTCCGATTATCGTGTTGCGCTCCTGAATTTAGTGTAAGGAAGGATCAGACAGTCTTTGTGTTTTGCACCCCGTTTTTTTTCAATCATTTTATTCAATGTTGCTTTCTACAAGGATGCACACACAGGCAGAGCATCAGCATTATCTACGCCAAATCGTATTGAATTTAATAAATAAAGTTTTTGCTCTTTGGATCTCCTTTTTTTGCTCGCACTTTCGAGTGATAAATTTCTTTTCAGGTTTGCCCGCAGAGACACCAACACTCTCGCTATGTGCCAATTGAGCGAAAAACTCAAAAAAGTTTTTCCAAGTATTACGGTGTTGAACGACTGAGGGATAGTTGTGAGGGTTCTAAGTGTGAATGCTGCTGTGCAGCTGCAAATGGATTAGATTATATATTTGTAAAGAATAATCTAATTGAATAAGTTTTATCTTTGCTTTATGGTGGCAATGTGAAGAATCGCTTGATATTTGTTCGTCTTGGAAAACATTTAAGAAGTTTACTTTGAAGCAGACAGTTTTGCAAAAGCTGCACTTTTTAATATAACAAAGAAATGAATAAGCTATGAAATGCATACAATTGCAATGGTAGTGACGATTATAGTGAGACCTAAACACATCTCTTTACAACGATATTTTTTTTGTTGGTCATCAAGTTAGTGTTGTTATCTATTGAATTGAATCATCACGTAGTGGTTTTTTAATCACTCTATCGTTCTCACAACATAATGTAAATAATAAAGTTATATCATGAGATAGCAGATCTACGAGGGTGGGTCAACAAGTCCCTGAAAAATCAAATAAGGAACACTCTTTTCGGCATAAAAACCTTTTATTTTTCAACATAGTCTCCTTTTAGCTCGATACACTTCAACCAACGTTTCTCCAATTTTTTGATGCCCTTCAAATAATATGATTTCTCGAACCCTCAAAATAAGCGTTTGTTTCAGCGATGACCTCTTCATTGGACCCAAATCTCTTACCTCCAAGCCATTTCTTCATGTTTGGAAACAAGAAATAGTCTCAGGGGGCTAAATCTGGGGAATATGCTGGATAATGGAAGAGTTCGTAGCCTAACTCATGCAATTTTGCCATTGCGACTGCGGACTTGTGCGCCGGTGCGTTGTCCTGGTGAAAAATAGCTTTTCTCTTCGCCAAATGCGGCTGTTCTTGCTTCAAATTAGCTTGGAAATTGAAATGTGAATAACACAGCGCGCATCCCAAAAAACTGCCGCCATGACCTTGTTTGCTGACAAACCCACCTTGGCCTTCTTCGGCCTTGATTCATCAGGAGAAGTCCATTGTTTTGACTGTTCCTAGGTTTCTAGTGTGTTGTGGTGAATCCAGGTTTCATCCGCGGTTACGAGTTTTTTGAATTTTTCTAGAAAAACACACCTGTGAATATGTCAAATGATGCGTTTGTTGTCGATTGTGAGCAAACGCGGCACCCATCTTACGGAAATCTTTTTCATGTCCAAATATTTATGTAAAATCGAAATCACTGAGCCATGTGATAGCCTGTGGCCTCATCAACTCGCGCACTTTCACTCGCCGATCGTCCATTATCAAACCATGGATTTTGTCGACCATTCCTAGTGTGGTGACCTCAATTGGGAGACTAGAACGTTCGGGATCACTTGTGCTTGAACGACCGCACCGAAATTGAGTAAACCAGTGGTGAATGGTTCCAATCGATGGTGAAGAGTCCCCATCATATATGTCAAGCTTTGGTTTGGTCAAGCGTTAAAATTTTTCTCTCGCAAAAAATAGTTTAATGAGCCCTCGAAATTCACTTTTTTCCATTTTAACGCAAAGGCCCGAAGGCGTCTATATAAAATTGGTGC
Source organism: Nephrocerus scutellatus (assembly GCA_947095585.1). Taxonomy (NCBI): domain Eukaryota; kingdom Metazoa; phylum Arthropoda; class Insecta; order Diptera; family Pipunculidae; genus Nephrocerus; species Nephrocerus scutellatus. Next base: position 101,027,378 of record OX352762.1, on the reverse strand, counting down.
CATAACAAAACTATTTGACAGATCTGTCTAAAAATTTGGGTGCGTTCTTTTAAAAGATGCTTCTTGACAGAAAAATTATAAATTTAAGGTGGCGACACAATTTGTGTTAATTTTTAGGGACTTATTGGGTGCATTATTCACTTACCATCTTGGATTATTGTTTTATATTTTAAATATCCATACAATCTCTCTTGCAGAAGAAAATTAGTTGATAAATGTTTTAATATAAATATTTGTTTCTAAATAATATTTGTTTGTAAAGAAACATTGTCTAGGACAAATCAAATCTCCAGAGACATATTCTAAAAATCGATTTGTTTGGTGGTTTGGACAGAATGACTTTTAAGCAGTATTCAGGTATTACACTTGATTCTTGTCTCACTTTTAGGAATTTATTATATCGTTTATAAGTTAACTTCAGGCTCAGAAAAGTTTAACGACAAAGTTAGAGAAAAGTTTTAGATACAACGCAAATATCTTACGTTTGACCGTTTACGTATTCACCGCTTTGCTTATACTGTAAGACAAATTGGGTAATCTAATAACCAATCTCAAAGTCATCTTGGAGCATTTTTATTAGTTGCAAACTGAGGCTTTAGCAATTACCGACGATTACATTTTGCTGAAGCCACCAGGCATGGACGAAGTTAGCAAATAAACAGCTTAAAAATAATAGGTCTTCGAGATTAGATTGCATACCAGCGAAGCTAATTATTTCTGGAGGTTATGCATTACATTCAGCAATTCATGAATGCAAGAATGGGAGGAAGAAACGAGGCCAGAATATTGAATAAGAGGCATCCTGATACCACAATAATTGCTGCACGTTGTGATATCTCCTTTCTTATGCCCCATACCAATTATTGCTGTATAACATTGTTATTTACCGATGAGGACATTTTCTCCTCTCTCCTTCAAAGCACGATATGCCCATGCGCTTAAGTCATTATTCGCCCATACCAGTGTAGTTTCATCTCAGGCAAATCAACAGCTCGTCAGATTTTCACCCTAAGACAGGCGATGGAAAAATGTCTAGACACCATCTTTTTATAGACTTTGAAGCGGCCTATGATATCAGAATAGTTAGAGTAGATCTTTGTAAAGCCATAAGAGAAATAATAATAATAATATTGGGGGCGACAACCGTTCCGGTCAAAGATATATTTTTGCACACAATGGGATCTAGAATTGAATACCTTATCCAAAATGCGAGTTGAGAAGCTTTTCGTGATAATAAATTGTTACTCTCGGCCGTTTGTCACACATTTGCGAGAGGTGGGACCATGAAAAATACTTTTGTTGTTTCTGGGATTTGAACCACCAACCTTCTGCTCAGAAGTCCAACGCACTAACCACTAGAGCCAATGCGCCCATATAAGAGAAATAGGCAACCGAAATGAACTGACACGACTTTGACCAATGTTGTTAGTCAAGTAAAGATAGCCGGATCAATACCAATCCCATTCAAGATCTATAACGGGCCCCACGGAACTGGAATGGGCTGCTCTGCGTTCTCTTCAACGTTGTGTTGCAGATAGTGATCCTAGACTCTGATCAAACGGCGTGAGGAATAAACATCTTTAAGTCTATCCAGATAATAAGTTACGCAAAGTAGTAGATAAGGTCAAACGCACTACAACTAAATCCTCTAAACCCCAGTGAACGCGCATATCAGAGTGGTAAATCAACTTAAACACCACTGGTGAGCCGAAATCGAAGATACACTTCATAGCAAAGAAATGTTACTATGCGCCTTCATTAATATACAAGGCGCTTTTGACAACAGAGCTTCGAAGTTATTTAAAGACAGGCTAGATCAAGAGGAATTGACTCCTCTATCCTATGATGGCTCATAAGCATGTTAAAAAGCAAGAAAATGCAGGCCCCGTTCGGTGAAGAAACCATCACAATAGGGGCAACCAGAGGCTGCCTACAAGGCGGTGTAACATCGCATGTTATTAATGATGGACCAGCTACTTGACAGGCTAAAGAATAACGGCTTAACAAACATTAGCTATGCAGTTGACCTAGTTCTAATAGTTTGAGGCTAATTCGATAGCACATAACGGATGCAATTTGCTCTCAAACTAGTGAAAGACTGGTGCAAAGAGGTTGGCCTAAGCATCAATCCAGAAAAGATAGTCTGCACACTTTTCACAAAAAGGCAAAAAATAACGCTTCTATTACTACAATTCCAAGGGAAAAGCCTTAAATTAATGCCAGAAGCCAAATACCTAGGGGTCGTTTTTGATAAAAAACTGACATGGAACAGCCACATATTACTAACAAAGCGAACAAAGCTTACTTTACTTGCCAATATGTAAACCCACAAATTACCTTATGGCTATACCAAAGTATCATTAGACCCAGGATCACATACGCGGCCAAAAACAGAGAAAACAACGACACGCTAAAAACTGAACAAAATACAAAGACTAATTTGTCTAAGTGCAATGGGTGCAGTAAAGATCTGCCCAACGGCAGCTCTGGAACAATTTCTGCGGCTTCCACCCCTGCACATACATGTCAAAAGCGAGGCTGGATCAAGAGCCATCAAACTAAAAATTCTCACTCAAATTAAAGCAAAAAGACCAGAACACACCAACATCATAACCAATATAAAATAGGAAAATGAAACTTAATGATAAACGCAACTTATTTCCAAAGTAACTTTTCGATAAGAATACCCGAACGATTAGAAACAAACGCAGGAACCGGAGCAAGGGTTTTCGGACCTAGAACCAAAATGTGAATACTCTTAAGCAGATCTCCAACAGTATTCCAGGCGGAAACCATAGCAATAGAAGCCTGCGCACTAGAATGTACCAAAAGAAGGTACAGAAGAACCGAGATCTATGTGATCCCAGACAGTCAAGCAGTACTGCTAGCGCTAAAAAGTCCAGTTTTTTTTTCTAAAACAACGTGGAGCTGCTTCAGCCACTTAAAAGAAATGGCGAACACCAACAAAATCACTCTAATGTGGTCTCTCGGACCCTCAGGCATATCTAGAAACGAGGCAGCAGATCTGTGAAAGAGAAGGGGCAGAAGAGGCCTTTACTGGCCCCGAGCCCAGTATTGCCTTTTCCAAAAGCCATATCAAAAACAGAGTTAAAGAATGGGAAAGCACTGCCATCGAAGCGGAATGGGTGTCATTGACTGGGATGAGACAGGCCAAAAAAAAGACCAAAAAAGCTTCTCAAATACAACATTAGTCATATCGACAGGATTCTCAAACTGGACAAGTCCTGTCAAGTACCAGACTAGTGTTCATAGTGTATGGCGATGAACACTAGTCTGGTACTTGACAGGACACGGCCCATTCCATGGCCATCTCTTGAAAATGGGTTAGTCCCAATCGGATCGCTACCAGAGCACATACTTTTCATATTTGCAGCCCGCACCCGAAAAAGACTAAAACATTTAAAGGGTCATACTGGTCTCTGGCCTAATGCCAAACCAATCGAATTAGCAGATGTGGTGGTGTTTACAAAGGAACTGAGCAATCACATAATGTGGTAAAACATCTGGGATGCACTATGAGACCTCATGGTCGCAGTGCACAAGTCTTTACAGACCCACCTACAATAGCAATAATTAGTTACGCAGACAAATTATTCAGATGGAGACGGCTGCACGAAATGCCAACAAAACCTACTTTAGTCTGTCAAGAATTTATTGGTTATGCTGGTTTATAAGACAATACCGTTACTTAAGCTGGATATGGTCCGGTGGGCCAGAAACCCGCTTGCATATGAGCGGATTTTACTCACTACCTTTGCGGTAGGATTTATGAGATATGACTTCTTCGAATTCAGGCTTCACTTAATTAATTAAAGGATCGTTTTGAGATATTTTATTCATAAGACGTTTTCTAAATTGGATTTAGCGTACTTTTATATGATGGCTTCAGTAAGTCTACCTTCAGGCTTATCTTAAAAGATATAACTCAAATAAAATTAAATTGATGTTTTAGAAACCAAACCCAACCGTAGGTAGGTAGAGTGCTGATCCTTGTAACCCATGCGAGAGACTTAATCATCTTTTTTGTCATTCATCCTTGCCTGACCCGGTTTAGTAGCCTATTTCAATCATCATTAACATGCTCTTCTTTCCTCTTTTTTAATTTGGAAATTGTTTATCTTTTCTTTGAAATTTTAACAAAAGTCTGAGCATTCCATTCCTAATCATATAAGTCCACTTCAAACCTTACAATCTATTTTCATTAGGATTTCATAAACAGAAAATAAAAACGCGAATGAATAAATATCAATTAGGACTTCTAATGCAAAGATTATTAGGGGTTGATGTGAGCAGTTTGTGCAGATGGAATGGTTTCCATGGATAATTTTTACAACAGCTTTGTTGTACATTCAGTTGGGAACACAGCACCACCATCGGGTTTGGTAAGCTTATGGTTTTACGCAACAACAACATCAACACACGTTGCATAATATATGCTTTATCTCTGTCCACCCTTAAATTAACAATGCAGCAGCAGGAGCGGTACTTAAAAACTTTATTTTACCCCCAAATAGTCCGTACTGTATACGTATTGGACAGTTGCGAAGCTACCTAATGAACAAGTGGATGGATGACTGTGGGGTAGAAATTCAAAATGTTTTCCAAAATATGCGCACATCAACAATTTGGATCGGAACGCTGTTTATGTGAATAATTTAATTAACACAAAGGATTTAACAGCGGGCAAAAGGCGTGCGTTGATTGGAGTGAAGCATTGCCGAAAAATTCGCATGAATTTTGAAGGCAAAAACGACTGCACCACTCACCACCAAAAACGTGTCAAATGCAACGATGATGCTACAGAAGAAGAAATTGTTTATGATGATGATGACGATGATGATAATGATGATGATAATGATGATGTTAATGATGATGATAATGATGATGAAGTTCGCTAATTAGCGAATTTCCGCTTTATTGTCAAATAAGAAGACAGAACGGGCTGTGCATTGACTGTCTGTCCGTGAAGACAGCTTGTCACACGATATATGACGGAGATCAGAAATTTTAGACTCTGATTGGCTCTTGGATTAATTTTTATTTTTACGTACAATTAAATTTGAACAGATGCCCTTTAGATGCTTCATTTTGCATTTTGCAATTCTTCATTGCACAGTGACACGTGCGAACGAGCAATGAGCAATGAGCAACGTGATGTGAGTTTAATTTAAAATTCTAAGGATTTAATTGCCGAAAGCCAAGTCCTGGATGTCCTGCTGCGTGTGTGTATGTGTGTGGGGTGTTTTTTTTATTCACCCTCTTTAAAACGAACATGTGTGAGGCTTGTATTGATGGCATTGTTGATGTACCGCATATCCCGCTTATGATCACGGATGCATGCTGCAAACATTTCCGCGAAACACACAGAGATGTGGATTAAGAATTCACAACAAGACCCAAAACGATGGTGGCAGTTTCCGGTTTTAATTATTTACATTTTCACAATGCTTTTCTGCTTCAGCAAAGTTGTATCCGCGTGGGCTTTGTCGCTTGGATTTGATTTGAGCAATACACAACATGAAAGAGTTGTGAGTTAATCACTTAACGATTTCACGAATTCCTACTCCAGCCTATCAGTGCTTGAGCGAGTAGTTTGCCGAACCAGAAATCGATGTATATCAATACTGAAAAGGTTAAATGAAATCCTTCTATAGGCGACCATATACGATTGATATGCACAACGCAGGTCGGATGGATGCGATAGAGTAACAAGATTCATTCAATTGGAAATATTTCAGCATTCGCTACAGAGATTTCCAATGCCGTACAGGCCAACGGAGACGCATGTTTTTGAAGTTTTTGTAATGTGAATTCGATTGTAATTTTATTTGAATTTCAATTTCTTAATTTAATAAGAAGGGCATTATGTGGGCGAAAGTAATTTTCGCAAAGGTTCAGTAATCGGTGCTTGCAATGCAATTAGAATAAACTGAATAGTGGATAAGAGGGGCTAAGTCCGCATAGGAGTATGGATTTCAGTGAACATTTTGTGGCTGTGGTGATTAAATTCACATTTTATTTCTGTCTGATTTGGCTTCGTGCAAAAGTATTCTACACCGGTCTCGATTTCAATCCGATATCATTACAGTTTGGCAACCTTAAGTTCTTGGCGCTCTGGTCTAAATTATCTGCCTTGTCTATACCGCTGTCTAGTTCCAAAAATCATTCCGCAAATGTCTCCGTAGCGGGATCCTTAATGCTCATCCTGCCAATGGAAGAATAAAAAGCGTGAAAACAACACCGCAGTAGCCTTCTTAAATCTTTTTGTTGTAATTTTTTCGTAGATATCACTCGCTTTATTCCTAATTCATGCATAAGTAACAACCACTGCCCTTGACACCGCCAGCTTTAATGTTACGATTAGCTCCATGGATTTTAAGAGTCTTAACAGGCTATAGTAGACTTTGTTGGCTTTATACAACCGTTAGTGTATTTCTGATTCCATAATAATTCCATACTAAAATTACCTAGAGCTTGGTAAAGTTTTCTTCTTCTTCTGCTGGAGATAAATATCCTATAAGGAGATTTGGACGCGTCTACTACAGTCAAGCAACTAGTCCCATCCGTAACAATTGGGCGCCAGGCTTGGTAACCGAGAGTTAGTATATGTGACTTTTTATGTCATTGTGTGCGAAGTCATAATTTTGTCTTTTTGCGATTCTGCACTCTGGCTGTTAATATGGTATTCTGTTTATTAATTGTCTATTTTAGGCCATTTTGATTCAAACGGCACTAAATGAGATATTCAGGGATATGGTACGCATCAAAATCAAATGTCATTAGGTCTGTCTCCATTAAGGTATAGTACAGGTAGCTGTGCTAGTTAATATTGATCTGTTTATTGACATATTCCAAATAATCGAGGGTGGTTTGATAAGTCAGTGACTTCTTGAATTTCCCACACAGTAACTTTAAATGCAACACTGTTCCCGTAAACTGCCATCTATTAATAGATTACTGTCAAATTTTTAGTAAGCTGCGTCATTTAGTTTGTGTTTAACAGCCATTGAAAGCGGACAACCTCGTGAATTTAAACGAAAATGGAAATTTTCGTTAATGTGCTGATTAAGTATTATTATTTGCCGCAATCCGAAAGAGTTTTTACGCCGTTTCGTAACTGAGGACGAAACATGGATCCATCACAACACACCAGAGACCAAGGAACAATCAAGACAGTTGGTTTTTCCGGGTAATCGTGCACCAAAGAAGGCCAAGTTTGGTCTGTCGGTCAACAAGGTCATTGCCACAGTTTTTTTGGGATACATGCGGTGTCACTACATCGATTACCTTGAAAATGGTAAAACGATCATCGGTAAATATTATTTTGGACAGATTCGATATTGATTTGAAGTAAAAATTTCTCGAAGAAAAAAGTGCTGTTCTATCAAGACATGGCAAAAATCCATAAATTGCTACCCCATCTAGCATATTCTCCAGATTTAGCCCCCTGCGACTATTTCCTGTTCCCAAACCTAAAGAAAGGGCTGGGCGGTAAGAGATTTGGACCTAACGAAGAGGTCATGTATGAAACAAACGCCTATTTTAAGGTCCTCGGGAAAACCTATTATTTAGAAGGAATCAAAAAATTCGAAAAACGATTGACTAAATCTTAAGAAGACTGTGTTCAGGAATTAAAAGCTTGTTTGTCGAAAAAAACATCTTTTATCTAAAAACTTATCAAACCACCCTCGTAGTTCGAAGTGTGTCTAAACAATGTGTCTGAGATGGGGATCTGGACTGAGCAAATAATTCGATGGACAATAAAAAGCTTCCAGTCCTACAAATCGGCATGTGTGGATGGATTAATCACTGGAGTCATGCAAACTGGATTAGACAATCTCCTTCCACACCTCTTAAGAATATTTGCAAGCAGTCTAGAACTCAGGTATATACCGAGTTTTGTATTCATACCGAAACTGGGGAAGAAAGTTCCCATCCATCCCAAGTCCTACAGACCAATTAGCCTAACTTCGTTTGTCATAAAAATTATCGACAATTACATAAGGTCCTACTGTACTGGAAAGAGAACCAATGCACTTTAGCCAACATGCTCTGCAGAGCAGATCTGCGGAGAGCGCACATTGGGAGCTGACGAAAAATATAGAGGGGTCCTTGTCAGTAAGGAAATCCTGCTGTGCGCCTTCCTGGACATCGAAGGAGCAATCGATAATGCATCTAATGGGGCGACGAAAAAAGCTGTGGAGAAAACGAAAATAGACAGCAGAATCACTAAATGGATGTGATGATTGGAACGAGGGAGACCATAGTCGGTGATAAACCACTATAGTTAATACAACAAGAGGATGCAAGAGGATGGAGTGGTACTGTCTCCACTTCTGTGGAGTACCCTTGTAGAGAAACTACTTTAGAGACTAGCTTAAGCAGAGACTTATGCCCAAGGCTACACAAATGATATAGTCATCTTTGCGAGAGGAAAGATCGAGGAAGTGCTCTGCGACATAATCCAAAACGGATACACCACCACGAGCAGATGGTGCTTAGAAGTGGGACTCAGGGTAAACCCAAACAAAACCACATTGGTTCCCTTCACTAAGAGAAGGAAGCTAAGGCGAATGGACCCGACTACCCTCAATGGAAAAGAGTTAAATACCTTGGACTAATATTTGATAGTAGGCTACTATGGAACAAACACCAACAGGTAGAGTACTGTAGAAATCAAAAAGAACACTTATGGTGTGCAGAAGGGTGGTAGGAAAATCCTGGAGAGTTAGTCCCATAATAATGTTCAAGTACACCATGATAGTTATTCTAATGATTACCTATGGAGCAGTGGGATGGGCGATTAGAACCAAGATAAGCACCACGAGAAGGGCATTGGAAAAAGTGCAGAGGCTGACCTGCAATATTATTATTGGGGCCATGAAAACGGACAACAGCACATTACTGGAATCACTTGCAAAACAGATTCCTTAAGCCAGCATGCTGTGTGATAATATGGTGGAAGTTCTCTAAAGTAATGGGCAGTACCCGAGTATATTCCAGGCGGAAGTACATGCAACGATCCGACATAAGAGAGACCACATGGGAACCCACGCAATCTCGGAGTCTACACGACATCCACTGAACCTCCTTCATATCATTTAATTCATAAGAGCCTTTGATATGAAGGGGGTGCTATAGGAATGGGCATGCACTGTCTTAATAGCACTAGTCAGGGGGAAGCGCAATAGATCCATATGGGTCCCATTACTATTTGAGTACACCCCATTTTTCATCGTCATCATCGTTATCATCATCAGCAATGGTGGTCAAAGCCATCCATTTAATTATCACATTACATGCAGAGCCATTAAATAATCACTAATTTTGATGCAATACATAATTAATAATAATTAATTATATAATATAATAATTAATTGCTATCATAGTCTTTATCAAAATCTACGAATAAACTTTTTACAAGAATATTCTTCTTGTATCATTCTCTAGTGTGATTGCTTTTTTGATCAGATTGGACGAAAGATATGGTGATAGCTGGCTAAAATTTTAGAAAACTTGAACGCTACTACATTAGGTAAAACTGTGTTCATTTTACATTGTAGTTCCAGTAATTTAACCGACCGTCCTTCTTACAAAGTGGATAGACCTTTCACTTTTCTGAAAACTATTTTTTTAAATCCATTCTCCCCCACCCCATTTTTAATTGTTTTTAATTATAAATTAAATGAATTATCGTATCATAAACAGATGCTCCATCGGTGGTTTAACCACAACGGCACCGCATCGCACCACCAAACGTAAAATGATATTTACGAGGCATCCTCGACTATATTTACCACACACCAATCTGACTTAATGAATATAATAAATACTTAAAATTTGATTATTTCATTAATTTTGCTACCTGGCAGCCTACTTGCCTCATTTACCGAGCTACACCACCAAAAAGCGGTAAACATTTTTAATTTTAATAAATCGCATTGATAATTTTTCCTGTGATGTATTGGTAATTTCAATGTGGGTAATAACAAAAGCAATCAAATTAAAATTCCAATTTAAAAATACAGGGTGATCAAGTTTGTTTTCAAATTTGTGAAAAACATATCGAAAGTGTTCCAATGAGTTTTTTTGGTACTTATGTTTCTGTTCTGATTTGAAAAACCGTGTATATGTATTATTTCTAAAATTACGTAAAACTATTGATAAACGAGGAAATGTAATCTAATTATGTATTTTACCATTTTGCTGTGGTTCCTATTCATCTAATTTTTATAATGTTAGTTCGCCTGGTGATTATCCCATTTTGGTTTTATAGTAATTTGGCACGCAATTAGGTAGGTTCGAAATAAATTATATTTATTACGACACGATACACATTTTCACAAATTAGATATTTTTAACGGTAACGTTATTTATATCACTGTCTGATGGGTGTATCACTTAGACAAACGGAATTTAAAGAATTTATCCACAAGACATAAAAATTGTTCAAACCGACAAAACGGAAGTTAAACGGAAATCCCGACAAAAAGTGAAAGCTCAATGCTCAGCGACGATTTGCTGGCAAGAACGGAGCGGAGCGCCAGAACTCCAGAAACGCGTTGTTTCATAAAAAAGCGCCGACACGAGACTAAATAAGAAAAACCACCCTTGGCAATGTAATACCTCGATCCTGAGCAAAAAAAAGTCCTGAAGGCTGAGCCAACAGCGGCGAAAGACCAAGCAGGAGCAACAGAAAGTCAGAGTGAGTCGTGACTCGTGAACCAGAGAAGCATAGAAAATGTGAATGGGAACACACACAAAATAAACTCACTTCCTAAACAAATGTACAAATGTACAAGTGTGCCGTATCGTATCGTACCGTAAAAGTGGGTTACTGGTTTATAGACATAGACATAAAAAGTTTACTTTGTTTGCTTTACGACTCCATTTCTCTATCAGTTTCTATAAAAAATAAAAAAAAATTGTATAAATATTTATGAAGGGCCCTTTAAATAATAACTCAACTATAATATTTAAATTTAAGAATTTAAACTTGGTACTCATGAAATAATGTTGAACAGAAAAGTAAATATTATGGTTTGTTTAATGTACAAAAACTTTGCCGCTTACCATGCCCATTTTTTATGTGAGACTGCAAAATCATAAAAAATAAAAACAAAAAAAAACCAAAATGGTAAATCTTAATAAGCCTATAAGCCTATAGGGCTCGATAACTGTACATGCCTTTTTAGCTTGTTAGGCCTGGTACTACATACGAATTCGGTACAATTCACTGTCAAGTTGTTGGCCTTCAAGAAACACGTCAACTAGTTCCTGAAGGACCGAATTTTTCAATAGTGGTTCCAAGAATTTTGAAGGCTCACATACGTCATTTTTTTAATAATTTCTTAGTCATTGAAAAATTGATTAAAGCATTTGGACGCGCGTTGTTTTAGTTTAGTGATCGTTTTTCCCATTGCTTTTTTCAATGAATCAGGGAGAATTCTGGGAAAATAAATTGAAACCGGCTACAAACGTGAGGAATGTTATATATTGTAAATTTATATATTACTAAATATAACTGAGATCTACTCACACAATGCTATTCATTCTTCAGCAACAAAAAGTACTTTGGCTTGCCATCTAATATGTCTTCCAAAAAAATGTATTTAGCGATTTAAGTGTCATACAATGTATTCAAAATGCTGATTTTCGCATCTTGATTCCAATCGAGTTATGCTAACCCGAGTGTCGTTGTCCAATATCTTGGGCACCATTTAACAAATATTGGTCAGCCTTTTCTTAGTGAAGAGGAGGTCCTATATGAGCTTTATCAAATCCAGATAATAATAGTTATACAGGACCTGATTTAATTCCCCCCCCCCCCCCCCCACTTATATTAAAAGTTATAAACTCAACGTCTTGAAGCCTAATAATACATATTTAATTTGTCTTTAGGTAGCGGTGAATTCTTAAAAGATTGGAAATTTTCGTTCATAACTCCAATTCATAAAAATGGCCAACGCCAAAATATCGAGAATTATAGTCCTATATATAAACTACCCTTGGTTCCAAAAGTCTTTGAAGCCATTGTAAAAATAAAACTTGCTTCCTTTTTTTCTAACAAGATGTTGGAACTTCAACACGGCTTTGTAGGAGAGCGATCAAGGCCGATCCAATCTAGCCTTATTCTACAATTACGGTTTATCAGAGCTTGAAAATAACCACCAGGTTGATGTTGTTTACACTGAATTCTCGAAAGCTTTAGATCGAGTCTAACATGTTAATTTAATAAAGAAAATTAATAAAAAAATAAAAGAAAACAAAAATAAATTAAGAAAATAAAGGCTTTCATGGAAATTTTCTAAAATGAATATCTAACTAGTTCTCTGACAGAAGGCAAGTAGTTAAAATTAGCTCGGTTTATTCTAAAATAAATTGCTCGATCTCTGGTGTCCCACAAGGAAGTCTCATAGGTCCTTCATTATTTATATTATGCATAAATGAATTACCTGATGAGAAGCTTTACTCTTCCATAGGTTCAAGGTAAGATTGCCTTAAATTACAATTAGATATAAACAATGTAGGTAACTTACCCTACCTTGTCAAGAAAGACTCAATTAATAATAAATTATTACTAAATTAGTAATGTACCGCTCAGCAGAGTTTCCAGCTTTTGCAATTTGGAGATATACTTTAACTCAAATTTAGGTTTCCATCAACATTATGAATATATTAATGCAAAAGCGAACGAAATGTTAGGATTCGTTTAGCGAAATTAAATAAATTTTCATTAACCTTATGCGGCTAAATTGCATTGATTTAGACCTCGATATTAATAGGGATTTATTTAAAAATAACTTGTTAAAATTGCTAAAAATATCCCATTAGATTTAAGAATATAAATTTTGTATATATATATATATATATATATATATATATATCTTATAATCTTATTTTTAAGTTATTTCCCTAAATGTTTGTACTGTAATCTTTAAGAGTAATTTCTCGGATGATAATAATAAATAAATAAATTGCTGTATATGGCTTTGGTAAGACCTATCTTGGAATATTGTAGCATTCTGGTACAAAAAAAAAATTACGCGTTTTTAAATTCGTAAATTAGTTTTAAATGCGGAGCTTCCAGCTTATAATGATAGGCTCCTACTTATCGATCTACTTTCACTACAATGACGAAGAGAATGTATACATATCATGTTTATTAGGGATATTCTGATGTACCACATAAGTTGCTCTGACTTATTGCATTTGATTCCGCTCTATGAACTATCACGTTGCTTAAGAGGTAGAGATTTTTTGTATATTTCACATCATAGAACCAACTATGGTAAACATGATCCAATAACAAATGCATGCATATCTTACAATAAACATTTCATTGAGACCTTGATGTTAATATGGATTTATTGAAAAATGACTTGTTAAAATTTGTCAAAATATCTAATTAGATAAAAGTGTAAAAATCTATACTTATATTATAAAGAGGTAAAGTTGGTTTTAATGTAGGAAGTATGTAATCTTCGAAACTACTGGACCGATTTAAATTCTTCCACCAGTATTTAGAATGAACTTTCAATGTGAACAACAGGTATATATTATCTTTAATATATTAGGGCCTTAATATCCTTATCCTTAGAAATTATTTTTATATAATTTATTTAAATAAAAGGGCCATTCGTGGCGACCAATTTTGTGACTAAAGTCGACGAAAAAACAGTCGAGCGCTGCTTTAACGTTAAGAGATATTTAATTGCTTTATATAGAAAAGTTGTAGAACTCAAAAGTTCTAAAGTGTTCTTCACTGTTCGCTTTCTGTGCTGTGTTTTGTGCGAACATCACGCCATATAGCGGCATCATACAGACTGTGTGCTATGTGCTGCGCTGCTTTCTGTGCTGCGTTTTGTACGTACTATAATCAATATACTTTTAAATGAATGTCTGTTTGTAATACGATACTCAAAAACTAGACAGCCGATTGAGCTGAAACTTTCACAGCATATGCGTCATAACAAAATCTCTCGGTAAACCACATAGTGCGAATACGATCACAACTTTTTCTTATTTTACCTGTAACATTAATCACTGTTAGATCTCTTCACAGTACATATGTACCATTCCTAAAGGTACATGATGACGGATATTAAATTCGTTTATTCGTTCGACTTGCTTCTTGGAGTGCGAGTACATTGCATGCTCGCAACATAAACTCCGTCCGTCCGTCCGCATAATAAAAAATACATACAAATAGACAAATTTTTCTATGTGTTGTGATCATAGGACTAAAAAAAAAGTCAATAAAATATGAATTGTGTATGAGAATCACCCTTCGAAAACGGAAAACAGAACTGTGAAAACGAAAGGAAAAATGCTGAGTTTCTACTGTTGAGTCGCCCGCCTTTCATGATTTCCCTTCTGCTCAATGTACGAGTATGTATGTTGTTTAAGAGGTCCATCGTCCTTAGGCGATTTGTTATGACGGAGTGAAGTTTAGTCGATTTATGTCCAAGACACCGGTTGTTCATTACATAGAGGCCGACGAGTAAGGGTTGGTTTTGTTGGTTTCAAGAGGAAATCTTACTCAACAAAACAACAACAAAACGAAACACTCCTTCGCATATACACTCATACAGCATGGTGCATGAGCGTGCGTAAATATGGTTGTGTGAATGCATTCATTTAACGACCATTTCCATCATTCAAATAGTCCTATGAAAATTATAGTAAACACCTAACTCGTTCCCCCTTTCGATGCATTCACAACATTTATTTTGCAAGCAACACCAATGAGGGATATGCCGGCAGTGAATCATGCTCAGTCAAACCGAAAGCTCAGGACTAAATATGCATGAAAGAATTTTTGGCGTTGGTGTTCCTGTCGCTGAAGAGTTTGCTTCTTGCTGATTTTTTTTTTATAATTTTGAATACTCTTCTTCGAAAAAGTTGAACTTTGTACAGCTGCAGGTAGACAGAAGTAATTACAATAATATGTTGCCTGCTTCTTTGGAACATTTGGGAAATTTTGGGGAATATGTTACAACAACAACAAATGTAAGAAAATAAAATATTATGTGGGATATGGAGGATAAGTTATATTTAGGGAATGTGTTATTTGTTAAAAAAAAGAAAGGAAAGAAAGTTTTACTGACATTCAAGTTTATATATATAAATGTCAGTGCAACAACTCACTAAAACTGCTGTTTAAAATGAAATAAAGTTACTGTAGCCGAAAGTCATAGTGCTATTTTAATTTTATAATTAAATATAAATTAAGTTAAATAAATAATTCAAACTGATAGGAGCACCATATTCCTAACAAAATTCAAATTCCTAAATCCATAAACGATAGTCTCATATAACATTCCCATTTCCCATCAAATTGCTATCTGTGTATCTTTTACAACTGCTGTCATAAACGATATTGTCTGCATTATCATACGAGGGTAATTTGATAAGTCAATGACTTTTTTGAATTTCCCGCACAGTAACTGCAACACTGCTCCCGTCAACTGCCATCTATTAATAGATTCGTTATTATCTCTTTGAGTCAAAGTAGGAGTCCCAGCTGTGGCGTAGAAGGGGAGATCGAGCCCAAAGAATTGTAAGGTTGTACCATCGGCTGCGAAGATTATGGCAACAATTGTTGGGGACGAACAAGGAATCCTGTTTATATTTTTACTAATATTATAAAGAGTTTGTCAACTGTAGCAGCCGATAACAGCATGGAACCAGAAGTACGCGCACGGTTGCTTAATGCCAGAAAAGCCTACTATATTCTGTCCAGACTCTTCAAATCCAGGAATTTAACCATAACATCCAAGCTACTGATGTAAAGATAATGGTCATACCAGTACTGACATATGGATGCTTGGCAAAAAGCATTACTACCTATAAGCCGCGTTCGATAGAAAATTCTTACGGACAATTGTTGGCTCCGTATGTGATGAATGACGATTCCGAAGACCCTATAATGATGAGATCTACGATCTTAGAGGTAATATTCGAAACTACTAGACCGATTTTGATCAGGTTTTAATAATTGTACACGGTTTTTTGCTCCGGACAAAACCAGAGGGCGTGCTTTTGCTTTATCGGTTCACTGTGGCTGCTATGAACTCATGTGGCTTTCAAGAATTAGCCTAACAGTCCCGACCTAGAACATAAAGTACTAATTATCTCCTGTTACAAAATTTGAAAAAAAAAATTACGTGGAACATATATATACAGGGTGCATCCGTTAAGGTGGCAAATACTTTAAGGGATAATTCCTTGGTTTATTTCGTGAAAAAAATCGTGTGGGAGGGGGTGCTTCTTGGTCCTTTTGAAGCAGACTATGCACTGGAGTGAAGTGGTAAGGGTGCATCCACTGCCCGTGTAATTTTGTTGCACTGTTGCTGCAGGAACACTAGGACGCCATGCAACCCTTCTGATGCGTAGTAGTAGTAACACAACCCGCACTGTCTCGCTCTTGTTCACCGAAACGCACAAATATTTTGCCATGTATTTGTAGGAAATTAAACAGCCTTCAATACTGTATTTATCAAAAAAAATGTATCCAAGAGCAATTCTCGAAATAATCCTTTTGGTAAAAACAATTTTAAAAAATGTTGTTTTGAATTTGACGACCATTATAGCGGTATGGCTAAAATAATTTAAGAAAGTGTTTATCGTTGGATCTTAAAAATTTAATTCTCTTTCAAAAAGACCAACAGTAAGCTTGTAGCTGGAAGCGTTCAAGAGTTATATGGTGTGAAGTCATGTAAGGTCAAAAGTACATTTTCGTTTATTTTACAAACTTTCACTTTTAACCCTGCTCCTGTTGACCGAATACATAAATATTGTCAGGTAAATTTGTAGAAAATTGAATAGGCTTTAATATTGCATTTGTAAAAAAAAATATCCGATAGCGATTTTCGAAATATTCGCGTTTAAAAATAAAATTAAAAAAAAAACATTTTTGGATTTTGACGACGTTTATTTGCCAAATCTCGAAAAACTATACAAGTAAATTGCCACATCAGGTTGGCCGATTTCTCCCAAAATCCACTGGGACCTCACAATTTACGTAAAAAGACGAATGAAAGATGAATTTTCATTTTCATAAATTCAACCATCTGGACAGATTTTTTTTTTTTGCTTTTTCTGATTTAGGAGATCGGAAATAGGTAAATCTGCAAAAATCTCGAGTTCGAAAATGTTCATGATTACTATACTTCCTTTTACTATGTAAAAGAAAGTAAAAGAGTTGTATATCGGAGAAATACATGTATATAAGGGTCAGATCACTTCAAAAATTTACAAAAAGTGTTGTCCATCGGAGATAAACAGGTGTTTTTAGAATTTGAAGAAAACCAAGTTAATTTTTAAAAAAATGATTTGGGCACCTCTCGGGACTCAGGGCCCCCAAACAATTTTAGAAAAAGTTGTGTACATCGGAGATACATATGTGTTTAAAATTTGAAGAAAATCGGGTTAATTTTTATAAAAAATTTATATGTGCACCCATCAGGCCTCAGGGCCCGATCACTACAAAAATTTTACAAAAAGCGTATAAAATTTGAAGAAAATCGGGTAAATTTTGTGATTTATTTGTATTGAAGGCCCCGACCACGAAGCCCGAGGGGCCCCAAATTTAATTAGAAAGTATTATCATGGGAAATACACATGTGTGCAAAGTTTGAATAAAATCAGTCTTTAGGAAGTGGGTTAAAAAATTATCACAAGATTTGGTATGCCAGTCCGCCAGCCATCCAGCCAGACACGGGCACGCGAAGGTAATATCGAGAATTTAAAAATAAGCGGCACTTGTTCTTGTAAGGTAAGACCCTTCATATAGGGGCACAAGAAAATATCAATTATTGGTAACCAAGAAAAACTGAAAAAAGCTATCCACTCACTTGAAGTTTAAAATTTGCGACCAAAGGTTGCGCGAAAAATGATTGAGCTCCTTGTTTTTTGTTTGCTACTTTTTCAACGCCATGAAAACACGTGGAAATCCAAACCCCTCTGCTAACTTGTCTTAGACAAAAACAACCTTTAAATAATTTTTTATTAAAATATTAGTTACTCCCTGTTTTCCGCTCTTATAGACAGTGTGCTGTTCTTTTGTCACTGCCGAGTGTGCGTGTGACAGTTATGCAAATAACGAAATGACAAAAGTAGCAGCTTTACAATTTTTCCAAATGAAATATTTCACGCTATCAGCGCATCAGCACTGAATAAGGTTTTCAGCGTAAAGCAACGAAAAGGAAGAGTCCTTGACTTGAATGTGTGGCACAGTGATTGAATTTAGAGTGTCAGTGCATGTGGAGCGATGGTTCATCATAATCATCATTGTCCCTTGTGCAAATTAAATGAGAGTACTACTTTGTAGAATTACTCTGAATATTTAGCGCATATTCCCTCCGTTCTGGATCACAGCCGTGTGTCAAGTGTCTGGAGGATGATGCACGACCGACGCTAGAGCGATCAGAGCGGCACCATTCAGCATGATATGCCAACGTGCTGTGTCGCAGAGTGTTCAGCCGAGAGGAGTGCATCTGAAGGACATTTCTGATGCTGGAAACGGAAAAAATTAAATTGCACATTCAGTTTAAGTGGAGCATTGCTGTTTGTTTCCGCAAGTACAAGGTGATGAAAGGTAATCAACGACGGAACAGTCAAAAGGGAAGGTAGCCAGGAAATTGTAAAAAAAATAATTTTTTCCTTATTCCATAGTGCCTCAAAGGCTGAAGTTACCTGAGTGTGTCTTCGGTTTTATTTCTTGCGACATTTTCTTCTTTTTCTCGTTTACTCATGCCGTGAGGATAACCTGGTGAAAGTCGCATTCGCTATTTCCCCAGGAAATAGGTCTTCCTTCATCTACTCCTAAGTGATGAGTAGCTTGTCAACAGCTTTTCAACTTTCTTGCTTTCTTCTGCTCCTGCCAAAATACATTTTTCCTCGGCATCCGTTTTAGTAATTCAAATGGCGGCACAGGTTTCTGCCTGCTTGTACTCTTTCCTACAACAGAAACAAGCAGAAAATGCAAGGGGAAATGAAGTGCACTCAATGGCAATGTATATCGCCCCATCGCCTTTATTAGGTGGAAAGCTTTTGCCTTTTGAAGTTTTCCCTTTTTAATTCCATCTTTCCTTCGCTGAGAACTCAGTACAAGCTGTCTTATGAAGTCAGTGCTAAAAACCCTTACACCTGATCATGGAATAATCAGAACGAAATATATTGAAAGGGAGACATAGAATGAAGGCAATACAGCCTTTTTGTATTTGAATTTACTGGAATTACTTTTATTTAAAATATAGCGAAAGCTTATACTATGACTGCAAAAACGTAGTCCAATTGAGCCAAACATTTAAACCAAACTTTTCTTTTATTAATAGTAATAAGGTATAAAGAATCTGGAAGCATTTTTAAGGCCGATGGGAGCACAGATTAAGAAAAACCGATAAAAATCATACATGATTTCATTTTGTATGTAAGTGTTCACACAAGAAATTTGGTTTAACAAACCATCATTCAAGTTCCATTGTCCAATGTTTTTAAATTTGCCACTAACGGATGGAATTGTTGTGCACATTATTGAGCACCAACAAACATGACCGGTGACTGACAGTCAACAGCAATTTTTTTGAGTGTCGAACCAACACTCTTCAGTTTGAAGTGATGTCGATCAAAGTTGACAGTGATGTTCGATAGTCTTTTATTTATTCAACTGCAACTTCTATTGTACATTATTTTTAAATTTTTGCAACAGACTGACGGAATTCATGTACACATTATTGATCACGAACAAACATAGTCGGTGACTGATTGTCAACAGAAATTATTTTGAGTTTCAAACCAACATTCAGCCGTTTACACTTTCAGTTTTGAGTGATGTCGATCAAAGCTTTTTTTTATTTGTGCTGACTGGCGTTCACCGTATTCAAAGCTCTCATCTATCACTAGTTATGAACTTATACTGAGTTAAATATTGAAATAAACTAATTCAGTTTGTATTATATTTTGCTGTGGGAACAAGTTTGAAACTAGGTGGATTAGCCTGCCGTTGGCATCCTGTTAGGCTGGATAAATTATTTCTTCTATAGAATCATTTCCTTTTTTATTCAAAGTATGTATTGTATGAATTTGTAGCCGTATACGGTACGCAAAGTGGAATATAAAGAGAGAAGATATGAGATATGTGAGTTTACAAATGAAAGAAACAGCCTGGAAGGAGAATCTCGGCGATGAGCTAGTCCGACATACTGAAAACAAATAGGGTAATTTAATAACCAAATTTAAAGGCATATTGAAGCGATAGAAAATGCAAAATATTGAATTGGTAAATGGCCAGAAAAGAAACCAATCGGAGATTTTAACAATTACCGAAGAAAATATTCGCGTAAAAGGGAAAGCAGAGTGATAAACTGGTCGATAAACAATAAGATCCAGAGAGTTCACGCATTTTTTGAGAAGCTGATGCAATTTGGTGCACCCGCACTACACCAAGGAATTGATGAGCTTTTAACTAATGCCTGAGATGCAACGATGTCAAAAAACTTAAGAAAAGGGTTCACTGTGCCAGATGTGTATGAGGGTGGAGTTACAAATTTTCGACCAGCTATAAAGTAGTGTGTAGTTCAAATGAGGACGTGAGATCATTGTAAATGACTCACGTAGTGTAAGACATGAACCTCAACTACGTAGAAAAACTTTACAAAAGATTGAAGATGAGTAACAAAGATGAGGTTGAGGTTATGAGCGGACCCAAAACATAATTTAAAACGAACTTGAGTTCCCCAAGCTTGGCCACCATGTACTTTGTTTTGCTCTCATTTATGTGCAGCCCCAGATTTCGTGCCGCCTGCTCTATCTGGATGAAAGCTTCCTGTACAGCTCTTTGGTTTCTACCAACGATGTCAATATCGTCTGCGTAAGCCAGTATCTGAGTGGACTTTTAGAGGATTATTCATCTCGCCGTTACGTCAGAGTCTCGGATCACTTTCTCCAACGCCAGGTTGAAGAGGACGCAGGCCAGTCCATCCCCTTGTCGGAGCCCGTTATAGATGTTGAATGGACTTGATACTGATCCGGATATTTCTACTTGGCTTATACAATTGGTTATGGTCAACCTACATAGTCGTGTCAGTTTATTTGGGATGCCGAATTCTCTCATGGCTTTATAAAGTTCTACTCTGGCTATGCTATCATAGGCGGCTTAAAAATCTATAAAAAGATGGTGTAGTGAGTTTTGAAACTCTAGACATTTTTCCATCACCTGCCTTAGGGTGTAAATCTGATCAGTTGTTGATTTGCCTGGGATGAAGCCACACTGGTATGGACCAATGATGACTTTAGCCTATGGGGCTATCCTGTCTTGAAGGATAGAGGAGAAAATCTATACGCGGTACTCAACAACGTTATACCACGATAATTGCTGCATTTTGTGATATCTCCCTTCTTATGTATGGGGCA
Organism: Nephrocerus scutellatus; assembly: GCA_947095585.1. Lineage (NCBI taxonomy): Eukaryota > Metazoa > Arthropoda > Insecta > Diptera > Pipunculidae > Nephrocerus > Nephrocerus scutellatus. Next base: position 101,005,940 of record OX352762.1, on the reverse strand, counting down.
CAGGATGCCTCTTCGCCAGTCTTCTGGCATAACTTCTTCTTCCCATAATTTTACTATTATTTCATGAATTGCTTGGTTTAATGTGGGGCCTCCTATTTTTATCAGTTCCGCTGGGATCCCATCAGATACCAGGGCCTTATTTTTTTTGAGCCGATTTATCGCTCTGCTAACTTCGTCTACGCTTGAAGGCGGCAGCATAGTATGATCTTCAGTGATTGGTGGAGCCTCCAATTCCTCAGTTAGCTGGCCATTTATCAACTCATGAAAGTGCTCTTCCCATCGCTCTAAGATGCCTTTAAGATCGGCGATCAGATTGCCATCTTGGTCCTTGCAGTATCTGCAACGCGGTGTATATTGCGTCATACCGTGGACCCTTTGGTAGAACTTCCGCGCCTGGTGCGGTCCTTGCTCTCGTTACTGTTCCAGTTCACGGACTAAATTCTTCTCCCAGGCTGCTTTCTTTCGCCGGTGAACCGTTTTTCATATCTTCTGAGCTCTTTATATTCATCTTCGCGTGCCCGCGTTCTATGAGATTGTTGCATTGCTCGGTACGCAACATTCTTACGTTCAGTCGCTAGCTTACATTCGTCATCGAACCAGTCGTTTCGATCCCTTAGACTACTGCCTAAGATGGAGTCAGCAGTACTAATAACAGTATTCTTAAGGCGTGTCCATTTTTCTTCTAAGACATAGTAGTCTTTGAATTTTACCGAGTTTCGAGCGTGTCTTCCACTGCTCTGTTTTTGGCCACCATATCAGGGCTGCGTATGTAAGCCTGGGTCTGATAATGCTTTGGTATAGCCATAGAGTAACTTGCGGGCTTACTCCCCAAGTTTTACTGAACATGCTTTGGCAACATGAACATGTTTTTGGCCACCATATCAGGGCTGCGTATGTAAGCCTGGGTCTGATAATGCTTTGGTATAGCCATAGAGTAACTTGCGGGCTTACTCCCCAAGTTTTACTGAACATGCTTTGGCAAGTGAAGTAAACTTTGTTAGCTTTGTTGGTTATGTATGATATATGAGAGTTCCATGTTAGTTTTTGGTCAAACATGACCCCCAGGTATTTGGCCTCCGGAATTGTTTGGAGTATTTTGCCTTGGAATCTTAGGGCGGGAAGAGTTATTCTCTTTCTTTTTGTGAAAACGGTGCATACTATTTTGTCTGGGTTGACACTTAGGTCTACATCTCGGCACCATTCGTTTACTATTTTGAGAGCAAATTGCATGCGCTCTGTTATCATGCTTTCGAATTTACCTCGGAACATTAGGACTAGATCATCCGGATAGCAAATGTTTGTGATAAAATTACTCTTAAGCCTGTCGAGCAACTGATCTATCACTTCCTTATGGGCAGCCTCTTGTTGACGATATTGTGATGGTTTCGTCACCAAACGAGACCCGAATTTTCTTACCCTTAAGCATGCACCCATCCTATGATAGAGGAGTCTATTCTCCTGGTTCTAGCTTACGTTTGAATTACTTCGAAGTTAGTGTTGTCGAAAGCGCTTTGGATGTCGATGTCGGATCAGATTTTCCAATCTGATATGCGTGTTGGCTGGGGTTAAATTTCTCCATGGCTTTGAGAATAAATTATGTGAGGCTTATAGGCCTGTTGGACCTTGTATTCTCAGGGGATTTCTTCCCTGCTTTTGGTAAGAAAAACACTCGTACGTCTCTCCAGCACCTTGGTACATATTCTGGGCAATAGCTGGCTTTTTAGAGTCCTACACTAGAAAATAACACTTTGCCATAATTAAAAAATCATATTCCTTCAAGAACTAGAGAGAGATTTCTACAACAAACAACAAACATTTGAAGAATAAAAAAGTGGTCAAACAAACGACTTTTTGCATGTGACTTCGATTTTCTATCAAAATATAACTGTAGAATGAAAAAAAAATCAAAGACAAACCAAAAATAAAACATTAAAGGAAGTGTTTGCAATATTTTAAGGAAATTCTTTGAAGTTGTAATCAAATCCCAATCCCTAAACAAATATCGAATTCAACAACTGAGTAATACGTTCAACGCTGTTTGTTATTGTTTTTTCGTGTTTTTGTTTCCTCTTTTTTGTGGCCGAAGGGTGACATATTCGCATCATCTGTTCAGGGAATTTGAACGCTCTTTGTTGGTTTTGTATTTGGGGTTCCTGTTTATCCTGCAGGTAAACGCAATCCCCACGCACTTTAACATTGAATAAGAGTCTAACACAGGAAACAGTTTCCGATCTAATATAGCGAAGCAAATTCGTTCAAATTCGTAAAAGGATTAGCAAAACTCAAGGGAGGCAGACAGTCATCGGCTTAAATGCCAAAGGCAACAGACAGGCACAACCCCTTTGATAAGGTTTCGCATTTGTAATTCAGTTTCTGTTTAACTGGTGTTTTCATTACGAGCCCTCATTGTGGTTGCCACAGTAAAATTTTGTCGGTCGGTCTACCAAGAACAGATATCACTGCGAAAGGTGTTTTTTGTGGGCGAGTGAGTGAATTTGAGTGCGGGATGGTAAGTGCGATTGGCAGACAATTCTTTCCAACAAGCTATACCTTTTATCTACCCTTCGCACTTGTGCTAACGATATTTGAAATGCAATACGTTTTTCTTTGCTGTTTTAAAAACATTTGGTTTGTTTTTCGGTAATGGTTTTTTTCATCGCAATTCATGTGAAAAAATATATGCGATGGTTTGTGGTTAGGCCGTTTTCTAAGGGTGTCACTAATGAAATTGCGTTTTTCTTTTTCTTTGATGTTTTCTACATACAGCCATGGAACAACTTACATTGGCGTTATCAACGGTGTTAATAAAAATTAATGAAGTTTGTAAAGACTCAGGTATATTACCGATGTTAATTCAGAGCAAATAATGAGGGAAACAATTTTTCTGAGTCGATGAAGCACATCTTAATTCTTTTTCATTTTATGTCACACACCACCTGATGTTATAAACACTTTGCGACATATGAATAGGGACAGCTATTCTAAGAATTTCTTGGTTTATTATCTTGGATTTCTTGCAGATAAATAATAGAATGCTGCATAAGAAGTACAATTGTTCGATCATTCTTGACACGCATTAAAAATACTGGCTCGTCTACAATTCCAACGATCATTCATAGAGCAGTGAGTTCTAAATATAAAGCCAGTTTGCTTGCTTTACATTTTCCACACTTCCACTCTCACGTTGCCTATACTTCCGAGTTTCCAGTATGGAACACCCTATAAGACAGATCTATATGACGTGGTTAACATATGACCGATCGTTTTCGAACAGGTGTCAGAGTTTTAAGTGATATCAATACACACAAATCCGAAGAGGTGTTCTTCTTCATCGCTGGCATGTGTATGATGTATTGCTTACTTAAATGGAGTAAAACCAAATCATTCAATCCACGTTGTTTTGGAAGGCTTAAGGGGTGATAATGACCGCATAATTGCTGGTGTTCCTTAGTGCTGAGTTTTATCTTTGACAATGTTTCTTATTTTTATTAGCGATCTTATGTCTGCAATCCTAAACATTTCTTCACTGACGATGGTACTCTAAGCTTCTAATATTATTTTCCTAGGTTCACGTACCTTGTCTTCTGATACAGAACTGAAATTCTGAAATTGACAGCATAACAAAGTGGGAAAAATACAATTAAATTAATTGAACGCTTCTAAGATTCAATGCAGTCAGCCACCAGCAGAATATGGAGAATAACACAAAATGCTTCAGAATTGCAAGTGGCCATAACTATCTCTGACTGGTGGAAGTGCGATCAAACCTCCACGTGGTGGCTGCCGGTCATTTTCCTCCAATACAGGAAAATCTGAATGATCGGGCTAGTCCCTTCAAAGTAAGGTTGGTGCGAGGCCAATAACCTCGCCCGTAAAAAAACTATTACGAAACCCAAAATCAGCCTTGGATACACTGACCAACGACTACGGCAACGAAAACGGCTAAAAGATTTAAGAATTTTCTCATAGAACGTACGCTCACTGTATAGAGCTCGAGCTGTACAGCAGCTAGCCGATACCCTGTCCAAATATAATGCTGACATAACAGCAATCCAGGAGATGCGGTGGACGGGGAATGGTGTCTTATAAAAATCAGAACATGACATATAAATATTAAAGCGGTCATGCAAGACATCATGTGCTCGGGGTGGGGTAGTCAGCAAAAGAATGAAACCCACCTTTATCGGCTTTAAAACAATAAATGAACGGCTATGCACCCTTCGCGTACTGCGCAAATGTAAAAACATAAGCCTCATAAACGTTTACGCACCTACAGATGATTCCCCAGATGATAGAAAAGAAGAATTATTGGAATCAGTCGAACGGGAACTCCATGCCTGTCCTCAGTATGATGTAAAAATCATTCTGGGGGGATATGAATGCTAAAATAGGTATAAGGAGCCAGTATTCAGGCAGTACATTGGCACCCATAGCTTCCACGAGAACACAAATGACAATGGCCAACAAGTCATAGGGATGGCTTGTGCGCAAAAATATCCACAGAGCCACCTGGGTATCTCCTGATGGAGTCAATCACAACCAGATAGACCACGTGTTGATAGACCGCCGCCACAACCCAAACCTGATGACGGTACGAACGTACCGAGGTGCCAACGTCGACTCAGACCACTATCTTGTTTGTATGGTGCTCCGAGCGCGGATTGCATCGCGAAAGACTGCATCCGTGAATCAGATTCGAATTAACACGGCTGCCTTTCGCAACGAAGAGACCAGAAACAACTACGGTCAAGCGAGAGGACCCGCTCTAAGTGCAGGGGGATAAAGTCCTGGGGGTGAGATGTCGGGCGTAGAAGACAAATAGACACGCCTTAAGAATACTGTCTTTAGTACTGCTGACTCCATCTTAGGCAGTAGTCGTAGAGATCGGAACGACTGGTTCGATGACGAATGTAAGCTAGCGACTGGACGTAAGAATGTTGCGTACCGAGCAGTGCAATATTCTCATAGAATGCGGACACGCGAAGATGAATATAAAGAGATCAGAGGATATGAAAAAAAAGTTCACCAGCGAAAATAAGCAGCCCTGAAGATTAAACTCGTCCGTGAACTAGAACAGTACAGAGAGCAAGGACCGCACCAGGCGCGGAAGTTCTACCAAAGCTTCCGCGGATTGAAGCAATATACACCGCGTTGCGCATACTGCAAGGACAAAGAGGGTAATCTGATCGCCGATCTCAAAGGCATCTTAGATCGATGGGTAGAGCACTTTCATGAGTTGCTAAATGGCCAGCTAACTGATGAATTGGAGGCTCCACCAATGACCGAACTGTTCTGTCACCACCAAGCATAGACTAAGTTAGCAGAGCGATAAATCAGAAGACTGGCGAAAAGGCATACCAAATAAACTGACACGACTATGTTGGTCAGCCAAGTAAAAATATCCGGATCATTATCAAGCCCATTCAACATCTATAAAGTGCTCCGACAATGGGATGGACTCTCCTGCGCCCTCTTCAACTTGGCGATGGAGAAAGTGTTCCGAGACTCTGACGTCACCGCGAGAGAAACAATACGTTGGTAGAAACCGAAGGGCTGTACAGGAAGCTTTCATCCAGATCGAGCAGGCGGCACTTAATCTGGGGCTGCACATAAGTAAGAGCAAAATAAAGTACATGGTGGCCACGTCTGCGAGTAGAAGATCCAACATTGGTCCCGCAATTAAAATAGTGAAGCACGAATTTGAAGTAGTGCAAACCTTTAACTATCGCGGGTCAACTGTACCAGACGATAACAGCATGGAACCAGAAATACACACACGGTTGCTTAAAGCCAACAAAGCCTATTTTAGTCTGTCAAGACTCTTCAAATCCAGGAACTTAACCATAACATCCAAGCTGCTGGTGTGTAAGACGATGGTCATACCAGTACTTACATATGCATCCGAGAGATCCGAGTGCTAAGCAAAAAGAATTTTGACCTCTTAGGATTTATGGAACACGACAGCGAGGCCGGCCAAGCCTAAGCTGGAAGGATGGCGTAGACCAGGACGCCCAGAGTTTAGGGATGCAAAACTGGATGACATCGGCTCAAATTAGAACTTTTTGCGGGAGGCCAGTACCGGACCCCGGTTGTAGAGCAATACTTTGAATTCTTATTAATTATAATAATATTCGGCGCGACAGATGCGGTCCAAGGCCTAGCTTCTCGCGACCATTTGTGTTGCGCATGTATATTTTTTGGGCACAAATGGAAGGGACCAACAATTTAAGTCCGGATCCGAACGGCGAATTGAGAAGCTTTCCGTGACAAGTTATTACTCTCAGAACGTTTGTCACCCATTCGCGAGAGGTGGGACACCGTGAAAATGCTGTTGGTATTACTGGGAATCGAACCACGAACCTCCTGCTTAGTAGACATATGCATTTCCACTGAGCCACGGCGCCCACTCGAATGCTTATTAGTTTACCAAAAATCCCATTTTCGGACGTACAGTTAAGTTCAGGTATTTTTATCTTTAATCGTACAACACGAATGTGAAATGCTTTGTGCTTCCGAAGCACTGTGATCAGCAGGCATCAAAAATGCTTACGCAAAGACATCTCCTCCTTCTCTTTTTGATACATTCTTGCACACGGTGTGCCTTCTTCATATCTTGAGCATGTGCCAAGTTAAAATAAATAAATAATAATCCTGCCTTCGACACCTTCAAGAAATATTTAACATTTTGTTATTTTTGTATCATTATCAATTCTGAAAAATTCCTGCCACATTTAAATACAATGAAACCAATTTAATACTCAGATCGTAAATGTTTTTTTTGGCACGTTGCACGATGGCCAAGAATAATCTGAAATCCAAATACATATTTTTTTTTTTACTTATATGTATATATATGTTATAGCAAAATTTATGTCGAACGAACTTTTTGGCCTCGCCGTCAATGACAACGAGCAATAAATTTGTCTTTTCTTTTAAGTCAAAACTTTTTTTAAGAAGAAAAGTGTCGAATATTTTTATTTTGTTCTCTCTATATACCGAGATACGAATATCATGAATCTTTTTGGGAGTGAATTTCTTTTAATTGTTTTGTCTTTCATTCACACTGAACTTTGAGCCGAAACATCTGGATTGGGCATATTCTGCCTGCTAAACTTTTTTTTATGTAAAAAACCACTTGACGTGGGTTGGGCATGTGGACAGTCAGGTTCTCTTCCCACTTTCGCATTGAATTCGATTTTATGCAAAATTTCAGCAAATTTCCATTTTGGTCATAAATTTTACTACAGTAGAGGCTGAGAAACAACGCACTATCTAAATAGATGCGAGAGATACAAGCATGGTATGCTACCCATCCTTGTTTTCTTGGTTTTATTTGTTACGTTCATAGGTTTGGCGAAGTATCGAGGTGGTTTGGATAAAAGTATTGCCCAAAGTAAATTCTTGATGGGCGCTGTGGCTCAATGGTTAAGTGCATGTATTTCTGAGCAGGGGGTTCGTAGATTGAATCCTAGAAAACACCAAAAATGTTTTTCCCGATCCCACCTCTCGCCAATGTCTGACAAATATCCGAGTGTAATACCTTGTCATGGAAAGCTTCTCAATTCGCCGTTCAGATACGGCAGTAAATTGTAGGTACCTTCCATTTGTGTGCAAAAATATACGTGCGCAACACAAATGGTCGCGAGAAGCTAGGCCTTGGACAGCAACGAACGGTCTGTTGCCGAATATTATTATAAAATTCTTGATTATTTTTTGTTCAACAGGAAAAAGAGAGATTTTGTTATTCTCTTGTTTGTTGACATAACCTGAATTTATTTATTAGTACATATTTATTTAGTATGCATTTATGTTTTACATGAGTTCATTAAGCATACACGCTGGATTTGGATAAGAAGCTAAACATTTAACTGTATCGTATTATTTTGAAATACATATGTATATGTAGGTTTTGTAAATCCGTAGTACTCATTAAACGATAATGGGTAAAATACTCTGCGCTAGCTTAGTGAAAAGTTAAGTTTCCTAACAGTACTCTACCGAGAACAAAGTTGGAAAAATAAAAGTAATTAGATTATTGACGGCGTCATCGGCCACTGCCATTATAAAAATAGGAAATCGTTAAAATAAAGGCGAAAAAATAAAAGGTAAAAGTCATCAATAGATACCATGAGGTACATCTAATTATGTAGCTATTTTCTTTTTGTCTACAGCTTTGGCTCTACAATCAAGAAGACGATACTGGAACTGGATACTTAGCAACAAATCGATAGGTGAGGTAATTGTTCTTCTTAATGTAATTCAGTGTATTACATCACATCCTCCAACGCCAGGTTGAAGAGCTCGTTATTGATATTTGTAGATCAGTAAATTACAAAGTTGAACGCATAGGCGGCGTAAGTACGTTTAGCGTTAGATGACAAGTGCGAAATTCTTATTCATTATATGTAAAAAAATCTATCCAATGCATGTATAGCAGTTCTTCTTTCTTTCCTTTACTCCGCGGGGGAGCATAAGGCTTCTACAAACGCCCGCCAACGAACTCGATTTCTCGCCTGAGGTTTCAAGAGACGCCACTCGGTCCCCTGGTATCTTGCTTCCTCTTCTATTGTCCTTTTCCATATCTTGCTAGGACGGCCAACTCGACGGCTTCCTTGTGGATTCCAGTCGAGCGCTGGTTTCGTAATATCGTCCGCTGGCTTTCTCAAAGTTTGGCCAATCCAGCTCCATTTTCGTCGTCTGATGGTGATCGCTATTGCTTCCTGCTGTGTTACTCTCCGCAAGTCTTGATTGGCCATCTTATTCTCAGTGTCCTCCTTAAGCACTTGATGACGAAGACTTGGAGGTGCTTTGCAATTGACTATGTGACTTTCCACGTTTGGCAGCTATACAAGAGTACTGAGAGAACGTTTGATCTGAAGATCGTTAGCTTGAGATTCCGGGAGATTTGCGAGGAGTTCCAAATATAATTTAGGATACTATAGGAGTGTTGCGCCTTGTTTACAGGAGAGAACACATCCGAGTCAGCACAACCATTTTTTGACATCCAGCTGCCCAAATAACAAAACTTATCGACTTCCTCTATCTAATGTCCGTCAATCGAAAGATCACATGTTCCACTAGCGTTAACGCGAAGTAGTTTTGTTTCTGAGACGTTAATTTTTAAACCCACTTTATTAGCGTGGAGTTCTAGTGTGTTTAATTTTCGCACCATGTCACCTAGCGCTTGTGATCGCATCGGCATAGTCCGGGTCTTCTAGGCGGTGAAAAACATTCCATGACAAACCCGATGGAGTCCGGGTTACTATTTTCATCACCAAGTCGATGACAATTGTGAAAAGCAATAGTGAGAGGGTGCAACCTTGCTTGACTCCCGAGTAGATGTTGAAAGGTGAGCCAAGATGACATGATGGACACGATCATTTTCTAATCTCTGCTCACAGACGGCAATGGATTTTTGAGTTCTAGAGCGTGTGTTGTATATCTAATTGGATTGTAAACTTTCATTTTTTTCAAGTGTTCTTTTAATTACTCTTGAACTTGACTGTCAATTTAATTATTTCAATGCTGAGAGCAATACCGTGCTATTTTCACATTGCATAATGGTTTATACATTATAATATTACACATTAATACAAGACACATCATCACTATCAGTTATTGTTTTCAATAATTAATAATTAATTAATTTCGTTACATTTATTAAAGACACAAAGAGTTTAGTTTTATGTATATAATTTAATTGGATATTCTATTTACAACACGTCTAAGCATAAAATATTATTTTTAGAATTTTTGTTTGTTTGTCGGATGTGTGTCCAGAATAGACTCCTAAACGGCTGAATGGATTTTGATGAAACTTTTAAAGATCATAGGAGGTATTTTCACCTACAAAAGAAAAACCACCTAACCGTTACTTTGACTGGCCGATAATTAAATCATTATTAGATAAGTACTCGTAGATAACCAGTTAAATTTGTTTTTACCTCGCTTGCAATGGCCACCCTACTGGTACCTTGTGGGCGGCTGGATTGCAGTTAGACGTTTTCGAAACTCGTACAGGTACAATCCAAGTGAATTAATTATTTTGCAAACGAATATGTAGAATATGTAGTAAGTATATTGCGTGAACATACCCGGCAGAGGCGGAAATAACATGACTAATAATCCCACGGAAACTGTTTCCTGTGTCGTGTGCATTTAAGTGTGCGTGCGTTAATTTGTCTATGTGTTGTATAGGTAAAGGAATAGGTAATACGAGACATTTAAACTAAATAAAATTCCATTTAACTAAAATATTCAGTCAGCTTACTGACTGATTATTTAAGGCTTTTACCATTTCGAATTGAATAACATTAATCTGTCAATGCTTTCAAGCGACCATTAGTATCATTTTACATGTGAATGTGTGCAAAAGATTAACGGCAACGTAATTCTCTTGCTAATGTGTGCATAGTTTCAGTATAGGCTGGCTGGCAGGATATACATTTGGGAAAAATAGAGACAGAACAGAATGCAAAAAATTTATCAAAACTCAATTCATGGTTCAACGCTTCAGCATCACCAAAAAAATGCAAACAAAAGTGTCAAGTGGCCCTTCAAGCCTCAAGGGAACTGAACTTCAGTTGTTTGATATGAGTTTGCAGGGCATTAAAGTGTATAAAAAGAAAGTGTCGTTCATCTCCCTTAGCAGAGGCCCTACTCAACGCGGCACGCTTTTAGAGAAATGTAAATTTGTTTCGGGCGACTATTTAAAGTCATTGTCTTTTCTCATTTTTTTCTCGCCTAAATAGATAATTTTATTTTATTTCTGCTTGAAAAATAAACATCTTCCATTTGTGTATTTCGTGATTCGTGATACTTAATGAATCCAAATGTATCCCAACCGTCATTACTCAGAGGAGCTCCAAAGATACCACTCAATGGATGGCTAATTATGGTAAACTACGAGTTTGCCATTTACGAAGCTTTCAAAAAAAAGGAAAATAACATGAAGTAGCAATAAATTTTCCCATTTCGTCTACTATGACTAAAATGCTCTTCATTCGCTACTACGTTTGTTTCTGGGCATTTTCTATGTGTAAATGAATTTAATTTCGCAATAATTTCGAATGCGGGTTTTCTACTCGATTTGGGGCTCGTCCTTCCATACACGAACAATGCACGACCCATTTGGCAAGGAAACTATCTCATTAACTATGCTTTTAGGAGGGTGATTTATTCAGTCTTTGACCTGATGTAGGCCCTGAGATTTTGCCAAACTCACCCGCATTCGAATTGTGCAATAAAATTTATGGTGGTAATAGAGAAGGACCTTATGAACAAATAAGAAATCGCATCGTTATTTCATACATAAAAGCATTCTACAACATTTCGTTCAATAGGAGTATCCTGGCAATAATACCGATTGTTTTCGTCAGTAATAAACTGAGATATTTGACTGTGTCTTTTGTTACTTTTTTGCTCATTGATTTTATGGCCATAAAAGGAGCATAGGTTTAGACACAGTTCATTTGGTACTTTGTCATTGAATTAGAATAGAAACGTGGTGTGAAATGCAGATAAGAATAACTCGTCATAATGGTAAAAATGTGTTATCAAGCTCAAATGTAATCTATAGTTATAAAAGCTGAATATATTTGGCACTAACCTTTTACTGATTTAGCTTTACTCGCTAAACTAGTTGTAGACTACATATAAGTATAGAAAAACAAATTGATGTTTTCAAAAGCAACGATAAAGATACTCTTAAATTCAGTATGTGATATTAGTGATTACGATGGCTACTCGTACATATTTATTAGAGAAATATTTTGTTGTTGTTTATGCTTCCTATTGTCGCACATAGTCTTAAAGGTAGTACCCTATATCGGAACCACTTTCGACTCAAAGGAACTACTAAAGTGTTCCCGCTGTGGCCAAATGTAAATTATTGGCATTTGAATGACATAAACAAGTAACAGATTAAATCAATAAATTATCAAGAGAGTTATAAGAAAAAGAACAAAAATTGTACTAAACTTAAGGTCCGAATAATACGAGTACAATGGTTAGAGAAAAAGTGAGAGTATCTGTACTGTGTGTTAAGAGGACAAATATTCAATTATTAGGAAGCAGTGGCGCTTCTATCCACACGTATCATTAAAAAAATTGTTGCGAAAAAGTCACAGGATGCAGCAACGGCAACGGTTTAAAAAATGTTGTTCAGAAAAAAATACACACAAATATTAAACTGTAACTTCCAAAATATTTATCGGAGAGCAACCAACTTAGTCTTATTTGACTGGAAGTTGTATAGGTAAAGATATAAGTGGTTATCTTGCATCTGCATCCGTTTGAGAGCTATGATGCTTTAAAGTAAAAAAAATCGATTTTTATCAAATTTGGGGCCCCTATGTACTCGGGGTGGGGGGCTCCCATATAAATATTTTACAAAATTTACCCGATTTTCGTCAAATTTTATATACAGGTGTATCTCCGATGGACAACACTTTTTGTAAAAATTTTGGAGACCCCGGACCCCAGGGTCATGGGGCCCCAACAAATATTTTAAAAAAATTTACTCGACTTTCTTAAAATTTTATACGCGTGTGTATCTCCGATGGACAACTATTTTTGTAAATATTTTGGAGACCCCGATCCCTGGGGCACATACATTTTTAAAAAAAATTAACTTAACTTTCTTAAAATTTTATACACGTGTCTCCGATGGACAACACTTATTGTAAAAATTTTACAGACGCAGGGCCGCGGGGTCATGGGGCCTCATACAAATTTAAAATACAAATAAACCCGATTTTCTTCAAACTTTGCACACATATGTATCTCCTATTAGAGAATTTATATGAAAAATTTAAATTTTTATGGGTTTGTTTTTTATATGCCATCTATTGGGGGGAGTGAATAAAAACTGAGTGTTCACTCTGAGTGAACTCTCTTGAATGGAGTGAGCTTGTTTGAATGAACACTCTTTTTGGTGTGAATAAAAAAATACTTATACGTATTTCATTCACTCATACGAAATATACATTTTAGAGTGCAGAAATGTCAAATATGTTGTGCTATAGAATACGCTAAATTTATAAACACGATTTTTTTAAACAAAACAAAATTTTAAAAAATATAAAGAATTTCAAATATGTTTATAAATATTCAAGCTCGCAAGGAAAAAATATATAATTTTCGGCGTTTTGGTGATACAGGTGAAAACTCGTGGTGGTTCTATTCCTAATCTAGAAAAAATGAAAACATTTCTAAGATATGTTGGAGACCCCGGGTTCCAAGTTGGTGTTGGTGAAGACATAGGTATTCATAGAACTACTGTATGCAAAGTTATTTGGCAGGTGTGCTGTTCTATATGTGAAAAAAGAAATGTGTGGATAAAATTTCCAGCATCAGCTGATGAAATGAGAAATGACAAACGAGATTGGCAGTCTAAATATAAATTTCCAACTGCTATTGGTGCCATTGATTGTACTCACGTTGAAATAATGAAGCCGAGCCAACATGGTGATGAATATTTAAATCGTAAAGGGTATTTTTCTTTAAATGTACAAGCGACCGGAAATGCTAAAGAATGTTTTACAAGCATTGATGTTCTGTACACGATTCAAGAATTTGGCGTAATTCAGTAATTTGCAATATTTTAAATGAAAATGAAGCTGGTGCTACTTTGTTAGGTGATGAAGGCTACGGTCTCACACCATGGCTTATGACACCATACAAAAAACCAACAACAGATGCTGAAAAAAAATATAATAAAGTACATACCCGAGAAAGAGTGATTATTGAACGTATGTTTGGGCAGTTGAAAAAAAAATTTCCGATTCTAAACAATCAAATTAGGGTATCTATGGAAAGAGTGCCTAAAATGATTGTAGCGTGTGTTATTTTGCATAATGTAGCAAAATACCTTCATGATGGTGACTTTCTAATAAACGAAAATGAAGGGGAAGAAGAGATTCCCGTACCAGAACAAACACAAGAAAGCAGCACAATTTTCAAACGTGGTAAATCAAGAAGAAACGGAATTGCTGAAATTATTCAAGGTTTTATATAACATTTAAAATAAATATGTATAAAAAATAGATAGAAAATAAATATTTATTCATTTGTATAATCAACAATAATCATTTCATCGACAATTTGTTTGTTTTGCAATTTTAATTTATTTTGAAGCACTTCATTTTGCAATGATAAATTTTCTTTTTTATTTTTCAATACATCGATTTCGAGCAATAGCTTTTCCTTCTGCAAAGCGAATATTTCCTTTTGCTGTTCATTCACTTCTTTAGTTTGTTGTAAAACTTTACGCTGTAGTTCCAAAACAGTTGAATGGTCATTTTGATATTTTTTTTTAGTTTTTACACAAGAATGTGGTGTTTGTGCTGCTTGTGGAGCTACAGATTTGTCTTCCATAAATTCGGTTGGTGGATCTGGACTTTGACAACGACTTTCATCATCTTCAGGATCATAATTTTAATTTTCAATGGCAACTGGATGACCACATTCTAATGCACCTGCAAAATAAATTGTAAATTTTTTCTCAAAATAATAAATTGTACACATTTAAATATAAAAATGAATTTACCTTTTATTTTATTCATAACGGGATTTTTTTTGTAATCCATCAAATTTAACAAATCCTTTTCATGCTGTTTTAAAATAATTTTTTTATTTCCCGTTTGTTTTGAATCTGTTTTCTTTTTAATACGGTTTCTCATATTTTCAATTTTCTTTTTAATTTGAGATACATTTAAATCAAAACCAAAATTAGTTTTAATTTGATTTTCCATTTCACCAAGAGCCTTATTTTTTTCGCCTTCATAATTGGTGTTTGGCTTTTGTCCATTAAACAAGGATGCATTTGTAAAAATTTAACAAACTCCAAATCTGGTAAAAGTGTATTTTTCTTCTTAACATTTTCAATAAATTCTTCGTCGCTGTTACTAGCAAATAAATCTTCTGATTGATCCATTTTAACATGTAAACTTTACTTTTATATATTCGTTTTTTATGTCTTGAAAAATGTTGAGGCTGATAAAAGGCACACTCAAATGTATATGAGCGTTCTCTCAAAATATAAACGTCAAATTATTTTTATTCACATCAAAATTGAGTATTCTCTCCATTACGTTAAATGTTGAGTGTTTTATTTAACAAAACTTAACGAAGAGATTTTTTTATTCACATGAAAGTGAGTGTTCACTTGAAAATATTGAGTGAACACTCACACTCAGTTTTTATTCACTCCCCCTATTATGTAACTAAAATAATCGTATACACAAACCTAAAATTTAAGTTCCATATACACTTTAACACTCAAGTTCACTTGTTCTTTTTTATGTCTAGTATATTTCACTTTAACATACAAAATTAGAGTTCTAAATATCAACTACACTCAAGTACTTTTTAACAAAATGGATCACAATTTTTTTTATAGATAAACTTATTGGCAAGGGAGATCTCCCTGAATGACTTGCGCCACGGTAATAAGGTTGACTATACTTTTTATTAAAATTAAATTAAAGATTAAATTAAGCATCGAAGAAATGTAATTTACAATATATCACATACCTCACGTCTGTAGTCGATTTCAACTAAACTAAAACGACACAAGTCCAAATGCTTTGCTTAATCAATGGTACATGGCGAGGGAAGACTAAAAAAAACCCCGAACAAGAAAATATTACATTAAAAACAAAACGTAAGTCAGCCTTCAAAAATTATTGTATCCTCTATTGAACAATTCGGACCTTCTGGAACTGGTTAACGTGTTTTTTGAATGGCTGTATATTAAACGATTCAGAAAACACGGAGTCGACTAATTGATTCCACATCGATGTCACTCTTGAATGAAAGGAAGATTAGAAATGTTGGGTTCTACATAAAAAAGCTTTTAAGGCTTTAGAACTAAAACGAATGTTTACGTTGCCAACAAAAGGACATGTAAGGGTTTCTTGAGAGCATCTACCGTAGTAAAATTTGTAAAAAACACTTAAAGCTCTCCTACAATCCGTCTATGAATCAGGAGATGAAGTAACGTTTATCATACGGACAACTCTATTCTGAATTCTATTGAGATAAATCAAATGCGATTTTGGAGCCCCATCCCATGCATTCGCCTAACATAAGTTTTATATAATCGGAATACTTCAAAGAGGGTGAAGTAGAAGTTACTGGGTTTTATAAAACCGCTCTTTTTGAAATTTCATAAACATCTTCACTTTCAAACCTCACATTTTAAGTGAATCAGATCTCGCAACAGGGGCACCATAAATTACTGGTGGCACGTACTGCTCAACTGCCTCCTGAGAAAAAAAAAACAAGCCTGGAATTTAGTTGGAGTAAAGTCCACCCTATTAGGTTTTCCCCAATCAAGAATGCTTTGAATGTTCGACAGAATAGCCGTATTCAGTAAATTTTGGGAACCGATCAAGCGAAAATTGCATTCTTTTTGACTGACAAACTCAATGAAAGCCGATATAGTTGTATCGTCAGCAAATGAATGGGTATCACTGGTTGTAGAAGACAATAGGGCATTAATATATATTAAGGAAATCGTACTCGACAAGGATGACCCTTTTGGCATGATAGATTTCATACGAAGATGAAGAAATACCATTCAATACAACTTTTATTTTGCGGTTCCAAAAATAATCCTCAATCCATGCAATGAGAGAGATGTCTACGCGAACGAATTTTATTTATAAGACAAACATGCCATACTCGATCAAAAGCTTTTGAAATATCCAGGGATATGACGATTGATTCACCTAGATGTTCAATGCTTCAAGTACAAATAATTCGAAGATGGTCAACTAGGCAAATCGAGCAGGCAGATGAAATCCGATATTCTTCAAGTCAATGAATGGGCATGAGTCATCTGTATATTATATTATCTGAGGTTGAAGACTTTTCTAACTCCACAATCAATTTGTAGACGACCTTTACCTTACAACGAAAAGAATAGCGAAGACTTTGCCCAGTTGTTGAAAAAACTTTCCACAATGCTTGTTATTGTTAAAGATATTGCTGGCATTTCGAAGGAACCTTGAATGTTCGACACAAGCGGATCTAGGGACAAGGAACTGCAGAACGCTTTTAAAAAACTAGTAAAAGACGCAGACATTTTTGTCCTGGAAGATATCTTCTTCCGGTTGGATTTCATATGTAACCGCTAATCGCCACCACGAAAGACATTACACCATATAAGAAGGAGGAACTTGGGAAAAAATTTGCTTAATGATTCAGATATGCTTCAGATTTATGCTCACAGTGAGAATGCAGAAGAGTTGAAGTTCTACTGGAAGGAATGGTGCGATAAGAATAGTGCAAAGGCTATGGAACACTTTGGCAACTATGCTGAAGCTATACGAAAGGCAGCAGTCAAAATGGGTAAGCCAAAATGGTGGTATTTTTCTCATATTATGTTGAGATATTTGCGCTTTTTTAGAGGTACCCACTTTGGAGTTTGGTACAAATATTGCGATTACAAGAACTTCGTTAACGAAATGGAAGATGTGATGAAGCAGATTAAACCGTTCTACCAGCAATTTCATGCGCATATTCGCCAGCAGCTGATCAAGAAATATAGTGCCGATATGTCTGTAGCGATAAACTACGCAAAGAGCTATCATTATTGTGACGCACATATCTACAATTACGACCGGATGGAAAGATGAGAGGATACAAGGTGGACACAACAAAAATTCTCAGATGAAAATTATTGTCTCACCAGCAAAAGCCATAACAATTAAACTTAACATCTTCACATCATCATTATAAAGCACTTTGTTCTTCCGTCCAGAAACTCGACTCTTATTAAATACATAGTTGGAAAATTGTTTAGTTAGCAAATGATTTCAAAATATGTTCAACTTTAGAATTCTTCAGCAGAAGCCAACAGGAAAAAGGGAATTTTCGAGATAGTTAACTTAGCAAACAACGCAAATAGTCAATGAGGAAGAAGACCGCCACCAGGTAAGTTGATAAGAAAACGCTCATTCTTGTCTTTGGCTTCTTAATTTAAGTCACTCCTTATTATAAGACGCAAAGTATTTTGCTTTAATGAAGGGAACCTGCGGTCATCATCAGCTGCATTATCAAGATAATCACAGGAAGATTTAGCAGAACGAACCGCCAAGGCTAAACAGCGCAAATTAACACAAGGAAAGTTTTAATTAATTAAAATGGAAGGAAGAAGAAAATGACCAACCACACTTAATGTGCAGCGAACATGAGGTTTTTATATGGTGAGGCCATTAACATGAAATCTTGTCTAGTCGCACAACCTTCCTTAATGGATTGTCGGGTTCAAAATGAAGGAATTTTCGTATTCACCCTTCTGCCTCTTGGTGTTTTTCTCACTTCTATGGCTGCTTCGCTGGTAGAGTCATAAAATGCATGGCATTAAGCTGCAAATTTGGCGCCTTACGAGTGGCGTAAATCGTTCGATTGGCTAACTGGCCGCCGATGGAATAATGCACTTTGGTGCGCTCGTTTTTGGTGTACTGAGGCGATGGGTTACATGCTGTACCCCCGGCGCGATTAGAGGGGAAACTGCTAGAGGTCAATTAATGGACACAAATGGACTGACGTTTTAATATCGACATAATCGACTTATCTACACGTGACTGATTTATAGTTATTTTATGGAACTAAACTAAGGTTATAAACTGGAAGGTTTGCAGCAGCGCGGAGATTAAGATTACCCAACTTGGTGGCTATTACAAGGTTTTTCAATTAATTTCGCTGATGAAAGGTTCGAAATTTAAAATAATATCCATTTGACTTTAATTTAAAATTTTTTTTGTGCTGTGTAACAGAGACTTAAGCAATAAATAACAACTCACTGAGGGATATGAAAAACTGTTTGAATATACATAAGAAAAACATAGGAATTGAAGAAAAGATGATAGTTAAGCGGATTTTCTGTTATTTAAAAACCTATTATGAAAGAAAGCTTTAAAACGCAAGGGTAGCGTTGCTTCACTTATGCACTAAACTATTTATTGTGGTCGTTAGGTAGGTACTGAGGATACACTTGGTAAAGTTACTCACATTGTCAACCTTTTCCTGCAATCGAAGGAGCGCCCCTTCAAGCTCAATGATCCGATTTTCCAAAAGCTCCTGCGGAGATAAGAAATATCGTTCGTATTGTATGATTGCTAAATGCTATTTGGTGAGTTTTGATTTTTCGAATTAATATGGTGGTGGTGGGAAAAACAAGGGATGATTAAATAATGCATGTTAAGATCAACGTGATAAAATATACAGTGATTTTAATGAAAATGAATAAACAGCCAAATAAAAAATAAAACAATAAACAAAAAAATTTAACAAAACTTCAAAGACAAATGCGGTTCTAAGCGAGGTGAATTTGATTTGTGCATCATATAAAATAGAATGTGATTTTACCAAAAAAAAGCAGAAACAAATTCAATAAATATTAAATGCAATATATACAGTATCTACAAGCATGAGTAACAATTACATAATGGATTTTTATGGTTTTATTTATATTCAAATATTATTACCATAGCAACCAGCTAAAAGAATGAAGCATCCTGTTTCATTCGTTTAATATGATATTGCCAACGAAACTAAGATTTTTATTTTGATTAATTCCCTAGCCCATATGGCAGAAGCTGCGACCTTAAACATCCATTGTATCTTGAATCTGATAGATATTTATGTTTATGCTTGTTCAAAGTTCCATACTCGCAGATCGTTTTTTTTTCGAACACACCCAAGATGCTTTTCTCATTGATCTTCATTATGCTGGGTCATATAGAAGGCATACAAGTATGAAATATATATATCATTCATTATCCTAAAGACACTGGAAAGACTGATAGACATCCAAGGGTTAATCTGTGGAAACAGCTCTGCATACGCTAGTACGTTCTATTAAATACAAGGAGTACACTATGGTAGCTTTCCTAGACATTGAATTTAAGACATTTAATAACGTCAACACATTTGCGATCACAGATTCACTGACGGCTTTGAAGTTAGACGACTCACTTGGCGAACTGATTAACCTTCTACTTACAAGTCGGATTGTTAACTCAAAACTAAATGTGTTGTCTGCCAGAAAATTTGTCTGCAGAGGAACCCTGCAAGGTGGAGTCCTGTCCCCCTTATATGGAACTTAGTGATGAATGAGCTGCTTGTGTACCTGAGAAGGAAGGACTGCCCAGTGATCGCTTATGCGGATGACATTGCTACTACCGTCTCAGGAAAGCACCCTAAACCTTAAAAGAACTGCAAAATGATTTCAACAAGTTAAAAAATTGGGCAGATAGCTGCAAACAAAACTGAACTTGTCTTCTTTACTAGGAAATACAAAATCCCACATGTTGACCCTCTTTCTATTAAAAGTACAAGCTTAACATTCTATGATAAAGCCAAGTATTTGGGTCTTATTTTGGATAGGAAGCTAAGCTGTAAACCTAACATAAAGAAAGAGTTCGAAAAGCCACAGTGGCACTCTTCTCATGCAAAAAAGCCCTTGGTAGCAGATGGGATCTTCA
The DNA here is from genome assembly GCA_947095585.1 of Nephrocerus scutellatus. Lineage (NCBI taxonomy): Eukaryota > Metazoa > Arthropoda > Insecta > Diptera > Pipunculidae > Nephrocerus > Nephrocerus scutellatus. The sequence continues at coordinate 100,985,445 of OX352762.1, read as the reverse complement.
ACCCCATATAAATCATTGGCTATATTTAGCGGTAGTAAGACCTACTCTTATATACGGTGTGACTGTCTGGTGGACTACCTTAAATAAGAAAGTAAATCTAGACAAATTAAGCAAAGTTCAAAGATCAACTAGTCTATGTATGAGCAGAGCAGTTCGTACAACTCCCTCCGCCACACTGGACATTCTATTCGAACTTACACTTCTCGACATTTTCAGCAGGCAAGTAGTGGGCGCCGTGGCTCAGTGGAAAAGTGGCTACTAAGCAGGGGATCGTGGTTCGAATCCCACTAACACCAAAAATATTTTTCACGGTGTCCCACCTCTCGCGAAAGGGTGACAAACGTTCCGAGAGTAACAACTTGTTACGGGAAGCTTCTCAATTCGTCGTTCGGATCCACCTTTAAATTGTACGTCCCTTCCATTTGTGCCTAAAAATATAAATGCGCAACACAAATGGTCGCGGGAAGCTAGGCCTTGGACCGCAACGGTCTGTCGCGCCGAATATTTTTATTATAGTAGCTGCTAGCTCGGCTATTCGCCTCAAGGATATCTTCCAGTCGACTAGATATTAAAAAGGCCACTCCTTTATACTGAATTTAGTCAGGATCCCAGACAAAATAGACTACACCACTCCACAGCACCATTTCAATAAAAACTTCCAGGTCGCCTTCCCGTCCAGATCAATCTGGGAGGAAGGCGCGTACTTGGAATGTGACCATATTTATTTTTACACAGACTGGTCTAAAACGGATGACGGAGTTGGTGGAGGTGTTTTCTCAAAAAAGCTAAATCTTAGCCTCTTTTTCCGTCTTCCTAATCACTGTATTTTTTTCAGGCTGAAATTATGGCGATCAGTGCAGCCTTATCTTGACTGAAAAGTAACGTCATATCCGCTAGGATATCCGTATATTCTCGGAAAGCCAAGCCGCGCTGAAATCCCTGGAATCAGTCTCTACAAATTCAATCCTAGCCCTTAACTGCCGATCATCTCTAAGGGAGATGGCGGAGCAGTTTAATATCCACCTGTGTTGGGTGCCGAGCATAGAGACGTTCCAGGAGAATGTATGGTTGATGAACTCGCCAAACAAGGAACTGCACTACCCATCTTACCTAAATATGGTTCTCCAGGCATACCATTCGCTACATGCAAACTCATGCTAAAGCGGGATGCTGTTGATAAAACTAATCGTAAGTGATCAAACGGTACAACTAGTGTTTGATCTCTCAAAAAAGATCGCACATCGGTGCTATTATAGATGTGATTTCAGGACACTACTGTCTCATAGGCAAGCATGAGGCAAGACTCGGAGTCTTCTCGATTGACTTCTGCAGAAGATGCCTGGATGAGGTGGAGGATAAGACCATTATCCATCTTATCTGTACTTGTCCAGCCCTCTCCTACGTAAACTCCATATGGAAGCTTTCTTCTACAACGACACTAATGATATTATCAACAATGATATCAGCAGTCTCCTTCGCTTCATATGAAGTTCTAAGTGGTTCAACGCGTAGGTGGAGGGAAACTTTCCTAATTCGTGTGGTATCACAATCGACCACTGCAGGTCTAAGTGTGTCGGTTTCACTGACAGCCACTTTAACCTAACCTCACCTTACCATGTAATATATATATCTTGATCCACTAAATGCTAAGTCTATTAGTAATGATATGTGGCTATACGACTGGGCCGATCCTGTCCTCCCGCAAATTGACTTGTCATTGGTCTCGATTTTGAGCGATGCGAATTCTAAGACAATTAGGATAAAATAAAAACTGAAGTCATAGGGAGCAATGCAAATCTGATGAAATATGGAAAACCAGAACTCCTCATATAAAAATTATTGGCGGAAAAAAGGGCATGATATGCTCCACACATTAAAAAAGAGACAAGTATAACAACCTGCAGATGCTTAGCACTGCGATATAAGGTCTACAAATAAGGGTATCGTCCCATTGTTTCCATAATCGCTACTTATTTACTACAAATAGAAATATTTGGGCGTAGGCTAGCTTCTCGCGATCATTCTTGTTGTGTGTGTTATATTTTTGTACACAAATGGAAGGACCTACAATTTAAAGCCGTATCTAAAAGGTTTTTGAAAAAAGATTTTTTGGTGTTTTCTGGGTTACGAACTTTAAACATCCTCCTCCAACCAACGCACTAACCATTAGAGCAACTCCGCTCACATTCATAATATTTATTAGAAAAAAAAAGAAAGTAGATAGAAATTATTTTGAGGAGTTACATATTTTAAGCAATTCAAATGTTGAGCAAATTAGATTGAAATTACCCCTGTGCTAAAAACTACTATAATATCAAGTAAGGTGCTTAATAGTTAATCTAGCAATGCGCTTAGACACCATTAATCAGGTAAACGTCTTAATTTGGACTAATAAGACTTATTAGTATAGTAAATTAAGAATTAGCAAATATGGTTTAATAAACTACATAAAGCTTAAATAAATGTTTGAAAACGGCATATAGTTGATCACTAATGAAACCATGAATCGGCCTTCCCCAGGGCACATCAACAACAAAAAAGACAGAATAACTTTTCTTTTCCTGCAGGATCGATATTGCTTACATTTTCTTGTTGTTAATATTTTTCGTTTTCCCCTCTTGCAGAAAGTCAGTCACCTGGTAGTGATACTTTAAGGCCAATAACCAGGCAAGGCACGAGCTCGAGCACTATGTATTAACAAAAACAACAATGACAGGTAAACAGGTGTGCAGCATAGATCATATATGTATATGAAATTAAACATACATATTATTTACTCGTAGAGATTCGCCAATTCGACGAAAGAAGAAGAATGCAAACTTCTTTACAAAGATGCGGAACATTGTATAGAGTCTGTATTTGTATCTGGCGAATGAGTAAAAATGTACATAGACGACATATTATACGAGTACAGTTCACGTTTGCACACAATCTCGTATGTGGAAACATCTAACTGCGTTAAGCAAAATAAACGTGATATTTTCTTGAATCTCGATTTCAACTCGGGCAACACCAAACAAACATCGTCGTCAACAGAATAGGAATGCAATTGCACAGACGTTTTGTTCGACCAATTCTGTATTCTTTGAAAGTAAATGCTCGGCTCTCTTTGTATGCAACAAACTGGTGGATGCAGAAGGTTAAGAGTCTGTGACTATGACTACTGCCGCACGACAGGTTCTCTACGACGATTACACAGAGCGGGTTAGGTGAATTTCAATTGAACGGATTATGGTACTATGTGTGTGCTTTGAAGGAGCAAAAGTAACTACTCGTTCCTTCAGGTACGCGCAAACCAGTTGCAATGTCAGTTGTCTGGGAGACTTTCAAAGAGACAAGCCGATTGATAGATGGCTTGGCGGAGGCAGAAAGCAAAACAATAGTCGTCATCGCGGCGGGAATCGTGTCTATGCTTTCTTTGTTTTTTCTTCCTGGTTAACCTTGAATAGCAATTGAACTGATGATGTGACACGGTACGCGGTTTAGACTCAAGATATTGCTGGCGATCACAGGATCACAGACCGGATATAGGGTACAAAATTCAGATTTTTCTTTTGTGAATGGTTGATGTGAACTGCTATGCAAAGGGCATTAGTTGGTAAACAAAATGAGTTAAAAATTCCAAATTATAATGGATTCGTGCTCGTTTCCAAAATTTATGGAGGCTACTACATAAAAATGCATTTGGAGCGTTTATGAAAACTGAAAAATATATTTGTATTGGAGCTCCATTACCAAAGTGTCCGATCTCTTCCAAAATATGGCGGTTTTTGTATATTTATATATATATTTGTGTATTGTAAATTTAAATACCAAACATATGTGCAAAATGTCAGGACGCTACTATTTAAATAATTCTGAAAAATTCATAAAAACATTAGAATTATAACAAGAATTCGTATGGTGATCCACGAGTCTGACCTCTTCCATAATATAACGAAAACCTGCTCATCTATACTTAATATTATAATTGTAGGAGGTAATCTTCGAAACTACTGGACCGATTTCAAAAATTTTATCACCAATATTTAGAATAGACTTTCAGACTGAACATAGGCTATATATTATACTATTAAATAAAAGGGCCTTTTGTCGCGAACAGATTTTCATTTTTATCGATATAAATTACATGTAGACTTTTACAGAAACTTATAGAAACAAAAATAACAGGCAGTATATGCCTTGCAAAACCCAGTTTAAACGCAGATTCCCTATTGCACACTTTTCCACCTCGCAAATGCATTTTATTAGCATTACAAGTGCACTGTAAATCATCTACTCAAACTTTAATACAAAAAATCGGATAACAAGAGTAACAACCAAACGAGAATGTTGCACGCGATGATTAAAGCGGTGCTGCGCCACAAAGCCAAACGAAATCATTGAACTTGATATCTATTGAGGAAAAAACTTTATTATAAAATAAATAAATAAGAAGTAGAAAAGAAACTCGTCTTGAGGTATCGTATCCATTGCCTTCAGCACCAACAGTCACACAACAGAGAAAGAACCGTAGAAGAAGATGAAACCACATCCATCACATGAAATCAAAGACGGGTTAACCTGCCGAGCTGAGCTCTTTGGTAGGCTTGAAAATCGGATGTTTGTGTTACGGACCGCTCAAGTGCATCCCACGAAGAATACACTGACCGATGAGTGAGTGAAGTGAGTTGTACTGCTTGCTGACCACTGACAGGGCAATGATATATGCAACAATATGATCGACGCGCGAAAGTTGTTAATTGAAACGGGAGAAGTGCGTTTGTTTGTTGCAATGGGAATATTATCCACCTCTCGACGGGATGGTGATTTAATTCTCTTGCAGATCATATTCGCTTTTGACCGCCATGCACATACACACATTGTCTACTGTTACTCTTTGATTATTTTCTTCGTTTGCTGGTGGATCACCCCAGATTGTTATGGGAGGATGCACGTCGGTTGTTCGAACGAACGAAAAGAAGAGATCGCTCGCTTGTAGTGATTCGATCACCCACATACTACAATAGAAGTATTTGTTTACAAGCGAAATAATTAAAAACTTCTGTAAACAGGATTTGGCACATATTATGTAGATACGCACAGCGATATCAGATGCTAATTCGGGAGGGATGTCTGTGACTGTGACCGCAGTTAAGGGAGGTTGTCCCCACGGAGGAGTACTTTCTCTGCTTCTGTGATCACTTGTTATCGACAATATTCTAGTCGATCTACAAAGAGCAGGCTTATGTGGATAGCTTGGCGATTTTTATTAGTGGTAAACACAGCACAACAATTTCTAATGTCATGCAAGGTGCTTGATAAACAGCTTAACTGGTACTCTCATATTAAATCCGCTATCGAAAGCGCCACTAGGGCCATGTGGGTCAGTAAACGCCTTTACATCAGAACTTGGGATTCTAAGCAAAAATGATGCGCATGATGTATACAATAGTGGTGAGACCCATTATCACGTACGCTTTTGTTCATCGTTTGGCCATAATTTGATGGCCAAAAGTGCTTGAACGGATAACTGCAGTTAAGCTTGAGAAGTTACAAATAATTGCCTGTCTCGAAATCACGCGTGCCATGCATACCTGCACTGCGGCAGCATTAGAAGCTATCGTTGGACTTTCTCCCTCACAAATTTTCATAGGGAAGATGGCCGCTAGATGCGCTATTAAATTGCAGCTAGAATACAAGTACAAACCAGGTGACCATGTGGGACACCTGAAAATTCTTGACTCAATTCCCGGAAGGGATATGTGTTGCACCATTCCCGACATCTTGATAAGGGAGTACTGTTTCGGAAGGAATGATATTTGAGGTAGAAATATTGGACCGTGCAATATGGTCTAATTATTGACGTTAGAGGTCACGTCTGGTTCACTGATGGATCAAGAGCCACTGAGATCTGCATTTGCACTTAGTAAAGGTATTAAGTCCGCTAAGATTTATATCTTTTCAGATAGCCAGACAGCATTATCGCCCTTTTTTAATGGACTCTAAATCAGTAATTTGCTGCTACAATGCTCTGCAATTATGCAAGACATAACAGGGTGAAACTCAGATGAACTAGCTAAGGCTGGCTCGGAATCTGTGTTCATAGGATCCGAACCCTACTGTGGTAGTTACTGGGCTGCTACTACAGCACTGATCAATTGGGAAATCAAACTTCGTCCGGCTCACTGTGAAAATGTTTCGAAGCTGAGGCAATCCAAACGCTTAGCCAGGCCTATTTCCTATAAGGAAATACTTAATCTAGACAAGAATAGCATCAGAAAGCTGGTGAGCTTTCTCACAGGACACTGTGGCTTGTGACTCCACCTTAACAAACTTCAACTGGGCTCAGATACGGAATGTAGGCTCTGCTCGGAGGATGACGAATCATGTATGACGCGTGTTGCGTGTGGCGCGTGTGATGGGTTGACATTTTGTTCTACTTCTTTGAGTCGAAATGTTTTTTTTTTCACTGGAATGTTTTATTTTTCTGGTCAATGACATTGTACGAATATCTCAATCTCAATCTCAACTAAGCATTTCATTTCTGTAACTTGGTGAACAATTAGAAGAATTTTTCGTCTTTGGCATTTCTGGCAATTGAAAATCTTGGTCTTGGGCAAGACTAAGAGACAAAATTAGGCAATTTGGATAAAAAGTGAGTAACAAAAATTAATCCCTAAAATCAACAATAGACTTTAAAATTAGGCCCCTAAACCATAATAAACAAACAAGAATAGCAAAGTGCACATAATTAAATGAATAAATTCATAAGACACTTCGGACACGGTCATTTGCTTTTGTGGAACGTGGACGTGGAGAAGTAGATAACGAATTCGTAAAAAAAAGAAGAAAAAATATGTAAATTAACTAAATTTATACACAATAAGCAATGGAGTGTCTAGAAATTACGCAGATTAAATCGTCTTTTAAGGGAATTGGTGTCACAGTAGCAGCGCCAGTGTGTGCTGACCGTTCGTGCGTGCGTACGCATGCGTATTAGTATATGAGTATATACAGTCCGGTTCACTTAATTAGGTGCACCTAAATGTATTCTGTATTCTTTCAAAAATCAATATCAACAAAAGGCAAAAATCTTGCGTATTAGCCAACCCCAAAGGTTTTCAATAATATTTAGATCCGGTGAATATGGTGACCACGACAATAATTGGATGTTTTCAATCGCAATCCACGCTTTCACGACACGAGAATTATGTATCGGAGCATTATCTTGCTGAAAGACTGAAGAGGATCAAAAATTCCATGAATTTCGGAAAAAACTGATTGAAGCCAGATCTAATACGAATTTCTTGTCATTTTTTTTGAAAACGAAAACCAATTACAAATCAGCATAAAACGAAATTGGACCCCACACCTTTACTCCTCCTTGTATAGAATGATGACGAGTTAACAAACGTTCTTCTTTTCGGATATAATGAAAATAATAATTGTAGCCGGCTGGCCCGTCCAAATTAAATGTCTTTTCATCCGAAAAGGCAACCTTTCTGTAATCACTGGCAAACGCTTCCAGTTTGCACATCCCAGTACATGTAATCTCTTGCGAATTTAAGTCGCTGTTTCATCGTGTAGAATTTACTGGCGGCTTTTTTTACTTGGACCACAGGGCCCGATCACTCCAAAAATGTTGTCCTTCGGAGGTACACATAGCTTTAAAATTTGAATAAAGTCGGGCTAATTTTTAGAAAATTTACATGGGCATCCCTCGGGTCTCAGGGCTTGATCACTCCAAAAAATTTACAAAATACTTTGTCCATCATTGATACACATGTGTTTGAAGAAAATCGAGCTAATTTTTAAAAAATTACATGGGCACCCCTCAGGCCTCAGGGCCGATTACTCCAACAAATTTAGAAAAAATTTAGAAGCCAAAATTTTAATAGAAAGTGTTGTCTCCGGAAATACACATGTGTGCAAAATTTCAATAATATCGGGCCACGGGCAAGCGAGGTTAATGTGGAGAATTTGAAAAAGAGAAGATAATTACAGAAAACATTTAGGTGCGTCTAATTAAGTGAACCGGACTGTGTCACAACTTCTCAATCAAATTGGTGCCAAAGTCACATTCTTCATCGGTGCAGTAAAACGTTCCGTTATTACCTTATTCAAGCTTCATTGCAAGTAAACGAAGCATAAAAGTGTAAACACGCGACAATTTTGTGCTCTCCGCTTCATCGAGAAATTACTTTTTACTTCACGTCATCGGTCTGTCGTCTGCCGTCTGTCTCAGTACTGTTTGCCTTATTAGCTGACGGATCATTGTTGTACGAACCGACACCCATGCATCAATTGCGTGCAATCGTCAAGAGCAGCAACTTGTGTTCCATGTAAATTGTCGACATTCTAAAGATCATTCTAGGATTTCATTCATCTAAACATCGTTAGCATTCAACAGTGAAGAACTCTTAAATAATAAATTTTGTCGGTATTGGGTCAATGGAATGCTTTATAACAACTGCAACTTAACACAAAATTTAAAACCGCATACTAGGTAAAGTTTCATTAACAGTTCCAAGTGAATGACGTGCATACAATTTGCAAAGAATATATATTTTTTTTAAGTACTCACTAAGTTTTAAGAACTTCAACATAATGGCTCTATCGCGGACAGTTGGACAGACGGTCGACGATATAGATTAAGATTATTTTGCCTGTTTGGTGGTGATCCTATTTAAAGCAAAATTTCGTTATAATACTTCAGAAGCAAATGAATATATTGTTCTGAGCGTGAAATTAAATGATAAAGTAGAATATCCAATACTGCTCCTGATGATTGATGGTCAACCGATAGAGGAGGTTAAAATCTTCTGTTAATTGGGAAACATGATGTCAAATGGAATGGTGCCACTGATGGCGATGTGAGTGCTTGAATTAGAACAACATCAGGGGTTCTCCACAAATATTCCGAAACCTGAAGTTCAGAGTACGGATGCGAAACCTGGAAAGTTACCCATTCAATCGTGTCCAGGCTTAAGGTGTTCGGCACTTCTTGTTAGGTATACTAAGAGTAATATGTCCGAAAAGAGTGAGAAACGAGGATTTGTGGGGAGCAAGGTACCAGGAAGAGATCGTACTCACCCTTTTACGGCGAAAGGGGAGATGGACTGGCTTAACACTAATTAGCTAAAAACATTCGTTTGTTAGGCCTGATACTACAAACGAATCCGGTGCGATTCACTATCAAGTTGTTGCTGGATTGGATTTTTGTTGTTTACCCTGACCATATTCCATTGATTAGAGCATTTGGATTTGAGATGTTTTAGTTTTGTGATCGTTTTCCGTATTGCTTTTTTCAAATACCATCCATACGGTACAACATATATTGAAATTTTTATTCGTTTCAGACTAAATATGGCCACCCGACTTATTTTGGAAGAGAGAAGGAAGGCAGCAGCTTGGATGGAAGTGTTTGGATCACTCTCAATAGTAAGAAACAATAGTAAGAAACAACAAATACAAGTCAATCCCATATAAGTGGTAACATCTTTTTGGTAACATCCTTTTGGACACCCCTCTGTATTGTAAATTACATTTCATCGATTTTTTTTAAATTATCTGTATTAACTTCGCATGCCCGTGAACCTGTCTGTTTGTTTGTCGTGGAATCTTGCGATCAATTTATAAACCACTTTTCAAAGCCCGATTTAATTGAAATTTTGCACACATGTGTATTTCCGGTGACAAAATTTTCTATTAAAATTTGCCCCCTCCCCATTTACCAATTTCCGATGAACGTAGAAGCAAGATTGTGGGGGTTTTTGGAAGCACCATGCATAATGCGAATTAAAGGAAGGAAAGAAGACCAATAATTTAAAGTATTGCAATCCTCGCACTACTCAGGTGAAATGATGAAGCAAAGCCAAAGATAAGGCTTGCCAAATTGGATGACATTGACAAGCTATACACCACGAGACCATTTTTGAAATCGAAATTTCTGGTTACATTTCTATTCAAAGTCGAAAAAAAAATCTAAATTAAGCACACTGTTATGTCTAAATTTAAGGTACTCACATAGTGTGGTCAAGGGGTAAAAAATTGATTTGAATTGCTTAAAAATATGATTTCAGTTTGCTGACCGAAACCAAATTTTGATCGTTGATTAAAAAACAATTTTGTCATGAAACGGAAACTCCTCGTCATAATTTACACAGAATCAAAGCTCCCGAGGAAGTTATTTAACGTATTAAGTATCCGAGTACGCACCTAGGCCTGCGCCTACTGCACGTACACGGAAAATCCGCCAAAACAGGTAAATTGAATTTTAATCGCAGTCATTAGGGAGTGGGAACATTTTTTATAATTTTCTACGGAAACAAAAATTATCTGAGATGTTGTAAAATTACATAATCGCTTTGTCTTCCTTGAGTCGATACCGCAATAAGGTAGGGTTCCAAATGGATAAAATACCACATAAAAAGTTAAAAAGTTCAAATATTGACACAAACACCACAAATATTTTATGGGCTCTACGACCAGTCCTTCTTCTTCTTTCTACACAATAGCGTCGGTTCTGTCCAGAGTAGCAGTGACAGTGATTAATTGCTGTATTCCATTATGCACCGACAAATGCTCGCGATAACGTATGTCTCCAAGCCAAGCAGCTACTTTAGACCTTTCTTATGAGAAAATTTTCGGAAAGGGCACAACTTCATAAAAAATAAATTACTTACATTTTTTTTATATTAGTACATAATATGGTGTAAAAATACTATACAACCTTTGTTAAACAGTACTTTATAACTACTCTTTTTTTTGTTAATAAATTAACATTTATTTTTCCTCTTTTACCAAGGAAATTAGCTTTAGTGAAATGCCTCAATTTTATGTTGCATTTGAAAAACAAAAAAACAACCCATAAAAATTAAAATTTTTCTTGTAAATTCTCTAATCGGGGATACAAACACACTGCGTGCTCGTTTTGTGGCAAAATCATCCACCAAATGACGCAGCGGCAGCGAACAGCGCTGCTCACAAAGCACAGAGCTCAGACTTTGCCGTGATCTGATGCGATATAGCGATATTTAAAAATTGTATATTGGGGTCCCCAAGGGGCCGATCGCTCCAAATTTTTACAAAAAGTGTTTTCCATCGAAGACACACATGTGTACAAAATTTAAAGAAAATCGGGTAAATTTTGTAAAATATTTGTATGGGAGCCCCCCGGACCCGCGGCCCGAGGGGCCTCAAATTTTAATAGAAAGTGTTGTCATGCGAGATATACATGTGTGCAAAATTTCAATAAAATCGGGCTGTAGGAAGTGGGTTAAAAATTGATCACAAAATTTGGCCAGCCAGCCAGCCAGCCACGGGCAAGTGAAGTTAATATAGAGAATTTAAAAATTCGCATTTCTTTTATCATCTGTAGGACTTGTAAAAGACATAGTGGTATACAGAAAATAATATTTCTTTATGAAAAATAACCAATCAATTTTTTCTCCACAGATACCTTACCGATTATTTGTATCTCTTCCCATATTATGAGGTACTCTATGCCACAGAATGATTATGGCCCTACAAGTGACCTTTCTGCCCCTGTGTTAGCGAGCCTATCTGCTGCTTTATTGCTTCTATGCCAGTGTATCCAAGCACCCAGTACGAACGCACTCTTGTTGGCTTCGCCAAGTCTGTTCAAATTCGCCCTGTACTCCTCAACCAGTTTTACCGCGATGTGGAATGCATCTAGGGCTCTTAGCGCAGCTTGGCTGTCTGTAATGATGGCTATTTCCTGCCTAACGTATTTCCTTATTAAAGAGAGCAAATCTTTCGATTGTATGTACTTTTACCTGGAATATGCTCAGATTCTCTCAGATTTTGCTCTCTAAAAGTACTGAAGAGTGCTAGGACGCCATTTCGGCCCTAGGCTCAATGAAAGGAAAATCCCCATGCACACCTCCCCGTGGTAGAGAGTGGGTAACGCTTACGTGCAGGGGGACCGAATGGATGCCGGTATAAGCAGACAAACCAGCGATGCTGGTCAGGGCACAAACTTGTCCTTGGATGATTAAAAGCCCCCAAAAGGCGGAAGAACTGCAGGTGGCGGTCAACGGCATGATAGTCTGGTGATGGAGGAGCCTATCTTAAAAGGCCAACGGTAGCAGCAAGTAGCGTCTGTAATCACATATTGGGCGGCTACAAAAGGTGTCTGTTTTCCCATAGTGGGCGGCCTCGATTAGTTATGTGTTTGACCATACAAAGGGCGGGTGTGCCTGTCAAATCTGAGCTTATGTATGTTATTAATCGTATCTCGGAAAACACCATGGTGGAAGGATATATGCAAATACATGAACTATGACAACAACTGGTAATGAGTCCCCAAGAGGTAACCTTTTTATGGAGAATCCTTCTGCAGCTTCGGCTGCAGTAAACTGCACATCGGGTTTGGGGGTGCGGCATCTTTCATGTACGAGCGTCAATCAAGACGCCATAATAATAAATGAATCGTTAACAAATAGAAGAAGTGTTTTAAGAAGCGCAAATGTTACTTTTGGCATGGAACGTTCGATCCTTGTACAGCGATGGTAGATACGAGCAGGTTGAGCGTGAAATGCTTCGCCTAAAGATCAGTATCCTGGGCATTAGCGAAACTAAGTGGAGGGGAAGAGCTGAATACAGATCTGACACTGGACAAACAAGAATGCTGTATTCCGTGGAGGATGAAAGAGAGGGTGGTCAAAGACTGCATGGTGTCGGTATTAAGTTGAACGAAGAAGCGAGGCGTAGTCTTATGTCCTCGGTGCCCATTTCTGCGAGATTAATGACAGCAAGGTTTCGTTTAAAAATCCGTAACATAACAATTATTCAGTGCTACGCCCCCACAAATGAAGCGACCGAGGAAGACAAAACCGCAGATAATGCGGAAAACGCCGCAAGAAGAGGAGATATCCGTGAACTGTACCAAATATCCAAAGATGTTATTGGGGAAAAAAGCAAGACCAATCATCCTGTAATGGATGTGGATGGCACACTTTTGGTAACAATTGAGGACCAGCTACGCAGATGGAAGGATCATTTTTGTGCCCTGCTAAATGAGGATTCCGTTGAGCAGAGTGCTGTAGTGCCCCAACTTAACGAGATGCGCAGGTCCTATAGGAAATCCAAAATTCAATAAATCTCCTCAAAGCCAACAAAGCAGCTGGACTTGCTGGAATACCAGCTGAATTCCTGAAAACCGATCCCGTAACAACGGCTAGTATTCTACATCCATTGATACAAAGTATTTGGAAGAACGAAAGCTATCCCAAGGACTGGAAGGATGGTGTAATTGTTAAGCTGCCAAAGAAGGGTGACCTTAAGAATTGCAACAATTGGCGTGGTATCACCGTTTTGTCTGTCTTCCCAAAACTAATGGCAACCATCATTCTCGTGCGGATAAAGGATAGAATCGAGTCTACACTCAAGAGGCATCAAGCTGGTTTCCACAGTGGTCGATCCTGCGTATCGTCCTTAAGCAGTCGATGGAATTTCAATCACCGCTGTACCTCATGTTTGTGGATTTTGAGAAGGCCTTTGATCGAGTTAGCCGAGAATGTATATGGAGATCGTTGCTTTGTAGAGGAATTCCCCCAAAAATTGTTGCCATTATTAGAGAGTCCTACAACAACGCAAGGTGTTTTGTTTTACACAATGGGCAGCTATCCGACTCCTTCGTAGTGCAACAGGGCGTTAGACAGGGGGATGTTCTATCGCCAATCCTCTTCCTGCTGGCGATGGACGACGTACTGACGGTCAGTGTTGGTACAGCGGAGCGACAGGGCATTCAATGGAGACCGTTTGAAAGGCTCAGTCATTTAGACTATGCCGATGACATATGCCTCCTGGCTAATAACATCAGTGTGCTGAACGGGATGTGCCAAACACTGAAAGTGAAGGGAGAGTCGAGTGGTCTAAGAATGAACAGCAAAAAGACAAAAATAATGCTCACAGGCCGCTCCACACATCAGCGTATTATTATACAGGAGACGCCAGTGGAAGAAGTCGAACAATTTAACTACCTCGGCAGTATTGTTTCTGCAAATGGCGGTACGGATCTGGACGTTAAAAGTAGAATTCATCAAGCTCGTGCTGCCTTTGGTACTCTGACCCCAATTTGAAAATCCAGTCAAATCTCCTTACGCACTAAGTTGAGATTCTTCGAATCCAATGTCAAATCCGTGCTGTTATATGCCTGCGAAACCTTGAAAGTCACGTCTAGTATTTCGAGGAAATTGCAAGCGTTTGTGAATCGCTGTCTACGTCACATCCTAAAGATTCGCTGGACACAAATTGTATCAAACGAGGAATTGTGGCGCAGGACAAGTCATGAGCGGCTGGACGTCGATATAAGAAACCGTTAATGGCAATGGATTGGTCACACACTGAGGAAAACAAACGACGAAATTGCAAAGCAGTCCTTTGAATGGAATCGACAGGGTGCACGGCGGTTGGAAGACGTTTTGTTGACGCCCTATGCCCCAACCGGGGTTACAGGACACGATGATGATGATGATGCTTAGATTCTACCCCATTGCTTCAGAGTACCAGGTTCGGATCACCCGTGCTTGCTGCTTTCTTTGATTCATTCGTATACAACTTTATGGCTCCCGGATGTATCTGGTATTCAGTTTGAGATTTGAGTTCCTTCTTGGTGCTCATTTTGACTTCAAAGTTCATCGTGAATTCAAGGTTTTGCATTATGTTATCCATATTATCACACAGCATGTTGCCTAAAGGAATCTACTTGGCTATTGATTGCACTAATCATTTTGCGCTAACGTCCGGGGAACAGCCTACCTTGCTCAAACGTAACTTGGATTTACTCTCTACTACTTTAGTAGTAGTAGCCCAAGTATTGCCCCTATACCCGCCCTGTCTATATAGTATAATACACAAAACGATTGCTATGTGTGTTTCGCTGGATGGAAATGTTGGAGGTTTTTTTTATTTACCTTTTTGGATTTTGGTTAAAAGTCTGGGTTTAGTGCAGTTGCGCAGAAGCCCACTAGTCATACTATAGTATTACTAGTATTCATAACACACTTTATAAAATACAGAAATGCATTCCATTCCTCATACAGTTTCGAAATGAGTATGGTGAATAAGATTGGTGCCGTTATAGTGCCTTGTTGCAACCCATTAGTTATATTAAAAATTTACCTTCTCCCACATAATAATTTATTATTAAACGAGTGTGGCCACAGCCCGTTTCATGTATTATTAAACTAAATATAAATTGTCTTGCAACAAAAATATTTCTTAATTTGTATTTAAAAGTTTGAGAATCACTGAAAGACAAGTTTGGTAACCATTGAGATTTATGTCTCTGTTAAATGTTCCAAAATAACTGATGACGACTGATGTACATAATATTCCATAACAATTTTAGAATCACTTTGTACATGAGTGAGTGAAGCAGTGACATTGCCAATTAGCATAGTGATAATGTCATATCAGAGTTTTACACGTTCATCAGCATCTTATTTTTTTTTTATTAATTATCAATATTTTCGTTAAAAATGCGTCTAATGGGTACATGTAATAGGAATGTTTTTTTTTGTATACAAGACCTGTAAGTTGTAAGAAAACATGGAGTAGGCGGAACAAGAAAAATTAATGAGTAAAAAGTGGTCCTACGATTCATTCTAAAGCATTTCCATGGAATTGATGATGACTTAACGAGTAAAGTGCTTAACCTAAATTAGGCTTATTGTAGTCGCTTGATTTATGCTGATGACTATTAGAGTAATATTTCTTCAGCTAGCGTTTTTCAATTGTAAATCATCATTAAATTTCACTTAACTTAGCTGTGCGAGTAAATTCACAGTTAGATGCATGTAGCACAAGACACAATGCACGTTGAGTGCAATTAGTGTGTGCGCATATGAACAAAAAGGTGGAAATTTCAGTAAAAATTTTAAGCGCAACATTAAAGTGATCATTTGGGTTTCTTGCCTCATTGTAATAGGAAGATTATGAACAACTGTTGTAGTTGAACTTAATGACAAGACTGTAAATTTGTAATAGGTTCGAACAAAGTGAAATCCATTTTCGCTTGTAGTAGAAGAGAGCCCTCATAACAGACACACGCACAAATTGAAAAATAAGTATTTTGTCGCTAAGCGGTCGAATTCTTAAGATGAAATCTAGAGCACATCTCAGTTTTTGAATCAATCATTATAATGATTATAACTAAGCCATTCATTGACGTTTAATGAGAGTTGCTTCATTTGTATGTCACAGATAATTCTAACGGCAGTAATTATATGAAATGAAATGAAATTTTTAAATCATAACCTTGGTCGTAAAATAATGGATGCTGCTGCTCAAGTGGTTTGTGCGTTCGACTATCAAACGGAAGTTTCAAAGCTCGAATACCAGAAAAACACCAGCAAGCTTATTGACTGTCATACACTGCGGTTTAGTAGATGAAAAGCCTGCAATTTTGAGAAGTAAAAATGATCTTTCTCCCATTATACTCGAATGTTAGTGAGAGAAAAAAAGAAAATGGTGAGCGAAACAGTGGGTCAAGTTGAATGCAATGTTGAATGCCAACATTTTAAGAGTACAAGCTTAACTTTAACTGAATGAGTCAGAATGGCATGCATTTGAATTGGTTCATAAGATTAGAAGCAGTCAAAGTACAATCGTTGTTGTTGAAAGGAGGTAAAAAATCCCCCAAGGACACCAGGTCCTATTGACCTATCAGCCTCACAACATTTATTCTGAAATCGATGAAGAAACTAACAGATCATTTAGTAAGCTCAAGCAAATCCCCTTAACTATAGTCAACACGCATATCAGACTGGAAAATCAACTGAAACAGCACTACATAAGCCGACAACCAAAATCGAAGATACGCTTCGTAGCAAAGAAATGTTACTATGCGCGTTCATTGCATCGAAGCAATTCAAACACGGGCTAGATCAAGAGAAATTGACTCCTCTATCATAGGATGGGTCATAAGCATGCTTAAAAGCAGGAAAATTCAGGCCTCGTTTGGTGACGAAACCATCACAATAGCGGCAACCAGAGCCTGCCCACATGGCGGTTTCCTATCGCCTCTTCGTACGGAATGTAACCCTAGCTGTAGCTGGCTCTAAATAAAGCAATCAAACCCGGCAGGATGAGCTCAATTGCCCTCTGTAAAAGCGCTGGAAAAATAGGATCACCACCGGAGGCTTTGAATGGTTTGAAGGAGCCTATTGCCCATTAACCTTATCTGGACTTAATATTTTCGAATAAACTTTTTACCCTGCGGTCAATGCAGGCCCTATGGTTAGGAGCATTAGGGTATGTGTGTAAAACATAAAAAGACGAACCGGGGAAATGAATATAACTGGAGAAATATCCATTTTATCTCCAAAGATGATGTACTTCTAATCTAGTGAACGGCAGTGTACATCATAAGTCTGAAGCACAGGCTTAATACGCTTAAAATTTCAGTACAACTGTAATAATTTTACAATGGACGCAAACTGATTCGATTAGCCGAATCCAAAAGCTTAAACTATTCAGTTGAGAAAAGTACTTGTTCATCAGTTTGATTGTTTGACATCAGTGGTCGAATTACGTCATCAGTTGACGAGTGAATGAAATCCATACGTTAACTAGTTGATCGAGTATTTACATTGGGATGATCACTACGAGTCATTCGTTCACGTAATCGATGTTTTTTTTTTATAATGTACACACGTTAAAGGGGTTTCCACCCTTATAATGCTTAGCACAGCGTGGGCGTTAGGAAATTGGGAGAGGAAAGGATGAGATGTCTATACACGCGTGTCTTTAACGACTACAGATCATACAAAAGCGGAAACACAGAACCAGGCAATTCATTCCACATAACTATCGTGCGGCTAAAGAAGGAATCTCTGAATTGGTTAGTACGTCCGAAAATAGGCTTAATGGTGAATCCGTGAGCTCGAGTTGAGGTACGGGTATTACGGATGGGTTGGAGAATGGGCGGGATTCATCTGGATATTTCTTTTGAACACCGCTTGTGGAAAAAGCGATAAAACAGTGACAGGCAGGAAACATTCCTATGATGTTTAAGCGGTTCGATTGTTTTCGCGATATGTACGTCACCAATAAGTTCTGAACTCTGTCTAGTAGATGCAATGTGGTCTTGGGGGTACCTGCTCAGACAATACAGTTGTATTCAAGTTTAGGGTGAATATACGCCTTGTAAATAGTAGCCTGATCTATAGGAGTAAAGTACATCTTGCACCGTTTTAGGAAACCTAAGCATTTCGCAGCATTTTTGCCAAATCAACATTATTCAGTCACGTGTGTTGTAATTCGACCCCAGTTTTTAGTGTATGTATATATGTGTCATTGAAACAAATTCCATTCAAAAGTTACATTTTATTCAAAGTTAAAATAACTGATACATAAATTTTATCTCAGTTAGAAATGGTTTCCACGTCACATATTGCTCAGCAGAGTTATAAATCATAACATAAGTCCTTTTCAAACTGAACTGCAGTATACTCGATAAGAGTTTGCATAATTTTCTTGCAAACATCGAAATACTAGATAACGAAGCAGCAAAATTCTGCATAATCAACTTAAATAATGCCGAATGACGACAAATAAAAGAAGAAGAAGAAGAAGAACATTTTCTTTTTTCGGTTATTCTCATGTTTTCTCCATTAAAAGAAAAAAAAAGAAAAATTACAACCAAAGACGTTCCGTCAGAGCTCGAAAGATGCTTTATATCGCATTTTTCCCATTCAAAGTGTGCAAGAACTTCATTGAAATTCAAGCGGTAGAGATAAGATGCTCAGAATTTTCACAGATCATTGATTTATTTTTTCATACAGTCCAACAGACATTCAAAAGATACACAGACACAATATCCTGCACTTCTTTGTACTATGTACGTAAAATAGCTATGATAAATGCGAGTACTCGTATCTCCGGATAACATTTTGACAATAATTTGTTTACTTTGCTTGTAACTAAATTGAATTTGAAATGGAAATTTATTTTCATATCGGTTTGGTGATCGTTTATAAGGCGCTTAATCGTATTAAGCATGTAAATGTTGCTCATCCTTTCATAATTACAAAGATTCTTAGAAACAAAATTTTCACGTGAAAATTATTCCCACATTTAATAGAATTGCCTCGGTTTTTTTTGCTTAACAAAGTTTCTATTTTCTAATGATAATGATGGCAAGACTTTATTATACGAAATTCATAAAAATTGTAAAAAGGATTTGTTATATCTTGCAACAATCCGACCTAGATATGATAAATGCGTTTAGTTCCAAGCGAGTACTCGTAGTATATCTGTTTTTCTTTAAATTTGTATCTTAAATTGATTGAGTAAAATTTATGTTGCGGTACCATGAGCCAAGTAAGATTTAATTTCCCAAATATCTTCTAGCTTATTATAAAAAGATCACGAGCAAATTTGTGATGCTTTTCAAAAATATAATTTACAAATTTTAAGACCACAAGTTAGTCACAGAAAAACTACATAGAGGAGAACATTGGGTTGGGTGTGTAATGTGTATGGGTCGAGGAAAATACTCGCACTATAATTCTATCGGTGGAAGGTATAAACTACAAACTACTGTATTCCTTTTCCGTATGTTATGTATGTGTATTATTCCCAAAAGTGATGTGTTATTTGTGTACGTTTTGTATGGTAGTGTGTGTATTATGGTGTTGGCGAAAAGAAATACGAGCTATTTACAAAACTGTTCACAGGAGCACAAAACTCATTCAAAAACTCACCTTATCCTTCGGACTGGTACCATTTTCTAGTGACTTTGGCTGATTAACAAGTTGAATTTTTCCTTGGGAAATTTTTATGTAACTCGGTGGCGGAGCAAAATCTTGCAATTCATCTTTGTCATCATCTTCAGATTCTTTAATGTCAACTTGTCTGCAAGAATACAAAGCAAAGATGAGCCATTTAACAAATATTTTCTATACAGACAACTTTATGACAACAAATAAAGATACATTTTATATTGGTACATCTGTTTGTAAATAAAAAGAAATATAAAAGAGCACCCGACGACAATTGGGTCAGCACGCCGCGGAGATCATTTTTGTAAAAAATCGAGTTTTTTTTAGTGTTGGTATTTTTATGTAAATTTTGCAAATAAAGACGTTGTTTTCCTCAACGACGGCGTGGCTTTTGCTCTCTGTCACAGTCTAATGACAACATGACAACAGAGTGTCTGGCGGAACAGAGCATAGATACGAGTTCAAGTATATTAGCAGTAGATACAAGATACAACATCTTACAAGGCTCTCATCTTGGCAGAGTGCTGCGAGTGTATTACAGACGTCGTTGTTTGTATGCCTGACGATATGGGCGCATGAATGAATGCAATGAATGAATTGCAGCATTATGCGGCAGCATGGAATGATGGTCGTCGGTATTGCTGAAGTGTTTCCGAGAGGGTTAACGTGCGGACGAACGCCTGTAGGCAGGCTAGCAGTCAAGCAGTCTGTCAACTCCCGCAAGCGGATGAAGCGGAGGCTGCGTTCGCGCAGCAAAAAAGATTAAAAAGCCGTCCATAGGAAGTATGCCGATATATACATGTTAATGTATATTAATGCTTACATCATTTCAGAGTTAAGTCATATATCTACAGATCGAATGCACGCCTACATTTGAGTGTTTACCACACGACTGTGTAAAATGTACGAACTAAGTATGTGTGGTGTCGTCGACACGACACAACACAACAACAACTAAGCAATGTATTGAAGGATTTTTGTTTTGTGTTTCTAGATTTTTTATTCGAGATAAAGAACGTATTGCCTGGCAAGTAAACCGGAATCGAAAAGTTATGTGTACATCTGCGTCTCTCCAGCTGCATTTGGCTAAAAGTGTGTTCGCAAGCATGTTTCCTAAAGAATCACAAGTAGAAGTTCGATGAATCTTTGATACTTCCACAATAAAAAAACTACATGCTGTTACAGCATTACTTCTTCAGTATTCAAATACTGTTACGCTGGATAGCGTATTTAATCGCAAATACTCAAATTTATTGTACTTAACGGGGTATAAAAATTCTAAAAAAATGAACTTTTTATGAGTTCGCGGGCCGCGCGTGGCAAGCCGCAGTTTACCAGGCCAGAGTTAATACTAAAAACAACTGGTAGCATAAAGGGACATACAAATTGTAACCATGTTTCATTATTTTTAACTGAGCTGAATTTAATTCTTTGATCATTCCTTTGTATATATTCATATAATCTCGAATATGCATTTTTTTAGATATCTACCCTAGTCCATATGGCAGACAATGCGACCTGAACGATCTATTATATCTTAATAAATAATATTGGGCGCGGCAGACCGTTGCGTTCCAAGGCCTAGGCTTCTCGCGACCATTTGTGTTGTGCATGTATATTTTTGGGCACAAAAGGAAGCGACCTACAATTTAAGGCCGGATCCGAAAGTCGAATTGAGAAGCTTTCCGTGACAAGTTATTACTCTCGGAACGTTTGCCACCCATTCACGGGACACGGTGGGACACCGTGATAAATACTTTTGGTGTTACTGGGATTCGAACCACGAACCCCTGCTCAGTAGCCATGCGCTTTTCCACTGAGCTACGGGGTCCACCTATTATATCTTAGGGTTTGTTTATTCTTAGAGAGGTACCACCTCTCTAATGAACGATAGTACATCCTTAGCGGCGGAGTTTCTAAACTCCGCTGTCGAGCATATTTCCTTGTGATAGATGCGTCTCCTTAATCAAAGTAACGCTGGGCATTCACGGAGAATGTGCTCGGATGACTCTTCATCCTTCGAGCAGAACCTACATTCTATCTCTGAGTCCACACCAACTTTGTTAAGGTGACATCGCAAGCCACAATGACCTGTTAGAAAGCTCACCAGCTTCCTAATGCTATCCCTATTAAAACTAAGGATTTTCTTGTAGGAAAAGGGCCTCATTAACTGTTTGTATTGCCTAAGTCCCGGGACGCTTTCCCAGTGGGCCAGACGAAGTTTGTGTTGCCAACAATTTATCAGTACTGTGACGATAGCCCAGTTTATAACACAGTAGGGCTCAGGTCATATGGACGTAGAATCCGAGCCAGCTTTAGCTAGTTTATCTGCAGATTCGTTGCCTGCAATTCCCTGATGACCGGAGACCAAACCGAGTGAGACTTTGATGTGTCTGGCAAGAGATTGCAGTGCATCGTAACAGTTTTTGACTGATATCGAGTCCATCAAATTGGACGACAGCGCTCTAAGTGATGCCTGGCTATCTTAAAAGATTTATAATATAGAACCCTTCATTCCATTATTAAGGTTAATTCTCGCGCAGATCTCATTGGCATGGAGTTCTACCTTGAAAACCAAGTTACTTTTTCCCATGGGTATCGAGACTTTGGTGTTGGGTCCAAAGACACTAGCTCTAACTCCATTCTCCATCTTCGATCCATCTGTGAACCAGACCAGACCTCTAGCGTCCAGTGCCAAAACACCATTGCACCAGTTAACCCGGTCTAATATTTCTTCAAATTTCCTTCCCTGACTAGAATGTTGGGGATAGTGTAGAACATATCTCTTTCAGGGATTTAGTCAAGAATTTTCAGGTGACCCACATAGTCACCCGGTTTGTACCCGTATTCTAGTTGCAGCTTAATAGCGCATCTAGCAGCCGTCTTTCTGATGAAGATTTGCAAGGGTGAAAGCACTACAACATATTCTAATGCAGTCGTAGGGTAGGTGCGCATGGCACCCGTTATACTTAGACAAGCAATTCTTTATAGCTGCTGAAGTTTAGTTGCCGTTGTCCGTTCAAGAACTTTCGGCCACCAAACGATGGCCGCGTAGGTGATAAAAGATCTGACCATCATTGTATGCATCCAGTGTAACATTTTAGGATTTATACCCAAATTTCTGGCGTAAAGGTGTTTACTGACCCACAAGGCGCAAGTCGGACTTGATATGAGAATTCCAGTTAAGCCGTTTATTAAGAACGACGCCGAGATATTAAACTTCACTGGACTAATATAATTTGGTGCCTTTGATGATGATAGGTCCCAAATCGACCTCTATCCTATTGTGAAAGGCACTAGAACGGTTTTGCAAGGATTAATGGACAGTCCATCAGTAAAGCCCCTTGCATGACAATCGTGATAGTCGTACATTGCTTACCGCTAATAAAAATCAAATCGTCCGCATAACCAATGGCCTAATCTGTAAAGATCGACTAGAAGATTGTCAATGACTAGTGACCACAGACGGGGCGAAAGAACTCCTCCTTGGGGACATCTGTTTACTGCAGTCACAGACACTCCTCCCGAGGCGGAAACAATTTCTCCACTTTCAAGCATGGCCCAATGATTGGTCGAGTCTTCGATACTTCTGCTACTGATTGTCCCTGAAATATTGTCATAGCCAGTGTTATCGAAAGCGCCCTCTATGTCGAGGAAGGTACACAGGGCCTTCCTTGGAACGAAAAGTTCCTTCTATCTTTTATATAATATAGTGAAGGGCACCTTCTGTGCTTTTGCCTTTCCTGTACGCAAACTGACTTGAGTGCAGAGTGGTAGACAATTCTAACCGGTCTATTCTATTATTCTAATATGAACATCGATAAGTCTCTCCATGGTTTTGATGACAAATGATGTTAGACTTAAAGGTCTGTTTGATTTTGGCAGCTCGCTAGGCCTATTGCCTGGGTTGTGGAAAATATCAAATGTACCTTTCTCCAGACAGTAGGAATGTACGCCCAGTTGTAGCTAGCTCTATATAAAGTAATCATACTCGGTAGAATGAGATCGATTGCCTTTTGTAGAGTAGAAGCGCCTGGAGCTTTGATAGGTTTAAAAGAGCCTACTGCCCATTTAACCTTATCTGGACTGAAAATTTTACCGGATAAACTATTTACCTTACTAGTAATACAGACCCTTTGTCAAATGCGGCGTTCAGGTACGTGTATTTTGCACGAGTAAGCGAACCTGGGAAACGTGAAGTAGGGTTCTGATTGTAACCTCACGGTCCGATGGTACCATCTACCTTTTTTAATGAATATGCTATAGCATGACAAATCTTCATCAAAAGCCTAAATTAGAAGGTGCTCCAGAGAGCTTGGCCAAGCTACGAGGAACAACAGAGAACTTAATTTGAATTCAACTTTTTCGATCATCCTTGGTGCAGTGTTTGGCTTCAAGAAACACATTGATTTTGTGGAATTTGCAACATTTGAAATTTGATAAGCCTATAGGATCGATAGTTGCATTTGCCTTTTCGTTTGTTAGGCCTGGTACTACAAACGAATCCGGTACACTTCACTTTCGAGTTGTTGGCATTCAAGAAAGACGTCAACTAGTGCCTGAAGGACCGAATTTTTCAATGGAGGTTCCAAGAATTTTGTAGACTCAGGTGAGTGATTTTTTGTAATATTTTTGGCCGGCAGCGTGAGAATGTGATATATTGTAAATCACATTTCTTCGGCTTAGCCCACTTTGTTACCGTGGCGCAAAAATTGATCAGACAAAAATGTATTATCACAAACCCCTAAAAATTAAGCTCTTATAATCAATCCTTAAAGTAATTTAAACAATATATCAAAATCAATGAAATGTGGAAATGTTTGCGAATGGACAATGTATTGGGAAAAGTGCTTTACGTGCCTTAGAATATATGGAAACTTCTCAAAGCACCTATCTTGAGTGATCTTTCTGGGGTTAAATAAATATACTAATACTAAGTGACACCTGCGCAATTTACAAGAACGAAATTCCATAAACCAGCTCGCCGTAATTCACATCAAATGCCCACATCCAAATTGTAAATCTCCTGGCCGAGAGTGCATTGGCTGGCTGAAAATGTATGCTCACCGCAAATCAATGACAGATGGCAGGTCTTATCACCAACAGTGTCAAAATAACTAAAACTAGCATGTAATGGTGGCCAGAGCAGTGTTCAGAGTTAATCGATAGTGTTAGACAGGCGAAGGAGGAGGCATAGACGTCGCCGCGGCACGGTAACGTCTGTGTGACCAAATTGTCCATTGGACTCTTAAATGGCAAGCGGTGCGGAAAACTAGTTGGTAGAGTGCTGACGCATATTTTCCATAATGCAGTAACCAGAAAAATCAGGGAGAATTGAAATTAGATTTTGAAGGTGGTGACTGCGTGACTGTTCACCCGACGCCCCGCCCCGTATGTATACGAAAAGTGTCAAGGGATTGACAAGAAAAGAAAGCCATGGCGCATTAGATGGATGCTAGTAAACATACCAACTGAAGTGTAAATTGGCAATGCATGCATGCGACGACACACGGTGGTGTGTTTTATATGTAAATGAGCGGACACCCCGCTACAAGTCCTATGGTCTGTTTGCCAGTCGATCCATTATATACATTTGCAATAATAATTGCCGGCGCGCCGGTGTGCCTTGACCTTTCAATAGCGGCGATCAGCGCGTTCAACGTTTGGATTGATGATTGTTGTTGGACAGGAAACTACTGCACAAGTAAACTCCTAGATATAGAATAGCATCCATTGAACAATGAATGCTTAAATTTGCCAACAGACAAAAGGGACAGAGAAAGGTACGAGTGTGTGTCGGCGGGCGCGGTTGCGCATTATGCAAATCTAAATTGATTTCGCTTGTGATCTGTGATGAAATTAAAATTTATTTAGCGTTACAGTTCGTCATGTTGTGTTGGTGTTGTGCAATAAAGTATTACTTAGAATTGAACTATGGCTACGGCCAAAGCTTGCAGTCCATCTGGGTTGGCAAGTTGCGCCATTCGCCTGCTGCAATTGCCGGAATCAAATTGAATTACAGTCCTCCAGATGCAGTAGGTGGTAATAATTGAATTAATATACGAGTATTACGTGTTGTTTTCCCGTGTTTGTGGTATTTGGCTTTGGTTTTTTTTGCGCATTCAGCGGACTGTATAGCGGATAAGTGCAATACGCCGGTCGTTCTTGTGGTCACATGCGGGTATACAAAATATTACCTTGTTTCCGTGGGAAGTACTCTGTACTCTGTGTAGTGGAAACTTGTGTTGTCTGATAATAACAAACCCCAGGTTAATGAATACCTCCATATTTGTTTGACGTGGTTCTTCTCCTAAAACAATTGCAATATTGTTTTGTTTTTAGTAAAGTATCTAAAATTAAAATGGCTTATGAGTTTTGAATTATTGCAGCGGAAATAGTATAAAAGATACACCATGTCTATTGTCAAAAGTTTGTATTTGTTTGATAACATTACTTTTAGGTCCAAATCGATAGACGTAACCACAACTTTAAGTTGTAGTCATTGATTTTTCGAAGTCAATGTTAGAAAACTATTTTTTTAAACGTGACTTAAACAGCGGATTTAGTCAGGGTTTTGTTTGAATTTTTAAACGTAACTAAAAGCAAAGATAGGCGATAAGCCATCATCAGAATAGGGGTAATAAAACAGAATGCTCTAGAATTGCATGTGTCTGTAACTATCTCTGACTTCTGACTGGTGGAAGTGCGATCAAACCTCCACGTGGTGGCTGTCGGTAATTTTCCTCCAATGCAGGAAAAGCGGCTAGTCCTTTCAAAGTAAGGTTGGAGCGATGCCAATAACCTCGCCCGCAAAAAATTATTATTACGGAACCAAAAATCAGCCTCGGATAGACTGATGAACGACGACGACCACGGCAACGAAAGCGACTAAATGATTTAAGAATTTTTTCATGGAACGTACGCTCACTGTATTGAGCTCGAGCTACACAGCAGCTGGCCGATAACCTGTCTAAATATAAGGCTGACATAAAGGAAATCCCATCGCTCTAAGTTGCACTTACATGAGTTGCTAAATGGCCAGTTAACTGAGGAATTGGATGCTCCACCAATGACCGAAGATCATACTATGCTGCCGCCACCAAGCATAGACGATAAATAAGCCCAAATAATAAGGCCGGGATCTGGGATCTGATGGGTACCAGCGGAACTGATAAAAATAGGAGGTCCCAAGGTCCCATTACACCAAACAATTCATGAAAAAATAGTGCAAGTATGGGAGGAAGAAGCTATTCCAGAAGACTGGCGAAGAGGCACCCTGTGCCCCATACATAAGAAGGGAGATATCACAAAATGTAGCAATTATCGTGGTATAACGTTGTTGACTACCGCGTATGTGATTTTCTCCTCTATCCTTCAAGACAGGATAGCCCCATAGTCATCATTGGTCCATACAAGTGTGGCTTCATACCAGGCAAATCACCGACTGATCAGATTTACATACAGGTGATGGAAAAAATGTCTAGAGTTTCAAACTCACTACACCTTCTTTTTATAGACTTAAAAGCCGCCTATGATAGCATAGCCAGAGTAGAACTTTATAAAGCCATGAGAGAATTCGGCATACCAAATATACTGACACGACTATGTAGGTTGACCATGACCAATGTTATAGGCCAAGTAAAAATATCCGGATCACTATCAGGTCATTCAACATCTATAACGGCCTCCGACAAGGGGATGGACTGGCCTGCGTCCTCTTTAACCTGGCGTTGGAGAAAATGATCCAAGACTCTGACGTAACGGCGAGAGGAACAATCATGCATAAGTCTATTCAGATACTGGCTTACGCAGACGATATTGACATCGTTGGTAGAAACCCAAGAGCTGTACAGGAAGCTTTCATCCAGATCGAGCAGGCGGCACGAAATCTGGGGCTGCACATAAATGAAAGCAAAACAAAGTAAATGGTGGCCACGTATGCGACTAGAAGATCCAACATTGGTCCCGCAATTAAAGCAGTGGAGCACGAATTTGAAGTAGTGCAATCCTTTTACTATCTCGGGTCAAATGTAGTAGCCGAGCATGGAAGCAGAAATACCCGCACGATTGCTTAAAGCCAACAAAGCTTACTATGGTCTGTCAAGACTCGTCAAATCCAGGAACTTAACCATACAATCCAAGCTGCTGGTAGATAAGACAATGGTCATACCAGTACTTATATATGGATCCGAGACTTGGGTGCTTAGCAAAAAGCATTCTGACCTCTTGGCCGCGTTCGAGAGAAAAGTCTTACGGAGAATTGTTGGCCCCGTATGTGAGGAAGGACGATTCCGGAGACTCTAGAATGATGAGATCTACGAGCGTCATCGCGATGTCGACATTGTGAAGAGAATTAAGCTCGGTAGAGAAAGTCGACACATTTCTACGGGGTTGAGAGGTAGGTTTGTTTGTTTGTTTGGATGGGGTCTTGGGAGGTTGGGTGAATCGCACTGGGGTTTGTTGGTATTTTGGGGTCTTGTATGGGTAGCTGGAAATCTAAGGTCGTACTAGGGAATTCTTGGCGACATAAAAAGAGTCAGGTCGTAATAAATGTAGAATAAATTTTAATGATTAAATATTTAGAGTAAACAACATTAGTGTCTCAGTAACAGTAATTTCGGAGTTCGAATCTTCGTAAAAACACCAATAAGCTTTTTCACGGTCCCACCTCTCATGAATGTCTGACAACAACCGAAGGTAGTTATTATCATGATAAAGCTTCTCAATACGAAATAAAAAACTGGGCGAAAAATTCGCGAAACTGTAAACAAAGTTCTTAGTTTACAGAAGGTAAACTTTATTTTAGATCAATGCAATGGACCTGACCTTATTAGAGAGTTTTTCCGACTTCCACCTAAAAATAAAGCCCGAACGGAATTCGCTTGGTGATTCAAAGTTTGATCACGTATTCTTGTTTGAGTTTTTGTTATTCATTTTGTTGCTTGGCAAGTCAATAAGTTGTTCAAACATTTGAACATTTGTATGCCCACATGCTCTGATGGTGCCTCTGGTGGCAAAATGCCAAATACAAAGCAAATAACGGGTGTTTTTTGGGAGGTTTGTTTTTCCGATAGATGTCGTTTTATTTTATGACAGTTGTTTTGACAGCTCAAAGTGGCATTTCTACTCAGTATTGTTTGGCAAATCATTATGAAAAAAAAAAAAAAAAAAAAAAAAAAAAAAAATGACATTTGTGAAAAATAGTCGTGGTAGCATTTCGTCATTTCATGTATATCTAACGGGTGTTTTTTTAAGAGGTTGCCGATTTTTTTTTTGAATAAAACACATATAAAATTATGAAATGACCAAAATTTTTTTTTATTTGGTAGATAATTTTTTGGCATTTAACATTTAAACACAATTTCTGGCATATGGCTACCACGACTATTTTTCACAAATTTTTTTTTTTTTCATAATGATTTGCCAAACAATACTGAGTAGAAATGCCACTTTGAGCTGTCAAAACAACTGTCATAAAATAAAACGACATCTATCGGAAAAACAAACCTCCCAAAAAAACACCCTTTACAAGCGATTGGAAACACATTGCCAACGAAGTTAAAGCCGGGGGGACATGTTGGATTCGTATACCAAACTGCAAAATATTCACTGTGCAATAAATCTGTAACCATAAATAAATTTTATTTTAAACTGCGATTATTTTTATGCAAATAATAATAAGACAGATTTAACGTACAGAATTCCCGATTTTGAGTGGAAATACCAACGTTTCAAGTCAAGCGAAATCTTGTTTCAGCTTGATTAACAATATTTTAAAAAAGAACTCATCCAAATAGGCTTAAAATCAAACGCCTTTAGTTATATCCTATATATTTAGTTATATAATACAATGGACGGCAATCGCAGTGAAGTACTTC
Source organism: Nephrocerus scutellatus (assembly GCA_947095585.1). NCBI lineage: Eukaryota > Metazoa > Arthropoda > Insecta > Diptera > Pipunculidae > Nephrocerus > Nephrocerus scutellatus. Next base: position 100,955,834 of record OX352762.1, on the reverse strand, counting down.
ACGCTGCTGTATCTGCTTGATGACAGCGCGCTCATATTTTGACAAACGTTAATCTGTTATGTTGTTTACAAGTTACGGAAGCATATCGATATACGTCCTTATTAAAGGGAATATTCAAAATGCAAACATAAGAGTGTGATTGCACTGTTTTTGGCTGGAAAGTCACAATCCTCGATTATCAACCAGCTTCAGCATCGGAATGTGAATAAAATGATTGTGTATCGGACCAGGACTCAGCACCATTACATAAAGCTCGTCTGACACACCAATTTTTACAAAGTCACGTTCCAAATTTAATTTCTTTGCAGCAATGGCGTCCAAACTCACCAGACTTGAATCCAATGGACTTCTCGATATGGTCTATTTTGGAGGCCAATGTGTCGACAAAAAGACATGACAGCTACTTGTAGAGATTTGACCAAAAGACAAACAGTTCACGCAATGCCTACGTTAACCTTCTCTCAAAAAATTCAGTAAAAACATTCATAAATGGCGAAATTACAGCCTTTTGATTTAGTAACACTCAATTGTGACCCCTATATATATTAAGTTATTGCCACAACGAGTAGGAAAATTTTGTCTTTTCGCCTGTTCTGTCTGCCTGAAAACCACGGAAAACATGAGGAATGACTGTATGCCAAATTCAGCCCGTGATAAATGCACATCAACGATAACAACTGGCTATAGACTGCTATAAGCCGTTCACATGTTCGTTCGTTAATTAAAATCATCATCTCCAATCGCATAAAATATATTTTGAAATGCGTATGATGCTGTGTTCCATTATGTCAACGTAAGTACGATTATGTACTTATTCGTATTATCATCATCATATTTGGCTCTACAACCGGTGTCCAGTCCAGGCCTCCCGCAAAAAATCTCTCCACTGGTCCCGATTTCGAGCCGATGTCATCCAATTTGGCTTATTCGTATACACAACCGAATACAAAAGCCTAAAACTATGCTACCGACGTTTTCTTTGTGTATTGTATATCCGGATAAAAAGAACTAAAACTATGCTAGAAAATATACTCAGATTAAAGTGTCGTTATCTTTGTTTGTTATATATAGATCGTCAAGCAATAATAATAACAACTCATAAAGTTTAAGACTTCAAAATTATTTAAGAATCCAAAATTTAGTCTTGAGTTATTTTATTCGCTTCACTCCCTTCACTGCAAGAAACGAGTTTGGTTAAGTGTGTGAAGGCTATGTTAACCCTTCTTTAGCATAAAGTCATGTAAGAAATCGTAAAAATAACTGGAATATATTTACACTGGGCGCCGTGGCTCAGTGGAAGTGCACATGGCTACTGAGCAGGAGGTTCGTGGTTCGAATCCCAGTAACACCAAAAGTATTTTTCACGGTGTCCCACCTATCGCGAATGGGTGAGAAACGTTTCGAGAGTAATAACTTGTTACGGAAAGCTCTTCTCAATTCGCCGTTCGGATCCGGCCTTAAATTGTAAGTCCCTTCCATTTGTGCCCAAAAATATACGTGCGCAACACAAATAGTCGCGAGAAGCTAGGTCTTGGACCGCAATGGTCTGTCGCGCCGAATATTATTATTAGGTTCACAAAATTGGCTAAAAGAAAATGTAGAGATCGTTTTTCTTCATCTGTTCATAATGACAGGAGTATGGCTTATCAAACAGTATATTGTTACGAAAAGTAGTTACTAGCGCATATAATAGAATTTGAACCCTAAGATAAATCGCAATGTACATACTGCATACTAAAAATAACTACTTTTATGTAGCATACTTTTAGGCTATAAGATTATTTGAAATGTTACCACCTGTAAGTTTGAATCATTATGTACTGGTCAAAAATGTAGTCAAACCGGTTTGTGCGGTTCATTATTGAACATGTAGTCTATTTTTAGAAGATGACTCATTACATATATGTGAAGTGAATAAGGCTACAATTTTCTGGATATTTCTGTCTATAAGATTGGAAGTTTCTAGAAGCTTTTCATTGAGTATAAATAGAGGCGTTTGGCCGTCGTAGTTCAGTTCATTATTTGGAATTCAACCAGTCAAGTTGAAAAGCTCTCGCAGAAATACTAGTGAAGTACAAGTATTGTTGTAATACATAAGTGTTTTGTGTACATTTAATGGTATCACCAGTGTAATTTGTGAACTTAAGTTAATTTTACTGTTTGTTTATTAAAGTTGTTATATATAAATTAATAAACTTGTGTTGTGTTTTATTTGCAAAATCCTTTACGAACTCGAACTCGTAACAATATATTAAAAAAGAAGTGTAATTCCCACGTAGGCTAATGAACCTGTTAATATAAGCATAGACAGTTAGTTATTAATTTATTACTAATGGTAATATTTAGATGCTTTTCAATTAAATAATTAAATTTAAAAATAAAAAAGTATAAAATCATAACCTTTCAGCATTTGTGTATACTATTTGTACGACTCCAAATGTACTCCAAATTTTACATATACATATGTATACTGTAGATATCGGATAACTGATCTTCTATATTTTAAAGTTCGCGTTCTTAATAGTGCCACAATTGTACACATACTTTATGCTTTCGATTCTTTGACCCAAATTAATGTCTTTTGTGCGGAGATTTGGAGCCGCCTCAATTTCCCTTTTAATCAGTCACCCGAAACGGAAGTGCAGTGCCACAATAATCCGCAATGCAACTGTTGATAAATAGGCATTGGTTGTGTTGTTGTTGTTGCCGTCGTCGTCGGCACAAATACTTAACTGCGTGCTGCGTTTCTAAATGAGCTAAGCACAATACTCAGTATAGACGCTTGTCATCGACCCTCGACAGTCCAATCGGATCGTACACTTACAGTAATACACTTTTGAAAGGTTTGTTTTCACTTTTACAACAAGCGATTGATGCTATGTTGAAAGTGGGCAACAGTACATCAGCTCCACTAGCTTCACTTCTTCCATGAATTATAATTAACTCCCAAACAAATGGAGACATTTCCAGTGTTTGCTGCTGCTCGATGACACCCGCTGCTACAGTAACGAGGCGAGGAGATAAGTTCGTCTCGACACATAAAATATCATCTAAACACAGATAAGTGTCACTTTCTAACGCATACCTACTCATAAATGTAGTTGAGTGTCACATTAATTGCTTGAGTGGTGTGCACACCCTTTTGGTCTGATTTTAATCTGATTATGGTCGTTTGTTGGATTCTATTTTAGGTCGGTTTTAGATTTGTTGACTAAAAGTCTGATAAGCGATAGGAAATAAGTCCGAATCCGTAATTCTACAGAATGCAGGGATTTATCAAGAGATAAATTGTGGTTATGACGATTTCAAATTTTAATTTGTATCGTATTGGCTAGCGAACAACAGTAGATAAGTAGATAACAGAACAGAAAGTGATACAGAGATAAGCAAACAGAGATGGACAAGTGGGCAGATGGATATACTACAAGTTTAACAAGCAAATTAGCTGATAGAAAAAGGCAGGTGGACAAACAGATGGGTGATGAGCATAAATTAAGAAGAAATAAATGATAAACGGTAAACAGGTACAGGTTATAGGCAATTGAGTCAAAGACAGGCGGAGGAATGAGATGACTAATAGGCAGGCTATTAAACGGAAAACAGCCAAGCGTATGGACAGTGTTCATAAGGTAAACAACCACTTTAGATGAATCTAGGCATAACTAAGTCAAATGCCCCATTTTGAAAGGATTCTTTAAAGCAGATTGCCGATTAATCTAAGCTAAAGCATATCACCACACAAAGGTTTTTTGTAGTTTTTATTGTAATGCGTTCATAGCAGAGCAAATGCGTCATTTTATTCTCTGCGAACCTGGAGTCAAATTATCAGATACGTAACTCAATAATGTTGGCATGATTGCTACGTGAACGAGTGACGAGTTGCAATGTAAATACGCGATAACTCGTTAACGTATGAATTTCATTCACTTGTTAACTGATGTCGTAATTCGACCCCTGTTCTTCTTTGAAAGTGTTCTTCTACACCTTAATAAGGGACTAAAAACGCAAGCTAGCTCGGAGCTACAATCGAGTGCGAGCCAAGAAAACGCTCTGGTCTGTCTTTTTTTTATAATGTTATCACGCTCAAGGGGTTTCGCGCCCTTATAATGCCTAGAACAGCGTGTCTTAAATGACACATGTAGATCATACAAATGCGGAACACAGAATCGGGAAATTCATTCCATATAACTATGGTGCAGCGAAAGAAGGAATCTCGGGCGTCGAGAAAGCGCGAACCAATATGAAGAGCTGTTGTCAGCGAAAGAATGAATTCGATTATAAATAGCGGATAGGAGATGATTGATGAAAATGAGAAAGAGTGTCGGAGACAAAACCGAGACCTGGAGAACACAGGCATTTATGCGCTGAACATTGGATTTTGAAACTGTCCAATATGACCTTGTACAATCAAGTAATGGGTCTCATCAACTCCATAGGTATTCATTTTCGACAGAAGAGTTTGATGCCAGACTCCGTCAAATGCCTTGGAAATATCGAGTGCTACAACTTTGCTTTCACCTAATTTGTGAATAGACTGGTTCCACTTTTCGGTGAGATATGCCATCAGAACGCGTTGCCTTCGAAAACTGCTGGTTGCTCAGGATTTCGTGTAATTTAAGGTATTGTAAAGGGTTTTTTTAAGAGCATAACATAACATAACGTAGGTTAGGTTAGGTTAGGTTGCGGTGGCAGCTAATGCTCACATAGACCATTCGCGGTCCTTTGTGGTACCGCAGGATCTTATACCTGTCTCCTTTTCAGAAGATACATTCAGAGCTCCTAATAAATCGAAGTATATCTCGCACTTTGCCGTTTTCGAGATCTGATAGGTTATTCATCAACCGCTTACCTAAGTGTTTGGCCTTCTGTGCATTGGTGCCGGACATGAGCAGAGAAGATGTTCTATAGTCTCCTCCTCCTCCTCCTCCTCCTCCTCGTCCATGCAGCTTCTGCAGAAGTCATTATATTCGACACCCATCTTTCTCGCGTATTTCCATAGAAGGCAGTGTCCTGTCATTATCCCAACAACCGTTCTTAGTTTACGTCTTTGTAGGGAAATAAGCGCAGTTGAGCGCTTCAAGTCCAGCTTCGGCCAGACCTGTCTTGAAATATTGCAAGTGTCGGTGTTTTCCCACCTTACATTTGTTATTGTTTCTGCCTCTTTCCGAAGCTCCTACCTCTGCCCTTTCCGGTAGCAGCTGGAGAGTCGTACCACGTCTATATAACTCGTCCGCCCTGCAGTTCCCCTCAACATTTGTGTGGCCCGGGACCCAAATGATCCTTATATTGAACTGCTCACTTATCTTGTTAAGAGAGGAGTGACAGCTCAACGCCACCTTAGATTTCAGCGCGACCGCCTCCAACGATTTTATGGCCTGACTTTCCACACAAATGATAATCTTCTTTGGAGATAGTACATAACATAACATAAAGTAAAATAAGTTTCCGCGCTTCAAATAATCAAGAGGCTTCAGTTCATGATTTAATTAGACCAAGATCTTTATGCAAAATTCGCCACCATGTGAACGGCATGTAATCGACTGATTTGCTTCTTTTTGAACTGAAGCATTTACGGCTGCGAAGTACCGCAAATCTCTGCGACCAGTGCGTTATATCACTGACACAGAAACATTCAATAGTGAATATGTTGACTCCAATTTATCCACTATAGTACGCATAGCCTGGTGGGACGATTATTAGGACCGAAAATTGGAGTAAGCGCTCTTAAAGTAGCGACCATCGACTAATAATTGCGGTTGTAATTTTTAAAAAGTGGCTCGTTCGTGAACTTCACTATGATAAAAACGTAAACCTTGAGAAACGTTTTTAATAATCTAGCTAATTGACTAGTACGAAAGTAGATCAGTCCCATTTCCATAAGGCATTCGACTCTTGAAAGTACAGACGGCAACAACGCGCTATCTGGTAGCGTTGAGCTAGCTGCGAAATGTGAAGCAAGCAAATTGGCCTTGTCTATAGACCTCAGTTGGAATGTCAGTGTTAATAAATTGAAAACGAGGCAGTATGTTTAATTTGTTTCACGAATGACTAAAAATTCTTACTTACTTCAATTTTTTTGTCTCAGTTTTTGGTCATAGTCGAATTTGACGCATCTAGGCTAGACAGTGTAATCATTCTTGACTTGTCAATATTTGGTTTTATGTTTTTAACAGCGGGGTTTTGTTTGTGTAACCGAAAGCATGAAAGCAGCTTAAATTATACCAATAATTTTTCTTCTCTCTCCATAGTTCCTACATTCATATTATCAGTCATCGTAAGTCGTAGGAATTAATTTACTAACATACTCTTGAAGGAATTGGAAGCAATTGATTCTGTGACTTACCGCATCTTCTTCTATATAAATAAAATTGAAATTAAATGAGCGTATGCCTGTTATTTATGGAAACTCACATATTATGAAATTTAAGGATTTGATGAAATTTTCAATGTATATCTTGTAGCCAAGTTTGTGTCTTATTGGAATAGATTATGGACTTAACATACCCCCAAAGAAAAAAGCCTAGGTAATGACACGGTCACCGAATTTAGATTTCAATAACTCGATTTATGGCAGGCTGTGTGATATGTGACGCGGTCGTGTTGAAATCACATAGACTGGTGATCAAAATAATAGGTAACTGGGCTGCAATGAACTGGCAATACTGATTTCTCACTGATTTTTTGTTTGTTTTTAACGCAATAAGCACTGTTATTTTATTATCGATGTTGCCGATCTTTTGACATGCGGTAAACTCTGTTATTTTTATTATTAATTAAGAGTAACAGGTCAAAGGCTAAGATCACTTCCGTTTACGCGTGATTGAAATAATAGGTAATTTTTAGTTTTTTTGTGAAATTTTTTATTAAAAGTTAAACGAAAGGTAAATTAATTAATGCTTTAAGCAATGAAAGTAAAATTAAACAGAAATATATTTATAAACAGATTGCTGATGGGCCGAAACATATACTGCAGTGTTGAAGAACGTCGCATCGTCCATAGGCTAAGAGAGCCAGGAAAAACTCTAAAATTCATTGCCGAGGCGCTAGGCAGGCCTGTGAATTTCGTCGCACAGGCTTTAAAACCACAACCTGTAACGGAAATAAGAGGACGACCAAAGAAAACTGGCTCAACCACAGACAATCAAATTATTCTACTATCAAATAGAAACCCATTCAAATCAAAGCTCTTTGCAGCTTCAATACGTAATGTAATCAGTGCCCCAACTGTAAGCAGAAGTATAGTAAATTACCGAGCAGAATCGCAAGAAAAGTCCCGCTAATCAGCAAAAAAAATTTTAAGGGTTAGGAAGTAGTTTGCCGAAAATTGAAGAAGCCACACAATTCAAAATTTTCTAAACATTTTATGGATAGATGAAACAAAAATTAATCTCTTCGGTTCTGATTGTAGAAGGAATATTCTTCGACCAAAAGGAAAGTTTCACCCTCATTATACAAAAAAAAAACGTTAAAACATCCACAACGTAGGTAAAGGCTGCTAAAAATGACTTTGTGACATCTTTAGGCCCAATCACTAGGTCATCCCAAGGGAAAAACCCCTTAAATATTTATTTTAAAATTAAGTTAATAGTAAATTATATTGTTTCTAAATATTATATGTTTTTATATATATTGTACGCTTAAAAACAAACAATCTCCGCTCCAGCTAAATGTTAATTATACTGAAAGTTGCATAAGCCGATAACTTTCTAATATTTATAAACTTACAAAGTAATTAGTGCTGTACAAAATAATCTACATGGTACATACATAATTATCGTTAAAAGTGTCAAAGAACTCACCCGGTTATCTCTACATACTCGTAATGCGGTATAAGAATGCTTCACAGTTCTTAAGAAATTCTTACAATTACTCGAAGTACACGACTTAACGACACAAAATTATGTACACGAATGTTATGCAATGCGTGTGAATACATTATTCATGTACGAGTACGCATATGCGTATAGATAAGCACACAAAGCGTTTGTAGTTGACAATTAAAACAAACAAACTTAGCGTTGCTGTTGGGAAATTGTGACTATTTGCGGTTTAAGTTGTCGCTGTCGCAAGTGAACTGATGGCAACGTTCGTACGATAGGGACCCTCTAATTTTTGTCATTTCGTATTCAAGTTGCGCCGGAACGCATTTAGTGCTGAGGGGATTTCACAACACAAATTTTTACTTGTACTTTCTTATGTCTACAAAAACATTTTTCTGGTGCTTTGCTTTATAATATCTTGTTTCCTAAGGTTAAGGTAATAACCCTTCAAATGCTTCACAAAAAAAAAAGATTATTGACAGAAGACTTTACAACTAGTGTTTTTTTTATAGTCATAGACTCATTTGCTATATTGCTTTGGCAAAGCCGGCTTGGCTTACAACAACAATAGCATAAGCATAAAGCCGAAAATAAATCCAAAAATTTTAGGATTAAGAAACTAAAGCCATTTTATAGTTATGGTACTCACCGTAAGGCGGTAAAGCCAAAAGCTGTTGCCTTGTAAAGCCATGCCGGCTTTGCCAAAGCAATATAGCAATTGCCAAAGAAGAACTCCTGTGCTATGCCTTTTATTAAAATTAAAAAATAAAATAAAAATCGACTAAATAAAATAAAAACCGGTTTCAATTCCCTCTGATTTATTGAAAATGCAATACGAAAAAACGAACACGAAACTAAAACGACGCGAGTTCAAAGGCTGTATGGATCATGGTCAGGGAAAACTACAAAAAACCTTGGCCAAGAAAATATTACAAACTTTCAGGAAGGCATGTAGATTAAAAGTTTCGGTAAACACGGAGTCGACCAATTGATTCCACATCGAAGTCACTCTTGGATAAAAGGAGGATTCGAATCCAGATAGCTTACTATTAGGCTGAAATTAACGAAAGGTCCTTTATCTTGGATAGAACCGACAACAAAGATAGGGCGGTATTTAGTAGGTGCAGATTTGTCACCTTTTTCCAGAACGGGTTGAATATTAGCTACAATATTGGTTCAGGGGCTTCCAGTTACCATTTTTGAAGAGTAGCCTTTTACGAATAGGCTCTGGGGTAGCTGGGGTAATTGAACATTTGGCTATTACCAGAGCATGCGGTCGGAAACTACTTATGGAGCAGATAAATCAATTGATTGTTTCTCTGGCATAGTAGTTAGAAACAAAACTAAAAGTTGAGGTGGTTGACCAGTAGTATCGGGATACCTGTGGGTGCTATGGCTCAGTGGAAATGCGCATGTCTACTGAGCAGGAGGTAAGCGGTTCGAAACCCAGTAACATCAAATGTATTTTTCACGGTGTCCCACCTCTCGCGAATATCTGACAAACGTCCCGAGAGTAATAACTTGTCATGGAAAGCTTCTCAATTCGTCGTTCGCATCCGGCCTTAAATTGCAGATCCCTTCCATTTGTGTCCAAAAATATACATCCACAACACAAATGGTCGCGAGAAGCTCGGCGTTGGACCGCAACGGTCTGTCGCGCCGAATATTATTATTATCTGGATACCTAATCTCTTGAACAAATACAAAACAATCTTGTGATCAGAAAGTAAGTTTGGGGAAGGATATATTATTTTACTGGTTTTACCCATATTTCCAGTACTGTCTGTTAACAACATATAGTGATATGAAGGTTAAGTGAATGTTATTGGACTTAATAACAGAATCGGATTTAGTGATCCTAATTCCATTAGTAAAAGATAAAATGCGAAGATTGAGATTCAACTCACCGCGGAATTTTCGTTTTTAAGATTTCTACTAAACGACGTGCTAAGTATTACGTTCAGAGGGATGATTTTGATGATTATCAACGTGAATATTTTTCAAAAACAATAAATTCAATATTTTGGTACATTTTTTCTGCTTTGTCATCTGCAAAAATCTAAAAGCAACCCGCGCACTATGCACAAAAAGTGACTAATTTGCACCTGCAATGGAGAGACAAATGCAAACTTGCAAAAATTCCATATGCTTAAAAGTTATTTTAACATTTCATGAGTACAATAAGTAAAAATAGAACTCGGGGACTGGCAGGAAAAGTTGAATTCATATAGAATGGAGCATGGTATATGCAATCTTTAATTAATTAATTTAAATCTGAATCGTGAATTGTACTTTTGTATGTGTTTTATCATTGTACAAGTATGAAAAATATCAAGATAGTAAATGTGTCACAGACAAAATGTACAATTAAACGCTATACGCGCACCGTCCACTGAGCAATAAGCCCACCTGAGCGCAGGCGCACCTTAAATTCGATTGCAGATCAAACTTCCTCAGGTGTATGCAGATAAACTAACTCTCGCCTTGTTGTTGGCCAATCTATCGATTTATAGTCTTACACGATTGTTACTAACAGAGATTGTATATCGCATATCTGCGGTCTAATATACGGCATAAAAATGGGCTACAAAAACGTTGAAGGAATTTAAATAATTATTTAGTTGAAATTATCGAGAAAAGGTTTTATTATAAATGTTGTTAGTGTTTTTAAATTTTTTTAAAATAACGGACTGCTTATTAACCCAATTTTTAATTTAAATTTTATAGAAAACAGAAGATATGTGATCTACTGAGTTTTACTCGACAAACTTGATTTCCTGCTTAGCGGTGGTTAAGATGTAGTATCCAAAAACATATTCTACAATGTTTGTCTGGAATGAATGGTCGTATATGCTGCACAACCCAAATCTTCCTCGCTATCTTAGTATCATAAATATCAACTAAAGGCCAGAATAACTTGTACAGCATTAAGAATACTTAGCCAAAACAAAATTATAGAACATTTTTAGGGTATACTAAGAACAGATGTGCCAATTAAATTATCCGGCATTCAAGACATTCATTCACTAAATAGAAGTTAGGATTTATTTTCGATTAATTTGCCGCTATTATTTATTGTATGCTATAAACCATAAAACCCAGTCAAATCATAAAGAGCCAACTTATTCTAGTCTCATCAGGTAAGCAACAATAAATCTACGTCACAACAACCGTACTGCGACATCATATCTACAGCAACCTCTGTGTAATGTTCGGGAAATTTCGCTTCCAAGTGTTAACTACTGACACTTCTTGCTGGGATGAAATATCTCGACGGCTTTTGATATTTATTGTGTGCTCCTTATCGCCCATAATTATCTGCTGACGTTATAATGGTAGAAATAAAATGGAGGCCATGGTCTACCATATACATGGTACATGTACACGGGATGGTGCTTGTGCCATCATTATATGTAGTGGGCAGATAAGAAATGAGTGTTCCCTTTTTTTCACATGGAAGCTTAATGCTTTTGAAGCAGGAATAAAGAGAACCAAATAGAAATAACGAAAAACTTGTCCAAGTGTGATAAGGACGCTGTTGTCGAATAGCAAACCACACTCACGGTAGGGAGTAGTATATCGGAATAAAAACGGAAGCCGTAGCATAAAACGCCACTCATAAATATTGCCTAAGATAACGATTTAAGCTTTGAAGACGAAGGGGTAACTAGTAATTTTTTTTTCGCTTCAACTATACTCGCAATGAAAAGAAGGCACTGCCAGAACTCAGTAATACTCTATACGTACATTCCCCCTTTAGTTTACCATGGATAAGTTTATGCTGGTACCGCTAGTGTATAGAAACTGATAAAACACGACCCGAATAATGTCATATATTGAGGTTCCTGTACATTTTATTGCCAAATGCGCTAAATTGCAATAACGGGCTATAACATAGCCTAGGTTTTTTTTATACATATGTGTTATCGACAATCAAAAGTTTGAGAGAATACTTTTTTATTTTGAATGTTTTAGAAATATAAATTTATAGGAAATATTAAGGCACTTGGTTGTAAAAAATATATACTATTCGACTACATAAAATGTAATATGTTAATAAAGACTTCAGAATGCTTCTCTCTTGTCATGCCTCAATACGTTATGTTGACATATTTTGGCTGCAATAACAAGCTTCTAAACATAGGACCCTTTTTCTGGAACAATACGAGTACACATGACGAATTATAAGTACAAACAACATCTACAAACCTATACCAGTAAAAAATTTTAACCAATGTTAAGGATATAATTCTGAGTTGGCTTTAATCAAAGACATGATAATGCTGAACATTTACAAATAACTTTAAACCAAGTAATCGTCATAAACAACGAAAAACCAATCGACAAAGTAATCTTTATTCTTTCCTGCTGTGACAAGGAGTTTTAGTCAGCAATGAATGCAATAAAGTGACCTACGAAGCCCACATTGCATAAAGCCTTCCAAATCAGTTGCAAAAAGATATTCATACTCCAGAGAAGCTTACAACGACTAACAAAATTACAATAAAAGCCATGAAGACATATCCAGCAACACCTAACAACTAAGGCAGTACAAAATATACGAGGTACGAATGCAAAAAACACAATAAAAGCCTAGAAACACACTACGACTAGTACTAACTTACGGTACTTACACCTTGATCAGAGTTAAACTGAAGTTTAAGAGTAAAATGCGTTTAAGAGTGCTACTTAAACCAAGCAACCAGTTCAGTCGAACTAAAGCTTAAGCGTTTGATGATGAGCGTTTAAGATGATGATTCGCCGTTTAAAGTTATGTTTTCAAATGATGTTCTGGAAGAAGAATCTCGACCGAGAACTTAAACAGTACAGAGACCACACCAGGCGTGAAAATTCTAGCAAAGAGCCCACGGTATGACGCAAAATACAACGCGTTGCACATACTCCAAAGACAAAAGGTGTTATCTGATCGCCGATCTCAAGGGCACCTTGTAGCGATGGGAACAACACTTTCATGAGTTGCCAAATGGCCTGATAACTAAGGAATTGGAGGCTCCACCAATGACCTCACTATTTCGTCGCCACCAATCGTTAGCGATGTTAGCAGAGCGATAAGTCGGCTCAAAAATAATAAGTCGGGATCAGATGGCATTCCAACTGATCTGACACCAATTCATCACATAATAGTGAAAGTATGGGAAGAAGGTGACAGCATACTAGGGACGTCCTATGCCCTCTATATAATAAAGGACATATTTTTTCCTCTTTTTTATAATTCGTTCGCACCCTTATAATGCTCGGCTATATGCTTGGTACAGCGTAGACATTAAGGAAAATGGGGCGAAAAAATGGGATCTATATGAGCTTGTGTTTTGAATGCCTGTGGATCATAGTGATGAAGAAAGACAGAGCTTGGCAGAGCATAACAACATACGGGCTGTACCTCTGTCAAATGCGTTAGAAATATCGAGTGCAACATCTTTGCTTTCACCAAATTGATGCAGACACCGGCTCCACTGTTCGGTGAGATATACCATCAAATCACTAGTAGAACGTTGCCCACGAAATCCGTACTGCCGGTCACCAAGGATTTCGTTGCTTTCAAGATATTTCGTGAGCTGTTTATTGATTGGCGTTTCCATGACCTTGAAAAGAAGTGATGTAAGTGCTATGGGTCGGTACGAAGAATAAGACGACGGCTCGCCTTTTTTGGGTATGGGCTGCACAAAGGCTGTTTTATAATTTCTCGGAAGACACCCTCTTCAGAACTAATGGGGAAATACCATCTGGCCCAGCGGATTTGTAAGTGTTGAGATCGGTTAAAACTCTAGCAACTGCACGAGTACGAATGAAGATCTAGCCCATACTCTGAGGTGCAGGCGGTAGCAATGCACAATCTGCAGCAAAATGTGCAGCAAACAGATTGGCCTGGTATAGAGCTGACAACTGGAATGTAATTAAAAATAAGCGTTGGAATCGACGACGAGGTTGTATTTTTCATTCTTTTCACGAATGACCAGAAACGTGCAACAATTATCGTGGTATTACGATGTGCTCCATATAATATTTTCTCCTTGATCCTTTAAGACAGGATCTTTTGACTATGACTGTAAAACTCACGGGACTTAAACTCAGAGCTTAAACTCGCTGGATATATAACTGACCGTTATTACTTTAACTATAAAACCGGGCATAAGACATTTTTTTCTGAGTTATAAATTTACTCAAGGCGATGGTAATTAAAATTTGTTAATTTTTTTGGGTTGAAGAAGTTTGCTGGCTCTACGTGAATCCACTCTAGAAAGTTTACCCTTATTTTTTAAAAGATTACCGGCTACATCGTGCATTTCCACGGCGTCTTTGTACCTTGGAGAGCAAAGAAGTATTCGTTGTGCACCGCAATTCTAGATCATAACACTAAAATACATTGTCTGAATTTGGTTGCCAAAAAAGATTTTTATATTTTTCTCAATGTGTGTTCGGATATCAAAATATGTATTAGTCAGTTAAACTAAAAATTGTATTGCACATATTCTATATAGTATACGTATTGCAAATACGAAATGTTGTCTCACAATCATGAACTAACTTTATAATTAAAAATGTGTAAATAATTACACTGTTCATGATATGAGCACTTAATGACTGCAAATTGATTAATTAACATGTTTATTGTTTATTTACAGGGGTTTTTTTTTACTAATATGTTTTTGTATAATTCGCAATACCATTGCAATGTTTAGTTATGCCATACTAATCGTAGATATCAATATACGTGCAATGCACCAATCGGCCATTAATTTTATGCGAACAATGTGCTACATGATAAATATTCTTGAATACAATTAAATGCGTAAATGCACAACATAAAATAATGTAGTTTGTTTGTTCTGTTTGTGCAGACCGTGGGTTGTAAAAACCTAATTTTGTTTATTTTACGCAATTTGGTGCATATCTGCAAAATTGAATTAATTAATCAACTATGCTGTGGATTTCACTCCTCGACTGTCCTATGTAATTGCGAGTACACAAATACGAGTCTGTATAGTGAAAATGCGGCGTTGGAATTGATGTACGATTATACAGCTGCACCCAACGGCAGCTAATTACGTAAATTGTTTATTTTGTTTCTTATATTTATTTATTTATTTTTACTACGTATTATGTGCTGCGTTCTTTCTGTGTCACTTCCTACGCATAACTCAGTGTCATTGGAGCAATAGCGACCAAGCGCGAGTTTGGTCTTTGTCCCTCAGTTTGAGCTGTGTTTGTCCGCATAATGAGTTTTTAATGTAATTAGAATGCAATAAATAGTGATAATTATTATGCAAGACAGATTTTATTCTTAAATGAGATGTACATGAGAAAAATTATGAAATAAAAATATATACCTACGATGATATGCGATATGAGCTGTTTTTTAAATTCTAATGAGATTTTATTGCTGTTGTGGCGACATCAAATAATTGATATTTATATACATATATGTGAATTTTAAAAAAATCAGTCAACTTAAAAACGATTTCAAGGCGCCATAAAAGCCATAAATCCTGTCAAAGTCGAAGTCAAAGTCACAAAAAACGAGAGAAAGAAGGTTTTTCAAAGAATTTACCTTCTTTTTGTTGATATTTTCTGGTTGGAACTCCAATTGCTTACAATAGAGGCTTTGATTTGAACTAACAGAAAATTAGTAGCACTATGTATCTTATTACTCATTATGGAGAGGAACAGAAAAACGCAATCAGCCTATACAAGCAGAATCTCAAATCTTATTGTCTAATGGAAGCTAGACCAGAGACGACACCAGAATAGGCAACGCATTTGCGGCCAACCTTCGCACCATACTTATCTTTCCAAAACTCCAATCGTCATCAACCCCGTTTTAAAATCAAAGAACATAATCTAAATGCTGCAATTCAAGACTTAAAACTGAAAAAAAGAAACTGGAAGTGATAAACTAACTCCTAAAGTGATAAAGGATAACCTGAAGTTGTCATTAAACATCATGAAACCTGCCGTATGCATCGGCCACTTTCCAATCTCCTGCAACAGTCAAATGTAACCGTAATCGCTTAACCAAGAAAAAATCTCACGTGAGTAAGTTTATAACCATCCATACAGCATATTACCGATTTCATCAAAGCTTCTTAAAAATCTTTTTTAAACAAAGTAAACAAGTATCTCCGTTATCGGGTTTAAGGCAGTAAATGAACGGCTATGTACCCTTCGCGTGTGGTTCAGATTTAAAAACATAAGCCTCATAAACGTTGACACGCCTACCGAGGATTCCCCAGATGATGAAAAATAAGAATTCCTTGAATCAGTCGAACGAGAACTCCATGCCCGCCCCCCTCAGTATGATGTAAAAATTATTCTTGGGGATACGATACGGTAGGGAGCCAGTACTCAGGCAGTACATTGGCACCCATAGCTTACACTAAAACACAAATTGCAATTGACAACGAGTCATTGAGATAGCAGCAAGCAATAATTTGGTCGTTGCGATTGCAAGGTTTGCGCGTATCTCTTGATGGAGCCACTCGCAACCTGATAGTCCATGTGTTGATAGAACGCCGAACCCAACCCAACCCGAACCTGATGACGGTACGAGCGTACCGAGGTGTCAACGTTGACTCGGACCACTGTCTTGTCGTAAAGCGCTCCGAGCGCGAATTGCATCATCACTAAAGACGGGATCCGCAAACCAGATTCGAGTCAACACGGCTGCCCTACGCACACGAAGATACCAGAAACAACTACGGTTTTCCGGTAGGACTCGCCATAAATTCAGGAAGAGTACTGGGGCTGAGATGTCGGGCGTAGAAGAGAAATGAGCACTCCTTAAGAATACTGTCAATAGTACTGCTGACATCATCTTAGGTAGTAGTCGTAGAGATCGGAAGGACTGGTTCGATGACGAATTTAAGCTAGCGACTAAACTTAAGAATGTTGCGTATTGAACAATAAAATAATCTCATAGAACGCGGAAACGCAAAGAAGAAAATAAAGAGCTCAGAAGATATGAAAAAACAGCTCACCGGCGAAATAAAGCAGCCTGGGAGGAGAATCTCGAAAGTTCCGTGTCGCAATATATACGCGTTGCACTTACTGCAAAGACAAGGAATGTATTCTTATCACCGATCTTAAAGGCATCTTAGGGTGATGGGAAGAGCACTTTCATGAGTTGCTAAACGGCCAGCTAACTGAGGAATTGGAGGCTCCACCAATGACCGAAGACCACACTATGCTGCCGCCACCAAGCATAGACGAAGTTTAGCAGAGCGATAAATCGGGTCTAAAAATAATAAGGCCCGGGATCAGATGGTATACCAGCGGAGCTGATTGAAACTGGAGGTCCCGCAATACACCAAGCAATTCATGAACTAATAGAGCAAGTATGGGAGGAAGAAGCGATGCAAGAAGACTGCCGAAGAGGCATCCTGTGCCAATAGGAGATATCACAACATGCACCAATTATCGTGGTATAACGTTGTTAAGTACCGCGTATAAGATTTTCTCCTCTATCTTTCAAGACAGGATAGCCCCATACGCTGAAGTAATTATTGGCCCATATCAGTGTGGCTTCATCCCTGGCAAATCAAGAACTGATCAGATTTAAACCCCTAGGCAGGTGATGGAAAAATGTCTAGAGTTTCAAAACTCAAAACGGCAAGAGGAACAATCTTCTATAAGGCCATTCAGATACTAGCTTACGTAGACGACATCGACATCGTTGTTAGAAACTTAAGACCTGTACAGGAAGCTTTCAACCAGATCGAACAAGCGGCACGAAATCTGGGGCTGCACATAAATGAGATCAACACAAAGTACATGGTTGCCACGTCTGCGAGCAGAAGATCCAATTTTGCTGCGACAGTTATAATAGTGCGGTCCGATAAGTTTATGTTTTTTTATCCGTTAGGTAGCGCTGGAGTTGAGATATTTACGCAAATGTGTGTTTATGTATGGATTTAATTCATATTCATACCATATGTTCGTTTGGTGCTCTGATGAAAAATGGTGAAATGGTAAAAAGAAAAGATTCCGTCATTTTTGACGGGTACTCACTAGTATGTAAAATTGAATGAAACCAATTGCGAATGACATCATATTGCAAGTCTTCAAAGTCAAAGTCAGTGTCAAGTACAATAATGAGCGAAAGAAAATGTGCGAGTAGTATGTACATTAGTACATGCCAATGAACTGTCTACGAAGTAATACAAATAACCAACAAGGAAAGCTCTACTAATACTCTCGCGTTCTTGGGGAATCATCTATGCCGCATTAACAAATAATACTCGAAGGAAAACAAAAATAGAATTCGTATGGAATCCGGAGAAATGCTGTTCCGCTGCTGTTGGTTAATACACAAGAATATCTGAGTCTATTCCATAAGTCCAGTCTATCGAAGTCCACATCCTATTATGTACTTTAAGAAAACTCGCTTAAAGAGGACACGAATGCGGTTGTGATACTCGTAGTTTAATGCATAACAAAGCGGACGATTATCGAAGACATTTGCATTTGATTTTTAAGGTGCGAGTCGAGATGACTTTAATTTACTTTTTGACAAGCACTTTTAGTTAAAATCAACCTGTCTGAGATGTTTGTTGTGCAATGCTAATTAGGTCGTCCTAATAGAACGTTTTTTGTGCTCAACAGATTCTGTCCAACTGTCGGTTTTTAAGGGGGTCGGAGTATAAACGCACATGCCCTGTTCTGTGTTAATACTTAGAGAAGGTTCTGTATACAGATTTATGCAAATCACGGACAACCATCGCGAGAAAGTTAACTACTAGAAGTAAGAAATTAATTAGTCCATACATAGCAAACCAAACCCTTTTTGTTTTTTAGATGCTTGCTCGAGATTATACGAAGTAGGGCTTAATTTCAACACTTTACTAGAACAATAATATTTGGCATGAATGAATGAAGTTGAAAAGTCATGTCAGTATCTATCGTCTGGCCAAAATGAAACGTTGATCGAGCCGGTGTAAACACTAGCGCTCAACTGGCAAAAACAACTCGCGAAATGTTTTCTTCGAATGTCAGCTATACAGCTGTTGTAAGGTATTTCTCATACTGCATAAGATATGCGTATAATTAAGCAATCCCCACATTATGAGTATGCCAACCCGCTTAAAATTCATTTAATACTATTCCTCCTGCATTTTACTAAGAAAAAGTTTTTAATTAATTTTTGCGACACCACACTGAAATTCGCCACATTGCCATACTGTTGTCATCAAAAGATCAAAGTGCAATTGACAAAGAACGACAAAATTAATAGATTTTATGACCAAACAATCTGGAAGCACCATCAAGGCACCACAAGTTGCTTGCTACCGTACATACCTGACGCGTACAGCGTCTACTAGCACCTTCTCCTGGCAGATTTGTTTCTATTTTTAAAAGTTTTCTCATAAAATCCATTTAATTAAAGACAAACGCGTAGATGTCCTGAGAATACATACCATCAACCATCGAACTTGTACTGTATGTTGAGTTACTTTCACTTTGATCTCTAATCGAGAAAATGTCACTCGAGTGAGTCATTTCATTGCGCGTCATTGATGTACTCGTACGAGTGTACTTACCGCATGACAGCGCATACCTCTCGAGTAAGTATGTACGTGTACTTTCGACAGGAACCATGCTGCATGAGCAGCGGACAAAACACGAGGCGAGTACATTATCAACTGCATGACATCACCATCTCACCAGTGGGTGCCCGTGTGCAAAGTGCGTTTGGCCCGACAGCCGTGTGAGACGACGAATGATGAATTCCCTTGTTTTGTGATAAATTGAATTTTTTGAGCGGTTTATAATTAGGAATTCAAAAATAAATATTTTATGACATTTCTGGGGTGATTGACATCGCACTTAAAGGGAAACAAGAATGTAATGATATGCACCTTTAGCATTATACACATGTACTCTACTCGCAAGATGATAAAACAATGCCTTTTTGTGTGATTCTCGCATTAAATAATATTTAGACAAAATATAGATAAATACTCAGAAATTTTAATTAGTAAATTTCATATTTTAGTATTATTGAATTAATTCATAAATAAATAATTAATTAATTTTTTTTTGGGGAAAAATATTTTTTTTTTATAAACTTTTCTTTTTCCTTTTTAATTTTTTTGGTATATGCACACCACGCCCCGTACGACACGCGTCACTATTGTTTTAAAACAGATCCCATAAAATTCTGTCTGGTAGAAGCCGAGATAAACGACTAGACACACATACTGACAACTGACACATGCATGCTGAAAAAATTTTCATGTCCTCTGAATATAAGCTTCGCGTTTCCTCGCAATTATTTTTTTAAAACCGGTTATCAATGTCGTAGATCTGATCTGAACACTTGTTGTCGTGTTTCGTGAAAAAAAACTTTTTTTTTGTTGGACGGTTGGACGTTTTTGACGTACAACGTATGCCAAATAAAATCGTCAAACTTTTTAAAGTTCTAAATCTGTTGTCGGATTTGACTTTTGAACAATTTTACCAAAACCCTTGGGAGTAGTACTGAAAACTATGCCTACAAAAACCTTTCCACTACTACCACTACACACGAGCTAATGTATATTGCTATGCGAGTGACTACACACTCTCACAAATTTATTTCACTCTATCACACACGAACAAATGTAATAGTAAAGCGAGTTTCTCATCTCGCCATTATTGATTGTAATTCGGTCTGAAGACTGAATTATCTTAAAAGCCTAATAGTATGCATCGTTAAATGTAGCTCTTTCAGTCAAAAGCGATTTCTGACATGGACTGAAAAAATAACATTTCACATTGCATACCTTTAGACTTAAAAAAAATCACTAGCGATGCTTAGATTGAGTATTTTTCTCAGTTTCCCATCCCTATGATTAAAGAAAATTACTCCATTGCAAGCCGAGCGATAACAACTAGTTTTAAAACAAGTCCCATCAAATTCTGACTGGTAGAAGCCGATATATACGAGTTAACAAACTGATAAACGTACAAACGTTCAATTGTTCACACGCACGTTGAAATATTCTTGTCCTCTGATTATTAGCTTCGCTCTTCGTGCTCGCAATAAATAATTATTTAATATATAATTCATAAAAATCAATGAAAAGCGCTCCAAGACTGTGGTGTTACATCGCACCGAACCTCCTTACGTAGACGATATTAATATTATTTGACGAGCTATGGGCTGAACACGAAACTTTCTTCCTTCACTACTTCGCTTTAACTGTAGAAGCGAAACTGGTGCTCAACAAGATCATCAGCATAGTTGGATCTTCAACCAGGGTCCGGTCTTGAACTCTTGCACAAAATCTCTCCATCGGTCCGGAGCTGATGTCATCCAATTCGGAGCCCCTAAACTCTGGGCGTCCTGGTCTACACCTCCCGCCAGATCATTGCCGGTAACTGGAAGGACATATAGAGGAATGTTCCTCTCGACGTTACATCAGAGTCACGAATTACTTTCTCCAATGCGAGTTTGAAGGGGACGTAGGCCAGCCATCTCCTTATCGGAGCCCGTTATAGATGTTGAAGGGTCTTGACAGTGATGCGAATATTCTTACTTGGCTTATAACATTGGTCATGGTTAACCTACATAGCCAGTTTATTTGTGATGCTAAATTCTCGCATGGGTTTATAAAGATCTACTATGGCTATGCGACATAGGCGGCCTTAAAATCTATAAACATGTGTTGTAGTCATAGTGTGTTTTTTTTTGTATGATGTACACAAATCAAAGGGTGGGCATATGCGTTGATAGCCAATCTGCCATTTATGCGACCACCATAAACTCGAAACTTGTAAAACAGTGCCAAGAAGAATTGGCCTCTGTTAGCCAATTCCTGGACATACCATAGTATGGGTGCCGGGGCACAGTAATATAGAGGGTAATGAGAGAGCGAACGAAGTAGCTAAGGTGGGCGTCGCTATGAACACCGGCTCTATAGAGAGGGTTAGCAGTTCAATGGGCTAAATCAAGGAGCAACTCTCTCCTTTTTAAATTCTCTATATTAACTTCACTTGCCCGTGTGTTTGTTTGTTTGTTGGTTTGTTTGTCGTGGAATCTTGCGATCAATTTTAAACCCACTTCCCAAAGTCCTATTCCATTGAAATTTTGCACACATGTATATCTCCGATGGACAAATTTTTTGTATAGTTTTTGGAGTGAACGGGCTCTGAGGCCCGAGGGGTGCCCATATAAATTTTTTAAAAATTAGTTCGATTTTCTTCAAATTTTAAACACATGTGTATCACTGATGGACGAAACTTTCTGTAAGTTTATTGGAGTGATCGGGCCCTGAGACCCGTGTGGTGTCCATGTAAATTTTTTAAAAATTAGCCTGGTTATATTCAAATTTTAACACATACCCATCTCCTATTAGAGAATTTACAGGAACAATTTTAATTTTTATGGGTTGTTTTTTAAATATTAAGACACAGCTCAGGTGGAGCAGTCTGTCGAACTGCGC
This sequence comes from Nephrocerus scutellatus, assembly GCA_947095585.1. Classification (NCBI taxonomy): domain Eukaryota; kingdom Metazoa; phylum Arthropoda; class Insecta; order Diptera; family Pipunculidae; genus Nephrocerus; species Nephrocerus scutellatus. The sequence goes on along the minus strand of OX352762.1, from coordinate 100,933,573 downwards.
CATATAAAGATTGATGTGGCCATCCTACAACAAAAGAAAACCACCGAGTTGTTATCTAGAACCCGGAAGGATATTGCCAGAGTTGTGGCTATTATCTCATACACACACACCAAGACACCGCATTTTAGGTACACAATTTTTCACGACCTGAAAAACTCTCAGATTACAGGATCATCGATCTGATCTCCAGAAGCGTTCAGATGCTTCTGGCTGGATTTAAGCCACTTAAATATCAATGCTAGGTCCCTCGTGGTTTTTGGCATCAAAATGGCGCACACTAGCGCTCGCAAGTACAGCGGGATAATTGCTGCATGTTGCTAATATGTACTTTTTATTTATGGAGAACAGCAAGTCTCTTCTCAAGTTTTCTGTCTCCAGTAATTTTTTCGTCCCATACATGTACTTTTAGCTTATGGTCTTGGTCTAATACGTGCCTTTCAGATTTAATCAGCTCCGTTGGGATGCCTCGGATTTTACAGACATTTTATTATTTTTAAGCCGATTTATCTCTCTGTTAACTTTGTCTGTGTTTGATGGTGGCACATAGTGTGTTCGTCGGTCATTTGTGGAGCCTCCAAATTTTCAGTTAGTTGGCCATTGTAATGCAAACACGATTGTCTCAAGATTTTCTGGAAAGCCGGTGTTAATCGGGTTACATGGACCCTTCGGAAATGAAGATACCTAACTTTCATGAGCGGAAAAAACAGTAGCCAAACGGCAATTAATTTTTTTTACTAGTTGCTAAAAAACGGAAAAGAATTTTATATGATATGAATATGATTTTATTATAACCTTTACTTCATATGCACTCATCAGCATTTTTACAGAAATAAGAAGAGTGTTTAAGCAACGTATGCAGAAATTTAAGTAATGAAAATACGTACAATCCATGGTTGAGCATTTTGAAAAATTTAGATCATTTTAAAAGCACACTTACCTCCGCCCCAATCGCTTTCTGATTACAGCGAACATGTTTCACGTTGAGCCAGTACACGATTACGACGCTGACGATGAAGACGACAAACACGACGGACAAAAGTACGTGATAAATTAATCAAAAGCACCCGCCGAGATATTAGAATTTAAAAAAAATAATAATAAATCATTAAACAAAAAAATTAAACGAAAAGAAATTAACCCGCGGATTAATATGTTGTCTACATTTCAATTGTGCACTGCGAAGGAATTACATATTTGATTTATTTTTTTCAATAACTTTTTGACTTTTTGTATGATGCGATCTGTACTTTTTCACACAATAAGCAGCAATCTGCTCTCACTAACCCATATGACTTCAAAGAGAAGAAAAAGATTTATTTGACTGCGGACAATGGAAAGGAAACTTTTCACACACACGAGCACATTTTCATTTAATATTTTTTAATTAAAAATTATAACGATGTTAAAGATGGATAAGACGATGACCGGCAAAGAGCAAATGTCAGTACACAGATTGCGTACATTGCATTTGTGCATTGTTGATGGGAAGAACTGTCAGCACTTTGACATATCAGATATATGTATATAAGTATATGTAAATGCTTCGGAGAAGATCTGAAATGAAAATAATTCACACATTATTAAAAAAATATTTATTTTAAGGAAATGAAGAAAGAATTATGAGTTACAATTCTCACCACATCTAATATAAAGCTGATGACGACAGATTGGTCGTCGTTTTTGTTAAAAAAGACAATGTGTTATTTATGGCTGACTTAAAAGTAAGGCAAGAGCCTGCAAACAACTACAATACTCATAACGCGGTAAATGTTCTTCGGTCGCTATTATGCTCTTTGACAAAATTTTCATCTTCACTCTAGAAAATGCAGGGCAGATACAAAATAGAGGGTAGCGTTGTGGACTCTTCTTAGAGAAAACATACATGTCGTGTGTTAGTGTGACTTACTTGCCTGATCAATAAATTTCCCGCAAGCGTTATGCTTTATAAGTTAACCGACCCTATTCCAACTGTCTTTTCTATAGAGATTCCTAAATGAATATTTTTGTTCGGCATATAAAAAAGTATCAACTTGGTTTTTTTTTAAATCAATTTTTTCATTTAATTTAAATTTATAATATAATGGTAAGAAGTAAAGAAACTTACAACCGATATTAGTTATTAGACATATGGACCTGATAGAGATTCTGATTATATTAAGATATACAGGGTGTATCCGTTAAGGTGGCGAATACGTTAAGGGGTGATTCCTTGGGGGTCTATTTTCAACCCCTGCGGTGTACGTAGCGTTTTAATGCGAAGACACGTGCCTTTAACCTAACATCACTTCACACTCTGTTACTCTTGAACGCTTCTAGATATAAGGTCCTTGTTGGTATTTTTTTAAATAAAAATAAATTTATAAGGTCATACAATGTACATTTTTTTGAATTCTTAAAACCAGTACCGACGTTCATCGTCAAAATCAAAACCAAATTTTTTTATAAATTTTATATTCAACCGCAATTATTTCAAAAAATACTCTCGGATAATTTTTTTTGACAAATGCGCAGTATTAAAGCCCATTAAATTTTATACAAATCCACCTAATAATATTGTTGCATTCAGTCAACAGGAGCAGGGTTAAAATTGAAAGTTTGTAAAATGAACGAAAACGTACTTTTGATCTTACATGACTTCACACCCTATAACTCTTGAACACTTCCAGCTATAAGGCTAGTATGATGTGTTGGCCTTTTTTGAAAGAAAATTACATTTTTAAGATAATGTACATTTTTTTTAATTATTTAAGCCATACAGACTATGCTAGAATGGGAGGGTCTGTTTGAATTTCTTCTTGGTTCAAAGAATTGAGAAAGAAGTGGAGTGGAGGAGGAAGAATGAACTGTGGTGGAAGGACCTTACACTTAGTCACCGACTCGAGGGTGATTGCTACTGAAAATAGTACCTTATACATGGTGTCCGCCGGGAAGGTATATTATTTTGTTTGATTATAAACTTTGGTTAAATGAAAGAGAATGGAACTAATGTTGATAAATGGTTAATTCAATGTTAGCAATTTTATATGAAATACAATATCAGATAAATACCGCCTATGTTAGCCTCACAAATGCGGGCCCTTATGAGTACATTTTTTATTACATTTTGACACATTTCACTCGGTATTTTGTTAATTTTATTACGAATATTTTGTTTGATTTTCCCAGAGGTTTCCTGAGCACCGTGTCGTTTTGAGGTTGATGGATTATTTTGAACACTTTCTTGAACAGCAACAATGTTTTCAGTCGATCTTGTAGATCGACAGTTATACAGACCCTCTCTCTTCGAAATCATTTACTATACGATAAATAGTGCGGTTTTATTTCTCCCAAAAATTTCACGTAACTTTCTCATAGTTACACTAATCGATGCATATAACGTTTTAACAATTAAAAGACGATGGTTTATCAAATATTTTTCCATAATAAATTTGCCACGTCGTGGAGACTGCCAAATATGAATTGTCAAAAGTAATATTTACCGAAGTCGCGGCAAAACAAAGTAGTATATTTTCCCGGTGGACACCCAGTATAAATTCTAAATTGCACTTAAAAAAAAACCTTTTTGCTTTTGCGCCAGTCGACCCTTTGTTCGAGGGGTTTGACGCCTCTGGATTTTTTGTTTTAGGGCTGCTATATTGTTGCCAATTAGCAACATACTTAAGTTGACTTTAGGACCAACATCGAATGCGCCACATATCCTGATTTATGCGAAAAAGTCATGAAAATTTTTGGTCATTATTACCTCTTGAAGGCGTTTCTGTGCAGCACAATTGAATGATGTTGTGTTCCAAAATTAATAGCATCGATGGTACGAGTACTTAAAATAGTTTGTAATATTTCAACACAAGCTGTATTATTTAAAAAAAAACAGGTTTTAGAAGAAAAAGCTTATATCTCGAAAACTTTTGAGCCTTAAGTTTACATGGAATTTTTGTTTCCAGATAACTCTTAATTTATTCTCTTGATTTATTTTTAAGTATAACATACATTTTTCAGTCATTACTGAAGACTCTTTGATGTGTCTTAACAAATGGTATAAGAAAACCATCGTAGCATTAATAGCGTTGGCTGTTCATTATAATCATCCTTTGTGTTAATTTAGTCCAAATACTTAGGGTGCTCTTCCATCTACATCAATTTGTCCATTATTTAATAATGCACAATTGCAATAACCAAGAAATAATGTACGAGTAATAATAAAACTAATGTATTGATAAGGGGAAAATTTCATCTTATTGTATAATTTTTGAACGGGCTGGCTGGATGTGTCTTCCGAAGCGACTGCAGCCTGTCGAATCAAAGCATAATAATAAATTATTTAACATCTGATCGCACTTGTGTTGTTGGGAGGTGTGCGCTCTTCTCTTTTGAACAAATGCACTTGCATATTCCAGGAATACGGTATAGCTAGTTGCACGCAGGGAATATCTACACAGATGTTTTTGTTGTTGTTCATACTTCTTCTCGTTTATGTAATGTGTTCGTGCGTGAAGTGCTTTATGCGTGGCACTTAAAATGAATATGAACGCATCGAGCCCAAGGAATAAATTATTGTGCTCTTGCGTACTAAATGAGTCTAACATTATGGGTATTGCTGAAGTGGAAGTTTTGTTGCAAGGGAGTGAGTGAGTTCTCTTTATACCCCTTTTCGGATTCCTCACACTCATATGTAATTTGAAAATAATTCACTTATTGTTCTCCCAGATGCATCTACCATCACGAGCATAGCTTAGCAAAACCAGAATATAGTTTTTTTTGGTTTTTTACAGTTATCTGCAATAATTTTTCCATATAAATCGAATGGACTAGAAAATGGGCCAACTCAGAAACATTGATTAACCTGCATAGTTGAAGAGATAAAATGCACTTGAGTGATATCAACTTTTAATAGTAAGCACTTAAAATTTTCAATATTAACATTTGGACCCTGATATGATAATTAAGATACATATAGTCCAGTCAGTAGAAGTTTTTGTGTATTGCACCTTTGGAAGTCTTTTTGGATGAGTGGTGAACACTTATGAGGGGGAAACCTATAAGTTGCAGTTGGGTACATAATTTCATTTGTCATGCAAAGAATTTAAGTTTTAAGTTTTAGTCATTTGATGTTAACGTGCCTTACTAAAAAAGGTTTAACACCAATATAACTGTTATCGTGTTTAGAAAACCTATTGCTTTAAAAACTGCTACAACTCGCTGCTTTTCGGGATGCAAAAGAAATTCAAACAAATGTTGACGAAAATTGCAGGAAATTATGCAATTATGCTCAAACTTGAAATTATGGAAAAATGTTTTGACGATTGGCAATCAAATTGTGAATTAAGGTGGTACTTATTGGCATGTACCCTGTTCAAAAGACTTAACAATCCACCTCTCTTTTCAAATCTAAAAGGCTTTATAGTATCTTTGGAGTTTCGATAGTTTTTCATTCGATGTAATGAACCCTGTACATTTAAAGTGACTGGAGAATTTTTTTTTAATTGCGCACGCGTAAAGGGGTTTGCACCCTTATAATGCTCAGCTATATGCTTGGCACAGCGTGGGCGTTAAGAAAAAGTAGGAGAAAGGAGGCGATGTCTATGAGCTTGTGTTTTGAATGCCTGTGGATCATAGTGATGTGATAAAACAGAGCGGGCACCATACGTATTGTACGGCTGAAGAACGAATCACTGAACTCAACGGTACGTCCGAAGATGGGCTTAAGGGTAAACTGAGCGCCACGAGTATTGCGGTTGAATTCAAGAAAAGGTGGCATGCAGCTGCCTATTTCTCTTGAGCACCGCTGGTGGAAGAAGATATAAAACAGTGACAAGCAGGAAAGGTTTCTTCGGTGTTGGGAATCTTTTGATTTCGCAATGTTTTCGTAACCGATAAGTTTTATCGTACGGTTTTGATGCAAGGTTTTTTTAGGCGCACCAGACCAGATATGACAATTGTACTCAAGCTTGTAGATAGAAACCAAATCAGAGGGAGTGAAATATTTCCTGCACCGGGTTAGAAAACCTAAACATTTCGCAGCATTTTTGGCGACCGTAAGGACGTGGTCATTCCAACGAAGCTTGTCGTTAACGCAAATACAGAGAACTTCGAGTTTTTCAGTTTCCTTGATGCAAGTGCTATTCATGGATAATGGAATGGGACTTATGATTCGCATAGACGACATAAGATAGCGTTGGGTTTTAGAAGCGTTAAATTCTACTCGATTGTATTCTCCCCATTTTATTATACTGTTAAGGTCAGAATTTAATAATAATATAATACGGCGCAACAGACCATTGCTTAGCCATGCTTATTTCCACTGAGCCACGGCGCCCTCAAGGTCAGAATTTAACGTGCTTAAAATACGTAGTTGATTGAGATCAACATGAGAAGCGGAGAGACGTTACTCAAACTTATATGAGAAGCTGAGAGTGCTGTCGTCAGCAAAAGTGTGAATTGGATTAGAAGTCACAGATAGGAGATCATTAATAAAAATAAGAAAGAGTGTCGGAGACAAAACAGAGCTCTGGGGAATACCAGCATTTATGTGATTTATTTTAGACTTTAAACCGTCCAATAAAACATGAATTGAGCGGTCCAAAAGATAGCTTCTAATTCAATGAAGCATTTTTTCATCGACTTTGTAAGCACGCATTTTGGACAAAAGAGCTTGATGCCAAACTCCTTCAAATGCCTTGGAAATATCGAGTACAACAACTTTGCTTTCACCAAATTTCACCAAAAGGCCGGTTCCACTGTTCGGTGAGACATAGCATCAAGTCACCAGTAGAACGTTGCCCACGAAATCCGTGTATGTGCTGGACAAAGGCTGTTTTTCAAATTCTCGGAAGAGTCCATAAGAATACGATAGATGGAAAAGCTTACGCAATGTTAATGCCAGCTTGGAAGAACATCTCTTCAGAACTAATGAGGAAATACCATCTGGCCCAGCGGATTTGTGAGTGTTGAGATCGTTTTAAACTCTAGCATCTGCACGAGTACGAATGAAGAGCTGTCCCATAGAGTGTTCAATACTCTGATGAATGGAGGAGGCAGCAATGCACAATCTGGAAGCGTGAAGCTAGCTGCAAAATGCGCAGCGAACAGATTGCCCTTGTCCTTAGAGCGGACAACTGTAGGCTGTATTTTTGATTCTTTTCACAAATGAATAAATATGTTTACTACCTTTGGGACATTGTAGCATTTTTTGCCTCAATTTTTTTGTCGTAGGCGAATTTAACTCGCCGAAGATGAGCATTGCAATTATTTCCAGCTCATTTAATATTTGTTCGGTTTTCCTCTGTAGGGTAAGCTTTGTAAAACCGAAAGCATACGTCTCTAATCCTAGAAGGCTCCTTACAGCTCGAGTCATACCATCCATCATCCTGTGGTAAGACAGACTTATTCCTGGAAGGGATAAAGTCTCTCAGACGAATAAGAATGATGTTTGTGATTGCATCAGCGGCGGCATCCACGTTGTTATCACGAAAAAATAGTGACCAGTTAAAACTGCCAAGGAAGTTATTGAGGCCGTCCCAATTGGCTTTCTCCGTATTGCCAAACTGTTTTTTTGGGAGTTTTTTCTCTAACTGTGTGGTTTATTAACGAGAAATTAGCGATAATAAATTGACGAAGTACATATTTAAAAGAAAGAGAGGTAAGAAACAAGTCAGTGGTGTTTGCGGAATGATTTGCAATGTCAAGTATTCGTGTAGGCTCATTTACAAGCTGAGTAAGTTTATTAAACTCAGCGAATATCTCAACACACCTTCCTTGGGGTGTTGTCTGGGCAGAATGACGAAGCCACCCAGAATTGTGTGTATTGAAATCGCCCGAACTAATGATTTCAGTTTTACTATGTTTGGCGACAATTCTTAAAATTGAATCAGACAGTGCATCAAACTCGTTCTGAGTTGAAACTTTGTCTAGGTTGGGGCTTCTGTACCTTTACTTTGATCCATATGAAATTAAATTCCGGATTGGAACATTGACTGAATTGAGGCAAAAGCTGAAAAGCCACATCACTCCGGACATATATTGCTAGTCAGCGTCGAGGGAAAAATAATGACACCAAGTTATAACCAGGCAAATTTCATTCCGAGGTATCTGAATCATCAAATACCTGAGTTTCGATCAGTGCCAGAATTGCTGGTATACGCTGAAATGTTTGAAAGAAATTGAGAAATCAAAATTGGTGAAGCACAAAATATACTGTTCATTAATGTTATTTCGGTTAAAAAAGCGAATTATTGAAATAACGCAGAAAAAAAATTAAAGTACAATATTTTCTTTTCGTTTTAGGAAATTTGGACCCTTAAACAGGAGCAACTATCAGGATCTATGATCCTCTTTTTTTACTAAAATGATTTTTAGAGCAAGGGGTAAAATTGATTAGATTTTGGGGTTGGCACGCCAACGGGTTGAGGTACCTGTCTTACTTACTTACCCCAAAAAAGAATCTTTTAATTCTAATTCTAACTCAAAATTTTATCAGCTATGTTTTGCATTTGTTATCACCGATAATTTGACACTATTCTGAGGTCTGTACGTCAATGATGAATGGTATCTCCCATACCTTTTGATATGATGATGAAGTTTTTGCATTTTTTTTAAATTTCCAGCGTACAGCTTTAACATAATTAAGTTAAACAATTTGTTTTACTTTTACTTATTGACGGACGTTATATATTATCCGAGAAACAACTTACTGAAAATTATTTACCACTCTTAAGAAGTTTTTGCCTAGAGACAAAACACCTTGCAAAGCATAAAATACTTTTCCGTCGAAACACTTAACCCAAACTAAGTAAGACGAATTATGTTAACTATCATTTATTCGTTTCAAGCCTACAACAGCGCACATTGCGCGTATCAAATTTCCCATAATCGGCAAAAAAACATCTCGGTTATGTCGAGTACTAGAAGAGCTTAAGGTGCAATTGTAAAAACGAAGAAAAACGAAGAAAATTAAAAAATAAAACCGAGAAAATAGCAAAAACGTAAATTTTAATTTTACGCTTACAATGCTGTTGTGGCAAAATACCACCACTAATCTTTATACTCGTACTATATATATTTGTAGTGCTGTTGATCTTGCAGTACTTCAACAGAAAAAAAAAACTGATTTACAAGCTCAGCAATGCAATGACATCTAGCAAACAGGGGATTGACGGAGAAGCAGAAAAACGCTTTAGTACGAGAATATATCAATTGAAATTTCGGGCTTATGATTCAAACTTTTAGTACATCAAAATATTTCTACGAAAGCTAAAGAAAATTGAAAAGCTGTTGTCAGTCGGTCATCCCTTTTTAAACATGTAAATGTAAAAAAACTTCGTTTTCGGGTAAATTTTTTTATAAATACATCACAGTCTTTTGTTATTTGGTAATAATCGCCAAAATATTTTCTATTTCAAAAAATCTTCTTTTTTCCACGCTTCACTCGCGCCATACGCGACTCGCAACACGCGTCAAAAGCGGGATATTAAAATGGGACCCTGACATTGAGCCGCTCACAATTTCAGCCCTATAGGTTGCGTGAAAATTGGTTAAAAAAGACCTAAAAAAACGAGAAAATGGGGCGATTTCAAGCCATCACATGTGCCACACGCATAAAGGGACACGCGTTATCCATGGAATATAAAAAATGCTATTTTATATATATTTTATATAATATTATTTAACAAATGCTATTTTGGACTTAGGTACTTACAAAATTTCAACTCTCTAAGCCGTGTAGAAGGTGGTTAAAAAGGACCTCAAAGAAGTAAAAAAAAAATTTCAACCCATTACAGGCGCCACACGCGACACTCGTTATACTAAAAAATGCTATTTTGGACTTATACACTCACAAAATTTCAGCTCTCTAAGTCGTGTGGAAGTTGGTTAAAAAGGACCTCAAATAAGTCGAAAAAATAAAAATTTAGCCCATCACACGAGCCACATACGACACGCGTCATACTCGGAATATAAATATGATATTTGTGACGCTCTCTTATGGAGCTGCCCCAAATGACAACAAATGTGAAAGGGGAAGCAAAAATTGCGGGTTTGAAGATAGAGAGAGTTTCCAATATCTTGGGAGTATTTTCTCGACCGAAGGTGTAAACGAATCGGCAAAGCAAAATCAGTGTTTGAAATGATGTCCATGTTATGGCGAAGCAATGCGATCGTCCGAGAAATACATGGCGCAGATCAGTTGAGGAGGAGTCACGGCAATTGGGAAAGAGTTGGAGAGAGCTGAAGCTTATTGCCAGGAACCGCACGCGATGGCGCATAGGCGTAGTAGAGTCCCTAGTACCCATATAGGACATAACTAAGCAACACGCGAATCAAATCAAGTCAAATAAACGTTTTTTAAAAAAGCATTGGTCGGTTTGAACTCAGTTTACCTTGAACAGTTTAAATATTTTTGAGCTAGTGAATTAGCATTTAAAAGTCGATAAATTCCAATTCTGATGGAGAGTAGGTTGAGAATGAAGGTGCAGCTGAAAATCGTATAAAATCAAAAAGCAGAAATTACGGAGAAATGTATACTGCCACTTGTCTAAAGTAGAGTTGTACACGTGGCAGCAGTCAAGTACAACTTTTGTTTTTAGATTTAAACTTATTGCCAAGGGAGAACTCCCTGAATGACTAGTGCTATGGCAATAAGGTGGACTAAGTCCTTTATTAAAATTACAGTAAAGCGGAACGGACCTAAGTATGCGCAGTTATTGAAAATAAGGCAGGTCATTTAACGCTTAAACCGTAATCAAGCAATTGAAGCAAACTGTATATCGCAATGGTTCTTAAAAAACGAAAAAAATTCTTTAAAAAGAACAAGTTCAAGAGGTTTATAATTTTAGAGCTTTTTTTTTCTTTAGATATACAACCAAGGTGTGTTCCCAAAGTTTTTTAGTTTGGCGTCTTGGTCTACGCTATCTTTCCACAGCATGTCTGTCCTTCTGTGGTCTCGATTAATTCCCATGATTTTATTCTTCATCATCATATTTGGCTCTACAATCGGGTCTGGTCCTGGCTTCCCGTTGGGTTCCGTAATAATAATTTTTTGTTTTTGTTCTTAGCTACCTTTATTTTAAAACCAATGCTGGATGATTTGTATTAGTGAACGACTTCTCTAGAAAAACATAAAAATAATTTAGTGTGATTCGGTACACCAACACTCCTTATTATCGGCAGACAAACATATAGACAAACATATGATATTCCTTTTAAATTTCGGTAAGACTGGTGGTTATGGAAGATACTGAAACTATACATCTATCACTTTTTAAGATTATTTTAGTGGTTTAGGATTTTAAGAATACGTGTAAGCCTGTGTAATTGAGTCCGAAAATAACGTGCACCGACAAAACCGTGGTAACGTCCCCGCTATACAGCGAACAATGTACAATTTCTTTACTTACTTGTTACTTTATTGCTTACATGCATTCCTGACAAACAAGCGATTTATTTTTAGATCTTCTGTTTAAACATAACACTTACAATTTACCTATAGCTTGACAAAATGACAATTTCTGGTAATTAAAAGGAAATACGATACGAACACTTTTCATTAGTTTCTCCCCATTTTGTGAGGACCATGCCATTAAATAGAGACAACGTAGCTCTTAGATGCGTTTGCTTAGAAGGTATCAGCTATCGGCAGCAGTCTCTTTTCAACTTTTCCCAATTTAAATGCATTATAAGAAAGTATTACGTAAGTGCTAAGTACTCCACTTAGTGTAGTGCATTACTTATCATATACAGTTGTGTGATGCTCTCGTTTACCTTGTATGAAAAACATTCCACTTGTAATACAATTAACCCATAAAATAAACGAACGATATTCGTGATCGTTTCATAGCTCTATACCCCAGATTAATCAAGAATTTCTAAAAGCAACAAAGTACTTGAGATTTGTTATGCTCACAGCAATAATTCTCTAATTGATTTAGGATTGATTTGAGAGTGTATCTATAGTCGTTTTTAATTTAATTTCATTGAGTAACAACAAATGATTTTGGGATGTTCAGTATAAGATTTAATGTTCTAATTAACAGAAATGGTTTTACTAATAACTTAGAGATGTTGTATTCCATCACGACATAACAAGGCCGTATACATTAAGCATCAACAGTATTGAGGATGTTTGGTTGCATCCTTGATAAAGGGACCTTGCACTTTCTCACAACCTTTTTTGTTTCGTTTTTATGTATAAATTTCGGAAACGAGCAGAATTGAGTGTAAACAATTTACGAGTATCGCAGATTTCCCATATGCGATTAAGTTAGAGCAGTTAGGTTGATTTAAAGCTCTAAATATTATCGAGGAAAAGGGAAAAGTGTACTCGTATATAGTGTAAAAAAACCACATAACAATTAATAGCAATTAATAGCTAGCTAAGATAAAAAAATCCGGAGAGCACAACCAGATCCCTGTTGTAGAGCCAAATATCTCTTGAGGTTTTGACTAACTATCACCAAAAAAACTTAATGTCCATTTAAGAATGCTAGAACTAGCACTACGATACTTCCGTCTAGAGAAAATTGGAAGAACGGAGGAGTAACGCGGCAATATGACGTGACACTGTACACTAACAGATCCAAAATTAAAAGCTGTCTTCTGAGATAAACTGAATTTGTCCAGGACCTATAGACTTTCTGACTCGTCCAGCGATAAGGGTGGCTTATGGTCTTAGGACGAAGTACCGCATAAATCGAAAGATTGCAATATGTTTAGGAAGCTAACCCACCATCAACGGTTGCAACCGTTTATAACTCGAAACTTTTAAGACATTGCTAAGAAAAACTGATTAAAATGAGCCAATTCCTGATTTTCCTGGTAACTCTTGTTTGGCTGCCATGGCATATTAGAATAGATGCAATGAGGAAGCGGATGAATTAGCGAAAAGAGCGTCGCTCTGGACAACGGCTCTATGGAAAGAATCAGCTGTACACTGAGTTTCGTTAAGGAAGGAGTTTTCTCTCCCCATACTTCCAAATAACAACTCATTTAATTTGAACTACAGTGTCATTACAAGAACGATATAGTATACCTACAAATCGTTAGTTCTGATTAGACTACCAGTTCACAAAAATATATTGTCAGAATTGTAGCAATAAGTACGGGTCACTGTACACTCAGTTAAATTGGGAATTCCACATAAAACCTTTTGCACGCGCTTCAAGGAGGTAGATTATATAGAAAATATCACTCACTATTTTTGCAAATGTTTGGCCCTTGAACTCTGCGTAATGAGCAAACCATTTTTTGACAACGTGAAAGAGTTTTTGGAGTATATGACCATAGGACTGCACTTAAACGCTACAGGTTCGATCTCAAAGTATTATGTCTTCCTAGAACAGTGACATCAAAATAGCCCACTGAACCACTAATGCGCCATTTGATTCTCTCACAAATGCCCTGAGGACCAGCATTCTTCTTACCTAGCTATCTAGCACTACGATCAAGGTCAAAATTTTATTGCTATTGTACACACCTTCAAGATTAATAAAATTAATACTAGAAGTCCCTAGACCCCGGGAATCCCGGGAAATTTCAAGATATTATATTAAAGTAGTTTTTAAGACAAAATTTAACTTATTGAAACACTAGATGTATCCGGGCGCTTTGCTACTTGCACACATGAACCCACGCCTTCCTCTTACCATCGCGTGGTGGGGCTGTACTATAACTTATTACCATAGCGAAATAAGCACTAAGCACATAGTCTTAGTGTTTCCTATGGGCAGCCATAGTACGTACAAATCAGAGCACAGAAAGCAGTGCAGCTCATAGGACACAGTCGTTATGATGCCGCTATATGGCGTGATGTTCGTACAAAACACTAGCTACAAAATTGGTAGCCACGAAATGCCCTTTTTCAAATGGGATAACATACAGCCTATGTTCACCCTGAAAGTTAATTTTCATTACTGGTGAAAGAAAGAAAGAAATCGGTCCAGTAGTTTTGAAGATTACTTCCTACATACAAACCAACATTACCTCTTTATAAAATTAGTAAAGTATAGTATATATTAAAATATTCCAGCAGGGTTTTCGAAGAAAAATGGGCCACCACTGCTCTTGGTGGATGCATTGTTCACGATTGCGTGTGGTTGTTCCGAACCCAAAATATGACAGTTCTGCTTTTTTACATTGCCCCCAAGATAAAAATGCATTTCGTCTGAAAAGATGATTTTTCGACCAAAATCGACATTATTATCAAGCGTGTCTATGGCCCACGCAGAGAACTGATATCGAAGCGGGTGCTCATTTTCTTTCAATTCCTTAGTTATCTGGGCCTTGTAAGCGAATAGTCCGAGGTCTTTGTGCAGCTTAGGCTGGTGCGACTAATGGCCAGTTTCTGGATTCTAGGCCAATTCCACTAGCACAATTCCACTAGACACAATTCCACTGGACACAATTCAACTGGCACAATTCAAGTTGGCACAATTCCACTGAGCACAATTTAACTTGGCACAATTCAACTTGCACAATTTAACTTTTTGATAATCAAACGCATTTAAGGTGGTAATTCGCGCGCGCGATAAGACTAAAATTATGCAAGTTGAATTCGTTTAATTATAACAAAAGTTAACTAAAGAAAGAATACGAATGTTAAAGAATGTTAATTTAAAGAAAACAATAAGTAAATATTTTATTACCAAGCCTACACAAATAAAATATTAAACGCATTTATGTGGTAAATCGCGAGCGTTATTGTTATTTTGTACAATTAGAGCCATGCCAACGCAAATAAAATATTAATGTGTGTATTTCTGTATTTGTGGTTCCGTGTAACTTTACAAGTTGAATTGTGCAAGTTAAATTGTTCCCCAGTGGAATTGTGCCAAGTTGAATTGTGCCCGTGGAATTGTGTCCAGTTGAATTGTGTCTAGTGGAATTGTGCTAGTGGAATCGGCCGGTTACCAGTTTCTGCGATTGGATTGGTCACAGCCGCAATATTCTCGGGCGTGCGACCTGTCCGAGCTCAAGGACCACTTCTGTTATCCAATAGTAAGTCTTTCTCACGAACTTTCCTCACCAATTTCACTACTGCGGTTCCGCTTGGCGCTCTTTCACGACCCATATTTCTTTTCAAAATACACACGGTTTTGCCTATATCTATACACAACACTGACATTGAAAATAAGCTTTCAATATTTCGAAACTCTCCTCAAGCGAAAACATGATTGTTATCTGACGAGCTGTCAAAATTTCAAGCAAGTCGTTGAAAAAAAAAATTGCCATAGCATATGATTTAAAAACAAACCAGTAGATTGCCCAACCTTTACATAAATATTTACATATACTTGTAATATATTAAAAAACTAGCTGCAATGTCCAGCGTTTCCCGGCTGCCCCCACGACACTACTCCCACCGAACTGACCAGCAAGACCCACCAAGAACCACTCCAAGACCCACTCAAAAGCCCCCCTTAAGATTTTTTAAATTTCTTATTTATTCAAAAGTTTTTGAAAAAGAAGGGAACTAAGCGAGTAATCACTCAACGATTGTCTTTTTAAATTCTCTATATTAACTTCACTTGCCCGTGGCTGGCTGGCTGGCTGGCTGGCCAAATCTTGTGATTAATTTTTAACCACTTCCTACAGCCCGATTTTATTGAAATTTTGCACACATGTATATCTCCCATGACAACACTTTCTACTTAAGTCCCCTCGGGCCACGGGGTCGGGAGGCTCCCATACAAATATTTTGCAAAATTTACTCGATTTTCTTTAAATTTTGTACACATGTGTGTCTTCGATGGAAAACACTTTTTGTAAAAATTTGGAGCGATCGGCCTATTGGGGACCCCAATATACAATTTTTAAATATCGCTATATCGCATCGCAGATCACGGCAAAGTCTGAGCTCTGTGCTTTGTGAGCAGAGCTGTTCGCTGTCGCTGCCTCATTTGGTGGATGATTTTGCCACAAAACGAGCACGCAGTGTGTGTGTGTGTGTGTGTGTATCCCCGATTAGAGACTTTACAAGAAAAATTTTAATTTTTATGGGTTGTTTTTTTTTGCTATAAACGTTTGACTAATAAAATATAGTATTTTATATATTCCGCGTTTCGAGTGTGGCGCGTGTGATGGGTTGAATTTTTTTTTGTTTTCGACTTCCATGAGGTCCTCTTCCACATGACCTAGAGATCTGAAATTTCGTGGGTGTCAATTATAATTTTTTATATTCCGCCTATGACGCGTGACGCGTGTGATGGCTTGAAATCGCGCCATTTTCTCGTTTTTGAGGACTTTTTAACGTACTTTCTAACGACTTAGAGTGCTGAAATTTTGTGAGCCGCTCAATGTCAGGACCCAATTTTGATATCTCGTTTGACGCGTGTCGCGAATCGCGTGTGACGCGTTTGTTGCATGGAAAAAAGAAAATACTTTGACCTCAAAAACATATATTTTAGCGATTATTACAAAATAACTGTGACTCGGTGGCGTGTTATGATGTACATATAAACGTTTGTAACCGAAAAACCCTGTTTTTTTACATTTACTGGTTTTTTTTAGTCAAAGTTTAACTTTTATTCGAATCCGATGTTTCATTATCTTCCCCGATTGGCTCTGCGTTTTCAATTTCAACGCAGTTGAACTCTTTGTGAAATTTGTTGTTAGTCAGATAAGATTGACGTGATGACGTGTAGGCAAGCCAGCTGTAGCTGTAGATTGTAAATCAAGTGATTGAACTTTGATAAAGGAACAAGGTTCATTACTTTTGGCGTCAGGAATCAAATAAAAATTTCAAAATTGCATCAGCTGTAATTAAACTTGCATCACGTCTTTCTAACGCTTCAATAGCCAATTTAACTGGCTTCAGTAAGCTTAAAATATTTGATAATATTTGAAACTAACCTTAGTCGAGTAATGTTATGGATAACAAATCATGCCAAATCTTTCAACCATTATCTCTATGCTATAATCCACCTAATCGTGCAATCTGATAACCGTGCTTTTCTTCAACATATTCTTTTTAAATTTCGCAACAAATAACAGCGTTTTTAGCAAATTCCAATATTTAAAGTAATTTTTTGTCCTTTGTAGATACCAATTCAGAGTACATAGAACATTTATATTCTAGTCATCAGACTTTGTTTGAAAATGTAGGCCATTTACATGAGCATTTCTTGGTATGTTTTCATGTGCTGTCCTTGTCAGTGCGCAATAAATTTAGGAAAAACCTGTGTATGGTATTTTTTGAGCTGTTATAACAATATGAAATAAAAAAAATATTAGTAGGGCCATTTAAAAAATTATAGCTCCGAAATGTAAGCAAAAAATGCCGGAAATCCCGGGAAACGGGAACTAGAAATTGGAAAAAATTCCCGGGAATTCCTTGGCTCGGCTCTCCACAACCAACGCTACCCACAAATCTCATGTCTACCGAGCTATATCACATCTCACTGTAAACTGCTAAGTTAATTATTTAGCAGCAAATACGCAACGCAAGTATCAAAACATGCCAAATCGATTTCCTTGATGTTGTACATCTGATGAATATCGCAGATATCAGTTCCGCAGTTGACTGACGCATGCCTCCGAGGCTGACCATTGGACCAACCCGACAATGTTTGTGTACACTACTTGTAATGTGTGTGGAAATCGAACTTCACAACATCAGTGGAAATCATTGCCTGCTGCCACATTGCCCCATCAATGATGTGAATTAGATTCAATATAAGTCTATCTATTATCTGCTCCAATAATTCCACCGGAACTGGCCAATGATGATAATTGCATTTGTCTGTTGCAAAATACATACCTACGTACAACAAACAGAATAAATCATAAGTACTTTAGTATACGTATGGCTGGCATGGCACACATCGACGATCCTCACCGACTTACTTATCGACTGATCCGTTTGCCCACCTTGCATGTTGCATGCATTTCTAAGTGAAAACAAAGTGCACGTTATGAGGTTGATACTTCAATCATTTTTGCACTCGATAACGATGCAGTTGCATCAATTATAATTTCCACCGCATTATAATTGATTAGCCAAAGAGAAACTTAATTTTATGCACATCGAACGAGATCGGAAGAGTGTACATCTATGAGTAGTTTTTGCGGATCATACATAGTGGTAACACACACACACACACACTACGTCATATCGACGACAACTTTACCGGCCGACTGGAACTGGGGCAAGTGAACAGCCAGTGAGTCTGCCAGGCAGTTATCGTGCTGTGACTATGCTATCTGATAGCGAGCCGCAGGGCTTTTTTGTCGACGCTTTCCAATTTATCTGCAGGAGCAACACACATTGTACCAAAAGACGTGTGGTCGCGAGGGATTACGCTTTCGGTTAGAATGAAAGTTAACAGAGAATTTGACTATTTTGCGGCATTTTTATGACATGGCGCATTAATCACCATCATGCGCGCCGCATGGAGGAGTGGCTCTGGCGTTAGATGAGATTGATGTGCCTTTCAGTGTAAATCGATATCAATAATATTTTACTTTCTCTGTGGACGAAGAATCCTGAAGAGAGTGTATACCTTATCAAGTTTTGCATTTGATTTTGTACACACGTACGAAATAAAGCAAAATTATTACTAAACGTGCTTACGCTTATATAATCAGAAATTGTTAACACCGATTTTTGGGTAACTTTTATTCAAATGACCGAAAAGGTTTTCCAATATTATTCAAATGCTTTACCTTTTATCGAGAGAGCTGTTGAAAGTTTAACAATTATTTTGGCTTTTCTAAAAAACTATTTTGAGTGGTTTTAGTGAAAAATGAATGCCATCTACTTACCAGTTGTAGAACTACAAGTCTTAGTCGATAATATAGTTTCACTTGTCATATGAAACCGCCTGTTAATATATCAGTTTATAAATTGACTAACTTTTCCCGTGCGCTCCGCCACCAGCAGATATAAATCCACGCCTTGCCTTTACTCCCACGGGAGGCGTGTACTATTACCTAAACCTAAACAAAGCGCCACCTCGATCGTATTCGAACTATTTACCGAGATTTTGCTAAGACGCATATTATTTGAAAGTTGCAGCTCAATCAGCTGTCTAGTTTTTGAGCTTAAGTGTCGTATTACAAACCAACAGACATTCATTTTTATAAATATAGATTATAGTACCTACAAAGCAGCGCAGTACATATCACACAGTCATTATGATGTCGCTATATGGCGTTATGTTCATACAGCACATAAAGCAGCACAGCTAACAGTGTAGCAAACAGCACACAGTCATTATGATGCCCAACCCTTTTTCGTCGACGTTAGTTATTTAGTTACAAAATTGGGCGCCACGAAAGACCTTTTTATTTAAACGGGATAATATATAGCCTGTATTCACCATAAAAGTCCATTCTAAATACCGGTGAAAGAAGTTTTGAAATCGGTATAATAGTTTCGAAGATTACCTCCTACATACAAACCAACATTACGTCTTATAATACTCGTATTAGATTTTAGGATTAATAACAAAGTTTAATTTTTGCGTCATTCTTAACTTCATTGACTGCTACATCCCATGAAGAGATTTGTCCGGCTCAACAACAAAACTGCAAGTAGTCTATAATCCGTAACAAAAGGGCGAGTCCATTGTGTAGGTCTCCTGCTGACTCCACGGTTTGATGGTCTCATTACGCATACAAAGAACGTGTCCAAGCTTTTTTAGTCTGAATGATTCTATGAAGGATGATCTTGACTACTTTTACTTAGTCATTTCTAATCTCTTGATTCATTTATATACTGTAGTAGCACCTTCTTTAACTCGTTCAATAATTTTCCGTTCCGTTACAGAAAGGCTATAAACATAGCTTCGCAGATTCGTAACCATAACTGATCTTAAAGGTTATATATATTTTTAGTTTTCTTTTGACTTAAGAATAATATCATCGGTTTAAGTTCAGTTAAGCCATGCGGTAAGTCTTGTCACGATGGAAAGGCTTACGCGAATGCTTAAAGTAAAACTAGAACACTGCCATCACGGATCTTGTATCTGCAGAGTATCCCACAAGTCAAATCGAGGTGAAGTGGCAAATCGCAACAAATCACCCTGCAAAGAAGGAATGTTGGGAAGCCACTCCCAAAGAAATGAGACGACAGCGAATAATCCCGTAGATTTTTTAAATTCTCTGGGTCGTCTGTCGTCTGTCGTGGATTCTTGCGATCAATTTTTAACCCACTTCCCATGGCCCAATTTTATTGAAATTTTGCACACATGTGTATTTCCGGAGACAACACTTTCTATTAAATTTTGAGGCCCCTCGGGCTGCGGGGTCGGGGGGCTCCCAAACAAAAATTTTAAAAAATTTACCCTATTTTCTTCAAATTTTAAACACATGGGTATACCCAATAAACAATACTTTTTCGAAAATTTCGGGTCCCGGGTTCGGCCGCAAGGCCCTTATACATTTTTTAAATATCTATACTGGCATCAGATATTCGTCGCCCTTTATGGACTGTGTGCGGTGTGTGCTGCGCAGTCGGCTGCGCTGCATGGTTTTGGTGGTGGTGGAGAGAGAGAGAGAAATCTTAGCGCACGCACAAATGAACCCAGCAAATGAAACGAGACATACATGTTTTATGCTTACTTCAACTTACATTTTTATTATATACTGAATTGTATTTTTATTGATGTCGTTTTTTTTGTTGTCGATATCAACTTACAGATAGAACAACAAGTTTTCACAATATTCTGTCATTTGGCGTTTTCATAAATTAGTTCAGAGCAGTCAAAGAGTTCTCAAGAAAAATGCTCGTGTTTCTTATTTGCTCAGAGTATGAGCGTGATCTAAGTGCTCAGAATAAAATGATCTGAGCTTTTTCAATTTTAACATCTGATGTCAAATGTTTGTTTCGATGATTTTCTCCTACAATAAAAAAAATGGCCCAGGATCGAGGGGCTCCCATATCAATTTCTGCGATTAGAGAATTTAGATGAAAAATTTTAATTTTTATAGGTTGTTTTTTTTATAATGTTTTTATAATTCTCAGGGATTTGCACCCTTATAATGCTTAGCACAGCGTTAGGAAGGAGAGCAAAATATGAGATGTCTACGCACATGTGTCTTGAATGACTGCAGATCAGAATTGGTTGGTACGTCCGAAGATAGGTCTAATGGTGGACCCGAGAGGTCGGGTTGAGGCACGGGTATTTCGGTTGGGTTGGACGATGGGCGGTATGCATCTGGATATTTCTTTTGAACACCGCTTATGTAAAAAGCGATAAAAGCAGGAAACATTGCTACGATGTTCAAGCGATTCGTTTGTTTTCGCGATATTTTTTTTTTTTTTTTTTTTTTTTTTTTTATATAGAGACTTATTGCCAAGGGATGACTCCCTGAATGACTTACGTCACGGCAATAAGTTGGGCTAAGCCCTTTATTAAATTCAAAATAAAATAAAAATCGAAAGAATGTGATTTACAATATATCACATTCCTCACGTTTGTAGCCGGTTTCAATTTATTTTCACAGAATTCTCCCTGATTCATTGGAAAAGCAATACGAAAAACGAACACGAATTTAGAACGACGCGAGTCCAAATACTTTTATCAATGAATCATGGTCATGGAAAACTACAAAAAACCTTGACCAAGAAAATATTACAAATTATAAAAATAATTTAAAAAATACTGATAAAATTTTTTTTTTTTTTTTTTTTTTTTTTTTTTTTTTTTTTTTTTTTATATATTAAGAAACAACTTATGAATACTTTAACCATCATCCTTCAAGAACTTGTTAACGGCTAATTTGAACGCCTGCAGATTATAAGATTCTGGAAACACGTGTTCGACCAATTGATTCCACATCGAAGATACTCTAGGAAAAAAGGAGGATTTAAAGTGTTGGGTTCTACATGAAAAAAGTTTTAAGGCAAATCTATGTTGATTGCACCTTAAACGAGTGTTTACGTTACTGAGAAAAGGCCCAGGAACTAGAGAACGGGTTTCTAAAGAACATTTACCGTTGTAAAATTTATAGAAAACAGATAAAGCTCCTACATTTCGTCTGTGCTCCAAAGTATCAAGAGACGAAGTAATGGTTACATCGTTTATCAAACGGATAACTCTATTCTGAACACCATCAAGATGAACCAAATGCGATCTTGGAGCACCATCCCACACATATGAATTAAATTCTAAAATTGGTCTAACATAAGATTTATATAATCTTAACACTTCAGAGGGAGTGAAGTAGAAGTTACAACGTCTTATGATGCCTAAACATTGGCTAGCTCTTTTTGAAATTTCATAAATATGTTCTTTCCAAGAAAGATCACTTGATACTTTTAAACCTAACAACTTAAGTGAATCAGATCTCGCAATAGAGGTACCATTAATAACAGGAGGAACATAATGTTGAGTTGTCTTCTGAGAAAAAAGGCAAGACTGGAATTTATTTGGGTTAAATTCTACTCTGTTAGAAAAGCCCCAATCAAGAATGATTTGAATATTAGACAGAATA
This sequence comes from Nephrocerus scutellatus, assembly GCA_947095585.1. NCBI lineage: Eukaryota > Metazoa > Arthropoda > Insecta > Diptera > Pipunculidae > Nephrocerus > Nephrocerus scutellatus. Next base: position 100,911,151 of record OX352762.1, on the reverse strand, counting down.
GTCAAATTCATTAATTCACGCGAACCATTCAAGCGAGAATTGCATTCTTTTTGATTGTCAAACTCAATGGAGGCCGATAGTGTTGTATCATCAGCAAATGAATGGATATCACAGGTTGTAGAAGACAATAGGTCGTTGATATATATCAAGAAGAGCGTGGGAGACAAGGATGATCCTTGAGGCACGCCAGCATTGATCCCATGTGAATCTGAAGATATACCATTTAATACAACTTTTATTTTACGGTTCCATAAATAATTCTCAATCCATGTAATGAGAGAGGAGTGTAAATTCAGCGCACGAATCTTATTAATAAGACAATCATGCCATACTCTATCAAAAGCTTTAGCAATATCTAAGGAAACAACGCTTGATTCACCTAGGTTTTCAATGCTTCGCTCCAAACAATGAGTCATGCACGTTATTAGTTCGCCTGAAGATCGATTTTTACGAAATCCATACTGAACATCGGATAAAAGAACATTCGAATCCAGATAGTTCATTAGTCTGAAATTAACGATAGATTCCATTACCTTCGATAGAACCGACAACAAAGCAATAGGTCGGTAGTTCGTAGGTGCCGATTTATCACCTTTTTTCGGAACGGGTTGAATATTTGCTATTTTCCAAAATGATGGAAAAACACCTGTCTTCATTGAGAGATGAAACAATTTGCTAAGCGGTTTTGCCAAAGTATAATGACAACTTTTCAATACTAATGGCGGAATACCGTCGGGGCCAGTCGCTTTATTGGGGTCAAGTTCTTTCAGAATCTTTGAAACAACCCGTTTCCGAAAATAGATTTTAGACATACCTGGGCCTAGATTCGGGATAATTGTGGGGCTTTGATTAGTTATAGGAAGAGTAGACGCACCAGCGAAATGAGAAGCTAAGAGATTAGCTTTCTTAATATTAGTTCTATAATGAATACCATTATGAAATAAAGAAGGAATAGACGAAGTATTGTCTGCAAAGTTTCTTTTAACCAATGCAGCAAACGACCAAAAGCTTCGACTGTTTGAATCAGAATCCAATATTTTTCGCATGCTATCTCGAATCTTAAGGTCATATATTATTTTGGACCTTTTCAATATAGCGTTTGATCTGTTTCTAGCTATTCGAAACTTTACAAGGTTTTCTTCAGAAGTGCAATTAACGTAGTCCAAATGGGCTGCTTTTTTACACGCGACTGCTGACCTGCAATGTTCGTTAAACCATTTATTTTTATGAGTATTTTTCTTTTTAAATGAAGAAGGAATGCAATTTTTCATTCCTTGCAAAATGGTTGACGTGATAAGTTGTGATGCTTCATTAGCATTATTGCTGGAAAAACAGGTTGACCAATCAAATGAGCTATAAAATTGGTTCAGGAGCTCCCAGTTTGCATTTTTATAGTGCCAGAGTAGCCTTTTACTTGTAGTCTCTATAAGGGCTGGTGATATTGAAAATTTGGCAACTATCACCAATTACTTTTATCGCGCGGTTCTGAATTCTGTCGAGTAGATGCAATGTGGTCTTGGGAACACCTGCCCAGACAATACAGTTGTATTCAAGTTTAGGGCGAATATATGCCTTGTAAATGGTAGGCAGGTTTGAAGGAGTGAAATACATCTTGCACCGTTTAAAAAAAAACGTAAACATTTCGTAGCATTCTTAGCTATGGCGAAGCTCGTTGTTGAAGAAAATACTGAGTATTTCGAGATTTTCAGTTTCTTTGATGCAGAATCCATTAATGGGTAAAGGTTAGGGGTTTATATTACGCTTAGAGGACAGAAGACTTCATTGGGTTTTGGAAGCGCTAAATTCTACTCTATTGAGTAGTCCCCACCTTGTTATGCTGTCGAGGTCAAAATTTAACGTACTTAACATACGTTGTTGTTCAAGTTCTACTTGTGATGAAGAGGGTCGTGGAGAGAGCGCGAAATCCTATGAAAAGCTAAGAGTGCTGTCGTCAGCGAAAGTATGAATTGAATTAGATGTGGCGGATAGGAGATCATTAATGAAAATGAGAAAGAGTGTCGGAGACAAAACAGAGCCCTGGGGAACACCGACGTTTATGCGGTGAACACTGGATTTGAAACTGTCCAATACGACCTGAATTGAACTATCAGAAAGGTAGTTACTAGCCCAAATAAGCTGGGTCTTATCAATTCCATAGGCCTTCATTTTCAACAAAAGAGCCTGATGCCAGACTCTGTCAAATGCCTTGGAAATATCGAGTGCAACAACTTTACTTTTACCAAATTTGTGAATGGACTTTTCAGTGAGTGAGTTATGCTATCATCTGTAGAAAGTTGCCTTTGAAAACCGTACTGCCGGTTGCTAAGGATATCTTGAGATTCAATGTATTGCATAAGCCTACGATTGATCAGCGTTTCCATGAAAGGATGGTTTAGAAAGGATGGATGTTAGCGCAATGGGTCGGTACGAGAAAAGGGACGACGGTTCGCCTTTTTTAGGAACAGGCTGGACAAAGGCTGTTTAAGATGTATAAGAAAAATGGAAGAGCCTGCACAGTGGCAATGTCAACGTTGAAGAACACCTCTTAAAAACTATATCAGGAATATTGCCACTCAGTTACTTGTCTGAATGTTATTATATGCATTTCTATCGCATTATAGGGGCCGTGGCTCCAGTGGTTATTATGTTAGACTTCTAAGCAGGAGGTGCGGAGTTCGAATTCCAGAAAACACTAATAGCTCTTTCGATTTGCAGGGTACAGTTAAAATTTATTTCTCGTGGTTTTGGTTTGGCGTTCTATTTGCAAACTGTACTCGAGGTAAAGTTTGATTTTGCGTTTTATTTGCAAGGTTTTGTAACCGACACTGTAACTTTGCTACCCTTCGGCAATCTACTGATAAGGTTTCGTTTACTCAGTAATATGGCGAAGGGAGATCAAGAAGACTTATTTCTCAATTTGTCGTTCTTTTTTCGAAGCATTCCCCACGAAAACCACGAAAACCCTGTCACTTTGGTAGCTTACCCGTGGGTAAGGTTTCGGGTACGGTTTAAATTAATCGAAAGAGGCATAAAAGTATATTTTATGGTTCCACCACTCGCAAATACCTGACAAACGTCCAAGAGTTATACTCGTAACTTGTCACGGAAAGCTTGTCAATTTGCGTTTAGGATACGGCATTAAATTGTAGGTCTCTTCCATTTGTTTGCCAAAATATAACACACACAACACAAATGGTCGCGAGAAGGTAGGCTTTGGGTCGCAATGCGCCGCGCATACTTTTGACCAACACACGCTAATAATATTACCATTATGGCATTGAAACTCTTATTAATGGAGATAAAAGCATTAAAATGTTACTGAAACTCGCTCAAAGTGACAAAGAAAAGTGATCAAATCTGATAAGCTGTTTTTAAACTTTGATCATGAAAATACACCATTGACGCCTGTACAAGTTCAAGTGAAGAGACGGGCATAAAATACAAAAAAGAGACGAACATAAATTATTATCTTATCTGTTATCTAACGACATTTGTAATCATCAAAAGACAAAATTTCATTTGCGTCTTCCTTCCACTTGGCCGCAGAACATCTAGGTGAATGCCAATGTTATTTGATTTCTCGCAATTAATTATTATCATGCATTTTATTTCTGTTTACATGGAACTGGAACCAAATTGATAAATGGGACTATTATCAAGGAAAACCACAACAACAATTGTGACATGGACTTACTGGTGGTCGTCTGCGGTCGGTGGTCGTGCATCTTGGTTCTCCAATTTCATTGAAACGAACAATTAAATGAACAATCTATTGTCGTCATCGTCGTCAACTCGAACAATGAGACGGATATTCAATACTTTTTCTCGTTTTTTTGTTTGTTTGTTTAGACATTTTGCAAACTCAACGTAGTAGCAGTCTTCTTTATTATCATCCCCATTGTGCGAGACTGAGTTGTGTTGATGAATTTCTAAGTGAGGATATTCCTTCTATCTCCCATCGTAAGGATCATTCATTCATTGTGCACTGATGCAAAAATGCTCTGCCACTGCCATTGAACCCTAACGGTGTCAGTAGGCATCGTAGCTACAGCTACTAAAGTGATAAATTTTGTGACTCTTGCAAACTGTTTTACGCCCATGGAAAATGTTTTAGTTCGTGGTTTTCGATTATGAGAGCGAGTCATCATTTTATTGACGTATATATGTCGTGTATTGTATTACGACACGAACCGCGATACCAAACTTCAACGGGTTATCATTAAACCGCATTGGAATTGATGCTCATGATGTTGATGGTTAATGTGGATGCACGGATGTTATTTTGTGGTTTATCTTTGCACTCGTAGATAAGTTCGATGTGGCGATAATGACACTGATGATCGGCCTGCAGAGTTCCCCACACAATATGTCAATATTGATTTTATTCCTAAACAAGAGACTCAGAATTTGAATACAAACCCATTAGTTAGTTGATTTACATAAGAGGCAGTATAATGGGTGTTTTTTGCTTATGTAGAAAATACGATCAGGTTAACTTTAATAATATTTAAAATAACGGTCCGTAAAAATTTTGTTTCAACAGAGTGTTATTACGGTCCATATGATAACATTGTTACAAAATGTAAATAGAAAGCTTGCACTATACATACTCGATTCGTATATGAGAATAAGAATTGTACTGAATTCTAATAGAATTAAAAAATCACCAAAAACCTTTGCATACCATTAGGCTCAGTAATATTGTTAGGAACTTGGTTATGAAATTATGTGAAGAGTTTTATAGAAAATTACACCAGTATTTTTCAGTACATTCTAGGTGGTACGAATAGAATACAGGAGAAAAGATTAGAACCTTCTCGAAAATTTTGATTAGGAATAAATATAGCGACTTTATCGCAATTAAGTTATTATTTGGAATTCAATCAGACTATTTAAAAAGTTAAAAAGTAGATAGAGCTACCACCCATGTGAATAATAGTGTTTTAAGTGAATAATAAGTAATCAGCAGTTTTAATTTTTGGCTATTTTGCTATTGTTAATTAAAGATGTAATTAAACGAACTTGTGTTGTGTTTTTATTTGCAAAATATATTCATCATCATCATCATATTTGGCTCTAGAACCGGAGTCCGGTCCTGGCCTCCCACAAAAAATCTCTCCATCGTTCCCGATTTCGAGCCGATGTCTCATCCAATTTGGCATCACTAAACTCTGGGCGTCCTGGTCCTTCCATCATAGGTTTGGCCGGCCTCGCTGTCGTGTTCCATAAATCCTACCGAGCAGGATCCTCTTCGCTCATGCGAGCTTACCGGAGCCTACCAAGCTTAATTCTCTTCACGATATCGAAGTCGTGGTAACGCTCGTAGATCTCATCAATGTGGAGTCTCCGGAATCGTCCTTCCTCACAACAATTCTCCGTAAGACTTTTCTCTCGAACACACCTAAGAGGTCAGAATTCTTTTTGCTAAGCACCCAAGTCTCGGATCCATATGTAAGTACTGGCATGACCATTGTCTTATATACCAGCAGATTGGATGTTATGGCTAAGTTCCTGGATTTGAATAGTCTTGATAGACTATAGTAGGCTTTGTTGGCTTTAAGCAAACGTGCGCGTATTTCTGGTTATCGGCTGTTACAGTTGACCCGAGATGGTTAAAGGATTGCACTACTTCAAATTCATGCTCCACTATTTTAATTGCGGGACCAGTGTTGGTTCTTCTACTCGCAGACGTGCCCACCATGTACTTTGTTTTGCTCTCATTTATGTGCAGCCCCAGATTTCGTGACGCATGCTGGGTTTGGATGACAGCTTCCTGTACAGGTTTTGGGTTTCTCCAACGATGTCAATATCGTCTGCGTAAGCAAGTATCTGAATCGACTGATTGTTGCTCTCGCCATTACGCTAGAGTCTCGGATATATTTTTTCAACGCCAGATTGAAGAGGACGCAGGTCAGTCCATCCTCTTGTCGGAGCCCGTTATAGATGTTTAATGGGCTTGATAGGGATCGGATATTTATACTTGGCTTATAACATTGGTCCTGGTCAACCCACATAGTCGCGGCAGTTTATTTGGAATGCCGAATTCTCTCATGGCTTTATAAAGTTCTACTCTGGCAATGCTATCATAGACTAATCCAAATGACTAAAGAGCTAAAGGGCATGATATATATGGTGAATTTGTTCAAATTGCAACAAGACTGACTGATAACTGATAAGTAATTGTTAATAAAAATTTTATCAAAAAAGAAAGAATTCAAAATTTTTGTTACTATATCTTGCTACCGAAATTTGTTTTAAAAAAATTTAACAGAGTATGTATTCAAAATGGGAATTTACACCTTTTCAACACGCAACTTTTCTAGCAGAATGTTTTACCAAAAAAAAAAATTCGGTTAAACCACATTCTTTAGTTATCTATCGTGGAGCAAAGTAGCAAAGGTATAACAAACCAGTCCAACATACACGTTTCACATTCCATGCGATATTATCTTTCAGCTACGCTAGAGAGATAGATCCGAGTAGGATATACGTAATATACATGTATGCCACACATGAATTAATTTTTGTTTTGCGGTGATTAAAGGCGCATTTTATTGCCCGTATATGAATGGGAGTTTGCACGTGAACGCAACTGCTAGAAGAGGTTGAAAGTCACCGAATAGGTGCTGCGCTACTATGTAGAACTGAGCGCCACCATCCTCTCAAGCTATTTAGGTTCGGGTTGGTTTCCAGCAGTCAACTATGGCTGGCATTTTCATTTTGTGAATAATTTAATATTTCGGTGCTTGGTGAGGTTTAGTGATCCACGACTTATTTCACTTTAAGGCATTTGGGATTACTCAAAAGTGTTTGCCACTCGCCTGTACGTGTTGTGCGTGATATTTCCCATTTTTATGATGATTTTGACATTAAATTGACATTACCATCAATTTCACGGTGAATGTCTTTATACATTTACCTATTAAGATATTCAGATGGCATTAATCAATTATTCACCTTACCTTACAACGGGAGCTTTAATTAAATTCGCCGGTATTGAATTAAATAATACATTATGAGCCATCTCTACAATGAGCTACAAATTTCACAAATTTCACAAACCCATCAAAGGCGAAATAGAAATATGAATCTTAAAACACGATCGACTATAGGAGTAACAGATTACAAATTATATATCATTATGCTAAGAAGTAACTTACAGAGCAGATCTTGGCCATATTATTGTTATTTTGGTTATTTCGTGGAAGACAAAAACACCTATCGTTTTCCAACTTAAAACACAACTAGTTAGAGTACGCACAATTCAATGTTAACATAATTATCATAAAGCCGAAAGTCTCAATAAGCCAACCCAAAAAATCAAATCGAAAATGATATCTTTTGAATACCAGTTATAGAGCTAAGTATGACGATAATGATAAGTTTTCAAAAATTAAAACTCAGCCAGTGCAAAGATGTCAGATGTCATTTTCAACCACATTTCACATGAGCTAGAGAGCTGAAATTTTGTGAGGCAAATTTAATAAAAAAACGAGTGTTACATCCAGCTTTACTATAAAAAAGTGCAGGGTCTGCGTCACACTAAAAAAAACTAATGCATTTAGACGTTGTCATGTCCAACTTTCAACTAATTTGTTTTTGATCATTTTGTGAATTTGTGAAGAGCTATTTGAAATGTGAAATCAAAGTAAAATTGAGAAATAACGTCAACCAAAAGACTTATTTTCTTCCATTAAGTTTAAAATCACAATGAATCTCAAGGTGTTTTGTTTACAATTCGATTTCGATTGCACGTCATAGTAAACCAATCTCATTTGTTTGTGTTGATTGTTGGCTTGAACATCACTTTTTCGATCACTTCTTTATCGGCGGTGAGTACTCATCCTCAAAAATAATTTTGTGTTGCGATTTTGAGTCACATTATTGGTCACATTATTGTGTTATATTTTTAAATTTTGGGAACTAAATCATTTCTCAACCGATTTGTATGAAATTCGGTATGGTCTTTTGAGGGTCTTCTGGGGGTGTTTTGGGGTTTTTTTAAGGGCCTTTTGAGAGTCCTTTGGAGGTATTTTGAGGGTCTTTTTTGGAATCTTTTGAGGGTATTTTGAGGGTCATTTTGGGGTCTTTTTGGATCTTTTGAAAGGTTTTGTAGGTCCTTTGGGGGTCCATTGAGGATCTTTTGGGGTTTTTAAAGATTCTTTTATGATACTTTTGTTGGCCTTTTGTGGGTCTTATGTGGGTCTGTGGGGGCTCTTTCGGGATCTTCTGGGAGTCTTTTGAGAGTCTTTTGGTGGTATTTTGTAATTCTTTTGAGGGTCTTTTGAAGGTCTTTTTATTTAGTCGTGGGTGTTTTGGAGTCTTTTTGGGGTCTTTTAGGGGTCTTTTGGAGATTATTTTGAGGGTTTATTGAGGGTCTTTTGATGGTCTTTTGAGGGCCTTTTGAGGGTCTTTTGAGAGTCTTTTTGAGGTCTTTTAGGGGTCTCTTGTGAAGTCTTTTGAGGATCTTTTGGAGGACTTTTATGATTATTGTGATGGTCTTTTGGTGACCTTTTGTGGGTCTTTCGGGAGTCTTTTTTTAGTCTTTTGGGGTCTTTTAGGGGTCTTTTGGGGAGTCTTTTGAAGATCCTTTGAGGGTCTTTTGGGGAGTCTTATGAGGACTGGCGAAGAGGCATCATGTGCCCTTTACATAAGAAGGATCCGAGACTTGGGTGCTTAACAAAAAGCATTTTGACCTCTTAATCGCGTTCAAGAGAACAGTCTTACGGATAATTGTTGGCCCCGTATGTGAGGAAGGACGATTCCGACTCTATAATAATGAGATCTACGAGCGGTACCGCGATGTCGACATCGTAAAGAAAATTAATCTCGGTAGGCGCCAATGAAGAGGACACCTAGCTCACATGATCCAAGAGGATTCTGCTCGGAAAGTCTTTTTCGATAGGATTTATGGTACACGACAGCGAGGCCGGCCAAGCCTACGCTGGAAGGATGGCGTAGACTAGGACGCCCAGAGTTTACGGATGCAAAACTTGCTGACATCGGCTCAAAATCGGGATCAGTGAAGAGACTTTTTGCGGATGGCCAGGACCGTACACCAGTTGTAGAGTCAAATATGATGATCATGATGACGAATGTGCAGATAGGCTGCGATTTTTACCTTATCCATAATTTTCTTGTGAGTGGATTTTCCAATAGCAAGCAACAAACGCAACAACAAAAAGAAAATCCATTAAGGTAGGATGTATGCACAAATGAGAAAATGGTTAATTCTCAAATATTTCGTAATATCACGAAAACATTTTAGTTACTATTTAGTATGTACATATAAGGTATACCTTTTGCTATTTCTAGCTATCTAATCTACAAATACTTGACAAAAATCAGATAACCAGGTGACGTGATTAGATAATCCGAAAACGGGTTCTTTTTGAATATTTAGCAATGCTTTAGCAAATATTGCAAAACATAGAATTGGAATTGCAATTTTAGCTTTAGTAAGAATCGTTAGTTGTGCCTTGCTTCACTGTAGATATTTAATAGTTTTGTTTAATGTTCCAGACCCAGACAAACCATTAAATGTCAGCCTCAACAATTGTGGAAAAAACCTCACACAGCATTATATTCTGTGAATTCTGTTGATATGGACATTCCTTTATAAATCAGTACTATTATTAAATATTACATATTAATAAATAATAATGATGACTGTGTTCGAACAAGCGTCAGTGGGGCAAACTACTTAGGCACGTACTTCGTTATCGGCTGGCGCTATCAGTATCAGGCAGCGGCGCTTAACTCTACAGTGTCCATAGAGCAGCAAACATTCAAGTGTGACGTGACAAGCTGACAAGCGGAGGTACTCGTATAAACGGAAGTGGACTGTGGTCTGCAATTTTGCATACTGCAGACTACAGGTGAGCTGTGTACGTTTTTTTGTACAGTGCTTTTAAACGTGACGAGACGAGACGCCTCATAACGAGTACGAGTAGGTGACATCAAAGAACAGAAACAACATTTTTAGAATAAATGCTGAAAAAGTTGCCCTGTATTAGGAGACACTTGCTGCTTGTACTAGGAACAAGGCAGCTGCTTCCGCGCGACTCACCCAAATCGATTCGTTAACTATGCATGCAGCTATGTAGTTAGCAGTAGTTGCAATTTTAAAATTCACACAGCAGCTGCACAACAATTCAACTGGGACAATTTTGTTAAAATCGAATTTATTCCGATCTTACCGGTGTTTTAGTTTTTCTCTGTTGAATAACAGCGCTGCTTGTTAAAAGGATTTGCAATAAACGATAAAAAGCTGGCAAAAAATTTGAATCTTCAGAATGGATTATGCGTTTATCCCATTTATGGGAAAATTTTCGATTATTTGATTACGAATTTTTAAAAAGCTGAATTTGCTTTAATACATACGTAAAGAAAAAACACTTGGATCACTAAGATATCATTATGGAGCATTACCTTTTTAACTTGCCTTTAGAACAATCTTTACAATTACATATGAATTATTTTTGGTATATCCCTAATTTTGCTGAAATATATTTTTTTTTTAAATCCAACAAATTGGCACTGGTAATCCTTTTGCTCTATGCTTTTATGAGCCGATCAACGACCGCACAATATTTTTCTGCTTATCAGTCTTACGGAAGACGACAATTATCATAAAATAGAAATTAATTTTAACCGGAAAGGAGACAAGCACGACGATCAACAAATTAAGAAGTGCGCGAATAACTGAATAAACAAAAACCGTCATATGACAAGGGACGACCACAAAAAGTGGAAGTATTTTCGAAAGACAGCCTCAGTACAGCATATGAAAGAACTAACGGACAAATGAAATAAGCGCGACTATTCCACGGGCACCACCAACCACAAGCAAACAGTAAGAGCTCACGTTATGTACTGTTTGTCAAACAGTGGACTGCTTTTTGTCATCATCAGTACATCGCTTTGGCAAACTACATATGAGTGGAACGTGGAACATTGTCCACAAACTTAGCAACTCGGTAAACACAACAGCTGTACAGGATACCGGTAAATCTTTGTACACAGTTAATTTAAAATGTTGAGAACTTGCTCATCTCAGCAGTATTCAGTAATTCAGATGTACCATGAAAGTGAATGTGGAATGTGTTAAAATGGAATGAAATGGAACAACACATACGAAATACGAAGTAAAATTCTCATTATTCTCTTAAATTTGTTTAGTGGACTTAAATCTGGCAATTTAAGAGATAAGAGATAGTTGAATGAATGTTCAAAACAATTAGAAAAATTGATTGGGAAGTTAACCCATTCGCTGCCAAAGATTAAACTTGTAGCACTAACTGACCTCAGTATATAGTGAGGCAACAAAGTTTGTAAGAAAATTGATACTAAAGTTTGATGGAAAAAAAAGTATATTAAAACTGTTTTTGTAATAAAAATAAATAAATGTTTTGTTTATTCTTTTTTAATTTTTAACTTAAACGATTATAAATTTAATCCGGGAACAATTGTATACATACTTTTAGTGTGGCCTAATCGACCAGCATGCTAACTATTATGGAAGATAATAAATACCTAGATGTCTTATGGGTATAGACAGATGCTTTGTTCACAAAATTTTTTTCTGGATTTATAAGCAAGAAGCGCCGTGGGTCAGTGGATAAGTGCATTGAATTCTGAGCAGGAGGTTTGTGGTTCAAATTCCACTAACACCAAAAGTATTTTTCACGGTCCCACCTCTCGCGAATGGCTGACAAACGTCCGAGAGTAATAGCTTGTCACGGAAAGCTTCTCAATGCGCCATTCGGAAACGGCATTAAATTGTAGGTCCCCTTCATTTGTGTGCAAAAATATACATGCACAACACAAATGGTCGCGAGAAGCTAGGTCTTGGACCGCAACGGTCTGTCGCGCCGAATATTATTATTATTATAAAATATGAAATAATTAATTGAATGGTCATATATTTTTAATTCATCCACATCGAAAGGGTTTAATTCATCCCGTAATAGCCTTCTTTAAATCCGCATGATTTCTTCGATAGTTTGATAATAAACTAGCCTGAGAATAATTATGCATACAAACCTCGGATTATTTACTGGTAAGGTCCTAATTGATTAGTTATTTAAGCGAAGTAACGAACCGACTCGGGACTGCCTTTCTGTTTTTGCTTTAGAGCATGTGGTATAAGTTAACATCGGTTTTGCAAACAAAAAAATCGGTTCACGGAGTGCAACATAGAGCCATACAATTGTTAAAAAAATGTCTGGCAAAAAAATTATGAATTAGACTTGGACGAGCTCTGGGTTCAGTAGGATGGCGCTACGTGCCATTTGCGGACTAAGTTCAATAATCGTATTCTCAGCGGTTTTTGTAGCTTCGCCTGCACGGTGCTGCAATTCTATGCTGTTGGATTTGTTTTTTGGGGTGGTGGTAAAGATCGATTTTACCCAGACAATCCTGATTTAGGAACTTAAGCATAATATTAATAGAGCTTCAAGCCATCGAAAATTTTGATTCGGGATGCCGTATTGCAGCCGAAGGAAATCATATATCATAACTATTTGGATTATTTTAAATGTTTATTTTATAGCAATTAAAAAAGAAACCACCTCCTTTTTATAAATATTTGCACAATCGATTAAGTTTGGCTCCAGTACGACTCAATTACGCTCCTCCATGCTATGTCGCTTATGCTGATGCTTGCAGTTCAACATATATTCTCGATGGTCATTGCACTGTTGGCTGTTGACCCAAATAGAGTCTGGACAATTTCGGTAAGAATCCATAGAGACACAACGCATGATCTTAAAGGGAAATGGGTTGCATCGTGATACATCGTTGTTGGCAGCTGTCAGTGGGGGCGGTGGCTGTGAATTGTTGTCATTGGTTGAATTTTTCCGCTGGACTTTTTGACAAAGAAGTATATGTGCTTGAAATTATTATTATCATATTATGTAAATAACACAAGACGCACCTAAATCGAAGCACGTCTCAAAAGATTTCTGTACAACCGCAATCATATCCTGGCTGTAGCCTACAGTCTCCGAGAGGTACTCCTCGAGTTTATTTTCGTCCAACTGGCCATCTTTCATAATGCCACTTTCATTTAAAAAACATTCTACCAAGCACTGTTAGGATATCACATTGGCACCATTAGATAGCAGAACTTCTGATTCGGGATATACTACTTACCTTATTATACCGTAGAGGATGAGGTGGTCCGCTACTCTTTATGACGTATGCCACGCACTTTTCCTGAATTGACGATGAAAAAACCGGCTGGCTACGACAGCATTCCCAGAATTTCTAATCAAAAAGCGTAAATACGTTGCAAGTTTCAGTTGCAGGAAAAACTGCATATTAGTAATGGGCACTCACCATCCTTTCTGGACGCTTACTGCAATCCGCTTCAGCAGATGTTGCAGAAGAAATCTAAAAAGGAACAAATAATTTTTCTCTTTTGAGTTTTTGGTTTTTTCTTCCCACAACCTTGTCGTTTATACCAAATAAACTGCAACGGTTAAACACAAAATTGCATTTACAAGATTCATTGTCACAAATGAACTTGACTTTGAGTCCGTCCATCACTTTGGTTTTATATCGAAAACTCAAATTGCGATGTTCAATTAGTACCCAATGCTTGCGTCAAAAAAAGTTTTTAATATAACGATAATTATACCAGTGCAATGCAAAATAAAAAAAATTAGTATATTCTACTTAAAAATGTCGTTTAACTATTTCCTCGCGTGCAATAATAATAAAATAAGCGGATGTAGCCCGCCGTCGCTCGGAATGCATTAACCTGATTTGTGCAATGAGATAAAAATTACAAAAACACCTCAGTTTGAAATGTATGAATATTTTTAATGCTGCGATGCGATAATTCCGATAATATTAAATCAAGATATTCACTTGCCAATTTACACCAACGCAATATTACCGTCTGCAAGCAAGAACTAAGTTTTGTCTTTGTAATTTTTGTCAGATGTAATTTTTTCCAGTTTGAATTCAGCACATCTTTCGATGCATGGTCCTCTGATTAGAATATGATCGGGTACTGATCCATTAATACTGAGTACTTGGGTCTTGGCCCATGTACACCCGCATCGATGCCTACTGTTTTCTTTAATTCATACTTATACTATTTTATGACTCTCGGATCTAAAGGATGGGCAATTTAAAAGTTTGTTTTTAAACCATAGACTATGGCAACTTCTTTTGAACAATTTGCTTGAAATTTTGGAAGCTCGTCAGTCTGATATTTTGCGGCACGAAACAGTCATGTTTTCGCTTGTGGAGCGTTTTGAAATTTTGAAAACTTAATTTCAATGTAAGTGTTGCGCAGCCGAAACCGTGCGAATTTTGTGTGGGATAGAATCCATCGACCTCAACTCTATGCCAATGGCAGCAATTGGCCTTCAGTCGCACCAGCCTGAGCAGAATTCTGCGCTAAAACCTCGGATTATTTGCTTACAAGTCCCAGGTGACTTAGGAGTTGAAAGCAAATGACCACCCGCTTCGATGTCAGTTCTCTGCGTGAGCCATAGACCACCTTGATAAAGACATCGATTTTGGTGGGAAAATCATATTTTCAGACGAACTGCATTTTCATCTCGTGGGCTATGTAAATAAGCAGAACTGCCATATTTGTGGTTCGGAACAGCCACACGCAATCGTAAAGAAGCCAATGCATCCACCAAGAGCGACAGATTTTGGAGTGGTGGCCCATTTTCTTCGAAAACGCTGCTGGAAACGCGTTACTGTCAATGGCGACCGTTACAGAACAAGCTGACCAAATGTTTATGGCCTCAAATAAACTCTATGAATGTGGACGATCTTTGGTTTCAACAAAATGGCGCCCCATGCCATACAAGCCGACTGACAATCGATCTCTTGCGCGCCAAATTTGGCAGCCGAATCAGCCGTTTTGGACATGTCAATTGAGCTGCGATTTGACGCCGATGGACTTTTTTCTGTGGGGTGCCTTTATGGAAGGATGTTATGCGGATAGTCAAGAGACAATTCCAGCTTTAAAACATAACATTGCGACTATTATTAGCGGGATAAGCGCCGAAATTATCGGAAAATTTATTGAAAACTGGACTAACTGTTGAGCCAGCAGGGGGGGACAGATGAACGAAATTGTATTATATTCTTAAATCAGGGACTCCAACCTTCACAATAAATAAAAAACTCCAAAAAATATTGATGTATACTCATTTTATTTGGGTTTTTTGCTATTAATTTTCAGACCTGAATTTCTTTTTGGTTTTTTTAATATTGAAAAGGTGACTTCAAAAAGGCGACTTCAAAAAGGTGACATCAAAAAGGCGACTAACAAAAAGACGACCAACAAAAGGGCGACCATCGAAAAGGCGACTAATAAAAGATGTTTGATATAAAAATACGCATTGTATTTCTGTCCAACAGCTATACTCTAATGTTAGTTTCTTTTAGTCTATGTCCACTTTTTTCCAAAAAGAATGCATTTTTATTAATTTTTTGGTGTTCCAGATGGTTCAGAAACTGAGTTCAGATTTATTCTTTTTCTCCCAATTTCTCATAAATTAGGGTCATCATTGTTCTAACTGCTATTTAGAAAAATGAAAAAGTTGTACAAAGAACCATTTTTACACCAAATAGAACAAAGTGGAGTTGTACCATTTTCAATATGCAAAGAAATTACGAATATAATAAAACCAATCTTCTTATTTTAAAGTACTGGGAAGATTATAGGGACAACATTGAACGGCAAATAGTTCTATTATTCAGCAAGAAAAAAGTTATGAAAACTGCCTACTATAACTATAACATCAATTAAATATGAAGTTTTCAACGAGAATAAAATATCCCATAAAAATTAAAATTGTTCGTGTAAATTCTATAATCGGGGATACAATGCGCAGTTTGAATAAAATCGGGAAATTTTTTTAAAAAATTTTTTTGGGAGCCCCCGATTTTTACAAAAAGTGATTCCATCAAATTTTAAAGAAAATCTGGCTAATTTTTAAAAAATATTTGGGAGCCCCTCTGGGGCTGCACACAAATGAGAAAAAAACAGAAAAAACAAAGTACATGGTGGCCACGTCTGCGAGTAGAAGATCCAACATTGGTCCCTCAATTCAAATAGGCGAGCGCGAATTTGAAGTATTGCAATCTCGGTTCAACTGTAGCAGCCGATAACAGCATGGATCCAGAAATACGCGCACGGGTGCTTAAAGCCAACAAAGCCTACTATAGTCTGTCAAGACTTTTCAAATCCAGGAACTTAACCATAATATCCAAGCTGCTGATATATAAGACACTGTTCATACCAGTACTTACATATGGATCCGAGACTTGGGTGCTTAGCAAAAAGTATTCTGACCTCTTAGCCGCGTTCGATAGAAAAGTCTTTCGGAGAATTGTTGGCCCCGTATGTGAGGAAAGACGATTCCGGAGACTCTATAATGTTGAGATCTACGAGCGTTACCGCGATGTCGACATCGTGAAGAAAATTAAGCTCGGTAGGCTCCGGTGGGCAGGACACCTAGCTCGCATGAGCGAAGAGGATCCTGCTCGGAAAGTCCTTTTCGGTAGGATTTATGGAACACGACCGCGACGCCGGCCAAGCCTACGCTGGAAGGATGGCGTAGACCAGGACGCCAAGAGTTTAGGGATGCCAAACTGGATGACATCGGCTGGAAATCGGGACCGGTGGAGAGAGTTTTTGCGGGAGGCCAGGACCGGACCCCGGTTGTAGAGCCAAATATGATTATGATGATGTATAGAATTTGAAGAAATTTTAATAAAATTTGTATGGGTGCCCCACGACCCGATCACTTCCCAATTTTTACAAAAAGTGTTGTCCGTCGGAGGTACACATGCGTATAAAATTTGAAGAAAAGCGGGTATATTTTTTATAAAATTTGTATGGTTGTTCCCCGAACCCGGTGCCCGATCACTTCCATATTTTTACAAAAAGTGTTGTCCATCAGGAATACACATGCGTATAAAATTTGAAGAAAATCGTATTCTTTTTTTTATAAAATTGTTATGGGTGCCCTCGAACCCGAGGCCCGATCAATTTCCTATTTTAACAATAAGTGTTGTCCATCGGAGATACACATGCGTTTAAAATTTGAAGGAAATCGGTTAAATTTTGTAAAATATTTGTAAAGGAAACCCCTGACATAAATTTATAGAAAGATTTGTCATCGGAGATACACATGTGTGCAAAGTTTCACGATATCGGGCTTTGGGAAGTGGGTTAAAAATTGATCGCAAGATTCCACGACAAAGAAACAAACAAACACACGGGCGAAGTTAATATGGAGAATTTAAAAAACAGGGTATTCTATTTGTTATAAAGGAGAAAACGACAGCACTGTGTTACTGTGTATGAGAAGAGATGTTGAAAGAGAGAGTAATGTATTTTGTATTGTAATTTGCAAATTCTGTACATTATATAAAAATAAATTACATACTACGTAAACATAAATAATCAAGAAACAAGCGGCAACGATGTTTTTGGGTAAAATGGAGAAAACTTTAATCGGTTTATTTTAACAAAAAAAAATCCCATAAAAATTTTCCATGTAAATTCTTTTATACCCAAAAGTATACAGAATTCCACTATAAATGCTAAAAATACAAAAACACATACGAAGCAATGCAACCCAACAACAAAACAATCCCAATTGTAAAACAAGCAGCGCTGCCCACAGCTCACAGCGCACAACGCACACATAACACAGTCATTATAGTATGAAATTATTTGATGCCGGGGAAAAAAATTTGTATTGGAGCCCCCCGACCCCGCTCCGATTACACTCAAATTTTAATAGAAAGTATTGTCACGGGAAATATACATGTGTGCAAAATTTAGGAAGTGTGTTAAAAATTGATCACAATATTCTGCCCACCAGCCAGCCAGTCACGGGCACGCGACGTTAATATAGAGAATTTAAAAAATTGGCTAAAGACCATTCGTGTGGGCGCCGTGGCTCAGTGGATAGGAGCATGGACTGCTGAGCAGGGAGTTCATAGTTCGAATCCCAGTAACACCAAAGTATTTTTCACGGTGTCCCACCTCTCGCGAAAGGTTGACAAACGTCCGAGAGTAATGTTGTCACTGAAAGCTTCTCAATTCGCCGTTCGGATCCGGCATTAATTGTAGGTCCCTTATGCATGCTCAACACAAATGGTTACGAGAAGTCAGGCCTTGGACCGCATGGTCTGTCGTGTCGCGCCGATATTAAGGACCATGCAATTCGGTAAATTCTGTAGTGAAATTAATAAGGTGCTTTGTTAAGGACGTGACAACGTTTTTCTCGCACCACGGCTTTTTCTTGGAATTATCAAACTAAAGCTTAATAATTATATCATAATATGTACACTTTTCGCTTTGCCAACGTTAAGAATCGCACAATATTTGTCTTTGTCTTTTTAATCTCTGTTTTGATAATTTGCCGCCACAAAGTGGAAGTTCAGAAATTTGTATTAGTGCGATTTGTGTGCGTGTATTTTTCTGCAGCATTCAAAGGTGTAAGTGCATACATATAAATGTATATAAACATGTACTTATATGTCTTTTGAAGCTAATAAAGAAAAGAACAAAACCTTGTCTGGATTTTTGTACCTCATTCTTTTTGTGATAAGGCTTTAAGAGATTCTACATTGAAAGAATGTTCTTTCTGGGAAATGGAAGTGGTTTGCATATGCAAATGAAGATGGACGTCCCTAAAAGAAAACCAGCGTCTCCATGAAGATCAAAGGGCACAACATTTGGTGCCTTGGATGCCTTATATACACACTTTTCGAATTAAATTAGCACTTTCCAATCGTTTATACGTTCATACGTCTGTCTGTCCGTCTGTTTACCAATCTTTCTGGTCCGAAAAATTCTAAATTCTACAAATGGAGTCATCGCTTAGGTTGTCTCACCATCAGAAACTACCACATATAGCCGACACGAATGTATGTTTTCCACTCGAATGCGATTGCATGAATATTCAACGATGCAACGAGCTGCATAATTGTTTGCTTGAACATTTTTACTTATGTCACCTCAAATGTTTGGTGACAGAGTGAAGATAAAATATCGTCAGACCATCAGAAGATAAATCGTTTAAAAATATGTTTATTAGCATCATACACATGTCTTGAAGAAAATGTTCTCTCGAAATATACATTAAAAGGAGTCTAATGCCGTTAAATCCTCTGCACTGTGTAACAAAGCAGAACGAATATTCTTTGATGTATTCATAGTTCTCTGTCTCTCTCACAAAATGAAACAAAAAGGGGAGTACCTTTTTAAATTCTAACTACGTAAAGGATCAAGGATTTTACACCGATTTTTTAAATTCTCTATATCAACTTAGTGTGGCCGTGTGTTTGGGGCTGGCCAAATTTTTTCCAAAGGCTCAATTTTATTGGTTTTTTTATCGTGCCCCAGGACCGAAGGTGACCCATATAAATTTTTCAAAAATTTTGATTTTATTCAAATTTTGTACACATGTGTATATCTGATGACAATGGTAGGTAGGTACGTAGTAGGTAGTAGAAGTCGTAAACAATTTTGTGAATAACGTTGAAATTTGCTTATTCTTCTTTTTTTTTTAACTATTGCTAAAAATTTAACGTTGATCAAAGTGCGCGTATTTTCCTTCAAGTACTTTCTGTCAAAAGCATGACAGTTCAAAAGACATGTTTATATAAAACAATTCATACAGATAATAAGCGTACTGAGCTTTTCCCGGATACAAAAGGAGGAGGAGAGCGACCATTGTGATGGTCGTTAGAGTGATGTAAATGATGTTAGAGATGACGTGAGCGTCAGTCATAGTGCTCAACATCCAAGCATTGCTGTTATTACCGCTGCAAAGGGTCACCAGTCTCTTTTGACTGCTCCGTTGTCTTTAGGGTCTTCAGGATTGTGAAGTGCGAGGACCAGCCGTCTTTGGAATTTCTAGGCAAGTGCGTCGCTAAGAGGTAACGCTGAGGTTGATAACTGGACAGTGTCCGATATCAATTCCTACTCTGACCATAAGTATATAAGTTTTAATCTGAACCTTCAGACGGAGCGATCAAAACTTATCAAAATATAAAAATAACTGAATGGATGAAATTTGGCAATACCATCCAGTCAAAATTAGGAAATTTACCTAACACTGAGATAACTTCGGCTGATGAATTGGACAAAAAATTGAAACGTTCGAGAAATCAATGAACGTGGCTCTAAAAATCTCTTGCCCAATCAGTCGGAGCATAAAAGTTCACTCATCGTGGTGGAGCGAAGAACTTAGTAAACTTAGGAGTATGACTAGGTCGATCTTCAATATCTGATATACCAACAAATACTGGCAGCCTTATAAAGACTGCCTAAGAACGTACAAGAAGGCCATCAAAGAAGCCAAGAAGCGACGCTCTTGGATATACATCTGTCAATCAATTGAAACTAGCAAAGACTCTGATAGAATTTGCAAGATACTGTCCAAAGAGAGCATCGTCCGACTTTCCTCCAGAAAGCTGACGGTGGATGTACGGCATCTGCGGCAGAATCACTGGATCTTCTGACAAATACACACTTCCCCACCAGCAGTTATCAATGGGTATACGAGTATAATTTGGAGAGGTTGCATGCTGAGCATCCGATCTGTCATGATGAAGTGGAAATGACATGGCTCACATAAAAATTGGCTGTTTGGTGCGGATTTCACGGCTTATTGTACTTCTTCAATTACAACACAGTCAATAGAGATCGCTGCTGGATCAAGTTCAATGATTTTTTTCTCTGGGATAAATTGGAAGAGGTGGACTTGCAGTATTTCAACAAAAAGGCGCACCATGCCAGGCAGCTGACCAAAAATCACTTTTCGTGGATGACATTTGAATGATGTTGTCTTCCATAATTAATGGCTTCGATGGCACTTTAAGCCATAATACAATTTCTTTTATATCTCTAACACAAACTGTTTTACTTAAAAAACAAAATCAAAAATCTACTTATTCAAAAGTGTGAATTTCATTTTGAATAATTAGATATTATCCCGCTGCGCTCTCGATAAATATAGACATCGACCCTTCTGTAAGCGTTCTTCAAAGTACTTTCAAGTTATTGAAAAACTTTTTGTATTGCAAAATAATAAAAACCATAGAAAGGATAATCCATTAATCTTAATTTTGAGTGAACATTTTCTTCATTTCTTTTATGACTATCCTATCTATCTCCTCGTATTCTTTAATAATGAAAGTATTAAATTTTGGCAGCTATAATGGTTTGATACTGATAGGATTATTATTTATGTATGAACATCATTGTGTACCAGTACCAGCAAATACTTGGGGTTGTTGAAATGAAGAACAAAAAAACAAATATACAGGGTATTTGACAGGAAGGTACGAGTATATAGATTGCCAAAATGTCCGCGATTATTGTGTTCGATAGATCGCATGCGAGAATTCTAATCATTCTGACAGCTTCCAGATAAGAAGAAGGGACAAATTCTCTATTGTAATTAGCTGAGAATAGTTTAAACAATATCTTTATCTTTTTTGTGTAATACTGATAACAGCAGCTGTTAAGTTTAGTGCTCTTAAAAAATCATTGCATTGTCATCCTTGAAGAGTTTATATAAAGACGTTAAAAATTTAAAATAATCAATATATTAACTTCATAAAATGGATTATTAATTGTAAATCATCCTGTAAATTTACTGCTATTCACTTTAAATGTTTTTAATCTTGCATAATGATTTATGTTTAAGGATATAAAGTAATAAATGGGGATTAAGTCGCTCAAGTGAAAGGATTCCATTTTTGTGTCCAGTTAATCTGAACAATAAGAGAATTCGAATAATTACTTACAATGTAGATACACTTTTCAGTATTTATGGTGGAAGCGAATCCTCAAGCACTTACACATGGCACTCATATTAAGCGCAAAAAATGTGTTCAAAAATTATGGTAGGATTTATATATCTATTATACAAAAGCTGCGAAAGCAAAAAATGTGTCCCTCCCCAACACCACAGCAGAATTCAATCGATCGATTGGCCTTGCTATGTCCAAAAGGATAGATTCAACTTTCATCTTCCCCATAGGGAAGAAGAAGGCATTGAACTTATTGTGAACTTTCTTCTGTTATGTCTGGAATGTTGTCTTGGAACCTACCTACCCCCCTGTTCGACGGATTCGGTTTTGGCTTCGACTTCGACTTCGGATTGCTGCCTTCTCTCTCGATAGGAAAATGGATCTTCTCCAGGTTTTGCTGTTCGGCACGTTTATTCCAGACAAAGAAATTTGTGGTGCGAGTGCATTTAATATCGTTGATATCCTTGTTTGCTGTTATTACCTTTTGTATTATCTTGCATTGTATTATACGAAGCGATAGTGAGATGTCTGCAAAAGACAAGTAGCCAGCGCATTTGCATTTACATTTTACATGCATATATTATAATTATTGTACTCTTATCACTATGTAGAAGTTTGTATCTTTTTCGAGATGAGCGTTGGTAGGTGTTAATAAAGTTAACAAAAAATATTTTGAATTACCAGCCGAATTTAAAGTTACTTTACTTCTGATTTGCAGTTGAGGTTTGCATTGTTCGTTGCCAAAGTTCGATGTTTGAAAATGTTTCCGGGCAGACGACTCGAATTATCCGACGCAGTCACCAATGTACGTATTTTTGCTTAGAACTTTCATCTGGGACATACAGAGTGAAATGTTTGAGATTGTATGTGTGACGCGGAGACAGTGAAGACTTCACCCATTAGTACAACATAAGATTTCAAGCCTAAATCGACGACACTCATTTATCTTTACTTAATGGATGATTTTACTTGTTGTCGTATTTGACCGCCGTACCAAGTTGAAGTCAACTGTCGTTTCACAGGAACATGCATACGAAGGCAGAGTGATAAGTAAGAAAAAACTAAATTTCTGACCAAAGTTAATTTCTTCTTTTAGCTACCCTTGAGATGCATTTATTCAAACGTTTTTCTTATTTTTTGATACTTTCTCTACAGTACGATTTATCACACCTATTAACTTACTTATGTCCTATATCCCCTTGTGGGTCATAGGGCCTCTACTACGCCTACGCGCCATCGCGTGCGGTTCTTCGCAATGAGCTTCAGCTCTCTCCAACTGCCGTGACTCCTCCTCAACTGTTCTCCGCCATGTATTTCTCGGACGACCGGTTCTTCTACCATCCTGAGATAATGGATTCCATTGCATTGCGTACTCTGCTATGGAACTATCGCCTTTTCGGAGTGTATGACTAATCCACTGCCACTTCCGTCGTTGGATGGTTGTGCCTATTGGTTCCTGACCCGTTCTCTGGCAAAGATGTTCGTTAGAAATACGGTTAGGCCAGAAAATCCTTAAGATGTTCCGTATACACCGATTTACGAACGTTTGTAATCTTCCAAGTGCTGCACCCATAGAACAGCACAGATTCAACATTTGAACGGAACAGTTGCAGCTTGGTGTTTAAGCTGATCGCATTGCTTCGCCATGTCATGGACATCATTCCAAACAGTGATTTTGCTTTGCCGATTCGGTTGACAATGTCCTGTTCGGTTACACCTTCGGTCGAGACAATACTTCCAAGATATTGGAAACTCTCTACTCTCTATCTACCGGTTTTCCAGCATTGTTAACTTGAGTTACTGAGACAAACTGTCTGTTGACACTGTCAAACGGCTTCTCAAAATCGATGAATAGCAGGTGCAGTGGTGACCAGTGGTGACCGAAATTCAACGCACTCAATAATGATCCGCAGGGTGTTGATGTGGTCGACACAGGAGAATCCAGGACGGAAACCTGCTTGTTCGGCATAGAGTGTATCTTCCTGAAGTTCCTTAATTCGCTCAAGTACTACTTTGGCTATTAACTTTGCAACTGCAGGAAGAACGCAACTACCTCTCCAGTTTTCGCACTCCATAAGACTACCTTTTTAAGGAGCTTGACAATCATTCCCTTCTTTCACTCTTCGGGGAAACTTTCTGCCTCCCAAAATCTCTCTACAAGGGGATATAAAAGCTTTGCTGATGTCGTTGGAGCGGCACGCAGAAGCTCTGCGGGTGTACCTTCTATTCCTACTTTTTGTTCTTTATTGCGTTGATCGCGGTAGCGATCTCATCTTTACTGGGAGTTGAGGTGCGAATTCGGGAAATTGTTACATCCGGCAGCTACGTTTGATTTGGATGCATATCGTTGGTGAATAGACGGTTAAGGACCGTAGAAAAATGCTCCTTCCATCGCTTGAGCTTATCCTCATCTGAAACGAGTACGGCACCAGCACCAGCGGTGACCACCTGTCTCTTTGGTGATTCTGTATACGGTTCTGCTATCGCACCGACTCGCTGCTTCCTCTGCTTCTGAGGCCAGGTTGTTAATATAATTACGTTTGTGACGTATTACACTACGCTGCACTTCTCTCGTTTTTCTTTGATACAGGGACTTATCTCGATCCCCGCTACTGCTCGGGTATCTACAATACGAGCTTTAAGAAGCTTACGTTCTTTAATCCGCCTACAGGTATCCTCGGTAAGACACATGCTATGCCTTGCCTGGCTTCTACCAACAATACTTTCCGCTCCAGATGTGAAAACATTATTCACAGTTTTCAAATGTTCTCGGATGGTTGTCGACAGTGAGCTGCTGATTGCTTCCACTCCTTGCGATAAATGACCCCTTAATTGTTGGCGTACTGAGGAGATCTTTAGCCGGTCAATGTTATACCTAGGTATTCGGATGATATTGCGAATTCTTTGAACTTATGCAGTACGTAACTGCACAGTAGCTACCATAAGGTGATGATGCTGTACCATATCCATGTCGGCTCCTCGTCTGTTTCGGACGTCTAAAAGACAGCTCCTAAAAGGTCGGCTGATCGCCACATGGTCGATTTTGTTGGATGATGACTTTGTGGTCTTATGATCAAACATGATGCATACTATGACAAGGTGTCTGGTGTTGCAAAAATCAAAAAATATTTCACCATTGTCATTTCGTTCGTCGAGGCTGTGCTTCCAAATCACATGTCTGAGTCCTTCATTGTCGTTGCCTACTTTGGGATTCAAGTCCCCACATCATGATGACGATATCTCCGTTCTGCGTTGCGTTGAATACAGCGCTTAGCTGCTTGTAGAAGTTGTCCTTTTCATCCTAGGTCGAGCGATTAGTTGGAGCGTAACACTGTATGATCCTGTAAGATCCTATCACCATGTGGGATAGGAAATAAGGAAATAAGGCCTCTGCGTGCTGTTGGGGACTGCCGGAAGGTTTGCCGGAGTAAAGTAGCACAGTGTTATAAGTTGGGGACTGGTACATTCCCGCGTCGAACTGTCTTACTTCACTTACTCACAGTATGTCCAAATTATATCGAAGAAACTCACGTTTCAGTTGAAGAAATTTGTCATTTTGAGGTCCTTCACTCTCTGAGTCAAGGAGCGTCCTTCATTTCAGAAACCAATCTTAGTCCGGATACAATAGCCAAAAGTCGTCACTGTTCGATTATTACTTATCCGTGGCGGTTGGTCGATTTCAGTAGCGGGCATTTTTCGATACCGCAGGGTGCTAGCCCACGTTACCTAGACTAGAAACGCTAGACCTTTCGCACTTGCAATTTTAGCCTATATATTTACACATAATTGCCCGGGGAGCACCGCTAGGAGGTAAAGAAAGCACTACATCACGAACTTGATTGTTGTGCTACTGGCTCAATCCAACTTTTCAGCAGTCAGTAGTTTTCGATCAATCGCAATGCAGATCCACACCTCTTAAGATATTCGTTGTTCCCTATGATGACCGCCGCATTAGAGCCTATTCTATCCTTATGCGTACATTCTTTTATTTTTCTTATTATTATATTATATTATTATTCTTTATTTTAAATTCAGTATCAGAATATAGTGTCGCTGGTGGCTAAATCTGAAGAATATGAAGGATGAGCAAGTAGTAGCTCATGAGCTAGCAGTGAGGTAGTTCTTTGTCCCGTGGGCCAAATATGTTCGTTTTATCTTGAAATGTTCGTTTAAATGGTCCAATAAATTTAAATAATATTTGGCGTTTATTGTTCTTCGACTTTCCAGGTAATTGATGTGGGTTATGCCCTTGCATCACAGAAAACTATAGCCATAACCTTTGGCTCTTGCTTTATTCGGCGCCGGTTGAGCTAGATAAAGTGTATTCTACTGTTTCTTAATTTCTAGTGGGTAGTGATGGATCTAAGTTTCGTCCACAGTTATGAACGCAGAAATTCACTGTAATCCCGTTTAGATATCACCATGCATGTCTCCACGGATGTGGCAAGAGTGAGTTTATTTTTCACTTTTAATGGCTGTCAAATACAAATTGAATCACAAAGCTGACAGAAGTCTTTTGAGGGAAGGCATTAACAAAAAACCAATCCATAAAAATTAAAATTGTTCATGTAAATTCTCTAATAACCAAATGAATATTGCGACAACTTGTTGTGTAGGTTGTGTGCCGTCGACACCGAACAACATTTCCACTAAAAACACAACAAAATAAAAACTACTTGCGAAGCAAAGGAAAGAATTCGAAATATGTGGCTAAATGAATACATACTGTTTCATGGAACATACAAGCAAAGAAACAAATACATTTGGACGCCGCGGAGTTACTATATAGAATTTAAAAAATAGCTTTGAATCTAAAAAGTATCCTGCCGAGTCAGTTACTTATCACTCTGCCCTCGTATATGCTCAAGTATGAAATTAGTGATTTTGATGGGTAACATTTCTTGCGATTTAATTCGACAGATAATGCGATTGTTCGTGCATCAGTTAAAAAACGTGACAGCGGAAATCTGAGCCTAAAGTGAAAGGCGCGCACAATTGCGACAGAGTGGACTTAAGTGCTGGTTGTTTTTGTACATAAACGTATCCTCGGTTGATTCAATTAACAGCCAATTGATAAGGAAGTGAATTGAAACCATAATTCAGTAAGTGCTGATATTGTAACCTGTTTTTGGAATGACGCGATCTTTATTTTTCACATCGCCGGTAAGTATGAGAGGAAGGCGACACTGCAATTGAAGATTGGTTACTCCATAATTGAGAGTACAAAATAATCAGATTTTCTAATCATTTTAATTCTTTTACAAGACGTTTAAAAAATTAGCAAAATATCTATTTATATTAAGAGTTTTCACAAAAACCTTTACCAACTTCTAAAAATCACCATCGTCTTCATTATTGGCTCTACAACTGGGGAATGGTACTGAACTTCCTTATTTGGAGACGAGTCTTTTCAAACCTGTAGGCGTCGTGATCTATGCTATACTTGCAGATAAGATTCGGCCTGTCCAGCTGCCATGAACCATAAATTGCTGCTAGTGGCGAGATATATTTAGTGGTAGGAGGCCTCCCTCCTATGCAAATTGATCTGCACATATAGCTCATGGTTTTTTTTGTCTATTCATGAAAGCTGACTTAAATTGCATGACCGTATCTTTGTTTCTGGTCTTTTCGTTGCCATCCCAAAATAATAAAATTAAATCCGATTATATGTTAAGTGTTTTAATCAGAAAATAACTGCGCAAAGCCTTACGATAATATGTCGTTGTTTATTGCGCGGATTCGAAAATCTTCTGAGCCACTATCAGCGCTCTCAAACTCAAACTGCCTGCATGTCCGTCTGTCATTGCAAATTGTACAAATTACGGTGTCGTTGTGTCGGCGACATTACAACGACCGCTAACTTGTTTTGTTCATTATTTTGTAAACTGCGAAAAAAGTGTCAACGGCTGAGATAAAATCTATTTTGTAACTGCATCCAGAGTGTACGAAATTGTATTGCTTTTAGTGAGTGTGAGTGCTGCCGCCGCTAAGATCAAAGACGAGAATAGCGGTCACGACCTGAGTTAGACGGTGCGCTGAGTTTAAACGTCCGGTAATGTGTAGGGATCACTCTGGAAAAGAAGGAGCCCATGACTCACTCATGACTCGCGTGTTGCTTTGATCGTATCGATCAACAATGCTTAACATGGCAATCATCCCCTCTTAATAGCAGGATCTTCTGGTATTTTGATAAAAATAGTTCAAAGAAACATAGATTAAATTATCCGTGATGAGATATTACATAAAGACCTCTATAATAAGCACTGTTTCACTAAACATGAGGAGATGCGATCGTGTATGATGGCAGGTCATTACGCGAGTATATTTCGAACCACGATTATTTTAAGCCAGCGGTGTTTGTTTTTGACTCGAAAACGTCAAATGATGCCACTAGTGCCATATTTCAACATAGCGCCTTCCTCATCTCTTCTGTTTGGGATTATGCAGATACTCGCATTTTAAGATACATCGGACATCTTCACTGTACGTTAATTTGCAAAATTAAACCTGTAACATCCTTCTGGAAATAAGCATTGAGTAACATTTCATGTAAGCTTCAGTGAAGTGAAATAATTGAATTAAAATTTGTTAAGTGTGCCTCAAAGGAGTAAAACTCACTGCTCCCCTAAAGCTGCTTTGGCGCAAATGATTGAAACGTGATTGTAATGATCGATCATTACTACTCTCATGTGGATGAATGGCGAGGAAAGTGATCGAAAAATGATATAACATGTTGATGAATGATCACTCGAAAAAAATCTTTAATTTGTTGGATTGGAATATCACAAATATGACGTGAGTTGCTTAAGGGGAGTGAGTAAAACATACACAGAGCCGAATTATAAATATGTAATGGCAGTAAACATTTTTTTCTCAAAAGTTATATTACTGATGCTGATGCTCTTATGATTACTATATATAGTAACATCAGAAAAGAGAAGTTGGAAAAATATTACCATCAGGCCGTCGCGGTGAATTGAAATTGAGACAATCGATATGAAAGTACATTATACATATGAACATCATTTGGTATCACGGTATAATCAGGTTACATGCTCATGAAAAGTGGGTAAATTCGCAAAATTTCCTACCAACAGATATCACTACATGGAAATTTGGAGCATCCAGTGCCTCGTGGTGTAGTGAACAATATCATAACCCGGGCTCTAAGCAGTGTTTTGGTTGACAAGTCTCCAATCCTGTATGGAATACAGCCGGTTATGGTACACAAGTCAATGGAGCTGTCGACATCTTGGTTAATGAATATTTTTAATAGCTGTCTTCTACTAAATTATGTATCTCGCAGCTGGAGAAGAGTTCGGGTAATTTTCGTACCCAAAACAGTGGGGAGGCCATGCATCAGCGAAGGATTTAAGGCCTATCAATCTCTCATTGTTATTGCTAAAGGATCTGGAGCATATTCTATACCACCATATCAGAGAAAGATTCGAAGCCCCCACAAGAATCGAGATCTCAACACACATATCTTAAGGACAGGTCCCCAGAAAATGGGAACGATTCAGCATACGATTAGTTACACACAGTTTACGCTAGCCACCTTTATAGGCGTTGAAGGGCCCTTGAAAAATGTTCGCATTGAGGCCATTCAGAAAGCTCTTACTCATTCAAGAGTGGAGCCTTGTCAGTTGCAATATTACCAAAACAATTAGCAGAGTCGCTCCCCAAGAAGAAGTCATCTCAGTCTTACTGTGGCTAATGGTAATTAAAAAAACGAAGGTAGTTGGGTACGCAGATGGCGTGGTAATACTTGTATCAGGCCAGCACCTTTCCGTGATCAGTGAAGTTATGTAAAGGGCACTGGCTAAAGATGGCTCCTGTGCATCAAGCTGTGGCCTTGGAGTTAGCTCAGGGAAGACTGAAATGGTACTATTCAAGGATATTGTCAAAGTTGTCGCTATCAGCACGGGTCACTGGCTAGTGGGCAGCCATGCAGCTAAGCTGGGTATACCACACAACAAATGGTAAGGATGCAAATAAGAAAGAAACTTGTAGTAGCTTGTGTCAGCTTTTTTTCTCGCTGTTAAACTACACAGTTAAAGGAAAAACTAAAATACAGTATGGATACATGAGTTGGGCCCCTGCGAATTCTTCAGAAGTATTAACTGGTCACATAATTGACAATTTCAAACCGAAGGCGATTAGGAACCGGTAGATTTGCTTTCTGTTATACTTTATACATATAAAACACATACAACGAAAAGAAAAAACTGAAGAAAATCTAGACGAGTCAGAAGTTACTCAATTCCTACCTTTGGGGAGTCAAACTTGACCACGAATACAAACTGAGACAAAAAATACTTTAATGTCACGAAGGATGTATGAATTTTTTGGTCAATTCCAAGGTTTTAGGTTTCCTAAAATGGTGCAAGATGTACTTCACTCCCACAGATATTTACAAGGCGACCATTAAGGCGTCCCTCGCTTATGCTGACGGACGATATTATGCTATACGGTTCGAGAGTCGAGGAAATTCAGAGAGTCGAGGAAATTCGATGAACTTCAGGCATACTGCGAAATGTGGAAGCTTAAGATCAGCTATTCAAAATACGAATCCACCCCTCTAAGACGCGCGGAAATAATGACCTTCGAAGCAACTTCCAGATAATTGGTGCAAATGGCTTTCGAATTCCAACAAAAGCGGTAGTGCGGTATTTAGCTGTTTACTTGGATACTTGAGTAATACAAGAATTAAAATGAACACGTAAATACCACTGTAAAAAAAGGAAGAGCCGCTTTTATGGCTCTGAAAAATTTATTTTACTCACGTCATTTGAGGTGAAGGTCCCAGGCCAGACCAGGCGTTCGTAAGATCAATTTTAACGTATGCGTGTCCTATATGGTGAAACATTAGTCCATCATATATGAAAAAATTCCGCGTCCTGTAGAGGTAACATTCTAATTAAACGCATAATGTAAATAAAATACTCCTTGATACTCGCGGAGTATCAAAAAATCGATAATGTCATTTTAGATCTAACTAGGAACCATTTCACTTGGTCAGCCTCTGTGGCAAATGATTTAATTTTGGGAGCTTTTTATACTAATCCTCAGTTCTTCGATAGAGCACTAGAGACTATATTAATACCACCTGAGCTATTATAGGCTATTTGTCGGACTCGTGCATCGTGCCCGTAATCTACCATGTTGCTAGAAGGGCAACTCATAAACGCATCTGACATATTTCAATGGCTTTTGATTATCGGGATGCTAACTGGAGATACTATAGTAGCGTACCTGAAGGAGATCGTAATGAGAGCTATGTAAGCAGATACTGGAAGCTCGACAAGCAGAGGTAGCGTCGTGTGCGCTCTGTACGGTGGTACTCGCAGGGTTGTCTTTGAGACGTTTTTCGTCCATTTCTACATAAAAAAAATTATACCGTATAATATTAGATAAAACAAAAACAACCCATAAAAATACAATTTTTCTATTCTAATAGGAGATGGGTATGTGTTTAAAATTTGAAGAAAATCGAGCTAATTTTTTAAAAGAGCTAATTTTTGAAGATACACACGTATATAAAATTAAAAAAAAATTGGGTTAAGTTTTTTAAAAAATTTGTTGTGGCCTGTCTCCAAAATTTTTGCAAAAAGTGTTGCCCATCGGAGATACACACGTATCTAAAATTTAAAAAAAATTGGGTTAATTTTTTAAAAAAACAATTGGGGACCAATGACCCTAGTGCCCGGGGTCTTCAAAATTTTTACAAAAAGTGTTTTTCATCGGAGATACATACATACAAAAAGTTATGGGGCCCCACGGACCCGGGCCCGGGGTGTCCAAATTTTTTACAAAAAGTTTTGTCTATTTGAAGAAAATCGGGTTAATTTTTTTAAAAAATTGTATGGGGCCCCACGAACCCGGGCCCTGGGTCACAACATTTTTTACAAAAAGTGTTGTCTATCGGAGATACACATGTGTATTAAATTTGATGAAAATGGGGTTATTTATTTTTAAAAAAAGTTATGAGGCCCCACGAACCCGGGCCCGGGGTCTCCAAAATTTTTACAAAAAGTGTTGTATATTAGAGATACACATGTGTATAAAATTTGAAGAGAATCGAGAAAAAATTTTTAAAATATTTGTAGGGGAGCCCCCCGACCCCGTGGCCCGAGGGGCCTTAATATTAATATTATAATATAATAGAAAGTGTTGTCTCCGGAAATGCACATGTGTGCAAAATTTCAATAAAATCGGGCTTTGGGAAGTGGGTTAAAAATTTATCGCAAGATTCCACGACAGACAGACAAACGTCCGACAGATTTCCGACCGATTTCCGACTGACATCCGTGCCACGTGAAAGTGAAGTTAATATAGAGAATTTAAAAATACATACTGAATAAATGAATGAATGAATGAATTAAAAATAAATATACATAAATACTTAATATAATGAGTACCTCTATCAGGTCATTTATATAATAAATAATAATATAGCTCGTAAGTTTGTTTATTTTCTTACTAACATAAATTTATATATGTATGTAATTGCATTAAATAAATAATTTAAAAAAAAAACAAGGCATATACATAAATACAACTGTATTGTCTGGGCAGTTGTCCCCAAAACCAGATTCCAACTACTAGACAGAATTCAAAACCACGCGATAAAACTTGTTGATGACGTAAATATCGCGAAAACAATAGAATCACTTGAAAATCGTAGGAATGTTTCCTGCTTGTAACCGTTTTATTGCTTTTTTCACAAGCGGTGTTCAACAGAAATATACAGATGCCTCAGCTCGAGCTCACGGGTTTACCATTCGACCGTGCTCATCACAAGGGCGCAAATCCTTGAGCGAGTGTACATTATATAAAAAAAAAAGAAAAAAAAGGCATCTTTCTACTGATGATCTGATGACATTTCTAGCCAAAAAGTGGAGCTTAAGGAATCTATATATATACATATTTCAATTCAGGGCGTATTGGACAGTATAAAATCTAAAGTTCACCTGTCCTGGTGCTGGTGTTCCCCAAGGTTCTGTTTATTCCCCGTGACTCTTTCTCCTTTTCTTTAATGACCTCGTGTCCGGTACTTCTTGTCCACTCCATTCTTTCGCTACCACGCATCACTCTCAGCTTTACATAAATGAGTTTACACATAATGCAAGTCTCTGTTACTCCGAAGTGGAGCTTGAACAAATACGTATTTTAAATGCTCCAAAGACAATATTGCATCTACTAGACATAATTAAGAACCACGTGATAAATCTTATTGGTGACGATTATATTGCGTAAGCAATCGAGTCGCTTGAACATCACAGAAATGTTTTCTGTTTGTCACTATTGTATTGCTACTACCATAAGCGGTGTTCAAAAGAAATATTCAAGAGTCATTCTCAAACCCATCCGTAATTCTCGCGTCTATTTTCGCGTACACGGGTGTACCATTAACTCCATTTACGCACGGACCGAGAAATGTGTTCTTATGGTGAATTGCCTGAAAACTCAATTGGTATCGGCTGATTGCTCCATTGATCAAAAATGAAATTTGAATTCTGGAAGAGCTAGCACTAGAAATAACATGACATGGGGATAGCAATTTTTTAGAATAGCAAAGCAAAGGAGATAACTTACTTTCGTCTTTTAATTTTTGATAATAATTTACATTGTGGAACGCATTTTGATAAAATTCTGGCAGATGCGTGGATTTTAAGTAACGTGATTCCCATAATTTCAGCAATATAGCTTTTTCGGCTATGAAAATGAAATTTTAAATATTTAATTTAACTATTAACTAATTAACTATTAACTATTAAATAATTTTAGATCAGGTTGCGTTTGTCTCAATTTCATCAGTCGCCCTTGGTTTCTGGTCTTACTGCCGTATAACAGTACTCATATTTCGACATGTGTGTGAATAAAATGTTCTGCAAGACAATCAAAATAAAGTGTTGCAGTCTGTGTTTCCGAATGTGAATGCATTCAATTTTGAAACAAAACCACAAGTGAAGTGAGCCAAAGAAAGATGGACAAAGAGGAAACATCAGTCGACGATAACAATCGAATTCGCACGATTGCATCAGAAATGTTGAATGAATTTCATACAATTTATGCATTGAACGAGAGAAACACAAGTGGCGCGTAACAAAATTCAAACCAAAACAACAAAAAAAAACGTGTGCCATAAATTCTTCCCACGATTCCCACTGAAAGACTTTTTCTTCGAAAATACTCCACATCCATATCTTCGCATTCTGTGAGAGCAGAGTATCGACCGAAACTGCATATTTGATATTGGAGTTGTTGCATTCGCCTTCAGCAAGGCAGTCCACTCAGGTGTAAAGAAGAATGGGCCATACAGCGGCGGCGCTCGCCTAAACAATAGAGTCGGCTTCATGTTATTTGTAGTATGCATATTGCTTCCCGCTTTTTAGCCGCATTGTTCTGCAACAGTGCTTCCTCCCGCCACTACTGGGTGCAAGTGCAATAACTGAAGTGCTGCATTTGTTGCGTTACAGCCATTGAGTTCCTTCAACTGTAAATTAATTGCATCGTTATTTCGTCTTTTCTTCGTGCATTCAAAGAACAACAATGGTCGCATTTTTCCCTGACAAAATGTGTAGTTAATCCGACTTCCATCGAGCTTGGCCTGCTGGAACAGCAAACGAGAAATATACCTAACAATGCTAAGTTATTTACATTTACAGAATTCAGTCGAATGTAATGCATATTTACATCTAAATTGGTCGTTTTTATGGCGCAATTAAACTTTATAGAATAATCGGCAGGTAGTGTCAATTTATTCAAATTATTCGAATTATAATTAAACCATTCCCCCATTTTCCTCTATATCTATAGTCTAGACTATTATTGGTATTATTTGAATACAGTCGTGCATCGTGTTGAACATCCGACCTGTTTTTTTTGTAACCATACCAGACACATCAACTGGATTTATATCGCAGAATAACGAAAATTCCTTTTTTTGGCTGTCGGATTCCCTGCTTAGAGCTTTTCAACTCTTGAATTTAGTTTTTCAGGATAGATGATGCAAATGAGGATATTTAAGAAGGGAAGTTCGAGCACCTCAAAAATTGTCTTCTTTCCAAAAGACAATAATTAGAAAAACTTGAAGTGGGATTAGTGCGCTTGATTTTCATCTAAAATACCTTCCAACCTATAATTCTTAACATCCAAGCAGGACTTCTTTTCTTCTTTGCTTAGCGTAGTTTCAAAATGCTCTCTTTGCCAGTTTTATATTATCAAAACTCCTATTTTGTACATTCGTTATTATAACTTGGGCTTTTGCCTGTTTTCTAGCTTTGCTGTAGTCTACAAAACCACAACTCAGTAGATGAGAATGGATTGGCTTGTTAAGAGCGCTTGCTGTAGTCGATCGCTTTATCTCTCTGAAAGTTCGTCCAGTTCAGTTCAGTCCAGTGTTCTGTTCTGCAAGTTATAAAATAATTTTAAGAAAAGAGTTTTTATTCTACCCTTGTAAAGTAACTCAACCAAGTTACAAGGATTAATTATTAGGACTTTTTATACTGCTTTCTTGTCGTGTATAGACGGTAGATGGTATCAAAACTAAACTTCCAACCTAGCCAGATTTTATAGATTGTTTTTCAATTAAGGCGCCAATTTTTCCAATAGGGTTTCTAATGAGTATAGATAGCTCTGTTTTGTTTCACGTTTTGAGTTTTGCGAATTTGTAAATGTTCCAATTTTCCGTGATTAAATGGAAAATATAGCCAATCAATTAAGGCAAATTGCAACGTTTTCAAATTTTTAATTTTTTTTATAAATTACAAGTTCGGTTAAGACACAGTACGTACGCTTACTCCAACTTTCGTGTGTCGTTATCGTCCAGATTACCGAAAAATAAAACGGCTGATGGAAATATTTCAGTCAACATATGCCCTTCATTATATTAGAGTCATACTAACAAGACAAAGAAACAGAAGGAGTGCCTAGAATTTTGCTGCCTTTAAGATGGTCTTGACCAAGAACTAAAGATAACAATCATGAGCTTTAGGCCTAAGCATCAGTGAAAACGATTTCATGGCAAAATCCTTCTCAGAATAAAGCCCATTTATGGCTCAACGATCTCGTAAATAACCAAAGTTGTCGCATTTCGGAAAGTCGAAACCCGTAGCCGTTTAAGAAATGTTATTGCATTCATACAAATTGAATGTTTGAAACGAGCTTCAAGCTGGACAAGTCATTGTCCTATACTTATTCTTTAATCACTATGACAACGCTGTCACGGACAATGGTGATCGCTAACCAGTTGACTGACCATTTTTTGGATAAAATTAAAGTGGTTGACTTGGACCTACACGACTGGAGTGGACTCCACCACACGCAACACAGCTGGCAAAACAATCGAGTTATTGAAGTTGAAGTTGGGTGACTGTCTTATCTCTAAAAATTGACACTCATTTGCCTGGGTTATGTGACGCCTCTGGATGCTGCCAATAAGTCAATGTCAATAAGCCGGAAACTTTAGACGACCTCAAGTGAACATCTACCGCGATAATGCTATCAAATTCGATTTGGAAACTAACGTCCTTGTCGCAAAATAATTTTGAACTTTTGTCAAACAATCTTGGAAGATTTTTATTTAATCCTTTTTTAGTTATTTGAGTTATTATTTCTTTTGTGTTAAGTTACTTTGTTAATATTTTATTTTTAGTTGTTTGCATTGAAGCACTGTTATATGTGGGCGCCGTGGCTCAGTTGAGGTTTGTGGTTCATTTATAATTAAATCTAAAATTTAGTAAATATTCATTGATTTTTTGTTATGCTAACAATTCAAAGAAATGAAAAAGTGCAAAAATCGCTTTATTTTAGAGTAAACTTTATTGATTATAACACTCCACTTAACATAATATATTGTTAAAAGTTACACAATCTGTATACAGTAGATCATCTACTTTATTATTATTATGATATAAGGTGGGGCTAAAGAGCCTTGAGTACTGCGACCTTTAGGTCTATTGTGCGTCCCTGATGTTTTACCACATTATGTGATTGCTCAGTTCCTTAGTGAATGCCACAACATCTGACAATGCGATTAGTCTGGCATACGGCCAGGGAACTGTATAAGCCTTGAAATGTTTTATTCTTTTCTGGGTGAGGGCTACGCATACGAAGAGTATGTGCTCTGACGTTTCCTTTGCCGCGTTGCAGAATCGGCAGCAGTCCGATTGGGATTTGCCCATTTTCAAAAGATGGGCCATATCCTGTGAAATGCCAGGCTAGTGTTCTTAGTGTATGGAGGTCCAGTTTGATGGCCCTGTCCATATGTCTATTGTTGTATTTTAACAGCTTATTGGCTTTTCTCATCCCAGACGAAGAATTCTATTCCGCTTCGATTGTAGTGTTTTCCCACTCATCTACTTATAATAAAATATAATAAGAACCATTTAAAAAAAATTTAAGTATCCTTCTTATAAAAAAGTAAAGATCCTATACGACTGCCTTGACACGAAAAACTATAGAATAGGTGCTTTTCAACCTCATTACTCGTTTTGTTTATATTGTAAGTAAGTTAGATTATAGTCAAACTAATATCGAAGTATGTATTCCTAGACAACTCCACAAAAAAAAATGGTTTTTATTTTTTTTAGCTCTACAGCCTACTGCTACAAAAAATATTTTCAATATTTCAAAATTATGATCGGATTTCTTCCAGTGCGGACTCTGCTGTACAAGTATAATAAGTCTATACCAAACATATTGACTTACTACGTTAGTTAGATTGTAGATTTTCTTATTGCATTTAATCAGGTCAGTCTGTTGGAAATTTCTTCTTGTGCTTATAAGCTCGTATGTCCAGATGTATTTTGACCAAAAACTGTGGTTGAGTGGCTTATAAGAAACATTTGTCATTCAATACTTTTCAATACTTTGTTTACATATATAATTACAACTTATCATTTATGTAACCGCAAGTAATGGGAAAAATAAAAGAAAATATGAAAGTGGTTTAGTGTTTCAAATCCACTAACTGTGATCAAGTTGTTGACTCTTTCATATTTACTTTATCCCTAGTTTTTATAATTTTGTGTGGGAGTAACCTAATAGTGTAATTATAATAAGAAATATTTCCTTAGGAACTTGATAGACTACTATCACTGTTGATACAGAATGTGTTGTACTGAAGCCTTATTAGATTATGTTAAAACTGTCGTGTTAAAATTTTTATCTAAGAAAGAGTATCTACAGCGCTGGCATAAGACATACCCTCCTTTGACGCTGCAAATAATTTTGCCAAGAACTACTTCGCACTATCAG
This sequence comes from Nephrocerus scutellatus, assembly GCA_947095585.1. Taxonomy (NCBI): domain Eukaryota; kingdom Metazoa; phylum Arthropoda; class Insecta; order Diptera; family Pipunculidae; genus Nephrocerus; species Nephrocerus scutellatus. Next base: position 100,873,072 of record OX352762.1, on the reverse strand, counting down.
CAAAGAAGTCAGACAGTGCTGGATTTTGTCGTCAGTTCTCTTACACAGTTTGTCTTACACAACGTCTTCGTGCAGATAAACTCGGAGGAACCGAAAGTAATCCAATGTCAATGTAGACAATGCTGTTGACATTTGCCTCATGTTACACTTACACCCGAATTCAACACAAAATTGACAGACTGACAGCTAATGCGAAAAAATTTGAGCTCAACATCGACGTTCCCAAGACTATGTAAATCGGAACCCGATACGCGATTCCGGCTCAAACCAAAAACGTGCACATTGGAGATGTGAAGGAGATTTACTCTCTTGGTATTATCTCTAAAGATGGAGGATCAGAAAAGACGTTGTTTTTTTGAGAATCAAAAGGCAAAGTACGCCTTCAACTTCGTACATCGCACTTCACAAAGCATCATAAATAACGTATCTTTAACGTTAGCGTGATCGGGCCTTATAGCCTTATAAATTTCTTCAAAATTAATCCGATTTTTATTTGAACACATGTGTATCTCCGTTTAGAGAATTTAAATTTGTTTGGGTTGGTTTTCTTCCCTCTATTGCCTATAAAACAACACTGCCGTTGTTTGTTTCTTTGTATGGATATAACGCTGAGTAGGTGGCGCTGGAATCGATATATTTACAAAAAGTTCATATTCACACTATATGTTCATTTGGTGTCCCGATAAGTTTATATTTTTTTGAACCCGGTAGGCAGCGCTGGAGTAATGTGCGTTTATGATCTGAGAGTGGAGCTGCGGTAGCATATGAAAATTTATGGTAAAAAAAACAACCCATAAAAATTAAAATTTTTCATCTAAATTCTCTAATCGCAGAAATTGATATGGGAGCCCCCCGACCCCGGGCCCGAGGGGCCTCAAATTTTAATAGAATATGTTGTCTCCGGAAATACGCATGTTTGCAAAATTTCAATAAAATCGGACCTTGGGAAGTGGGTTAAAAATTGATCGCAAGATTCCATGACGACCGACGACCGACGACCGACGACCGACGACCGACAACCGACGATCGACATCCGTGCCACGGGCAAGTGAAGTTAATATAGAGAATTTAAAAAGATTCCGTCATTTGACGGGCTCTCAGTACTAGTCTTAAAATAATTTAATGTACTTTTATGCATAAAATAAATGAAAGTTAAGTCAAATATATATAAAAAAGATATTAATATAATGTTATGAGCATCAGTCCGTTATGGTTCAGGACATATAGCTTCTTGGGACTATCCGTTTTTTGCGTGTTTCATTTTTGCACATAAATAGAAGGGATCTACAATTAAAAGCCATTGTCAAATTGAGAAGCTTTCTCATTACCAGATATTAAAAATACAACCGATAAAAATATTAGGATTTTTAATGTAAATTCTCTAATCGGGGCTACACACATGTGCAAAGTTTTAATAGAATGAACCTAATTTTGAAATAATTATATGGGAGCCCCTCAGCCCCTCACACCGATCATTTCCAAATATTTAGAGATGGTGTTGTCATCGGAGATATACATATTCATATTCATATATTCATTAAAAAAAATTTATTTGTGAGCCCCTCGGCCGTAGGCCAAGATCTAACTAAACCTAAATGTTAACACTAACTGACTGTCAAGTGAGAAACTTACAAATCTCACTTTCCAGTGCAAACAATGACCTGAATAAAGCCAACTATAGGAGCATTAACGGGAATGCACTTCCTATAATTATTTTGTTGCCAATCTCATCGGATGCAAATATTCATTAATTAGTTTAAGCGCTCTGCACTTGATGTGTGTGTGTCAGTATATTATATTATCTATTCGTTTTGATTAATGTTAATTCTCAATCAATTAATTTCATGCAATTAAAGCCCATCTACGAGCATAATTAATTGAGTCTATACTTCCACATACACACATACAAGTATATATTAAAATCGACCTAATCTATAAGACAGTGGCGTTGCCATTACTACTCTGAGTTACAAGCGTTTCAATAACGATCTTACAATGAATATTTTAACAATATCTTACATCTTGACATTGAGCCTGAAATTATTAAATATATACGTTAAGGAAAAGTTTTTTATAGTAGTAGTAGAACATTCTTCGTTAAAGATTTTTTGTTTAAATTTGTATGATCTCTTCCTAACTTCCTAACGCCAATGCTGTGCTGAGCATTTACCGTGTGTACATTAAAAAAAAATGAGCTATTGAAACTATAATAGAAGTTTACATTATTAAAAAAAAACCAAAAAAATCGGGAAATTTTTAAAAAAACAATTTGTATGGGAGCCTCCTGGTCTCGGGGCCCGATCACTACAAAATTTTAATAAAAAGTATTGTCACCGGAAATATACATGTGTGCAAAGTGTTAATACAATCGGGCTTTGGAAAGTGGATTACAATCACAATATTCCACGACAAAAAAACAGACAAACACATGGGCACGCATGTGATGTTAACATAGAGAATTTAAAAAGAGCTCCGCTTAAATTGTCAATTATAGCAACCAATACTACTACTACTACCACTGGCTACTAGTTCTACACTAAACACCAGATTATTATCTTAGTATATTTTGTTTTATTTCAAAAAAAATTTATAACACTCCTAGAATATAATAGGGTTTCTTTGATAAGTCAGGGATTTATTTTCTTTAAAATGAGAATATTCGCAACCGTTATATGCAATGACAAATATATCTGATCAAATACAAGACCTTAGTATGAAATCCGTCACTGACCAATGCAATTGACTAATCCCAGCTTGGACTTGTTCTCTATTTGCACAGCAGCAGCACCTTATGCATGTACGAGTATATCGCAGGATGAAATTTCAATGTAAACAACGACTGTATGTATCTGACAACAAAAGTATGAGCAATTCATCCGCGATGCTCCAGTTGAGCTACAGCATGATTAATTAACGTCACAATTCCGAAGCAAATTTGCACTTTTTGTTTAAACAAATACCCGACTTGGCAAACAAAGTGCGCAGCACTATGAATATACTTGTATGTGTGTATGTGGAAGTGTAGATTCAATTAATTATGATCGTAGCTCGGCTTTAATTGCATGAAACTAATTGATTGAGAATAAACATTAATCAAAACGAATAGTTAATATAATATACTGACACACACACATCAGGGTGCAAGAGAACTTAAACTAATTAATGAATATTTGCATCCGATGAGATCGGCAACAAAATAAATATAGGTAGTGCATTCCCGTTAATACTCCTATAGTTGGCTTTATTCAGATCATTGTTTGCACTGGAAAGTGAGATTTGTACGTTTCTCACTTGACAGTCAGTTAGTGTTATTGACCAATAACACTCTATGCTAATTGCTTCGCCATAAAAAGATTTTACTGCTACTACAATTTACAAGAAAAACAAAATCGATCGTTTCCTGTTATCTTAGCTGCACCTACAGAAGCAAATTAAGCGGGAATAATAGCTTAGATTCATACCGAATGATACGATATTTCTTACACATGAATGTGATACGATATTTCTTATTAATATTAAGCTAAGTTAATTATAAGTACATTTCAGTAAGAATAATTTTATTATTTTAATTTACTTAGTAATGTAGTAACATGATCTTTGAATTGCTTATTTTATTATATATAATATAATATATTGTTTCTAGAGAGTTTGTAATGGATTTTGCAAATAAAAAACAAAACAAGTTCGTTTATTTACAGATTACAACTTTAATTAACAACTTGCAAGAGTTCACATATTTACACTGGTGATTACTTATTATTCACTATAACACTTATATTCACGTATAACACTTCTCTAACTACTTGCAAGTACTCTGGTACAAATCCAAACAATAAGTAGCTCACTGCGATAATGTATGTGTTATTTATCCTACTCTACTCTATTCTACTCTTACATAAAGAGAACTATCTAGCAAATTCCAGAACATTCAGGTATAATCTTATATACAATTCACGACATACAATTTTATGTATTAGTTCCCCACATAATTTTATATACAATATTACGAATTTTTGGTAATTTTGAAATTCTTTTACGAGAATTTACAGTCCAATAAAAAATTTCTGTTCAGAATATTAACCTTTTCGTAACAAATAACAATCATTGTATGAGTGAAATACAATTTGTGGTATAGAATACCAGTATCAAGTGTATCAAAAAAAAACACACGCCTGTACAAAGACAAAGTGAGATGGATACGATCAATTGATGGAAAATACACAATTTACAAAAAAGTAAATTTTAAACACAGGTAAGAGTTATAGTATCAAATGAATTAGCGATTTAATTTCCGAACTTGTCATCAGTTACTTTCTCAATTTCAACAAAACATTGACTTACTCTCAAATTTCATTGCATATATCTGAATGGAGCTTGTTGGATATATGCTGTATTAGTTGCAAAACGTCTGTGGTGGTTAGTTCTGACTCTGGATGTTACAACCGACGCACTAGACCGCCTTGGAATTCTTCACATTCCTTCCCCGGCTAAGATAGCCACTTCGCACATAAAATAGGTTAAGAACCTTAAACACATAATCGTTTATAAGTATCGGTAAGCGGAAAAGTCCAAGGATCTGAAAAGTAGTAGACAAAGCTAGAAATACCATACTCTAGACGTTAGTGTACCAGCGGGTAGCACAACAAGCAGGGTCTGAGGCATATTATTTTAATAACTATATAGATCACTCTTCTAATACGGGTTATGTGTGACTTCCAAGTTAAATTGCAATCAAGAGTTATCCCAAGATATTTGAACTCCAAAACAGATTCCAGTTCATTGCAATTTGCGTTCTAATTAATTCGATCAAAATTTTGAGTTTTTTTGAAGCATTGTTTGTTGCAGGAAATTCGAATTTAGATAAAAAAATCATGTGATGAAACGTAATTCAATTTATATGTTGCCTAATACTATTAACAAAGATCTATACGAGAGCCAGATCATCAGCATAGGCTACGACTTTTCCTTGTAGCGTCGGGTTGAAAATCAATTTTTTTTTAAATAATAAACAAGAGAGGTGCTAGAACAAATCCCTGTGGAACATCTGTTTCTGAATAATCAATTCTAACATACTGTGTTCAGTTTTGGAGGTAGGACGCGATCCACTTTATGCTAATGACTTTATAACTAAGCTAGATAACTACATCGAAAGCTTTAGTGAGGTCGAGTACCTCTTCTCTAAAAACATCACCATAGCGTATTTGGTGAACTTGCCTTTTAAGAACCTAAACTGAAAATCGGTAAGCAATTTTTTTTCTAAAACTGACAGAAGAGATATAGGGGTGAGTATTGCTACTATTCTTGAACTCATGTTCGTTAACTTTTTGCCATTTTTTCTTTGGGTTAATCCTGTTATTATTGAATTTTTGCTAATATTATGATTCTTTTTGTTATTTTTTTCCCTTAATAATATCCACTTTAATTATTTTTTTCATAAATATATTATAGAGATATGTGATGTCATAACTATTTTTGTTTTTTGAATAGAAATTATTTTTCCTCCTAACAGATTCGCATAAATAAACGGTAATCCAGGGTTTTTATCTTATAGAGTCTGCATTGTTGTATCTTATGATGGCAAGCCATAACATGATTTGAAATAATCTTAATAAAGATTTCAAAGGCATCTGAGGGTAGGTTGGAACTATTCATAAGACTCCAACACTTCTGGGACCGGCTTTTTGTTAACTTATTAGAGTCTATTTTATGAAAGACTAGTCCTCGTCCAGTATTTGACGAAAGCCTAGTAGCTACGAGTATTTGGTTAGTGAGGAGATCATGGAATGATAGCAGTCTACAAGCAAAATGGTCAGTTATATCCCGTTATAGTAAAAACGGTTACATATTGTTCGTAGAAAAATGTGGTCTATACATGCTTCAGTAGTACTGGTAACTCTGGTAGGCTCATTGATTAAATTGATTAAAAACTCAATGCCCAATGAAAAGAGGATAGAAATATAATCAGCACAGCACGAAGAAGAGTCCAATAAATTCAGATGGATATTACCAATAATACAAAAATATTTGAACTATTCCGGAGAATTTCAATATTATACAAAAAAATGATAGTTCGGACGGACTGAAGACAATATAGCACACAATGCCGATAGATATTATTTAGTAAAATTTTAAGTAATACACAGTCCATGTTGGGTTAAAACACTAAAAATTTAAATACTTTTTTTCACAAAAACAACCAGCGAAGTATTTTTTTATTGCAATTTGTATATAAATTATTATACCCTTTGTATTTAATTTTTATACCCTGGTAGAGAATATTTGCAAAATTTATGATTATAAATCAAAATTTCTGTTAACAAAATTACTTGCGGTAGAGTTTGAAAACAGCTGTGCATATAGGCATAAATATTATCAAATTATTTTTCGCATACTTCTTATATTTAAATGAAAATAATAGGAGGTATAAGAGCGCATTAAAAAATATCACAGTATTATGGAGGTATAAAGTTATTGAATACTGTGTATAAGATCACGGGGATCAATCCTTTACAGGTATTCACGAAGTTCATATCATCAAATAAATTTTAAAGGTTTTGCATTAATACTTTCATCTCGATTTAAACATGGTCGAACATGATTGCTGCTCTAACAGTCGTTATCCTACAATTAAAGTGAAGATAGCACAAAAAAAAGATCATCGCGGTGATGCTCTTAGATCTTAGTTTCTCAAATATGGGTCATTATGGTAACGTTTATATTAGGTCATTCCAGAGTTAAGACTATTTAGACAACACAACTTTAACTCACGAATTAGCTGCAGCTACATTCTCTTTTAAAAGTCTAAACATAGAAACTTTCATAATTATTATCAGACAAAAAACTGAAATGAAAAACTAATTAAATGTTGAGTTTTTTTGTTTGATGTAAAAATAAAAAGGAATAGACAAAATCGATATGAGATACAACAACAACAAACCGAAAAGTGTTCCACTTAATTTCATATTTGTGCTCTCAATCCATGTGCAAAACTTTCATTCCATTTTTATTTTCTATACCTCTTTGGTAATTTTTTAATTTCTAGCAAAATTTCCGCAATTTATTAGGATCTGTTGAAATTTTTGTTTTCGAAATAGTTCATTGTATGATTTTTCCAACTTGGCACGGTAAGTTATATTTCAATGGATTTCATAGAAGAAAAAACAACTCCCTTAAAGCTGCGCGCTTTTCATCCATCCATCTATCCACCTTCATTGCTCCAGTTTTAAAACGACTACGACACAAATGTCGCCTGACTGTCTGGCGCCAACAATGCGAATTATCTTATTTTCTTGGCACAGAAATATATTTGGTCTTCATGTGCATCAAAATATTATGATATGACAAAAGCAGTGGTATACTCGTACGACTACGCATAAAAAAGCTCTATTTATGAGATATTGGAGTTGAAAGAGGAACAAAACTTTTTAGTACCAAAAAAAAAATGGACAAACAATCGTGCTTGCAGAAGAAAATGAAGATTTCATTCGAAATTATTTTTCACTACACAGCAATATGTACAAGTGTAGATGTTGGAGTAGTATAATCCTACAATATTGATTTTATGCTTTGCAAAATTTGTTCTTACTCTCGTTATCCAGATAAATAAACATCGGAAATCGGACCAAGTTAGTGGGTCAATCTTGTGGAAATGTGAAGGTGAAAGCGTCAGGAATCTGATACTCGTATATGACAGATGATTTATGTTAGCTATGATTGTCGCTAGTTCAAGAGTTTCAGTTCGAGTGGTTGCTTAAAGACTCGATGCTTTCATCTGTTTCCTGATTTTTTGTTATCTCCTTTGTCGTTGTTAATAATTAAGTACAGAAATCAAGACTTTTTTTACCTGGAAATGATTGTGCTTTTGCCTCAACATGATCCATACAGCAAATCAAATTTTACAAATGAATTCAACTCAACATAGATATTTTTGCAAGTTTATTGATAAACAATTCAATTTGATTTGAAAAAGATTGAATTTGGAGTGCAAAACCTGTACTTGCCCGTCGAGCCCACAGTTTTGCGATCGGATGAAGTACATAGACGCTGGTGCCAAGATGTACAGTATTCTTCCCCTCATTAAAATATGCAGCTTTTCGCAGTTATATGAAGACCATGATAGTGTGAGCTTTCTAATTCTTGACAAAAAAAGTACTGCGGTTGAGAAAAAAACCATGGAACCAGAAATACACGCACGGTTCCTCCAATCCAACAAAGCCTACTTTGGTCTGTCAAGACTCTTCAAATACAGGGTTTTAACCCTAACATCAAGGCTGCTGGTGTATAAAACAATGGTCATATCAGTACTTCCTTATGGGTCCGAGACTTAGGTGCTTAGCAAAAAGCATTCTGAGCTGTTAGCCGCGTTTGAGAGAAAAGTTTTACGGAGAGTTGTTGGCCCCGTATGTGAGGAAGGACGATTTCGGAGACTCTGTAATGATGAGATCTACGAGCGTTAACGCGATGTCGACATCGTCAAGAGAACTAAGCTCATCAGGACACCTAGCTCGCAGGAGCGAAGAGGATCCTGCTCGGAAAGTCCTTTGCCGTAGGATTTATGGAACACGACAGCGAGACCGGCCAAGACTACGCTGGGAGGATGGCATACACCAGGACGCCCAGAGTTTAGGGATGAAAAATTGAATAACATCGGCCCGAAATCAGGACTGGTGGAGAGATTTTTTGCTGGAGGCCAGGACCTGACCCCGTTTGTGGAACCAAATGTGATGATGATGACGTACAGACGTCCGTCTCAGAGAATATGGGTGGTTTGTCACAAAACCGTGCGGACACTGTAATATATTGCACCTGTTACCAAATGAGATAATACCATCTTAAACCGACTAATGCGCTTTTAAACTTAAATTTAGTCCTAGATTTTCCAACTCAAGAAATCTGGAAGCACGGGAGAGTATTGAGACTTTTTTATGTAACTCTATTCACCGATCGATTCAAGATGAGAAATTGAGTCGGTGCCGGAGTATTCTCTGAAAAACTTAATATTTCAAGGTTCTACAAGCTACTTGAATCTGATATTATCTCATAGCGGAGATCCTAGCGTTAAGGGAAGCATGCAGGGCCCTATCTCACACTACCGCAAAATCTGGCAGGGTTGCCATATGTGTAGACAGTTAATATGCATTCAAAGTCATTATTGCGACAATCAACAATTCTAAACATGTCAGGCAGTGTCAAGCTGAACTGGCTTTGATAAGCCAAATCATAGACTTAACCCTAGTTTAGGTTCCTGTGAACAGCGACATTGACGGCAATGAGAAAGTACGAATAATGGCGTCAATTGGACATACTGAGAGAGTGTGCTGTCCTTTCAGCTCCATCAGTCAGCGTGGTCTCACCTTTCATTAGCACCAAAGCACAGCTATGATGGAATGAATGGACCAACTGTTCAACATCGAGAGTGATGTGGTCTTCCTATAATAAAAACAAAACCACCGAGGTGATCTCCAGATCACGGAAATATATTTCAACAGTAGCCGCTATAATCACAGGCCACTAGCCAGTGAGCAGCTACGTAGCCAAACTGGGAATATCGCATAATACCTTTTTCAGGTGTTGCATGGATCTAAATGAAAAAGAAACTCTCATTCATTATCTTTGCAAATTAGGCGAACCCTTCTTTGCCGATCTGAAGAAGCTTTCAATGTTCGGCATCAGCGATCTGATATCGTACCCAAATGTTACAGGTTGAATATAATCAATCCAACTATATACCATTCGCAAAACGGCGCACTTTAAGCCCCTCGCTAGGACGTCGTGGACGAACACTCTTCCTACATAATATTGAAAGCAAGAAGCGGATGAGTTAGCCAGCAAGGCGGCGCTGTGAAGATTTAAATTTGTTAATGTTTTTTTCTAAAAACTTTTATTTAATTGACTTGACCCATTTTTGTCTGAATTTTCGACTAATTTGAGGTCCTTTTTAACCACCTTCCACACTGAGCTCAAAATAAGAAAGTCCAAATAAGCATTTTTTATATTCCGCGTATGACGCGTGTTGCGTTTCGCGTGTGGCGCCTGTAATGGGTTGCATTTTTTTTTCGACTTTTTTAGGTTATTTTTAACACACTACCTACGAAACAACTGTGGTTGTGTGGTTGTGTGGTGTGTTTCGATATATTCATAAAAGTACAATGTTTTTTTACATTTACTTGTTGTATCTTCACTCTGACCCATATGAAATTAAATTCCCGAATATAAAGTAAATACATTGGTATAACGTTAAATGCTCATTAGTCACATGGACTACTTTTAGTGAGTTTCAAATAAATAAATTAATAAATAAATAATAATATAAAAAAATTATAATAATGGCTTTATTTAATACATCACTTCTCAAGTGACAAAATTTAAACAACAAACTGTAGACATCTTAAACGTTCATCAGCGGCCGCTTAAGTTAAACTCCGAATTCAGTCGCTGTTTGGTTTAAACTTGCACTGTAATAGGCATTTCTTAAAAATAAGTTCAATTCTCATCGAAATGTTAACTCTGGCTAAACTGCGCATAAAATCGACCATACTTTTTTAAAAGTTTTTATTTAACTCCCTAAATCTACAAGTTTCAGCTGGAACCAAACAAGTTTGTAGGCAGTCAGCTTAAGCTCCGCTTTCAATATAGACTCTATAGGCCTTCAGGTCTTAGTTACAAGTTTACTTTAGTACCCTAAAAATAAAGAAGAGGTTGCGAACGACTAGTATTGAGTCGTAGCATAACTACCACTATAACATGGAGTTTCTTATTAATATTTATTCCTTCCTGGAAGTTCTAATAAAAAACTATATTGCGCCTCGGGGTTTTTGCCAGGTACTTTGAACGGTGAAATGCAAAAAAATTTGATATCAATTTCTACTTTCCTAAGAAATTTCAAAAGGGCATCCTGTGAAATGTACAGTTTCTTCGGCATTATGTGTTACACACGTATGAGTATGAGCGAAAAAGAAAAACAAGTGCATATGCAGTAATAGTCGTTCTGTGACCCTAACATAATAACTTGTCGGAGAGCGAATTGCATAGAGGGACATTATTCTTCTTTATTTATTTCATTTTCATTCATCTGCAGAGGCTAGAGTTGCGCCCTTAGATGTGTGTAGTAGACTTCTGTACCAAGTTTTTCTTGATAGCACACAATTCCATAATTTAGGACGTTCTGACTTTCCAGACAGTATACTCGTATATAGTACAATATATTCCATGAAGAGCGTTCAATTGAATAAAGTCAAGGAATTTTTTTATGGATGTGGACAGAATGACTGGGATTCACTTACAAACTTGCATAAGAATAAGCAAAGAATTATTTCTGTGCATGCCTTGCTATATGTTTTGTCACGCTTCTACTTTATTTTGACAATTTATATAATTTTAGTCCTTTTTTTACTTTAAAAAAACATTCCTGCAGTCAACGTTAATAACACTTTTTGTCCTTCCTTAGAATTCTTCATTTCCTTTTGTATATCTACTTATGGCTTTTATTAGCAATTTATTATTCTTATGTGTAGTTTAAAATAAAGTAGGTAGTGGTAGTGTAGAGTAACGTTAAACGTTGTCTCATCTCCTTAAATCCATTTTTTGTGTACAACATAGTATACAAATATTCTCTTTTAACAAACTGCTGAAAATAAGGAATCATCCAATTGAAAGTCTTTGAGACACGAAGTTATCATGCGTCCGTTTGGAAATGTTACTCAGAAGTAAATAAGTTAAACGAACATTTATATTTTTTTTTCAATTTTATTTCTTCATTTATACAAAGAGATGCATTTTTCTTCACTAATTTTCCTTCAATGCTTTTTTGTTAAATTAAATCTTATGGAAACGTCACGTATTCTCCAAGGACAATATTTTCTCTCGAATCATAATATGTATTACAGACATTGCAGACAGTGACACGTGCCTTTGTCTATTACACTGATGGCGATTTGAATTCCCATCGCATTCTTCTGAAAATAACATTCTCTTCGACGAAGCAATCCATTGTGGAACGGCATCAATGATTCTGCACAGTGGTACAAAGCACTGATTTTAACATAGCATTTTTTAAGGAACGAGGTTAAGAAACGGTACATTTTGGTATTTAATATAAATATATTATATATATATTAAAAGTACAGAAAAGAAACAGAAGATAGGACTGTTCTGTGCTGTATCTCCACCGGTCTCAATTTCCAGCCAATCATTCAGATTAAATAAGTTCCACTTCGATGTCATCTGATCCCGATGCTTTATTGTTTTTGAGCCAATTTATCGCTCTAATAACTTGGTCTAAGATGGTGGCGACAGCATAGTCTGGTCGTCGGTAATCGGTTGAGCCTCAAACTCCTCAGTTAGCTGGGTATTCAGCAACTCATGTAAGTGTTCTTCGTATCGCTGCAAGATGCCCTTCATATCGGCATATCAGATTATCCAGATTACACTGAAAGTACGTAACATGTGAATTTTTTTAAATCGTTTAGCCGTTTTCATTTCTGTGGCCGTCGTCGTAGATCAGGGTTCCCGAGGGGCTGATTGGGTATTCCGTAATATTGGTTTTTTACAGGCGATTTTAAATATCTTCGCGTTAACCTTACTTTGAAGAGACTAGCCTGATGATTCAGCTTTTGCTTTCGTGCGGAATATGTATATGTTCGAAGTTTGATCACACTTCCACCAGTCAGAATAGTTACTGCATGTGCATACCTACAACATGTTACTCTCCAGCTGCCCACCATTTTTAAATAAAGAATAATATAATAATTAACAATGTCTGAGGTTAACATTAAAAAATTTCATCCCGTTTAAATCTCTACGCGAGCTTCTTTTTTTTATATAACAGTGTTTTTAATAATCTGTTAATATATATTGTTAATTAAAAACTTTTATTTAACTTGACTTGACCCTTTTTTGTAAACTGATGAGCATTTACAGTGCCACGATGCAAGGAGTTTTAGGCGCAACAGACCAGATATGGCAATTGTACTCAATTTTATGGCGAATAAAAGCCTTATAGATAGTAGCCAGATCAGAAGGAGTTTCCTTGACGCAAGTGCCATTCATGGATAATGGCATGGGACAGCATTGGGTTTTGGAAGCGTTAAATTCTACTGCCTAGCTGCCTATTGCCATTTGGTGTTACTGGGATTCGAACAACGAACCTCCTACTCAGTAGCCATGCGAATTTCCCCAGAGCCACGGCGCCCACATTTTGGCGTCTATTACCAAATAATAAACGACTGTATGGCGTATTTCGATGTATATATAAAAGTATATTTTTGCTCCACAGTGCCTTGAAGGTGAAAAACTACTAAGTAACCAAGAGGCATTCGTCTACACAACGTCCTGAATTTTCTTGTGTTACAGAATGGACACGAACAGCGAATGGAAATGGACTCCCAGCCACAACCTACGGCATTTGTTAGAGGACATTGATCGCCCATCATTGTCTGCTCTTGAAAACACTTTTTCAAGTTCAATGTCTTCCGTTAGGAAGATTGAAACAAGCTACTACCAAAGTGACTGGCATTCAGAATAGATTAGATATGTATTAGAACAAAAGGAGCGGACAGCATCCACCACGAATTGAATGAGGATGCTGGTTATCTACGCAAAGTAAAGATGAGTTCATGCTCGGTCAATCATGAGGAACGCTACACAAAAACAATTTCAGTTATGTATAATGCAGACGTGTTCGCTTTTCCATTTGGACGTTAGGTACAGCTGATTTGAAAGCATCTATTTTCCGGCCTGTGATTTATTTCTTTAATTTACTTTATAAAAATGATGACGACAATGCCGAAAGTTTGACATTTGAGACAGACAGTAAGAAGACAGCTCGCTGACATGTTTGAAGATTTAACATTATTCTTCTTCTTTATTTTCTCTTATTTGTCTCAATAAAATGGTACTGGTGTCCTGCAAAAAGGCTCTTGACTATTATGTCAGGATCATGGTAGCGCTAATAAATCTCATTGTTGTCTCCGGAATGTTATAATTTTAAGTAATTCCTCGTTCGTAAGACATTTATCTTTTAAGCGGCAGTTGTTTGGATGTTTTGTTCTTCGATTTGAACAAAAAGTTAGACAGGCAATTATGTGATGAGCTTAAATATTGGTTGAAGTTATAAAAAGTTGGTGATTTTCATTATTTTTTGTTTGTTTTTAATCGTAGATAAAATCCATTTGCTGGCCACGGATTACTAGTTTTTTGTACAAATTGTCCTTTTTAAATTTTGAAGCATTTGCTATTCTTCAGAATGCTTAAGAAATGCAAACATAAATAGTAAGAAATAGATTGATATATGTCGTAATAGTCCTCCTCACCGAAGTGAGCGTCGTGGCTCTAGTTGTTAGTGCGTTGGACTTCTGAGCAGGAGGTTCGCGGTTCGAATCCCAGAAAAACCAAAAGTATTTTTTACGGTCTAATAGATAGCGAATGTCTGACGAACTTTAGAGACTAATAACTTCTAACGGAAAGCTTCTCAACTCGCCTTACGGATACAGAATTAAATTGTAGGTCTTTCCAATTTGTGTGAAATAATATAACACGCTTAACACGATTGGTCGCGAAAAGCAAGGCTTTGGACCGCAACAACGGTCTGTCACGCCAAATATTATTATTAATAGTCTTTCCCAAACTTGTTCACAAAAAAGCAAAAGAAAGCAGCCTGGCAGAAGAATCACGTCCGTAAAATAGAAAATTACAGAGAGCGATAACCGCACCAGACGCGGAAGTTCTACCATAGAGTCCGCGGTATGACATAATATACACCGCGTTGAGCATACTGCAAAGACAAAGAGGATAATCTGATTTCCGATCTTATAGGCATCTTAGAGCTATGGGAAGAGCACTTTCCGAAGTTGCTAAATGGCCAGTTAACTGAGGAATTGGAGGCTCCACCAATGACCGAATACCACACCCTGCTGCCACCAGCAAGCATAGAGGAAGTTAGCATCCAGGGCAGCACGAAATCTGGGTCTGCACATAAATGAGATAAATACAAAATACATGGTGGCCACGTCTGTGAATGGATCAAATACAGATTCAATACAGGATAGCCCCATACGCTAAAGTCATCATCCGGTGGGCAGGACACCTAGCTTGCATGAGCGAAGAGGATCTTGCCCGAAAAGTCTTTTGCGGTCGGATTTATGAAATACGACCACGAAGCTGGCCAAGCCTACGCTGGAAGAATGGCGTAGACCACTATGCCCAGAGTTTAGGGATGCCAACCTGGATGATGGTAGAGCCAAATATGAAGGTGATGAAAAATATATACAAAAGTTGAGCTCAGTATTATTGCGTATAAACGTTACCCACATATATAAACTTATATATAAATTGTGTATAACAGTTATACCTGTGGAACTTGTGTATACAGTTGTTTATATAACAATATACCAGTATGTTCTGGTATTTTCGAAAACATAGAATAGAAAACATTAGAAGCTCTGGAAACTGTAGTTTTGGTGTAAATACAGCAACTTTTTCGCAATAAGTTAGTTTTCATTTGGAATTCAACAGGACTACTTGAATAGTTGATAGATAAATTAGATAGAGCTACCGCCTATGCGAATAATAGTGTTATAAGTGAATAATAACTAATCACCAGTGTAAATTTTTGAACTATTGTTATTTGTTAACATGTAATTGTGTTTTAATTTGCAAAATCCATTACGAACTCTAGAAAGGATAAACGGCGTAACAGTATTTTTAAATTTAATTTGTAAGAAGAATCCTAGCATCAGAAATATTCGCCACGTAGCGCAAGTGATTATCCCCACCACCATTATCCATTATTCGTCTTTCCGGACGACAAAAACATTATTTTCTTTGTTTTTTATTGCAATATTGCTGTTCAGTCAAATAAAGCATCGTACGTCAAATAACAACTGGCCTACGACAAGAAAAAAAAAATCCTCCGCCTGCCCATTCATGCTTAAATATCAAAGTGCACCGATGCTGAACAAAACGACATCCTCCAAAATTGATAGGCTGAACATCACTTGTCAATCAAATAGGTTAATGGAAGCAACGGCAGCAAGCGGAAAACTAAACAGGGCTGCAGCGAACGAAGCTAAACCGGAATGAATGCACATTGCAGGTTCAGGTTCAAAATAAGGAAGAACTAATTGATCGTTGATGATAATAACTGGGTATCAGGCAGTCCCATTCATGTCGTCATTGTCGTGTCGCTTCTCGGGGGATTAACAGCTGGCAACATTTATAGTCAAAAACTTAAACTTAAAAACTTAAGTTTGTGTTGCGCTCCCTCATGTATATCAGGTGCAACCTGGTGCAATCAGCTTTGATGCTAAATGCCGGGAACGCAAGGTGTATAAAATGGTAACTTTTCCCCCTATTGTTTATGTGAAATAAATTTTAGAATGTTGTCAAACTATCTGCAATTATAGAAGTTATAGAAGAATATGCAATATATACAGAAAAACATAAAAATCATCATCTATACTCTACTTCGGGTCTTCTTTTTCCACATTTACATTAAAACAATAAATCTCTGTGGGATTTATGTGAATGAACTCTTTCTGTAGATAAAGAACGTATCGTTGTTAGTGTTTTTTTGTAAGAACATAACGCCAAGGGCAGAAGCTCGACAAAGAAACTCAGCTTGACGTAATTCAAAGGAAGCAATTTCATTCAGGTTGTCTTCGCAGGATATCGCTGCCGGCAGAAACAATTCTCATCACGCACAACTATTGACCCACATGCGGAATTGTGGGTAGTTCAATGACTTTGCATACAACGATGACTTTACAAACTATACCCACACCAACCTGACTAAGTTTAAAATGAAAAGCATTTATTTCCACAGATTCATTGGTAACTGTAATGAGATGTTTTGAGCGACATCGCAGGATTCGCAACCATTTACCTAATTTACCTGTAAAATGAGATTACACTTTTTATTTATTTATTCAAAAGAATTAATTTTTACATCCATGATTTATTGTTCTGAAAACGTAAAGAAGATTCGTTTCGAAAAATTACAAATTTCACAGCGACTGACTGAGCAATGAATGCAAAAACCGAATGCTTGCTTCTCTTATTAGTGTCAGTCAAACAGGTGTGGAGAAGAGGTGTTGCTTTTGAAATTCATATTCATTTTCCTTTATCATGCGCTGAAAGCTACTCTTTCGTTAGCTATTGTAACAGACATGCTATCTACTGTATACCTTGTCTGAAAATGGAAAATTACTTTTTAACATGAGTTGCTCCGCTTTGAATATCAAAATGTAAGGTAAGGGTAAATGCATCCTGGCTTGTGTGTGTGCTGTATGTTAAAAAAAAATAAGAAGAATATGCGCACTTAATATATTCAAGCTCTGTTCTTGGTGCTTCTTTACTTTTTGTGTCACTTTTTTCTTCCTATTTTTCCCGCAACGGCACCAAAGCATCAAAAGCATCTTTTGTAGGAACTCTTCGGAGGCTCCATGATAAACGTTTTCCCTTTTGTTGCTTTTCCTGAACAAAAATTACAATTTACCGTTTTTTTTCTACGGAAAATGGTAGTGCACATTTACCTTCATCATATATTCATCGACATTTTTAAAAATTTTCTCAAAGCACAAAGGTATGCAGAAATGTTAAAAATTACTTTTAATTAAATTTTTTAAACAAAATTTTTTATCTTTATTTAATTTTAATACAATTTTTATACAGTTTGGTATGAAATATTTTATCATTATAGTGAGCAAGTTATGCTTTCTTTCGCCATCCAATGCTGTTCGTAGTGTTGTTAATGTACACTTGTATCGAAATATTTAAAAATTTCTCAAAGCACGAAGGTATGCAGAAATATTAAAAATTAATTCAAATCAGATTTTTAAAATAAAATTCCATACTTTTTATTTTAATTAAATTTTTGTACAAATTTTATAAAATGTAGTATAAAAAATTTGAACGTTATAGGGAACGAGTTATGCTTCTCTTTTGCCATCCAGTATTTTACATAATTGAAATCCATTTTATCGGCTTTAAAGCAGGTAAAATAAGAACAAAATCCTTATAAACGTTGACGCACCTATAAAAGAGTCACCAACGATGAACAAGAAAAATTCATTGAGCCAGTGTCAGTGAATCAGTATGATGGCAAAATCATAAGGGAGATTATAATATATGTAAATACAAATAAGTTAGAAGGAGCCTGTATTCGGGAAGTATGTTGGCATCTGCACTAAAACGATTCGCCGTCCGGAAAATACGCCTTACGTAGAGATTAAGACGAATTCATGCTACCAGAGATATTGGACGATTGTACCCTTAACTTAGAGCAGCTTCGGTTCCGACCACGGATATATATGATCTCGATGATTAATAAAAGGGAAGACTCTTTAGCATAAAATACTAATGACAATGTATGTACATCGATCATAGAGATGTCAGCAAGTTACTTTTTGGTCGTTTCGGGTACAATGTTTGCGCGTTAGAATATCCACAAAACCAACCTAATGGACCCACTCTGAAACAGATAGACCACCTGTTAATTGACCCAAAACTGATGACGGTTCGAACGCCGGTCAGCGTTGACCTGGACAACTATCTTGTTCGCGTAATGCTCCTTGCGCTGATTAAGTCACCACGAAAGAAACAGATTCGAGTCAACACGGCTGCCCTTTGAAAACGACTAGACTAGAAACAACTACAGTCAAGCCTACCGGTAGACGCGCTCTTAATGAAGAAATGGGGCTGGGATGCCTGGCGTTGAAGATGAATGGAAATTTATCATTAGTACTTCTGACTTTATCTTATCCAGTGAAGATCGTAAAGATCAAAACGACTGGTTCAATGATGACTGTAAGCTACTGACTATGCATAAGAATGTCGCGAACCGAGCATTGCAACAGGGGCCCGCGAGGAAAAATATAAAGAGTTAAAAAGATTTACAAAATAGTACACCGGCGAAAGGTAGCAGCTGGGGGAATAATCTCGCCCGTGAACTAGAACAGCACAGAGAGCGAAGACCGATCCAGGCGCGGAAGTCCGCGGTATGACGAAATATACACAGCGTTGCACATGCTGCAAAGACACAGAAGGTTATTTGAGCACTGAATTCAAAGAGATCTTGAAGCGATGTGGAAAAGCACTTTCAGCTAATTGAGTAATTGAAGGCTCCACCAATGACCGATGACCACACTGCCGCTGCCGCTTCCTAGTGTGGAAGAATTAAGCAGAGCACTAAGTTGACTCAAAAACAATAAAGGCTCGGGATCAGGTGGCATCGTAGCGGATCTCATTAAAGTGGATTTAATTGTATTTAAAGTGGTACATTTGTTTGAGTACCGCGTATAAGATTTTTTATTTTATCTTAGAAGACAGAATTGTCCAATACACAGCAGTCATCATGGGCTCTTACTAGAGCGGATTCATCACGGACAAATCAACAACTGACCAGTTTTTCACCCTTCGGCAGGAGATAGAATAATGTCTGGAGTTCCAAAACTTACTTAGCCGCCTGTCAACCTCCAGAGTATAAATTCATTGAGAAACGGGAGAATTTGGGATCATAAATAAATTGACACGATTGTGTAGGTTGACCATGACAAATATTAGAAGCCAAGTAAAGATATCCGGATCGCTTTTAATCCCATTCAGCGTATACAATGGGCTCCGTCAAGGGATGGATTGGCCGGTGTCCTCTTCAACCTGGCATTAGAAATAATTTTCTCGAGACTCTGATGTAACGGCCAGAGAACCACTACTTTTTAAATCCATTCAGATACTGCCTTACGCAGATGATATTGACATCATTGGTAGAAACCCAAAAGCTATACAAGAATCATTTTTCCAAATAGAGTAAACTGAGGCTGCACATATAAGCAAAACAAAATATATGGTGGCCATGTCTGCCAGCGAAAAATCCAATGTTATTATAATTGAGTGCAATTAAGATAGTGGAGCGCAAATGTTAAGAAGTGCTCTCTTTACCTATCTCGGGTCAATTGTAGCAGCCAATAACAGAATAGAACCCTTTTTAACCTGTCAAGACTAGGCGAATTCAAGGGGGAAGCCTTACGGACTTGGACCCGTATATGAGTGTAACGAGGTAAATTGCTGGGGTACGCTCGCCGGCGTCCACGATCATTTGTCTATCAACTAAAAGACCGTTGATGTTGTTACAAAATATATTTCTTCATTAGACTCGTTAAATTTCAATTACAATGACACAAACTTAAATTATATTACTTTTCTTGTTGCGCCGCTGTCGCTCCAGGTTCCCCGGTCGCGGGCTCGGGTTGCGTAGCGACGTGATAGGGGCAAGAACGTTGCTTTGCTCTCAGGAGAGTATATTGTCCTACCGGATTTAGTCGAAAGCAGCATGTCTTTCACTGCTCACCCTCTGCTGAATGGAGAACTAGGCTCTGAAAGAAATCGAACTTTAGTATGGAGTCCTTTAAGGCCCGCAAAGGCCCGAAGCCGAGGGGTCTCTACACCTCACAAGGGAAATCTCACCCTATCAAGATCTTCCGGGTTTCAAGATAGAATCGTGTAAGGCCCGCCAGAGTCTCGAAACCAAGAGAGTCCTCGGAGAGTCCTTTGCCGAAGGGGTTATGGCACACGACACCGAGGCGAGCGAAGCCTACTGTGAAATTATTGCGTAGACTTGGATTCCAAGAGTTTAGGGTATCCAATCTGATGGCATCGGCTCGAAATCAACACCGGTCGAGAGATTTTTTGCGGTAGCCCAAGACTGGACTACGGTTTTTTGCCAGATGTCATGATGGTGATAGGCTGGAAAAAGCTTGTTTCAAACTTTGTTTCAACTTCTTTAAGGTCGTTTTTAACCAAACTCCATACGACGTAAAGATCTGCTCAGTCAGTCAGTCAGCTCAGTCTTATGAAACACCCCTGAGCGCCCGCTTGTGGTGTGTCTTGTATGATATGTGTGGCGTGTCGTGTGTAACGCGTGTGAATGTTGTTTTCTTTTTCATGTTTCTTTAGGTTCTTTTTGCCAACTTCATCACATTTAATTAAAATACACAAAAAACGATTTTTTTATAGTTACTTGTTATTATGTATGTTATGTATATACACCGTGTAATTATATTAATACTTTATTCAATACAAATTAATATTAATGTTGATATAATTATATGGTATCACTGTTAACCAGATATTGAATGGTAGAACAGTTATGACTTTTGTGATAATAAAAATCAGTCGAGTCTGGATATGTGTACAGTAAAGATAACCAATATTTTAAGTCTTGTTTTAATTAAATTGAAGGTCTTCAAGTAAGAATATAAAAATATAAGCTTATCTTCAAGAAGAATTTATAACTTCGCTTGGTTTTTATTGCTTATTGCTTAATAAAAATACCTATTGTGGAATTCTTTAACACAAATGCTAACTTGCAGTTAATCCATTATGCCAGGAATCATAAGTTCAACATTTTTGCTTGCAAAAAACAATGTCAGTATAAATGGTTGCAAAATGCACTTGTAGTTATATTGCTATATATAATATCTGATAGGAAATTCCAAGAGAACACAATTAGGTTTTCATATAGTGAGTGCGCGTTTTCGGCTACACCATTCAAACGCATGAATGAATGTGATGAATGAATCGTTGCATTTAACGGTAAACCGTAGTTGCGGTTGAAAGTAATTTTGAGTGGTTAGTGGAGAGAGACGGAGGTGGCTTTGGGCTTACATGATGACGCTGTAGGCAGACAGTCTGCCAATTCTCGCAATAACAAATCTGGTTTCTTTGGCACGGTGCACGACAGGCTTTGCTACCATCTAGATGTTAAATTTAAAGTTATGTCACAATCCGTAGAGAATAAGAGTGCTCACGCAGTACATATATCCCCACAATGCAAAATGAAAATATATGTTCCTATATTAAGAGGTTTTCTGTGTTGTCGTGTTGAAAGATACACAAAACCATAACCGGATTCAGAGTCGTTGACACACACTTCCACCAGTTGGTGGCATAGTCATCATATGTACGAGTAATTATTAGTTTTGGCAAATAGAAGTGCATACTATTTTAAGTTTAGCGTCACAGTATCGTTGCGAGAGGTTTGTTCAGGCTATTAAGATCGACTGTCGAACGACCAATGCAGGACTAATAGCTCCATATGATTTCATACTGTGCACATTTCAAAGCCTGAGGGTCATCCCAACAGTGATCCGGGTTGACCAACATTTACATTCCTTCCAGCTGCTGGACTATTGCAATGGTATCTTAGGTTGTAAAATTATACACCTTGACCTTCAAAGTCGGTTAAATCGGTTGATTGCTTTAACAGAAAACAGTGCGAAACGAAACGATATAATAGGCTAGAAATTATACCTATTCCCACTCTGACAAGCGCTCACCAATTGCCAGTCCAATGGTAGACATTCATCGCGTTGCATTATGCAAATTCAAAATGACTTTGATTCAAATGAAATTAAACTTAATTGTGTTGCGATAGTTATGCTCCACCATAGCGCGGTCTACAATCACCATATGGGTTGGACGACAAGAGATCATCAGAGGCCACCAAGTTGCACAAGAAAATGTTGCTGTGATTCGTACGTTAGCTGCCCATTTTGCAAATTGAGTTAATTCTCGACTCTATGTGTCTATGAATGCATGTTCCATGGCATTGTGATTAGGCTGTAGGTTTTAGTTAATTTGGTGAATTAGTAGGTGGTAATTGGATTGTGGTTAGACATTTGTAATTTATGTTTGGCTTTTTTGTTAGTTTAGTGGAATATAAGTACCAGGAAATAACGGGCAGTTCATTTCTAGTCCTGATGGATTTAGAAAAAAGTTCGTTTCTGCAGATTACATTATGTAAATGTGGAGTAATTTTTTAGGTTTGTTAAATAAAGTAATATTGCGAGTATAATTGTTGGGTGAGGAAAGGCGATAAGTACGGGCTGAACATCTCAAAGAAAAAACGTTTTCCAGTTATTCCGTTGTTTAAGCGGTTATATTCTATGCTTTTTCAATGAAAACAGAGAAAATTATAGTCTATAATATAGCTTCAACTCAAGAATGATCGAAAGAGTCGACACAGGTTGGTTCTTCTGCATTAAGGAATTAAAGTTGATAACATCGTCTGAAAACGTTATTATAAAAAACGGAGAAAGTAATCGATTTAGATTAAAGAGAAAATTGATTTATAATTAGGATAACGCCCAAACTCATAAAATGTTTATGGTGTTTGCAAAATTTGTGTCATATCTTATTGTAATCGAATGGCTTATTGATTAATTTTCTGCTCACAAGTTATATGTTTAATTCAAAGCCAGTGTGGACCGCCAGAAGATCTGCACTGCCGGGGGTACAGAGACATTTCGGGTAACTGTATGGCCGACGAACTCGCCAAGCAAGGAACTACACTTCTTACCTGAATATGGTTCCATAGGCATACCAATCGCTAAACTCTTGTTAAAGCGGGATTCTAATGTAAAAACTAACTGTAGGTGGCCAAACGGTTGCATAGCGCCAAAACAGTTCTGGCCCAAGATGGATCCGAAGCGCTCCCAGTGTTTGATCTCTCAAAAAAGATCGCACATCGGTGCTATTGTAGGTGTCATCACTGGACACTTTCTCATAGGCAGGCATGCAGCAAGACTTGAAGACTTCTCGAATGACTTCTGCAGAAGCTGCATGGATGAGGAGGAGGAGGAGACAATCGTCGATCTGTACTTGTCCAGCCCTCTTCCAAAAACTCAACCTTCATATGGGAGCTTTCTTCTACAATGACACTAATGATCTCATCAATATTGACTCACCTATTGTAATCTGTTCGTAGTGGGCCTATGTTGATTTTCCCAAAATTGAACTATTTAAGATTGAAAAATTAAAAAAAAAAGTCATGGTATAATATCCCAAATACAAAATCTCGTGCTACAAAATCCCAAATTAGGAAATCCCAACAGAATCCAAGTGGGAGTCGCAAGCTTTAAGGGAATTTCAGCCCTTTTCCGCCTAGACAGAGCGTGGGCTTTCAAATATTGAGAAAGAAGAAGGAAAGAAAGTGTTGAGGTGGGTGCACCTACAATGTATAACGTTGTGCTAATAAACCGCTACTTTTTGATTACTTCATCAATGCGGTGATAGTGTTATAACGCGTCGTCACAGTGCTTCCATAATATTTAAGGGAGCAATTACTGCGCGGAGAGTTAAAATGAAACAAATTTAAATATTTTATTGGACTTTATTATTACTAGGCCCGCTGTCTTTAGCAATTGCGTCCTTTGTATTATTACGTTATTATCTAGAGAAGCCCGGTGTCTTTATCAATGGTACGACCTTCTTCTAATGGGGTGGTAATTTCACTACGATTGAAGTATTTTTTTTATATTTTTCTTATTCATTTAAATAATTAACAATTTTGACTAAAAAATTAACTTATAACTAATAATAATAAGAGTCAGCTCTTAATTTATTTCGTATTGCTTGTTATTGTTGATTCCTTTTTAAATTCTCTATATTAACTTCACTTGCCCGTGGGTCGTCGGTCGTCGGTCGGTCGTCGGTCGGTCGTCTGTCGTGGATTCTTGCGATCAATTTTTAACCCACTTCCCATGGGCCGATTTTATTAAAATTTTGCACACATGTGTATTTCCGGAGACAACACTTTCTATTAAATTTTGAGGCCCCTCTGGCTGCGGGGTCGGGGGGCTCCCAAACAAAAATTTTAAAAAATTTACCCGATTTTCTTCAAATTTTACACACATGTGTATACCCAATAAACAATACTTTTTCGAAAATTTGGTAGTGATCGGGTCCCGGGTTCGACCGCAAGGCCCTTATAAATTTTTTAAATATCTGTACTGGCATCAGATATTCGTCGCCCTTTATGGACTGTGTGCGGTGTGTGCTGCGCAGTCGGCTGCGCTGCATGGTTTTGGTGGTGGTGGAGAGAGAGAGAGAAATCTTAGCAAAATGTTTGTTTCGATGATTTTCTTCTACAATAAAAAAAAGGCCCAGGATCGAGGGGCTCCCATATCAATTTCTGCGCTTAGAGAATTTAGATGAAAAATTTTAATTTTTATGGGTTGTTTTTTCTCTTCTAACCTTTCAACCACTCCGTTTTATAAATAATTTCAACCAAATAACTAACGCATTAGCAATGCCACAGATGATCTACCCGATTTTCCGATTTAAGAAAATGCATTTTCATCACTTATCGACTATTGGATATTATCATGCACGACGTATGATCAAATCAACATTGGCCTATATTGAGTGCAACGAAGTCAGTGCAATGGCACATATCATCGCCTTGTATCATTTTGTCATACTTTATGGGTTTTCCTTTGTTGACATCAGCATTCTTATGGGAATTCCCGTAGGATCGAGAGCGCATGATGTATAATTTAGATATTTTATGCTGATGCGTGCACTTCTGGGCTATGGCATGACGACTTTGTACATCTTATTTTAGGTTTTTTATGACCTGGGAAATGATCGTGTATAGTATTATTCGTAGTTACTTTTGCGTGATTAAGAGTGTGCAGCACATTATAAAACATTATGGAGAATATGCACCACTACAATAAAAATTCCTGCGTTTTTTAGGATGCGCCGGGCATCGAACCCTATGTTGTTCGATTGGGTGCAAATTGCACCAACAACACCGATATTTTATTTATTATTTTGTTTATTTATACATTTATATATTTATTTTATGTTTTTATACGCTCTTGAAATTCGAATAATAGATGTTGTTCAGCAGCTAGAATTAGAAATAGAAAATTTGATTTCAATATTAAATTATAATTATTCCATTTACCTTAAAATTAGATCAACTTCTTTACATATTATGTACATCCGAAATTTTCTTATTTTTATTTATTATCACAGTTATTGTGAATATGCTCTTATGGTCAGGTCATTTTTGTTTACCACAATTGTTATTCGAAGTACTAATCAAATTTAGATGTCGCTTCAATTCAATAGACAAGTTAAAAATTAATCACCATTAAGAGCATCATCATCATATTTGGCTCTACAACCGGTGTCCGGTTCTGGTCTCCCGCAAAAAATCTCTCCACGAGTTTGGCATCCCTAAACTTTGCGAGTCCTGGTTAAGGCCATCCTTCCAGCGTAGGCTTGGCCGGCGTGTTGCATATATCCTACTGCAAAGGACTTTCCGAGCAGGATATCTTCGCTCATGCGAGCTAGGTGTCCTGCCCATCGGAGCCTACCGAGCTTAATTCCCTGCACGATGTCGATATCGCGGTACCGCTCGTAGATCTCATCATTATAGAATCTCCGAAATCGTACTTCTTCTCATACGGGGCCAAGTTTTCTCTCGAACGAGGTCAGAATGCTTTTTGCTATGTACCCAAGATTTGGATCTATATGTATGTACTGGTATGACCATTGTCTTAGATACTAGATGCTTGGATGTTATGGCTAAGTTCCTGGATTTGAAGAGTTTTGACAGACTATACTAGGCTTTGTCGGCTTAAAGCAACTGTGGGCGTATTTTTGGTTCCATCTTGCTATCGGCTGCTACAGTTGACCCGAGATAGTTAAAGGAATGCACTACTATAAATTCGCTCTCCACTATTTTAATTTCGGGACCAATGTTGGATCTTCTAGTCGCAGACGTGGCCACCATGTACTTTGTTTTGCTCTCTTTTATTTGCAGCCCCAGATTTTGTGCCGTCTACTCGATCTACACAAAAGCTTTCTGTACAGCTCCGGGGTTTCTACCAACGATGTCAATATCGCCTGCGTAAGCCAGTATCGGAATGGACTTATAGAGGATTGTTCCTCTCGCCGTTACGTCAGAGTCTCGGATCACTTTCTGCAACGCCAGGTTGGCTCCCTTGTCTGAGCCCATTATAGATGTTGAATGGGCTTGATAGTGCTCCGGATATTTTTACTTGGCTTACAACATTGGTCATGGTAAACCTACATAGTCGTGTCAGTTTATTTGGGATGCCGAATTCTCTCACGGCTTTATAAAGTTCTACTCTGGCTATGCTACCATAGGCGGCTTTAAATTCTATAAAAAGATGGTGTAGTTAGTTTTGAGTGAGCGTAATTAAAGGCTGAAAAACGCGACCAGCCGTTTATTTTGATGGTGAGAATAAAGGAAAATAAGAACACATATAAGTGGGCGAGAAATCAATTAGCGCTAGCGGTAAAAATGTCTGCTCTTTTTGCAGTATATCTGAAATAATTTGGCAAAGCAGTTTCAACTTTTAATACGTATTCGAAATAATGAAAAAGAAAATGATTTACTTTCTTAAAGTCATAAAATTCTAAATTTCCATTTACTTGCATTGAGTAATCCTTCGGCAATTCACTTAAGAAAAAACTCTCTCGCTCTGTCCTTTTATTTCAAGATTCAAATAAGCCAGGCAGTGGAATGTGCACAACCACGTGATTGTCAGTTCTGAAAATGTAACATCACTGAACATTCACTGACAGTGAAACAGAAGCGTATTGGAATGGAATAGGGCTCTCCATATACCACAACTTACTGTTTGTGTATGATATGCACACAAACTTCTCCATGGGTGGCCTAAGTGCAAAAGTATGCATCACTACGTAGAACAATCGCAGCCATCAAGGGCATTTTAAGTAGATCCTTTGATTGTAGTGCAGCGTACACTCAAGTAGTCACTCAAGTACTCGTAGCATCGAACTCGCAGTTACTTTAAATTCTTAGTCCATTTGATATCCTAGTTTTAGTCATCCGTTGCCAATTAAAATAGAGATGTGTACAGGCTCGGTTAGCTCGGATTAAGCGGCACCGAGGCAAAGTGAACAGAATTGCAATACATTTTGTATGGCTTTATTGTAGAGAGAACTGAGAAACTTATAGTTTCCTTGCCTAGCACAAAGTCACTTGGTCATTTCCAAATTTAATTGACATTCAAATTGGTTTGCTCTTTCGAATGGAAATAGATTATGTTGCTGTGTATATTGAAACTGGATGTACACAAAGCTAAGCACATTTGTAAAAAGCTTTTTCGCATAGACAGTTTATTATTTTGTGGGTCTTCTTACTTGGGGTTAATCTTATATTTATTGCTTTTATTCTATAAGCCTATAAGACTGTGCATGTATATTAACAAACCTTGGAAACTCGGAGGCTTTATATCTGCTATCTTCTTCTACGCACTGAAGACAAGTCCAATTTTTGGACAAAGAATGGAGGTTTAATTTCGCCAGAACAGACGACAGAAGACATCATTGTGATACCCAACGTCTAATGCTGTCATAATCAAAATTTAACATGCAACCATTTCAGGTCAAGCATTTCACATTTTTTGCATCGAGTCCAAGTAAAACACCAGCAGGACTTAACCCTGCTGCATCAAGCAGTGGTCAACAATTAACTAATGCTCTCCACCATCCAATCTTTTACTGCTTCGACGCCAAGTTGAACCTTGATTTTTTTAGGGATTAGGTTTTTCTTCCTTTTCACTTTCTGAAGAATTCCTTTCCACCGCGATTATCTTCGATGAGGAAAGGGGATCATCAGTTATTTCGAGTTTGAAGGCTAGGACTATCATCTTTTTCGGGAAGATATTAGCAGTACAATCAGTCGTATAATCCAATTATGTATTTACTGCGATCAGGTATAAGCAGTAATTTTAATGTCCATTTATTTTATCGACATAAGATAACAGTCCATAATTTGATCACACACATTAACTACACCTATGTGAGTGTTATACTCCCTAACAGTGCATGTGACGTTAATGTGGAACCTTTCTGGTTTCTTTTCAAATGCTGTTGATGCAAAAGTAACTGGCTTATTGTCCTTCCATTTTGCCCTCAGATCATCGGTTTCCACTCTTAGCAACATTTTCTTGGCCTCAACACAACATTTCGAATTCGATTGTTTTGTATGGTTCCCGTGCCGTTTATGTATTTTAATTTTGATCATTTCTCTCAAAAATGGAAACGTAGTAGCGTTGCGTAGCAATCGAAGAAAACAAATGACTTTTCAGGAAAAGTTTGCACTAAAGGTAGATTTACGCTTTGATACCATAGTCCAAAGACTGATAACCGAGTGATGCTTGAATACACCTTGAGTACACTTTGAAATCCAAAACCATTCCTGAAACGAAAAAGAAACTTGCTTTTTAATTTGAAACTTCATAGTATCTATTACCACATGATAATGACAAGACAAAGTTTTTAATACTACAGGGCACTGCATTGGAAGCCACTCTGCTAATACATCTTTAATCGTGGCAATTTAATGCAACCGAAATACATATAAGCGCCATAAAATGTTTTATCCGTTAGTTTTCAGTTTAATTCCAGTGGTAGCTAAAAAGCGTTTATATTTATTTACTGTGCTGCTTTATGTAATGATCATTTGGAGAAGAAAAGGAATGATGCACATTTCCAGATCAACTGTTTCTTCTACATTCCTAGCGTTATTTTGATCCGTGTTAGATTTATTTTCTTCGGGTTCTTGAGAAAGAGCAGAGGAGCCGGGTTGAAATCTTTATCATCGGCTTCTGATTCAGTAAATGAACTCACGTCTGATGTGTCAGCGAGCAGACGTAAAACCTCTTTTACATCTTCATCATTTCTAAGATCACAAGCTTTGTCATGAATAAATCTCAACCAACACAGACGAACTGAAGACAAGATATGTATAAATTTTCCAAGACGTGTATACGGGGCGTGAATTAAACGTCTAAAAGGGAGCTAGTACTCTCATTTTCGAAAAAATGAATTGGTCGGTACGTCCGAAGATGGGCTTAATGGTGGACCCGTGGGCTCGACTTAGATAGCGCGATTCTCTAGTCTGTGTAGTACTCGTGGATGCTTTGTAGTCTTGTGATTACAGTTGTATTGTTGTTGTTACTTAGGGGGAATATTCATCTTAAAAATATTAGCCAGATCGTAGGTAGTGAAGCTCTTTTTCTATCGTTTTAGGAAACCAAAAAACCCGTTGACAAATGCAACATGTTTGATATCGAATACAAAATATGTATCTATTTTCCTAGACATATATGCGTTAATTAAACGTCTAGAAGGAAGCTTCTAGTCTCATTTTCGGAAAAAAAAGTTGATGCCAGGCTATGTAAAATGCCTTGGAAATGTTGGGTCGAACAATTTCGCTTTGTATAAATTTTAATGCCACTGTTGAAGAACACCTCTTTCAAACTATTGCGGGAATACCATCTGCACATCATATTTCTGAATGTTGGAATCATTTAAAACTCTAGCAACTGTACAAAAGTAGTACGTCCAATAGAGAATTCGACTCCTGTAAATATATGCGGAAACAACGAGTAATCTGGATAGATTGGAATTCGCTGTGAAATGTAAAGCAAGCAGATTGCCTTTTTCTATATAGCTGATGTTAAGAAATTCATTGTGAATGAGCGTTGAAATTGGAAATTGACGACGAGGAAGTATTTTTATTTTTTTTCACGAGTGAACAAAAGTTCTTTCTTTTGTTGGGACATTGAACTTTCTCCTCAAAAAAATATTTAGCTGAGTCAAGAAAAAATTTAATTCTTTTAAAAAGTACATAATAAGTAACATTAACAGTTTATTATGTAGGTTATTATCTTACGTGTACAAATTAAACTGCACCAAAACAAAAATGAATTTCTTACAATCATTAAACTTAGCTCCGCAACAAAGTCTAAGAGCGTAAGACTTGAAATGCTACCAGCTGTGTATGACATCACTGGTCAGCAACGCACGTCCTTTCGCATTAAAAACGTGCTTGAAGCATACTAATAAACAACAAATTGCGTTGCCACCTAAAAGTAGGAAGCTACTTAGGCGAACATCGAGGAAATTAACCTCTTCAAATGTTGCCGACGACACGCGGTATAACACAGTGCAAGAGGGAAGTTTGTTTAGCACCAGCATTTCAAGGAAGCCGGCTAGCTGATACGGTATGTATTCACACCTTGCTGCGAGTAATGTACGCTTGTTTAGTCAACCAAATTACACCATTCCTCCCCACTGCATCGGAAACGCTGGTCTACCGCTTTTGACAGCTATTCCTAATGATGTTCTTGAGTGTCGGATAACTAACAAAAGGCTCTGCTGTTCACCATTATGCATTACAATTCCGACAATTGTGTGCAGTTCTGGAGTTTATTGGCATTTGCCATTTGGTGTAATCGCCGTATACTTCGCGATGGATGGTAACAAATTATACACAGCAGAACAGTTGGATCCGTTACCTTAGCAAATGCACCTTTCAAGCAAATGCACCTTTATCTCTTCTATACAAATGAAAATGTGTGCCGCTGTTATTTATGGAAACTCACATTTACTATGACATTTTCAATACATATTTTTGGCAGGTGGAAGAAGGTAATAGTCTATCAGGCTATCAGGGGATGGGAAAGTGTAAAGTGTTAATATTAACACGTTTGCAAACAGATACTTATAACATCTAGTACAACCTCTCTTGGTTAGAGGGATTGGCGGAAATGTAAGATTTTAACATCAGATACATTGTAAAATCAATTTTTATGAAATTTCCATTAAATTACTGGGAGATGGCGGAGGGTTATACGCTATAAGACACCACCAACACCGTGGTGGTCACAGGAAGACGAAAGTTCATGAGTGCGTGTAGCGGAGGGCCGCGAACAGTAAGTGATCAATAAGGAAGCTAATAAAAAAGCTTTTAGCGTTTATGTCTGACCGAAATAAAATTATTAATGTTAGTTTATAATATTGAATTATTGATGTGAATTTTTAAGCCCTTAATTACATCTGTACTCTCTTGCACAGAAAGGATGAATTTCCATACGAAGAGTTTTTTTCTTGAACACTCTCGAGGTCTTTTAATTATTTTTTGTTATTGTCCATACTTTCTTATACAACTTTGGAAATATTTCCAGTCCTTCAGTTGTTGATGAGTATTCAAATCGCTGCGAGTCTTGCAGTTGAATTCATGGAGGGGTCGAATGCTATTTCCTTATAGCAACGTTGAAGTATAGTTTTATCAATTATCAAGCTATCCAACGATGGAAACCACACTTTAAAAGTTCGATTGGCTTAAGTCTTTCAGAAAGCTCGATAAGACATTTGATCTGAACTTAAAAAATTCACCAAGCGGACTGTTAGCAACAGTCTTTTTTCCAAGCGAGCAATAAAGGAAAAGACCACACTTTTGATAGCCTTTAAATCTTCGTCTTCTAGCTTTTTCCGACCTTGTTCCTGGCGTTTCTTTATTTCAAGGTCTTCCTTCCCTCGTCTTTACTACACATTACCCAAATACTCCGCAGTGTGGCTAAGATTTTTAGAAGAAAGACGCAGCCTTTCTCTGGTCACTACACAAGATTGTCAGCACTTTGAGCGCATAGTATCTAAGACATCCTTAAATACTTAGATAACTGATACAAAACTTGTGAAATTGATAAGATACGCCGCTATTTTGCAGAATTATTCATCTGATTCGCTTTCACATTTTATAACCGTGCACTGTAAAGTAAGCGGTGCCTGTATATAAAAAGAAAACAAAAACATTCTTGTGGGAGGGATTTTGTTTCAGTTCTCCAAAAGCAATAATTTTTTTTATTTTATTAATCAAATAGTCGACAATCAAAGTGGCTGCACCTTGCTGACGTACAGAATTCGTAAAAATTCTAACATCAAACCTCATGAAACATAAATAAATCTTCATTCCCTTTGATCTTTGTATAGCTTTGTGAGATGTGTCTGAACTTGACAGCTGTCACTCTGTTGCCGTTTTACGATGAAAACAGCTGCAACAAAATCCATTTTTTTACGACGTTTTAAAATTGTCAGATCAATAAAAATGGAATGGAATGCAATAAAACATTTTGTCACCGTATGCATCATTATTCCAGCAATAACTTATTTTGTTAGAATTTACCAGGAAATGTAATGTAGTATCCAGCATATTTGTGTGACATTATCTATAAAAGTACAGGAGGAGGTTCATTAGCAGTAAACTTTAAGAATTGACTAGCGAACATTTTTTTGACCAACCTATCAACAAAGTATTTTTCTAAGACAGTGTATACATGTGGAATATTTATTAACCTTTCAGAAAAGATTTAACTGGAATATATGTACGAGAAGCATTATTTTTAGAGCTAGTAAGTGACATTCGGGTACATAGTTATTTAAATTCGAATGAAATAAAATTAATGAAATTGAAGAGTCTCGTGGCAGCCTTTAATTTCTGGGAAGCGTTTCATTCGAGAATACTTTAGTTGGCAAATGAGTCCACACAGGCCACGTCAGGTTCAAAATAAAGACACAGCTCTTACTCTTAACCAATATACTGATAAAGTGAGTATTGCGTTAATGGTTTCAGTTTTGATTGCTAAAATCAAAGGTTTTATAAGACTTAGATAGTCTCTTGGTGTAGGAGAAACAATTAAGGCTAATAGGATCTCGGGATTGCATAGCCAGAGTTCTGGTGACATACTGAAGAGCTGTTATAGCCAGTTGGTAATGGGTTTAATAATAATAAGAGTATTTGGCGAACCAGACAATCGTGATTAAGTGCCTAGTCTCTCGTTTCAGACATTTCTAGCCATACTAGAATACAAATATAAGATCTTATGAAATAGTATTTTCTGTAATGTAGCTCTTTAAAGCCAGTCGATATTCCTTAGTTCTGGACCCCATGTTTGCCCAAAACGGACAGTAATGCAATTTAACGATGAGTTTCTTTGTGCTCCTATACAAATAAAATAATTTTATTGTAACCACTTACTTTTCTGAACATAAAACTTCTTTGTTTGTCATCACTTGTGGTTTTTCTAAAGAATTTGATAAGCTTTTCCCGTCTCTTAGTATAAATTTTGAAGTATTGTGTCACTTTATTCGACTCCATTAGCAAATGAAGCTTAATTATCGGCTTGTTGGGTCGTTGTTATAATATGCCTTTTTAGAATACCAAAATTTAGAATATAGGTAATAAGTCTGCTCTTATTCTGACAATTTCAGCAATTAGAAAGGTACAATATAATATAATATAATATAATAAAGACTTAAAGAACTGTACTGCGTTAAGGTTTCTGTTTCGATTGCAAAAATCAAAAGTTCTTTAAGACTATAGGCTTGGATACTATGTTGGTGTAGGAAAAACAATTAACACTAAATTGGATCTCGGACTCGCAAAGCCAGAGTTCTCTTGGCATACTGAGAGCTGTTATGGCCAGTTGCTATATAGGTCTAATAATAATATTAGGAGAAACAGACAATTGTGATTACGTTTCAGACATTTCTAGCCAATAATCTAAGATCTTATGAAATAGTATTTTCTGTAATGTAGCTCTTTAAAGCCAGTCGATTTTCCTTAGTTGTTGACTTCATGTTTGCCCAAAACGGACAGTAATGCAATTTTATGATCAGTTTCTTTGTTCTTCTATACAAATAAAATAATTTTATTTTAACCACTTACTTTTCTGAACATAAAACTTCTTTGTTTGTCATCACTTGTGGTTTTTCTTAAGAATTTGATAAGCTTTTCCCATCTCATAGAATAAATAGTGAAGTATTAGCTGCGTTGCTTTGGCAAAGCCGGCTTGGCTTTACAAAGCAACAGCTTTTGGCTTTACCGCCTTACGGTGAGCGCCAGTACTATAAAATGGCTTAGTTCCCTTAATCCTGAACATTTTTTGGATTTACTTCGGCTTCATGTCGCTTTATCACCGCCTTACTGTGAGCGCTATAACTATAAAATGGCTTTAGTTTTAAATCCTAAACATTTTTTGGATTTATTTTCGGCTTTATGCTTATGCGATTGTTGTTGTAAGCCAAGCTGGATTAGCCAAAGCAATACAGCAATTGTGTCACTTTATTTGACTCCATTAGCAAATGAAGCTTGATTGTCGGCTTGTTGGGTCGTTGTTATAATATCCCTTTTTGGAATACCAAAATTTGGAATATAGGTAATAAGTCTGCTCTTATTCTGACAATTTCAGCAATTAGAAAGGTACAATATAATATAATATAATATAATAAAGATTTAAAGAATTAATTCTTTATTCATAAAAACTGGAATTTCTACTTTTTTCATATAGCAAAAACTCACAAAACTTTTAATCCTCCTTTGGCCTCGATAAAAGTGGGTCAGTGATGGGCAATCAAAAAATAATTCTTTACATGTAATCATATCATACAAGTATGCACAAATTTAAAAAAGATAGAGTACGTAGCAGAGAAAGAGAATTTTTCTTCGGTCCAATCGGATCTGATTTATGAACGACAATGACAATGGTCAACCAGTTAAACCAGCGTGTAAGGTGAGACACAGTAGCGATAAATACATCAGAGTCGTTTGTGTACTTTGGATAATTTTTAGGAACGAGAACGAATGAATGAACGAAATGAACGAGAAGATATTCATCTTTGGAATAAAGTTTTTCGTTGTGTTATTTTTGAGAAGATATTTTCCAGGAATTTTTTTTATTTTCTATTTGGTTTAAAATTTCTTATTAAGTGTTTTCTCTTTTACACAATTATTTTCAACGGAATGCACATAACGATGCTCTTGAATAGATAAGAAATTTCCTTGTTAATTTTTGTAATAATTTTCTCGCCTTTGTTTTGTTGGTTAAATAGTTACAATGCTGAACTGATAACTGTAATGTAATATTACTCACCCAACAAAAAAGAAAAAACAATAAAAGTCGGTCAACTAATAAATTGTAGATAATCAAGAAGAAACAAACTATGCTGATAGTTTTTCCTGGAAGTATTTAAATTTTGTCTTTAAAAAAAGCGAAAATAGGAATGTAGTCTAGGGATAAATTTAATTGTAGGAAAACGTCAATTATGCAGGAAATAAATGTGAGTGAGTGGCTCTAGAAGTAAGTGCGTTGGACTTCTGGGTAGGAGGTTTGAAGTTCGAATCACAGACAAAACACCAAAAATCTTTTTCGCGGCTACAATGTACGAAAATGTACGAGAATAATAACTGTTACGGGGGTGTGGTGCAACGATAGATCGCACCCTTGTGGTGGACCATGGATAACGCTAAAATATCTCTCGAAACAAGGCTGCCAAACAATCAATTTCTACCCGATCTCCTGGCAAACAAAAATAGCTTTAAACAACTGAATGCAGTCCACACAAAATAACTCATAAAACGGCACTTTTAAGAGCATCTTGACAATGAATCAATGAATCAAACCATCAGTTCTTATTCTGCAGCTCAACATAGAAATCTAAAAGCATATAAAATATTTTTCCGTACAACGCCATTGGCGTAGCGAGAAACACACACGACATCCGAAGATGATTTTAGAAAAAGAGGAATTATACATGGGTATACATCAATAGCAGTTCTATATCACCACGCATACGGATCTGCTACATACGTAAGAAACGGAGTAAACAACGCAAAACCATATAAGTTTCTGGAACACATATTACCAATATGTATAAACCACCAAATACGTGCTGGCTACCGAACATACTCCCACTTTTCGAACACCCTACTCATACCTCATGGACATATGCCCAGAATGACGTAAACGGCCTTAAGTTAGTTGAATGGTCCGATGTCAACCATCTAAATATCTTTTACGATGCAAAAGATGAAGGACCCTTTCTATCCAAACGTTGAAAGAGAAGCTTCAACACAGATTTTGCTTTTGTAAGTTGCAATAGCGATGAAAGAGCTCTTCAAACCAGTCGGAAAGTCCTTCCTAGCTTCACCCACAGCCAAATTTCAATAAGACAGCTTGGAATTTTCTTTAAAGGATCTCGATTCAAATATAAGATGGGTACATCCCTAAGCTAAAAACCACAAACGCCTTATCGCCGTCATCATCACCACAGCCAAGAAGCATGTTCCGAGAGGATACCGCAAATAATACATTCCCGGATGGTCAAAAAAAAGCGACCTGCTCTATGAAGAATTCGAGTTAAATCAAGAACCCGAAACAACAGACAAGCTGCTAAAGTCCGTCAACAAAGCACGCAGTGCAAAGTGGCAAAGCACATTTAAAAATACCAAATTTGTGTATTCAAGTCGAAAAGCATGGAGTCTCCTTTGCAAACTGGGAAGCAGCACAGCAGTAGCCACACCAAAAGCCTCAATCAGCCTAGCACAATTGCCGATAGAATTGTGAAGCTCTTAGATAAAGTAGATAGCAGAATTATCCAGTAGAGTCTTAAACTACTGAAAAGGAGCTTTCAACAAATGACCGAGTTTTCAAGACCCTTTTACCCTTGAGGAAGTTGAAGCTGCACTCCTTAAGCTCTAGCCTGGAAAATCTGCTGGCCTAGATGGCATTTTCCCGAGTTTCTTCTTCATACGGAAGCGCATTTCAAGAGTTGCCTCCTACGCTTCTATTCAGATATTCTAGAAACGGGAACCTTTCCTAACGAACTGAAAAAGACAAAAGTCATCGCCTTGTTTAAGCCTGCGAAACTCAAAGATGAACCAGAAAGTTACCGGCCGATTGCACTGCTTAGTGTATAATACAAGCTTTTTGAAAGACTTATTTACAACAGAATCGAACCTACCGTTAACGGATTAGTACCCGTGGAACAGACAGCCTTTATATCTGGGCGCAGCTGCTGCGCCCAAGTGTTGGCTCTAATCACATCAGTTGTGAATCAACTACTATTCAACTTCTACACCTTTGATCTTCCAGAGACGACCTCAAAGTAATTTGCATATGCTGACGACCTCGCTATAGCTACCCCCAACACCAAAACATAGAACAAACGGAATAAATCCTTACCGCATATCTTTCTAACCTGAGGTTATACTGAGCTCATTAAGGTTATGTTACAGCATGAGCAAAACGGAGGTAACTTGTTTCCACCTTAACAACGTGTATCTAACTCACAACCAAAATACCTGGAAGCCACACTGGACCGAACGTTGTCCTTTAAGGAGCACCTTACTAATTCTACAGCAAAACTAAAAACTCGAAACAACATCATCCAGAAGCTAGCGTCAACAACATGGGGAGCACCTGAAAAGACACTCCGCTCCGCTAGTGTTGGCTTGGTTTTCTCCGCAGCTAAATACTGTTCCCCGAACTGGCTGTGACTGTGCAAATTTCGAATAAAATTGGGATTTAGGAAGTGAATTAAAAATGGATCACAAGATTTAGTCCACCCAAAAACAAACACATCCGGATGCTAAGTTAATATATACAATTTAAAATGTGCATTTGAAAAAAAAAAAAACAAAATGAAAAATCGTGTTGGGATCACTGTTCTTCTATGGCACGGAACTTATAAAACTGTTTCCACAATTACAATGTTCTGGAATGCATTAATAACAGAATGAGTAAATGTTTTTAATGAATGTTGCACTTCGCAATTGTAGTATAACTTGTAGAGTTTTTGCATACCGCTGTACCTACCACATTCGAAACGAAGCACTTATTGCACAATTAACCCCGCATAGAGGTGGAAAACATCAAGCAGTCAAGTGTAAAATGAATGCAACATTTAAGCTATTTAGACCAAAATGGTTAAGCTTTAAACTATGCTGAATGTAGGGTCTTGTTGAGTACCCACTTACCGTATGATTACACGGATAACGAAATGTACATTCAAAAGATTCCATACTGAATACGACTATGTTGACTTAATTATTCTTCTTCTTTTTCTGTTATAATTACAAAAATTCGTACTGAAAATGAAGAAACATCACAAACAATCACGAACAAAAAAATTCAATAGGAACATATTTTTTGAGTGATATTACGAGTAGAGTTGTAGTGGAATATTTTCTTTGTAAGGCTTCTTCATCATCAGCAACCATAAAACGATAGTTGCCAGTCAACTCTTGCCCAATAAAAGGAATAGAGAAGCGGCTCTTCCATAGAGAACTTAGTATTAGCCTTAGTGAGCAATAAAATTAACTTTTATGAGAAATTTACTTTAAATTTAATACAATTACATGCGCATTTCGGTTGGATATTCCTTTCTGGAACCCAGAAGCCAGCAGAATTTATAATTGCACAACAGGGAATTCTCGAAATGAGATTCAAAATGTCTCGCTAATGTTTGCATTAAAATAAGTTTCAGACGATAAAATCCCCTGACCAACAACACTTTGCATCAATGATGAAGTGAAATGAAAAACGCAGAACGTATCCGCAGAAATATGCAAATCTCACTGACAGCACAAATAATAATGTCAGTCACGCGATTCGCAGTTTAAGGATTTGTGATTCATGAAGCGTTTCAGTGCGCCACCCAGTAGTTCGCTTTGGATTGTGAAGCTAACAATCTTCGCGACGTCAAAATGACGACTCCTTCTTCACGTGAATACTTGTATGAGAATTCCTCCCCTCCTTTTTTTGTATAATTTTATACAACAGCAGCACTGCAACTCCTTGATATGTGCTGGGAATAGTACTCGTATCTTGCGTAAATTGGGCTCCTGATGTAGGTGGAATAGGAAATAGCAAAAATACTATAATCTTGCCTAACTCTACAATAACAAGTGCGTTGGATGCAGAGCAATAAAAGACAATAAAAAGCAAGTAACGTATTTCTCCGTCACCCATAGGCTGGAGAAAATTCTTCACATTCTTTACTTTATTATTAAAAAACTTTTATTTACTCAATGTTTCGTTTCGTTTTCTCGTTATTTGTGTGTTTGAGAAATGCAACACTGACAGACGCGGAACAAATTGGTTCATAATTTAATATCTTCGTCTTGGTACGGAGGCGGTCATCTTAGAAATCTTGTGAAATTAAAAAAAATTCATACAAAATTTCAGTCTATAGAATAATTGAAACAAGTAAGTGTAAAAAAAACTTCGTTTTCGGGTAAAAACTTTTTTTATATATATACCGAAACATGCCACACAGTCGTTTATTATTTCGTAATAATCGCCAAAATATCTGTTTTTGAGGTCGGAGCTATTTCAAAGAATATTCACGCCACTTCATTCTTAAGACCTTCATAAAATCAATCATAGACCCCCTCAAGACTTCTCTTAAGCCCCCTTAATACTTCCTCAGGACCCCCCTCAAAACTCCATTAAGACCACGTTATGCTCCGCCAAAATTACCTCAAGACTCCCTCACTACACCACCTAAGAACCTTCTTAAAACAACCTCAAGACCTCTCTCAAAACCTCCCAATAACACTCTCAAGACCCCACTCAAGATTCTCTCAAAGCCCTCTTAATACCGCCGCAAGACCCTTCAAGAATTCCGTCAAAACACACTGAAGATTCTTCTTAAGACCCCCAGCAAGACCACCTTACAACCCTCTTAACACCTCCTATAGAACCTACTAAAAATCCTCTCAAAATTCCCTCTCCTCTAAATACCGCCCTCAAGACCTAAAGTCTCCCTTAAAACCCATCAAAACCCTCTTAAGACCCCCTCAGGACCCTCTTATTCTTATCAAAACCCCTAAAGACCTCCTTAAGACTCTTTAGACCCTCCAAAGGCGCCCACAAACCCACCTCAATACCCCATCAAGGCTCCCACAATACCCTCATAAGACCCCTCAAAACCACCCCAAGACCCCATTAATATCCCCTCAAGACCCAAGCAAGAACGCTCTTTAATCACCCTCAAGACCCTCCTCTGGACCCACCAAAGGACTCATAAAAACCCTCGTAATACGCCTTCAAACTCCACTCAATGCCCTCTAACAACAACCTCAATGCTACCTCAAGACTAATCCGAGACACCCTCAATACCTACTCAAGACGTTCCTCAAGACCTTAAAACATCCTCAAACCCCATTTAAAGACCCTTTCAAAATTCCCTTAACACGGCCTCAAACTCTCCCCAAGACTACCACAAGGCCCCTCAAGAATCATTTAAGACCCCCTCCATAAGATCCATCCACAATACACTACACAAGACTCCATCTCAAGACAACGCCAAGCCCGCCTTAAATTCTCCTCAAGATCACCTCAAGACGACCACAAGACACCCATCTCAAGACTCTGCCGCCCGCCCCGCCCCTGAAATGTAGTTCATAAAAACCGACAGACAGACTCAGGCAATTTAATATAAAAGCATTTAATCTTTAATTATATAGAGATGTATTGTTTCAACCCTAACACACACCACACAAATATTCCAGAACCACTGTACTATAATTGTTACACTACCCGATGGTAATATGTCGATGTCATTGACACATGCATCTGTTTTTAATCCTTTGAGTATCATTAAATATTAGATATCTGGAGAATAATATGCAGATAGTTCATATGGGGCCATTGTCCTTAACACGAAGACCTTGTTACCCTGATTATATAATACCACTCAGATGCTTACTTTAAAAAAGGATTTACATGATATTTTTCTCGATCGGTGCTGTAATAAAATCTTGCGCATGTTTGACAGAAGTTTCTGTTCCATAATATAAGAAAAAGTTACAAAAGATGAAAATGACCTTTTCTTATCAAAATAACAAATTACCATCTAATGTCCTTACAATTTGGACTGTTTCCTAGTCTCACCGAGAATAGTATGCACAACGAAATAAAGGGATTTTAAGATAAAAACACGCTGGCTACTTTTCTCTATTTTAAGGCGGCAGGAAAAAAGATAGTCCATCGTCTAAGCCGAGTGCAGAGGCAATAATCTTTTAAATCACATAGGACTTCAGGATATGTTACAAATTTGGCTTGGACCTTTGATTTGAATGTGGAACAGAGTTCAATGCACTTCCAGAGTACAAATAAGGAAGAAAAATGTTCATTGAAGCTGTCCATGTGTATATAGTTGGTCATTGCACTTGTTCCTTTGTGTTCGATAATAAATACAATTTAAAATGTCGCTTCCGTTCGCTGTACGAGTATTCCAGTTCCGTCGGTTGCTTTGGCCACTCTACAATGCTATTTGCTTGCCAATAACTTCTATGTGCTCCATTTAACCCAAAGCGAGTGCAATAGTCACTATTGGGCGACTGAAAACAGTAGACACACCGTCGCCATATTTGTTGATGAAAAACAAAACAGTTTTCTTTTATTTTTGATTTTCTTGCTGCATAATACTTCACCTTAAGTCGGTTTTTATCGTGAATACACAATTCAGACATTCTATTCGACTTTCTCGTTGGTCGCAAATCGGTTGCGTTTCTCTTTAAGATATCGTTCGTATGTAAAACAAGGGTATATAATATAATGTCTGTATTATCTTAAGCTTTGCTAAAAATTACGTAAATCAATATTGAAAGCAGATATTGGTAGCAATATTTCCATGACAAAACGAATAGCACTTATTCGTCAAAGCAACTGTGGTTTACCGTACTTGTTATTCAATTAATTTCATTTGTCGTATGTCAGCCAAATGCACTCACATCAACTCAATGGGTAACTTCTGTCATTCACTTAATACGAATTAAATTTGATATCGCGGATATTGTTTATCAGTTTGATTATATTCGCAGTTACTTGCTGTAATGTGGTGAACGATATGCTGAGCAAGGCGACCGTATAATTCATTCAAATCAAAATTTTCCCGTTTATATATATATATATATA
The DNA here is from genome assembly GCA_947095585.1 of Nephrocerus scutellatus. Classification (NCBI taxonomy): domain Eukaryota; kingdom Metazoa; phylum Arthropoda; class Insecta; order Diptera; family Pipunculidae; genus Nephrocerus; species Nephrocerus scutellatus. The sequence goes on along the minus strand of OX352762.1, from coordinate 100,830,686 downwards.
TATATATATATTTTTAGTTTATATATTCTGTACAGTAAAACATACCTGGCTAAATTGCATGGCATTTCGTCATCCCCTAGCTTGTTTACCTTTCAAGTTTCAAACACGAAAAAAAATTATAAAATAAAAGTTTTGATGTTGGTACTTCAATAGGTTCAAGTACCTCCCATACAAACTGACCCAAAATATACCTTTTAGCTCTAACTCTTCAAGCAAAAATGTATCAGTTCTGTAGAGCGCTCGTTACCGCTGATAATTTGACCAAACAATTTCGGTTTTTCTAGTTTGCTCGATCTTGGTCTTTGTCGTTCAGACTATGTCGTAGTATTTGCATTACATTGCTGCCTTTAGCATTTGTCTTGCAGGCTGATTCTTGGTCTTGGTCATGATCTTCTGGCCTTACTTGTTATATTGATAAGTAATAAAAACCTATTTATAACTCCTTTACTCCCATAATGTTTTGGAGAATATCTTAGGTTTTTAATTTACATATATAATCAATTTCTGTGTTTCAGTGCGTGAGACATCACAAAACTCAAAAACAATGCTGTCGAGCTAAAAATTTCGCAACGTGTTTTTGTTTTGATGCAGTAAATGTTTTTAATCCAAAAGTTTTCCGATAATTGGTATAGGGGTGGGGGCAGCGGGGTAACGACTGTTATTTCTGTTAATCTTGAAGTTTGGCATGTCATTTGTGAAGAGTTTATACGTTGTTGGTCCTGGTATACTTCCTTGGGGGGCACCTGATTTAATCGCTTTTAACGGAGAATAGGTATTTTCTTGTTTTACTCAGAAAAATCTATCAGTGAGATAAGATTCTAAAATTCTTGAATATTCTCTAGGAAAAAGAGTTTTGAGCTTATAGACGTCTGACAAGAAGGGTAGTAAAAAGATTGGCCTGTAGGATGGCATTTCGTGCGAACCCTTACCCGGCTTAGGGGATCATTACCTCTGAAACTTTTCATTAGCAGGGGACAAACAAGGATTTAGCAGTACTGTTAATTTAGTGTTAGCTCTTGGTGGTAGGTGTTGCAATAGCACAGCAGTAACAAGATCATAGCCAGGTGACTTCTTCCTCTTGAGAACTTTTTGTATAATAGTTATTACTTCTAGGGGTGTAACTGGAGGAATATCTACGGATACTTGCTCGATTTCCGGCCATATTACTTTATGTGGCCTTTCATTGGGTTGAAATACATTCATCAGATACTCGGTGAATAATTCAGCTTTCTTAGAGTTGCTTTTGGCCCATGACTTATTTAATTACTGTCGAAATATATATAAATGCATACACACTTTATCATTCATACTAAAACGCTTTCTTCTGTGTGTTACAAACGTATGGCAGGAAAAAAAACAAATATTAACCGAGCATTTATGCAACTTATTCGTAGTTTTTTTTTTTAATTCGTTATATTACCTTCGCGTGCCCGTGTGTTTTTTGTTTGTGGTTGGTGGAATATTGTGATCAATTTTTAACCCAATCCCTCGATTTTATTCAAACTTTGCACACATATGTATTTCGGAAGATATCGGTCGCCAGGGCCGAATGCTCCAATGTAATTTTTTTCAAAATTGATCCCATTTTGTTCAAACCTTGCACACAGGGGTGTGTTTTTTTTTTAAATTCTCTTGGTACCCGGGTGTTTATCTGTCTGTGGCAGAATATCAAGATACATTTTTAACCCACTTTCCAAAGACCAATTTTATTCGAACTTTCCGCACATGTGTATCTCCGATGACAACACCTTTCTATTATAATTTGGTAGGTAACGGGGCCCAGGGCCGAGGGACTTCCTTATGATATTTTAAAAGATTAACGCGATTTTCTTCAAATTTTGTACAAAAATGTTTATCTTCGGAGACAAAACCTTTTGTAAAAGTTTGTAAGTGATCGAGGCTTCAAAATTATCCCGATTTTATTCAAACTTTGGAAAAGGTGTTTTTTTTTGTTTGAGTATTTTTTTGCAAGAGTTTTTCTGTCGTGCAGACATGCCTATTCTTGGTATCTGTGTTACATATTCAGTCTTGGCCTTAGTCTTGCTAGTGGCTGGGTGGTCTTGGAGTTAGTTTTGGTGTTAGTTTTGGTGTTAGTCTTGATCATGGTATTGCTTTTGGAATTGGTCTTGTTGACCAAGATAAAACTGCAATACCAATTTTGCTCATAACTAGGGATGAGTGTCCAGCGTATATTGTGGTTATCGATTATTGGTGCAATATTAAATTCCTTAGTTGAAGACAAATTAATATTTTTTTAGCTGTGTGGGTAGTTTATTGTGTTTAAAATTTATTTATTTTCTTTTTTTATGAAAAAATTTATAGGAGAAAAATTCTAAAATTTCTTGAAAGTGGAAATTTACACAAAGCTCTACAGCAATTTAACCAGACGACTATATGTCTGCTCTTCTCTTTCGCCAAAAGGTTATCACTGCCGTCCATTTTAGTTTAGTGTAGTAAATAAAATATATTGGCAATTGAAAATGTTAGAGCGGAACTGAACCAACCGAACCGACCGACTTGACCGGATTACAACGAACGGAAGCGGCATTTTATTACTATCGAACACAATGGCATGAGTGCAATGACGAACATTTTTTCGTTGCCTTTTTGTACTCCCTGTTCTCTTCTTGTTTATTTTATTTCATTCTTTATAATTGCTTTGAACTTTTAACCAAATTCAAAACAACAACAAACAACTCCATTTTCCGAATTGCGGCATGTTTTTGCCTTTTCACGAATAGATAGATCTTTACATCTTCTTGTATATCCTATTTTCTTTATGCCAAGTAAAGTAAAGTGAACAACCAAAATTACAAATAAAAGGAAAAACAAACATCGAAAAAAGAATAAGTGCCATTACTTGAGTTGGATACTGAAGGACATCAGTTTTAACCAAAAGCTAGTAGATTTTCTGACGATAATAATCCAAAGTCCAACCATTTCAAGAATATAATAGAAATAAAAGCCTGCAACTTCATAACTATGGATTTCTTCGAGTCTATTGGACAACTTTATATTACGATACGATTTTCTCAGTAACATCTACTGATATTGAACGATTTGCGGCATCATTATTATCTTCTGGCAAACTTCATTTATAATCAACCCTTCCGGTCATCTCTGGTGGAATGTTTGGCGACAAGAAACACATTGATTTTGGCTTTTGATTTGGAATTTGTAACATTTTTGAGTCTTTTCAGTTTTTGGAAGCTGAATTTTGATAGGCCTATCAGCATGATAGTTGTGCCTGCCATTTTCGTTTGTCAGGCCTGGTACACAGACGAATCCAGTACGATTCACTGTAAAGCTGTTGGTCTTCAAGATTGTTCAATAGAGGTTCCAATAATTATGAAGGCTCACTTACGTTATTATTTGTAATATTTTCTTGGTTCTTTCAATTTTTATAAAACCTTAGCCGACCTTATTGCCGTGATGGAAGTCATTCAGGGAGTTCTCCTAGGCAATAATCTTAAATACGAAACAAGTAAATGTTAAAAACCTTCGTTTTTCGGGTACAAACTTTTGTGTATACATCGAAACACGCCACACAGTCCTTTATTATTTAGTAATAATTGTCAAAATATCTGCTTTTGAGGTCGAGCCTTTTTCAAAGAATTTTCTTTTTCCACGCAACACGCGTCAAACGCGGGATATAAAACTTGACTTCTTACATTGAGCCGTTTACAAAATTAAAGCCCAGGTCTTGCGAAAGTGGTTAAAGAAGACCTCAAAAAACGAGAAAATGGCGCGATTTCAAAACATCACACGCGCCACACGCAAAACGCGACACGTGTCATACGGATTACGCGTCATACGGATTTTGTGAATTGCTATTTTGGACTGACTTTAGACTTTCGGGTCTCTAGATCGTGTGGAAGTTGGTTAAAAAAGACCTCAAAGAAGTCAAACAATCACACGCGCCACATGCGAAGACCTCTAGGTCCTGTGCAAGTTGGTTAAAAAGGACCTCAAGGAAGTCGAAAAAAAAATTTCTAGTCATCACACACGCCACACGCGACATGCGGAATATAAAAAATGATATTTTGGACATAGACACTCACAAAAATTCAGCTTTCTAGGTCATATAGAAGGTGGTTAAAAAGGACTTCAAAGTAGTCGAAAATACAGACAAAAAGGGGTCAAGTCAAGTTAAATAAATGTATTCTAAGAGATGTCTTCCAAAGTACATACATTAATAATTTTTGAAGTTATACTTCTTTAAAGCTCAAAAATATTATGCTTAAGCTAAAGTGATTGTTTCTTTATTCGAGGATCTTTTGGGTGCTTTTGGGAGTATTTTTGGAATATTTTGTTAGTGCTTTTGTTGTATTTTGGGGTGTTTTTAAGGTGTGTTTCGTGGTCTTTTTCGGGTCTTCTGTAAGACTTAGGAGCATTTTGAGGGTCTTTTTGGGGAGTCCTTTGGGATCTATTGGATTCTTTTTTGGTTATTTTGGAGATCTTTTGAGAATGATTGTCTGTTAGGGGTTTTTAGGGCTCTTTTGGTGTTTTTGGGGGTCCTTTAAGAGTTATTTGGATCCACAAATGCCGTTTTTTTAATATTCGTTCAAACCTAAAATGCTTACCGTGTTTTTTTAATTTAAGTGAATTTTATTTGCCTTAAATATTCCAGATTTTTATTTATTAACAACATTCTATTCTCTCTAGATATGCCACCTATCTTATTTTCTCCCTTTATAGTAGTTTAATCTTCAATAATATCATATTACGAGCGGGGAAAATTGAGTTTATCGTGCGAGTATGAAGCTTGAAGCACGAGGCAGTAGCCGAGTAATGTACGCTATTTTACACACGAACAAACCTGTTTTCTGCTAAACCGGTTATGCGCGGTGCAAAACTACTCTTGGAATGTGTGTTCGCTGTGACTGCAGTAAATAACTAAAGAATTTTATATGTTAAATCACTAGAGTGTGTAAAGGCTACTTTCGAAGCTAGGTTATACTGTATGAAACAGTCTCTTTAGTCTATGGGCGTGTGAAAAAGCTTTTTTAAAACGTTTTTATTAGCTTGCTTCGTACAAATTTCATAATTGATTATAAACTAACTCTCCGCTGACCTTAAGCCTTTAAACTTTAAACATGGCTCAGAACTTTACGGCACTGGATGACAATGTAAAAACAAATCACAAATCAATTTTTGTGGTTTTTAAATTCTCTATATTAACTTCACTTGCCCGTGGGTCGTCGGTCGGTCGGTCGTCGGTCGGTCGTCGGTCGGTCGTCGGTCGGTCGTCGGTCGGTCGTCGGTCGGTCGTCTGTCGTGGATTCTTGCGATCAATTTTTAACCCACTTCCCATGGCCCGATTTTATTGAAATTTTGCACACATGTGTATTTCCGGAGACAACACTTTCTATTAAATTTTGAGGCCCCTCGGGCTGCGGGGTCGGGGGGCTCCCAAACAAAAATTTTAAAAAATTTACCCGATTTTCTTAAAATTTTACACACATGTGTATACCCAATAAACAATACTTTTTCGAAAATTTGGTAGTGATCGGGTCCCGGGTTCGGCCGCAAGGCCCTTATACATTTTTTAAATATCTGTACTGGCATCAGATATTCGTCGCCCTTTATGGACTTTGTGCGGTGTGTGCTGCGCAGTCGGCTGCGCTGCATGGTTTTGTTGGCGGTGGAGAGAGAGAGAGAAATCTTAGCGCACGCACAAATGAACCCAGCAAATGAAACGAGACATACATGTTTTATGCTTACTTCACTTACATATTATACATTTTTTAAATATCTGTACTGGCATCAGATATTCGTCGCCCTTTATGGACTTTGTGCGGTGTGTGCTGCGCAGTCGGCTGCGCTGCATGGTTTTGTTGGTGGTGGAGAGAGAGAGAGAAATCTTAGCGCACGCACAAATGAACCCAGCAAATGAAACGAGACATACATGTTTTATGCTTACTTCAACTTACTTCAACTTACGTTTTTATTATATACTGAATTGTATTTTTATTGATGTCGGTTTTTTTGTTGTCGATATCAACTTACAGATAGAACAACAAGTTTTCACAATATTCTGTCATTTGGCGTTTTCATAAATTAGTTCAGAGCAGTCAAAGAGTTCTCAAGATAAATGTTCGTGTTTCTTATTTGCTCAGAGTATGAGCGTGCTCTAAGTGCTCAGAATAAAATGATCTGAGCTTTTTCAATTTTAACATCTGATGTCAAATGTTTGTTTCGATGATTTTCTTCTACAATAAAAAAAATGGCCCAGGATCGAGGGGCTCCCATATCAATTTCTGCGATTAGAGAATTTAGATGAAAAATTTTAATTTTTATGGGTTGTTTTTTTTAATCTTTCGATCACACCAAGAGAGGTAGGTCTTCTAATACGCGTACACAAATCCACGTAACCACTTTTTATTATTTATGAGAAAAATGTTGAGTGGTTCGTCTGTTTTTGAAAATTCACTCCTTGCACTGCGATCATGTTGACGAGTTTTTTTTCTTTCCCTTTGTTTTTCCGAGAACCAAAAATGCTGAAAGTGTGTGGTTGAAAAGGGTTTTGTTCTTAATTGTCATCAACTAACCTAGTTTTCTCTCTAAAAATTGCTTTAATGATCTGCAGTAGATTTTTATGTAAATATGACATAAGAAAAGTTTTATCCTGTATCAATTTAGCCAATCGTTAAACCTGATATGTGTAAACAAATTGAGTGCTATATTTGTTAGCTGACTCGTTCTAATATAATTTATTAGCATTCATGTGTCTGCATAAATTTTTATTTGCTTTTTTACATCAAACAATATCCTGTTCAGGCGAATATTCAAAACCGTTCAAAATATATTTTCCGCTGAATTTAATTAATCAAGTTGACGAAGGTGTGGGGGTTGGGGCCATTACTGCCAAACATTCGCGCAAATTCTAAAGAATTGATTGTTGCTTTGATTTCCTTTGAAACCATTGACAGCCACGTGGCAGTCTCTGTGGATGTTTAACCATTCAGTGACTTCAAGTAAAACATTAACAGACATGTAAAGCGGTAATGTAGCTACACAGTAAACGTTGACGTTACAAGCCTTTGTAAGAGGTCTTTTACAAGAGGAGTGGTAGGCTTTAATGATTCTTCTTTTGTGATTTTTTAAGTCAATGGAAAATTTTCATGTAATTGTGAAAAATATAAAAATGCATTCATGAAATCCAAGCTAATTCTCTATGCTGATGGGGTGTTTGTTCTAATTAGCATTTACTTACCATGGAACAGGGCATTCAGAATTTGTTCCATTTCATTGGGATTACCTTATATTTATTTCAGCCATTTTTGAAGCGAATGTCTGTACTTTCACCCACCTCAATTGAGCACAGTCATTGCCCACCTCTTGCGGAATTGCTAACAAAAGGAGTCCACTTTATTTTGAGCCACGTGACTTGCTTTTGACATCACCACATAATTATACATAGATAGATGCGATAACAACGAATTGTTTAATGGGATATAAGAAGTCATTAGGGGTAGTACGGTCGATAGATTTTTATTATGTTTTGAGTTGATACATTTCCTTACATGCACTTCGATTGTTATTTTAGACAAAAATTCAGAGGTTTTTTGTTCAATTATTTATTTCGAAGATCAAAAAAATTTGCATTGTATGACGATCCTTCAATATTCTTAGATTTCGAAAAATCTTTCGATAGTTTCAACGGAGATAGTTATGGTGGGTCTGTCCTGTACAGGTAAAAGCTGAAAAAAAGTTTGAGGCTGAGAGTGTAGTTAAGGTAGTCGCATCGTATCTCCAATATTATTTTTTGTTTCGATATGCACTGTTGTCGGAAAGTTCAAATGCACCTAATCTACGTTAAAGACGTGAGTACGATTATGGACATCCACTAAATGACAAAATGGGAAAGGCATCGTGAAACTAAAACGAAAATAATCAGCCATGAACAAAACTTATAGACATTGTTGGACGACTAACTGGGATAAAGTAGGGTTTCCAATAACTTGTAATCAATATGCATCAACTTTCCGTAAAAGTTGTAATGGATCTGATATATGTAGTATGCGATGCACTAAAAAATGTTAACCAAAACTGCAGAATAATGGGTCGACTGAGAAACACATGGCGAATAATAGTGGGTGAGTATTTTCTGAAGCTGGGGAAGAGTTGTAGGAAGCTGAAACTGCACACGATGTTGCTTTTAGCGATTTCATGAGACAACATTTAACGGGACAGACATTTGTACATCAGCCCAAAAACCCCTCCAGTGCGGGTTTGCTCAGGGATCCATTGTAGCTCCTATACTATTTTCGTCTAAACATCAATGCTTGCAGAGTTTTCTACTTGTAGAGTTACTTGCCGCCTTTATATGCTATCGACGAACACAATTGTATTTCTCATCAGTAATTATAATTAGTAATAGCCTAGTGATAGAAAAGGATCTTAATTAATCCAATACATATTTAAAAGAACAAAAAGAAACTATCAGTATCATGAAAAATTATTACAACACACCTTACTTTAGCTCGACAATAACATTTTTATACAAAATTCGTTAAAGTTTTTGTCAAATTGCCGTAAATGCCATAAAAAATGTGTGTTTAGTAATATGCCTAGATGACTCCAGAAACAAAATATTCTTCTGGTGTCATATAGGCATATTACCAAACACGCAGAGCAATATTTTCAAATAAATCTGCAATACTATTTCTGGTATCATTTTTTTGCCTAGTGGTATACTGGTAACACCTTAATCAGTTGTATAGTTAATGGAAATCGTTTTGCACGTTTTGAATGTAATAAAGTTCCAAACTTTAAAGTATGTAATAGATATTTTTGTGTCCGAACATAATATCTGGCAACCTAAACAAAGCTTTTTCGAATGAGTTGGGTCGCAGCAAACAAAAAACCAGTGATGGCTTAAGTGCATATTAGACCACACTACTGTAGAGCTTTGCATTTGGTTATAGATAACACGCACGACACCACAGCAAATCCGACAGATTAGCCTCCTTCTGTGTTATATACCCTGATAAAGTCCACCATCCATGAGAATATAAATCAAACCTTAATGCATGGATGAATTACTCCAAAGTGCCCTGACATAGATATGTACTGCTGCACCTGTGTACCCAGCCGCATGAATAGAACTATGTATCTATTCCGCTTCGCATTCTATGAAATTCTACTGAAATTGTTGTCTAATGGCGCAGTCTGTTGGTCACTCTCTGTGCATTGTTGTGGTGCAAGTTTTTGACTGCATGCTACGTCATAAATCATAATCCTATCATTGGCGGTTTCTTCTCCTCTGGCCTTTTGAGGAAATTAAGTTGTGCTTGTAGGACTTGGCTATGCCAACTTCAAACTATTCCTTTGAACTTTGCAAAAAAAAGCAGCAATCTTCTCGTTAAAGTTAAAATAAGCAATTCCTATTCTAACCTGCAATAAAGAAAAAATTAAAAAAAGGTTTACCTCGACCGACGGTGGATATCGAATCAGAGAGAAATTCACTCAACCATACTAAACCCATCCAGACGTTGTTCTCCATCCAAAACAAATTGCTGCAGATAGCAGCATTCAGGTAATAACCAGTATTTGAGCATTTTGTTCCCACTGTTGAAATTCCACGATAACAAAATAACCATTAAGACATTTTTTCCAATCAAATCCATGAAATTACAGTTCTGCAAACTGAGATTTGTTTCTATTCGTAATTTTGGCTAGATTCCATCACATCTTTTATGGTGTTATGACAACCATGGTTGGAAAAGGCATTTTGGATAGCGGAAGCACAAAAGATCACTCTGAATCTGGTTGTCCTCAGTGCTGTTAGCTGTTACATACAATCAGTTGGCCGCTTATTGTACGAGATGGAATATTGAGAGAGAATCTTTCCGAAAACAATTTCAGTTAGTGATTATTGTTCTTCGCTGCGGAGCGTGCAGCAGATACAAATGCACAAAAGGGATAATTTGTGCATTATGGCAGTTATACTTTTACATTATTTGCGGGTTCTGAATTTTTGTAACTACCTTTTATGTGGAAATAATGTAACAATTACTTTATAAAAACTATTGCAATGAGTTATTGCCCATGGCACATTCTTTTGGGGAAAACACAATTTTTCATGGAAGAAATATGTGAAGAATGGTAGTGTGATTGTGATCTTGGTCGGAGCTAGGTATTTCGCAATGCGATGGGCCTCGATGAGAGGGTTTTTGATAACGTTATGTGTTAAATTTCTACGGGTAATCATTTTCGTAAGCTTAGCATATTTCTGCACTGGCATTGAAAACTATTTATGGTGTGTTTAAGGAAGCAACAGATTGGGTGTCGCTAAGATTAGCTGAGCGGTTTGATTTCATTTCAATTTTTCATTTCATCTCACCATCTTTAGTGTGACTATGGAGTGTTCTTGGTGTTTAACTAAAAACAATGCCGCAATATTCGTAATTCTCGAGTGTTATCTTAAACACTCACACAACTAAACTTGAAAAAGTTCTCAGGAGTAAACTTGTAAGTGACATCTGCCTTATTACGACTTAAGTTCTTTTATGAACTATAAATATTGTCAATTTGAATACTTATCGTAATGATTGCCTGGTACAAATGTGATTGTCAGCGATAAATCTAATCCTGATGTCCCTCTTGTCTTATGCTGAAAATTTTTAGCTGATCAAACAGAGTATCGTCATCCACATGCTGACTGTCGCAGAGATGGCAAATGAACTTAGAAACAGAATAATTTTTTATATGTAATCCTCGCCTGCAACTTACAGTGTGTCGTTCCATTCCAACCCGCACAACCATTAAAAACACGCATGCATTCCTCTAAAGCACTGGAATAACCCTATGCTATGTCTCGTATGAGCCAAACTGAAGATCTTTGAACCCTCGTAATAGTTCATTCATTTACACAAAAGTACATACAACTGAAGAGTTCTATGCTACCACAATCTTCATCACTGAGTGTCCTATGTAGAGAAGTTATTATTACTTTCTCAAGGACTACGCAGAAAATCACATAAAATGGGGTTGAAACGCAAATGTAGTGAAGTATTACAAGCAAAAGAAGAACAGCTGAGTATGGCAGTTTGAATGAACGAGAAGAAATAATGAAACAAAAGGAATATAACTGAAGCCAAGAAAAACTTTTAGAAGTTACATATTCAACTTTTAACTTCCACGTTCGTTTGAATGGATATAAAGCTTGTGCAATATATTTTTGTGGTTTTAGGCTATGTCAATAGCCGTCCACAGACATAAGAGTAGTTTATAATTCAGGAAGTTTTGAAATAGAAAATAATTGTCTTGGGAGGAATTGCAAATCATACGCATACACACCTATATAAAAAAGGGATATTCCATATCATGTATTGTATTGAGTATCACATATGAATTCTAATAAAATATTTAATATAACTTGCCGCCGCACTCTTTCGTTTTGCACATGTTGATAACATCCAAGATGATAGAAACGAAAACAGTAAAATGTAAGGTGATGTATAAAAGTTTAAACACCAATTAGGATATATCTTATAAAATTCGCACTTTTGTAATAGTCTACAGTATACAAAACGGGGCGGTAGCGATAACTCTACTTGGCGCCTCAGTTCCACCAATATACATCGCATATTGCACCTATTGCAAATAAAATTATAGAGAGCAAAAAGTTACCTTGGAACATATTGGAACAAATAAAGAAGCAAGCAAAACTCTAACTCCGCCTTGCTACGAGGGTAACAGTCCCTATCCCGAGTAAAGGAGGGTTTGAGGTAACGGATAAGTCATATCCTCAGAAAAAGCTATTCCTAATTCAAGGTTGGAACAGCGTACGCCAAAGGGTCCATGGCTAAGAGGGAGCTAGTATGCGAATTCCGAATACCTGGTGACCTTTGGTTTTAGCTGGCCCTCCCTTGGCATACCGGACTCGGACAAGAGTGGCTTCTTTTCCCGGTTATTCATGGGTTCCAAAATACAGATCATTACTGAAATTAATGAGACCGACGCATCCCAAACCGCATCTCAGAATCTCACGAAGGTGTTGGAGTCGAGGACGTGGAGCAATCCACTTCTGGTTCTGACGTATCCACAGTTGTTGATGCATGTAGTGTTATCTCGGAGAAATCCGGATGCTCTTCCATTGGGAAGGCATTCGATGGACTACAGATTCATCAACAACAGAACGGATTCATTAAGTTGAACTCGCAGTAAAGAAGGCGTCTTAAACATGCTTTACGCAAGGGCAAAGACAGAGAAAGTGTTCTTGCATTTGCCAAAGCCGCTCCTTCCCATCAGAGCGAAACCAATTGCGTTAGGTCAGAGATATAGACGCCACGGGCATCGGCTGTCAAGAAGGTCATGGCAGAACCTTTCCCTGATGTCCCCACTTTTAACCAAGTTAGGTTGGGTGTTGTCCCGACCGAATTGACAACTAACCCCCTCACAACTAAAGAAATGGCTCTTTTTTAAAAGGCGGTTATTGACATCTCAATTGAGATGGCTCACATCTCAAATCAGCATTGCTAGTCTGCATCTGATCAGACAGTGCTACTGCTTGGTGGATGCGCTCGAACTTCGAGAAGATCAGATCCAGGAGTGGACTAAGCGTGACGCTGGTGGAAGATGGATCCTTCCCTAAACCACACATCATCCATGGTTTCTTTCCACAGAGTTTAGAGCTCTCTTCAGAGAAGATTCTATTCTCAAAACGCCGATTTGCAAGCCAAGTCTTGGAAGATGGTACAGCTGGTACTGGCGATAGACGACGCCTCCATGCTAAGGATCAATACCTGCAAAGGCATTGTATACTACCGCTTTGGCTAGGTTAAGCTTATACTTAAGAGCACCGATAAGGTTTCAACGTCTGGCTGCGGTAACCCTGACAAAGAGAAAGTCACCAGCTCGACTAGCAGTGCCATTGGACATGTCAGTCCCAGCGGTTCCGGCAAAATTGTGAAAACAACCTCTTCGATCACCAGTGCCGATCACAGCGGGTTCGGATCAAGTCAACTAAGCAGGTCCCACGACCAGCTTCTTAGACCAACAGCGCTACTGTTCATGCTGACCTTAGCAGTTCTGGCAGCAGAAGTGCGACAAGCGGATCTACTGGGCATGCAAAGAAGAAATATGAGTCTGGTAAGGGTAGATCACTGGGTCAACCTAACCTGACTATTTGCCGTAAGGGAAATGATCCTAAAAAAGCTCAATTACTCCGGTAAGTTAAGCATCTACGAAGGACATATGAGCACTATATGGGTGCTACAGGCGAATCTGCATCACGCGAAGGGTAAAACCGCCACCCTTAGCAAGCGGTTCGCCGAGGATATTATAACCCTTGATATCATTTAAGAGCCTTGGGTTATAAGCGGACTAATTAGAGGTCTACGGAATAAGGCAAGTAACTTTTTTTTTAAAGCGGGGAGCTAGTGCCAATCAGCACGAGAATTAACTTTCTTTCAATACCAGAATTCATACGGAAGAACCTTGTGGTCTTGCAAGTGGAAGTTCCGATCGAGAGGGGAATTCACAACATCGTGTGTGCTTCGGTATACTTGTCCGGAGACGACGACAACATTCCGCCAACAAAGGTCCAGAAACTAATAGAGCGCTGTCGGAGCTGAAACCTCCAGTACCTCATAGGATGCGATGCTAATGCACATCATGAGGTCTGGGGCAGCAGTGGCATCAATAAAAGGGATGAGTGTCTCTTATAATATCTTATTAGTTATATTGTAGAAGTCTTAAGTAAGGGCTCTAAACCCTAATAAAACCTTTATAAATGCAACTTGCGAAGACGTATTCGAGCTCATATTCGCCAGTCCATTTATCTCCAACATAGTTGAAAACTGGCATGTGTCTGACGAAGTCACGCTGTCAGACCATCAGCACATCAGGTTTGACATTCCCGGCAATTACACATGCTTCTTCTAGATATCCTGAGTCTACGGTCTTCGAATGCCCGACATTAGTTTGGTTAAGGAGATGCATTTTTCACAAGGAAATTATGCCATGAAAATAGGCAAATTATACTATTAAGGCATCATTAGTGTATGACAGTGCGGTGTTGTCTTAGTCAAATCAACCACTTATCATATGTATCTTCATCGTTAGGTCGAGTTTTATAACTCTTCGAACTCTTTACACTGTTGTGTACATCGACATACACGGTTCAACTTATGAATCTCTAATGCCAATGCACTCACTGCCCGTCCACTGGTTTCATTAATGTAAACACGAGTGATCTCCAAAATAAGTTCTACTTGAGCACATAGCAAGGCGCTCAGTAAGTTCTGACCGAAAAGCGTCCATTCGGGTCGCAATGTAGAGTGAAATTAGGCCACAGTAAAATAGAACACTCTATGTGCCATTTGTTTTGTAACCATTCCGCAATTTACATATAAGAAATCTTATAGTTTGCTGTAATTTTTCGGATGGATAAGTATGAAAAAAGGCAACGTCTGAACCTATACAAATTTAAAGGATAGCGTATATAATTACGAGTATGTTGAATCTGCATTATAAAATATTCTTAAGAATATAAAAACCTGCGATAACACCTAGTAGAGAATGACAGTGATTGACGATTATAACTCTAAAACGTGAACATACGATTACTTTAGCAACACACTCATAAGGTCCCAGAAAATTGGTAGGGGAGTTATTTAATTGAAGACACAAATTTAAATCGATTTTATTCGCTGTAGTATTACTGTGCTAACAAGTTCTGTATAATAAACATGTCACACATATTCAATGTCATGGCGCCAGGGGACCGTTATTGTCGCCACCAGTTAACCGCTGCAACGAACGTGTATGAATAAATAAACTGGAAAATTAATTAAAAAATTGTACAAATGACATTTTTCCCCTTCCATCAAATCATAAGCCTTACATAAATTAATTGAGTCAATTGTTTCTTCATTTGTGGATCACTGAAATCTTCATTGCTTACGATGCATGGAGCATGCCACTACGAGTACGGGTACATTATTATGCCTTTGCTAAAGATATATACAACAATTATTATTGGAATCAATGCTAATTAATATGATTGAGTTTGGATTTGTTTTCTGAAGTTCAGCTCTGACTTATCCGAAAAGATCAATCTGTTCTTAAAATGACCAAGTGCCAGCAATTCAGTCGGAATTGGAGCTCAGACGAATATTTTTTTATTTTTACAAGTTGTTCTTAAGTTTTACTGGAAGTGGTGTAACTGACGTCAAAGGTAGCGCTGAGTTTACACACATTTCTTAACGAGATGGGTGAATATTCGGAAAACCAGGGTGCCTGACCACTCAGTCGTAAGGTGAACTGCAGGGTGAACGAGCTCGGTAGAGGTGGTACGACTTTCCAATTGCAACTAGAGAGAAAAAATGTGGGGAGCTATATTGCGAACTTAAGCATGCGCTTCAGATTGACGTAAAAGCCTTGACAAATGAATAATGGAAGAACACCACCACAAGAACAGCAGCACAAGAAAAGTTTGAACAAAACTGGACTTGGGGCGCTCAATTGACCTAATTTCCCTGGAAAGACGAGATCTATAAGTCGAGTCGATAGCTCATTTCCTCTCAGAAGGCACAAACCTGGGTAAATACGGATGGACAACCTCTCAGATCTCGAACCGGAAAGTGCGAGATATGTTATGGTACAAAAAAAATCTCTGAGTAGCTCATTTAAAAGAGGAAAAGTGTAAGATCCTGTCGTAATGCTCTACCTAATATAACCTAAGTTGTTGTTATACAGTGAAGCGGTTAACAACCCTGATGAAAGGCAATGTTTGATAGCTTAGCTCTCAAAGAGGACGAGTAGATGTTTATGCTCATGCCTTTTGAATGCCTGCGGAATTAATTATTTATGGAAAAAGCTATACACAGTCTTTTGTTGTCCAAAGAGGTTTCTTAGAGTGTATGTCAATAGCAAGTAATTCACTGACACAAAAAGATAAGCATTCTATACAGTTGAACAGAAAAGCAGTTCGAAAGTATACTATATTCGTAACAAGTTTGTCAGCCAAATGCCATAACTTCTTTCTTTGAGTTGGCGTTTTCAGTTTTGTAACAGATAGATACAAATTAATGGCCCCAAAAGAAAAACCTTGTAAAACTGCCACTAGTAAAAAAAGGATAGAGTCAGAAATTTATTCCATGTCCCCATAAATCAAATCCAAAACACAAAGCGAAGCTAATTTTTCATTTTTTCCAAATGATATACTCCGACCAAGGATGAAGTAGAAAGTCCTACCTAGACTTGAATGCCTCACATTGGATAAGTTCAATATTTAAGCCGGAATAATGAAGCGAATGAATACGACTGATATTTTGAATCCAAACCTTTTGTTCATAGTTAAAAGAAAAAAAGAAAGAAAGGTTCAATGTTTGGGGAATGCTGGGGATGTACTTGATTGTGGACCGCATTGAAGATGCGAAACGTGCGTCAAGTGGGCGGACCGAAATTGAGGTGACACTTCGAATGCACTGTGATGTGACTGTGAATGCGTTGAAAGGATAATCATTATCAGATCGTCATTATAAGTACGCAATTGCGCAGGGTGATTTGACTGAATTCCAGTTTGGGTTAAATGGGGTGTGTCTGAAGGGCATCTACATGTATACACCGACGGCATTAGTGGCATCAAATTCGTTTTTAAGTGGAGTGAAGTACGTACATAAATATGGTACATAGATATTTATTTCATTTTGTATTTAAAAATGATTTTCATCTTTGGCTTATTATAGTAGCTATAAGCTTGTTTCTTGAATACTTGCATTAGCGCAATTTAACTGAAACGTCTTTTTATCAGATTTATAAAAGTTACTTTACCGTTATGTGTCTAAAATGTGTGCAAACTATCACCTTCGTTTTGCTGTTCACTATTTTCCGTATCTGTATCTGAAATAAAATCCGAGTATTTCCATCAAAGAAATTCCGATGCGTAGCATTTTAAACACACGTCAAAGATCGACAAGAAAAAGTCGACAGATCGCTGAATGATAACGTTAAGTGTACGGAGTATATACATATATCGAGCGTCTTCGGCAATGTACATGGCTCTGTTTTATCTCAGAAGCGCCGAACTTGTTGTTTCTGTCCTTCGTCGTCTAGAGCAATAATTGATTATTTGCATTGAATGCGTAATTCATCATCAAGGTTATTCTGACCTTTTAATTATTGATACTGAGTTCTGACTTCTGATCAGTTGATTGACGTTAAATGGAGAACTGCTAGGGCTACTTTGCCTTATAGATCGACACGTGAACTCTGGACATTGTCATTGGACGCAGTTACTGCACAGTGCTTTTCGAATGTAAACTTAATTTTGTTGCTTTAAAATTAAACAAAGCAATTCATATTGTATTCGCTGCAATGAATCCGATTCGATGTCATATTATAACGTTTTTTTTAGTACAATAATGAAGTGATATCTTAAATTCAAAACCAAATGACTTTAACACTGCCGAAAATAAAACTTAGGAAAGGCAAAAGCAAAAAAAAGTGCCCTCCACTATCTTGTAAAAAAAATAGAAGGATGTGTGTCTTTCTCGACATTGAGGGCACATTCGATAACAATGGGTACGGCTCTTTTGCAATCATCAGTAGCGGATGTATTGAAGACTCGACCAATCATTGGCTTGAAAGTCTATTATTTCTTCCTTGGTAGGAGTGTCTTTGTCTGTGACTGCAGCTTAGGTATGTCCGCACGAAGTTGTGCTATCTCCCCTTCTATGGTCACTATTCATTGACAATCTTCTAGTAGATCTGCACAGATATGCGGACGATTTGGCGACTATCACGAGTGTCGTGCAAGGTACTTTACCACACGTTTTAGAATGGTGCAACAGAGAATGACTATACATCAATCCTTGCAAAACTGTTCTAGTGCCTTTCACGAAAAGAAGACTGGCCAATTTGGAAAATATTATTATAAAAGTTACCACGTTAGATTACTCCAGTGAGGTTAAATATCTCGGCGTCATCCTTGAAAACTGCCTAAACTGGAATTCTCAAATCAACTCCGCCATAAAACACGCCACTATGGCCTGCGGTGGGTCAGTAGACGCCCCTACGGCAGAACTTGGGGTGTAAATATTAAAATGATACATTGAATGTATACAATGATGGTGAAACCTATTATCACGTACGCGGCCATCGTTTGGTGGCCGAAAATACGAATACAAACCGGGTGACTATGTGGGTCACCTGAAAATTCTTTACTCAACTCCTGAAAGAGACATGCTCTGCACTATCCCCGACATTATGGTCAGGGAGCACTGTTTCGGAACGAAATTTGAGGTAGTAATATTAGACCGGGTAAGCTGGTGCAATGGAGTTCAGGTACTGGACGCTAGAGGTCTGGTCTGGTTCACAGATGGATTGAAGATTTGATGAAGAAATTGGATTTGGGGCTGGTGTTTTTAGATCCGACTCTAAAGTCTAAATAGGAAAAGTCCCAAGGCTTTCCAGACGGAACACCATGCCATTTAGATCTGCGCCAGATTTAATCTTAACAAAGGAATTAGGGGCGCTATAATATATATCTTTTCAAGATATCAAGAGCTTGGCGGGCTGAGGAAAATACTTCTGGCAAATTAATAGCTCGTTTTACTCAAATAACTGCTAAAATAAAGCTCGAACATTTTAACATATCATTTTATTTTATTTTAATAATAAATATATTTTATATGTTATATATTATAGATATGTTTAGTGTTTATATATTTTTATTGTATCATCATATGGTTTATGTTGCACATGATTGGAGCAAAAATACCGCATCTTAATATAAGCGTGAGCAAAACGAGTACAATTAAGACACGTTTGCGATTAAAAGATCCTAAATTGGTTCCTCAATTACCGCGATGTCGACTACGTAAAGAAATTTGGTTCTGGTTGGCAGGACACCTAGCTCGCATGCGCAAAGAGCCTGCTCGGTAAGTCTGTTGCGATTCTATGAACCTCATTTTTTTCCGTTTTTGTATCTACAATTCTGCAGGGGCATAACATGACAACATTAATATCCTTCTATAGTTTTTTTTGCTTATTTAAGAGTTCAGTATGTTTGTTTCCTTAAACATATAGTCAATTCCATACTCCAAATAGATCTAAGCAGCTTACAAAACAACATCCCTTTTGTAGTATTATTTCCTTTTTATTACGACTTCTTATGTCAAAAGATAAAAGTAAAACTTCTTCAAAACGGGAAACATAAGTATGAATGCAATTAATTAAAAGACCTAAAAGACGGCGCTCCAAGAACGACGATGGAAACTATATAATGTTGTCGTTGTTAGAATTTCTCAATTCATCTGCGGTCGTATAGTGAAATTTTAATTTTTAATAACTTTCTCGTACAATTATTGACGTCGTTAAACGTTTGGCAATCGCAGAAAATACTCAAGAAACGGCCACACAGCGAGCGGCAAAAGGCAAATATATCGCTGATGGGACATCTTCTGTAACTTAGCGCGCAATAGCACCTTAAATAAAACTCCGAAAATAGCTCACGTTTTCCTTTGATCTCGCATCGGTGAAAATGTCGCACGAGTGAGTCATTGCGCTGTGTAGAGTAACGTCTAGAAAGCCCGTGAAATTGCAAAATGTACGCTCGACAAGAACCAGACTGCATCAACTCCCCAGGAAAATAAAAGAAGAACGTGCACGGAAATAATGAACTGAACGTAGCAGACTCTTGACTGTAAAAAGGCGAAGAATGATGGATTCCACTATTCAAACGGTAGTTAGATAATTTCATTTACGACATCTCTTTGAGAGGTTAAGATGGAGTCATACCAACTCAAGAGGAGGAGTGTCTATGTTAATCATCTAGGAATACATAGGAAAGCGTTAGGCAATAGGATTGATTTTATAAGACTTGGTTGTTAAAATTCTGTTACTTCATCCACTAAGAGCCCAGTACGAGAAGCCGACTATTGAAGACTTGCGGGCAATGATAGGGGTTCTCAATGTTGTCCTTCAAGTAATTGAGAATTTGTAAGATTTTATCAACAGTATGTGTCAAGATATAACTTACGTGTTTTAATTCTAAACAATTGCAGGTTTAGCATGATTATATCATGCATAATATGCAAAATTGGGTAGGTGGGTATCCAATTTTGCTTAATATTTATGACCCAGTCATGCTAAAGCTGCAATTGCTTAGAATTAAAACACTTAAGTGATATCTTGACGCATGCCAGTAAAAACTGATCTTGCCCTGAGGCGAACTAATTATGGTGAGAAAAACGGATAGGAGCAGGAGATGAAAAGAAAATATTGCGGAAAGCATTTTCCATTGAGCATTGATGAAAACTATATGTCAACAACATTCAGTCAATTTCTAATGCTGCTCCCTTAAACTTATAATCCAACCACTGCTTACTTCCGCGTTTAAATCGAGACATAGAAATGACAGATCTTTTCACGCACTCGTAAAAGAGACATTCACACCTCAAACCACAACAGCAGAAGTGCCGTCAGTCTACAGCTTGCACACCTTCTACTCGTAAATTCCTCTTGAACTTCTTCCAGAGATTGTACGAGTAACGCACCGCACAGTCGTTCGGCAATCGACACTCCCATAAATAAGAAATATTCACACAGTGCGACAACCATCATTCACATAATAAATGACGACGAGTCGTGAGGTTGTCCAACTGGGAAAACACACATCTTGATACGAAGATGTGCAAAAGTGCAACATGCGTCTCAGCTGTAATAACTGTGCACTTTCTCCAACTATTTTTCTAACTATATCATTGTGCGGATGTGCAAATGGCACAAAATTATCAAATGTTGATAAGGAAAACATAAATTTAAGCTAAAGTCGGTATTTAGCGACACTGAGAAAGCTTGCACCTACATTGAAACTTGTTGCCTATTCAACGAGAGTGAACCTTCTGAATTTTTTTAGGAAAATTTTGTAAAATATTGTCCTACACAACGACAGACGAAACAAACTGATTTGGTTTTTTCGACTCAGATAGTCAGATTCCATGGGATTTAGAATAATATTGTTAGTTAAACTGTTAATGCCCTTAATGTGGCCAAGCCAGGCCGGACAAGTTCAACGACTTCTTAAATCTACACCCTGTATACACCCTGACGACATTCATATCGGTAATGGTTTTAGGAAAAAATGTTTGTTTGACCCTAAAAATTAAAATTTGTTTCCAAAAAGATCAACGCTGACCTTTTAGCTAAAAGCGTTTAAGAGTTACGGGGTGTGAAGTAATGTAAGGTCAAAAGTACGTCTCATCGCCTTACAACGTTACGTACACCTCAGGGGGTGAAAATAGGTGAAAATAGACCCCCCTTCCCTTACTATTTATTTCACGAAATTAATCAAGGAACCACCCTTTTAAGTATTTGCCACCTTAACGGATACACCCTTATATAGCACATCAGCTCTGGTTAACTTAAACACAAATTTAAAAACTAGTTTTAAGTTATTGATTAAGAACACCATCATATCTGTTTTCAATAAAACAGCTTGTGTTTGAAATATGAAAATTTATTTGGAGCACAGTACCATCAATGCCATAACCTATAAAACACGAAATCATTCAAATGCCGGAAATAGGAAATTTTCAAATTCTTTGTTATTTGCTCAATTCACTTCGAGGAAAATTGTTTCTGGCCCCAAAAATAAAGGCGAAAATTAAAAAATGCAGCTTTGCCAACTAAAATTATTAATAATAAAACTAATCAGGTGTGTGAAAATTCCCAGAATGTTTGTCCTAATCCTAACACATGTTCTAACAAATTAGCTTCTCTTGAAGAATTTACCGTCCAATCAGAGCCTAATCTTTTTTCTTCTCAATCGCAATCGTAATACTTCTTTAATGCTGAATCAATTGGTGCTAGTTGTAAAGTTCCCCTTTCTCTTGAAGTTTCTAATGGGTTAGTTAATATAAACAATGAAAGTCAACCTGAGTTTAAAATATTAAAAACAACCTTTAATTCGGACCACTATTATTCATCACCTTCAGCCTATTACATGCCCATTGGGCAGAGTACTTGTAAACAACATTTAAATGTTGAAAATAATAATGCTAACAAGCAGGTTTGTTAAGAGTTTAGAAGCTAGGATTCCATTATCACCAATTTATGAACGGACTGAACTCATTAACTTAATATTATTTATAACCCGGTTATTGTTCTTACTCTTGAAAAATATAATATTTTTGATTTAAACAAAAGTCCCTAATACAACAGTCAGAAGATTGCAGTTGCTTCTATTGAAAGCGGTAGTAGCCTCACTAGCAGCGTTGCTAGGGGTTGTAGTCCTTGTCAGTTTTAAAAGTTACTAATTTTAATTTCGATAAGCTTATTAATTCTTTAGTAAATCGGTTCCTTTTTTGTCACAGGATGGTCAATCTCATTCCGAAAACCATGAACTTTAGAATTTCGAGGGTATCCAATTATCTTAAGTGAATTTTCAATTAATGTCATTGAGTATATTGGCGGAATCATAGTACGATTTCTTTTTTAAAAAAAAACTTCATTTTGAGGACTGTTGTAAACAAATACAACAAACAAATTCACAAACTTTACTGGTAAATTTAAAAAATAACGGCTGTCTTTTCACACCTTCGCCATCAGTATTGAAGATCTGCAAATATACTGAAATAGTATTAAAACAAGAACTAAATATAGCAGATTATAGAAACATTTCACAAATTCCTTCTAATGTAATTTTTTTTACATATGCTAATGTTATATGTTAATGTAGTATGTAATGTTCATCGTGATCTTTAAAACGAAACTATTTTTATTAATAACTATGAATTTCAAAATAGCCATTTTCAAGAACACTTACATCTTTTAACCCAGTCGATTGTCGAAAAATATTTCGATATGAGGTTGAATTACTTTTGTAATCAAAAATTAGCCAAACTAACAAAAAGGAACAAATTTGTATCATTACTCCATTTCGAAGGTATGTAAAATCTAGTCTCAAATTTTTCCATCTTGATATCCTGTACAATTCATGGATTAGACTCACTAGGGATACCACACTAACAAAAATGCACCAAGTACTCTTTGTCTTGGGAGGTGTGGAAATGAATACATTCAAATATAAATGAATGTTATGTTATTTAAAAAATAGTTTTTTCACGAAAAATAAATATTTAAATATTTACAAATAAAAAAATTAAATTTAAATTTTTTTTATTTAACGCAGCAGCATTTTAATCTTAATATATAAAAATTAAACTTTGTCTGTATATCTGTATGCCTGTTTGATATTATCTTGAATACTGTTTTTTTCATCCGATATAGCTGAAACTTTGGAATGTGCTGGAGATGATTAGGGTGAATGTTTGTATGGTTTAGTATTGGGATGGTGTAGCGGGGGTTAACGTGGTGGATGGCTTGTTATTGTTTGTATGAGATTGGCTCGAATACCGTGGATTTGATGGATAGAGGTGATATACGTGGTGTGGAGTCATTTGAGGGTATATTAAGGTGGGTCTTGAATTGGGTCTTGAAGGGTCTTGGTGGTCAAGTGGGAAGGGATAGTGTGATTGGGACAGTGTGGCAGTGGCAGCCATGCAACCCTGGGTATTTCAGCTAGTACAAAATAAAATTCTAAACCAGCCCTGTATTATTTATTTGTATTAAAAGTCTTTGGAAATTTCGCGTTCGATGTTGGTCTTAAGGACGTCTAAAGTCTCTGTCTTATTGGCATAACCCGTGGACATGACGTAGCACCAAACAGGCGTCAAATCATAGGAATTTCAAATATGGAGATAATATGGTCTCTTAACTACGACTTTAATAACTGGCCATCTGTGTGGCCTATGGTGCAGTCTTGTTGAAACATAAGCTCCAAGACAACGTTGTCCAATTTATTCAAAAAAAAAAATTAACTCAACATGGTCCCATAGCGTATTCTGTTAACTGTAATCGCATTGTCAGGTTCATTGAAAAAGAATAGGTACGAGCCAATGACAATTCCAGAATAAAACAAACACTCATAAAATTACAAATATAAATATTTTACAAAATTTACCCGATTTTTTTCAAATTTTATATACATGTGTATTTCCGTTGCACAACACTTTTTGTAAAAATTTTGGTCCATGAGGGCCCATACAAATTTTTTAAAAAAATTAACCCGATTTTCTTCAAATTTTATAGACATGTGTATCTCCGATGGGCAACACTTTTTGTAAAAATTTTGGAGATCCCGGGCCTCGGGGTCGTGAGGCCCCATACAATTTTTTTTAAAAAAATTAACCCAATTTTCTTCAAATTTTAAAAACATAATTTGTATCTCCTCATTGAGAATTTACATGAAACATTTTTATGGGTTGTTTTTTAATGATTAAATGACAGGTAAGGATGTCAACCAAACCGCAGCTAATTTAATTAATAGATGAAAACCTTGAAAAATTAACAGTTTTAATTGAAAATGTTGATAAGCAAAATGTTGAATTTATACTGCAACCTATGTTTTGAAGAAATAAAAAAATTGTGGATTCCACAAATAAAATCGTTCCGAAAGATTAAAATTAAAACTAAACACCTCGCAGAGAAGCAGTACCTTTATGTATGTACTCGTATATATTCATTGGGAAATCAAAACTATTACTATAACTCATGGCCAAACCTCTGTATCAATTATAAATAAATAGGTACTGACCCACTAACTTTTTTTAGTTGCGGACCGATGACAAGGATATAATACCCACAATGAAAATACCTATGATAATGAAATGGCAAAATAAATACGCAAAAGCTACTATGTGTATCTTTTTCCATTAATAAATGAGAATTGCTTACCACGTGGAAAGACGAAATTTTTGTCATTCCAACCCATATACATACAAAGGAATATGAATGAAATTTTACTGTTGAGAACTTCATGTCTTTTGCTCCCAGTTCCCCATTCGCATGTTGATAACCTATACAAAAACTAAATATATCAATAACCTTCAAATGGGTCATTCCACGACTATATGGTCACATTATTCATTTTTATTTGCGTTAATAAATCACTGTTATATGTTATGCTAGAAAAGGAAGATAGCTGTTGTATGGAGCCAGACAGTTAGTTCCACCTCTGCAAATGAAAGATAATGTTATTCCTTGAAAAAGAAAGAAGGGCATTTAGAATATAGTTTCAGCCTCATAAAGGGGTAGTGACTTAAAGTACAAACTGTATATGAAATTCAAAGTACAAAAAACTACTTTGCTATTTGTTGAAGGTTGACCAACAAATGGAAATTCTCTATATAGTGAAATTTTTAATTATTAGCAGGAATGAATAGTTTCCGGTGGAGTCAAAAATGATCTAAAAAAGTTAAATGGAAATGGAAAAGTTAAATGGAAAAATATTGAAATTGTTTTTTCAAACTTTACACATTCAACTCTTAATATTGGACAACATTTAAAACTTATTACCTATGTTGATGTTTTTGTGCTAATATTCAATTGGCTATTCCTGGAAGATAAAGACCTAAACCTAAACCACCATCCGCTGAACTTGCCACTTCGGTTTTGTAGTGGCATTAGACAGGTAACAATATTATTACGGAAATAGTTTTTTATGACGTATTAGTGGAGAAAAATAATTCACAATTTTGCTTAATATGTTAATACTTTTCGTCTTGAAATTTAAAAAACATATTTTTGAACAAAATAATGACCTTAAAAAGAAAATTAGCACTGATGATGTTGATGAAGATAATGAGAGATGAGATGAAAAGTGGGTTGTATTCTAATAACACTGTGACCTACTGCGATTCCCCCTGACTTGTGCTATGAAGAAAGTATATGCCTATCCCTGTAGTACCCCCTACACACCAATGGCTCTAAGCAACTTAATGATAGGAAGTTGGTTCAGTGAATTTCTCCTCTGTCGGATCGTTGCTCTGCATTCATTAAGAAAATACCCCCAAGTCTTCTCCGCTGCAGCTGCCATCCTCTTCTAATTTTAATTAGTTTAGGTGCCCCTTAAGTCTAAAATGTCCTGTTAGGAACCCTGTAATGATTATTACAGTACTTCTACTTATACCCAATATCGAGCGAGGCCTCTTTGGAACATAGTTTCCAAGCATTTCGTTTGATTGATGTAAGCCTGTTGAATTTTCCCATCTTACGAAGCAACTGCCTTACCTATTCTAGCCCTTAAAGTGGAGTTTCTGCTTATTAGCTCTTCATTATAGGAGATATCCAAGTAATCATCATCCTGATCTCCCGAATAAATCGATTAGCCGTGTTGGTGTTGTTGTGGTCGAAATTGATTTGGGATTCGGTAAAATTGTTTTTTTAACGAGTGAGGTTATTAGCCTTGCGCCAACCTTAGTTGGTACTGGAAGAGACTTACTTAACCAACCATCCAACTTTTCGTTTTTTAGGAAAAACTGCCGACGGGTGTTTTGTGTTATGTTATGTGTCACAATAGATATTACACATACATACCTACTATACGTTATTTCCCGTATTTTCTAGTGGCTGACCACCAGTTACATGGTCACTCTTTGTAAACTGAACCAATTTGTAAACTCAATTTTAAATTCCTTACATTTTTTTTTATTATTTATAATAGTACAATCTTATCGCATGATAATTTGTTACTAATGATGATACGCACATATTTGTAACAAATTTCGTCAATTCCAGGTGACTTTTTGGGATTTAAATTCGTGTCTATTTCATGTGCGAATTCTAGTGGGGTGACACTATTGATGTTTAATAAAGATCTATAAACTGGTTTAGGATCAATCCTAGATTGTATATCGTGTGGTTGAAATACTGACTTGTATTATTGGCCTCTTATATCTCTCTTAGTAGCTTTCCAAAGAGAATAGTTTTTGTCAGCTTCAGGACCCAGCCCTTTCAGATAATTTTCAGTACAAGCCTCTTTATGTTCTTAACTCGGTTAACTTAATTACTTACTCGATTAAATTCTCTTTTGTCAATAATATTTCTGGTTCTATGCCATATATGCGTCTTTTCCTACGCCTTTCTTTTATCAGTTCTCGAATCTCATGGGGTAGTTAATCTCTTGTACAACTTTATCACCTTATTCGGGTGTAGCCTCTTTAGCTGCTTCACGCATAGAGTGAATAAAATATCCAGCTTGTATTTCAAGTTCTTGTTTAGTTTTGAGACAAACTTTTAACTCAATTAGATTGTCCAGTTTCTCTCTAAACAATTCCCAATCCGTGAACTTATTAGTAAGGTTAAGTTTCCTTTTCTTTTTAATGACTAATGTACTCAGAGTCATTAAGACCGGTGTATGATCGGAAGTAAGGTCTTCAATACCTTCGACTGATATGTTAAGTTTCCTTTTCTTTTTAATGACTAATGTACTCAGAGTCATTAAGACCGGTGTATGATCGGAAGTAAGGTCTTCAATACCTTCGACTGATATGAGTCGCGATGAGTGATATTCACAACATGTCAGTTCTATTGCACTTAGGAGTTCTTTTACTTTTCCTGGTGTTATGAGTCGTGATCCCCAAGCAGTGTGTTTCACGTTGTAGTCACCTCCTATAATAAACCTTTGTCCAAGTTTATTAAAAATTTTGACATATTGATTTCTTGCGATATTATGTCTTGGTGGGCAGTAGATCGCCCCTAAACTTAGTTCAGCACCACCATGGTTCATCGTTATTATTGTAGCTTGCATAAATAGCTCATTAATTTCCTGTTGTTGAGCACGACCACTGGGATATGCAATGTCCAATAGGCTTTATATCCCATTATTTTGATAAAGTTTTTCTCTGTAGGGAATAATGGAGAATATAAGTTGTTTGAGGACATAAGAAGAGTTTGTTTGCTGCAAAACCCAATCTAAATAGAAAACGAAAGGCTAAAAATTATTACAATAACACGAATCAACCTTGACGTCTCCATTTTCAATGGTTTCGAAACTTTATTCCATTATAAGCTGAAACACTAGGCGTTTAGGCATTAGGCCCGGGATAAGTAGATATATTTTTTTTATTAACAAAATAGAAAACCGGAACCTTCGTTTCCTACAGGGCTAATGTGACCTTAACGTGCTTTTCTGGTCAATGGCTCTAGCTTCTTGACTCTAAATTTATTCATAACGACATGAAAAAAATTTGCTGGGAGTCCATTGACCTAGCTACCCCGTTCTTAAATATGACGGTTTCATGTTCGTTTGTAAAATATAAGGAGGCTACTATATAAAAATTCCGGACAATTTATGAAAACATAAGAAAAATTGTTGGTGTGGAAGCCTCCTGAATAAACTGTCCGACTCCTTCCAAATGCAGGTTCTGGTTTTCTTTTAATACCAAACAAGTCTGTAAATTTTTTATGTTTATTAATAATATTGACATCTGTATACATATATAAGGACTTTTGAACTTCTGAAAGAGCTACGCATCGTAAATTATGATTGAAGTGTCAAATGAAAGTTCTAAATATAAAATCTTCCAATTTACCTTAATAAATGCATTTACGAAATTTTAGTCTTCACGTTAAGTACTTAACCTTAGGATTTTTGGCACACCCTCGTTTGCCATCCACTGACAAACGATGTTTCACAAATATTGTGTGAATACTAATGTACCTTTAATTCAAAATTTAATTTGGCTATAAACTTGTCCGTCCATCGTTCCTAAAATAAATAAAATAACAATCTCTTTTGTAGAATCATCATCATATTTGGCTCTAACAGCAGTCATAAAAAAATCACATGGACGTATTACGTCAAAGTGCAGGTAGGTCTTGCGTTGTCTCCCTATGTAATTGAAATGGAAATTATCCGAGTAAAATTAGTGAAATGATCCGTGCATTCTACGGAAAACCTGCGTCAGTTCCCCGTTGGTACGTGGTGGATAATCCGGAAAAGATGACAATGTTGCTCCATTCAATGTTTTCATAGAGATGATGTCAACCGAATTTAGCCAAATTAGCCGAAACATCATTGCGTTGATGAATAAATGTTCTTTCCCTTAAGTGAACTGAATTCCTTGGCAACTCCCCTCATTTCGAAAATGTTTGCTCGTCATCTGTCGTCTCTTTAATTAAACGCAAAAACAGTAAAGTGGAAAATCGCATTCATTAAGCAAAAATTTAATTGAATTTTTCCTCCGAAGCATCACAGAAGAGAAATCGTGCGGAGAAATTTCCCATCTCCTTTCACCGTACCAACATCTTTTAGATATATTTACGGAGCACAGCATGCGCTTCACACTGCCTATTTATTCATAAGATGGTTCTATTTCCAAAGAATTACGTCTTGGAAATTAATTTAGGGGATGGATTTGTCGGGTATTTAAATAAAAAGGATGCATTTATATTGCTTTAATGTCAAGAACGAAAAGTTTATGTAAAAAGGGAATTTATTTAGTGTTGTTTTATTTTCAAGGTATAAGTCAATCATATCATTTTGACCTGTAATTCATTGCAAAGACTTAACGTATAAAGGTGATGGATTCAGCAGACTATCTCAGCGCAGTCCGTGTCCAGTGTGACGCACTTCTTTGCCAGTACGTCTGCTTTTTCTTTGCCGTCAATGTCGCTGTGCCCCAGAACCCAAGCTAGGGTCCAGTATATGCATTTATCGAAGCCAATTTCGCCTGGCACTGCCTGACGAGCTTAGAACTGTTGCTTGTCGCAATAATAGCTCTTATAGCGTATTGGCTGCCTACACATATGTTGACCTTGCCCGCTATTGCTGTATTGTGAGATAGGTCCCTGCATGCCTCTCTTATCGCTAAGATCTTCGCCTGGAAGATACTAGCAGAGTCAGGTAGCTTGTTGAATCTTGAAAGGTTTTCAGAGTAAACTCCAGCAACGACTCCATTACCATTAATTTTGGATCTGTCGGTGAATAGAGTTACATCAAAAAGTTCCACAGCTCTCAAGTCTTCTAACTTTTTCGAGTTGGAAACTCCTTGGGAAAGCTAGGATTGAGTTTAGGGGTGAAGTAGTCGGTTGAAGATGGTATCATCTCCTTTGGTAACAACAACGGCGGGCGCCGTGGCTCAGTGG
This sequence comes from Nephrocerus scutellatus, assembly GCA_947095585.1. Taxonomy (NCBI): domain Eukaryota; kingdom Metazoa; phylum Arthropoda; class Insecta; order Diptera; family Pipunculidae; genus Nephrocerus; species Nephrocerus scutellatus. The sequence continues at coordinate 100,800,743 of OX352762.1, read as the reverse complement.
AAATGCACATGGCTGCTGAGTAGGAGGTTCGTGGTTCGTACCCAGTAACACCAAAAGTATTTTTCACGGTGTCCCACCTCTCGCGAATGACTGAAAAACGTTCGAGAGTAATAACTTTTCACGGAAAAGATTCTCAATACGCAGTTCGGATAATGTATCTCGTAATTCGTAATTCATGCAGGCAATAAAACCCCTTAACTCACTCACCCGACCAAAATATTTGCTTTTCTTCTTCATTAAGTTAATTGGGTCGTTTGCGTTACCCACTTTAAAAGCATAATGGCTATTATGGCTGAGCTGTTTTTACTCTGAATGGGTTGTGCTAAAATGACAAAATTAAATTTGCGAACAGGGTAACCCTGTTGGTATACAACGGACCTTGGTTTAACTTGAATATAAGGGTGACTACGGATTTCTTTCATGTATCTCCTGAGTACACATAGATCGTGTCGTTTGTCAAAAATTTCATAACCTACAACAACTTCCTGCTAGATGCGGTACCACACTGACTTCCTTCCCGGTGGTTAACAGTAAAAGTACAGTAAATTCAGTATTTCAGTCTCTTTAATCAAAACAACTCTAAAGGGAAGCAAAATCGCATTAGATACGTTATCTAATTCGATTCCGACAGATGAAAGAGAACGCGAAAAATGGAATGAATCGTCAACTGATGGGAATTCTGAGGTATTTGTATGTATTATTTATTTTTGGTTTGGCTCTTGATAGAATGGACATGATTTGCGGAGGAGCTAAATAAGTGCAACTCAGGAATTCACCAGTGCAAAAGATCTTCTTGACTCTAACAACAGCATTGTTTAAAAGGAATCCATGAATACTGTATAATATTAGTACGAGTATGAGTCGTGACTTGTAAATAAGATATTGCGGGTTGTGAGGGGCACCTGCATCCTTCGGATTGACTTAGAAATGGGTGTATTTCTTTGGGTTATTACAGTTGTCTTCAGCAAGGCATGTCTTCTTGTTTTAGAATGATTGTTTCTCCTCTATGCATTAAATATATTATGTTTCTGCCTTTAGTCGAGATACTTGAGATGCTTCTAATTTTTTGATATTAAAAGAAATTTAAAGCAATTATAAATGTCATACAATGTCATATTTAAATTTTATACTGTTCTTGCAGTTAATAGATTTGGTTGCCTTCTTGTTGAACATGAATTCTTTATCAACATTGAAGTGCACAAGTTAACTACATGGTCCTCATGTAAACACGTTTAAAGCAGACGATATTTGTGAATTCAGATTTGGTTTATAGCAAGACAATTAAACGAATATTGGCCACCATCACTCTTACAAGGCACAGATAAATGTTCCTGGTGGGCGGACATGACAACACAACAAATCCTGCATAACTGTCTAATATACATTTGAACATATTGTCGTGGTATTATACAATATGGGACATATGGGACGAGCCACTTAGACCAAATACTACCTCACTAAGAATAATCTCTTTCTCGAGGGATGCACGGCAAGTAGGAGTAGTAATCATTGATAAATGGTTACTCAGAAGTCTGCTTCGTTGTGTTACACAATGATCAAATAACATTACTCTGTCAATGCGTCTTCTAAACTGATTGTCGTTCTGCATTTGTTGTAGAACGAGTATCAATTTACAAGGAATTGTGTGTGTGCAAAAGATTACCATTAATATGTTATTGGCTCTAGCATGTTGTGCTTAATGCCATAAAGAAGAAGTAGGAGGAAACATTTCTAAAACATTGCTAATGCTTTTATATATAGAACTACTACATTGCTATAAAATTCGCCAACATTAATGCGTTCAACGTTTTCCTCCTATTTTAATGTTGAGTGGTCAGAGGTTTGAAATCTTCTAACTTAAATAAATAAAGTAAACTAAAGACATGAATATTGTTGATGCCAAAGATACATAAATGGTTTAAATAAGGTGCGCAATATGTGCCATAAAACAAACAACACAGGTATTTTAAGGGGTTTCAATTAGGCTGCCCCATTTTCCCAATGATTTCTAGGCTATGCGTGAAGTTAGCTGCGTTTGGTTTGACGTTTCAATTTTTCTATGCTTGACATCAATCAAAATTGAATTTAAATATCAAGGCGTTCGAATTAAACTCATTCGAATTCCATGCAAGGCTAGTGGGTTTAGAGATCAACGTGAGGAAAACTGCTTGTTAAATGTGGTGGATAGTGTAACCTTTTGAGCTAGAGAAGTTCGACATCTTCTTTAGAGAATAAATTAAAAAGGTACGGCACATGAAGAGTATGCTAAACAATTTCTGGAGTTTCCAAAAATCACCTCTTAACCTCTGAAGCTTACAATCTTCAGATCAAATTGAGTTTTTAGTCCATATATGGCTGCAAATTTGGAAACACGTCCCTCCTTCAAATATTCTTCAACAACGTATACCTAGAGTAAGATCACCAGAAAAAAAAAACAACCCATAAAAATTAAAATTTTTCATCCAAATTCTCTAATCGCAGAAATTGATATGGGAGCCCCTCGATCCTGGGTTATTTTTTTTTATTGTAGGAGAAAATCATCGAAAGAGACATTTGACATCAGGTGTCAAATTTGAAAATGCTCAGATCATTTTATTCTGAGCAAATAAGAAACACGAGCATTTACCTTGAGAACTCTTTGACTGCTCTGCACTAATTTATGAAAACGCGAAATGACAGAATATTGTGAAAACTTGTTGTTCTATCTTTAAATTGATATTGACAACAAAAAACGACATCAATAAAAATACAATTCAGTAAATAAGTAAGTAAATTGAATTAAGCATAAAACATGTATGTCTCGTTTCATTTGCTTGGTTCATTCGTGCGTGAGCTAAGATTTCTCTCTCTCTCCACCAACAAAACCAAACAGCGCAGCCGACTGCGCAGCACACACCGCACAGAGTCATTAAATTACGACGGTATCTGATGCCACTTTATGATATTTTAAAAATGTATAAGGGCCTTGCGGCCGAACCCAGGGCCCGATCAGTACCAAATTTTAGAAAAAGTATTGTTTATTGGGTATACACATGTGTGTAAAATTTGAAAAAAATCGGTTAATTTTTATTTTAAATTTGTATAGGAGCCCCACGAACCCGGGGCCCGATCACTTCTAAATTAGAAAAGAAAGTATTGTCACCGGAAATACACATGTGTACAAAATTTTAGGAAAATCGGGCTTTTTAATTAAAAAAAAATATTTGTATGGGAGCCCCCCGACCCCGGGGCTCGATCGCTTCAAAAATTTTACAAAAAGTTTTGTCCATCGGAGATACACATGCGTATAAAATTTGAAGAAAATCGGGGCCTCAAATTATTAATAGAAAATATTGTCATATATGTGTGCAAAATTTCAATAAAATCGGGCCATGGGAAGTGGGTTAAAAATTGATCAGAAAATCTGACCAGCCAGCCAGCCAGCCACGTACTCACTATCAGACGACGAAATTGAAGCTGGATTGGTCACACCGTGACTGGAACCTTCCCGTCTTTAGGTGAGTGAACCGTGAGTGAGGTAAAAGAAAACTTCGAAGAGGAACTACGCTCTCAAGAGTGGCAAGGAACCTCTGGCGCAAAATCGAGTTCTCTGGCGGGTGTTTGTGAAGGTCTTACGCTTCTACGTGGTGTAAAGTAATGCAGACCGAAAGACTACGGTTGGGCAGAATCTGCAGACACAGGTAAAGGAAAATCAAAGGATACCATGATTTTGATGGCCGGTTAGAATACTTTCATGATATTTTTGTTTTGCTTTTGAGCGTTACTTTTAAAAAGAACAGCTAAGGAATAATATTAGGGTCCAGTCGAGGTTTCGCCCAAAAGTTCTCTATATGTTAAAATTCCGAGGCGACATCAATCCATTTAAAATTCATAAACTGAATGGCACAGTTAAGGAGTTCCTGCAGCGAAGGCGAACCTGGAATTTTGAGCAAGTCCTTTTTTATTTATGGAAGCTGCTTTAAGTCCAGCTTTCTATTGGTGCAGGATATATTTTAGTTATGTGCAGGATATATATCCCGATTCCTATTCAGAATGCAGAAGGCATTTTTCTGATTTTCAAAAGAATAAAATATTACAGGATTCTCGCAAATTTTCACTTCTTGCCTTTCTAGTTTACTATCATTTCTGACAATGTTTCAATGTTTGTTTAGATGTGTTCGAGCTATTCGAACCTATTCAATGGATAAAGATGTTAAGCTTATATAAGAAATGCAAGCCTATATAAACAGCAACGCAGCATCGAACGCATACTATTCTACCGGATTGAGTAATTGAAATTCTTCAATGGTTTTCTATATCCTTCGACAACTATTAAGTTATTTTTTTTATTTTTCCCCAAATTTTCCTAAGCTCTTAAAGCTGAAGTAACAACAAATTGTTGGAGAATTTTATCGCAATAAGGATATCCTGCTTTGTGTACAGAAGTTAAATGGAAAGCTAAGGACGCGCTAGCTTGATTTTTTGTTGAAAGTTAAAGTAATTTGGTGTGTGATCTGTTTCATCGATTTTATCTACAATTATTTTTGCTTAGCGCTTCTCTTTTCTGTAGTTAGCTAAGAAAATAAGATGGTTTTGTTAGGTTTAACAGTCTGTAGAGTTGGATAACTTTTTAAAGTGTTTCGCTTCTCCTTTATCAGGAGAGTTTATTGATTCCTCACATAAAAATTTATTCGCACATTGTGCTGTGCTATTTTTGCTTAAAGGGAAAGTAAAGAAAAAACTTCACTTTAAGCCAGTGAGGAAAAAGTAATATTGCAGTGTAGCTTTCAATTTCAATTACAGGAGTTCTCCCTATACTTATTTATCGTTGTTTCTGGTCGTTTTCACGAAAATGATGATAATCGCAAAGAAGCATTTCTCTCTGTTGCAAGATATCCCTGTCGAATTTTTTTATCTTTTGTTGAAAACAAATATCATCCTCAAATATTCAGTCAAAATTAACATACAAAGATTTTCATAGCAAAGAGGGGCTGCTTCATCTCAAGACAAGCAGAAGATCTGACAAGGAAAATTATTATGCTTTCATAGAAAGCATAAATTAATCTCTCCAGCAACTGTGTGTCCGTTAGTTAGAGTGATCTCCAAAATACCTGAGCAGTGCAGAATCGTGATTCGATTCCATTTATTGGTGCACGAAATGGATAACATTGGAATTTTTCTGTGGGAACATGAGGCAGATGGTCATCGAGTTAAGATTTCTTCTTTCTACAAACAAGTGGAGTAAAGTATACACCTTGCAGTAGCGGTACAAATTTAACTTTTTTATAGATATGTAAGCAAAAATAGAAAAGTTTTTGGTATTTTCTCGCGGCGCCAGTAAAAGCAAAAAGTATTTTTCACAGTGACCCACCCCTCGCGAATGCCTAACAAACGCCCGATGGTAATAACTTGTCACGGAAAGCTTCTCAATTCGCCCTTCGGATACGGCATTAAATTGTAGGTCCCTTCCATTTGTGTAAAAGATATACATGCACAACAGAAATGGTAGCGAGAAGCTAGGCCTTGGACCGCAGTGGTCTGTCACGTCGAATATTATTATTATTTTGAATTATTCTCTGGAGATGATGAATTATTCTGTAGTAGCAGTAGTCAGATCGAAAAAAACATTTTTTCCATTGTTTAAGAAGCAGTAAACTTCGCAGCACTCACTCACCTATATGAGATCCGTTGTATACACAATTAATTCATGGATAATTGCAGAGGGTTTATATTTTACCCCAACGACAAAAGGCAGCATTGGATTATCATCATCATCATATTTGGGTCTACAACCGGGGTCCGGTCCTGGCCTCCCGCAAAAAGTCTCTCCACCAGTCCAGATTTTGAGCCGATGTCATCCAGTTTGGCATCCCTAAACTCTGGGCGTCCTGGTCTACGCCATACTTCCAGCGTAGGCTTTGCCGGCCTTGCTATCGTGTTCCATAAATCCTACCGTAAAGGACTTTCCGAGCAGGATCATCTTCACTCATGCGAGCTAGGTGTCCTTCCCACCGGAGCCTACCGAGCTTAATTTTCTTCACGATGTCGACATCGCGGTGACGCTCGTAGATCTCAACTTGCACTATTAGTTCAAGAATTTATTGTTGTATTGCTGGGCCTCCTGTTTTAATCAGCTCCGCTAGGATACCATCAGATCTCGGGGCTTTATTATTTTTGAGCCGATTTATCGCTCTGCTGACTTCGTCTATTCTTGGTGGCGGTAGTATAGTGTGGTCTTTGGCCATTGGTGGAGCTTCAAATACCTCAGTTAACTGCCCATTTAGCAACTCATTAAAGTGCTCTTCTCAGCTCTTTAAGATGCGTTTAAGATCGGTGATCAGATTACCCTCTTTGTCCTTGCAGTATGTGCAGTGGATTATGGAAGCTCTTAATTCTATTCTATTGTATTTTCAAAATTTTATTATACTGCCAAGATAAGCATATATTATGTAAAATGTTGTTTCTAAAGCAATAAGGTTGGCGGTTATATCGATCCCATAAGCGGAGACTCTCGAAGAAAAGGAAAGATACATAACTCTGTCAAAATGACTAAGACCCATCAAGAGCAGCAACTCATTCGATGATCAGTGAGATAGTAGCAGTGCACATTGGCTTGCAAATTCTTTTTACTCTGCCTACAGCTGTTCATTATACCAGTTCATGTATTGGCAACCATACAAAATCCGACAAAACCGTCTCAATTTGTCATGTTACAGCGTACAGGACGTTTCGTTGGACGATCCGAGTGCATGAATGAATGCGATGAATGAATTGTTGCGTTATACGTCACTGGATGTCTACGTCAGAGAAGAGGTAAACATGCAGAATATTGTAGGCAAGTAGTCTGCCAAGTCTTGCTAAGGTTGATAGCACCGCAAAAAGTCGCAGAACGTTCTCACTGAGAGTATAATAATTTAAAAGTAAAGAGACGTACACGCCTACATTTGCGTGGGAATGCAACGAGTGACATTGCTTAAGTAAATCCCTAGATGTTTTTTGCTTTGTTGCTTTTACAATAAGACAACGTCAGGAAAAACTTGTAAACAACTACGGGAACATGAAAAACGTCTAATAGCTAAGATTCTTAGTCTAAGATTCTTAGTCAAATTATTTTTTAAATGTTTGACAAGTGCTAAACGCTACAATACTGTCGCACATTTTGTCGACTTATCGTTTCATTAGAGATTATACGACATTTTCTGACACTTTCCCAATAACAATATCTGAAAAAAGAACATCAACATTATGAAACCAATATGAACAAATAAAGTTACAAATAAATAAATCAAAAAAATTCCAAAGAAGTCATCGTCATGTTACAGTGAGTGTTAAGCCTACGCATACTCAAGGTATTTTCCCAGAGAATAGAAAATTGTATGCAGAGCAGCGTCCCTCAGACCGATTGGAATCGCTAATCCGAAACCCAATCACGTACAGTAGATACTCGTACTTCTTCATGTTTTGCTTTTGACTTTTGGCAAATGAATAAGTCGTTGAAACAAGATTTGTCAGCCCACACGCGCTGCTGGCAAAGACCCAAATACGTAAGAATATCGCGGCAACAACATTATAGCCGGCGCACAGTGTGATAAAAGAGATTCGTACTATTAGTCAATGTACCACGACGTATGATGCAAAATAATTGTATGACTAACTAACAACCGTAAAATGTCACCAACTTTAAGTGCACAATAATAATGTCAACCCAAACAGGGTGCTATATCTTTAAAAGCAGCATCAGTACAACAATTGAACGGGGGTGGAGAATCGCGTCAGGTATTTGTTGGCACTGCTTCCATAGTCTGTGCAGAAGTGACATGGATGTCCCTCCTTGAATATATAATATTGCATAAATAATAAAAGTATACTTAATTCGGAAAAACATGCATTGTAGTTTTGGTTATATTTGCTACACAACTGTAAACCTAGATCATTGTATGCCAAGAAATAGTTGACGTTTAGTATCGGCAGAAGAACAAGGCAAAAAAAGGGGCAGTGAAGCTTTGTTTGTTCGTAAATTGCACTATAAATCCACACCGAAAATAAATACAATTTGTACCTGAAGCTTTCAACTCGTAGATAGAAACTCCAATGATAGATCTTGATAAAAGGTGTGTTATCTTTTGTAACAAAACGTTTTCGTCATTAAAAAAGTTCATAAGGTTCTAAAACTCACTACACCATCCGTTTATAAACTCTAAAGCTGCCTCTGATAGCATAGCGTATAACTTTTGACAAATGCTGACGTATTAGCATCAAGCGTATTCAACATCTATAACAGGTACCTACAAGGTTATCCGAATTCTAATTTAATGGCGGGAGGAACAATCCTCCATTGGACCATTCAGAGACTGGCTTACACAGACGATATTGACATCGAACTAGTAAATTATTTTCTGGCTGTTCAATCCATGTCGTATTGGACGGTTTCAAATCCAGTGTTAACCGCATAAACGCCCGGTGTTCCCCAAGGCTCCTTAGACCTGAACTATTTAAAAGGCATACATTTGACCTAAACTTGAAAACAACTATATTGTATAGGCAAGACCACATTAAATCTACTAGATAGAATTCAGAGCCACGAGCTACAAGTTATTGGTGAAGTTAATATCACGAAAACAATCGAATCGATTGATCATCATAGGAATGTCTTCGAAAGTACTAACCAATTCAGGGGTTCCTTCTTTAGCCGCACAATAATTGTGTGGAATGAGCGCCAGACCTTTTTTTTTTTTCATTAAACATTTCAGTAATATACAATTTTGACTTAAAACTAAACTTATAACTATTATTAATAAGTGTCGGCTCAACAATAGGGGCCCCCTACGTATTTACATTGTCTTTTTTTTTTAAATTCTCTATATTAACTTCACTTGCCCGTGTGTTTGTGGGTTTGTGGGCTTGTGGGTTTGTGGGTTTGTGGATTTGTGATGGATTCTTGCGATCAATTTTTAACCCACTTCCTACAGCCCGATTTTATTGAAATTTGGCACACATGTGTATTTCCGGAGACAACACTTTCTATTAAATTTTCTATACTGGCATCAGATATTCGTCGCCCTTTATGGACTGTGTGATGTGTGGTTTTGGTGGTAGAGAGAGAGAGAGAGAGAGATAGAGAAATCTTAGCTCACGCACAAATGAACCCAGCAAATGAAACGAGACATACATGTTTTATGCTTACTTCAACTTACATTTTTATTTACTGAATTTTATTTTTATTGATGTCGTTTTTTGTTGTCGATATCAACTTACAGATAGAACAACAAGTTTTCGCAATATTCTGTCATTTCGCGTTTTCATAAATTAGTTCAGAGCAGTCAAAGAGTTCTCAAGATAAATGTTCGTGTTTCTTATTTGCTCAGAGTATGAGCGTGCTCTAAGTGCTCAGAATAAAATGATCTGAGCATTTTCAATTTTAACATCTGATGTCAAATGTCTGTTTCGATGATTTTCTCCTACAATAAAAAAAATGGCCCAGGATCGAGGGGCTCTTATATCAATTTCTGCGATTAGAGAATTTAGATGAAAAATTTTAATTTTTATGGGTTGTTTTTTTTTGTATTGCTTATTACTAAACAATAATTCTGACTACTTAATCTACTACATGTTTATATTTACAGGAATTTAATTTTAAACAATAAATTTTAAAATAAAATAAAAATGAAAAAAATATAAGACGGGGTATAAACAGGGCGATCTTCAGCCTCTGTAATGTTGATTGCTGGCCTTCTCGTAGAAGGAGACGTCTTGATTATTAAAGATGTCGTCGAATCTAGCATCTGTGAATCCTCTGATGTGTATGTACCGGTGACTTGGCTCGATTTCTTCGCTTCTCAGTCCTTGCATCTCAGGACTTGGATGAGTTTCCAATCCGTCGACGAATCTCCTCGCCATTTAGAACAAGTGGTCGGTTATTGGCAGCAGACCTGCTGCTTCGTAAAGTCTTGCAGTCGACACAAACTTATAGCTGTTTGGCACCCTCCAGAGTCCTGTACAGATCCTTAGTACCTTCCTTTCAAATAGGGAGATCTTCTTCATCGTTGTTGGTGAGACGGTGAACCATATGGGATAGCCATAGGTTATCACTGCCCTGATGAGCTGCTTGTAGATTAGCAGCTTGGAGAGTGCCAGACTCTGTGTTTCCGAATTTATACGTTCTGCAGTCGTCTAAGACACTCGTGCATAGAAATCTCATCTTTTTATCTCCCTAATTTCCTAAAGCCCACGCTGTGCTAAGCACTATAAGGGTGCAAATCCGTTGACAGTGTGTACATTATAAAAAAAAACCCATAAAATTTTTTCGTGTAAATTCTCTAATCGGGGGATACACAATGTGCGGTTTGAATAAAATCGGGTAAATTTTTTTTTTAAAAAAAAGGTTTAGGAGCCCCCTATCCCGACCACTCAAAATTTTTACAAACAGTCTTTCCATAGCAGATACACATGTATATACAATTTGAAGAAAATCGGATAAATTTTGTAAAAAATTTGTATGGAAGCCCCCCAATCCCGAGGCCCGGATGTCCCAAATTTTAATAAAAAACATTGTCATGGGAGATACACATGTGTGCAATGTTTGAATAAAATCAGCCTTAAGGAAGTGGTTAAAAAATTGACCACAATATTTGGCCGGCCAGCCAGCCACGGGCACGCGAAGTTAATATAAAGAATTTAAAAATTAAAGTTTTTTCATGTAAATTCTGCAATAACCCAATTATACTGAGTTCCACTATAAATGCTGAAAATCAAAAACAAAGGCGAAGCACTGCAACGTAACAACAAAACAACCACAATCGTAAAGCAAGCAACGCTGCTTACAGCACATCAGCTCATCAGCGCACACAGAACACAGTCATTATAGTATCATATGATCTGATGCCGCTATATGGAAACAAATTTGTATGGGAGCCCCCCGATCCCGCAGCCCGATCAAAGTATTGTCATGGGAAATACACATGTGTGCAAAGTTTGAATAATATTGGACTTTAGGAAGTGTGTTAAAAATTGATCACAAGATTCTGCTCAACAGCCAGCCAGCCAGCCATGGGCACGAGAAGTTAATATAGAGAATTTAAAAAAGGACTGAAATCATTGAGAATCTAGTCGAAAATTCGAAAATAATTCGGTGTCCGCCGCTGGACTTAGCATCGTTCTATGGTTATTTGACACAATAATTTTACATAACAATGTTTCACAGCTAATTTCTTCGCAACTTTGGGTTCCATACACGTCTGATTCTGATGGAGTTAAATTTTGGAACACCTTGGAGGCTAAGAATAATTTCTTTGATTAAATTGGCACATAGATCTCGCAGAAATTATAATCTGTATTTTATAATTGCAATTTAATATTTCGAAAAAATATCGTTTTGGGTCTTAATTGCCTAACTAGATTAAATAATTGTTAATTATCAAAAAAAAAAAACAACTTATAAAAATTAAAAAATATCATTCAAATTCTCTAATCGGAGATGTGTGAAAAATTTAAATAGATCGGGCTTTAGGAAATCAGAAGCTTGTAATTTTCTAATTAAAAATTATTTACGTTATTGCATAGAATATATCAATATCAAATTATTAACATCAGTAATATTAAAATGCAAAAAGATAATAAATTCTCTCTATTTTGATGGCATGATGGAAATAAAGCTTAGTTTAATTCATACTATATTACACATTTTAAATAGTGTTTCCAAAAAATCTGTAATAATCCTAAATATGTTTCCAGTGCGATCTTATTGTTATTTAAATGTTTAATGTTTTCCTTAATAATTGTCCCAATTATATCTTTTTATTTTCTTGCAGGAAACTCTTATCTCCTTTTTTCGTGCTGAATAAAAGTCGCAGTTCTAAGAAAGTTGGTTGGTATCATTGAATTGAGCGCAACACACACATATGCCTGAGAAATTATAAGTATACAGAAAAAACCGCATATACATGAATCTTGCCTTGCTTGTGTATTAAAATACCACAATCTCAATAGTTCTTGTGCTATTCGTTTAGACAAACAAACAAACTTTCAACGTTTTAATGTTTTGAAATCATTTTCATTTATATTTTTGTTGGAACGGGTTCACATATACGTACTGTTCGTGCTCCATTTTTGATTCTGTAATCTTTACGCATTTACTTAATTTTGACAATTATGCATGTGCACCAAATGAAATAATACATAAAATTATGCACCCATTGTGGGTGTTATAGCTACGATTGCATATGGAACGAAAAAACGGTTTTCAGGTTTAACAAAATGTATACACCAAACCAAGACATTCGGTCTCGATGCTAATGAAAATGTGCTTCAAGAAATTTAACTTTAGCATAATCATTTTGAAACTTTTCGAATGGCATCAAGAGGTGATGACTTTTTTAATACCCAATTCAAATGTTAACACTTATTTTACACCTTAAAGGCGAAAATAATTACCATCGTTGATACGTGAAATTTGATTTAGTAAATGGGGCGCCGTGGCTCTAGTGGTTAGTGCGTTGTACTTCTGAACAGGAGGAGATTTGAAACACAGAAACACCAAAAGTGTTATTCACGGTCTCAACTCTCGCGAATTTTTGACAAACGTCCGAGAGTAATAATTTATCGCGGTAAGCTTCTCAACTCGCTTTTCGGAACCGGTGACCGGTATTATTGTTGATTCTATAGTTTTAGAGATGGCTGAGGTGAATAGTAATTGTAAGACAGCTCTGTGGGTTTGTGGTCGATAGGTGTGTTGGGAGGTAACCCATATCAGTGCAATATAGTTTTCGGGGTCGCTGAGATGAATAGTGTTGATAGGACACTAATATGGATGAGTTGTATGAGTTTAGATTGGTACTCGGTGACTGGCTGGGTTTGTTGGTGGGGGGTGGGAGGTTTGATAGACCATTGTCCCTCCTCCTTCAAATCGGAAAAAGGTAGATTAGTAGCAGAGTCTTCTGGCAATATGAAATTTGCCATTTGATTTTGTAAGCTGGTATCATATGTCATCGAGCTAATAAATTCCATTTATTCGGCTGATTATCAAAACTATCACATTTTGAACTGGTTGCGAGAGGGTCCAAACGAAATAAACAATCAAATACTTGCCATGTTAACAGACGTAGTCACTGAATATAAGTCTATCGAAACCGAGGTAGATGCTGATCAGGTCGTTATTATCCAACCAAGTTCCTAAATTCACTTGGTTCGTCTGGATTGCCATCACATCGTCTTTTACTCAAAGTGGGATATCCAATTATTTTACTAGGGAATCTCGCCTCACTAATACTTTGCAACGGCACAAGACTGTGTCTAAAAAAGATGCTGAGCAATGTAATTGAAGGGACTATCTTGACAGGAAAGGGAGAGGGTGAAATAGTTTTTATCCCACGGAAACCACTCATTTGAACGGATTCCAGTAAAACTTGCTTTTTCGATGACGATCAATAAGTCACAGGGGCAGTCTATTAAGTACTGCGGAGTAGATTTGAGATCACTATTTATTTTTCTTACGGACAATTTTATACTGTTTGCGCTAGGATGGGTTCACCTAAAATTTTTTAATTATTCTTGCGCCTGGAGGTGAAACTAAAAACATTGTGTGTAATCAAGTTTTGTTTTAAATTATTGTCATAATTGATTTTTTCAAACATTTTATTTAATAAAGGATTTTACCTTATACATAGATAGATATCATTCTTTTTTCTACCCCTACCTGAAAAACACCTTAATGTAGTTTCAAATCAAAAGTTCATCGCATAAAGGTTGGTATTTCCTAAATGCTCGAACATGTTAAACTGTCGCCTCCTTAAGCTGCTGCCAAAATTGTCAAATATTCTAAAGAAAATGCGCCGGCGATCGCAAAGGGATGAAAAAGAACTCTTACAGAATGCTCTTTAACAAGCTAACTAGATTTGCAGAAGGTTGTGGTATGGTAGTAAGCCCCCACAAAACAGAACTTGTCCTCTTCACTAGAAAATATAAAATTCCACATGTTGACCGCTCCTCTATAAAGGGCACACTTTTATCCTTCTCTGATCAAGCTAAATATCTCATATCTAATATACAGGAAAGAGTTCGTTTAGCCACTATTCTCCTGTAAAAAAGCCAGCGGTAACAATTGGGATCTTCAACCCCATATCATTCTTTGGCTTTATATTTCGGTAACAGAACACTTCTGTATGGTGTGGTAGTTTGTTGGACTACCTTAGACAAAGCAATACATCGCGACAAACTAAGCAAATTCCAACGATCGGCTTGTCTATGTATGAGCGGAGCACTAGACATACTCTTCAACATAACACCACTCGACATCTTCAGCAGAAAAATTGCTGCTGGCACGGCTCTTCAATGCAACCTCACAGTCGATAAGGAATGAATTCGGACACTCCTATGTACTGAGTTTATCCAGGACTCCACCAGAAGGTATAGCCTACAACATTCCGCAACTACATTTCAAGAACAAATTCCAGATCACCATCCCCTTTTCCACACACAGATCACATCCAGATCACTCTGGGAGGAAGGTGCAATCTTGGTGATTGATGCTGGGGAAGGCGGAGGTGTTTTCTCAAAAAGGCTAAATATTAGTCTCTCTTTTCGTCTTCCCAATCACTGTAGTGTTTCTTATGCAGAAATCATGGCGATTTGTGATCCTTAGAATCAGTCTCTACGAACTCTGTTGTAGCCCTAGACTGCCGATCATCTCTCAGGGAGATGGCGGAGCAGTTCAACATTCACCTGTAGTCGTTACCAGATTATAGAAACATTCTGGGGAACTGCAGGGGGGACTAACTCGCCAAAAATGGTACTACGCCGCCCCTTCCACCTGAAAATGGTCCCTTAGGCATACCGATTGCTACATGCAAAATCATGCTATTGATAAAACCAACCTTAGATCGTCAAATGGTATAACTTGTGTGGCGACGAAACAGATCTGGCCAAAGCTGGATCCGAAACGCTCCAAGTGTTTGATCTCTCTAAGCGGATTGCACATAAGTCCTACAATATACATGCAGCAAGGCTTGGTGTATTTTCCAATAACTTATGCAGAAGCTCCATAGACGAGGAGAAGGAAGCACTACTTTGAACTTTCTTTTAAAAAGACCTTAACGATTTGTCAACCACTTACATTAAAAGTCTTATAAGCTTCATTCGAAGCTCCAAAAGGTTCAACGAGTAGAGCGAGAAATCCTCTCGTTCCATGGGGTACCACAATAGACCACACCACCTAACCTAACCTCGTTTCCTTAGTTCAAACCAATCAAGTAACATAATTGACAGCCTAACCGAGAATAATTGTTTTTTATTAAAATTATTCACACAACCCATAGAGCTAGTGAGTATCTAAGCCCCAAATAGTATTTTTTATTTTCTGCGTGTGACGTACGTCGAATTTCGCATGTGGCGCGTGTGTGGTAATTTTCTCGTTTTCTAAGGTACTTTTTACCCACCTTTCGCACGACATATATGGCTAAAATTTTGTTAGCAGCTAAATGTTAGGACCAATTTTGATATCCCGCGTGTGACCTTTTTCACGAGTGTGTGTGTTGCATTACTTTACTTCTTTCGTTTCTTATATTAAAAAAGTTCGACTATCGTTAACTGTTTTACTAAATTTTTAACTTTGTTGTTGTTAGTCTCCAATTTTAATATTAATGTATAATCAATTATCACATTATCATAACTACAATATTTCATTTTCAAAATCTGAGATTCTTTTCAATTAGCGGTGTGTCAGACTAGAGACTAGACGATAGTACTGATATGACATAAAAGGGCTCCATGTTACAACGTTCAGAGTTCTTATTTACTAAAGTGGTAGATGAAAAACCTATGAATTTTTTAGTACAAATAAGCTTAAGACTTCCATTTTAGTGCTGCTTATTTGGTTTTATTAAGTTAAAGATAACATTTAATATAAAAATGTAAATTTATTTTTGTATACATCAAGAATCAATATTATCCCAGTGGCACACCAAATAATTAACAACAAAATTTTATTGTGAATCGAGCTCTTAGCAAATATTTTACTCTTTTGTGTTGCCTCAGTTTCAAGTGGTAAAATTCTAGTAAAAATAAGCCGAAGAAAACTGCACGCTTCTCTCTGAAACTAATTTAGAAACAAAGTAAAAACCACGAATGGGACGTGAAGTGACACAACAACAGCGGCTATTTAATGGCATTTGCTTATGTTGGTTAATTGCTATTGATACGGTGCACTAATGTTAGTGGCTTTGACTACTTAGAGAGGAATCTCGCCATGGGTGGCCCGACTGTGCATCCATTTAGATACAAGCTGAAGTAGAACCATCGCAATCACTATCAGGCTGTTTAAGTGGATCCTTGACTGTGAGGCTCTCAAGTAGCTTCTCTGCATCATGAGTATGTGATTTCGTAGGTTTGCCAGTCAAACCAAGATAAGTTCTCCACATTCAAAAGTGGACAACATCAGCAGAACAAACGTCGTTACTGGTTTTCGTTCCATAAATTAAATTCTTTACAGTGCACTGTTCGTTACGCTCTAAAGCGAAATGGAAAAAATAAATAGATGTGTCCATGTCCAGTGTCCAGTCAGCCGGCTATTCTGATGTGGAATTGACAGTCAGTTAGGTTACCATAACTTGAGTGGCAGAGTGTTACATTTAGTTTGGCTCTGAAGAGACGTACATTTTTGTGCATTTTCTTTAGAAGAGTCAATGTGCTGTTATTTTTTGCATATTATGTCGTAACAAATAGAAATGTTTAACTTATTAATCAAAAATCTTAGCAAAAACTGTATTAACAAGAGCGCGGAGAGACGATTAAAGTTTTATATTTCTTAGAGCAACAAATAATATTCCCTGTCTCAAATGTGACTTCCTATAATGGGGTTATCACTGAACCAGTAATCTTTGAGCAAATAAAATAACATTTTTTATTTTTATTTAAAATTCTAGTGCAACTCTTATAAAATGAATGAACATTTCAGGAATAAATTAAACTTGTTTAATCCCGAAGATAACTGCGCTATCACAAGAGTTTTGAAGTAGTTATACGAAGATAAACAATCAAGGCAAATTAAAGTCATGCTTATGAATCTTCATCATTCGTGTGAACCAGAGCTTATTATTACAGAATGTAATAATACAACAAGTATAAATATTAATACTCTCCATATAAAACAAGCTATGCACAAGTAACACAAAATGTTAGCAATGATTTGATAGCTTTGATATGTATATTCAGGACAAAAGAATACCCAAGATAGTATCAATGGTTAAGTCACTATGGAATGCGAAGTTAAAAAACAAATATGAATTGCAGATAGTGTGAGAAATGCCAAAAATTGATGTGTGCATGTTATCGGAATCACACTTCACAAAGCAATCATTTATTAAATTTAAGGACTATAATATTATATTAATAATAATAATATAATATTATATTACACATATTATCCTTACAATTGCAATTAATACTTAAACATACAAATCTATTTATAATGGGTGGTGATTTCAATGCGAAACATACGCATTGGGCATCGCGATTAATAACTTTAAAAGGTCGTGAACTGCTTAAAGCAGCTCAACAAACAGGATGCGAATTTATATTAACTCGAAAACCAACCTATTGGCCCACGGATAAGACTACATTTCTTTATACTTCTTTATAACAAAACAAATATCGAGGGGTGCTACAAATATAGAAGAAGGATCACATTTGAATTCGGACCACTCTCCAGTATATATGGTTTATAGCGGTCGTGTGAATATGAAAAGTGAAAATAATATCTTTCTCACAAACAAAAACACAGACTGAAATTATTTTAAAGCGCTGCTTGAAGAGAAAATTAATCTTAACACTCCGGTGTCAACCAAAAATCCGCTGGATGAACAAGTACTTGCATTCACTCAACAGAAATACAAAGCGCATCTTGGAAAAGTACTCCTGTTATGAGAAAAGCAAAAATTGGACAGAGATATCCAAACGAAATCTAATATATGAAAAACGAAAAATCCGAAAGAAATGGCAACAAACAAGATATCCTTTGTTCAAATCCAAACTAAACCAACTCACAGAATTAATTCGCTTGCGAATAAAACAACATAAGAATCAATCAATTACAAAATATTTAGATGCACTCACCGCAGATAAAACAACAGATTATTCATTATTAATTGAAATTAACTAACGCCCTATACAACATAATCCACCTCTTAGAAAAAATAGTAGTTCGTAAGCTAAGATTAACATGGAAAAGCCCATGGTAAACATTTTTCAACCCAATAAAATATCAACGCATGATACAAACCCATCTGTCACTGTTGCCCATAATGTCAAAGTTGTTTGAAAAGATCTTAATCAAGAGGCTAAAAATGTTCATTGAAAGAGAAGGCGTGATTTCATATCATAAGTACGGGTTCAGGGAAAAGGCTCAACGCAGGCTCATAGATTAACCGACATTATTTAAAAAGTCCTAGACGATATTATTTTTAGACGTGGCTCAAGCGTTTGATAAGGTTTGGAAAATTAAGTAACTCTTTCCCAAAGAATGTACGGCAATACTGGAGTCTTATCTCTCAGATACTTTTGTATCAAGCAAGAAGATGCTTATTCTCACCTTAAATTAATTAAAGCTGGAGTCCCACAAGGAAGTATATTAGGGCCAGTACTATATTTACTTTTTACAAATGACATCCCAGTCCCTCCAAACAGTACAGTAGCTACATTTACCGATAACACAGTGGTACTTGTAGTCAAAAAAAGTGAAGTAGTATCAACTAGAATTCTTTAAAGTTCTGTAGACAATCTAGTAAATTGGACCAAGAAATGGCCAATACGTTTTTACAGTATTAAACCTGTTCACATCGATTTCACGAACAAAAAGATTCAACATATCCCGAATACCATATCAGGAAGAGAAGTCCCCTACTCGAACATAGCAAAGTATCTCGGAATGAACTTGGATGCAAAATTACGATGGAAGGAACATATAAAAAAGAAAAGCGATTTGGTTCATTTTTTTAAAAAATGTTCGTTATAGTCCGGGGATGATTATAGGAACCTGATAAATTGAAAAATTCGGGAAAAACTTGGAAAATTCGGGAAAAAATGGGCTCAATGGTGTGCGGTGGTTTCAATGTGGGAGCGGTCCGTTTGGTTGAGTCAGTAGGGTGTGTGGGACAGCCAGATAACGCCTGTTATTTCAGCTTTTAGTGTCGGTAGGTGGAGGTCGGTGGTTCCCGGGTAATGCCGGGGTTATCAGCTAGTAATATATAAAATCGCACGTGATTAAGCCAACGTTGGGGAGTATAAATTCATTCTTTTTGTTTTCTGTGTGTTCTATTCTGATAACATATTATTGTTCCTTGCAGATTCTTCTTTTTCTTTGTTATTCTAATTTCTAAGGAATTCTAAATTTAGGTAAAAAGGTGAACAAAATACTAAATTGGAGCATCATAACCGCATAGTCGCACGTGCTATCATTAGTGGAAAGCAATCTACTTGGTGGCGCACATTAAAATGCTGCATTTTGGCAAAAATACTGTCAACACCAGGTTTTGCTTGATACCCCACTTAGGCAGCGTTGTGCATTTTGCATTTTTCTAATTATAATCCAACTGAAAATAAAAGAAAATGAAGCGGAATTCTTAAAATAAATGCAATTCGTTGGATAACTCTCTACACAAAGCAACCGACAGCCGAAGAAGATCTAACTATAACATACTCCTATATTTGTGTGCGATTTGAATGAAATTTTCGCTTAATGCAGGCGGATAAACTGCAATTTCGCATCGTTGTTGGCAATTGAAAATTTGAAAAGAGTGTGCAGTAGTAGTGAGTGTAATGAAACGTGTCTGAAAATATATCTGATTATGATGAGTCCGAGACTGTTGCGGTGGCATATAAGATGTTGATTCACATTGCATTGAATAATTTTGCAAAATAATAAATTACTTTGAGTTTGTAATAAACCAACAGCGAATGTTAATTAAAAAGTCCAAAGTACGCAACTATGAGTGAAGAACCAACTAAAAACCATTTCAAATGCTTGAGTTTGGTGTGAAAATGCTTCATCGTGATTTTTCTTAAAAATCCATGTATAGTAAACTAATCAACAGAAAACTGAAATTTAATAGTGTAACCGACAACAGATAGCAAACTATCTATCTAGATGGCTTATTGTGGTTTCTAATCAGATGAGTAAAAAGTGTTCTAAAGTTTGGTCACATTCCCTGCAAATGCACTTAGCTCATTCGTTTTTTTCAGCAGAAATTTAGTAAAGTGCAAGATTAAAAGGCTCGGTCGCCTAGCGAACAAAAAGTTCACTCACCTCGGTTTCATTATTTCTCAATTTCATTCGAATCTGGAACTAGGAAATCAATCTATCGTAATATCAAGCAGTTCAGTGGAAATAAAATCCTTTGTTCTGAGTTTAATGATATATTTCGCTGAATGTCAGAAAAGTAAATAAAAAGGTCATGCACATCACTTGTTCATAGTGGAGCAAAAACAACAACAAAAAGCAAAAGATCAGCTGGAATTTTTTGTGCTCTATGATATACTCGTACAGTAGCTAAAAATGTTTCAATTGTGCCACTGAACTCTGGAGAACAGAGTGTCGTCTGTATCTGTAGTCAGATGGTGGGAGCTTGTAAGTATTGGAAAATTGCTGTTTGCTCACTCGGATAAAATGAACCTGGTTGTGGTTTTCTGTTATCGTAGCATTTTATATTGGAACAACAACTACTGAGATGATTGACTTTCTATATTTCTAATGCTAACCGCAATTGAATTGAATTAGACGTAATTTTGTGGTTTTATAATTTGTTTACAAGCAGATGACGATTTGTTGTTCTGGTAATCTTCTACTATGCGTTTTTGACATTGCGGCTCCAATTGCTAATTTTGTAACCGGAGATGAAAATCTAGCATTGAATAGATTATCGATTGAATATCAAATAAGTATTTTCGGCTGTTATATACTTTCTTTTCTTCCATTTCTTCGCTTATAACAATTATTTTTATTGCAAGACACGGAAAAGCTTCAAGGAACTTTAATGAATAACTTTTATGGAGAAAATAGTTTTTAATTTAGTGAGACTTATATTTGACATCAAGATTAAGCGCAATATTTAAAACCAATTTAGTGTGTACCTTAAGAACATGAACATGCAATGGCATTTCAGACTTTATTAAAAGCGACATTTTTGCTTAGTCACGAATTATATGCTCACGCAATTTTATCAAAATCTAGTTTAGTTTAAAATAACAATAATATTCAGCGCGACAGACCGTTGCGGTCCAGGGCCTAGCTTTTCGGGACCATTTGTGTTGCGCATGTATTTTTTTGCACACAAATGGAAGGAACCTACAATTTAATGCCGTATCCGAACGGCGAATTGAGAAGCTTTCCCCGACAGACCGTTGCGGTCTAGGGCCTAGCTTTTCGGGACCATGTGTGTTGTGCATGTTTTTTTTGTACACAAATGGAAGGAACCTAAAATTTAATGCCGTTTCCGAACGATGAATTGAGAAGCTTTCCGGGACAAGTTATTACTCTCGGACGTTTGTCAGACATTTGCGAGAGGTGGGACCGTGAAAAATACTTTTGGTGTTTCCGTGATTCGAACTACGGACCCCCTGTTCAGCGATCCATGCTCTAACCACAGAGCCACGGCGCTGAGTTACTTAGTATATTTTAAAGAATTATGATAAAATATTTGATTTAACAATTCTTAGAACTTTAACCTATCTAACATGTAGGTTTATTATTATAACTAATAAAATATTTTGATTTTGGTGAGTTTTGCCCATAAATAGTGCATTGAACGTTTTACTGATTCTTAAAATGTGGTAAGGAACATGCAATTAAACTTGACTTAATATTTATTTCAATGGCAATGGTATGACCAGACAGCAATTCCCGAAGAAACATTATATTAAAATATTTTCTTCTCGTTTCTAGGTTTCCAAGGTTTCTTCTAGGTTTTCCAAGTTAATAAGTTGGCAACTTGTTAAGTAATTAGGCACTTCGTTTTGATAAATAATTTTCCTAAAACTCAATATTCCCAGTACTTTTTCAAGACGGCTTTTTTAAGTTTCATATCTCGGACACCATGCAATAGATGCATATTCAAGTAATAGACGAACAAGCGGAATACTAAGGTATAAGGATTGACAAAATCTTTACTATTGCGTTTAATAAAACTAGTTAGAGAGTTCGCTTATGCGAACATAACCGATTTGTGAAATAAAAGTTAGTTTGGTGTCAAATATGACACCCATATTCTTAATCTCATCTATTTGGTATTAACAGGTATTGTTAATTTTATATTGATTTTCATTAGGAGATTTGTAACGATAAACAAATTTCTATATTTCATTTTCCTAGGTTTAGATAAAGTTTATTTTCTTCGCACAAACGCAATAAGACATCTACTTTTCTAATTGAAGTCTTAAACAATCAGTGTAGGTTTCCAACATATATTATTGTTATTAGTTTTGAGTACCGGAGATCGACGCAGGTCAGGATACTCGGTTTTGCCGGTTAACAGTTATTGTTAACGGAAACCTAACAATTATAAATCATCAGCAAAATTTAGGTTTTACTGGATGCCATCACTATGGCAAGTCATTCAAAAATAACAAAAAAGCAACGTGCCTAAATGACTTCCCCGTGGGACTCCCGATGTAACATTAATTATCTTTGATAAAATACAGTCTGCATATTGGATTTTTCCAGTTACATATGATTTTATCCACTGCATTAGTAGGTTTTTTAAACATATTTTTTGTAATTTTTGTAATAGTATTTTATGTTATATATTATCAGTATATATTACATCAGATTTAGTGCCAATTTCAATCACATTTAAGACATATTCCGTGAATTTAACAAGGTTTGTTGTTTTAGACTTTGCAGCAACAAATTTATGTTATTCTTTCGCAATTAAACCTTTGGAGAAAATAGAAATGTGAAAATCGAACGCTAGATTTAATAAACTGCAAACATTGTTGAAGCATTCTATTAATAATTTAATAACAAGTATAGTCGAGCTGACGCCGTGGGTGCCTTGGCTCGATGGATAAGTGTATGGCTTCTGAGCGTGGTTCAAATCCAGTATTTTTCACGGTGTCCCACCTCTCGCGAATGTCCGACAAACGTCCGGTGTAATAACTTGTCATGGAAAGCTTCTCAATTCGCTCTACGGATACGGCATTAAATTTGTGTGCAAAAATATACATGGTCGCGAGAATCGAGGCCTTGGACCGCAATGGTCTGTCATGTAAAATATTATTATTTTAGTCGAGTTGAAACGTCAAGCATACAGCAGCTAACTTTACCAATATCCGAGGATACCTATTGAAAAATGGTGCGACTCAATTAAAAAAACTTTTATACTCGTATAATGTACATAAATGTATGTAGGTAAGTGTACGAGTATCTGTTCGCTCCGTTAAATTCAAGAACAGTTCATTCCACTTCTTGAAATATTTATTCTACAGTTTTTTGATATTCCAATTTATCAAGAACTCTCCTATTTTGGAAGAGGTTGGACACCACGGTCCAGAGGTTCCATTTATGGTTCCATTTTATTAGACGTGCAGCATGTCTTACCTGTACGATGGCTTGATACTTTCTAATTTTAAGGATCACATGCCGATCTGGAGTATATTCCGAATACCAACATGGCATAAAGATAAGATGGCATTGTACTATTACAAAACGCTCACTAATTTACTTAAATATCACTGTCAAACTTGATAAAGGTTAGGAATAAATAAATGCTGGTTCGGTTAAGCGTTTTCAACAAAAATACATACTTAACAAGGGTACAAGATAGCACATATTAATGTGTGGATGTCTGTAATAAAATACAAATTATGACCACATTTACTAAACCACATTAACAAACCTTTGATTTGCAGAAACAGAAAACCAGACTAGCTGTGGTTAAAAGCAGAAAAGTCACCGACTTGCATTTATAGAGTTAGAACGGAAGCCAGCGATATACGATGCTCCCTAAATATGTAATAAACGTTGGTAGATCGTAAATTTTAAGTGTTACCGTCAAAATGATGGGTTAAGGCACTGCAAAGCACAATCCGGATATCTTTTATAGCTTATAGTTGAGGTACAAAAAATAATTGCCCAAATAACAGTGCTCTTATTCTCCCCATATACGTATTTTAAATGAGTTAAGTATACGGTATTTCTGCATTCCGTGATGACAATTCATTTCTATCACCGAATTGGCATTATACTATAAATTTCCTCGAGAATGTCTATATCCGTTTCCTTGATGTGAGCTGCGTACGTGCTATTTCTCAATTATTTACGCATGATACCGCAATGAATACAACAAAAACGGGTACAACATAATGTATCCTGGTTCGAATCAAAATAAAATCACATCAAATGTTTCCAATGGATGGGTGGATGGGTTAGACACTGCGTTGTAAACGACAAAATGTGTCTTTACTTTTTGGTAACCGAAATATTACAATAAAGTACATCACAGTCAAACATGCGATGTATTTGCTTTATGTTATTGCCATATTTTTACGAGTTAATAGATATTCATTTTGCAGCTTGGGAACATTTAGTACGCTTCGGAAGCAGAGATGATTGAAGAGAATATCACATGCAGAGTGAAAATGAATTACCTACCAAAACCTAGAAGCAAGGAAAACAATTGAGTACGGTACATTCCATCAAAATAAAATGTATTTCTAAAAAAAAATTATTCTTTTGTGATGGAACTTCTTGGGTATGTGCAATACCAGCTACGAAAACTATCGGTTTGTACTCAGAAGATTTACCTTAGTTATGAATAGTATGCACTCTGCACACGAGCAATTACCAATTGGGAAGGCACCTGCCAAGTACGAGTACGTTGGAAAGGTTAAGCAAATTACACAGAGGTTTAGTGGAATATTTTAGATTTAGTAAAATTTTGATGACATTCAGGCTTTCAATACAGGCAGGCATTTGTATGAGAAAATTTTTCCCCGAGAATGGTCAGACTTGAAAGAAATTATTTAAACTAAAGGTTCGTTTACTATGTTCTAATCCCTTCCATAGCACCATCAGACAACATTGATGGTGATCATATAGGACCCAGGTAGTAAAGAACGCCTCCTTCTTTTGTTATAGTTTATAAAGTTTGTTTCTTTCCAAGAGCGTCGCTTGGCTGATGGCCTTCTTGTACCTTCTAAAGCAGTCTTTATACGGCTGCCAGTATTTGTTGGTATAGCAGATATTGAAGATCGACCTAGTCATACTCCTAACTTTACTAAGGTCTCCACCACGGAGGGTGATCTTTTTTACTCCGACTGATTGGGCAAGAGGCTTTCAGAGCCACGTTCATTAATTTCTCGAACGTATTAATTTTATTGTCCAATTCATCAGCCGAAGTTGCTTCAATATTGGGTAATTTGACTTATTTTGACTGGCCAATATTTCCGAATTTTAATCAGTCAGTTCTTTTTATGTTTTGATAAGTTTTGATCGACTCCATACGGAGGTTCAGATCTTATGGTCCGAGTGGGAGCTGACATCGGACACTGTCCAGTTATCCACCCTGAAAACCTTATCATTATAAATCAAGGTAATGTGGATTACCTCTTCCCAACCATTGAACCTCTCCGACCCCGGAAAGGTAAAGGTTGGAAACTTTTCCCTATAAAAGCCTTAAACTTCACCGAATTAAAAAATAGACTTCAGATTCGTTCTTTCTGTGTGAATATTAGTATATACTGATTTATTCATTCGAATACAAAAATAAGGCATTGGAGGGTTAAACGTATAAAGAAGTTTAGAAAACACCAATGAATTGAAAGTAACTGAAACTGAAAATTTCTTTGTCTGTCGTCTACTTTGGAAAAATTTGACATTTATCTATAAATCTACAATCTACAACCCATAGAGAATAGAGAAAATTTATTTTAAAAAAAAAACGAATTATGCCACCTAAATGTCTCAAAAGTAAAAAATGCAAGGTTATGGGTGCGATGTGGTAATTCTAGAAGACTACAAAAGCGAGCTTGCGGCTTTAAGGTTACCAATATTCGACTTTTATTGTGCCAACTCACATTAATCAAACACTTCAACACTAATAAACAGCGACTCATTTAAGGAAACAATCAAGAAAAAAATCTCTGCATGACCTGCATTGTATTGTACGATCGCAAAAAACGTGAATTGATCCGATCATTAATTATTTTAAACAGCGAATTAGAGGCCATTCCCACATGATACACCGCCGTACTGCTTAGGGATTACGTGCCATTCACATGATACGTTCTTGGAAAATAATCCGCAAGTGCCTAATAAAATAATTTATGTTGATTGGACCCCTTTTGTATTTGCATGGAGAAAGCGAGTTTTTTTGACGATAGATTCGTTTGATTTCATTGATCTCTTGTTATTTTTTGGATAATCATATCAGACGCATTGATATTTCGGCTTTCTGCTCACTAGCTCAGACACCTATTAAATCATTAATTTTACGCTCGCAACTATTCTAGCAGCTTAATTGTTGGCCGGGGCAGGTAATAAAGATCTGATGAACATGATGCTTGATTTTTTTGTAGTTTCTTTTTAGCTTTTTTTGAAAAACGTGTGGTTACGTTTTATGTGAGTTAATAGTTTCTTTGCGTGCGAACGCGTTATTTCGATGTGAGTGTAAAAAAGTAGAGCAAGTCTACTAAAAACTTGAGAGTTTTCAAATATATTTCCTATATATTTTATAGATTAAATCAGCAACATTTGTATTTGCCTTTTCCCTCCGCTTTCTTTAATATTATTAAACAAATAATATAATTATTTTTTGTTTTTGTTTTTATATGACTTGTAACGGGTGTTAACTTTGCTGAATAAAAGGACACAGAACTAGAGAACGGGTTTCTGAAGAACATCTACCTTTGTAAAATTTGTAGAAAACAGTCAAAGCTCCTTCGTCTATGCTCCAAAGAATCAACGGATGAAGTTATGGTTACATCGTCACAACGGATAACTCTATTCTGAATTCCATCAAGATCATGCAAATGCATTCTTAGAGACCCACCACACACATATGAATTAAATTCTAAAATTGGTCTAACATATAAGTCTTATATAATCTTAACACTTCAGAGTGGGTGAAGTAGAAATTACTACGTCTTATGAAACCCAAACATTGGCTTACTCTTGTTGAAAATCCAAAAATATGTTCTTTCCAGGAAAGTTCACTTGAAACTTTCAAACCTAACATCTTAAGTGAGTGAGTGAGCAATAGTGGCACCATTAATTACTGGTGGCACGTAATGTTGAACTGTCTTCTGAGAAAAAAGACGAGCTTGGATTTTTTGTGGATTAAAATCCACCCTATTTGAACTGCCCCAATCAAGAATGACTTGAATGTTAGACAGAATTGTCGTGTTCATTAATTCATCATTAATTCAATCAATCAAGTGAGCGAGAATTGCAATCTTTTTGACTAACAAACTCAATGGAAGCTGATACCGTTGTATCATCAGGAAATGAATGGATATCACATGTTGTTGAAGACAACAGGTCATTGATATATATCAAGAAGAGCGTAGGCGACAAGGATGACCCTGGTGGCACGCCAGCATTGATACCATGTGAAGCTGAAGATATTCCGTTCAATAAAACTTTTATTTTACGGTTCCATAAATAATCTACAATCCATGCAATAAGAGAGAAGTGTAAGTTGAGCGCACATAATTTATTTATAAGACAGTCATGCCATATACTCTATCAAAGCCTTAGAAATATCCAAGGAAAGAACGCTTGATTTACCTAGATTTTCAATGCTTCGCTTCCAACCATGTGTCATGAGTTCAACTGAAGAGCCATTTTTGCGAAATCCATACTGCACATCGGATAAAAGAGCCAGAGAGCTCATTACTCTGAAATTAATGACACGCCTTAAGAATACTGTCATTAGTACTGCTGACTCCATCTTAGGCAGTAGTCGTAGAGATCGGAACGACTGGTTCGATGTAAGCTAGCGACTGAACGTAAAAGTATTGCGTACCGAGCAACACAACAATCTCACGGAACGCGGGCACGAAAAGATGAATATAAAGAGCTCAGGAGTTATGAAAAAACTGCTTAATTGCTAAATGACCAGTTAACTGAAGAAATGGAGACTCCACCAATGACCGAACATCATACTATGCTGCCGCCACCTAGCATAGACGAAGTTATGTTTCCTTGTTGAAAGCAGAGCGATAAATCGGCTCAAAAATAAAAAAGGCCCCGGGATCTGATGGGATCCCAGCGAAACTGATAAAAATAGGATGCCCCACATTAACATCCT
This sequence comes from Nephrocerus scutellatus, assembly GCA_947095585.1. Classification (NCBI taxonomy): domain Eukaryota; kingdom Metazoa; phylum Arthropoda; class Insecta; order Diptera; family Pipunculidae; genus Nephrocerus; species Nephrocerus scutellatus. The sequence continues at coordinate 100,772,475 of OX352762.1, read as the reverse complement.
TTTATAGACTTTAAAGCCGTCTATGATAGCATAGCCAGAGTAGAACTTTATGAAGCCATATGAGAATTCGGCATCCCAAATAAACTGACAAGACTATTTAGGTTGACCATGACCAATGTTATAAGCCAAGTAAAAATAGTTGGATCACTATCAACCCTTTTCAACATCTATAACGGGCTCCGACAAGGGATCCGAGTTCTGTCGTTCGAGAAAGTGATCCGAGACTCTGACGTAACGGCGAGAGGAACAATTATCTATAAGTTCATTCAGATACTGGCTTACGCTGACGATATTGACATCGTTGGTAGAAACCCAAAAGCTGTACAGGAAGTTTTCAACCAGATCGAGCAAGCGGCACGAAATCTGGGGCAACACATATATGAGAGCAAAACAACGTACATGGTGGCCACGTCTGCGAGTAGAAGATCCAACATTGGTCCCGCAATTAAAATAGCTGAGCGCGAATTTGAAGTAGTGCAATCCTTTTACTATGTCGGGTTAGCTGTAGCAGCCGACAGCAGCATGGAACCAGAAATACGCGCACGGTTGCTTAAAGCCGACAAAGCCTACTATAGTCTGTCAAGACTCTTCAAATCCAGGAACTTAACCATAACATCCAAGCTGCTGGTATATAAGACAATGATCATACCAGTACTTACATATGTATCCGAGACTTGGGAGCTTAGAAAAAAGCATTCTGATTTCTTAGCCGCGTTCGAGAGAAACGTCTTACGGAGAATTGTTGGCCCCGTATATGAGGAAGGACGATTCCGGAGAGCTCTATAATGAGATCTACGAGCGTTACCGCGATGCCGACATAGTGAATAGAATTAAGCTCGGTAGGCTCCAGTGGGTAGGACACCTAGCTCGTATGAGCGAAGAGTATCCTGCTCAGAAAGTCCTTTGCGGTAGAATTTATGGAACACGACAGCGAGGCCGGTCAAGCGTATGCTGGAAGGATGGCGTAGACCAGGACCAGAGTTTTGGAATGCCAAACTGGATGACATCGGCTCGAAATTGGGGCCGGTGGGGAGATTTTTTGCGGGAGGCCAGTACCGGACCCCGGTTGTGGAGCCAAATATGATGATAATATTGGGTAAGAAATTTATCATATAGTCTTATTTCCTAAAAAATAAATTTCTGGTTGGGTTTGATGGGTTCATGGTATTCGAACACATCACTTAGCGATTAGTCGTGGGTGGTCTCGTCCATAGTGCTAGTGTTGTAAAAGAGTGGTGCATCGCACAATGTATATATTAATTCGGTAGGCTTATTTATTCCTGGGTTTTTTTGTTTGCCTATATTTCCTCTTGGCGTGATTACGAGGCATTATATTTTGGTATTTGATAGCTTATACTCGTACAGATATATTTTATATTAAATTTGTATGAATATTGTAATTATTATTATTATAAATATGGTTTGTGACGACAATCAACTTCGTTACAATGTCTTAAATCGGAATGTTCGCTTCTGTAGGTCATATCATTCAAGTTCTTAAGCTATACTAACTTATTTTATATCTTATACAGGGCGGTTTTTTTTTAATTTTTCGATATATTACGATATGTGACTATCTTGGGTCTTATAGCGACTTACTCAAAAATGAAAACAATTACTTCTTATGGAAAAGAGATTGCTGTTGCAACCGAAGTAGGCCTAAGCCTAATGCGACTATTGATTTGCATATTTTACCCCTTTGAAAGGTCCGTGTGAGAATTACATATGAAACAAACTGTGTAGGATTTTGACAAAATGTCTTTTGTTAACTGACATAACAACAACACAGAAATAACTCAGAAATAGCACATAAAAGCTCAGAAATATACAAAGCTATTACTGGGCTTTTAATAACCATAGTTCGGATAAATGTTTAACTGAAAATGGCGGAAAAATGATACTATTTAAAGTACTTTGTATTGAACTTAGTAAAAAAAGGGGTAACTCAAAACTTCAAAAACTACGGTTTTATAAAACTTGCTACAAAACATACATTTTTTCTATGTGAAGCAATTTATTTATGCGAATCGAATAGTTATATACAAAATGTGAATTTTTTACCATGTGAGTGCGAATTGAAAGTCACATAAGTGAGAGTTCTTCCCGCTGCATGAATACTCTTAGTGAAAACATACCCGTAATAATTATTTTCAAATTATACAAAGGTAAGTCCACAACAACTTTGGTTTAATTAAGCGAACACCCTATTTATGAAATTTATTAACCGACACGTAATACGTAAACAAGCAACAAATACAGCGGCCAATGACCAGCATACATCCGGATCCGGCACATCGACAATCCGGAAATCAGCTACAAACACCAAAAATTATGAACTAAAGCAAAGAGAAATCGGCAAACTGAACCGCCGATGAAAAAGAGCTCATGATGGTATGGTAATTATTCAGAGCACAGTAGTCACTACTCACTATCGCTGTAGTTAGCCTAGTGAGTTGGATAACTATTCCTATCCATACAAATAAAATGAATATATATATTCGTAAATCCCACATTGTTTTAGTTTGCTCAAGCTGTTCTCACCAAGTCAACAATAACATTAACAACAACAGCTGTTTTAAATGTGGAATGAAATGATAAAAACAAAGTGAAACAATATTGGATGCGATAGTGGCTGTGATATGCGCATGTGTTTATAATGTGGGACGCATTTTTGTTAATAAAAGTTATAAGAGAAAAATATATTTTGGATTGAATTGGAACAGGTATTCTGGTTTTCTGGAAAATTTAATGAAACAAAATTCAACTCTTAAATTCTTATTGTTATGTGCTCTTAAAATTGTTAAAAATTTTAATAAACTTTTTAAGAGTTAGGTTGGGATACCCATGCGCTACATAAGCGCCAAACTACCAACTACGATACATTTCGTAGTGAGGGCTAAAGATTTAATTATTGTTTCCAATTGGTCACGGGTTGTGTTGACCGTTTAAGTTGGAAATCATTTACACATGTAAGTACTGATTTGACCTTTTTTTTGTCCGTGCCCGGTCCTATCCTTCCGCAAAAAATATCTCCGCCACTTCCGATTTCGAGCCGATGTCATCCAGTTTGAATCAACAAACTCTCGACATCCTGGTCTACGCCATCCTTGCAGACTAGGCTTGACCTGTTCCATGCTGTTATTGGCTGCTATAATTGAGCCGAGATAGTTAGCAGACTGCACATCTCCAAATTAACTCTCCACTATCTTTATCGAGGCACTAATTGGACCTTTTGACCGCAGACCTTATGTGCAGCTTCAGAATTCGTGAATCCGACCCTCTGATCACTTTCTCCAACGCCAATGGATACAATGTGAATGTTTCGTGATCAGTGTTCATGATATCTTTACTTTGCTCTTAACATTGGTCATGGCCAGAATACATGTTCGTATCAATTTATTTGGGAAGCCGAATTCTTTAAAGTAAAAGTTAATAAATTTTACTCTGCGGCATCATAGGCGGCTTTAGAGGCTATAAACAGATGGTGTAGTGAGCTTTGGAACTATAGGCATTTTTCATTGCCTGCCTTAGAATAAAAACCTGATCAGTTGCTGAATTGCCTGAAATGCAACTACACTGATATGGGCGACTTTAACATATGGTTATTTTTTGTGTTGAAAGATAGAACAGAAAAATCTTATATACAGTACTCAACAACGTTATACCGTGATAATTACTGTCTCTCCTTTGTTATGAATGGGGCACAGGAAGCCTCTTATCCAGTCGTCTGATATTATGTCTTCCTCCCATATTTCCACTGTTCTCGCGTTCTATGTAATTGACTCATTGCTTGTGAGACTTGTCTCGTGTGGCGGAAATTTTTGTTTTTTCGACTTTTTAAGGTAATTTTTAACCTCATTCCACACGATTTAGGGAGCTGAGATTTTGTGAGTATCTAAGTCCAAAATAGCATTTTTTATATTCCCCGTGAGATGCGTGTCGCTTGTGGCGCGTGTTATGGGTTAAAATCGCACCATTTTCTCGCTGAAATTTTGAGAGCGGTTCAATGTCAGTGAGTGTTGAGAGTCACGTGTGGCGCGTGTGATGCGGGGAAAACGAAAATACTTTGAAATAGGCGCGACCTCAAAAACATACATTTTATGTATATATTCGATGTATACATAAAAGTTTGTACCCGAAAAATTAAGTTTTTTTTAATTTACTAATTTTTTAATAAATTTTGCGCATGCGTAAAGGGGTTTTGCATCCTTATAATGCTCGGCTATATAATTGGCACATTGTGGGCCGTGTCGTTATTCAAATATGATGACAAAATATGTATATGAAATTGAAATAGACAGCATTTAAACCTACCTACGCAAATGTAATAAAAACAAAACAAAAATAAATTTATTTTTATATAAAAATTAAATATGTTTTAATATTACATGTTTACCTCTTCTAATAAAACCACTGAAAATCAATCGACAAAGCACAAGAAAGGAGTTTTGCGAGTAGCCACACACTGCTTTTTGCTGAAGAGCATCTGCTTGTAAAATGTTCTGATTCTGTACTTAGAAATTTATGCTGGAATTTTGATTCTGCTTAAATGGGATGAATCTGAAATTCGAAGACAAAAGCGTTATGCTATATTCTGTCTTAAACGAATTCATATTTGTATCGGGACGTGACATATGAATTCTTCAACAACTGAATTCTTTCCTCCGTCAAGCCAATAAGGAAACATCAGTTTTTCAAACAGTCATGCATGTTGAGTACGCTACAGCTATATGGAATTATAGACGCACAGACACCTTCTATTTGCGACGACGGAAACTTTCATGCATGATAGAAAAGGTCGTTTTAGTCTGCTAGAAACTTGTCGAACAATGTGTATTCCAATTGCTCCAAAAAGTTATTCAGAAAAAAAAATCTACATAAATACCTAACTGCTGAATATGCAAATCATAAACCTCCTCCGCCACCAAAAGAAAGTCGGTTAACAATGAAAACACATTTAAGATGTGAACATTTTCATTTGTGTGAAATTGCGGCGATGGGAGTGAGTGAGATGTGATGAGATGTGATAAGCAAAGGATTTTTTTGATATTTCTACTTTGAAAATAAGGAATTATCTGAAATAAAGGAATATTTTTTTCCGAATTATCAAACAACCACTGAATATAGACTGCTTCGTTTCATCCTTATGAACAACACATTTACAAGTTAGTGGCATTATAGGTTTTTTAATTAATTTTTCAAATTAAGTTCAGATTCCACGTTGCACCTGCATATTAATTGTTATGGGGATATCAATCCATTACTCAATCTATTGTGTCAACTGTTATTTCATTTTCTGCTAAGCATTGAAAAAAAAAATATAAAATCTAATTCTATGTAACTAAATAAAAATTAATTTATTTAATTATTTCTTGTTTGTGTTTGGTTTACTTAATTTAACTATTCTTTTTTTTTTGGTTTGTCAATTAGTCATTGTTCAAAGAAGACAACGTTCAGGACATTGGAATGAACATTGTTTGCTACACAAATCAAATTTGACATCTTTGACAAGTTGAAGGAGTTGAATTTTTGGTAGGCCTATCGCTTGCTAGTTGCTTGTGACTTTTTCGTTTGTAAGTCCTGGCACTACAAACAAATCTGTAGCGAATCTCTGTAAGCTGTTGTTTTTTTTTAAATTCTTCTTATTATTGTTGTTATTATAATTTTTTAATTATATAATCTATTTATTCGTATATTTTCGCCATCTTGCCGGGTTTGGAAATTTAACTTTTTACTTTTTGAAATGAATTCAAATTTGGAAATTCATTTCACAAATATTCGCGGCTTTAAAGGCAATTTTAACTCGGTCTTATCCCATCATGACACAAATAAACCATCCGTACTTAGTTTAGGTGAAACACAGGTTTCTTACATGGGTATCCCTAATGATTTTCAATGCCCGTGGTATTCCCGTGTCGACTATTTGGTTTCACGTCGAGGGGTAATTCTCTTGCTTCGGGATGATATCTGTTTTAGTGTGCCCAAATTTATTGTTCCGTACTGTAACCCTCTCTTCAATACGTTATAGATTGAAATTAAAATTTCAAACTATTCCATGTTTATTTGTACCCCATATCATAGTGCAAATTTCTCACCTGATGACGCTAGACAAAATTTACCAATCCTCTCCATTATCAGAATTGGTTGTCTTGGGCGATTTTAATGTCCACAATGATTCATGGTTGACCTATTCGAATGGTAGAGATCGAACAGGTGAAATCGCACAATTATTTACAAATATCAGTTTTATCTCGCAACTAGTCGATAAGCCAACTAGATATCCCGATACATCTGATCAATCACCTCACCTATTAGATTTATTTCTAACTTCTATGCCAGATAAATATTAAATTGGTTTATCTGCTTCATTAAGACTTTCCGACCACGCTCTGGTAATAGCCAAATTTTTAGTAACTCCTGCCCTTGTGGAGCCTAATCGTAAAAGGCTTCTCTGGCACTTCAAAAATGCTAACTGGGAGCTCCTGAACCAATTTGATAGCTCATATGATTGGTCAGCCAGCTTTTCCAACAATAATGCTGACATAGCTTCACAACTTATTCGTCAACCATTTTGCTAGGAATGGAAGTTTTCATTCCTTCATCCTTTAAGTGGAGTATTCGTAAGAATAAATAATTTAGCGAAAAATTCAAATCAGCAGTCGCTAGTAAAAAAGCAGCCCATTTGGAGTACGCTTATTGCACTTCCAAAGAAAACCTTGTTAAATTTCGAATAGCCAGAAACAGAGAAAACGCTATTATAAATAGGACCAAAATAATATATGACCTCATGATTCGTGATAGCACAAGAAAAAGATTGGATTCAGATTCAATCAGTCGAAATTGTTGGTCGTTTGCTACTTTGGTAAAAAGAAACTTTGCAGACAGAACTTCATCTATTCCTTCTTTATATCATAATGGTATTGTTTATAAAACTGGTAGGTATTGAGAAAGCTAATCTCTTAGCTTCGCCTTTTGCTTGTGCGTCTACCCTTCCTTTATCTCATCAAAGCCCAACAATTCTCTTGAATGTAGGCCCAGGTATGTCTAAAATATATTTCCGGCCACGGGTTGTTTCAAAAATTCTTAAAGAACTTATGACCCTAATAAGGCAAATGGAACTGCCGATATTCCGCCAGTATTATTGAATAGATGTCATCATACTCTGGCGAAACCGCGTCGTCTCTTGTGGTATTTTTCCATCAATTTGGAAAATGGCTTATATACAACCAGTTCCGAAAAAGTTGATATATCAGCACCTACTAACTACCGCCCTATTGCTTTGTTGTCAGTTCTATCCAAGGCAATGTTATCTATCGCTAATTTCAAACTAATAAGCTATCTGGATACAAATGCTCTTTTATCCGATGTGTAGTACGGATTTCGCAAAAAATCATGACGTTCATGACTAATGGGAGCATTATCAATCTAGGTTAATCAAGCATCATGTCCCTGGATATATCAAAGGCTTTTGATCGAGTATGGCATGATTGTCTTATAAAAAAGATTCGTTCGCTCAACTTAGACACCTCCCTCATTGCATGGATTGAGGATTATTTATGGAACTGCAAAATAAAAGTGGTATTAAATAGTATTTCCTGATCTTCGCATGGTATCAATGATGGCGTGCCACAAGGGTCATTCTTATCGCCTACGCTTTTCTTAATATATATTAATGACCTGTATCTTCTACAATATGTGATATGCTTTAATTTGCTGATAATATAACGTTATCGCCTTCTATTGAGTTTGTCAATCAAAAGTAATGCAATTCTCTCTTGATTGCTTTGCGAGATATAATGAATATGGCTATTCTGTCGAACATTCAAGTCATTCTTTATTGGGGCAGATCTAATAGGGTAGAATTTAACCCAAGTAAATTCCAGGCTAGTTTTTTTTTAAAAGACAGTTCAGCATTACGTGCCACCAGTAATTAATGGAGCTCCTATTGCAAGATCTGATTCACCTAAAATGTTTGTTGAAAATTTCAAGTGAAAGTGTTTCCTGGAAAGAACATATTTATGAAATTTCAATAAGAACGAGCCAATGTTTATTTATTTATTTATGTTCTCTAGTTCCAAATCATTTTGTCGGAAACGTAAACACTCGTTTCAGTTCTAATTTACAGGCCTTCAAAATACACGTCAACAAGTTCCTGAAGGAACGAATTATTCAATCGAGGATCCAAGCATTTTTGAAAGCTGAATTACGTTTTTTCTTTTATGTAATATTTTTTTGGTCAGGGATTTTCGTAGTTTCCCCTGACCATGATCCATTGATTAAAGCATTTGGACTTTCGTCGATTTAGTTTCGTTTCTTGAGTCTTATGTAAGTCACAACTTGAATATATAATTCCCAGATTGTGATTGTGTCGTATATGTAAGCAGAACATATTCCTTTAACTTAAGGAGATTTTATTTTCTTGCTTTCCAATCAATTGATGTGCGACTGAAAACAATAGCCGCTTTTCAAATATTTAACCTTCTCGTGTCTTATCCTTCTTATAAAACAATACCTTCTTTAGTACAGAACGACCGTTTCTTGTGGGGATAATTATTGAATTGATAAACTTCTAACAATAGCAATAACAGAATAATTGACATATTACTGTGAGAAAATTTTCGTATTCAATGGTACATGTTCTCCAACTCAACAATAGAAACTGTCAACGTCAACTAACAAAGCAAAGACGTCCCAAAATGTTGGTCTCAGAAAATCCGAGAAATTTACTGAGCAGTCAGTGTTCCTTCTGATGAAATGATTGAGAACACGGTGGGATCCTTGTACGGCTAATAAAAGGACAGGATGGAAAAACAGACTAAGGATGGAATTTTCCTATCTGGGATTTGCACCCTTATAATGCCTAGGTACAACGTGGACTTAGAAGTATTTAGGATAGAAGAAGGAAAGTGTTGTGGTGAGTGGAGTTAAGTCCATCCCCGAGCACTCACAAACTAGAATATTGCGCTGAGAAGCCCACATTGATGGCGCTTAATGTAGATTACTTCATACATCACTAAACCGTACATATGAATACAGCAGTATACGGCAACGGCGTATCGCATGTACAGGATCGTATCATATCTACTTGTAATCTAGATGATCAGTGCGGTGAAAAAAATTCCTGCATTTTCTTGACGCGCCGGGAATCGAACCCAGGGTCCTCCGAGTGGGTGCCAACGGTTCTTACCATTGCGCCACCGATTTGTTTCCACAGTTTCCACAGACACATTTGCTATTACCGCAATTCGGACTTCCGATAATAAAATAAATTCCGAATTTCGTGGCACATTTTTCTTCAGCAGACATCTTAAAATTATTCCATCGTGAGCAAAGTTTTATCTCTAGAATATGGCATATGCCTAAATAGAATATTTATATTGTTTACAAGCGTGTTATTCCAGTTTTTAAAACAAACCTATTACGTAACCTTCCGTTCGATGCGATCTTCTTGACAAATTATTAGCATTTAATTTGAATTTTGAAACAACTGCCAGTCAACTACACATTTTCATCCTAAATTGCGAAATTAAATTGTATTCCGCTTGAACTAGATTTTATCACTGGTATACTTGTGTATATTAAGGCCTATAACGTATAGTTTAATAACTAATTAATTGCTGGCTCTGCCCCAACTACTTGTAAAATATATATTAAAATAATATCTAATACAATAATAACAATTATTATGCATTAAACGTACCGTGTTAGTCAACTGGTGATGGAAGCATGCCAATTATAAATATCTGAACAGAGTAACAACAACAAAACTTACGAACTATTAATGAGATAATGAGATGATAACCGCCAACTTAGATGCACATTGAGAAATTTCACAAAATCTTTTATTCATTCCTTGAGTTGTGTTTTTCTGATTAGAAAGCTCCTTTTAGAGTTTGCCACTTGTCCAGTCCAGCACGTCCAATAGCAAGAATACGTTTGAATATTTAAACAGAAACGTCCACTGGAATGTTTTTATTCGAATTTTCAGAAAACATGCAACTTAAAGTGGTACGAGCAGACAGTTAACAACCATTGCGACGTTAAATTAACACAGATTCTCTGACCACCGGAATGGTTGACCACCTGAGCGGTCTGTCTGTCTGGTTATTCATATTATTCATACTATTCATGCGCTTAGTACAGGCTTTACAACAGCATTCATGTTGGAATTGTTTAAAATTTCAAATACAGCATCTGTGCACTACGAATACGTAAACTACTCGTACTTCTTTGTAAATTCCAATTAACTCAAGCATATCACTTTTCATTTGTCCCAGCAGTAATGGTGGTATTGGTTAGTGTCAGTGAAAACCTACAAACCTTTCCACAATTTTCAGAAAATATCTCAATTATAATTGATGCTTAAATTTCATTTATAATGCGGTTTTGGATTACAGCAATCTTTATTTCGACTGCACAAAACCTGAATAATTTGTAATTTTCCGGTATACATTTTCCTTAATTGCGCTAATATTTCATGAATTTCTGTCCTAAGCTCTGCACCAATATCCTTAATAAAGTCTTATCTGGGTCTTCCTCCCAAGTTCAATTGGACAAACAAAGTAATGATTAAGAGTTTTTGTGAGAATGGTGTGATGCTTTAAATGGGAACTAATTTTCCAATCGCGATCCTTACTCGCTTCACAATTGAAATATATTCCTCGTTCTATTTACACAGAAAACCTAGGCAATTTGTTTTTTATTCTTGCCATTTAATTGGCTCAAACTAGAAGGTGCTAATTCCAGTCAAAATTATGTCAAGCATTCATACTTTTTGTATGTCAGAAACAAAAATAAAAATAACTAGCTCAATGAAAGGGAACCAATTGAAAGGCTTTCGTCATTTTTCTTCCTACTCCCTTTATTTTCCCTTTAGGACAAATACGTAATCTCTTTGATTGCGGAATATACTTTAGGATGCTTTTATAGCCTTTGAGTTGCAATGTTCCATAGCTAACTTTTGTACATTTTTTTATTATTAAAAACAACAACAATGTCCCTCGATGTACGCAGCGTCAGTATGTCACACAAAGGAATAAGAAGTACATTGTTCCAGAAAGAGAAGAATGCTTGCAAATGTGGTTTGTATGCGCAGATTTGGTTCTTTAATTCACCCAAGAGAAGGATTTTTTGAAACTTTTAACAATAAGTGAAGTTGACATATATGGGTAAGATCCCTAGTGTACATTTTTCCCTGCAATTAAAAGTTTGATTAAGAATCTTATCGAGTCGACAGCTACACTTCACCGATGACAAAACACCAACACAAAAAATATCTTGCTGTTTGTGAAGAGACTTTTGCTGAGTTTTGAAATTTGGTTGTTTAATTAAAAGTGTTAGAAAGTTTAAGACATTTTCTTAGTGTGTTTTTATGTGTACATTTTGACAGAAGTATGATAGACTGTTGTGGGCACCGTGGCTCAGTGGATAAGAGCATGGCCTGCTGAGCAGGGGGTTCATGGTTCGAATTCCAGTAACACCAAAGTATTTTTCACGGTGTCCCAACCTCACGCGAAAGTTTGACAAACGTCCGAGAGGTAATAGTTGTCATTGAAAGCTTCTCAATTCGCCGTTCGGATCCGGCATTAAATTGTAGGTCCCTCCATTTGTGTGCAAAAATATGCATGCTCAACGCAAATGGTTGCGAGAAGAAAGGCCTTGGACCGCGCATGGTCTGTCGCGCCGATATTATTATATTATTACTAGCTGACCCGACAGACGTTGTCCTGTCCCACTTTCAATAAATTTGTTTGTAATTTTGTGAACTTGTGAAAAGCTATTTGTTTTGCGATATCGAGTCACAGTATTAGTCACATCATTGTGTTACATTTTTTAATTTTGGGTCTTTTGGGGTTCTTTTATGATTTTTGGGGATTTTGAGGAACTTTCGGAGGTCTTTTTGTGATTCTTTTCGGGGTCTTTTGTGGTCTTTTGGAGATCTTTTTGCCCACAAAATCAAAGAAGAAGCTGTCAAATGACATTTGCGCACGTAACCCAAACAATTGGAATATATTGGAATAGAAATGAAATAACGACTTTTGCTGGTGAGATCGCGAATCAACACAAATTTAATTTTATTTTAAGTTAGGCTGGAATGCGTTTTTCCAAAGTTTTCATTTCACCGAAAACATTCAATAGAGTTATTTCCTCAAAATATATCCAATTTATCGTTTTCCAAATTTTCCCGAATTTTATTTTGCTAAAAATATATCCGGGAACATAACGAACCAAACAATTTTTGCTGTTTATCCGAATTTTTCGACTTTCCTTTGTAATTGTCTTTGTTTCCTTGGACTATAACGAACAAAACAAGTTGAGCCGTTTCGGAACAGTTGAGACCCAAACACCATGACACGAGATTTATATATATTAGATTATGATAGACTAAGCTACAGTCCGAACTTGATGAGGTTGGTACGAATATTAATTAGAAATAAAACAACACATAAAAATTAAAATTTTTCATTCTATAATAGGAGATACATATATGTGCAAAGTTTGAAGCGGGTTAATTTGGAAAAAATTAATATTAGAGCCCCTTCATTCAAATTTTATTCAAAAACTGTTGTCACCGGAGATACACATGTGACAAAAATTTGTATAGGAGCCCCGATCACTTCCACCTTTCAATAGTAAGTGTTGTCATCGGACATACACATATGTTTAAAATTTAAAGAAAATCGGGTTAATTTTTAAAAAACTTATATAGGCAGCCCTCGAGCCTTAGAGCCCGATTACTCCAAAAAATGTACAAAAAATTTGTCCATCAGAGATACACATGTGTTTAAAATTTGATGAAAATCGGGCTAATTTTTAAAAAAATTATATGGGGACGACCACGGGGCCCTGGGTCTCCAAAATTTTTACAAAAAGTGTTGTCTATCGGAGACACACATGTATTTAAAATTTTAATAGAATCTCCAAAAATACACATGTGTGAAAAATTTCAATAAAATCGGGCTTTTGTAAGTGGGTTAAAAACTGAACGCAAGATTCAGTGGGACCGAACCGAACGAAAAACGGATGTGCCACGGGCAAGCAAAGAAAATTAAAATCTGTTGTGAAGCGGTAGGACTCGTCTAAATGTCGCGAGAGCTAGTCTGCAAAGCCGAGATGCCGGGCGTATTAGAGAAACATGAATTAGACATGCATTAAAAATACTTTTATTAGTCCTGCTAACTCCATCTTAGCCAGTAGATGTAAAGATGGGAACGACTAGTTTGATGACGAATATAAGCTAGCGACTGAACTTAATAATGTTGTGTATTGAACAATGAACAATCTCATAGAACGCGGAAAGAAAGCGGCGAAAGAAAGAAGTCTGGGTTTAGAATCTCGTCGGAGAACTCAAAAACTACATAGAGAAAGGTTCGCACCAGGTGTGAAAGTTAAAACAGAGCGTGCATGGCTTACCGCAGTTACACATACTGCAGCGACAAAGGGGGTTATCTGATGGCCGATGCGATGATAAGAGCACTTTTATAAAATCGCCAGCTAACTTAGGAATTGGAGGCTACACTAGTGACCGACGACCACACAATGCTGCCACCACTAAGAAGACAAAGGTACCAGAACTATAAATCGCGTAAAATTATTAAATGGCGTTCTAGCGGAGTAATTTAATCTGGAAGATCCGCATAACACCAAACAACTCATGAACTTATTGTGCACATTTGGAAATAAGAAACGATGCCCGAAGACTGGCGAAAAGTCATCTTGTGCCCCATGCATAACAATGATGATATCTCCATAACGTGCAACAAATTTCGTGTCATAACCATATTGAGTATCGCGTGTAAGATTCAAAATTAGCTATTCGCATACGCTTAAGTCGTTATTGGCCCATACGAGTGTGGTATGCGAAGTGGATCCTGCTCTGAAAGTCGGATTAATGGGACACCGAGGCAGTCTAAGCCTACGCTGGAACGATGGCATAGACCAGTACACCTACCGCTTGGGTATACCGCACTGAATGACATCGGCTCAAAATCAGGATCAGTGAAGAGATTTTTTGTGGGAAACCAGGATCTGGTCTGGTTATAGAGCCAAGTATGATGATGGATCTGTTGGCAAACATTTCTGCAGCTTAAAATTCCTATTTATAAATAATAACAATATTTTTGCGCGACAGACCATTGAGCCTAGCTTCTCGCAACCATTTGTGTTGTGCATGTATACTTTTCACACAAAAGGAAGGGACCTACATTTTAATGCCGTATCCGAACGGCGAATTGAGAAGCTTTCCTGTGCAAGTTTTTACTCTCGGATGTTTGTCAGACATTCGCGAGAGGTGGGACCGTAAAAAGTACTTTTGGTGACTTGAACCACAAACCTCCATTGCAGTTTTCCAGTATTTTTCATATTAGTAACCAGTAATATAATCCTAAAAGGAATTGTAGCAATTGTGGCTTCACCAAATACTACAGCTGCATTACAAAACAATGTTATGTGGCTTGCAAATACCAAAATTCCAAAGAAACAATAAATTGGGGTTGCTAAATAGATTTTATATTTTAACCAATTTAAAAATCTTTTAATGGAGTCAATACCAATACTAAGTTATATAAAACCTGAAAGAAAAAATTCAAAATTTTCTTCGTGATTGACGAACAGACACGCAGAAAGACACACACATGTCAGTTTAATTTTATAAATTCGAAGAAGATTATAGACGCGCAGAAGAATATTAAACGCTTACCGCGTTTTCTTTTCTGTTTAATTTCCTTTGTCTGGTTGAAAGTATAAAAGGACAGAAACAGTGAGTGAAAAACGCTCTGCAAAAAATATTTTCAAAAGGACTTTATTTCAAGGAGTGAGTGTGCAGGAATGTGTCTCGATTCCTAGACATTCATTTCAGACAAAGCATAAAACTTCGTGGGAGAAATCAAGTTCAATGTCTTTTCGAATGGAAAATGAAAGTTTTTTCCCCATTGCACATATAGACAAACATAATATTATACTATATATTTATATGGATTATATATTCTACAGCACAAAGAAACTTATATCAGTTTGAAGTCTGTGGTGGTATTCAAGGATCGATATTTTCGTGCTGTTGATTGGTGGCAGAAGGTAATGTGCAATTTTAAAATTAATCATCGTTGCATGTTCAGAATTGTTAGCATAGACAGCTTTTGGTTATTAAATAACTATGTAACTGTCTTATAAACTGTTTTATAACCTTTGAACACGCATGTGCCAGACAAATTGCAGGACAATTTGCGTTTTAGTCGGTGGTCCATTAGTGGTTTTCAGGCTGTCTTTGTTGTACCTGTATCTGTAGAGAGTCTTCGGTACAATTTTCGTTTCTTTCTTAATTTTAATATCGACTTAACGTACGAAAGATTGTATCTCGGTTGTCACTGTTGATATATAGATGGATATGTAGATCGCGTATTTTTACTTCGTTTTTTTTCTTCTAGAATTACTCCTTGGTATTACTTTTGGGAACTTTGTAAAATATGATTCTTTTAGGAATGTAGGAAACTACCCTAAAAGTTTTAGTAGAATTTTCCACCTGCTAGATTCACTTAGCACGTTTTTTAAAGTAACCGCATATTATGTTCTTCTTATCAAGCGCTCAAAACCAGGATAAGAGTTGATCTTCGGCAAATATCTATCCAATATTATTTTCTGTAGGTTATTCCCTACTTTAAGTCTTTTGACTCCTTTCAACAGATACAATTAGCTCACGAATTGGACAGATGCATTGCAGTGACAATCATTAAAATTACAAAATGCGGTTTTATTTGCGAAGCATCATGAAGGGAGAAAAGAGGAGATGTCTATGAGTTCGTGCCTGAGAATGCCTGTGGATCATAGTGATTGGAAAATACAGAGCTAAGCAGAGTATTTCACATACTTGCTACACGGCTGAAGAACGAATCTTTGAACTTAAGTGTAGGTACGTCCGAAAATGGGCTTGAGACTAAGTTGATGAGCATTTAGAGCACCACGAGTATTGCGGTTGAATTCAAGGAGAAATCTATTAATTTACAATGTTTTCGTCACCGATAGGTTTTATCGCACGGTTTTGTATTCCATCTAGCTGATGCAAGGTAATTTTAGGCGCCCCATACCAGATATGACAATTATACTCAAATTTAGGGCGAATAAAAGCCTTGTAGATTATAGTCACATCAGAGGGAGTGAAGTATTTTTTTCACCGGGTTAGTAAACCTAAACATTTCGCAGCATTTTTGGCGACGGTTAATATGTGGTCATTCCAACGAAGCTTGTCGTTAACGCATATACCGAGAATTGCGAGTTTTTCAGTTTCCTCGATGCAAGTGCCATTCATGGATAATAGCATTGGATTTAGGATTCGCTTAAAAGACTCGAGACAGTATTGGGTTTTGGAAGCGTTGAATTCTACTCGATTGTTTTCTCCCCATTTTAATATGTTGTTCAGGTCAGAATTTAACGTGCTTAACATACGTAGTTTTTTGAGTTTCACATGAGAAATGGATGGACGTTCCTTAAACTGATATGAGCAGCTGAGATACTGTCGTCAGCGAAAGAGTGAATTGGATTAGAAGTAATGGACGAGATATCATTAATAAAAATGAGAAAGAGTGTCGGAGATAAAAGAGAGCCCTGTGGAACGCCAGAATTTGTGTAATCTATTTTAGACTTGAAACCGTCCAAAGCAACTTGAATTGAGCAGTCTAAAATATAGCTTCTAATCCAATGAAGCACTTTTTCATCTACTCCATTAGCACGCATTTTGGACAAAAGAGCTTGATGCCAAACTTTGCTTTGCTCTCAACACATTGATCCAAAAACCGCTTCCACTCTTCGATGAGATATACCATCAAAACACCAGTAGAACTTTGCCCATGAAATCCGTACTACCGGTCACTAGGGATATCGTTAGTTTTAAGATATTTCATGAGCTGAACATTGATCAATGTTTCCATGACTTTGGTAAGAATGGATTTAAGTGCTATGGGTTGGTACAATATAGGTGGCGACGGCTCGCCTTTTTGGGTATGGGCTTGTCAAAGGCTGTTTTCCAACTACTCGGGAAGAGTCCAGAAGAATAGGACAGATTTAAAAGCCTACGCAATTGTAATGCCAGTTTGGAAGAACACCTCTTTAGAACTAATGGGGAAATGCCATCTGGTTCAGCGAATTTTTTTTTGTGTTGAGATCGTTTAGCAACTGCACGGGTACAAATTTAAATCTGTCCCATAGAGTGTTCAATACTAGGAAGTGCAGGTGGCAGAAATGGTCAATCTGAAAGCCTGATGCTCACTTCAAAATGCGCAGCAAACAGCTTCGCCTTGTCTTTAGAGTTGACAACTGGAATGTCATTATAAATGAGCATAGGAATCGACGACGAGGCTGTATTTTTGACTTTTTTCACGAATGACGAAAAATGTTTACTACCTTTGGAACATTGTAGTATTTTTGGCCTCAATTTTTGGTTGTGGGCGAATTTGACTCGCCGAAAAAGGGCATCATTTCTGTGGGATTTTTCATAAACCTAGGTGCATTATCTTAAATTCTACATTACAATACAACAGGTTACAATATGAAACCTATAATATAAACTCGAACTGAAATGAAATAAATTTATTAATTGAGTTGCGGAAGAAATGGCTTATTGGAGAAGACAACAACCAAAATCAAGCAAAGTGAAGCAACTTCGAACAATGGAATCATGTTTTTCATAATTTCTCAGTTTGAAATTAAATACAAACCAAAAAATTCAGATAACACTAACAGCTGGATAAGTCGGTCACAATTCGATGAGGTTGAGGAAGGAGTTAAATCAATTTTGGTTTTTATAAAAACTTTGGCAATAAATTCGACAATTCATGTATGTCCATGTGTATAAAATCCCCTTACCACCCTTCCCCACAGCAATTACCATCAGTAAGAGGAGGTCTCGAGTGAAAGTTCAATCACTTATGCAACAACTGATTGTGCCAATGGTGCCAATGGACAGACAAAATGAGAATGTGCCTGCAACCGAATGGGACATTATTTTTAAGGGGCCATTGTGATCACTTTAACTGTCGAATGGCTTCGATTGCCATGTTGGTTTCAATATTCCAATAAAGTACTTGGTATATGGTGTTCACCAAGCATTCCGCCATGCACATTGACTGACCGGCATCGTACTGTGCCATTATACGAGTACTTGTGCTTTGCAAAAATAAATAATGCCCTGATTAGGGATTGATATTCATGGGCTTTTCTGTGAATTCCTATTTTCCATCGTTATATGGTAACTCTAGGAAGTGTTATAATGATGACTACCAAACAGAGAGAGTCAGCACGACCACCTGAAGATCGAAGAACAAAACATTTGTTCCGTCCTTTGTAGAGTTGTAAATTATTTCAGCTGATTTTATCTTTTATTTATGATATATTTATGACAGACATTTATGGTAGAAAAGAAAGTGATTCGGAACGAGATTTTAAACAATAAAAATTTCTCATGTGAACGTTAAGCTGTTCTGATCTCTCTGATATTAATTCCATGCATAAAGTTTCCAAAACATTTTACTTTTTACAAACTTCTTAAAAAAAGTATGCATCGTAGAACACCCTTTGTAATGAGTACACAACACTCCCTCTTAACTTTAACACAAATACAAATACACAATGAAGTTGATTAGTAATCTAGTTGGGTTCTAGTTAGCTGGATATCGATGGGAAGCACAAATAAAAGTAAAATGTGTTACGCCAACCAACCTGCCTTTATCCAGTGAATCTAAAAGTAAATGAGTGATTCCGTTTGAAGCTCCTAACCAGGGGTATTTGCAAACAAAGCCGCAAATACGAGTGCAGTTTTTATCGAACAACATGTCATTCAGCACCGCACTGCCACATCAGCATAAACTTTCTTCTTGTGTTCTTCTTTTTCTGTGAGTGGTATTTCCTGGCGCAACGCATCATATGGATAAATTGCACGGAACTAATGTTGTTGTGTGTTGTCAGTCTTCAGGTGGATACTTGTGCCAAGTACAAGTACGTGCAACACATTTAAATCCAATTAAAAGTGCGTTGACAGAACGCATCTATTAAATGCCGTCTATTGGATTCTACAGTTGTGCGGGTTGTAGGTGATTATCAATAATGAGTCATTCAAATCTTAATGCCTGTCACGTTCATTTAGCACCACACTCGGCGATTAATTGTTCAGTTGGCTCATTTGGCAGTTAAGTTATTTCCATACTTCTACTTGGTTTTGTGAGTACTAAAGAGAATTTAAACTTATTGTCTAATTAGAATGTGCATACATTTTTTATTATTACAGTGAGATATTGCACATTTTAAAAATTTTGCCTCGCGAAATGTTCAAAAATTATGGTCACGACTTTGACTTTGATGTAATTGGTTGTATTGGGTAAAACTTCTTCATTACCAATTAAACTTTAGGATTAATCTCGATCGATTACAGCATTTTCACAGAAATCAACTAAAAAATAGATAAATAAATAAACAAACAAACAAAAGCACTTGAACATAAGATCTTACTATGAGGTACTCCACAGCAATGTATCTTGGTAATGATAAAGCAAGGTTAACTGGTCTTCGAGAAAAGCTGGAAATATATCTTAGTCGGGAGTAAGACATTGAACAACTAGTTCGGTTAACTTTTGTTATGGATATGGTAGCTGATAATCCAACCTAGATAGAGGACTCGATTTTAGGTACCCCACCTAACGATGATGAGCAGCAGTGCATGCAAGCCATGACTTCCCAACCACAGTAGAGCACAGTTCACTCTACCCTGTGATGGAGACGGTATTTTAGGTGTAAATGGCGTGTAAGTAGGCCGGATTTAGAGACGGAGGATTTTCTTTTCAGGGACTTCCCTAATGAAGACGAACTTCTTAGTTCGCTGGAGAGGACATCGTCCTGACGATCCATCCTGGATATTGTTAACAACCTGGTTCATGGACTCAGGACTACTGTACGTTACACACTATATGTGACAGATAAAGGTAACCCTATACCGGATATTAGTGAAAAATAATCTAAATGTATTTTTACTCCCTAACTTCAGCGATCGAGATGTCACCGCGGCTCCACTAGAGACTGCCAAAAGCACCTACTGGATGGCATCGGCGTATCTAGCTCAAGATCAAGTGGGGTCTCTTCTTCACGTAAACCTTGAAAGAATTATCGATGAGTAAGGCGAAAAAACATCTGCAACGATAGAGGTGAATTACTTTTTGATAACTTTCTAAGCACAAGCCTTATTGTTTCTAATATTGGCAATGAACCAACCTTTGTAGCCAAGACTCGACAACAAGTCTTGGACATTACTCTTGTAACCGACTCGCACAATCAATCGTATATTCTCGGATTTTAACCCCTAACTGCCGATCAGCCCTCTCCAAGAAGCGTTAACTCCATATGGGAGCTTTATCAACACTGATATCCGCAGTCTTCTTCGCTTCATACGCAGCTCTAATTGGTTCAACGAGTAGGTGGAGGGAAACTTTCCTGATCCGTGTGGTATCACAATGGACCATTGCTGGTCGGTTTCACTGATAGCCACCTTAACCTATATATGCTTCATCTAGCCTTTAAAATGCAACTTCATTAATTTTATCTTAAACTATTACTGAGCAAAATTGAAAAGAATGTCTTTTTCTATAATCACTTCTTCATAATCGAAACTATAAACTGTACAAAGTAGTTAGTAAAAAAAATTATATGGCAGCCCCTCGACTCTAGGGTCCGATTACTACTAAATTTTTATAGAGATAGTGTTGTCACCGGAGATACATATCTGTGCAAAGTTTGAGTAAAATTAGGGTGTAGGAACTGGATTAAAAATTTATCACAAGATTTGGTTTCCACAAGTATACAAATAAACAAATAAAAACACACACAAATACACGCCGACGCGAAGTTAATATAGAGAATTTTAAAATATGGATTAATTAGCGGAAACTGAAATTAAATACTTTTTAAATCGCTACACAACCTGTTGTGGTCTAGGGCTAACATTCTTGCGACCATCCGAGTAGTGCGGCTTATATCTTTGAACATAAATGGAAGGACTTACTATTTATCGCCATATTTTTTAGGATGAATTTAAAAGATTTGATTAATTATGAAAGTTGTGAATCGCGGACATTTCAGGCTTTCGCAATAGGTGGGACCGTGAAGAAAAAGTTTTTGGTGTTTTTTAGTTATTTAACTATCTAACCCACAAATCACTGAGAAACGCGGCGCGCGGAAATAGTTTTTATAACTTCACCCCAATTTCTTGTTAAACCCGTAGGAGTGCCAAAGATTATAACGCATTCGTTGTATACTAAACAAGTAACACGATAATAGAGTTCGCGACTCCACAACATCGATTTTTTAAATTACATTTTATGGTTCTAACTGTCGTATTTTCCCTAAAATACTATTAAAACATATTGCGGTAATGCTTTCATATATGCTATAGAATGTGGTAAATTGCGATAATTTTCTATTACCAGAACCAGTACAAGCAACCATTGAAATCCATAAATCTAATAAAGTTTATTTTCCGTTATCCCTGTCATTAATAACACTGGAATCCCGTTACGCTCTGATAATACAATATTTGCATAAGCGGACGTATATGAGTTATGTTCGGATTAAAAATTATTGTATTTCAGCTAAATTTACTACTGTGACGGATGGATATAGTTGAGCGAATTTGGCATCAATAACATTGGGATGTGAGTCGTGGTGGTGTTGTTCCTCTTTGAAGTTTTGAAATGGGGAGAAGCGGTAATGCACTATGTACATTAATATTTTAATCGCTTCCGTCATTTTACATACCTTACGAGGCTGTTGAAACAGACTATGGATTAGTAAGACTTTTTATTTTAAATGCTCAACAAGCAATGACATACCTTACCTACGCGAACTTTAAATCTACGAGTAAACATGTTTTTGCCGGAGTTTTTAATATCTCAGCCAATAAATGAAAAAGAAGAAAAGGTGGAGTATTTTCTTCTGGTCTTATTCTAACAAATAATTCAAGAGCCATGGAAACTGTAAATAAAACGAGTAAATATTTGGTAGTCAATTAAGTGACACACAAATATTTTTTTTATATCTCTATCTTGTTTATATTTCTACCTGGTAGCATATTGTACAAAGTTTAATCTGTAAGTAACTTAAATGTTTCCCCAAGTATCTCACGTTGAAAGGAAAAAGCTACTTTAATTTATTTTCTATTTCCTTAAGCCAATATTTGCTTAATGTTAGATCTGTATTTATAGGTAAACAGAAAACGTTGAGTGCTTTGACAAATGTGCTGTGAAAGTATCATAGGCTGCAGGAGAGGAAACATCATATTGAATGCGAAACATTTCTTTATGAATTCGGATTGGCTTAGTTAGTCGGTTTGTTTCCCCCTTCGAATGGCATATATGAAACTGTTAAGATTTTCAGTGCATAACTTGAACCATTTAATAAATCAAAGCGCTTGGCTTAGTACGCCGTATAATGTGTAAGTATGAATGTTAATTTGCTGGTGGAAAATATTATTACAGCGAATTTAAGTCCTTTTCGGCAATGTACCAGTATACACCGCCTCCCATATAGTTGAGATTTTTACATTTTCAGCAGAGGCAGTACACAATTTGCCTTGCAAACACCTGAAAACTGACACCTGCAATTTTAATTCCATTTCAGTTCGCCATGCATTGAGTTTGCTTTGCTAGTATGTAAACAGATTGAGAGGGAGTGTGAAAAATATCCTTTTCCACTGGGGATACTATGGTGTCGCAATTGCCTTTCGATGGCCGTTATTCACCATCACAAATGCGCAATTGTTTGGAATAATGTTTTCAAGTCCCTCTTTGCTATCGTTAAGCAAATATTTGTGCAGCAGATACAATTCAAACTTTTGTTCACCAACTACGGTAATAATTAACTTCCTGAATACAAACCAACAGGAGTAATAAATTAACTCATCTGGTAGAAAAATTTAAGTCAACATATGCTCTTCATAAAAAAACGGAAGGAGTGCCGACTGTAACGAAGCTAGTCATTGTACAGATGATTAACATCGTCACACACCATACGATTAAAATTAATATACCGAATTTATTGTCACATCCATATACAACCGAATGGCATAATCAGTAAAACCACCTATATGGCATCGGTTTCAAACCCGACCACGGCCAAAATGGGAAACATCAAAAACCATATTTTTTTAAAGCTATACAGCACCAGAAAAGTAAAACAAAATGTTGGACTTCTAACCAGTGGGTGGGTATTACCGTCTATAAACAGGCAAAAATTACACCAACAACAATCACAGCGACTTTACAAATCTTTTAATTTTTTTCTTTTTTCATACCGACGATGCGAGGCTAAAAAACTCAACAAAATTGTGCAAATATTCCGACTTCACCAAAAAGGCTAGTGAAGTATACCCATTTCATAGCCATAGGACCAGACCTACTCGGTGCAGTCGAACTAGGACTAGATCCTCTGCCATTTTAAAATTACCTTTTCTTTGGTCAAATAAAGTGATGTCATCCATTTTGGCATACCTTAACTCTGGGTGTCCTGGTGTACGCCATCCTTCCAGCGTAGGCTTGGCCGGCCTCGCTGTCTTGTTCCATAAATCCTACCGTAAAGGACTTTCCGAGCAGGATCAAATTCGCTCATGCGAGCTAGGTGGAACAACCCACCGGAGTCTACCGATCTTAATTCTCTTCACAATGTCGGCCTTCCTCACATACGGGGCCAAAAATTATCCGTAAGGCTTTTCTCTTGAACGCGGCTAAGAGGTCAGAATGCTTTCTTCTAAGGATCTCGGATCCATATGCAAGTACTGGTATGACCATTGTCTTATACACCGGCAGCTTAGATTTTATGGTTAAATAACTGGATTTGAAGAGTCTGGACAGACTAAAGTAGGTCTTGTTGGCTTTGAGCAACCGTGCGCATATTTCTGCTTCCATGTTTTTATCGGCTGCTACAGTTGACCCGAGATAGTTAAAGGATTGCACTTCTTTAAATTTGCGCTCCACTATTTTAATTGATGGACCATTGTTGGATCTTCTACTTTCAGACATGGTCCCCATGTACTTTGTTTTGCTCTCATTTATGTGCAGCCCCAGATTTCATGCCGCCTGCTCGATTTGAATGAAAGCTTTCTGTACAGCTCTTTGGTTTCTACCAACGATGTCAATGTCATCTGCGTAAGCCAGTATCTAAAAGGAGGATTGTTCCTCTCGCCGTTACGTCAGAGTCTCTGATCATTTTCACCAACGCCAGATTGAAGAGGACACAGGCCAGTCCATCCCCTCATGGTCAACCTACATATTCGTATTTGGGATGCCGAATTCTCTCATGGCTTGATAAAGTTCTACTCTGGCTATGCTATCATAGGCGGCTTTAAAGTCTATAAAAAGATGAAGCCACACTGGTATGGACCGATGATGACTTTAGCATGTGGGGCTATCCTATCTTGAAGGATAGAGGAGAAAATTTTCCATAATTTAAGATACAAAAACTGATCCCAGTTGTAGAGTTATTTTTACTTGTGTCATTGTTCTCTTCTGATGCTGCTATAAAATAAATTCGTATAAGCATAACAGCATTTAACATCAAATTAAGTCAAATACTGACAAAATTTCAATTAAAATAGGTCTTATTATACCGGAACATCTTAAAGAAATATCATTCTGAATCATCTTAGTCGGTGGTAAGTCGCTAAATGTACATTTAAAGAAGACTTACTTTATTTTATCGTGATATCAAAGTTCTAGTTGCAACAGTTACTTGACAGTTCAGCAAAACTTATTGAAAACCTAGTTTTTCGGCTCCCATGAAAATTTGCATTTTTTGATTTTTGACAGTATTCTTTTAGGAATACGATTTTATTTCATATTAGAGAGACATACAATTTCTAATCTAAATTTTTATTATTTATTTGCTGTCCCACCCGTCTTTAAATCATGGCCTGATCCTCATTAGATCCTCTTTTACTTTACAAAATTACCTCAAGTGTGCAAATCGCCATGCTGTTGATCCAAATACATATAATTAAAATATTTTGCCTCTAATCCAAGAAATAACTTTTAATTAATTAATCATTGAAAATTAAAAAACCGGTTTGAATTATTTATGATTTTCTTTTGAAAATGCAATTAAGTTCTTTAACTTTACCCATTTAAGTCGCTTCCTTTTTTAACTTTTTAAGTCAGAGGTCTTTGTGGCTCAACAAAAATCTCAAATGGGGGAAAATGATAGGAAAAAGTGAAAGCTCAGCCGGAAATCGCGTTGCTGTTGGCAGTTTGTAGTAAAAAAAACGGCGCGACAAAGCTATATTGATATGAATTATTTGCTGTATCCTTTGCTAAAACGAAAAATCTTATTAAAAAGTTCTTATGACCAAAATGAGTCTGTGATTGCTTAACGTGCTATGCCAACCCCTACACTGCTTGAATGTGAAACAATAAGAAATAACCATTATGGAGGGCGTTTGTCTGTGCGCTCTCGAAGATGGCAAGTGTCCAAACCGCGGTTGGTGTTGTCGGCTCGATGAACTTTTACTGTGCTCCTTTTCGTTTGACGGAAGAAAACCAAAACAACATGAAAAAAAAAGTACACAAGGAAGCCGTTAGCAAAAAATAAATAACATTATTAGTGAATGCCGCCATAAATCATAACAGAGTTGACATAACGACCCATGCTTTCTAGAGGGTATGCGGAGAACAGCATTTGAAGAGAATTTTAGAGAGGTATCTTCCCTTTTACAAATACGTAGAAACCATTCCGCTTTTACTTGAATATAGTATCGAAAAATGTTTCTTTCACGCACACGCACACTTTTTAAATTGCATGCTTTCAACATAAGTTATCAGTTGCAAAAAAATATAAAGATTTTATTTGTGGCTCGATTGTAGAGTGGGGCGCATTTTATGCATACTGCTACCTACAAAAACGCAATGCAAAGGTGGGAAATCCACCTCATGTACATCTACCAAAATGTAACAAATTCAAAAAACCTGAATTGTAGTTGAGCTAATTTACTGATGCACGGCACCCTTATTTAGCGTAATAGGATGAAATCAAGTTACACTTTCACGTGATAGGACATTGAACGAATTTTTTAAGGATTCTTGATATTTGTATACACAATATCACAATTGGAAGAAAAGCCCATCTTTCTAAGTACTCGGCGTCCACTTGTGTCGACAGGCGCTCACAGTATACGAACCCTGGTCTTCTTCAAAGATCAGACAAGACATCCTTGAAGAACGGCACGTGAATCAAATTCGAAGCAACCCACTGCAATTCAGAAATCTCCATGTCAACGTTGGAGTTCTTTTTTATTCGTGAAGGATGCACTTATAATGGTCAGTGTTATTCGGGACTTTTTATAGCGTTTACTTCATCTCTCGAGTTGAAATATTTGCATAAGTTAATTAAATTTTGCGGAAAGCAATCAAGGATAAAAATGCATATAAAAAAATTTGGATGTGCGAGTATAAATCGTGCAACTTGATGGAACTATGCTAATTAAACTCTCGTTGGTGTTGCTTGATACTTCGGTGTACTTGAAATTGCACTTTTTTGATCTTGCTTTCTACTGAACAATAGAAGTAAAAATGGTCGATGCTTCCACTTTTACTTCTTTTGTTCAGAAATTGCTAGAAATAAAGTTGCGTTGCAGCAAGCGTTTTATGTTTTCAACTATTTTTCTGTTTGTTTGTTCTTTAGAAACCTACAACTTTTAAAGGTTGTAACAACGTTTTTTTAAATTTACCTACATCTTTTAAAATAATTAAAAACTTATTCGAACTGAACTAAGTTTTGAATTAATTCAGTTAGTTTATTGGTCACTTTATTGCCACCCGAGCTCTAAGTCGTTTAAAACCGATAGATGAAATATTGAGTCGTAGAATTTTGGGCGTCATGGTCTACGTCATCCTTCCAGCGTAGGTTTGCCCGGCCTCGCTGTCGTGTTCCATAAATCCTACCGCAAAGTATTTTCCGAACAGGATCCTCTTCGCTCATGCGAGCTAGGTGTCCTGCACACCGGAGCCTACCGAGCTTAATTCTCTTCACGATGTCGACATCGCAGTAACGCTCGTGGATCTCATCATAATAGACTCTCCGGAATCGTCCTTCCTCACATCCCGGCCAACAATTCTCCGTAAGACTATTATCTCGAACGCAGCTCAGAGGTCAGAATGCTTTTTGCTAAGCACCCTAGTCTCGGATCCATATGTAAGTACTGGTATGACCATTGTATTATATACCAGCAGCTTGGATGTTATGGTTAAGTTCCTGAAATTGAAGAGTCTTGAAGACTATAGTAGGCTTTGTTGGCTTTAAGCAACCGTGCGCGTATTTCTGGTTCCATTCTGCTGTCGGCTGCTACAGCTGACCCGACATAGTTAAAGGATTGCACTACTTCAAACTCGCGCTCAACTATTTTAATTGCGGGACCAATGTTGGATCTTCTTCTCGCAGACGTGGCCACCATGTACGTTGTTTTGCTCTCATATATGTTTAGCCCCAGATTTCGTGCCGCTTGCTCGATTTGGCTGAAAGCTTCCTGTACAGCTCTTGGGTTTCTACCAACAATGTCAATATCGTCTGCGTCAGCAAGTATCTGAATGGACTTATAGAGGATTGTTCGTCTCGCCGTTACGTCAGAGTCTCGGATCACTTTCTCCAACGCCTTGTTGAAGAGGACGCAGGCCAGTCCATCCCCTTGTCGGAGCTCGTTATAGATGTTCAATAGGCTTGATAGTGATCCGGAAATTTTTACTTGGCTTATAACATTGGTCATGGTCGACCTACATAGTCGTGTAAGTTTATTTGGGATGCCGAATTCTCTCATGGCTTTCTAAAGTTATACTCGGGCTATGCTATCATAGGCGGCTTTAAAGTCTAAAAAAATATGGTGTAGTGCGTTTTTAAACTCTAGATATTTTTCCATCATCTGCCCAAGTGTGTAAATCTGATCAGTTGTTGATTTGCCTGTGATGAAGCCACACTGGTATGGACCAATGATGACTTTAGCGTATGGGGCTTTCCTGTCTTGAAGGATAGAGGAGAAAATCCTATACGCGGTACTCAACAACGTTATATCCAGGTTCGTACCGTCATCAGGTTCGGGTTGTGGTGGCGGTCTATCAACACGTGGTCTATCTGGTTGCGAGTGGCTCCATCAGGAGATACCCGGGTGGCTTTGTGGATATTTTTACGCGCAAACCTTGTACTCGCAACGACCAAATTATTGCGTGCTGCTATCTCTATGACTCGTTGTCTGCCTGAATACTGGCCCATTACCTATTTTAGCATTCATATTCCCCAGAATGATTCATACATCATACTAAGGGCAGGCATAGAGTTTCACATGATGTCTTGCATGACAGCTGTAATATATGTCATATTCTGATTTTTGTAAGACACCATCCACCGTCCACCGCATCTCCTTGATCGCTGTTATGTCAGCCTTATATTTAGACAGGGTATCGGCCAGCTGGTGTGCAGCTCGAACTCTATAGATAAAGCGTACGTTCCCCGGGAAAATTCTTAAATCGTTTAGCCGTTTTCGTTGCCGTGGTCGTCATCGTTCATCAGTGTAGCCGAGGCTGATTTTGGGCTATTACATAATAATTTTACTTTGAAGGGACTAGCCCGATAATTCAGCTTTTCCTGCATTGGAGGAAAATTACCGGCGGCCACCGAGTGGAGGTTTGATCGCACTTCCACCAGTCAGAGATAGTTAAGGCCACTTGCAATTCTAGACCACTCTGTGTTATTTCCCCTATTCTGCTGATGGCTGACCGCCAATATCAAGAATGACATTGTCAATTCTTGAGACTCCGGAAGCCTCCTGGAATTTTTTGATCAACGAATAATGCCTATACTCAGAATGTTGGCTCCTGTACATGTGCATACATGCTTTAAGACATTTCCTCTGAAAGGGACAAAGTTTTCCATATACGATGGGCTGATGTTCCACCATATTGGACACGAATTGGTCCAATGAATGCCTGGTTACAAACAATCTTCACTTCGCTTCTCATATATCGTGAAAGAAAAAGCTTTTTGAGCGACATAATTGCCCCCCTGCTTTTCCAAAGCGATATTTACATGTTCATTATTGTAAATAAATTTACTTAGATGAACACCCAAATAGCGCACATTTGCACCCGTTATCCGAAAATTCTTCCAATTATGTGGTAGATCTTGATTTCTTCGCCTAAAAGGAGGGCGAAACAGTATAACTTCCAATAGCTTATCTTAAGTTTCCGTTTTTCGCATAGAGTACAATATCGTCAGCATAAGCAAGGGATGCACCCATGTCACTAAGTACTCTGGAAATATATACGTTTAACAGGATTGGTTCTATTACTGTACCTTGTGGCAGACCATTAGCGATATTGAATGGTTTATTCGTCGTATATTCTGTATCCGTTACGACAAATTTCATTTAATATATCATTGATATAATCATTTTGGTTAAATAATTTAGGAACGCATATCGTATAATTTTATAAACCAGCGCGTCGGTCCAAACCGTGTCGAAGGCTTTTTCATCCTATAGTGTTAGGTTTTTAACGCACTATTGCTAAAGTATAAAAGCTCAACAATATTTCTGATAACCCACAGCTCAATTGATCCATAATTTTATATTAATTTTTTTTGTAATGAATAATTAAACATTGACTCTAGAGTTGTTTATTTCATTTCTCACTATGACTTTTGTATGTACTTCCACGCTGGCTTTGACTGTAGTTTAAACCAATAACCATTAAATTAACATTCGCTGATAATGTATACATATACATACATTTATACAATTTTAGTAGCACACGGAAGTACCATCTCAGTGTTAATCTAAAGGTGCACAAAATTGCACTCAAAGTGAAAGGCGCAATCAGATGCTGAGCACTTTTGTATGAATTTCTGTAGCAGATGCACTTTGGCTGTCGCAGATGTCTCACAGCACACGACAATTTCCTCAATTAACGGTGAATTGATTAAAAGAAAAAGCTGAAAAATTAAAGTGTGAATTCTTTTCGTTTTAGTCAGTCGCCCCAAAAGACAAGCAGATGATGCGGGACATGTGACATGGGGGCAATTAGCTGGAGTGCTGTGTTAGTGTAATTCCGATAAGGCAAAGTGCAAAAGCGGACTTCTTTTAAAATACCAACCTTAAAGCGCAGTTGTTGGCTGCACATTTCTTGATCGAAAAATTATGTGCCGCGCAAGACATCGGACGATTTTCACCACGATCGAATTAAGGTCAGTGGGACCCTGTTAACAGCACAAGCATATGTCATGGAATGATTTATTCCGAACCATGACAATCAACGACAGATGTTATCACGGCACACCACTTTGTCTTTTGCAAATTTAACAAATTGTGTTGTCGTGACTGGATGGCTCGCGGCTGCTATCGGCTGTTCCGCTCATTCGTAAATTGTGGCAAAAGTGTCAACGGATTGGATAAAATCTACATACTTAGCCACACTGCATCTGCAACAGGCTGTCACGGAAACTTGTTCCGCTAAACAGGCACTGAGATGTAACGATTGATTCTGTGCGCGTGCTGTGCGGTGGTCACAGGCAAGATCGGTCCTCACGACAACTGACGGATAAAATTCTAACGTCACGAGATTTCATTAGAATAAGTATCTCTGCGGTGAAGTCTATTGTTGGCACTCACACTCATCATGAGTCGCATGACTCAGTGCTCTTTGCTAATTGTCCTGTTTACATTTCTGCAGACGATCAACGCTAATTGGATCTTCATGAAATAGATTTATACTAAAAATAGTTTAGAATGATTAAAGTGATACTTGTGATGATTCTTCTACTTTACTATGAAAACAAACCATACGGATAAATTGTTGATAATAACTGATAGTATACTCGCTTGAGATCGTTTTCCAACGAAATGTTTTGTGTAAATAAAGGAACTGATGCTGGGTTCTTCCTATTCTGGTTTCAAACAATGCAACCATGCAATCCCATCAGTTATAATAGATATGGCTCGTGCATAAAAGCTAGCTATTCACTATTCTGATGATATTAACCACCAATTTAATACTATAAGTAAATCTTAAGTCTACATGTAAACTCGTAAATGTAATATATATCTTATGTAGCATACTAAAAATTGTTCTATACTCGTACATATTTGTATTTTCAAGTTAGATTTCAATTTGCAATTTTATTCTTAGTATTTTCCCAAACTCCGAAAAAACATCTGTTGAAAGTTACACATGTCTTCATCTTCAGTGCATGCCATATGACTAATTGCTGTTATTTAATTCTCCTTTTTCGCGCCAATTATTGTTCGACGAACAAACTAAGATTTAAAGTGTGATTAGGCAACGGTAATGCGCTGATGTTCAAAGCGTAAGGCATACATCCTGAAAGAGTTTCCTCAGAGTCATTGATTACATCTGCTACCACGTACAGTGCGTTAAAAATAGACAAACATATTTGCAAGCTGAGGATATTTTATGATAAGTAAAAAATAAATGCAGATTAAGATAATTCAATGGAATCCTAAAAATGTCTTTCTTAAACTCCATTCATAACAAAAAACAAAACCGTGCAGCATAAATAGCTAGTGCGGCTATCCAACAACCAACCATATTCATTTCATTAACTTATTTCCGTGTTCCAAAAGCAATTTCCGAGATCGTTACACACCATTTAAGAAAACGCCAGATATTTAATTAAAACCAGAATCAGCATCAGGGAATACCTAATTCAAAATAACAAACCAGAAAATTTAATATTCAGCGCATGGACGAGACGTTTTCACACCAAACGAACTGATAAGAAAGTTTATCAAACTAACTCGAGCGTTTGTAGATTTTCCCAATTAAAAAGTTTTGTCCTTACAGTTTGGTGTATGTATTTGCCTGTGGTCGGAACTATTATTTGCAAGTCTGGTGTTACACAGGCAATCCGCACGTACAACTATTTTAGTGATTTGTGTGTCTGCGCAGTTTGATAGTTTTTAGGCTATGGTCTGTACAGGAACTGAAATATAAATCAAAAGAAATTTAAAAGAACAGATTCATCACTTTGCCCCTTGTTGAGTAAAAGAAATGTTAAAAAAATTACGATCCTATTTAGCTTCTCGCATGAAAACCAATACTAGCATCTTGAACTACGTGAAAGTTTTTAAAGCTCCAAAGACACCATAGACTAAAAATAAACTCTTCGAAAGTTGTTAATTATTCCGATAATAGCAGGTTAGGTTAGGTTAGGTTAAGGTGGCTGTCAGTGAAACCGACACAATTCGACCATCAAGGGACCATTGTGATACCACACGGATCAGAAAAAAATTCTTTCACCTACTCGTTGCACCAATTAGTGTCATTGTAGAAGGAATCTCCCATATGGAGTTTACGTTTTTGTGATAGGTCTGGACAAGTACAGAGGAGATGAATAATGGTCTGGTCCTTCTCCTCATACATGCCGCTTCTGCATAAGTCATTTGAGTCGTGCTGCAAGCTTGCCTAAATTTGCAAGTGTTCAGTGGTGACACTTAAAATAGCACTTATGTGTGATCTCTTTGAGAGATCAAACAATTGGAGCGTTTCGGATCCAGCTTGGGGCAGATCTATTAAGTCGCTATGCAAGTTGTACCTTTTAACTGCGCCAACACGAGTTTGCATGTAGCGATTGGTATGCCAAGAGAACCATATTCACGTAATATGGGTAGTGTAATTCTTTGTTTGGTGAACTCGTCAGCCATACAGTTAACTGAAATGTCTCTGTGCCCCGGCACCCAACATACGTGGATATTGAACTGCTCCGCCATCTCCATGGGAGATGATCGACAGTTAAGGGGTAGAATTGAATTTGGAATGACTGATTCTAGGGATTTCAGTGCAGCTTGGCTATCCAAGAATATAAGGATATCCTTAGCGGATATGACATTTCTCTCTTCAGCCAAGACAAGGCTTCACTGATCGCCATAATCTTAACTTGGAAAACACTACATTGATTTGGAAGACGGAAAGAGAGGCTAAGATTTAGCTTTTTTAAGAAAACGCCTCCGCCGACTGCGTCTTCAGTTTTGACCCGTATGTGTAAAAATGAATGTTTTTATCTGGCACGCACCTTTCTTCCAGAATGATCTGGAGGGGAAGATGACCTGGAAGTTTTTATTGAAATGGAGTTGCGGAGTGGTGTTGTCTATGTTGTCTGGGATCCTGACTAAATTCAGGATAGAGGAGTGACCGATTTCATTTCTAGTCCACTGTGAGATAGCATTAAGGCGAATAGCCGAGCTAGCAGCTACTTGCCTGCTGAAAATGTCGAATGATGTAAGGTCGAACAGTTGTACGAATTACCTCCGCTCATACATATACTAGCAGATCTTTGCACTTTGCTTAATTTGTCTAGATTTACTTTCTTATTTTAGGCAGTCCACGATACAGTCACACCATATAGAAGAGTAGCTCTTACTACCGCAGTTTATAGCGAATGAGTTTTACATGGGGTTGAAGACCCCATCAGCTACCAATGGATTTTTGCATAAGAAGACTGACAACGCGGCTTTACGATCTCTTTTTGGTATGTTTGGTATCCAGCTTAGCTTTCTGTCTAGAATAAGACCCAAGTAATTGGCTCTAGGTTATACCTTTTATAGAGGGTTAATATGTGAAACTTTATATTTCCTGGTGAATAGGATAAGTTCAGTTTTGTGAGGTTTTACCCCTAAACCACAGAAATCTGCCTAGCAAGTTAGCTTGTTGAGAGCATTGCGCAGAAGTTCCTTAATGGTATTCGGGTTTTTTCTGAGACGGCAATAGCAACGTCATCTGCATGAGCGATCAGTCTGCCAGCCCTCACCTCTAAGGCATAACTGGAAATCCCGTTTTTTTCCTCTACCTTTATTAACTTACATTTCTTAATTTAATTAAATCCCAACGTTGTACAAATCTTAACTTTCTGTACAGTTTCAAGTTATTTTTTCTTGTAACTCGAACTACTTGAGAGTTCTCATTTGTGTATTTGAACGGGAACGTTTCGGGTATTTGTATAGTTGTTACGAAAAGGTAAATGTTATAAACAGAAATATTTTAACACACTGTACATTCTCGTATTATAAGCGTCGTCAAAATCAGAACTAAGAAATTACGAAAAATTATTGCATATATTTAGGCTTAATATAGGTAATATTTTATATAAAATTTGTATAGGGAAAATATGCTGGTATTTCGGGTATATGCTAGATGGTTCGTTATGTAAGAATAGAACCATCTCGAAATTGTTGATTTAGTATAAATGTCCTATACTTAATCGCAGTTAGTTTCTTATTATATTTTATACCCGACTATTTAAAGAGATGAAAAGTAGATAGAACTACTGCACATATGAAGAATAAGTATAAGTTATTAACAAGTAATCACCAGTGTAAATTTGTGAACAATTGCTACTTATTAATAAAAGTTGTAATTCGAATAGTAGTATAATAGAATAATACAACTTGTGTTGTGTTTTTATTTGCAAAATCCAATATGAATTCTAGAAAGCCTAAATTTGGTATAAATATATACGATTAATTATGTTTTACTCTTTGAGTTCTTGAGTGCCTAATACGTACCAATAAAATTTAAATTTTTTCGTTGCTGAAACGATATAAAACTATTACAAAAATTAAATAGCATACGAGTATCTCTGATTGCAATGAGAGGTACTTTGCTACATATAACATATTATGTCATTAGATTTGGCCTAATAAGAAAATATTAATCTTCGTAAAAAGGATAGAAATATGTCTCTATTTTATGGCAAATAGTTGTGTTCAAAGAAATTCTTTTGTTAAAATTATTAATGATGGTCAGTCATCATACAGAATTATAAATAAAGACGGACGGGTATAGTAAGCAATGTTTTGGTTACAAAATCACCAAACAGTATAGCGATTAATTAGAAAATATTAAAAATTTAAATTACTGCAAACACATTCTATCCGACAAGTTCATTTAAAAAATCGTCCAAAATCGGCCTACGTCTGACATAATTACGACATCACCATGGAACTCTTCCTCCTTTCTTCATCAACAGAAGTGATTTGATTGAGACACTCTTACACCGCGAATTCGAGTCACGTTTCACTGTGCGACTTCACTCTTTTTCTTTTAACCAGGCTAAACCGTATCCAGGTTTCGGCGGATTTCTGCTGACAATTAAATATTGTGCAGTGAATAGCAGAAAATCGTTGATGTGCGATTGATGATCAGAAGGGAAGGTGTGGAATTCGTTGCACTTATTTTTAACGAATGTGCCCGCAGCCCTTTGTACTATTTTACTTTACTTAATGTCAATTACTCTCAAAATTTCATGAAGCGTGCGCTAATTAACAAAAAATATTCACCTTAGACAACCCGAAAACTATGAATTTGATACAAATATCAACATCGGTCATGTCAATTAAAATATTTCTCATTTTTATGGCATCACTTTTTTGGAATATACCGATAGATCAAAAATTCCATCAAAATATTTTTGCCAATAGAAAATTGATTTGAATCAAAGATTTCACAGTAATTTTATAATTTTTCTGCCAATAGAAGGCGCTCTTGTTTTCGTTAAACCAAAACGAAAAACGAATCTCACATCTGTGAGATATTTCCTCTTAATTGTGAACGCTTTCATCTAGTCCATCTTTTAAATGTGATCCACTCATCTTTCCCTATATGGAGAAATCCTTTAGCTCGTTCTTTTCCAGACAGTCACAGACGACTTTTGCCAAAACTTTAAAATTTTATGGTTGTACAGTTCTATTATAAAGGTTAAAAACACTTTTTTAATTAATGCTTTTTTACTGTCTAATTTTGCCAATTTTGGCTCCCAATTTTGCCTCTTTTTAACTTTCAACGTTAACAAAATCCGCTCCCTGCTGATGATATTTCATCACAGTTTTAGAACCACTTTGTGCCTGAGTGACAGCCAAAAATATATAAATTTACAGTTTCAGGCGTGAACTTATCAATCACTGATATTTGATGCACTGAGAAAACGTAATTAAAATGTTATTTAGAAAAGAGATTTAAACGCAAAAATTGATCAGTACCATGTGTTCAAGAAGTACGTAGGAATTCATAGATTATGACAATGTACAGCGTGTTATCGGAATTCTAGGAAGTAAAAAACTCATAGTTTAGAGGTTTGAGCGTAAGAACAGCAGGTGCAAAGACTGGTGACTGAAAAATATCTGAAAGGCCAAAACAATTACAATTAAAATATCTATAATATATCTATAAGAAAGTCGTAGTGCTTATGTGACAATATAATATGACTAATATGTGATCTCAAAGTAAATATTTATATTTAAGTTTATTTATTTAATGACGCAAACATTATCATGAAGATTATAATGCCGGACATTGGTACACCACGAATCTAAAATGAAGATAACAGCTCTATGTCAAAATTCATTGGTTACGCCTCTATTAAATTAAGTAAGTGTTTGGAGAGAATATAGACATTTTTTAAGCCTAATTCTCACCAATAGCACATTGTTCCAAATAAACTAAAATTAATCCTACTAAGGTTAACAAAGAGTTGCTTGTGTTGACGGCACTTATTAAAAACAGTTAGCAAAAAGTAACCCTTTTTGTGGTGAACCTTAATCCGTGTCTGTTCTACGAATCCTTTTGTTTGCCAAGAAGAACGCCAACTGATTGCATTGTTTCGCTGTCTGCCATTGTCTACCAGTGTCTACTTTGTATACAGTTACGACCTTCAATTGAAAGGAAAACTTGCCAGACAGACAGCCGGTGAACTTTTAGGGGGGCAAGAAAGTGGAACTTTTATTTTGTTAGACGAAAGATAATTCAACGATGTGTTACAAATGCGAGCATTCTTTTCAGCTTTTACAAATTTTTGCAGTCATTTCTTGCATAAAATCTATAATTAAAAAAACCACTGTATTTCTTTGTCCTCTAGCCAAATCCTCAATGTAAAGATTAATTTTTTTAAATTAATTTATCTCCACCTATTAATTATTATCCACCTAGAGGCTACTAAGTTTCGTTATATTTTCACCGCACTTTGGTTCACAAAACGTATACACAAACTAAACCCAAAAAATGTTCTTTTTTTCTCTAACTCCTCACATATTAATTATTTAGCGTTTGTATATATATTGTACCTCTCATAAAAATTGAACTAAAATTTCACTTTTTATTCTAGTGACCAAAATTTTTATTTTTTTTCGATATAGAACAAGTTTTAATTTTATTTTTTAACTCACAGTGTACAGCCTTATTATGTCTCGTAACCATAGAAAAACGATGAGACCTGTTGTGTGAAGCTTGTTAGATAACAGTTAATAATACGAGTATCATCACGGAAATAGCAATTTCAAAACATATTTATTTTGTATATAAATTGAGCGCTTAACATTTTGCTTTAATATTAAATTTATTACTCAACAATGCAGGAGTAAGACCTGTAAAGAAGTCATTAAAACGTCAGACAAATTACCACATCGTTACTGTCGGTTTAAACCTGCAATGAGTTACACATTATGGTTGAGATCCGTTGTTTACCATTTGGACTATTAGCACAGAATGTCACACTCTATTTATCATTTTCCGAAAAGGACATCTTGTGCTGACAAGATGAAATGTAATTACTTTCATATAATGCATAAGGACATACTCGAACGTGCATTATAAAATCTAGCAAAGGCAAACGCCGACACTTTGCCAGACGGACCACTGTGTCATAAATACTATATGTTTGTGTATATATGCTATCATTGGGTAGTACTTAGGAGATATCAATGTCACATGCATAATTTGTTGGATGCACGAGACATACAATTGGTATGTTAGTTAAAAGAGGTTAAGGAGCAAGTTATTGCAAATGAAGGTTAATTGGCATAACAGTTAAAATAGATTATTCGATTTAGCTAAGAACTAACTGAGCAGTTATTCAAATCAATTAAGGATGATCATTAAGCAAGCGTAACATGCGGGATCTTAAAAATGTTCCATGAGATTGGGGTGCTCACAAAAATTCAGCTCTCCTTTTAACCAATTTTCACACGACTTATAAAAGATGGCGAAAAAGGACCTCAAAGAAATCAAAACAACCAGACACACAGGGATCAAGTCGAGTTAAGTAAAACAAAAAAAAAACAACCCATAAAAATTAAAATTTTTCATCTAAATTCTCTAATCGCAGAAATTGATATGGGAGCCCCTCGATCCTGGGCCATTTTTTTTATTGTAGGAGAAAATCATCGAAACAAACATTTGACATCAGATGTTAAAATTGAAAAAGCTCAGATCATTTTATTCTGAGCACTTAGAGCACGCTCATACTCTGAGCAAATAAGAAACACGAACATTTATCTTGAGAACTCTTTGACTGCTCTGAACTAATTTATCAAAACGCCAAATGACAGAATATTGTGAAAACTTGTTGTTCTATCTGTAAGTTGATATCGACAACAAAAAAAACGACATCAATTAAAATACAATTCAGTAAATAAAAATGTAAGTTGAAGTAAGCATAAAACATGTATGTCTCGTTTCATTTGCTGGGTTCATTTGTGCGTGCGCTAAGATTTCTCTCTCTCTCTCCACCACCAACAAAACCATGCAGCGCAGCCGACTGCGCAGCACACACCGCACAAAGTCCATAAAGGGCGACGAATATCTGATGCCAGTATAAATATTTAAAAAATGTATAAGGGCCTTGCGGCCGAACCCGGGACCCGATCACTACCAAATTTTCGAAAAAGTATTGTTTATTGGGTATACACATGTGTGTAAAATTTGAAGAAAATCGGGTAAATTTTTTAAAATTTTTGTTTGGGAGCCCCCCGACCCCGCAGCCCGAGGGGCCTCAAAATTTAATAGAAAGTGTTGTCTCCGGAAATACACATGTGTGCAAAATTTCAATAAAATCGGGCCATGGGAAGTGGGTTAAAAATTGATCGCAAGAATCCACGACAGACGACCGACCGACGACCGACCGACGACCGACGACCCACGGGCAAGTGAAGTTAATATAGAGAATTTAAAAAGTAAAACAAACACAGCCAATTTCAATTCAGAACTATTGGAAATTTATTATTAGTGATCGTTCTGTTACTCTCCTCAGGATGGGAAATTATATTCCTCCTAGAGCGTTGGAACGATTTAAAAAATATAAGTAAGGAAGAGAAAATATTGTCAATAGTTGTACAGAAAATTCTGGTACTAATGAGGTAAATAGTTAAAGTGCAATTAACTCACACTCCTCTGTAAGCAAGTTTGTGAAAAGGTTTCGTTAAATTAGTACACTAAGACTTCCTCGGGTTCGTCTTTAGCGCTTAGTCTAGAATAATGCTTCTGTTGTCGAAAATGTTTGCCGGAACTCGAGAAATTTAACTCAACACAGATGTCAGCAACTGAACATTAGCAGTACTCGAATTATTGACTTGCAAGGTCCTAATTAATCAGTCATTGAAGTTAAGTAACCACCCGATTCCTAACTACTGCTTTTCTGTTTGTGCTTTGGAGCAGGTGGTATTAGTATGAAAAAAGTTAAAAAAAAAATTGGTTCACTGTGTGCTATATAGAGGCATAACTTAATGAATTGGACTTGGACGAGCTCTGGTTCCAGCAGGCTGGCGCAATGTAGCACAAAAGCCGAATAACAATTGTTTTTTTGCGAATTAAGGTCAATAATCGTATAATTACTTGTTTTTTGTTGCTTGGCCTGCGCGGTCTTGCAATTTGACGCTGTTGGACTTTTTTGTGGTATGGTGTTAAGGATCGATTGATATCCTTATATTGATTTTGATATCGGGTATAACCTCGTAATTAAAGAAGAACACGCTTGTTCGATAATTAATTTAATTTCATATATGGATTAAGAATTATGAATATAACATTAATTCATTTGTAATTTACATATCTGACAGTCTACCCCACTAAATTTTATGAAGCTTGATATGGCACCACTACATTACGAACCATTTTAGACCTTCGTAAGTCAGCGCGTTGTTGCTTTTCTTTCCGAACTCCAATCGGTGAGTTAGGCTAGCTTGGAGCGTGTGATGCATCGATAGAAATTGCCGTGCTGCTTA
Source organism: Nephrocerus scutellatus (assembly GCA_947095585.1). Classification (NCBI taxonomy): domain Eukaryota; kingdom Metazoa; phylum Arthropoda; class Insecta; order Diptera; family Pipunculidae; genus Nephrocerus; species Nephrocerus scutellatus. The sequence continues at coordinate 100,732,412 of OX352762.1, read as the reverse complement.
TCTGTGTCCCTGCTGCTTTTCAGTACCACCTTGTGGTCGTTCGGGTTTTGAATAATTCTCGTTTTCTTTAGACTAGCAGTCAACGTCAGTGGTCTATCTATTAAATAAGAAATTGGTTGACAATGGGAAAGATAACCTTCAACACCCGTGGATCTCATTTGGTCGATATGTCTTCGATATGAAATACCATCCGCATCCACTAGGTAATGCAGAGTACCACCTCATTGAAGAACTTTTCCGAACTTTCATTTGCAATCTTTGTTTTGGTAGTAGCGAATTTAGACCAAATCTCCACTTCTTCTTCTTGCTAGCGTTTTCATCTCTATAATTCCTATACGAGCCGAATGTATTTATTTAAGAACTTGCTAAAGTAGCGAAGCAGGAAATATGATTCGTATTCCTCGATAAATGCACCCATCATGCAGCACCAAATCGCTCTCCATAACCTTGTACGACGAATTCTTTAATGTCTATCCTGTTGAAGTTGAATCATTAATAACGACAATTCTTTATCAATCTTAGTTTCTTTCAATATGTCTTTATTAGTGATAGGTAAAAAATAGTTTGATCTCCTAAGTTTCGCAACCTTTACTATTCTGTTCTTCTACTGGGTTTCTGGAAAGAAAATCTGCATTCTTTGGTACTTTTTTATTTAATAATGTAGTCAAATCCGCTCAGAAACAAGGCGTAGTTTAGTAGTGGTAGATTCAGGATTGAATATTGAAACTAGAGGCGTAACGAGTGTAAACTTCCTTTCATAGCAGTATTCAAAAAAACTGCAATCCCCAATTGACTGCAATCTGTTTCAGCTTTACTCAGACTTCTTGATGCGAAGGTAATTGGCCATTCACCTCTTCCACTAACATGAAATTCCGATAGGTGAGGCATCCGTTGCCAGAAAGAGCGGTCAATTTTTATCAAAGGGTGCCTGCACATTCTCAAACATAATCTCCTTTTTAAGTTTCTCGATCGATTGCTGATATTCTGAGGTCCAAATAAATTTTTGATCCTTCCCCCACAATTGGTAAAGCGGATGTAATTTTGTTGATAAGTCCGGTAAGACGTCGTGGTAGTAATTTACCATGCCAATAAATTGGCGCAACTGAGCTATTTCAGTTGGTGGCCTGATTTTAGAAATTTTCTCTGGTGTTTTGCGCAATCAATCTTTGCTGATCATATGCCCCGGGTATACGACTTTTTTTTTTGAAACAACTTGCATTTGGACATATTCAAATGTATATTGAATTTGTTCAGCTTACTCAGTAAGAGATTACATCTACGAAATGTCTCACCAATGGTTCTGCCCATTACAATGATGTCGTCGAAAAAACAGGCAGTGCTCTCAAAATTGTTAATTATGTGTTCATCCATAAACCTTTGCCATATATTTGGTGCAGTCTTGACGCCAAACATGAGTTTGTTCACTGTGTACAGTCGCTTTGTTGTGTTTACCGTCTGTAGAAGTGCACTATCCACGGTCATGCTAAGATGTAAATAAGCTTTATATATGTCAAAAGTGCAGTAATCTTCACTGTATTTGAGTTTCTGGTACAAATCATCAATCTTCGGAACAGGGTATTTGTCGTTCATTATAAGTTTATTAAGTGTGACTTCGTAGTCGGCACACAAACGTATCGTTTTGTCAGATTTGACAACCGGAACGATCGGTGTTCCCCAATCGGAGTGCGTAACTTTCTCGAGAATGCCATCGCTCTCTTCTCTTGTAATTTCTTCTGCTATTAACGGTCGGATCACATATGGTACTGCCCTGGGCGTACCTTCGCGAAATTTTAGAATTCTCTTAATATTGGGAATCGTTCAAAAATTTCAAAAATTTGCTGCTTCATCAAAGTTTAATCTCTTTCTGTAAATGTTTATCTGAATTAATTTTCTTTGGCGAAATTATGCACGTTTAACTCATTTGGCCTATTATATTTCTGAACACTTTCTTGACTTTCTTCATAATCTGTTTGTGAGACTTGCAGTGTATTTGTCTTTCGTTGAAATTATTGTGATCGTATACACACTGATGCCACATGGCCACTTTTTGCAATATAAATTTTTTGCTCGACACCTTTTTGCCAAATGGTTGTGCTCCCCACACTTAAAGCATGCGAGTTTGTTGTTTCTCAAACCAGCATTTGTGGCTTTGTTGCTATTAGCATTTGTTGTAAACTTCCTTGTTCGAACTAACCCTTTTGTCTGTACTTGATGAATATTCTACATATTGCGGCTTTCGGCTTTCGATGCTTCCATTGCAAGTGCATTTTCAATCGTGTTCTCCAACGTTTGATTCTCGTAGAAGCCTTTCCTTAACATCGGAATCCCTCAGTCCTCTAATAAATTGTGAACGCAAGTGTGTTTTTAATGTCGTCTTGCTGCACGACTCGCAAATAAAATTGCAGTGGGCGCTCAACTTTTTCAGTTCTGCCAAATAGTTGGCTACTGATTCGCCTTCACTCCTCGTCACCACTGATAAATCTTATATTGATTTTGATATCGGGCATAACCTCGTCATTCAACAAGAATACGCTTGTTCGAAGTGTCACCAAAAGAATGTCTTTATTTCATTAATTTAATTTCATGTATGGATTAACAATAATGAATATAATATTAATTTACAATAGCATTTGTAATTTACATATCTGACAGTTTGTAATTTACATATCTGTCATCAATGTTACGAAGACAATTCTGCTTTAGTCACTTAAGCGCAATATTGATTGAGCTTCAAGCCATCGAAAATTTGGTTTCGGGATGCCCTATTGCTGGCGAATTAAATTATATTTCATAACCAAAACCAAAAAACCAAAAAATATTCAACTGTATTTATTTTATATAAATTTTAAAAATAAACCACACGCTTTACAAACATTTGTATAATACAATTTGATCAACTCCAGTAAGGCTCAATTACGCTCCTCCATGCTATGTCGCTTATGCTGATGCTTGCAGTTCAACATATATTCTCGATGGTCATTGCAGTGTTGGCTGTTGACCCAAATAGAGTCTGGACAATTTCGGTAAGAATCCATAGAGACACAGCGCATGATCTTAGAGGAAAATGGATTGCATCGTGAAATATCGTTGTGGTCAGCTGTCGGTGGGGGTGGTGGAAGTGAATTGTTGTCATTGGTTGAATTTTTTCGCTGGACTTTTTGAAAAATGCATATATGTGTTTGAAATTATTATTATCATATTATTATCATAATAACACAAGACGCACCCAAATCGAAACAAGTCTCGAACGATTTCTGCAAAACCGCAATCATATCTGGGTTGTCGCCTAGAGTCTCCGAGAGGTACTCCTGGAGTTTATTTTCGTCCAATATGCCATCTGTCATAATGCCAGTTTCATTTACAAAACATTCTACCAAGCACTGTTATGATATTACATGTACACCGTTGGATTACAGAACTTCTAATTGGGGATATACTACTTACCTTATTATGCCGTAGATAATGAGGTGGACCTCTACTCTTCATGACATATGCGTCGCACTTTTCCTGAATTGATGATGAAAAAATCGGCTGGCTAAGACAGCATTCCCAAAATTTCTAACCGTAAAAACGTAAATATATTGCAAGTTTTAATTGTAGAAAAACTTTATATTGATAATGGACACTCACCATCCTTTTTGGACGCTTACTGCAATCCGGTTCAGCAGATGCTGCAGACGAAATCTAAAAAGGATCAAATAAATTTTGTTGAGCTTTTATTTTCTTGCCATAACCTTTTCGTTTATACCAAATAAACTGCCACGATTGAATAGAATATTGCATTTACACGATTCATTGTCACAACTGAAGTTGACTTTGAGTACATCCATCACTTTGGTTTTATATCGAAAACTCCAATTGCGATGTTCAATTATTACCCAATGTTTTCGTAAAAAGTTTTTAATTAAGCGATAATTATATCAATACCAGTGCAACGCAGTGCATATACCCAAAAATGATAATAACAATTAGTATATTCTACTTAAATAATTTGTTTAAATATTTTCTCGCGTGCAATAATAATGAAATGAGCGGATGTAGCCCGACATCGCTCGGATTGCATTAAGCTGATTTTTGCAATAAGATAAAAATTACAAAAAATTCAAAGTTTAAAATATATGAACATATTTTACAGTGATGCGATATTTCCGATGATATTAAATTAAGATCTTCACTTGCCAATTTACACCAACGCAAAATGACTTGTTAGAAAACTCACCAGCTTCCAAATTCTATCCCTATTTATATTAAGGATTTCCTTGTAGGAAAATGGCCTGTATAATTGTTTGGATTGCCTCAGTCCCGGGATGTTTTGGCAGTGGGACAGACGAAGTTTGTGTTCCTATAAATTATCAGTGTGGCGGCAGCCCAGTTGACACCACAGTAGATTTCAGGTTCTATGAACGCAGATTCCGAGGCAGCCCTAGCTAGTTCATGTGCAGATTTGTTGCCTGCAACTCCCTGATGACCAGGGACCCAACCGAGTTTCAATCTGTTGTATCTGGCAAGAGATTGCAGTGCATCTTATCAGTTTTTGACAGATAACGAGTCCATTAAAATGGACGACAGCGCTTTAAGTGCTGCCGACCTACCGAAACAATACTCCCTGACCATAATGTCGGGAATTGTGCAAAACATGTCTCTTTCAGGAATTGAGTCCAGAATTTTTAGGTGTCCCACATAGTCACTTGGGTTGTTCACGTATTCTAGTTGCAGCGTAATAGCGCATTTAACAGTCGTCTTTCTGATGAAGATTTGCAAAGTTGTAGGTCTTAAGTGCTTCGAATTCAGTCGTATGGCAGGTGATCATGGCGGCCGTTATACCTAGACCAGCAATTATTTGTAGCTTCTTAAGCTTGTTTGCCGCTTCAAGAATTTTCGGCCACCAAACGTTGGCCGCGTACGTGATAATAGGTCTCACCATCATTATATACATCCAATGTATCATTTTACGATTTAGACCCCAAGTTCTGGCGTAGAGGCGTCTCCTGGCCCACAAGGCCCTAGTGCCGCGTTCAAAGGCGGACTTGATATGAGAATTCCAGATCGACTAGAAGATTGTCAATGACTCATGATCACAGAAGTGAGAGGAGAAAGTACTCCTCCTTGAGGACATCTTTTAACTGCAGTCACAGACACCGACACTCATCCCGATGAAGAAATAATATCTCGACTTTCAAGCATGGCCCCTATCCTATGATTGGTCGAGTCTTTATAAGATAGGGAAGGGCACCTTCTGTGCTTATGCCTTTACTGTACGCAAACTGACTTGAGTGTAGAGGGGAAGACACGGCCTCTAATATGAACATCAATAAGTCAATCCATGGTTTTAAGAAGAAATTATGTTAGAATTATAGGTTTTTATGATTTAGGCAGCTTACTAGGCCTATTGGGATAATTATCACATTTACCTGTCTCCTGGTAGTAAGAACGTACGGCCAGTTGTAGCTGGTTCTAAATAAATTAATTACACCCGGTAGGATGAGATCGATTGTCTTCTGTAGAAGCGCTGGAAAGATCCCATCATCACCGGGATATTTGAAGGGTTTAAAAGAGCGTACGTCCATTAACCCTACCCGGACTGGAGATTTTACCGGATAAACTACTTACCGTACTATCAATCATCATCATCATATTTGGCTCTACAACCGGGGTCCGGTCCTGGCCTCCCGCAAAAAGTCTCTCCAAATGTCCCGATTTCAAGCCGATGTCATCCATTTTGGCATCCCTAAACTCTGCTGGTCTACACAATCCTTCCAGCGTAGGCTTGGCCGGCCTTGCTGTCGTGTTCCATAAATCCTACCGCAAATGTCTTTCCGAGCAGTATCCTCTTCGCTCATGCGAGCTAGGTGTCCTTCCCACCGGAGCCTACCGAGCTTAATTTTCTTCACGATTTCGACATCGCGGTATCGCTCGTATATCTCATCATTATAGAGTCTCCGGAATCGTCCTTCCTCACATACGGGGCCAACAATTCTCCGTAAGACTTTTCTCTCGAACGCGGCTAAGAGGTCAGAATGCTTTTTTCTAAGCACCCAAGTCTCGGATCCATATGCAAGTACTGGTATGACCAATGTCTTATATACCAGCAGCTTGGATGTTATGGTAAAGTTCCTGGATTTAAAGAGTCTTGACAGATTATACCGTACTTTCAATACAGACTAGTAAGTCAGATGCGTTCGGGTACGTGTATGGTGGACGAGTAGACGAACCTGGAAAATGAACCTGCAGTTTGTCTGATCATTAACTAATGCTTTATGGATTCGTGCCGCTATTGGCATTTCGACAATGTTTTCGCAGCATTTCGTCGTGTGGTACGTTTGGATCGTCTTAATTAAGGGCTAGACTCCGTAAGGGCGAACCTATGTTCGTCGTGCGCTTAGCAGATTTGAAGAGTTTTCTTACTTCTTCCTAAGCTTAGCCAGCTTATCGCTCCACCAAGGAAACTTTCGTTTACACAAAAGATACTCACCCCTTCTATTGATATCGTTGCTGCCGCAGACCTCATGATGTGCATTTGCATCGCATCCTATAATTTACTGGAGGTTCCTGTTCCGGAAATGTTCTATAAGCTCCTGGACCTCTAAGGGCGGAATTTTGTCTTCGTCTCTTCTGTGGTTCCGCTACCGGTTGGAACTTCAATCAGCAGGGCTACCAGGTCTGGAAGTACCTGTTCCGGCAATGCTATATAAGCTTCTGGCCCTCTGAGGGCAGAATTTTGTCTTCGTCTTTTCTGTGTTCCCCTCTCAGTTGGAACTTCAATCAGCAGGGCCATCAGGTCTTTCGTTACGAATTCTGGAATAGGAAAAAAGTTAATGTTCATTCCGATCAAGCAGGCCGCCCTTGGTACTGGCTCCCCGCATTAATAAATTAACTTGTTCGGCTGTTCAACAGAAGATCGAGCAGTTGAGGCTAACATGGGGTTGGCCATCGAGAGCTAAACAGCTTCTCTAGATACATCGGGCTGCACAACAGCAGAATGATGGCTTTGAGATACATCGGTCTCATAACTATTATTTTTTGAATATATAATGACCCACGAGTATCCGGGAATTGAGGTCGCCCATGCCAGAACCCAGTATGCCATGGGAAGGCCGGTTGAAAACGAAGGTCGCCAGGTATTTGGAGTCCGCATACTATCAACTAAGCACCTTCTTAGCCACGCATCCATCGGCATGTGCTGTTCCACCTTGGATTAAGAATACCTTCTACTGAGGATAGGACTAGTCGGTTTCCTCAAACCATCCTCTCTTACACGGGATTGGGACCGTCATGCTACTTTTGAAGCAATGTGGAGTTCGGTATACTATTTTATGACTCTCGGATGTATTTGATATTAATTTTCATACATGAATTCCTTTTGGTGCCCAATCTCACTTCAAAGTTTCTCTTAAAGTCAAGCTTTCGCATCATGTTATCTTATGGCATGCTTGCTATCGAAATCTGCCCGTCAATTGAGTGCATTTTTTTTTTGGTATGGCATCCGTGATATCTCCTACCATGCTCAACGTAGCTTAGCCTCCTAAGATTTTCTTGCCACCACCACAAGTAGTGGAAGTAGTCTAAGAATCTCCATCTTAGCTCTGGCCAGGTCAGCACTGCACCTGTTATTAACAATTGTTTTTGGCGGAACGTAGTATGGTCCTTTTTTCCCATGCTATTGCTCATTATCATTGGTATATTTATCATTGTGCAAATCGAGTGCATTATTTTGTGCTGATTTGCATGTAACTCTTCTGCAGACCATGAGCGTTCATTTTGCTATCAGAACTACTACTTGTTGGTGTTTGTTCCATAAAAGTCTGCTGTCAAAAAGTCACCAGTCATTTTCCCGACGGGAATTGAAGCAACAAGGCAATATATTTATAATAATATAATCTATAATGCTATACTCGCGCATAGTTTAAAATACAAAGTTGGAATATTAAAAACATGTTTTTTTGTGCTAACTTTCCAGCACCCAAGGGGGACTTACATTTTTCGAACTTAATTATTGGAATATTATCGTATCGTGCGAGGCCAACAGTAATTGAAGTGACACTTAACATATAAAAGTTCTGCACTACAACTTACAAGTACTACAGCTTATACATATAAGTATGCTTTATCATGGAAAATTGCATATAAAATTATTTCACCAAATAGCTATAATGACTCAAATAAAAATTGTTATGTGCGGATTATGAATTTGATAACCATGCAACCTGAACGACAACAATAATTAATTTCAACCGTTATCAAATGAGCACACCTCACTAGCGAATACCTTAACAGCGAACACCTCTGCAGCTTTTATAATTATTACAAAAGTACATTTGGAGATCATATATTTAATAGCTGCGCAATAAAGACTGCACTTAAAGGGAGATTATTATATAAAAAAAAAATTATCCCAATTGTATTAATCACATTAAAAATTTTTATATAGATACTTCATCAGAATAGGGGCTCCTACCTACAAGTGAATACAGTTAAGCTGAAGTAGTTTTTACACACGTAATATGCGGTGAGTTTTTATTTCACAATCAAAAAATAGATCAGCGCCTATGGGAGCGTTTTTTTCACGCCCCAGTTTTATTGGTAGAAGTTCTTTGGTAACTCAGAAAGGGAAATATAATCCATACCATCCATTAAATAGACACGGCAGCAATATTTTTATAAAAAATTTCTCTTTTACAACGCGTTAATCATGGAAGTATAAGGGAAACTCCGAATTCTATCTACCCTCCAAGAAGTATATATTAGGACGAATCGTGCAAAGTATTCAGGTGCAGATAGTAGATATTAGGCCATGTAATGATTTTGATGATGATGAAACTTCAGATAGACAATTAGACAAACTAATACTGAGCCACCCAATGGCACTTAATGGCGGATTGATAAAAGCATCTACATTCTTTGTAATGACGTGTAATAGTATGATAATTCGGAATTGTCAAATAGTTTACGCAATTTAATTACCCGTGTATGTTACCAAAATAATAAGGCCCCGGGATCTGATGGTATCCCAGTGGAGCTGATTAAAACCGGAGGCCCGGCAATACTCCAAGCAATTCATGAACTAATACTGCAATAGTGCAGCGATACCAGAAGACTGACGAAGAGGCCTCATACATAAGAAAGGAGATATCACAACCTGCAGCAATTATCGTGGTATAACGTTGTTGAGTACCGCGTATAAGATTTTCCCCTCTATTTTTCAATACAGGGTAGCCCCATTCGCTAAAGTCATCATTGGTCCATACCAGTGTGGCTTCATCCCAGGCAAATCAACAACTGATCAGATTTACACCCTAAGGCAGGTGATGGAAAAATGTCTAGAGTTTCAACACTCACTACACTATCTTTTTATAGACTTTAAATCCGGCTATGATAGCATAGCCAGAGTAGAACTTTATAAGGCCATGGAGTGTTCGGCATCCCAAATAAACTGACAAGACTCTGTAGGTTGACCACGACCAATGTTATAAGCTAAGTGAAAATATAAGGATCACTATCAAACCCATTCAACATATATAACTGGTTCCGACAAGGGGATGGACTGGCCTGCGTCCTCTTCAACCTGACGTTGGACAAAGTGATCCGAGACTCTGACATAACGGCGAGAGGAACAATCCTCTATAAGTCCATTCAGATACTGGCTTACGCAGACGATATTGACATCATTGGTAGAAACCGAAGAGCTGTACAGGAAGCTCTCATCCAGATCGAGCAGGCGGCACGAAATCTAGGGCTGCACATAAATGAGAGCAAAACAAAGTAAATGGTTGTCACGTCTGCGAGTAGAAGATCCAACATTGGTCCCTCAATTCAAATAGTGGAATTGAAGTAGTGCAATCATTTCTCTATCTCGGGTCAACTATAGCAGCCGATAACAGCATGGAACTAGAAATACAAGCACGGTTGCCTAAAGCCAACCAAGCCTACTATAGTCTGTCAGGACTCTTCAAATCCAGGAACTTAACCATAACATCCAAGCTACTGGTGTATAAGACATTGGTCATACCAGTACTTACATATGGATCCAAGACTTGAGTGCTTAGCAAAAAGCATTCTGACCTCTTAGCCGCGTTCTAGAGAAAAGTCTTACGTAGAATTGTTGGCCTCGTATGTGAGGAAGGACGATTCCGGAGACTTTATAATGATGAGGTCTATGAGCGTTACCGTGATGTCGACACCATGAAGAAAATTAAGCTCGGTAGGCAACGGTGGGCAGGACACCTAGCTCGAATGAGAGAAGAGGACCCTTCTCGGAAATTCATTTGCAGTTGGATTTATGGAACAGGACAGCGGGGCCGGCCAAGACTACGCTGGAAGGATGGCGTAGACCAGGACGCCCAGAGTTTAGGGATGCAAAACTAGAGGACATCGGCTCAAATTCGGGACCTTTGGTGAGACTTTTTGCGGGAGGCTAGGACCTGACCCCGGTTGTAGAGCCAAATATGATAATGATGAATAAAATTGCCTGTTTTGGAAAAATTATTTTTCCTTGTATATTTATATTACATTAAATAAAAAACTGTATATTTACACCTGGCCAAAGTACATATTTATGAATTAAACGAAAAAATCACGTAAATCGGATAAGCGGTTCTTAAGTGATAAGCGCACTAACGGACGTTGAGTTTGTGTTATGTATAAATGGCATTCTCTAACACAAATCATATAAAACCAACAAAGCTATATAGATATACTATAAATAGTTCCAGCAAAGACATGCAAATATAAAATTTAAAAAAAACCTGGATGCAATTCCAGCGTGGCAGGTGCAGGAATAATACTGATCCATAATATTAATCGTAAACTTTATTGGCAGTAACTTTAAGGATTTATAACATTCGTGCAGACACAAAATTCATTAATATATTCCATGCATTTCGAATGGCGTCGCATTGACTCTGGACCAAAGACGATTTGTTGATGTAGCACAGGGGAATAGATGTTTAGACGATGCTTTTTGATAATAAAGTTAAGTTTTTTTTATTGTTTTGTAGTTTTTTAAGACCAGATTGCATTGAATATTGTACTCTACAGAACATTATAAATAAACTGACTCAACATTTTTTTCCGTACCGTATCACAATCAAGACCATAAACAACATCTACTACGGGCTACAATAAGGGTTTTTGAATTTTAAGCTGTGCTTTGAGAAAAAAAATAACTTTTCGCCTTTAATGTCCAGTTTGGTCAACTCCAAGGACTCTATGATAATGAGATTTAAAAGCGCTATGGAAATGATGAAGTCTTGCGAAAAATTAAGTTCGGTAGAATTATGGAAATTGCATTTTGAAAGGATTTTTTTGAGACGACACGCTTTCCAGCCTTCTAAGCTTCTAGAAGGCTTACCATATCGGTCCAACATTGAAATTACTGATGTTATTATGTTCGGAGTATTCCAGAACCAAATGAAAGAATACGATCACAACCATACTCGTAATGTATACCTAATTCATGCAAACTCATGCATACTCAAAATTTCTATGCATTTCAAGTTATTTTAAGTTTCACATGCACGAAAAACCTTCTGAAACCAACAATGCTCTGGTGTATGACCACATCGGTGAAAGTTTTGCATAACTGTACAATATTTACCCCGGACTACAGTGAGAGCATCATACACATGTATTCAAAGGACTCATATCTATTGTTCTCTATGATTATTATCGTTGAAATGTATTCATAGTCACGATACTGGGCAAAGTGTGTGTAACCGTGCATCACATTCTAGACACTTAATATGGAAATGACTGCCTGTGTGTGCTCTTGTCAGCAAGAATTGACCATATTTATCACTTTATTTAAGTGAAGCGTACGAAGAAGAACAACAACAATACGAATTCGCCACATTACTAAATTACAATCGTATGACATCTCGCTGTAAGAGAAGAGCTCATGCGTGCTCCTTTGTTTCAATTATATAAAGCCAAAAAAACATCCCAATTCAAGTGACTTCTGATTGACCGACTTCATTTCCTAGTAAATTTTCAACGGTAAAATACTAAAAATCCAATTTTAAAAATTGTTATTGTTAAACTCTTAAGCAAATACAATACAAATTGGTTGTTGTTTCTGTTTCCAGTATGAAATACTTAAATAATCAACAATACTAAATGTTTATAATAGAGAAGTAAGGAAGCAAGTTTTTGAGACTCTTCTGGGATAAAATAGAGGAGTCCTAGGACCTTAAGAAGATTTTCTCTACCAACCATCCATACCCAGGCACTTAATTAAATCGGATGATTTGTAGACGGCATCAAGTGAGAAATCCTTGGAGGTTCCCATTCTCACTTTTTCTAGACTATACTTGGCTGGGTGAAGACTCGAAGGAGATTGACGTGAGATGTCGTCGGAAGTAAACAAGTAAATGTAAATAAACTTCCTATTTCGAGTACAAACTTTTATGTATACATCATCACACGACACACACAAAAAAATGTAGATCTATAGGAAAAAGTTAAAAAAGGTCCTCAAAAAAGTCGAAAGTCCGCGCATCACACGTGTCACACGCGGGATATCAGAAACGGCACATGACACTGAGCTGCTCACAAAATTTCAGCTCTCTAGGTGGCGTGGAAGGTGGTTAAAAATGAATTCAAAAAAGTCGAAAACCCGACAGACAGGAAAAGTCAAGTTAAATAAAAACACAGCTCTAGTTAGCCCAGTCTTTAGATGCGTACTGTAAGAGGAAGTCTGTGGATACCACCTTACCTGGTACGCACCATTAAATAATCGTTATACTTCCAAAGTATTTGTTAGTGGCATTTCTTGGAATCGAAGATGTCTTCAATTAAATAAGGATGCAGGCGATCAAGGAATAATTGTGTATCCTGGAGATAGACTATACTATCCTGTAATCAGGTTCATTAATCATATGCTCGTAAGCAGGATTGTTGACTTCTACCATTAAAAAAGGGGGTAGTAAGAGGCGCCACCACAGTGAGCACGTCTCTGAAGCAAAATAACACGGATAGCTTTTAGATCGAGTAATTTCATATACAGATGATGCAACGATAGCTGTATAAGAGCAATACCGTGAAATGATTAAATAAGTAAGGCAGAATGTCCTCTCAATCATTTCAAAATTGACCAGCAAATGTGCATTAGGATTAAACCCGACCAAGAAGGATCTGTTTCTATTTACTAGGAAACATAAAATTCTGACAGTTGCATCCCTACTCTAAAAGGTACGAGATACTGATAAAGCGAGATTTCCGGGCACTAGCTTAGTATAGTAAGCTTGTTAGAAAACCTAGCGTTTTGGAAAGAAATAACGGGGATACCATAGCTTTAAACCCATGCAGGAACGCCATTGGGAAAATATGGGTTTTTATATCGTAGCTGGTGCACTGGGTTTTTACTGCCGTAATAAGACCGGTTATTATGTATGGAGTACGCAACTGTCTGCAGTAAATCAGTGGAAACGATACGCAAATCGCTAAAGAAGGAATTGGCAAGACTTGAAGTCATTGGAAAATTGCGGTGGACGAACACCCTTACAAGCAGAATAATTATATAAGTATGACAGTTCTAGTGCGATCATTTTGCTGTAAAGATGAGAATTATTAAGATCGATCGTAGGGTTATTTACATGACACTACCTTTTTAGGCAACATGCGAGAGGGCTGCATCTGAAATTTAATGAATTCTGTAAAAGCTGAAAGAACGTAGAGGAGGAGCAGACTTTAGTTTAATTTCTCTGCTTCTGCTCGCCATTAGCACACAGAGCGACACACATCCGAGTAAATACATAATTGATAACCACTCAGATTTCGAAAACAGTATAGTAAAACATATTTCACACTAAGTGCTTTACAGCAGCCACTGAAACCTTATCCTACCTTTGTAATTCATGGTCATTTTGCCAGATGAATTCAAATGATTCTTCTTCAGTGTTCTGTCAAGATATATTACATTTTAAAAATTAGTTCATAATATGAAAAAATTAGATAAATTTGAAATTATTATTGGAGTTACAAATATCATAACACAATTCGCTTCATGGGTCCCTAAAACTAAAGAAAATTTATCGATTTGAAAAATTACAATGCATTTGTATTCCCTCCCTGTTACACTCAAACTGGTGTCGAAGCTCAAACTAAAAATTAATTACTCTAGAGGTAATTAATTCAGAGCTTATTACAAGCAACCTCTTAGTATTAAAGCAATACATATATGTATGTACAAAATAAAACAACAAACTTGTCCAAGTTGTTTTTAAGCTTGTAATCTGTGTAATCTGCGTATTACTTCCGGGATATCTTCGTGGAATGTAACAGAAACATATACAACCCTAATGCGATGGCATTTCACTGAATTCACTTCGCACTCGCAGTCATGTGGTGTGTTGTGTCTGATGTCTTGTGTGTGGTCGGACGAGAATTACACAACAAACATTAACAGAATCTTCGCATGTCCGAATGTTAAGATGATTATTTGTTGTTGTTTGTGTTCTTCCTGAGTACGATTAATCTGTCAGTGAGTGGTGTTTTCGAACGAGCAGCCCTTAAGTTGTACTGCAGACATTTTGTTCAGGGATTTGCGGTGATACATAAGCCAGCATAGGCTATAAAGCAGGAAAGAGAAAGTTTGTTTTCACGTCACTTAACACCGAAGAGGGATAAAGTGTTTTTCGTGACGTACAGTTTTAAGGGTTTGTTCGGCTGTTTGCGTCACTACTACTGATATTAATTGCAATCCTCCTGCAAGACTGCGTTCTATGGCATTAACAGACATGATACAGTTAATGTTATTTAATGGATCTTACCATGGCATCTATCTGCACAAAATGGTGTACTCGTACTAAACCATAAATTAAATTCTTGGTAAGATGTTTTTTTTTTTTGATAAAAGACAGAAAAATATTAAACAGAGCAAAAACAGTGGTACCAAATCAAATTACAGTTAGTCTGCCTCAGCAATTCTTTTCTTCAATAATTTAGATTCAAAACTTTTTGGCAGGAAATTAACAAATATCTACCTCCTCGTCTGTTCTGATAGTCCATTGCTAGTCATACTAAAGGGAATATCTTTTATGGTGAATTTTGCTTTCATGTGATGGCGTTTCTATTGCACGTCGTAATTGAATTGAATTTTATCCAATATCTCTGACAATAATCGAGAATTGCTGTTTTTGTTGTTATCGTTAGCGAAGCTTATGGTCCAAAAATGATAAATCAACCGATGAACTTTCCCCACATTCTGCACAGATGGAGAGTATAACGAGGCGTGAAATTGATTTTGCAATTGAAGTTGTTGGTCATTGTGGGCTTTGATTTGTGCAAAGGATCACCGAAAATGAAAAGGGAAAACTTTATCTCAAGGACTATCAGCCAAATTGACCAGCACTGTAATTTGATTACTATCTTCCATGATATTATTTACTTCTTTGATTAAATATCCTTTTTGGTATTTATGTGTCTGCAAGTATAAAATAATTTTAATGTACGGGAAGTTCACATTCATAGCAATAAATTTCTATTCCCGGAAATAGCTTTTTTGCTTGCTTTATATGGACTGTAGCGTTGTATATATCATAATTCTTTATTGAAAGTGTTAAGAGTGGGTTAAGAGGTACGTACGGACGTATCTAACTGCTTTCACTACTATAACTTTTTTTTAAAATAAATATGCTTCTTGCCAATCCCAAAATCGAATGACTTTGAAAGTGATCCATCCCAAAGTAGCCCGATAACTTGCCTATGCACGCTATTCCAAATAATCAGAGCATGTACGCAGGTTTCACAAAATGTGCTCAATTTCTTTATTGGAGACGTATATATCGAAAGGAATTTGATAGTAAATACCATATGACTGGCTGGTAGAGGTGCTTTACCAATAATAAATTAACCCGACGATTTTTGGTGGTTCTGTATAGCTCTCGATGAGTTCAGTTAATAAAGCTATGAGTAGAGCGCATAAAATAAAAGTAAAATCCTTAATACAAGCAATAAATACCTATGGCATACCTAAATGGCATCCAATTTTAAAGTTATCAATTGGTCTGAAACCGATATCTAAGAAGTACATGGGAAATTAAAAAAAAACTAAATCTCTGAATAACCACTCCAATAAGTCATCCCAATAAAGATTGTTGGTAGAGCACTGCCTAATGTGCATCTATGAAACCATCTTTAAGAAACTGATTTGAGAAGCAGGTTTCATATTAACGCTAAAACGAATCCACTACACTGATTTGCACTACATGTCATTTCAACTATAAATCAATCAGAATTATGGCTCCCGTACTACGCTATACAGTAGAACCAATTATGCTGAAACTGAAGCACTGATATAAGCGATAGTGATTCTTACTAGAAATTACATTGAATACGTAATTTAGATGCCAAACGCTCCTGATTGTCTGTGTTGCCGACAACGTGGTTACAAGCGCAAAAACAGCTACATTATTTTATTTTGCCATGTACTTGCCAGTACTGAGTATACAAAGCGCCGATTGTAAACCATGAATTATTATGGACATTTGTCAGCACGAATTTGCGAATACACAAAAAGTATGTTGTGTGGTTATAATAGAGTTCAGCTCCGATTCATTAAGTTCTCGTTCACTTTCGCGCGCATAGACGTGAGCAATTCAGGTCGCATTAAAATGTGTAAATTTGACATTTCTCTTTTGGATACGGAAAACAGACACAAATGAGAATGCAGGCATCATTTCATTATAAAATAAACTTGCAATTTGGCAAACATGAGCAAACATTTCGTTGACATTTGACACCAGTCCATACACGCAAAATAAACGACCCTTAATAGGCTCTCTCACCTATAAATAAGTCAGTATCAAAGATTATTTTTCGAAAATTACATCAAATAGCTATAATAGACTTAACGACTAGGAGCTGAACTCACATACTTGCAATTGACCATTATATTTTATGCTTAAGCAAACACCGGGGTTCGATCCTGATCTTCCAGAAAATATCATTGCACCAGTCCCCATTTCGAGGCGTTATAAGATTTAGATGGGATCATATCACACTTTGGATCTATAAAACTACAGATTAACCTTCAACACTCCAAAAAGGCCTCGGCCGCCCTTCCTCTCTGTCTTATGAAAGATAGATGGGACATCGTCCTGATCTCAGCACCATGGATTGTTAACAACCTGGTTTATGAACTCAGGACTGCTGGATATTACCCACTATATGTGGCAGATAAACGTAACCCTAGATCCTGCATATTAGTGTAAAGTAATGTAAATGAATTTTTCATCGATCGAGATGTCACCACTTCGAAACTGGAGACAACCGAAGGCACCTGGATAGCATCGGCGTATTTCGATCACGATCATGTGGCATCTCCTTCTGGCGCTTACCTTGAGGCTGAGGCCAAAGAAAAAACATCTGCCTCGTAATCGGATGTGATGCAAACGCTCATCAATCGGTATGGGGCAGTTTAGTCATCAACGAAAGATGTGAGTTACTTTTTGACTACAGTGAAAGCGGCTTTTAACAACGTCAACACATCTGTGATCACATATTCACTGGCGGCCTTAAGGGTGGAAGACTCATTTGGCGAACTGATTAACCTTCTACTTAGATTTAGGAATGTTAATTCAAAACTGGGTGTGTCGTCTGCCAGAAGATCTGTCTGGATCAGCTCAATGTCAGGGTCAATTTTGATATCCCGCGGGTGACGCGTCTCGCGTGTTGCGCGTGTGATGCGTGGAAAAATAAGATGCTTTTTGAAATAGCCCCGACCTCAAAGATGTACCTTAGATTTTTCTTCTTTGCTCATATGCCATCATTGCTATTTGCTTTCAACGGTTGGCGAGGTTCTTGATTATGTAATATCCAAAGTTTTACGTAATTGCGTTCTGTATCGGGCGTTCTTACAATTTCTATAAAAACAAATTGGTATCACATGAAATGTGTAATTTTGTTATTGAAATTTTATTAAATGTGATCAAATATGTTTAAGGTTTTAAATCTGTATTGCTGCTTACAAAACCGTCAATGCCTTGAATCAATATTTATTTCGTTTTTCTGGGAAAGAGATCACTCATAATTTGTATCCAAATGGTTAACTTCAGTATGTTCAATGGAAACGAAAATTGTTTGTGACAGTTAGACAACGTTCGCAAGTATTTTGTGCAAGTGTCGGTGTCTGGACGCTGGTAATGCCTCTCGGGTGACCAAATATTGTTGCAAAACTGCATAACAGACTAAATGATATATGTAACTCCGAACTATAAGAGCGCTGCATCACATGCAAATTTTCTCATATCGTTCGCTGGCATGTTTTTTTTTGTCACTCCTCCAGCGTTCAAATTCGTACTAATTATATGCAAGTTTGATATGTGTCACACTTGATGTGTTGCAGAAATTTGGGACGCATTCATTTTCAACCGCAACTAACTCCAGACCATAATCATTGTCTGGCTACTGAAAAGATTAATGTCTGCGCCTGGTTTCTAGCACACAAGTGGGTACGTGTGTGAATTGTATGACCAACGGCGAATCCGCAACTCACGGAGTCACATTCAATTATGTTAATTTGTGGTAATTGGAATTTTATTGGTGCAAAATCGCACAGACAAAAATTAACATAACACTAAGTCAAGGTGTACTGCGTCAGCACTTGTGCACTGGTGCAGTTTTAGGCCGTGGTCAGAGCGCACAATCTAGGCGCAAAGCAAAGCTTTGCAACAAGCGTCATTCTTTTGTGAGCTATATGCAACTTCTTCGCACTGGCACCAATTTGATTTCGCATCGACTTGTCCGCGCAAACGGTCAACCCATAGCACGTTTCTGTGACTAGTGGTCAAAGCCGCTTATTACTACGGTTGCCTCAGTCTTCATATATAAAATGACTACCCTAATTTGATATATTCTCTAAGTTTTAAATCATATTGAAAATTTCCATTATAGACGAAGTTGCAGAGCATTTGGCTATTACTTTATTATTAGTGCTGAATTGCGCTTTTATATTCATGGATTGCTTAGTGTAAAGCGGACCCTTCATATATCTTCACCTTCCATATGTTTGCTCCCAACCCTTTATGCCCTTGAAACAATTTGTCGCTCTACTTATTCCTTTTAAGTTTGATTTCATTCATTTTGCAGAACGTGCAACGGAGTTTTTATTGCACTATGCCTTAGAGTCTTTGGTAGATCTGTGGCGTGTGGAGCGGTTCTTACTATATTTTTCTATCTTTTCGATCAGAGACTAGTTTCTTTCGCCTGTGAAGAAATTGATCTACCAGCATAGAATAACTAGTATTACAGTGGTGTGCAAAAAAATTAGTCATACTCTCACATTTTTGAGTCGCGGTTCTTGCAGTTTATGAGAACATCTCTGTGTTATATATAAGCTAATAATTAACTACATATAGTTCATAATCTGCAGAAATATTGATCTAGTTATGGATAAAATATACATTACATTGGCGATAACCTTCTAAATAAAAAAAAATTCCTTTTCTCTCGCTTTCTTCACAAAAATGGTGCGTGCCAGCTTCGACGCACAACTGGATTTTACTTCTTAACATACGACTGTCTTGGAATATATACAATAGGCAAAGAGGGTAAAAAACTCATCTCTTATAATACAGAAAGCATGTAAATGAATAAAAATATTTATTTATATTAATAATATTCGGCGCGACAGACCGTTACGGTCCAAGGTCTAGCTTCTCGCGACCAGTTGGCGTTGCGCATGTATATTTTTAGACACAAACCTACAATTTAAGGCCAGATCCGAACGGCGAATTGAGAAGCTTTCCGTGACAAGTTATTAATATCGGAACGTTTGTCCCCATTCGGGAAAGGTGGGACACCGTGAAAAATATTTTTTGGTGTTACTGGGATTCAAACCACGAACCACTGCTCAGTAGCCATGAGCTTTTCCACTGACACACAATTGATTTGATTGATATTGATTTATTAAATATATATTACTTATATTAAATAAATACCTTGGTATGAATTGATTTCCCTCACTATTAACCTCATCTTCAACATTATTATACAAGGGCAGTTTGATAATTCAGTGACTTTTTGAATTTCCCGCGCAGTAACTTTAAATACAATACTGCTCCCGTCAACTGCCATCTATTAGTAGACTACTGTCAAAATTTGAGCAAGCTGCATTATTTTTGCGTAAAAAAATCATCATCGAAACCATGCTTCGTAACCGTGGATGAAATATGGATCCATCACAACACACCAAATCTCCCGTCACATGGCAAAACGCCTTAAACGCCATTAAGCTGTTTTTGAAATTATTCGTTTATTAGCATCAGAAATCCCTACTATATTCATCAATACCAAAATCATCTTTCTATCTATCTCCGTTACCGAGATAATTTGGTGACAAAACGCCTTATTGGCATAAAAATCAAAATATGTAACGGGCAAAATAATTTAATGGATTTTAAAACGCAAAAAATGTTGCTTTGGTATAAAGTTTAATAAATCATTGAATGGCAGAAAAACTTTTTAGCCATTAAGTCCTTTTGCTTATTAGTATGACTTAGACATTTTTTTAAAATGAACGATGGCAAAACGCCTTACTGCAGTTTAAGGCGCTACAATTATGTTTATTTTCTGGTACTCTAAGAAATGATAAATCACCTTATAAGACAATAAGGCGTTTTACCGCAGAACATAAAATCATTTTTAGTCGCTATTTTAAACGGTTTTCTCCTAACATCCAATAAGTGCGCGAAACTTCGCGGCATTTCTTATGTCACTGTAACTGCATTGTGAAGAAGATGGGTTGAGTTCTACAATGGATAAGAAAAGCCGCGCATTTAAAATGCTGTGAAAAATAATTTCTGTAAAGGAACTAGATATTATACCAGAGTCGAAAATATATCCGATCTGCCTACAGCTTCACAAGAAAACAAAAATGTAAATGCTAATTTTGATGCAGAAGAGCGTAAATTGTTGAGAAATAAGATGTATTGAAAGGTATATTATATGCATTTTTTTTAGATTATAATATACCGAATTTAGTTAAAGCAATTTATAATCCTCCAATTATTAACCACTGTTCTATGGAAGTGGAAATTGCTATTAAGGAAAACGGTGAACATGAAAAATGCATTTTATAGAACTTTTTATTTTTTTAATAAGGCAAAACCCTCTAATGAATATTAATGTTTTTTCGTTTAGACTTTTCGTTTCATTATTTTTTTGTATATCATGGCAAAACGCCTTAAAGAATCTTAGGGCTTTTTGCCAGTTTCATATCAATATGGTTTTAAAAATCGCCAACTTCCAAAACAGACTACTGACGAATAAGTGGTTTTGCCAACGATTTTCTTCCGGAAATTGTGAAGCTCGCATTGTGGCAAAACTTTTTTCACTTAGTTTATATGGAAAAACTAAATTTAACAAAATTTTTTTTAAACAATATAACGTATAATTATATGAAGTACACAACTTCCAATTTTCAGTTCAAAAAATTTAATAATACCGAAATGGCGCGCAATTTATTATTTATTTATTTCAAAGTCATTTATCTCGAAACTATCATTTTCATTTTAAGGCGTTTTGCCATGTGATGGGAGAGATAACAAGGAACAATCAAGACAGTCGGTTTCTGCGAGTAAACGTGCACGAAAGAAGGCCAAATTGGGTCTGTCGCCCAACAAGTTTATGGCCACAGTTTTTTGGGATGCACGCGGTGTCATTTAGATCGATTACCTGGAAAAGGGTAAAACGATCATCGGAGAATATTATTGAGAGCTTTTGGACAGATTCGATATTGATTTGAAACAAAAACGACCGCATTTGTGTGTAGTCAACATGGATAAAATACTTAAAATGGGATACGAGCTGCTACCCTATCCATCATGTTCTCCAGGTTTAACTCCCATGCGACTATTTCCTGTTTCCAAACCTGAAGGAATGGTTCGGCAGTAAGAGATTTGGGTCTAACGAAACAACTGAAACAAGAGCCTATTTTGAGGGCCTTGCGAAAACCTATTATTTGTAAGGAATAAAATAAATTGGAAAAACGCTAGAATAAATGTATCGAGCTTAAAGGAGACTATGTTGCAAAATAAAACGCTTTTTTGCCGAAAAAAATATCTTTAATTCAAAAAGTTACTGACTTATCAACCCAAAATCGTATACATAAAAGTTTGTACTCGAAAAACAATAAACGATACAGAAATTCATTTTTTGCTGTTTTTTAATTCGTTACGTCTATCTACGTAGATTATGCTTGAGGTAGGTTGACGTTGCTACCCTACCTGTTACGCTTCATAAACATTGATGCGCCCATCTCCTTCTTAATTGTATGTAGTTTAAGCGATGCGACACCAGATTGGAGCCGTTCGACGGCACGGGTCATCTAATTATTTTTAATGCCATTCCATATTTCTACTACAAACTTTGGTAGCTCTGACTACTACTACAATAATAATAAATAATGGATATATCAAGTCTAGCTGCGTATCCGTAGCGGTTTTTGGTCCTTCTTTTGCCTAACGCAGTTATATTAATTCAAACTAAATTCGCAGGGTAAATGAGTTCTAAAAAATGTATAATCACCCTTATTCTGAACTCTAACATTCGTATCGAAACCAAAGTTAATCGAATTAGAGTAATTGATTTCTTACTTTCGAGCGAATCGAAATTAATTTTAAACGATTTGAAGTACTAGCCAATTTTTATTGGTACCAAAACATTCGAATACAAACATTCATAGTACAAAAAGTCCGGTTCACTTAATTCGACTCACCTAAATGTTTTCGGTAAATATCTTCTCTTTCTTTTAATCACATCACAGAAAAAAAAATTATTAAATTAACATAAAGTAGAGCCAGTAATCAATACTCAATAAAACACACATGAATTCATGCTTGGAGAGAGGAACCTAACGGTACTCTTTTAACCTTTTTTGAAATGATCTCAAAACAACCACTTTTTTTCGGTTCATTTGATTAGACGCTTCTACAAATTGTAAGAAAACACACGAGACACGAGATTGTTTTACTTTTTAATTTGATTTTTTAGTAGTGAGTAGCACCTCCGCGCTTTTAAATTACATCGAAAATTCTACTCTTCATAGATTTATATAAAGGTTTTAAGTAATGCAATGAAATTTTCATCCAAGCAGCTTTGATTGATGGGATCAACTCTTCATTGCTTTCGTACTGCCTGCCTCTGTCGTAAGCCTTGCGTTTTAGCTAGCCCCAAAGGGTTTCATTAATATTAAGATCCAGTAAATATGGTGGCCACGGCGATAATTGGATGTTTTCACTCGCAATCCAGGATTTCACGACACGAGCATTATGCATCGGAGCATTTTCTTGCCTAAAGAACCGCTCACGAGGACCAAAAACTTCAGGGATTTCAGGAAAAGCTGACTGAAGTAAGATCTTATACGAAATTCCTGTTATTTTGTTGGAAACAAAAACCAATTTAGGAGCGCCATAAAACGAAATTGCACCGAAATTGTCAACAAACGTTCTTCTTTTCGGAGAAAATGAAAATAATAATTGTTATCCGTTCAAATTCAATTTCTTTTCATCCGAAAAGAGAACTTTTCTCCAATTATTGGCAACGCTTCCAGTTTGCACATCCCAAGTCATGTGAATTTCAGTCGCTGTTGCTTTCGTGTAGAATTCTTTTCACTATTCATAAGTTGTGCTCGACAACTTTTTGCAAATTAGTTATTATGACTATCCGTCTAATTAAATGAAATGAAAAATTTTTGTTGTTTTGAGGTCATTTACAAATAAGATTAAAAAAGTACTGTTAGGTTACTTTCTCCCAGCATGCATTAATGTGTCTTTTACTGATAAATCTCTCTACTTTATGCTAATTTTTTTTTTCTGTGATGAAAATTAAAAAAGAGAAGATTTACAGAAAAAATTTAGGTGCGTCTAATTATTATTATTATTATTATATTAGGTGGGGTTGAGCACTGCGACCTTTAGGTCCATTGTGCGTCCCTGATGTTTTACCACATTATGTGATTGCTCAGTTCCTTCGTGAATGCCACCACATCTGACAATGCAATTGGTCTGGCATTCGTCCAGGGAACTGTATAGGCCTTGAAATGTTTTAATCTTTTCTGGGTGAGGGCTACACATACGAAGAGTATATGCTCTGACGTTTCCTTTGCCTCGTGTCTGAGATCACATAGATCTCGGTTCTTCTGTGCCTTCTTTTAGTACATTCCAGGACGCAGGCTCCTATTGCTATAGTTTCTGCCTGGAATACTGTTGGAGATCTACCTAGGGGTATTCGTAGTATGATTCTGGGTCCGAATACTCCTGCTCCGGTTCCTGTGTTTGTTTTGATCCGTCTGTATACCGGATGGATGCATGGTTTGGAATGGTACTTACGATATTTTCAACTTGATTTCGATCGGGTATTTTAAACGAAAAATTACTTTTGAAATTAGTTGTTTTTATCATTTGGTCTGATGGTTGGACAGTTACATATTCCAAGTCTATTTTGGTCTTGATACAGCCTCGCTTTTAATGTGAATGTGCAGGTGACGAATGGCCACCAGACCAGGGCCGCGTATGTGATCCTGGGTCTAATTATGCTTTGGTATAGCTAAAGGGTAATTTGCGGGTTTATTCCCAACATTGATCAGCTAAACATGCGTTGACAGGTAAAGTAAGCTTTATTAACTTTGTTTGTAATATATGATATGTGGGGGTTCCATGTTAGTTTTTTGTCAAACACCACGACCCCTAAATATTTGGCTTCTGGCATTAACTGAAGGGTTTTGCCTTGGAATTGTATTGCTAGTAGCGTTACTATTTGTCTGTTGGTGAATAGGGTGCAAACTATCTTGTCAGGATTGACGCTTAGGCCAACCTCTTTGCACCATTCTTTGATTTGTTTCAATTTCTTAGAAGAAAATGTTGTAATCGCGCAAAATGTCTTAGCAAATTCCGCGTGGGAAGGTATTTTGAAGCGAGAGAAGTAGCCAACATTTTGTGTAGATGTAAATGTAGATGGAGTATTAATAATGGTTGCAAATAAAAAGAGAAAAAAGTCCGGTTTTTAAGACAACATCATCAAACTCTACAACCGGAGTCCTGTCCTGGCCTCCCGAAAAATTCTCTCCACCGCTCACGATTTAGAGCCGATGTCATCCAGTTTGTTTACTACAACAAATCTATATAAATAAAAGTGAAATTTTGTGCGGGTGAAATTTTCAAGGCATAATATTGACAGGGGGATGATGGGTTTAGGCTTTACTAACCCTCACCCCCGTAACAGTCCCTGGGTGAATGTAAAATATTAATATCAGCAACATTTACAAACCAATTTGTATGAAATTTGCAATGTATATTATTAGCATGTGGGGGATGGTTATATGCTATAGACATATTTATAAACAAATTTTTATAAAATTTTCGATGTAAATTATTGGCTGGTGGGGGAATGTTATAATACACCATCATCCCGAGGATTCATGTGTATGGGTAGCGAAGCACCCGGAAACCGCTAGTTTGCAATAAAAATACGATTTTGTTTTTGATACAGTTGACTTGGACAAACACAAAAAACTTTGATGAAATAACTTGAAATTGAACTTTTTATTCAATTGCCGGAAACTTAAAAGTTTCTCGAATGTACAATCGAACGTTAAGGATGAATAATTTTTGTTTGTTTTACTTTGTTTATAAACTATCGTTGTTTACCAAATTTTATTTAGCTTAAATAAAAAGTATTTTTATCTAATAAATTAATTTTTCGCAAACCCCTAATTACTAAGAGCTGAGGTTGCCTGTTTCCTATAATATTTCTACATTTTGCCTCAAAGCAAAACTAACACAAATATTTGCTTTCTCTTTAGTCCCCGTACTTTAATTCGCAGACAAACGCAAGTACGAGTATATGATGAGAATAATTGTTCACTTTTACATTACAGCAAAAAGTCGCAATGTAGATACATAGATCAATGGCACGTTTTTCTGGTTCTTGTGAAGGCATCAGACCTGGTTTTTCCAACATGATGTGACAACAGGCAAGGACACATTGCCAACACTATACTCTGTCGTGTAATTTCCGTTTCCTTTTGTATAAACTTTCACCTCTTAACATTGGAATTTCCTGCAGACATTGGGTGTTTCCTTTTTCGTGGAACTTTCTGTAGTAATATGGGTTGAAGAGCGCGTTGACTTGGTACCGTTGCAGTTGTGAGAACGTGGTCGCTGATGTGGCTTTAATATAAGCTGGTAAAATCGATATTTTAAAGTCAGAACCACAATTTCCCCCGATGAAATTGAAAAGCCATTTTTCTAGTACCGTTTTGTAAAATTATGGGAAAATGGAAGTCAAAAAACGCCGCGAATCTTACACAAAAACCAAAGTATTAATTTATAGTGCAACCATTGGTAGCAAATGCACTAGCAGCTTTACATTTATCAGCTTCTGTTGCCCTTCGTATATGTTAAAACAAGACCTTTCTTTCTAAGAGGTCTTTCTAGGACATGAATATTGATAAACAATTGACAATAGAAGATAGAAGAAACAAAGAACCATGGTACCAGAAAACCTTTGGTGGAAAACATTTGTCCATTATTCAACAACAACAACAAGTTCAACATAACATTATTTTATTCTCTTTGGGTTTGAACGGAATAAATTGCTAAACTCACACTCTTCTCTAAATAGGTTTTACCCGCCACGTTGTTTTTCGAAGATTAATGTCCGAGCGAGCGTGTTTTTTTCACTCATGGAAAACTACATATTTACAGCCGGTGAATTAAAGGTCATTAAAAAACTTGGGTGAGAGATGCAAATAGAGGTTTCCGGAACACAAATAAGTCTTATCAACATCTACGACCTGACGTTGAAGAACGTGTGCCGAGAAAATGGTGTAACATCGCTGGGAAGAATCCCATACAACAAATTATTCAACCAGAAACTGACGATATTGACGTTATCGTTTGAACTCTGGCTGCAGTGCATTAAGACCGGGCTAGGAGCTGTAAAACAAAGCAGAGAACTAATTAGAAGCAGTGCAATGCTTTAACTAAGGGCTAGGAGCTGTAAAGCAAACCAGAGAACTAATTAGAAGCAGTGTAATGCTTAAAGTCACAACGGGCCACAACGGACTGGATGCCTCAACAACATTAATACATAACACCACTGATATTTTACCAAACACACTCACTTCTCGTGTGATACTTTTCTGTTGCAATAATACTCCTATCGTAATTAACTTCTTGTCATCTTTGAAATCTTGGAATGTTATTAATATAACCTTAATGCTATTAGACGTGTTTCACATGGAATAATAAGTAGTTAATTTATTTCTTACTTGCATATTTGACTTAGTTATAATTAAAATAGGGGAACTTTTTATTAACTATTAACTATTACGAACAAAATAGTAGTTGTAGTTCCGTAGTAACCGACTACGCCTACATATTACATTATTACGTATTTCGCGCGACTTAATACGTTTTATATTATTAAAACGTTTTATTTAACTTGACTTGACCCCTTTTTGTCTGTATTTTCGACTACTTTGAGGTCCCTTTTAACCACCTTCCACACGATCTAGACAGCTAAAATTTTGTCCAAAATAGCATTTTTTATATTCCGCTTGAGACATGTGGCGCGTGTGATGGTTGGAAATGCCGCTCGTTTTTTCTCGTTTTTTATGACATTTTTAACCACCTTTAGCACGACCTAGAGGGCTGAAATTCTGTGAGCAGGGCCAATTTTGATATTCCGCGTGTGACGGGTGTCGCAAGTCGCAAGAAAAAACTTTGAAATAGACTTGGCATAAAAAACAGATATTTTGGCGATTATTACCCAATAATGAGGGATTGTGTGGCATGTGTCAACGTATACATAAAAGTTTGTACCCGAAAATGCAGTTTTTGTACATTTACTTGTTTTTTGACAAAACGGTGTGAGAAGTGTTATAGCATTGTATAAAATTAAGTGCCTAAAAGTGGGATTTGACAGGTAATAAAGTGCGATCTATAACGAATAGGTAATTAAGTCAAAATTAACTGCAATGTTTACATAGTTTACCACCTAATAAGGGTGTTACAAACGTATGGAAATGATTATTGTAGGGTACGAAAAGTACGATTGCTCATTTGGTAATAATTTTCTGATCTTCGGTTTTTCATAATATTGTATTTGAAATAAATCGTGGTAAGCCTTGTTGATCTAAGTGTAGGTGTGAATCATTTGGGAAAATGTTTTATAATTTAGTAATAAAATTCGGGTTAATTTGACAGCTACTTCTTCATTCTTCTCTTTTAATAAAAATTCTATATTTAAATAAGTAAGCAAATAAATAAACAACAATTACTTGGTGCATCAGGTGTATCTAAAGTTGTTCCTTACCTAAATCCAGAAGTGTAATTTAGAATTGTAATTAAAGTGGTAAGACCGGTTTCGGTTTTTTTTTTTATAAATAGGCAAACATCGATCTATTGCAGTTCAGTTGGTTTTGAGATTCAATATCAAGCAGACGCAGCAGATTGTTGTTTGCATCAGTACATCAGTGGATTTTTTTTTAACTTGTCGACAGTCATAGTTGGTTGAGGAAATGAGGAAACTTTTCGCATTCGCAGTTTTTATAGCTACACTGATCGGGGTAAGTTAATTGCTAAGAATCGCAATTCATTCATTAACTTAAGCATAAACAATAAATAATTGCGAGCCCGAGGGCGAAGTTAATAATCATGCAAAGGGTTTGTTTATCCACTCGTATATCTCGACTTCTAACCAATCAAAATCAGCTGGAACTTGTCTTAAAACAATTGTTTGGCGCTCCACTTTCGTATTTTGTGCAGTTTTAAAAGAAAAAAAATATAAAAAACACAATTTTTCGGTAATAAGTCATAATTAAGTCTTTAGACTGAAGTACAAATATCCATGTGGCTAGCTGAGAAGCCAGGCTTTACTCTCTTATGATAATATAAAAAATTGTTTCCGGGTGGATTTGTTAATGCGAATTACTCATTGATTTCTATTTCACTACAAAATTAAGAGTGGGAAGTGATAATAGTATATGACGGCAGATATATTCTTATTGATTAACTAATTATGTTTAATTCATTATTTCCTGGTAGAATATTAGCCGGCTAATTATATTTTTTATAAACTGTAAATATGGAAATTAACATTCCTTATTAATTGTGCTGTATGTGTTTCGTTTATATTATGTATTAGCACTCTAGCTTTATGCTAACATAAGCATAGTTCTAAGACCAGGTGATGCATGCAATGAGCAATGAGCAATGAGTTTTAAATTATAAGTTTATGCATCTAGTGACGGCTTTCAATATTTAATCATCGACTTTAGTGCCCTGTTTTTTGTTGATTAACGCTTTATCGTGGCAACAGTAAGTTGTCTTCTCTTATTATTCTCTTATTACTTTTAAAAAAGTGGTGTTTTCATCGCTTTAAGAAACCTCTCTGTACTCCATTTGGTATAGTTGCCTAGCTGCTATATTTGCCTCCAATCTTCAGTATATTGTGAGCATAGCTGATATAGTATAATATATGCTACAAGTTCCAGACTACTTTCTATTTCATTATATGAACAGTCAAGGAAAGCATTGAAAATAAACTTTAATCGTTCTAGAATAAAATTAGTCTGTTTTTACTTTGATAGGATAACTATTTAATCTAAAGTTTAAAATACTAATTAACTCAGATTGAACCATTATTAGTAAAACTTGTAGGTATGTCATGTAAAGCTTCGCATAGCTCGTTTTTCCTCATAACTCTGCAAACCGCACTGGTTTCTTGTCGTCTTTTAAAAGTTAATTGTTAATTTAATTAATGAATTAATAATAAAACATTTCTATAATTTTATAATTAAACCCCGATATCAAACTCAGTTATTATTTTTTGTATTTAAGTTATTTAAAGCGGCCTACACCTCTGAAGTCGATGCAAAGCTGTTTGTAGAAGACGCCAGTAGAAGAATCTTTAAAGTTGAAGATGATTTTGCCAAAGTTCTCCAACAGTTACTGGATACCGAACAGGGGAATGTAACGCTGGAGTCGATGCAGGAAATCGTTAGCAGAATAACTGTAGATATTAGTAATATCTCAGTTGAGGCACAAATGTATGACTTAAGCCAATTTGGGAACGAAGATTTAAAGAAAGGTCTACGGAATCTGCAAACATACGCCAATCTGGCTATCTTAGGCGATGATTACGGTTTGGTTCTGCAAAATTTAAACTCGTTAGAGAATATGGCCACAGACAAAGACATAGAACCCTACGACATAAGTTCTGATAATAATGATACCGAAGAAGGTTCTGGTTCTGTGTATTTGGCTTACAGTCCAGATGTTCTACAGATTTTGGCTAAAAGCGAAAATCCAGATGAGCTGTATTACTATTGGAACGAATGGCGTCAGAAGAATGAACAGTGGGCTCTGGGAAATTTTCACGATTTTATAAATAAGATTTTGGAAGCTGCGGATATATTGGGTATGTTTAATTTTGGTTGCTGTTGCTGTTTTCTCACAGAATAACTATCATGTTGACCATTAGGAATATCGGCAGTGCAATTATGGTATGATGACCCTAACTACAAGGATCTGCTGCACGAAATGGAACAATCACTGGACCAGCTGAAGCCTCTTTATAAGCAATTACACGCGTACATTCGAGAGGAGCTCTATAAAAAATATGGCGAAGATTTCATCGATCGAACTAAGCCCATTCCGGATAGTATTTTGCAGCAAGTCATCGCGCAAGCTGCAGAGAAATGTATCACAGCCGCAGAGAGGCCATTTCACAATGTCTCTGAAATACCATACAACAAGTTCGTAGAAAGCGCACATTTAAATGCTAGCAATATGTTCAAAGTGGCCAACGATTTCTACAATTCGCTTGGTTTAGACGAAATTCCTAAAGAATTTTGGGATGATCGGTTTAAGGCAATACTAGAGCAAGAAGGCACAAACAACACAAACTGTAAGAATCTTCTGTCCAGTAACACACCCCGACCATATGTTTTTTACTGTAAGAGAGCCGATTTTGGAAGCCTAATGATAGCACACGAAGATATGGCTCGGATTTTCCATGCCAACGAAAAACAGAATATTCCTGCCTACTTCTTTTCTACGTATGACATTGAATTCGCCGTCGGAAAAGCTGTCACTTTGTCCGCATCAACCCCTAAACATTTGACTGCCATTGAGCTAACATCTGACTTCGAGTTTAAAGATGAGATTTTTCTGAATCGTCTATTCCAGAAGGTAACTTTCCTTCGTTTGTTTTGTCGAGCTGTTATTTTGACTACATACTTTCCTGCAGGCTATTCTCACAATGTTCAACATTCCAATTAGTTATGTGCACAACAAAGTGATGCACGATCTGCTTAGTGGAGAGGTAGATTTCGATGATATGAATGGTCATTATTGGAAACTGATGGAAAAAATTGCCGGAGTTATCCCTCCAGCCGATAGGTCAGAGTCAGAAATCGATTTTCCGTACAACTTTTACACAGATTTGGAATTGAACTTACATACAAGGTGAATCAGTTCATTTTAAGATAAACAATAACTAAATAGCACCTAATTTTGTTTTAAAACAAATTCAAGGGAATTCGTCTCTGAAATTCTTGGCTATCAGTTCTACAGGGAATTATGCAAGAAGAGCGGCCACAAAGGCGAAATACACAATTGTGATTTTTATGGCAGCAAGGATGCTGGAAAAGCTCTGAAGTAACTTTATCCTTTATCATTTATCCTGTGAAAATTTTTAATTTACCTCTCTCTTGTGTAGGGAAATGATGCAACTAGGATCGTCAAAGGGTCGGCACGAGGTGATACGCACTTTGCTTCCAGATAGCCCTACGCTTAATGGTGATGCCTTGTTGGAATTCTATGCCCCATTACAAACTTGGCTCGAGAAGAAGAACAATGAAAATAAAGCAAAAATTGGGTGGACCTGTCCAGGGAAGAATAGACCTGGAGATTAAAAAATGGTATTTATTATTTATTTTGCTAATTGTTTGTTATTATCTTTGTTATT
The DNA here is from genome assembly GCA_947095585.1 of Nephrocerus scutellatus. Lineage (NCBI taxonomy): Eukaryota > Metazoa > Arthropoda > Insecta > Diptera > Pipunculidae > Nephrocerus > Nephrocerus scutellatus. The sequence continues at coordinate 100,700,444 of OX352762.1, read as the reverse complement.
TGTAAGCTGTTAGTGGTTAACTTTAGCAGCGAAAATTCGTATTTTTGATTTATTTTTCGGATTATTTGTTTGTAATCTGTTAACTCTAGCAGAGAAATGTTGAACTTTTTTAATTGCATTCATAACATGATTTCTTTAAATTAAGCAATCAAAATAAGTAACCAAATTGTTAAAAACTCAATCAAATTTCACGAGCGCTCATTTGTCTAATACGAAAAATATTTAAATATCTTTGTAATAAAAAAACCCATAAGACTAGCACTTCACTATAATGCATAGACAGAGAATTAATATAATTCTAAAACTGGTGTGGTATAATTTTATTTTATATTGTAAACATCATCAAGGATATCCACTGGGCTTTGGCTTAGGAAATTACATAAATTGTCGTCACTAAGGGTGGAAAGAGAGATGTCGTTGTGCATGCATTTGCCATGCCCGCGGATTATAGTGACGCAAGAGTACAGAGCTCGAGCTAACACGGCTGCCCTTCGTAATGAAGAGACCAGAAACAACTACGGTCAAGCGATAGGACTCGCCCTAAATGCAGGGAGAGTAAGTCCTGGGGCTGAGATGTCGGCATATTCATAAGAACTCGCGAAATAATCAACCGAGAATTGCTTTCTTTTTAACTGACTAGTACAATGGAACCCGATAGCGTTGTACTATCAGCAAATGAATAAATATAACAGGTTTTAGAATGCAACAGGTCATTGATATATATCAAGAAGAGCGTAGGCGACAGGGATGACACTTGAGGTAAGCCAGCATTGATTTTATGTGAAGCTGAATATCAATGATCCGCTCCCAACAATGAGTCATGCATGACACGAGTTCACCTGAAGAGTGATTTTTACGAAATCCATACATCGTATACAAGAGCATATACAAGGTGTATCCGTTAAGGTGGTAAATACTTAAAGGGGTTATTTGGTTATTGTCGTGAAAAAAATCGTATTGGAGGGGGGTATGTTTTCACACCCTGCGGTTTACGTAGCGTTTTAAAACGACGAGTCGAACTTCTGATCTTACATCACTTCACAACCAGTAACTCTTGATTGCTTCCAGCTACAAGGTCACTGTTGATTTCTTTTGATAGAAAATTAAATCTTTAGGGACAACAACAAACAAAGGGTGTGAAGTGATGTAAGGTCAGAAGTACGTCTCTTTCTTTTAAAACGCTACGTACACCACAGTGGCTGAAAATAGACCCCCCTCCCTATCTAGATGAGTATTTAAGGTTTTCGTAATGAATGTTGTAACCACCACGAGAAAAATATCTCCATAAGTCTAACTAAATACCGGACAGTGATTGTACAGCCAAAATGATGTTGATGTTTCTTGTTGGACCTAAAAAAAAGTATTTAGCTTTGTTTCAAATGGCTGAGTTCAAGATTATGCTTTTATCGAATGTGAATCCAGCTAGTTATTATGTTCGGTACAGCTGAACTTGTACTTAAACATACAGTTGTTAGCCTGCATAACCTTAATAAAATCTGAAACAAGTGGCAGTCAAGTGGAACAGACGAACGAACATACCAATTCTAATATAAATTCTGAATAACCAATCATTTGAGAATAAATTAAATCTTGAAATATTTTTGAGTTGTTGACCCAAAAGTGTTTTCCGGGCTATGCATGATTTAGTGGAGTAAACAACATATTCACATGACCTCTGCAAAAAAAAGGGAAAAAGGTATATAAAATGCCATCAATTTTACATTGGATGAATACACTGCATACTCCGCTCTGATGCATTCCAGCCAATTTTGACTGAATTTTCCTGGTTCTTCTTTTGCAACCAATTCTGGATAGGGGCATAGTATTCCAGGAGGCTATTTCCGTTGAGTGATGAATTCTCAGGTAGAACCTTACTGATGACTTGACGCCATGGCTTTGTCGAACCGAGTGTAATCATTTCCCTTGAAGCATAAAAATTAATAAAATATTATGGCCGATCGAAATACTATCAAGTGACTTACTTCAGTACTTTACCAACTTCCTTGCTGCCGTAGAAATCGCAATTATTCAGTTCACCTTTTTGTCCACTTTTCTTGCAGAGAGCTTCGTAGAACTGATAACCAAGAATTTCCGAGACAAAATCCCTGTAGCGTCGTGAGTTAATTGGAATTATTGTTATAACTTAAACTATTTTATAATTTTAACTCACTTAGTTGGGCGGTCATGTTCGAGGTCTGCAAAGAATTTCATCGGAAAATCTATCACTGACTCAGGTCTGTCAACTGGTGGCTCAACTCCGACATATTCCTCCATTAGATTCCAATAGTGCTTGTTGAGACCGTTCATCTCCACGGTTCCTTTTAGCAAATCGTGCATTAATTTATTTTCTACAAAATAAATGGGAACCGTAAGCATAGTGTGAACTCCCTGCAAGAAGAACGATCAGAAGGTGAGACGATTATTTTAGATTTGAAAAGAACTGACCATTCGGAACAGTCGATTCAATAGAATCTCATCGGTGAAAGGGAAGTTTGATGCCAGGCCAATTGCACTCAAATGGTTAGGCGTCGATGCGGATAGAATAACAGCCTCTCCAACAGGATACTCCAACTCGTACGAATCAAAAAAGTACGCTGGGAGATTACGTTTCTCTTTAGCAAAGTGCAAACGTCCCATATTCCGATGAGCCTGCATTAACTTCCTAAAGTTAACCTTCTTACAATATTCCAGAAAGATTTTCGGTGTAGTATCGAAAACACTTGCGGAGCAGTCTTCGGTATTGGCTTCTTCTTCTGTCTTCTCCCTAGCTCGCTTTTCCCAAAACTCCTCAGTCACGCCCTCGAAACCAATGGACTGGTAAAAATCTTCGGCCAGTTTGTACAATTTTTTTGCATCTATCTCTTTGTTCATTACAAAATTGTCGTACTGAGGTATGTTGCGACTACCGAATGGACCTTCGATGACGCTGCAATTTTTCCATGTTTGCAACAGAACCTGTTGGAAGAGGTGGTGCGGAATCATGCCAGTGGGTTTGATGACATCTGTACCATATTTCTTGATCAGCTGCTGGCGAATATATGCATGAAGTTGCTGATAGAATGGTTTAATCTGATTCATCACATCTTCCATTTCGTTCATGAAGGTCTTGTAATCGTAATATTTGTACCAAAACTCCAAAATGGGTACCTCTGCAGAAAATCGCAAAAATTCCATCATAATATGAAAACAATATTTCACCACAAAATACCACCGTCGGCTTACCCATTACGGCCGCTGTTTTGTGGAATGCCTCAATATAGTTGCCAAAGTGTTCCGTGGTCCATGCACTATTCTTAGCAAACCATTCCTTCCAGTAGAACTTTAACTCTTCCGCATTTTCACTGTGAGCATAAATCTGAAGCACATCTGGATCATAGGCCAATTTTTCCCCATTTTCCTCCTTGTTGTATGGTGTGATGTCTTTCGCGGTGGCTATTTCCGGCAACATATACAAATTATCGAAAACCAACCGGAAGAAGTCATCTTCCAGGATGAAAATATCTGCCTCTTTTACTAGTTTTTTAAGAGCGTTCTGCAGTTCCTTATCCTTAAATCCAATTGTGTCGAACATTCGAGCTTCCTTCGAAATGCCAGCAATTTCTTTGACAATAACAATCATTGTGGATAATTTTTTTAACAACTGCTCTAGGTCTTCGCTGTCATTTTTTGCTGTAAGATAAAGATCGTCGACAAATTGATTGTGGAGCTTGAAAAGTCTATCGCTAGCATTTTGGATGAACAATTTAGCTTCTACCTCTGAGGAGTAGGCGGCGCGAGAAGACTAAATTATTGAGAAGTAATTTTAGATAAACTTAAAAGTCAAAAATGGAATGACAGACTTACCGAAAAATGTACAACTAAAATCACTGGATGGTTGCACTGCTGTTATCAATCGCCTTGGCCTTGGTTATTTTTTATTTAGTTCTTTCTTATTAACTGAATAAAAGTGAAAAATTTCGAAAGACTTTACCTTTCCACTATGATTATCGCATTTTATGAAATAAAAAAAAACAAAAAAAGCTTTGGACTAAGTGATTATACTTTATACGAGTACACTGCGCACAACAAAAAGTGCAGCATGACCATTTCGTTAAAATAATAAAAAATATATACATAGCTACTAGGCTAGTAGGCAAAGAACTCCGGCTATTTGTTTTTGTGTAGGAATACGACGTCTTTGTGTTAAAAGACCTATAACCCAAATCTGTGCGATAATACCAAAAGCCCGTAAAATTATTCAAAAGTAAATAATGACAGAGTATTTATAGCTTAATAAAAGAAAGTATAGTAATCATGAAAATTTTCGACCTTGGGATTTTTGCAGTTTTTAACATTACAGTATCTTCTGAGTCAGAAAAACCGAAAAAAATCTCCACTCTTCAGCCCCAGACGGCTGAACTTATGGGGATAAAATTTCATATTTTTTACATAAATTGTGAGGGGCCAGTTGATTTTGACGGAAATATGACAACCGGAAGTGACTGTTTACTTGGACAGTTTTTCGAGTTTTTGCAAATAACTCAAAAAGTAAAGCACTTAGAAGAAATCTGTTAAGTGCAAAAGAAATTTAAAAAAAAAATTAATATACATTTACTGAAGATTCCGGCCCGTCCGTAAAATAAAGTCGCGTATTGTCCACGCCTTAATTTTTTGTATATAACTTTAAAATTATCTTCAAAAATACAATTATGCATAATTATATAATAAATTCCATCCTCTCTGTCCATTCAAAATGCAGATTCTTTCTTCCCTGGATGACCAGGGTAGTTGATCCAAAGATTCATATACGTAATTCTTTTAAAATTGGAAAAATGGCAAGAACATTGAACACATCTTCTCTTATGTTCAGATTGTACATGTTGCACAAATCTGGTAATTCTGGACGGTGTGGTATATAATTTGGATGTACTAGCTCTCCTCTCAATTTGAATAAAGTAGTTATTTTATCCGTTTAGTTGAAGTTTAGAAAATACATACATTCTCGAGATAATATCTTAATTCACTATAGTACAACCTATGCTGGGACAATTGGGCTTCATAAGCATATCTTTCGTACAAATTATTACTTTGTGTTACACATTTTGTTCCTTGTCCGAACAGCATTGCAGTCGTATCATCATAAATTAAATTATGCTTGAAATTCTAATAAAATCTCATTGTATTTGACTCACTGAGTAAGGCTATTATAAATTAGAGCCGGGAAACTTTCCGAAACAGAGCTGTTTCGAAAATTCAGTTAAATTCTGTCGTGAGAGGAGATACAAATTTAGTTGTAGAATTTTTATAAAATTCGAAGGTATACGATCATCCCCTGGTGCTTAATTTTTTTGATTTTGTAATTACTTTTGGTACTTCTTGCAATTCAAATAGTGAATTCAAAAATGTATTCGTAAATATCGGCGCTGCATAATGAAATAAACAAGAACTGAGGGCTGTGTTAGGAAGGTTGCTATAATGTTCTTTAAGAAGAGGGGATTTAACATGCTGCCGATTGTACTTGTATGTCCGTTTTTGTACTTAACAGCTCTCCAAAACACTGCAGATGATCTAAACTCACTCACAACAGCAGTATTTTGTTACTCGTAACTTTTTTTGCATAACAAAGTCGTTAAAAAGCCCTATTTGTTTCTCCATAACACCAATATTATACAATATCTATATGTAGAATGTTAGTGTTATGTTCTTTTTTCTATAATTCGCGCATGCGAACCCCTTTTCGCGCCCTTATAATGCTAGGCCATATGCTTGGCATAGCGTGGCGTTAAGGAAAAGGAGGAGAAAAGAGGAGATGTCTATAAGCTTGTGTTTTGAATGCCTGTGGAAAGACAGAGGAAAGAGATGTGGAAAGACAGAGCTTGGCAGAGAATTCCACATAGGTGTTTTACGGCTGAATAACAAATCCCTGAACCTAACTGTACGTCCGAAGATGGGGTTGGGTGTAAGCTGATGAGAATTTTGAGCGTCACGAGTATTGGGGTTGAATTCAATGATAGGAGGTATGCAGCTGGATATTTCTCTTGAGCACTGCTGGTGGTAGAAGCTGTCCTTTGTGCTCCGTCAGGGAACTTGGAGCCCTATCATGATTTGCGCCGCAAAAGAATTTTTACACGAATCGTGAATTTTGAATCACCAAACACGATACCTTTTCGCCTTGTATTTGGATATCAAGAAAATTACCGCAATCAAAAACAAGGAGGACATTATTTCGATTGACAATTGATATTCCTTTATTGTGTTAACGATCGACAGTTGTTTGTCAAGTCAGTCTGATATTTAATGAGTCGCCTATGCCTTTAAAGGATGCGTTTATAGGTGCGATTATAGTCGTTTTGATAGAGCAATTCATGATACGTGAGTTTAAGCGGGTCAAAAAGAAGAAATTGAAATAGTTTACGACTCGCGGCGGAAATCATTATAGGGCACTTGTTCTCAACTTTCTTACCGCCAAGGCATAGTCAAGGTGGAATTACTTGATTAACTGTACCACATTGAGAGCGATGTAGTCTTCCTATAATAAAAACAAATCTCCAGAACATGGAAAGATATTTCCAGAGTAGTTACCATAATCATATCCAGTGGACAGCCGCACAGCCAAACTAGGAATCCTGCATTACACCTTTTGCATGGATGTACATGATAAAGAATCCCTAATTCATTATCTTTGGAAATGTCCTGAGCTAGTGGGTTTCCGGCTCCATACATTGAGCAAGCTCTTCTTTGCCGACCTGAAGGAGCTTTTGGGGTACGGCATCACCGTGTACAGTTCTACAAAAGTTGGATATAATCAACCCAACTATATATATTTCCATTAGATCTTCCGGGACTGTGGTCGCAAAACTGAGCACTCAAGTGCTTGAGGCCCTTTCAAGGGCGGCGAGGGCCACCACTCTACCTACCTAACCTACCTAGGAGCACCAAGAAGGAAGATATGAAACGGAATACTAGATACATCCGGGAGACAAAAAGTGGTATAGGGATGGATCAAAAAAGCAAAATGCATGGGTGCTGGTGTTCATGTGCCACGAGTTAAGTACTCTGAAGCTAAGTACTCTCAGCACCCGAGTATATTCCAGGCTGAATAATATGCCATCGAAAGATATGCTCACTACAATCTGGAAAGAAACTACATAAGGCAGGAAATAGCTATTATGACAGATAGCCAAGCTGCGCTTAGCGCCATGGATGCATTCCACATCACGTCGATGCTGATAGAGGAGTTCATTGTGAAGCTAAACAGACTTGGTGAAGTCAATAAGGTTTGTCTATACTAGGGGCCTGAACACACCCGCATAGAAGGCAATAAAACAGCGGATAGGCTCGCGAATAAAGGGGATGAAACATTGCTAGTTGGGCCAGAACCGCATAATGATGGAAGACAATAAGAGCAGAATAGATACCTTGATTTTGGGACTAAGCAGAAGTAATGTAATAATCATTACGGGGTGTTCCTAACAGGACATTGTAGACTAAAGACAGTAAAAAAACAACCCATAAAAATTAAAATTTTTCATCTAAATTCTCTAATCGCAGAAATTAATATGGGAGCCCCTCCATCCTGGGTCATTTTTTATTTTTTTTATTTTTTTATTGTAGGAGAAAATCATCGAAAGAGACATTTGACATCAGATGTCAAATTTGAAAATGCTCAGATCATTTTATTCTGAGCACTTAAAGCACGCTCATACTCAGAGCAAATAAGAAACACGAGCATTCTTCTTGAGAACTCTTTGACTGCTCTGAACTAATTTATGAAAACGCCAAATGACAGAATATTGTGAAAACTTGTTGTTCTATCTGTAAGTTGATATCGACAACAAAACACGACATCAATAAAAATACAATTCAGTAAATAAGTAAGTCAGTTGAATTAAACATTTATGTCTCGTTTCATTTGCTGGGTTCATTTGTTCGTGAGCTAAATTTCTCTCTCTCTCCACCACCAAAACCAAGCAGCGCAGCCGACTGCGCAGCACACGCCGCACACAGTCATTAAATTGCGACGGATCTTATGCCACTAAAAGAAATTAAAAAAATGTATAAGGGCCTTGCGGCCGAACCCGGGGCCCGATCACTACCAAATTTTAGAAAAAGTATTGTTTATTTGGTATACACATGTGTGTATCGGGTAATTTTTATTTTAAATTTGTATGGGAGCCCCACGAACCCGGGGCTCGATCACTTCCAAATTTTAAAAGAAAGTATTGTCACTGGAAATACACATGTGTACAAAATTTCAGGAAAATCGGGTTTTAGGAAGTGTGTTAAAAATTGATATTTAAAAATAAAAATTTGTATGGGAGCCCCCCGACCCCGGGGCCCGATCGCTTCAAAAATTTTACAAAAAGTTTTGTCCATCGAGATACACATGCGTATAAAATTTGAAGAAAATCGGGAACTTTTTTCATAAAATTTGTATGGGTGCCCCCTCGAACCAGGGGCCCGATCACTTCTAAATTTTTACAGAAAGTGTTGTCCATCAAAGATATACATTTGTATAAAATTTTAAAAAAATCGGGTACATTTTGTAAAATATTTGTATGGCAGCCCCCCGACCCCGAGGTCCGAGTGGCCTCAAATTTTAATAGAAAGTATTGACATGTGTGCAAAATTTCAATAAAATCGGGCAATGGGAAATGGGTTAAAAATTGATCAGAAAATCTGACCAGCCAGCCAGCCAACCAGCCACTGAATGGCTATGGCCGTATATTTGTTTTCTATCTTTTAGATTTGTTCGAAACCAATCATTAACTGTGCCCATAAGACCTGAGTTATAGAGTTTAGTTAAGAGTAAATCGTGGTCAACCATATCAAAAAGCTTTTGAAATATCAATGAAGAGAGCTATTGATTTTTTCCCATTGTTGTAGCTCTCAAACAATTGGCTACTAACTTTAAGTATAGCATCCTCGGTCGATTTAAGTGATTTAAAACTAAACTGATTGATTGACAGAAAATTATATTTTTCTAGAAAATATACCATTCGAGATTTTAGTAATTTCTCAAAAACTTTGGCAAAAGTTAGTAGAATGGAAATAGGTCTATAATCACTTAAGTTTCTGCGATTACATTTTTTGAAAAGAGGCATAACCTCAGCACATTTAAGTGTCTGAAGAAAACATCCCTTCTAAATGCTCACATTGAAGATATAGCACAATACATCGACCACATACCAGACAATTTTTTTCAATAGAAATACCAGAGATCGAATTTTATATCTGTAGGTTAGATTTAAATCTTTAATTCAAGCCGATAATTGTTATACCTGCACTCTTACCTCTTAGCCGCATTCAAGAGCGACGTTTTACTGAGAATTGTTGGCTCCGTATGTGAGGAACGACTATTTCGGAGACTCTACAATGTTGAGATCTACGAAAATAAGTGCGATGATAACATCGTGAAGTGAGTTAAGCGAAATTAAGCCAAATCAAACTTCGCGAAATAAAACATATACGGCTGACCTAGTTTTACTCTGTTCATATTAAAGAAATTCCCAAAAAAATTAACAAAAATCATCAATCATCAAAATCACGACCAAATAAATATAAGGGTCGTAAACTGTTCATTAGGAAATATGAATTTGTGTTCGCTTTCACCTAAAGCTAATCTTCTCGTCCTATGCGTGAATGAAAACTCTAATTTCGCGTTTTTTTCTGTGAATTGCTATTCCTACAAGTGTTTTTTTTAGGAAATAAAATTTCCATAAAGAACACACCCAATCGCAAATTTATAAACGTTCCATAGATAATCACTTAACATTTTACACATGACCTTTACGCGACAAGAGCAAATCTAACGATAACAACAATATATAACATTAATGTTTCATTTTGTGTTTTTGATAATAGCTTGTTCTTAAAAATCATAAGAAACCAGACAGATAGTGTAAAATTTCAAAACAGGAGGTAATATATTATAAAATGAGGAGCAGTGTTCGGTTCTGATCAGTTCATTTTGAGATTTGACTGCGAGCGGACTGCAGTTTTTTGTGTGCTGTGAATTCAAGCAAAAGTATTTACTTTTAAATATTACATAATAATACTACATCGAGTTGCGGTAACGCATTATTGACAACAAGAAGAAAAGAAGAAAAATATGACATCTTCCCTGGCAATTGCAGTGCTTGCTGCAGCACTCATTGGGGTAAGTGTGTCTGGCTGACCCAGGTCCAAGAAAAGTCTGATATCATGTATGGAGAGGGTGTACGTGCAAATTAACGCAGGCATTTTACTGACAAAGTCAGTTGCACGATGATTTGCATCTGAAAAAAAGTGAAAATTTATTGTGCTGTTCAAAAGTGCAAGTTCTACGATCAGCGCTCAATCTGTCTACCCATCAGTTTTGTTTTTTTTTTTGTTATACTTTTTATACCGCTTTTGTAGTGACAATATATAACTATTTTTTAAGTGACAACTTCTGGAATTAATCGGAAAATAATCTTTTATTTTGTTGTGTTCGTAGTAGTAAATTATGAAAAATTATAATAAAATATGACACAAATATTACAAGAATACTAAAAACACTTCAGGGACATCATTTTACAAAAACAAAATCATGTTATATTTTTGTCTCAGTTTTGATACTGGTCTAGTCAGACGTATTCAGAACATGTGGTTCCCTTTTGATCTTCATGCTTTGGCCCGAGTTGCTTATGTGCCCTTAAAAATAATTTTAAAAATTCTTTTAGTTTCTAATGCTTCTTGGATTTAACTTGAATGCCATATCTATATGCAGTGTACAATAAACAAACATACGCATTTATTTTTTAAATATATATTAACTTCCCATGCCCGTGTCTGGCTCAAGCGCTTGAGGCCCTCTCGAGGCCGGCGAAGGCCACCACTCTACCTACCTAGCCTACCTAGGAGCACCAAGAAGGAATTCAGATATGAAACGGAATACCAGATACATCCGGGAGAGTAAGTTGGGCCAGAACCATTTTATGGCTTAGGTCACCGAATAAATGAGGGACACACACACTGAATGCCATATCCATGGGCAGTGTACAATAAACATCCGCATTTTTTTTTAATTCTCTATATTAACTTCCCGTGCCCGTGTCTGGCTGACTGGCTGGGTGGTAGAATCTTTTGTCCATTTTTAGCCCACTTCTTAAAGCCCGATTTTATCCCAACTTTACATACATGTGTTTTTCCCATGACAACACTTTCTGTTCAAATTTGAGAGTGATCGGGCAGCGTGGTCGGGGGGCTCCCATACCAATGTTTTCCCCATTTACCGGCATCAGATCATGTCATACTATAATGACTGTGTTCTGTGTGCGCTAATGCACTGTGGGGTTGTTTTTGTTGGGTTTCAGATGGATGTGCTTCGCATGAGTTTTTATTTTTCAGCATTTGTAGTGGAATTCAGTATACTTTTGTTTATAGGAGAAATTACATGAAAAATATTAATTTTTATGGGTTGTTTTTTTTTTGTTAAAGAGTGGTTTCGTTTTAAACACGAGCCAAGTTTTCTGGGACGTTTTTTCTTACAGCATTATTGGCAACTAAAATTTTCTTCAGCACGCGATAATTACCATTTGTAGCTTTATAACAGTAGAACGGTCATAGCACCCCATAATAACTCCCATTATGACTTTCAACCATCCAGCTAAGCACCCAAACTCGGTGTGCATGTGGTACCCTTCATTTGTCAGGGTCAGTTAAGTCAGTATTTAAATCATACCGCAAAGGGCTTTCCATTCAGATTTCTCTCCGCAATGCAAGGTTTGGTTGCTTCGCTTTGGATTTTGGGCTATAGAGTTTCCGTTATTGTCGTTCCTAGCACACAGTGCTAACAATGAGTTAAGAGAGCTGTTTGTTGAGCCTGCAATAAAATGTTACACGCAATTTTATTAAAAATTTTCATTGCAGTTCGCTCAGGCCGCCTACTCACCTGAAGTTGACGCTAAGGTTTTTGTGCAAGAAGCCAGCGTAAGAATATACAAATTATACAATCAGATTGCTGACAGCATTTACACCTCACAAGACGAAGAGGACTTTGAAGCGCTATTTTCGAAAATATCAAACGTTAAAGTGATTGCCAAGGAGCTGGTCGAAGTCTCCAAAGAAGCACGAAAGTTCAACGTAAACTTAATTAAGGATCCTCAGTTGAAGGCAGCACTTCGAAATCTTCTCAAAGTTGGAGATCTCTTCGTCTTAGATGAAGACTACTTCACCTTGGTGCTGTTGAATCTGAGTTCATTAATGGAACTGGCTACAGATAAGGACATTGAGCCATATCTAGCGGGAACTAATATGCCCAACAACGATGACAGCGAATTGGCATTCTATCCGGATATTCAGAAGATCTTCGGACGCAGCGAAAATCCCGAAGAGCTTAAATACTATTGGGAGACTTGGCGCGAGAAGAATCGCCAATGGGCGGCTCTTAACTTTTACAGCATCGTAGAGTCATTCAGAAAGGCGGCAGAAATTATGGGTAAGTTTAAAAGGCATTATTAAAGTATATAATTTAATATTTATAATCTTTCTTTTGCCCTCTCCGTAGAGGTGCCAGTGTTAGAGTTCTGGTACAAATACTACGACGACAAAGACTTCCTCAATGAAATGGAAGAGGTGATGAGGCAGATCAAGCCCTTCTATCAGCAGTTGCATGCGTTCATTCGGGAGCAATTATTCAAGAAATATGGAGCCGATGTGATAAATCCAACTGGTCCGATTCCTGATCACCTCTTTCAACAGGTTCTTGTGCAAGCGTGGAAAAATGGCAGCGTAGTTGAAAACACATTTCCCAGTCGCGACTTACCGCCCTACGATAAATTCGTTTTGGACAAGAATTTTGATGCAAAAAAACTACTCGAAATCGCCGAGAACTTCTACCAGTCACTTGGACTGGATGGCATGACTGAAGAATTCTGGCAAAATCGCCTCAAAGAACATAGCGCAGACGAGAACAGTGGCGACTGCAAAGCCGACATCTTCGATATGACGCCCAACGTCTACATGAAATACTGTCACAAAGTGGACTTTAGAAAATTTATGCAGGCTCATGGTTATATGGGACGTGTGCACTACGTCAAGGAGAAGCACAATCTTCCGGCGTATTTCTTCAATTCGTACGACTTGCAATACCCAGTCGGTGAGGCTGTCATTCTGTCGGCATCAACACCAAAGCATTTGAGTGCTATCGGTCTTGCATCGGACTTTAAATTTACAGAAGAGGTTCTTATGAATCGACTCTTCCGAATGGTCAGTGAAATGGAACCAACAAAAGAGATACATATATCTTATATCTTACATCTATACCTTACAGGGAATCCACACGATGCTCAATATTCCAGTGTTCTTTGTGCACACCAAAGTGATGAATGATTTGTTGAATGGAACTGTCGACATGGAAACCGTTAACAAACATTATTGGAACCTAATGGAAGAATACGCAGGGGTTGAACCTCCTCTCGACCGACCAGAGGATTCACTGGATTTCCCATACAAATTCTACACTGAATTAGATGAGAATCACCAGGCAAGGTGAGTGCATCTTGAAATCACCTTTTTTTCTTCATATAAATTTGCTGACTTTGCAAGATTTGTTTCTTTGTTGTTGAAGGAAATTTGTTTCGGAAGTTCTCGGCTATCAATTCTACGGTGCACTCTGCAAAAAGAGCGGACAAACCGGACAACTGCACAACTGTGACTTCTACAACAGCAAGGAAGCTGGCGTGGCATTGAAGTAGGCATTTCTCGACTACGGAAAGATTAGACAAACACTTTTATTTAACCGTTTTCTTGCAGAGAAATGATGAGTCTTGGTTCATCGAAGCCATGGCGTGAAGTGATTAGTAAGTTGCTTCCAGAGAAACCTGTATTAAGCGGCGATGGTCTCTTGGAGTACTACGCTCCGGTTCAGAGTTGGCTCGAGAAAAAGAACAAAGAGTCTACTGTTAAGATTGGATGGAATCATAGCAAGAGGAGTGAGTTCTTTGCTAAGTGGACATTTTGGCATCAATTCATTATTATTTTTTATTATTTTTGCAGAGGTTTTGTAAATGTGTCATATTTGTGCGACGGGACATACATATTGGCATAATAAAAATAAATACGAATGCATTGAACACATTTTGAAATAAATTTTACTTTAAAATAATTCCTTAAGGGAAAATATACTGTTCCATCGTGATTAAGTTAATTTGAAAGCTGTTTTAAATTTAAATATTTGCTCTACATATCAGAGCTGCTCCTATTTCCAGCCATTAGTTTAGCCGTCCTGTCTATAGCAAACGCTTTATAAATCATTAGTTATTGCATGGTCCATGCAAATAAAAACACAACCCAAGTTTATTAATTCACAAATGGCAACTTTAATTAACAAATAGCAATAATAGCAAAACTTCACAAATTTACATTGGTGCTTACTTATTGACTTATAACACTTATATTTCACTACTCTTCACTTAGGCGGTAGCTCTATCTACTTTTCAACTCTTCAAGTTGTTTGGTTAAATTTCAAATAATACCTAACTTAAGTTAACGAACAAATTGTTCTATTTCTACCTAATCGGAATTTACGAGAAGGTTCTAGACTTTTCAATTCTATTCTGTTCTATCTAGAAAGTACAAAAAAGGCCCAGTACGTACTGTGTAATGTTATATAAATAACTTTATAAAGTAAAGCCTAATTGTAGGCAATTGTTTTTGGTAACAAAATTGAATACAAAGCTTATTCAATAAAACATTTTCGTAACAATATGTGGTTTTGTTTTTGTTTTTTTTATAATGTACACACGCTCAAGAGGTTTGTACCCTTATAAAGGGTGGGCGTTCGGAAATTAAGATGGAAAAGGTAAAATGTCTGTGCACATGTGTTTTGAATGACTATGTAGATCATACAAATGCGGAACACAGAGTCGGGAAATTCATTCCACATAATTACTATGCGGTTAAAGAAGGAATCTCTGAATATGTTGGTACGTCCAAAGATAGGTCTAATGGTACACCCGTGTGCTCGAGTTGAGGTATTTCGATTTGGTTAGAGTTAGATGATGCATCGCGATAGTTCTTTTGGAAAAAGCGATAAAACATTGACAGGCGGGAAACATTTCTACGATGTTCAAGCAATTCGATTGTTTCGCAACAATTTCGATTGGTTCTAAAATCTTTTGAGTAGATGCAATGAGATCTTGGGAGCACCTGCGCGGACAATACAGTTGTATTCAAGTTTGGGGCGAATATATGCCTTTTTAATAGTCTGAATGACTGGATTACATCTTGCACCGTTCTCAGTATTCTCAGCGATGGCAAATAAGTAGTAATTGAAACAAAGCCTGTTGTTGCCGCACATATTGCAAGTTTTTCAGTTTCTTTGAATCAGGATCTATACATGGATAAAGTTTATGGGTTTAAATTACGCTTAGATGACAGAAGACAGCATTTGGGTTTTGAAGTGTTAAATTCTACTCTAATGTGTAGTCCTCACCTTGTTATACTGTCAAGATCGGAATTTGATGTGCATAACATACGTTGTTGCTCAAGTTCACTTAGTATGAAGGGGAGCATGCAGAAAATGCAAACCCATATGAAAATCTAAGAGTGCTGTCGTCAGCGAAAGAATGAATTGGATTGGAAGTAGCGGATAGAAGATCATTTATGAAAATGAGAAATAGTGTCGGAGACAAAACAGAGCCTTGGGGAACACCATCGTTTATGCGGCGAACACAGGATTTGTAACCGTCCAATACGGTCAGAAAGGTAGTTACTAGTCCAAACAAGTAGGATCTTATCAATTCCATAGGTATTCATTTTTGACAAAAGAGCTTGATGCCAGACTCTATCAAATGCCTTGGAAATATCGAGTGCAACAACTCTACTTTTACCAAATTTGTAAATAGACTAGTTCCACTTTTTGGTGAGATCAGCGACCAGGTCACCTGTAGAACGTTACCTACGAAAACCGTACTTCTGGTCGCTAAGGATTTCTCCTGATTCAAGGTATTGCTTAAGCTTACTATTGATTAGGGTTTCCATGACTTTAGTAAGTTTGAATGCTAGCGCAATGGGTCGGTACGAGGAAAGAGATGAAGGTTCGCCTTTTTTAGGAACGGGCTGAACAAAGGCTGTTTTCCAATTTCTTGGGAAGACTTCAGAAGAATAAGACAAATGGAAAAGAATGGGCAGTGACAATGCCAACGTTGAAGAACACCTCTTCAAAACTTTAACCGAAATACCATTAGACCCAGCAGATTTATGAATGTTGAAATCATTTAATACTCTAGATACTTGACGAATACGAAAGTAGATTTTTCCCATAGAGTATTCGAATATTAAAAGTACAGGCGGCGACAACGCGCTATTTAGTACCGTGGAGCTAACTGCGAAATGTGAAGCAAGCAGACTGGGCTTGTCAATAAAGCTAAACAGTTGGAATGTCATTGTTAATAAGCGTTAGAATTGATGATAAGACAGCAATTTAAATTTATTTCACGAATGACCAAAAATTCTTAGTTTCTTTGGGACATTGAAGTATTTTTTGTCTCAGTTTCTGATCATAGTCGAATTTGACTCGTCTATATTTTGTTGGGTTTTCCACAGTGGTGTTTTGTTTATATAACCGAAAGCATACCTCCCGGTTCCTGGAAGCCTCTTTGCAGCTTAAATCATACCAAGCATTTTCCTTCGGCTTGATACACTTAGTCCTGGAAGGGATTTATTGTCTCATACCCTCCTGGATTATGTTTATATTTATATCAGAAATGGCATCCACACCACTATTGGCAATAGGTGGCAAGTTAATATTGCTAAAGAAATTGTTGAGGCCAGCCCAGTCAGCTTTTTCGTCTAGCCATACTTATCCTTTGGGAGTTTTCTCTTTAACAGCGTGGTTCGACAACGAGAAATTAGCTGATACTACACAATGGTCTGAAGAGAGGTGATAATACAATAACGGTGTATTTATTATAATGGGAGTTAAGAAACAAGTCAAGGGTATTAGCGTTATGACTTACAATATCTAGAATTCGAGTGGGCTCAATTTATCAAATTATATAGTATGACTAGAACCAGTAAGTGAAATAAATTCTGCATAATTTGCTCATGGATCTTGAATGCCTGCGGATCATATATATATATATATATATATATATATATATATATATATCCGGCATCTGGAGCAATATAGTGATTAGCTCTCTAGATTTCTAATGACGTGTGCTTATTCGATCGATTTTAAATTCGACGATGTCTATGGCTGAAAAACTATCACCGTAAGAGAATGAAATTAAAAAAAATCAGTTCAATATGTACATTATGTACAGACGATAATTACAAACTATAGCTTACGTAGTACCTAAATCAAATTATTTTAATATTGTAGTTTCAAGCTCGTATTTTTGCTCAGTGTAAGTTATGAACTGGTTTGTGTAGTTAATTTCAACGAGAATTCTATACTTTCGACATTCGGAACATTCAAACTCTCGTTAATCTAGAGGTTGGTGTCTTTGATATTTTTATTGTTAACATAGAAAATCTTATTTTTTGTAATTACGGCTAGAGTGCGTACCAAAAAAGGGGAATTTCTTGTAACTAAAAGTTAAATATTAGCAGAATCCACAGCGAAAGGGGAAATTTTTTGAATTGAGCGTATTTTCAGATTTTCAATATTTCTTTTGTTTTCGAGATATGATTGAGGATGGTCAGTCGCACATTCGCTACTGGTTTAAATTTATCTATCTATCTTTACCTAACATATACATAAAGAAACTATACATAGTTTTACAACCAGAGCTGCTAATATGTCTGATTTGTAGTATAATTTGAACAGAAACTAGGAGACGAGCTGATTCGCTTTGCCAGTTATAAAGCAAACGCAATGAATAGCGGCACTAGAACATGAAAATTGTAGATACATCATACATTTATTAGCCACC
This sequence comes from Nephrocerus scutellatus, assembly GCA_947095585.1. NCBI lineage: Eukaryota > Metazoa > Arthropoda > Insecta > Diptera > Pipunculidae > Nephrocerus > Nephrocerus scutellatus. The sequence goes on along the minus strand of OX352762.1, from coordinate 100,682,562 downwards.
GAGATACTTCAAGGACGTTAAATAAAGGGTGGCCAATCTACTGGTTTGTTTTTTAATCAACTTGGCAATTTGAATGATTTGCTTGAAATTGAGAGCTCGTCAGGCTCCATTAAACAATCAGGATTTTGCTTGAGGAGCGTTTCAAAATATTGAAAATTTCTTTTCAGTGGCAGTGTTGTGTAGCCGAAACCGTCCGAATTTTGAAAATAAATATGGGACATGAAAGAGCGCCAAGGGCCCGCCCGAGAATATTACGGCTCTGTCCCATAGTGTGGGACATGATCCATCGACCACAACTTGACGCCAAACGCAGCAATTGGTCGCAGCCAGTCAGCCAATTCCTTAAAAAATATTTATTTTTATATAATACTAGCTAAAATACCCAGCGTTGCCTGGCTGCACCCACCACACTACCCTCCACCCAACTGACAACCAAGACCCTTCAAGGCCCACCTTGAGATACCCCCCACCACTACACATATAACTGCATTATAATTATTATTATGTTCATTTTAATTTTAATTTTATAAAAGGGTATAGCCGTGGCGCAAGTCATTCAGTGAGTTGTCCCTTGGCAATATGTTTATGCATAAAAAACCAACACAAAAAATTAAAAATTTTCATGTAAATTCTCCAATAACCAAATTATACTGAATTCCACCATAATTGCTGAAAAATAAAAACACAAGCGAAGCACTGCAACCTAACATGGAAAACAACCCCAATCGAAAAGTAAAGCAGCAAAGACCAACCGTCTCCACCACATCACAAAGTTTCAGTTATGAACGGTCTTCGAGTTATGCGCAAACAGCCATCCAAACAAACTTTCATTTTTAAATTCTCTATATTAACTTCACTTGGCGTATGTTTGTGGGTTTGTGGGCTTGTGGGTTTGTGGATTTGTGGATTTGTGTGTCATGGAATCTTGCGATCAATTTTTAACCCACTTCTTACAGCCCGATTTTATTGAAATTTGGCACACATGTATATCTCCCATGACAACACTTTCTATTAAAATTTGGGCCGCGGGGTCGGGGGGCTCCCATACAAATATTTTACAAAATTTACCCGATTTTCTTTATACATTTTGTATACATGTGTGTCTTCGATGGAAAACACTTTTTGTAAAAATTTGGAGCGATCGGCCCCTTGGGGACCCCAATATACAATTTTTAAATATCGCTATATCGCATCAGATCACGGCAAAGTATGAGCTCTGTGCTTTGTGAGCAGCGCTGTTCACTGCCACTGCGGCATTTGGTGGATGATTTTGCCACAAAACGAGCACGCAGTGTGTGTGTGTATCCCCGATTAGAGAATTTACAAGAAAAATTTTAATTTTTATGGGTTGTTTTTTATATATTAAGAATTTACTTTTATTTTGTTTGTTGTGTTCCATTATAAATAGCAAAGAATGCAATGTAATTATGAATAGACGATAAAAGGAATGCGAATTTTCGTTAGCGAAGTTAAAGAGCTCACAGAATCCTTGAACAAAATTTTGCGCCATCTGTATTTCAACAATTACTATATATGGCGCCATCTGTATATTAATGGTGAAATTTGAATGTAAACAAGCAACAATACTGTTATACATGGTGCGAGAAGAATATTTTTTGTGCATATGCTGATTTGGTCGAATATTTGTACAGCTTCTGTTAGAGAATCCATTAAAAAAATAACGATTGCTGTAATTCTAAGTCAAACTAAATATAATGCAAGTAGATGATAAAAGGTATGCGACTTTTCATTTGTAAATGCAATATAAATTGTAAAATACTAAAAGACACATTCTTTTGTCATCCTGGCCTAATTAAAATAGTGGAGCGGGAGTGCAATCCTTTAACTATCTAGGGTCAACTGTAGCCGCCGATATCAGCATGGAACCATAAATACGCGCACGGTTGCTTAAAGCCAACCATGCCTAATATAGTCTGTTATGACTCTTCAAATCCAGGAACTTAACCAAACAATCCTAGCTGCTGGTATATAAGACAATGGTCATACCAGTACAAATATATGGATCAGGTGCTTAGCAAAAAACATTCTGGAACATTTATGGAACACGAGAGCGAGGTCTACGTTGGAAGGACGGTGTAGACCAGGACGCCCAGACTTTAAGGATGCCAAACTGGATGACATTGGCTCAATGGACCGGTGGAGAGATTTTTTGCGGGAGGTCAGGATTGGAGCCGGTTGTAGAGCCAAATATGATGATGATAGGAACCATAGGGGTGGTAACATCTTTTTTGGACACTACTATATAACTTATATAACAAAAGAACCTTTTCGAAAATGTTGGTTAGGTATAAATACAGCAACTTTATCGCAGTAAGTTAGTTATTATTTAGAATTCTACCAGACTAGTCGTAAAAGTTAAAAAGTAGACAGAGATAAAGACCGTCTCTGTGAATAGTAGTGCTATTTTGATCCCGAAAGGCGAAGCTAATAATCAGGGTAAAGGGATTTTTTTAGCGTGCGTGTGTTTGTTTTTTTGTTTGTGAGTGTGACCACTCGTATAGCTGGACTGGACCTGTCAGCATTTGATGGGACTTGTATGAAAACAATTATTTCGCTCGGCTTGCGATGGCGTAGTTTTGAGATTTTTTTATTCATAAGGATAGATTAAGGAGAAAAAGGAATAGTATGAAACTAAAATTCTTTTAAGCTATTTCAGTCTTTAGACCAAAAAACAATTAAGCATATGGTGAGCTGAGAACCTTCGCTTTATTATCTGAAGTGAATAATAAGTAATCACCAGTTTATGAACTCTTGCTAGTTGTGGATTAAAGTTATAATTTGTGAATAAACGAACTTGTATTGTGTTGTTTATTTGCAAAATCGATTACAAACTGAAGAAAGAATAAATTTCGTAATAATACCATTGATTACACAGACTCTATCACAGACAGACTAGCAGACGAACTGACAATAAGCCTTTCATTAATTCATGACTAAATTATAGAGTAGTTTGTGGTTAATACAAAATCAGGTTTTAAAATATATTCAGATCAAGATAATGGCATGCATGCATTTAAATCTGTTCACAAGATTGGAAGCACCTTACAAATGAATGAAAAATATTTTTTTTATAAAAATTGATATTTTATTTTAAATTCATATTCCAGATATAATTTTTAATAATGAGTAGAACCACATTTCTTCATGTTAACTTCAAAAAGAGCGGGGTAGGCTGTGTCGGAGACACGGCCGTGGGTTTTGAGCGTGACAACGTCTGTCCGGGACGAAAGAAAAGAAAAGAAATATCTTATTGTCTGTAGGACATAAACACGGACGGATATATTAAAAATATATTTTTTCTATACTAAAAACAAGTCCTACGACTTGCAGCGTAGCTCATCACATACATCATCATCACATCACATTATATATAAATTATTTATAAGCTAATTTTAATGTTCATAACCACTAACTTTGAAGTTGCTGCATATTGCATATTACTGCCCAAACACAGTAATGGAGCTTTTGGCTTCAACTCATAAAAAATTTGAGTAGTTTTAAATTAAATTAGAAGAGAAAAGTGGTGAGAAGTGCTGCCCATGCTTCGAAATGGTATGGTAAGAATGTCACTTTGAAACACGCAGGCCAATTATTTCTTATTAAATTTCTTTTGCATTGTTCTCTTATTTCTGTAAATGATCGAATAATTACTTTGAACCGATGCTTAATGCCATGTATGATATTTGATGGTTTACTCAATGGTCGATGGTAGATTCATTGTTCAGTGGCAGACATCCAACTTACGATCGAACATCTCTTCTTTGACTGAGAGACTGGCATTTTTATAATGTTAAATTTAGCTTCATTTTTATATAAAAAAAATCTGTGTTTAAAATGATTTTTTGTAGAAGATTATTACTAAAATATATTAAAGCTAATATCTGCAATACAAGGAAATATTGTTTAATGTAAATAACAAAAAATAAATTACTGTAATACTTTTTATAATAATTAAAAAATTCAGAAACCATTCAAACTTTTGTGCACAAAATGCCAAACGACACTGAAATGAAAATTTCTAAATATAGTCTTCTCTAGGCGATTCTCAAATTTTCAAGTACGGTACGCAGAGCAGAGCTCTGATAGAAAATGAACAGAGACTATACTATCACTACGGCTGCGGTAAAGAATTAAGTAGCTTCGCAGCTTGTGCTGCACAAAAAATGGCAGGCAGTCGGTATGCACGAAATTGCGGCTATATTTTGAACCGAATAACAGTCTGCTTGTAGGGCGACAATTTGACATTTACATTTTGCTATTTGCATCCAATTTTAAGTAACTGCGCAGTCGATTTTTCTTTAATGCATTGGCTGATAATTGAATTTTTGACCAAAATGCAGCATAAACTGCACAGCGGCTGAATTCTTGACCGCAGCCTACTACTGCATATGTTTGTTTCGTTCTGCTCTGCTTGATTTTATGTTATTAAAACCACATACATGATCATCAATCACATCAAATACAACAGAATAAATAATTTATAAGCTGATTTAAATGTTCATAACAATTTATTGTGAGGTGGGTACATATTAAATATATCATATCACTGCACAAACATAGTAATGCAGTTGCGTCGATAGTAGTAGGAGAAGTAAGAGCTGTTAAAAATTATCTTTTATATTTTTTTTCCTTATTTATATATAGTAAACTATCAGTAAAAAGGGATGTTTATAGTTAATATATATAGATAATATGAATTAAACGATTATAATTCGGAAAGATGGGATTTCGTTTTGTGAAAATCTGTGTTTAAAATGATTTTTTGTAGAAGATTATTACTTAAATATATTAAAGCTAATATCTGCAATACAAGGAAATATTGTTTAATGTAAATAACAAAAAATAAATTACTGTAATACTTTTTATAATAATTAAAAAATGCAAAAACCATTCAAACTTTTATGCACAAAATGCCAAACGACACTGAAATGAATATTTCTAAATATAGTCTTCTCTAGGCGATTCTCTAATTTTCAAGTACGGTACGCCTTCTTGATAATAAAACATTAACAGTGAGCACAACAGTGTGAGCTGTGAGCATTCTGTTGATCACAACAGTGGACATTTAACATTTGACTTTTTGAACATGCACCCCTTGTAGTGAGACGTTGTCACGTTAAAATTTCTATACTAAATACAAGTCCTACGACTTGCACCGTAGCTCATCACATACATCATCATCACATCACATTATATATAAATTATTTATAAGCGAATTTTAATGTTCATAACCACTAACTGTGAAGTTGCTGCATATTGAATATTACTGCCAAAAACACAGTAATGCAGCTTTTGGTTTCAACTCATAAAAAATTTGAGTAGTTTTAAATGAAATTAGAAGAGAAATGTAGTGAGTACTGAGTAATGCTGCCCATACTTCGAAATGGTATGGAAAGATTGTCGCTTTCAAACATGCAGGCCAATTATTTCTCATTAAATTTCTTTTACATTGTTCTCTTATTTCTGTAACTTATAGTAGTATTGTTTTCTGTTACCAAACACGAGAGCATTCACTCACAATGTTAATAGAAAGAGCGAGCAGAGCACTGATAGGAAAATGAACAGAGACTATACTATCACTACGGCTGTGGTAAAGAATTAAGTAGCTTCGCAGCTTGTGCTGCACAAAAAAATGGCAGGCAGTCGGTATGCACGAAATTGCTTCTATATTTTGAACCGACTTACAGTCTGCTTGTAGGGCGACAATTTGACATTTACATTTTGCTATTTGCATCCCATTTTAAGTAGCTGCGTAAACTGCGCAGTCGATTTTTCTTTAATGCATTGGCTGAAAAGTGAATTTTTGACCAACATGCAGCATAAACTGCGCAGCGGCTGAATTCTTGACCGCAGCCTACTACTGCATATGTTTGTTTCGTTCTGCTCTGCTTGATTGTATGTTATTGAAACCACATACATGATCATCAATCACATCACATACAACGAATAAATAATTTATAAGCTGATTTAAATGTTCATAACAATTTATTGTGAGGTGGGTACATATTAAATGTATCATATCACTGCACAAACATAGTAATGCAGTAGTAAGAGCTTTTAAAAAAATATGTGCGTGTAATCTTTACGCGCGGTTGGAGTGAAATTCTTTGACGTTGTGGCCAATATTACGATTAAATTAAAAGGCACGAGTCGCTTGAGAAATTGCTTAGTTCCCGAAATTCCAGACCATAATGATCATTCTCCAGAATTCCCATAGGAAGAAGTCTTATAGCCGCATATTAGTCCTGCATTCCGAATTTCATTTCAATCGCTTGAGAAATTGCTTTATTCCAGAAATTCCAGACAATAATGATCATATTCCAGAACTTCCATAGGAAGAAATCTTATAGTCACATCTTAGTCCTACATTTCGAATTTCATGCGAATCGCTTGAGAAATTGCTTTATTAAAGAAATTCCAGACAATAGTGATCATATTCCAGAATTTCCATAGGAAGAAATCTTATAGTCACATCTTAGTCCTACATTTCGAATTTCATGCGAATCGCTTGAGAAATTGCTTTTTTCCAGAAATTCCAGACAATAATGATCATATTCCAAAATTTCCATAGGAACAAGTCTTATAGTCACATATTAGTCCTACATTCCGAGTTTCATACGAATCCCTAGAGAAATGGCTTGGTTCCAAAAATCCCAGACCCTATTGGCCAGATCCCAGAATTTCCATAGGAACAAGTCCTATAGTCACATATTAGTCCTACATTCCGAGTTTCATACGAATCCCTTGAGAAATGGCTTGGTTCCAAAAATCCCAGACCCAATTGGCCAGATCCCAGAATTTCCATAGGAACAAGTCTTATAGTCACATATTAGTCCTACATTCCGAGTTTCATACGAATCCCTTGAGAAATGGCTTGGTTCCAAAAATCCCAGACCCAATTGGCCAGATCCCAGAATTTCCATAGGAACAAGTCTTATAGTCACATATTAGTCCTACATTACGAGTTTCATACGAATCCCTTGAGAAATGGCTTGGTTCCAAAAATCCCAGACCCTATTGGCCAGGTCCCAGAATTTCCATAGGAACAAGTCCTATAGTCACATATTAGTCCTACATTCCGAATTTCATGCGAATCGCTTGATAAATTGCTTTGTTCAAAAACTCTAGTTCCTCATGACCAAATCCCATTGGATATTAAAAAACGTTACTTAAAATCTGTTAAAAACGTAGCTTAACATCTGTTAAAAAATCGTTACTTAACATCTGTTAAAAACGTAACTTAACAGCTGTTAAATAGTGACATTTAACATTTGAGTTTTTGAACATGTACCCTCTTAAACCTTGGAGTGAGACGTTGTCACGTCAAAACTCTATATATAATGGAGTTTTACGATGAGGCCAAGTAATGTGGTGACATATCATTCCGAGCAAGTTTATCGGCATCGATCAATCGACACCAGCTATCTGATTTAAGCTGTCGAAAAAGCTAAATTAGAGGCTAATATGACAATTTTTTATTAATCCGTTAATGTAAGTGTCGTGGAAACATTTCCTTGTAATTTTTCCCGTACATTTTAGGATCCTTTAAGTAATTGACAATAGCATGATCCCTCCGATTGATCTTGCAAGCGATATCACGCTTGGACAAGTCTTGCGAACGGTAAACATCTATTTTTGCCTTCTCTGACTATGTAAAACAAAAGTGTACCCATTCTTTTAATTTAATAAGGCCGACCGTGGTCAAATGGCCGCCAAGATCTTGCGATTTAACCCCTGTAACTTTTTTTTTGGGGATATCTTAAACCGAACGTGTACACCAACAACAACGAAACTGAATAATTAAATCCGGTGTTTTATCTGTTAAATTCATCGGACTATCTGCAAAGACGTCATGGAGAATTTTGTTAAAAGAATCATATCCTGCAGATCTTTGCACAGGTGGTCATTTAACCGACATCTTTTTCCATCGTTAACTGCATAAATTCCACTTTAACATTAAAATATATATTTAATTTAAATGCAAAATCGGATGTTTTAATTCTTTCTTAAATTAGGCATTCAATTTGGAACACCCAGAAAAAGTCTCTAAACTATTTGTTTTTTTTTCACGATAACACAGAACAATTGATTTCCAAGTCAAACCTCTGACGGCACTGTAATTTTCACGATGCTTCAAAAGTCTTTCTTAACTTTAACAAATTTGTTCAACTTTAATTTTTGTCGATAACAACAACAACAACAACAATAAAGTCTCATCAGATGTATATGTGATGTTGCTGTAGAATATATATCAACTTCAATTAGAATTTGTAACTCTCACATAACTAAGGCATTCAGAAAACAAATTATTCAATATAAATTTAAGAACAGAAGATCTCCAAACCCGATTCAATAAAATGAACATCAACTTCAAGACCATTTCAGGCACATAATCATTCATCTAGCGAAGTTCGAGTAGCCTCTGCGGACAATGTCGATGACTATAACGAAGACGACACAGACACAAAACCCCATCCTCAATATACTGAATATGTTCAACAGATTATATTTGAGGACACCGAGATGATTCGTGCACATGCAATCATACAGACCTGTCAAAAAAGTCTCACTCATGTACTAGTATAGGTGATACATCATGCCAGGATGTTCTCAATAATAATTAATATCCTCAAGGGGTTTTGAACAAATATTAAAACTAAAATATTTGATATATCCTCTGGTAGGATAAATAAAAGTGTAAACAAATGACTGTGACAGTTGTGAGAACTGAGTTTGAAAAGGAGGCTTGATTGTCACAGCCTCACAGCTCATCCGCAATTTTGTTGGTTTTAATATGCGATGCTTACGATGTCAGATACAATTATTTTTTGTACTTTTCGGCTTAGAAATCGTATTTTCTCTCCTTGGATATCGAGAGATTTCCTTTTAGTTTAGGGATTTCATTTAAATTTCTTTAGCTTTGCTGCCAAATCCGTTTTGCCTTTTCTTTTTGTAGAATATTTCGAAAGGCGGTAAACTTTCATCTGTTGTTTTGATTTGCAATTTGATTTATGTTCCACGAATACCAGACAATACGAAACTGTACCATGATATCCTGTATAATGGTCGTAGTAATGGAGTCTCCAACGGTAGCACAGTGGCTGTGCAACAATCTAACAGCGACTTACATCGAACGTGATCGGAATTTCCGAAATTTAATTGACATTCGATGCTTTTGTTTGTAGGACACAATTTTCAGTAAAGTCATATCGATTTATATTTATACCTTCAGTCAGCTACAGTTACAGACTTTTCCCGACCGTTGTGAGTGCTCTGGCTTTTAGATTTTACGGAAAACGGGACTTCATTGATTTTACTCAAAAGTACTTCCGTTACCTGCTCACTCGATACGCCGAGTACGCTTTCACAGCACACAGGAAATTGATAAAATTCAATTTGTGTTATGATTTTAATGGAGAGGCAAAATGAAGTGAATTTCGAAATTTCTGGAGCGCAGCTATCAATTTAATGGGTCGACGTGGAAGCACTTAAACATGTATCTGATTACAGTTAAATTCATTTTGGGTCGGCCGTTCGGATTGTGTAGTATGAAATTACAAATTACAAAATTGCAAACGTAATTTCAACAACTTTGCGACGTGCATCAAATTTTTACTAATTCCGCTTGCTAAAACACACGTTCAATAGCTCCTAGATAGTTATTTATTAAGCTTTGTAGAGATGAAGTGATACGGCCATTGCTATATATGTTTAAAAGCATAAAGTACATTTCAAAAATTCGATTCGCTCTTGCATGGTATAAATAATCAGTTCGTATACAAAATTTGGTTTTCCGCTAAAATAATTAGGTAGGCCAACCAGTGTACTCGTAAATAAATATACGTATCGAGATTGCAAAGTACACCTTTATCCCCTGAAAAGGTTGAAGAATGAAAAAAGGGTTTTGGGTATAATCAATGTTACGTCACGTAGCCTGCTTGGGGCTAAGTCATACGATCGAGGCGAAAAAGCGAGAAAGCGAATTGCGGCGGTCTTAACAATTTTTTTATGAGTTTTAACTGGTCGCTTTTTTTTCGCTAAGGCGACGTTGATGGCACGGCTTACACGATCACAAACATCCTTCTTATTGCTTTGAGAGACTTTATCCCTTCCATGGCTAAGTCTTTCAAAATAGGATTGATGAACTAGAGAGGTATTCTTTCGGTTATAAAAAGCCAATCATACAGAGGAAAACCGAACAAAATTTAGATGAGCAATGGACACGTATGAACAAAAATTTATGCGATAGCTACTACATTATCCCAAAGGTACTAAAACTTTCGTGGTCATTTGTGAAATGAGTTATAATGACATCTCAGCTGGCAACTGTAATGACAAGGACTAACATCTTGCTGCGCATGTAAAGCTAACTCCACGATTTCAGATTGTGCGTTCCTTCCGCTAATTGTGCCTATCGGACAGTGTGTACTCATACAGCTGCTTGACTTTTAAATAATCTCAGTATACATAGATCTGATAGTACAGATGGTATTTCCCAAATAGCTCTGAAGGTGTGACCTTCAAAGCTAGCATTCTTTCCAAGGTTCAACGCTGATTAATCGTCAGTTCATGAAATATCTTAAATCACATAAGCTTCTTACTTCATTCCTGATCTACTGGTGTCGTGATGGAATATCTCACCGATCACTTATTTACCAATTTGGTGAAAGCAAAGTTATTGCACTCGTTATGTCCAAGGCATTTGCCAGAATTTGGCATTAAGTTCTTTTCAAAAAGGATGCGTGCTTATGAGGTAAAAAACTGCTTCATTTCTGATATTTTCATATATGAATTTTAACTAATTCAAGTTATTCTGTCAGTTTTTCGGAAACTCACCGCATAAATAATGGCATTTCCCAAGGCTCTGTATTGTCGTCCTCTCTTCCTTATATTCTTTCGCTGATGACCCTCAGGTGCTAATATAAGTTTCAGGATTGTTCCTTCTCTCCACAATTGGAACTCAAACAAAAACATATTGGTTAGAAATTTAGGCTTTCGAGTTCGTAAAGGATTTCGCAAATAAAACACAATACAAATTTATTAATTTATAAATTACAGCTTTATTAAACAAACAGTAAAAAAACAACCCATAAAAATTTAAATTTTTCATCTAAATTTTCTAATCGCAGAAATTGATATGGGACCCCTCGATTCTGGGTCATTTTTTTTATTGTAGTAGAAAATCATCGAAAGAGACATTTGACATCAGATGCCAAATTTGAAAATGCTCAGATCATTTTATTCTGAGCATTTAGAGCATGCTCATACTATGAGCAAATAAGAAACACGAGCATTTTTCTTGAGAACTCTTTGACTGCTCTGAACTAATTTATGAAAACGCGAAATGACAGAATATTGTGAGAACTTGTAATCTGTAAGTTGATATCGACAAAAAAAAACGACATCAATAAAAATACAATTCAGTAAATAAGTAAGTCAGTTGAATTAAGCACAAAACATTTATGTCTCGTTTCATTTGCTGGGTTCATTTGTGGGTGAGCTAAGATTTCTCTCTCGTGGTTTCAGTTTAACGTTGCATTTGCGAACTGGGCCCGGAGTACGGTTTGATTTTATGTACCTTTGTTTTGTAACCGATAATGTTACTTTGCTACCCGTCGGCAATCGGGTACATCGGGCACTCACCTCGTTCACCTCGAAAACTCTGTCTCTTTGAAAGCTAACCTATGGGTATGGTTTCGGATACAGTTTGTGCAATTGGAAAGAGACATTAGTAAACAAAATATATAAATGGAATGTTCATAATCGTTTCGACTTTTATATCTACTATTAAGCACATTAATGGTGACTTTGTGAAATGGCATTAGTAATGATTGTGTAAGTTGGAGTAATGTTTATTGATGCTTGAGAAATGATGTGAAACCGAAATTTTCTGTTTTCGTTCATTATTAGAAATAATGACATTATAAATAACCGTGTAAGTGCCGAGTTAAGAATATGGCGACGCAAACTCGTAGTGCTGCCTTGAACAGGCAGAATAGATTTTGCAATCAAAATCCACCAAACCAAGCAGCGCAGCCGACTGCGCAATACACACCGCACACAGTCGTTGAAGTGCGACGGTATTTAAAAAAATGTATAAGGGCCTTGCGGCCGAACCTTGGGCCCGATCACTTCCAAATTTTAAAAGAAAGTATTGTCGCCTGAAATACACATGTGTACAAAATTTCAGGAAAATCGGGCTTTAGGAAGTGCGTTAAAAATTGATAGTTAAAAAAAAATTGTGTAGGAGCCCCCCGACCCCGAGGCCCGATCGCTTCAAACATGTTACAAAAAGTTTTGTCCATCGGAGATACACATGTGTATTAAATATTAAGAAAATCAGGTTAATTTTTTTAAAAAAAGTTACGGGGCCCCACGAACCCGGGCCCGGGGTCTCCAAATTTTTTACAAAATGTGTTGTCTATCGAAGATACACATGTGTATTAAATTTGAAGAAAAGTGGGTTAATTTTTTTAAAAAAAGTTATGGGGCCGCACGAACCCAGGCCCGGGGTCTCCAAATTTTTTACAAAAGGTGTTTTCCATCGGATATACACATTTGTATAAAATTTTAAGAAAATCGGGTAAATTTTTTAAAATATTTGTATGGTAGCCCCCCGACCCCGAGGTCCGAGGGGCCGAAAATTTTAATAGAAAGTATTGTCACCGGAAATATGCATGTGTGCAAAATTTCAATAAAATCGGGCTATGGGAAGTGGGTTAAAAATTGATCGCAAGATTCCATGACACACAAACCCACAAACACACGGGCACGCAAAGTTAATATAGAGAATTTAATAACAAAAGTTCACAAATTACACTGATGATTACTTTTCTAAGTACACAAAAACACTTATTGCAACAATACTTGTATTTCACTACTATTCTGCTTGCAAGTACCATTCAACTGCTCTGGTTGAGTTTCAAAATAAGAACTGAACTGCTGGTAGAAAACGCCAACTATTTATCACTGAAAAGTTTTCAGAAATTTCCAATCTTGAATACAGAAATATCGAGAAAAGTCCATAACATTGTGGCAACTTCCCTTATTTACAACTTACCATACTCATAAGTAATGAGCCATCTTCTAATAATAAACTGCATGTGCAATCATGTACCTACACACAAACCGGACAAACCGGTTTTTGACCAGTACATAATGATTTGAACTCATAGCCGGTTACATTTAAAATATTCTAATTAATCGTACGGACTAAAAATATGCTTTTGTAAATGCTTAATTCTAATTCAGTGCTTATTTTTGTACGTTGCGAGTCAGGGTAATTTTTATACTTTTTCTTATTCCTTTTTAGGATAGCGCTTTAACTAACTACTAACTACTTTTCGACGAAAAGTATGTAAAATTCTGGCTTACCTAGAAAGAGCGTTCAGGCTCTCTATAAATTCATTCGCATTACTCGTCGCTCAACACGCGCGTTCATCAGTTTAAAGTTCATTTTCGCACCAACTATCTGTTAAGATTATAGATTATTTCTTTTTCACACGCCCATAGACGAAAGTGACTGTTTCGTACGCTATAAACTAGCCTCGAAAGTAGCCCATAACAACACTAGTTATGTTACGATATAAACGTCTTTTGTTATTTACTACAATCTCAACGAACACATTGCGCATGAGCAAGAATTCTCTTTTGTTTGTCGTTTGTGATTTCTGCTTTTCTCTCGATTTAGCAGAAAAACCGGTTTGGACGCGTGAAAAATAGCGTACACGACTTGCAGAAAAGTGCTCATCGTGCTCGTTAGATTGCCGAACTCGGCTACCGCCTCCACTTTCCTTGCTCGTTCTGTAATATACTATATCCGTACGATGGAATCACCAGCAAAGGATCAAAACACATTCTCAATAATATAATCACGATAGGCATCGTCCAAAACTAATCCTAGCCATTTGGCCAGAAGGTAAATGTCTATAAAAAAAAACTCATGAGACATCGCAACAAGTCCTAATGAGATAAAATGACTCTTTTACTGCGTCATCGGTAGCAATATGGCCGTAGATATTGTTCATTACTTTGCACATGACGATGTACCTACTGCCAGAGCTTATTCTTGACTAGTTCTAGTTTGGTAATGAACGTATAACAAATCATATTTATCCCTGCTCCCGTCTTATCTGACGAAACTATGTGAGCGTTTACAACTTTTATAAGCTTCGTTAATGCACAATTTTTAGTAATTTCAACTATAATTTTCATATAGCTTCTAGCTGCGTAATACGCAGCTGCAGTTAAAAAAGACTATGGCTGATTTTTATTTTTTATTATTTTTAGCCCTCTTCTAAGAATTGATAATGCTTTGCAATGTATTACATCTTCGAGCGTAATTTCTGCCATGGCCGTAATACAAAAAATAAATTTGTGCACTCGCCCTCCTGTTTCTCCATCTATCTAACCGAGTACATGTGAAATTGTGAAATACATGTTAACTTGGCGAAACTAAAATCTCCATAAGACAAACGACAACATCAGCATTGCACAAATACCGACCCAGGAGTATCTCATCGATCCTGCCAGAGCATTGCACGTTATGACAATGCGTTTCGCGGAAAATTTGTATTTGTGTCTGAAAGACAATAGTCCGTACCTACACTTAGTTAAAATCACTGAACGAATGAAAAGCCCTTTTCTACGAACCGCAATCTTCGCTTCTTGTTCTTCATTTCCTTCAATTATTCAACCAAAATATGGGATCGCTCTGGCATGGCATAACAACAAAAGAACTTGTTTCAGTGGTGGCAATGGAAAATGGTAATTTGTACCGGGATTGTGAAAATTTTAATTTGTTTTCCTTGAAAATTAGTTTACCCTCTGCAATGGAATGTTGAGAGTGAGCTCCATGTTCCATGTAGCAACTGAGTACACAGAAAGGCATTCAGTGTGCGTGAGCTATTGTTGATGTAATTTTGTATTCATCGAATGGTTTCGCAGGTCGCACCGGACGTGCCATTCTGGTTTTGACAGGTACGTTGAGAATTGGCTGAAACAATTAAAATAAGAAAAATGATGTCAATATATACTGCCGGCAGGAAACTTTGTGGAGATATTATATGGATTAAGGTATTCGTAGGTAGAGTAAGAGTTACCAAAATAATCCTTCATGGACATTGCACAAGAGTAAGCGGATGTTCTCTTCAAAAGTTGTATTCCTTTTATGTTTTATTTAACATTGATGTACTCCAACAATCCGACGTTCTAATCTCTATAGTTTATAACTCTAGATCTAAAACTTTTAATTTCTAATTGAAACACTACCTATAATGCGAAGGAACGTAGTGTTGACCCTGCATCACTTGACACCCTTTAACTCTTTCTGCTCCTCCTCCACCTACCTACCATATTAATTTGCTGCTTTGTGGATAAAAAAAAATTCAGAAAAGAAACGTGTGTAACTTATATTTCACCGGAAGCAGTATTAAAGTATTTATCGTTGTTAATAATTTACTGACAGAAGGCAAAAATACAAGATGGTTTTGTATAGAATCATAAAAGTAAGTAAGCATTGATTCATTGCGATGTCTCAACGGATAAAATCTTTATTGGCCATGCCTCTTAAATCCAAATCATATATCCGATATAAATATCTCTTACTCATACACGAGTATAATATTATTTACATATTCAAAATATTTCAATCAAATCGCGAAGTTATTATTTTGATTTCTTACTGCACTTGTTAATAATTCGCTTGAGCAAATTTAAACTCACAGTTCGGCAATCGCTCCGCTAGGACAGTGCGACTGACAAGCTAATTAAACGCAGATCACAAATATAAATTCTCTAGCGCCACTTTGCATGGAAGTTAGTTTTAAATTGGCTTTCAAACCCAATTGCAGTGCGCTTCAACAGAAACCCAGCCGGCTAATCTTGACAATCGAACAAAATGCTAAAGTTAACACGGTTCGACAAAATTGTCACCTTTTACATATTTGTTTTTGTAATTTTTGGGGTCATAATGTGCAAATCGGCGGCAGTAGAAGAAGCAGCAGCCTTTACTGACGAATCTAACCTGGAAATTCCGTATTATTTTCCTTTGGGATGCGGTTCCAGATATTTACATCCGCGCAAAGATGCTGCATTAGTCATTTGACATGTAAGCATCTGGGATTAGTCGCTAATATATATTTTTAGAATTACTAGTTTTTTTTTGTGAAATAATAATAACTTTAAGATTGTTTGTTTTGGTTTCGTTATGGGTATTTGCATTTTATACAAAACCAGTTTTTGTTTTTGTAAATAAATGCGACAAAAGTTGTATACCGACTTGTGTAATTATTAAATTATTACGGGTCGTTTTTTAACTAGAGAGCGGTTTATTAAAATGTTGGAAACTAAAAAGAAGAACAGAAATGTTACAATTCCGAATGAACTAAATATTGAGAGGAAACTTTTGCCTTTTTTTATAAGAGAAGTTTTACTTGTCTTGTTTGTCAAACAAATTTGTGGCAGCAAAGATCAAACACTATATAAAAATCGTAATAAATTGTTTTTAATAACGAACTGCATACTGCGCATTCGACTGAATTGAAAATGTAATCCTAATTCTTTAATTCAAATGATCAATTACAGTGTTACTAATTGCGCAAATACCATATGCTTACAGTAAGTGCATACAAATGTTTGTGCAAACTTTATTACGCCACACTATATAAACAGTATGTGTAATCTTGCAAACAACAACAAGTACATATGTATAAGGACATTCAGTATGCACAGTATGTACAGTGGCCCATAAAATAATGCAACACTTAAAAAAGAAGCCAGTCTCACTTCATCCTAATCTGATGTAAAGTATAATCTCAATTTTCACAGAGGATATTCATGCAGTCCTTTAGAAAGAAGAAATCGTCACTGTGTGCACAAAAACGACGATATCCGATTATTTGGCTCCAATATATTATATGCTGTTATTGTGTGTCCTATGTGTTAAGTTTAGTTGAATTTTTATTAGCTGATATAAAGTAGTCTTCTAGTTATCTTGTTAAGATACAGAATATTTTCTCTTAAATTGTTCTCTAAAAAGTGAATGAATGTGAAAAGTTGAAAGTTTTTCCGACATTCGCAAGCAAACTTATGGACTATTTTCATGAAAATTGGACAAAACCATTAAGAGTTTTCCTTTTTAAGTGGCCGTTTACTCATTTTACATCCTTGCACTGGAAAGCTATATATTATCTTGATTTAAATCACTCTGTTAAGTCGTTAATAGAAGACAAAACTTAAAAAGAAATTAGTGTAGTGGAAGATAGAAAACATTATCACGAAACTACCGCTCATAAAATACCATTAGGATTTTTTAACCCTTAAAGGTGCGTGGTCTACGATTCTTAAAAGTGCTGTAATTAACTGAAAATATAACATTTGGGCGCATTCTTTTGAATATGTGTTCTGCCTAATTACTCTGAATTCCGCCCAATTAGTGTGTATTCTGTACTTTACAAACGCAGACATCAAAGCTTTCAGTGCTGTATTGCTATGACCAGTAGGTTTAAGATTAAATTAATGCGCCCTCTTGTATTACAATATTAGTCAGACACCGAAAAACAACTTTGCTAGAATTACAAAATCGCTAAAATAATACGCTAGACCTTTGACCACAACGGTCCTTTACGTCAAATACCTAGTATTAAGAAACGTGCGCCGGTTGGCTCTTAATCATCCTCTTCCAATTTTTTTTTTGTTTGTGTTTTGTTGTTCCAATAATCCGTAAATCAATAAAGCGCACAGCAACTTTATTGAAAAATGGCGTATGCAAATTGAAATGAGATAAACAATACTCCGTTTGCCCAAGGAATTGTGACGAATATCGATTTATATTGGGGTTAGTGTATGCGAGAAATCGCTTTCTGATATATCTGCGGCTATGTGGAAACTTGTTAACTTCATCCATGTAAGAGAAGCAAATCTTCTTTGATAAGATTTGGTAAATGTGGATATATGAGCAATTTTGCACTGATTATGTATGCGATTGAAAACATTGTTTTTTGAGGTTGTAAAGACGAAAAAATTAAAAACAAAAAAATTTAAAACTGCTTTAAATAACGCACAAATTCGCATTGCTTTAGACATCAAACACAAGGTAATAGAGAGCCTGATCTTATCATGAAAATTAATTTTATGTTACTTGACAGATAGAAAATGGTAATGGGCACTGTATAGCATAAAAGCTAAAAGCTAAAGCTAAAAGGTACCAAAACTTTAGACGTCAAAGTGAAATAAACAAGTGAACTTGAATGTAAATGATATATGGAACTTAAATTTGAGGTTTGTGTATAGAAATAATTCAGTCATTACCTAACTAGACAATAGATGCCTTATAAATACATAAAATACATTTGTGAAAATAGAATTGTCCCATACTAGAAAGAAATCTATGAATTGTCTATGATACTAGCAAACGATGTAGCGGTCACGAGAATGATAGTTTAAGTATCCAAAAGATGTTCAATCAATTCAGCTAAAAATGCTTATCGAGAAATTTATGTGCAAAATTAATCCAACTGTAGAAAAAAGCCCGTACATTCTTTTAAATTCTCTATATTAACTTCTCGTCGGCATGTGTCTATCTGCCTGTGAGTCGGTGGCTTGTGGAATCTTGCGATTAATTTTAACCCACTTCCCAAAGCCTGATTTTCTTTAAATTTTGTAAAGAGAAGTTAAAACCCCAAAAGAAATTGTATCACCATAATTAACAACAAAAACATAAACTTTTTACGTACAGTACGTGTTTTAATGTCCCCCTCTGTAGGGACTAATTTCAAGGCATATGGTACACTTTGCTAGAACAGAAATTTAAGTATCTGTTCTCTATAAATCTAAAAGTTTGCAGAAAAAAAATAAAGACAAACTACAATAACACCATACCAATACCATTTTTCATATTAATCGGTTTTTTCGTATTTTGTAGATGACAGATATTTATATATCGCTTTCATATCATTAAATCACAAACGATGACTGATTTTGACTACTCGTCCGCACCATCATCTCTGATGATAATAATAATTGACATTCGATGGTAATCAAAAAGATAAAAAAATCTATAAAAAGGTTAGTAGCAAAAGTTTAAAAACTGTTTTGTTTTATTTTTAAAAACGTGATTTGCATGCTGGATTTACAAATTTACGCCACTGGCTGGTTGGACAGGGTATTGATGGATACGGTTTATTTTTTGTTAAAATTTAATAAAAATGCACGTTGTTGTTTGAATTATTAATAGACACAACGTGGCATCAGTTGTTAGTTAATAAACGCTACTTTATTTAAAGTTCAAAGCTATGTATAAAGTAAAGTTAAATTATTTTGAAACATAATATTATTTGATATTATCCCATTTTATTCAAACTTTGCACATATGTGTATCTCCAATTGGAGAATTTACATGAACATTTTTTATGTGGTAGCTTTTTTGACATTAAGGTCCAAATCAATACACGTAACTACAACTTTTAGTTTTTCAGTTTTACTTTCATTGATTTTTCGAAATGAATATTCGAAAACTTATTTTTAAATTTGATTGAAACAGCGGATTTAGTCACGATTTTGTTTGAACTTTTAAACGTAACTTAAAGTCACTGTTTTTCGAAAACAACCTACCAACATAAAAATCTTGTTTTCTGTCAAATACAAAAATTAGCCGTTTAAATGAAGACGAAAAATGTAACCTTTCATGACTACAACTTAAGTCAGCACTTCATTTTGTATTTAAAAATATCGAAAGAGTGACTTTGGACACATTTGTGACTTTAGTGTTGTTTATCCATGTAACCTTTTTGAGCTCGCTTGTCGAATACTTGACGTTCAGACTGATTTGACGTTCAGAATATTCACACCATATTAGAAGAGGCAGTGATCTCTGCAACTTCTTCTCCAGAAAAAATTTAAAGAGGGAAATAAATCTGCATAAAGCTGCAAAAACACGTATCCACTGCGCATCTGCTGAAGAGTACAACACTTCACTTCCCGCAAAAAGTCTCTCCACCGGTTCCAATTTTGAGCCGATGTCATCCAGTTTTGCATCCTAAACTCTGGGCGTCCTGGTCTACGCCATCCTTCCAGCGTAGGCTTGGCCGACCTCGCTGTCGTGTTCCATAAATTGTACCGCAAAGGACTTTCCGAGGAGGATCCTATTCGCTCATGCGAGCTAGGTGTCTTGCCCACCGGAGCCTACCGAGCTTAATTCTTTTCACGATCTCGAAATCACGGTAATGCTCGTAGATCGTATCATCCTTTCTCAAATACGGGACCAACAATTCTCCGTAAGACTTTTCTCTCGAACGCGGCTCAGAGGTCAGAATGCTTTTTGCTAAGCATCAAAGCTGTACAGGAAGCTTTCATCCAAGTCAAGTCTCGGATCCAGTAAGTACTGGTATGACCATTGTCTTATATACCAGCAGCTTGGATGTTATGGCTAAGTTCCTGGATTTGAAGAGACTTGAGAGACTATAGTATAGGCTTTGTTGGCTTTAAGCAACCGCGAGCGTATTATGTATGGAGCACAGGATGACTCTTCGCCAGTCAGCTGGAATAGCTTCTTCCTCCTATAAATGAAATGTGAAATGTGGTATTTTTATCAGTTCCGCTGGGATCCCATCAGATCCCGACGCCTTATTGTTTTTGCGCTGATTTATCGCTCTGCTAACTTGGTGTAGGCAGTATAGTATGATTTTCGGTCATTGGAGCCTCCAATTCCTCAGTTAACTGGACATTTAGTAACTAATGAAAGTGGTCTTCCTATCGCTCTAAGATGCTTTTAAAATCGGCAATCTTGCAGTATGTGCAACGCGGTGTATATTGCGTCATACCACGGACTCATTGGTAGAACTTAATCGCCTGGTGCGGTCCTCGCTCTCTGTACTGTTCTAGTTCACGGACGAGATTCTTCTCACAGGCTGCTTTCTATTGCCGGTGAACTGTTTTTTTCATATCTTCTGAGCTCTTTATATTCATCTACGCGTGCCCGCATTCTATGAGATTGTTGCATTGTCCGGTACGGAACATTCTTACGTACAGTCGCTAGCTTAAATTCTAACGTACTAACGCAGTACTAACGACAGTATTGTTAAGGCGTGTCCATTTCTCTTCTACGCCCGAAATCTCAGCCCCAGGTCTTACTCACCCAGCTTATATGGCGACTCCTATCGTTTGAGCGTAGTTATTTCTGGTCTCTTCGTTGCGAAGGGCAGCTGTGTTGACTCGAATCTGATTCGCGGATACAGTCTTTCGTGATGATGCAATCCGCGCGCATACGTTTGTACCGTCATCAGGTTCGGGTTGTGGCGGCGGTCTATCAACACGTGGTCTTTTTGCGTGTGGTACCATCAGGCGATACTCAGGTAACCTTTTGGATATTTTTACGCGCAAACCTTGTACTTGCAACGACTAAATTATTGCTTGCTGCCATCTTTATGACTCGTTGTCCATTGTCATTAGTGTTCTCGTGTCAATGTACCGCCTGAATACTGGCTCCCTACCTATTTTAGCATTCATATCCCCCAGAATGATTTCAACATTATACTGATGGCAAGCATTCAAAGAATTCTTCTTTATCGTCATCTGGGGAATCCTCTGTATATGCGTGAACGTTTATGAGGCTTATGTTTTTAAATCTGTCGCGCACGCGAAGGATGCATTTATTGCTTTAAAGCCGATAACGGTGGGTTTCATTCTTTTGCTAACTAGAAACCCCTCCCCGAGTACATGATGTCTTGCATGGCAGTTGTCATATGTGTAATAATCTGATTTTTGTAACACACCATTCCCCGTGCCAGGCATCTTCTGTATTGCAGTTATGTCAGCCCTGTTTATAGGCAGGGTATCAGCCAGCTGCTGTGCAGCTCGAGCTCTATACAGTGAGCGTACGTTACGTTTCATGAGAAAATTCTTAAATCGTTTAGCCGTTTTCGTTGCCGTGGTCATCGTCGTTCATCAGTGTATCCGAGGCTGATTTTTGGTTCCGTAATAATAATTTTTTACGGGCGAGGTTATTGGCCCGATCATTCAGATTTTACAGCCACGTGGGTTTGATCGCACTTCCACCAGTAAGAGATAGTTACGGCCACCTGCAATTCTAGAGCATTCGGTGTTATTCCCCCTATTCTGCTGATGGCTGACCGCCATTGGTATTCTTCACTCTAGATAAATACTGAAGTGAAGATTTGTCAATCTAACAGTCTCTTCACTTCTGTTACATCATATACAGCTACTAATTCAGTTAATTCAGTCCAATCGAACGCAGCTATTCTGAGACCCACACCCAACAGAACTATTGTCTTTCTGAATTGAATATGACATTGACATATGTTCAATAACTCGAAGTATACTGTAAAAACAAGTAACTATTTAATTCTGTTTATTTCAAGGCACAACTAAAACAATGGTAAATGCACAATGGCAAAGAACGAAACATAAAGTTTATATTTCAATGACAGTTTTCCATATGGTTTAAATAACAGCACAACCCTTCCATATGCATTCTGCTATTTCCTCCAAAGTTAAAATGCCTGCATGCATAGAATAGTAAAATCATGCTTTTCTCATAGTATTTCATAGTCTCCGACCAATGGACACCTCTACACACTGGCTTTAAAAAAGTTCTTTATACCTCTGGTGAAACATATTCGAATAATATACTTTTTATAAATCCAACCAGATACTCGCTTACTTAGACGCATCAAGAGTAATTGAATAGGAAGATGTTGATGAACTTTTCTCGTCCATTTTTTATCTTATCCACAGCTATTCCGAATGGGAGACACATTTTGTGTCTTTAGGTATATTTTTTAATTCAAACGGAGCGAAAGTGTAATGTCAAAAATTTACTCGATGTTTTTTCAATCAATCTGAATAATTTTACTCTGTTTTCGTTTTGGTGATTTTATGTGAACTAAACTGTACGCGTATTAACACAGTATAAATGCCATCAAAAGAACTATTATGATTGTTACCGTCTAACCCGGTATAGTTCTGGTGTTTGCGAAAGCTGAGCACGAGGTATTTAAATCTTTTAATTTTCTGCCACTAATTGCAGTATACCATAATATGCGCACGACTGCGCTTATACAATGTCACGGCTCCAACTAGCAGCGAAAAGAAAGCAATCGATTATAAGACGTCTTATCAGTAGCATTGTAAAATAAAGGTGGGATACCAGCAGTCTATTACAATTTAATTTTAATAAAATGTAGCTGTAAACTTGTTATCAGAAACGTCTCAAGTTTCAGGTTCAAGCCACTTTACGATTCTGTATATTATAAAAACATGTTCAGCAGAACATTGAACTCTTAAAATCCTAGCTTAAAATTAAACTTCCACCCAGACAATCGAATATTGCACGTACCATCAAGTTCAAAAAACTAAAAAGAACACTTTCATGCAATACTCCCACAATAATTTATTACTTGAAACAAATCGATTGGCAAACATGAATGAACTTAAATTTATTCCCGTTCAGTTCCGTCTTTGTCTGCAGTTTTTGCTTGTTTGTTTGGAGGTTGGAAGGAATCAACAAAAAACGGATTTGTTTTTATCTAATATCCCAAAGTTACCACTAAAAATACTACAGCAACGCGTGTCTTCCTATTTAAGATAGTTGAGAATTATTTTGCTTGTATTTTACGCCACCTCAGATCCCTAGCAGTACCAAGGATCAGCATCAGAGAAGAACTTACTGGCGAAATTTCCACACAGTTGCGGGAATTGGGAAATCCACTTGCGAGCTACGAGTACATCGCTGGGAATTTATTGTTATTGAT
Source organism: Nephrocerus scutellatus (assembly GCA_947095585.1). Lineage (NCBI taxonomy): Eukaryota > Metazoa > Arthropoda > Insecta > Diptera > Pipunculidae > Nephrocerus > Nephrocerus scutellatus. The sequence goes on along the minus strand of OX352762.1, from coordinate 100,658,773 downwards.
CTCTAGCGGGCAAGTCGGCTACCCGCGTGCCGGTGGGTAACAAAAACACTTTGCTGCTACTGCTTGTGCTGTTTCTGTTGATTTCGAAAGTATTTCAATTGAGGTAATGGGGTGTAGGATAATTTCTTCCTGGAAAACCAAAGTATGCGTGTATGTTGGCATGTTTAGATGCCAAAATCATCCTGCCATCGGCCATCAAATTATTTATTGCGACTGAACGCAGCAATACATCTAAATTAGTTTCCCTATCTTTTGCGGATGGATTACGGGATAACTTCATCTTTGTCTGTGTCTTCATCTTACGTTCGGTCTTCGTCAATTTGAAATAATCTCGGAAAGAGAAGATTAATTTCCAAAACAGAGAGTTTGGCGTTCATATATTTGTCATGGACCTTCGACATGGATGACTAAAAGCCTATTATTAGGACAAGGACAATCGAAATCTTTGGAATTATGAATTGCTTATATTAGTTTTGGATTTAATTCTTAGATGGAGACCATGTTAATTTATTTTACTTCACTAAACTTAATAAATTATAATATTCTCTATTCTTTAAATTACCAGTTGAACCTTTATGACGAATTTTGGGAACTAAATGGAATTCTTTATATGAAATCTCCATAGGTCTCACAAATTTTCAATTTTTTTTTTAAAAATTTCTCTCATATGTCTCGATACTTATTCCATCTCAAATATTTACATGACTTGAATATTTCTTAATAATATTTATGCTTTTTTTTCATAGATGCTCAAATCACACTAAGGAAATTTAATGTATTAAGAAAGGTTATTTTTAGAAAATAAAACTATAAACCTAATTATTATACATATACCTGATTATTTAATCAATCGAATAAATGACAAATGACTACAAACATCGTGAAAAATACAACAAATTGAAAAGAATTAATAATTTATGTTCATTGGATTTAATTTATTTAGTATCATGAAGAAAGGAGAAAGTTTGTTGTTAAGCAACAACGTATTAGTAACAATTTAAAAGTTTATAGCAAAATTTAAAAATTAAAAGCAAAATGAAAATAAAAATAAAATTATTTTTTGTTCAAAATATTTGCCTGAGGAAATATTGATAAATATTAAGGTTTCAGAATATCGACGAATATTTATTCTCCAAATATCTGCAAGAGAATAAAACCGATTTATGACAAGACGAAAAATTCAATCTAGCCGATCTTATTTACCTGACATACTGCATAAATTGCACAGAATTGCAAAACATTTTTGCATTCTCATAGTGTTGGTGTAGAATAACAATTTGTTTCCAAATGAAAAACAAGAGCCAAAATAGAGTAACAGCTATTACAAATAAGAAACCGGCCGGCATTACAAAAGCTAACGCCATTAATTTGGACAAAGTAAAGGCCATGGTGACTTCTTCTATTTCTGTAAGTTTGCAAAGCTAACAGAACTACAAAATCACAATCTTTGACAAAGTCTTGCTATGTTATTATCCGAAGAACCACTGAATTAGCAAAAGTAAAGAATTCAACGTTTTATACCTTTGCAGATATTGCAAAGCAAATACATACAAAAATAAATGCAACAAATAATCATACTGATGAAGGGGGTTTCCCAGTCAATTTTTCTACCTGTCCTAAATATGTACTATTAAATGACCGTTTGGTGTTTGCTCCTTGTGTGCAGGTATTAGTTTCACCGAGGATCATTTATTATTATTTGGTGAGACATTAATTAGTAAAAAAGGGTTAAAATTATAATCTTGCTATATACTATAACATAGAAAATATGTTACTTCTGGTTACGATTACAACTTTTATTGCATGTTAAATTTACGGAATCTGTGAATACCGTTGTTATAATTAGTCAATTGTCTACATATACTTCTATAGATTTGTATACTTAAAGCTGCACTGGATGCACTGCAATCGTACCACCGTGACTACTTAATTTCCGCTGACGAGACATTGGTAAAAGCTCTTAAATCTAACAAGGCTGTGAGCCTAGATAAAGTTGACAACAAAATTGGTTTTATCGAATCAATCATCTGGTTTAATTTTTAAAAACATAACTTAGACACAGTTTGGCATTACGGACTCATCATAAATTTACAAAATTTCAGCACAAATACAAATACATATACAAAGAAGCTATATATGTTTTTTTTTGGTCCATATAGAATATGAAAATTCGTCCCTATACCCCATTTATTTTAGTGTACCTAAAATATTAGTATCTGGCCAATTTTTTCTTAATATTTATATTGGATATTTTATGCGAAGACGCGGTCTATGTGTTGGTTTAATTTATGGGAAGCCCTAAATTAATTTACTTTAATCATACATTTCTCTCTTGTACATACATTCACTTATTACTTATTATCACGTATCAGTTTTAACTGGACACTGTTTGCCAATAGAAATTCCTCCCTCATTTAACTCACATGTTACCACATATCAGCTTGTACTTATATCTACTTTTAATGTGCCCGATATCTACACAGCAAATAAACTCTCTTGTATCTTTCAGTAGCTTCCGTTAGCCTTACTATTTGTCTGTCATACACCCGACACCCATCTGGACAGCTAGATCAGCACAATATACAAAACATAGTGTATGTTAAAGTCAGCAAAAAAAACATCATATCACTCGCATGAATTATTCAGATAACCAAGCATATGACTTTTGGAATAATTCAGTTAACGTAATTAACTAGGTGTAAGGTTGGACAGTTTTATATCATCAAAAGGGAAGGAAAAATTTATGGATGGAAGTTTTAACTCATGTGTATTTTCTGAATAATAAAATGTTACCAGCTTGGAAAATTCAACATCAACGATTTTTTTTAAATTATTAAACTATAACTCTAAACTAAACTAAAATTTTTGACAAAAAGTTTAATCATATTTTTATTATTTATTTTAAACTTTTTATTGCCAAGGGAAAACCCCTGAATGACTTGCGCCACCGCAATAAGGTGGGCTAAGCTAAGCAGGCTAATCTAGGCTAGGTGTCCTGCCCACCGGAACCTACCTACAATTCTCCGTAAGACTTTTCTCTCGCACCAAGTCTCTGATCCATATGTAAACTGGTATGACCATTGTCTTATATACAAGCAGCTTGGATGTTATAGTTAAATTCCTGGATTTGAAGAGTCTTGATAGACTTAAGTAGGCTTTGTTGGCTTTAAGCAACCGTGCGCGTATTTCTGGATCCATGCTGTTATCGGCTGCCACAGTTTACCCGAAATAGTTAAAGTATTGCACTACTTCAAATTCGCGCTCCACTATTTGAATGTGGATCTTCTACTTGCAGACGTGGCCACCATGTACTTTGTTTTGCTCTCATTTATGTGCAGCCCCAGGTTTCGTGCCGCCTGCTCGATCTGTATGAAAGCTTCCTGTACAGCTCTTCGGTTTCTACCAACGATGTCAATATCGTCTGCGTAAGCCAGTATCTGAGTGAACTTATAGATGATTGTTCCTCTCGCCGTTACGTTAGAGTCTCGAATCACTTTACCTAGAGCCAGGTTGAAGAGGACGCAGGCCAGTCCATCCCCTTGTCAGAGCCCGTTATAGTTGTTGAATGTGCTTGATATTGATCCGGATATTTTTACTTGGCTTATAATATTGGTCATGTATGTGAGTTCGAACATGTTGCATTCCTATCAATGTATATATACGGCGTTTTGCCTTCTCACAATCACTTTGTTATATTAGATATGTAGTTTAGTCGTAAATAAAATTTAACCCTTAGTAGACGCTCAGTTGTGCTGTGTTTTTCTTTTGTAATATATTCGAATTAATTCGCAACATTTGCAATACTTCTTTTAACGACGATGGAATGGTTTCAGATTTCCAGATACCTTGATATATCGCATGCAATGTTCGCGTAGTTAACTCGATATCGGCTGGAAGGAGTTTTGCGAATATGTTGTCATTGCCTGATGCTGTTTTACTTGGTTGCAGTGAATGAATGGTTGTCCTTATTTCATCCAACGAAGGAGTAGCGACGCTGGTGTTAAGTAGCCTATTAGAGTGCATATGTGGGTTGATGGACGTGCCTGGCGAGGTACAATTCAAAACATTCTTATAATGTTCTGTCCAGCAGGTTAATTGTTGTTACTCCATAAGGATCTAAGAGCCGTCTATTGCCTTAACAGGTTAGTTAATGCGATGTTTCTTGTTGGCGAGCTTACGAGCGAGTTGGTAGACTGTGCTGTATTTTCTACTATCGGCGGCTTGGTGTGCTTGTGTTGCGATGTCGTTTGTCGTCCATAGCTAAACAGCCAACTTTCCGGGCCAGAGCCCTATACTTCCGCGCTAATGCGCTTCGCACGGTACCCGAGGCCGCGTTTAACTCTACTTTGATGGGTTGGCGTTCACGAATGGTGTTCCATGTTCTATCTGATATCCATTCTTTTCTAGTTTTGTCGGGATAACCCAAAATGGTGGAGGCTTATTCCGTATACGCATTTACTGTTTTCTCCCATTTAGCCTATAGGGTTTGTGGCTGTATCTCAGAGGGAGACTGTTGTATGCGGGATACATATTGCAGTTCCACATCTGGATCTTTCAGTGCTGTTTGACTTCGTGTGGTTGAGTGGACCGCGAGCTTCAATCGCACACTGTCAACGACAAGGTGGTGGTCGCTGTAGGCGTTGTAAGTGAACACATACATTAGTTTTTTTTATGGATTTTTGGATTTCTTTTTAACTTTATGTTAGTTTTGGTCAAATCTAGCTTTGTCTTTAATTTAACTTAGTTACTAAGTTTCTATTAACTAAGTTAAGTGGTTGAAAAAAAAAGAAATAGAATAGAAATTAAGTTTGCATTTCCTGTGCATTAAAATATTTGCTGTTGTCACAATTTCAATAAAAAACGCATAATTAAAGCTTTCTTTCTACGTAAAAATTACTTTATTTTACTTTAAAAGGTTTTCACGGCGACGTAAGCAAACAAAATATAAAGAAGTTAATTTGCGCTTTATCGCGATTAATGTAACAAAAAGGCTCTTTATTTTCTTCCTTTATTATACCACTATTCGTACAAAGAAGATGCCATCAGGCTTTTAAAGGACAAACACCGAAAAAACAAGAAAAATCAATTTACTCTCCTCCTGTAAAGGCAAACATATAAAAATGTCGTCTTGATGACTTGTAAAACGTGCAACATAAAAGAGCAAATGAATATTTGTTTGCCGGAGTAGTCCAGGTGTCACCGGCGGCTTTCTACTCTTAACTTTCTTCACTTGAGGCAGGCAGGATTAACTCAATAAGAAGTAAGTCAAAAATTTTGTAATAAAGGAACCGAGAACCAACAATACCCACGTAAAAGAACTAAGAAAAACCGGAAAATAATGTGACAATCCAGCCCTTTGTCACCAAGCACAACGAAAGAAAGAATCACTGCATCTAAGACGAAAGCTTTTAGGTACTCGGTGTGAATTAATACTTTAGCTATCTTCGCGTCATGTCGCCATCATCACGATGTTAATATTAACCAAAAACCAACAGTTTCGCAGACATAATCTGCGCTGGTGTAATAAAGTTTTTAGTTGTTATTGCTAAGAGTGGAAAATTTATGTATTCGTATTCCGATTTATGTTTTTATTTATTTCTTGGGATTTTGCAAGTACGAGTTAAGTACTTTGCATCCGCACTATGAAAGAAATTTGCTTTCATGGATTTTATACATAACAAGGACTTGGGATGTTCTTGTAATTTCAACTCGGTTGTTTTGAAATATCACTGCGAATGACTCTGGAGGAAATTACAAAATAAACTTTTGTTGGTTTTTGGCAAGTTTTGGAACTCAAATCCAATTAAGTAGACGTATAAATTTTATATTCTCCTTCTTATTTGATTTGTGCGAAAAAACTGGCTAAGTAATTATTTCGAAAATCTTTCTCTGAATCTACAGGAGCAATTTATAGCCGATCTTAATTAAAATTTGTACATAGCTTAAGGTCCTGCGCATGCTCCTAGCCTGCATTCACTGTACCCTAACAACACAATTAGAAGGCAGTGTCCCAATACCCTTTTTAGTCATGACCTAATTTCCATGGTTTAGATGTTGTTATACTCACTAACCCTGCACCACACCAAATGCATACTTACATCTATACGTTGAAGGAAAATGACAATGCTGTTAAGTTGCACTTCAGTTGTCACATGCGAGTATATGTTCCACATCTACATACACTGTAAATTGGAGAATGTCGGCAGCGCCTACAGTGATCGTTAGTATTCGTCACACAATTGAAGTAATGACTTGGGCGCACATCCAGTGCCATCTGTGCCACATGCAAAAGCCATGAGCAATCCTTCCAGGTTATAGAGCTTATGTACGTCTGCAGTACAATACTTGTGCAGATTCCTTAGAAATAACCAACGTAAAGGCATTCATCAGAGAGGAAGTAACACGAAACAAAAAGAACAGTCTATGGCAATATCCTCAGGGCATAGCGCAAGGATTCTATTGTGAAATTTCCTTTGGATGATGTGAATTGAGTTCGCCTTGCCAATAGAGACGCACAAGTCGTCAGCCACAGAAACTCATTACATAAGAAATTTATAATGTCTTCCTCAAGTACTTCGCGTAGGGAAACGGAAAGAAGGAAAGTATATTAACAAAATGCAGAAAAGCAGCAAACGAGGGCTTTACGTCACTACGTCGTCACCAAACATGATTAACTTTTAAACATCTCCAAAGTGAAGAGATTTTGGAAAGCTTGAAGCTTCCTACTCAAATTGAATTACTGACATTATAAGCAGGAACATTTTCAATACAAATAGCTGCAGAAATTTCAGAGATTTATTTTTGAAATCTGAATATTTTGTGTGTCAGTAGGTTTCGTAATAAAGTTTCCTTTCCTTCGGTGTGCTCGAAGAACTTTCTGTACTTCTTTACTCCTTCTTCCTGTGAGTTGATTTAACTTTCAGTCAATCACAAGAGTATAAAGCAATAATAAATAGAAGTTGCCAGGCGAATTCCCGCTCACGCAGCTCAATTAAATCCACAATTTCATAGAAGCATACGATATCATCAGGGTTTCCTCAAAACTTCTGGCAACTTTACAAAAATCACCAAACAAAACGTTTGCTAATTATTACGTTGTCAATTATGAAAATACTGACACACATTAATTAAAGTGTTATTAACTAAATTTGCGCAAATTAACTGAGAAGCATTGTAGCACCATATAAAGAAAACTTGGTACTAATAAAATGCAAACAATTATAGTTGCAGTTACCGATGAAAAATCACGATTTATCTTTATATAGAAAGTATTACCGAAAACCTTTAATGCTTCAATAAAGTTATTACTTTGCAAAAGTAGTTTGAACACCTCACAAATTATCCTCTAGTGGATAATAAAGTTTCACTGGTTACATGAAACCGATTGACGTTTAAACGTAATCTACTAATTTCATATGTTGGTGTGCTGTTATAGAAATTGAGGGAAAAATTAGAAATAATTTTATCTAATCATCATAATTATATTTGGGTCTTAGCATCCCATAAAAAAATCTCTCCACCAGTTCTGATTTAGAGTCGATGCCATCTAATTTCATCATCATCATATTTGGCTCTACAACCGGGGTCCGGTCCAGGCCTCCCGCAAAAAGTCTCTACACCGGTCCCGATTTCGAGCCGATGTCATCCAGTTTGTCATCCCTTAACTCTGGGCGTCCTGGTCTACGCCATCCTTCCAGCGTAGGCTTGGCCGGCCTCGCTGTCGTGTTCCATAAATCCTAACGCAAAGGACTTTCTGAGCAGGATCCTCTTCGCTCATGCGAGCTAGATGTCCTGCCCACCGGAGCCTACCGTGCATAATTTTCTTCACGATGTCGACATCGCGGTAACGCTCGTAGATCTCATCATTATAGAGTCTCTTGAACTAATAGTTCATGCATTACATCGTCTAATGCGCGTTTCCCTTAGATATAAACAGCTGATGAGCTTCTTGCGACCTTAAACAGCTTAGGTTTAGATAACAATCACCTATAACAACAACCTTTATTTACCTTATAGCACGTCTTTTTTTGCTGCTTTTAATCAGTCATCATTCTCAATTAAGGTGGTAAACAATCAGCAATTGCATCACTCGATTTTCAATTTGAGTAGAGCCTGAACCTTACTTAATAAGTGTGAAATCAAAATTCATCTGGCCAACTGGGAAAATGTCCCGGGGCTGAGGCAAACCAAAGGATTAATCAGGCCCTTTTTCTTCAAGGAAATCCCGAATCTAGGCAAGGATAGCATCAGAAAGCTGATGAGCTTTCTCACAGGTTACTATGGCTTGCGACTCCAAACTAACAAACTTAACCTGGGCTCAGATACGGAATGTAGGTTTTTCACGGAATCATCTTTCTATCATCTTTCTATTTTCAATTCTAATTTCATTTGCACTAACTCGGTCCAAACAATTTCATCTAATATTAATGCTACAGCTTTTCGATTTTTTTTAACATCTTCAATTCAATTTTTTCGATTTCATTTCACTTACAAGGACATGTAAATTTGTGTCAAAATGAACTTCGGTATTACGCCATAAATCAGACCAAGATTCATAATATTTTACTTCTTCATAGCTTGAAAAGTAATAAATGATTTAGTAACTTCGACATCTGATCTATCCAATGTGCTCCTTATAATAGGAAAATTCTGCCAAGTACCGTGCTGATAAATTGTTGGGAATACAAACTTAGTCTAACCCACTGGGAAAGCGTCCCGGGGCTTAGTTAATCCAAACAATTAATCAGGTCCTTTTCCTACAAGGAAATTCTAACATTAATAGGTGATAGCACTAGGAAGCTGGTGAGTTTTCTAACAGGTCATTGTAGATGCGATATCACCTTAACAAAATTGGTGTGAGCTCAGAGGCAGAATGTAGGTTCTACTCGGAAGATGAAGAGTCATCCGAGCACATTCTTTGTGAATGCGCAGCATTTATTTGGTTAAGGAGACGCATCTTTCACAAGGAAATATGCTCCACATCGGAGCTGAGAAATTCTGCTATTAAGGATGTACTATAGTTCATTATGGAGGTGGTACGTCTTTTATGGTAAAGACACCCTAAGTTACAATAGATCTTTCAAGTCGCAGTGTCATATCAAAAAAAATATATGTATCTATTTTCTACTTGGATATTTACAGATATTTATTGCTATATTAAGTCATGCAAGCCAACACATTTCGAAGCTAAAAGTACGTCTTTCATATGATTGTTCTCAAATCCCGAGATAATGTATGTCAAAATACCCATCCATATCGTTCAAGGGGACAATTTTGTAGAAATAATTACGTAGCTACATATTCGTAAATCTTTCGTTTTCGGGATCATGATCTTACTTCACCATCATCGTTACACTAAGGAAGATTTTGATCAGTTTTTATTTGAAATTTTCCCATATACTTATTTCAGTTTGGACACCTTCTTTTTCTGTTAAAAAAGATGGCCAATAAACAATAAAGGAAATTTGGTTCCTCACTTCACTTTTTATATGTTTCTTTATAATTTCATATAGATACACTAGGAATATGAGAAGTACGAAACCCAGATCTGAATATTTTAAATGGAACTAAAATATTATAAATCTCTCACTGCTGATTACTTAATAATTAGTGTATTCCGAAACTTCTTATCATCCCACTTTTTTTAATCAATTATTTATTCCACTTAAACGTTCTAAAACTATGGTTAATAAGAAAATAGTGAAACTTACGAGCTATATTAGTACTCATAAAAATGACCATATCGGTTTATTTTACATAATAGTTTTTTCTTACAACTAGTTACCTAAAGTCATCGATGCATGTCGAATGCGTTTGTCTGTTGCCCTTTTAGCAATATGGTAGATCACGCAAACATTAAATGAACCCATCAAATAGCCAAATGCATCGAGAATAAAAATGCATCAAGTGGTCTTATTCGACACATAATTTCAGATAGTCAGAATGTTCGCTCCTTTCGCAGTATGCCTGAAATTCATTGAATTTATTTTGCAAATTTCTCTGAATCTCTTTAATTCTCGAGCCGTGTACGTATATAATAATCCTTCAGCACTTCCATAGCTACTCAACTGCTTGTTAGTGTTTCTTCTCCAAAATTCTTTCTCGTCTTTCGTCGGTTGATTATTTGGTTGTTTATTCTTGCGCTACTGTACTCAACTCCTTCAATTGTACTTAAGGTAGGTGGGCGTTCTATTTTATCTATGCCTATTTCTATTACGTAACGATTTCATGTCCAGCGATTAACCTTCGTCTACCCTATTTATTTAAGTGCTACCCATAGATGTCAAACCTCAAACTATTATCCTCAGAATATAAAGCCTCTAACAACAATGTCAAATTTTTCGACAGCATTTCCCTGCGCCACCCAGTCGTTCATTTTACAATATTTTTAATACTAATCATGAGTAGTGTTTTTTTATATTTATAATACTAAGCGGTTCACTGTCGACAGTCGAGTATTATTAAGTCATTATGAAAATATTTCTATTGCTTCAAAAAATTTAAACATATCTAATATATATGAATAAAACTCAATAACGAGAATGCAGACTCCTTATAAAAGTACAAAAATTGTTCGCTAGGAAGCGGATTCACAAAAGAAAACTATTCACATAGAGATATTTCAGCAAACGTTAAATAATACTTAAATCCAACCGGCGAGCTGAAAGGAAACTTGCGAGTGAAATGGTACTCACTTGTTAGTAAAGTAAAGATATATAGTAAAGAAAACCCTAATTTAATTCAAAGTTTTTATCTTTTCGTTATCCTTTCCCTCCTTTTTATAGTCAGTCAGGCTCGCAGATGATGAATAAAGACCGAGTGGAGTGGTGTTTATTTTGCGCCCTCTCACCTAACGGGCCGTGCACGATAAGAGGCAACCTTCTGATTATATAGAATTAACCGTAAAATGCAAAGAAGCATTCCAAGTGATGGTATCGCTTTTTTGTACGTACTCGCATTTCGATGGTTATATTAACTTTTTTTCCTCCTTCTTTTCGCTGAAAATAAAAAATGGGTTAAGTCAAATTCGAGTTTTATCTTACGCTCTTCGAGGCTTATGCAAGAAGTTAAAAGAAACTAACTGAAGCATATATATTTAATGATCGCTTTTTTCTTTTGCATTTTTCTCGAAATTAATATTACAACTTTCAATGCTTTTTCGCAACATTACTGGATGTGCTTTCACAGAGTTACTTAATTAATAAATTTAATAAATTCAAGTTAATTTAATAACTCACTGACTCGTTGACTGCCCGCATCAACGATCATGGATATAGGAGTTATAACATGAAGTACGTACTAATTTGTAGTATGCGCGTGCCAATACCAGGATTTACGAACAAACTAACTAACGGTGACCGTCAGTAACTTTCCTTCGAAAAGAAAGACTAAAACCAAGCACGTAAACAATTGTGTATCTAAAACTTTAAGAAGTTTTGAGTAGACGGATCCGTGTTGACGATCACAGATGTTACTATAAACCTGTTAGTACCTCTACATATTCAAAGTAGGAGTACAAAGCAGTCAGCCAAAAAATGTATGCTGTTATGCAAGATATTACATTTGGGACAGAGTTTTTAACACAGAGAGGATTCCCCAGATATTAAAAAATACTAATTATTTTGAACGGAAGCCCTGTCCTAAAGTACTTAACTATTTCTATGTAAATATAATGCACAAAACCAACGAGAAGCTGAAACAGAATGAGAACGACGCTTAGTTCGACGCTAGGGTTCGAATGTGTCAGTTTTTTTATTTTTTATTTTTCTCGGTTTTGTGCAACTGCGTAGGGCCACGGTATTTTTAAAATTTCCCCAATAGGAAACAACATTTGGCAGAACTTTTAATATCAACCACGTCTTAATTCGTTGGTGCTATTGTATTAACTAAAAATTTATATTTTGTCCATCACAGAAACGGGCTGATAAAGTTATTGGATAGTTTGGTGTTATATTCCTCGAAAAGCTGCTATGCGAAATTTACAATGTATTTATCTCTTATCTGACAATTGAAAAATCTGCCCTTTTGTGTACTAATTTAAAAAAATTTAAATTGAAATTGGATTAAAGTCTTATTTTGTGGCAAATATTATTCCTCTGTTTATTAATAAACGGCCTCTCTTTTTTAACTAGAGCAACCGGGAACCGGATCTACAACTTAATGCCGGATCCGAACGGCGAATTGAGAAGCTTTCCGTGTCAATTTATTACTCTCAGACGTTTGTCAGACTTTCCGGAGAGGTGGGACACCGTGAAAAATACATTTGGTGTTACCGGGATTCGAACGACCAACGTCCTGCTCAGAAAGCCATGCTCTTATCCACTGAGCCACGGCACCCACAAATATATTTTATATATTATATATATAATATATATTATTAGTGTAACATTCTTCCTATCATATCTTGAATACATATCTGATTGACTTTAATATTTGAAATAGTGCGGCTAAGCGACTGTGTGTATTTAAAATAAGTTTCAGTTAAATCTAAGACAGCAATTGTCACAAAAAATGAACCTAAGCATGACGAATCTTAAGTGTACATTAGTATCTTAATAGGTAATGAGAAAAAGTAAACAGTCATAAACTAACTTACGATGCAATCAATAGCCTCCGGCTCATTTGTAATTCCCTTATTTGCTGTTTTTATGTTACCTATTGTTCAGACAGACAGAATGAATTCAACATTTAATCGACAGCATTATGGAATCAAATCGATAATTTCATACATTTGAGGAACATCATTGCCACGTGACCGGCCGTCATCGATGACCTAGTAGATAGATTCATTAGTACCGAGCCTAAATTAACCTAAATTTTTGAGATATTTTTCGTTACTCGCTCCTAGATTCAGTCAGGTAATATATTATAAAACCTACCGATAGGCGATAGAATAGTTCCTTCATTAAATACTGACTGTAGCTCTTATTGTTTGTATTGCTGAAGGGTATAATGTGCAATATCATCGGTTTGGTTCCTTTTCTGCTTTGATTTCATTTCATTGGCTCATTGGGGATGGCATTTAGACGTAGGGATGGATGGTACTTTTCTTTTGCCGCACATCAGTTTCTCGCTCGCCTCGTTGATTTAGCGCAATTTCCGAATGTACAGAGTGAGTGCTATGCCCTGTGGTTGCTGCTTGATTAACGTGAACCACCCCGAACCGCAACGAACTAACCGCATCCGTGCTGTGGTAACTGATAACTCAGTGGTGTGTCGCTATTCGATCTGAAGGCTTGAGTAAATTTAATTTTACCTCAGCGATTTTTGCTTCTTGGTCAGGGTTGATTCTGTGGGTAGAATGGATTACAAATGCTTATTACTCTGGGTATTTTGCGGGCAACGTGTATTCTTCTGTGCCTCTATTTATTGAGTTTACTACTGAGCTTAGAGCAGCGAATATATCTTAATTTGTGTAGTTGAATCTTAATTGGGTTTATTGCGAGCGAGATAGAGATGATTCAATGTCGCTGCCTGCTGGTATGCTCATAAGCGCGGATAGATAAGCTGCCTGGTAAAACTTATTACACGTTTTCCTATCGTGTTGGGAAAATCGTTTCCGTTGCGGGGGATACTTCTTCGGATTCGGTTGCTTATGTAATTGATTCAAGGTGCATACGCGAATGGATCTTCTGCTTCGCACTAGTGATACTAGAACTGTTACTTTTATTTTTAAATAAAATATATAAGGAAATTCATTTTATACTCTTCTTTAAGTGGAAAATGGAAGGTTGCTGTTTAAGTTGTGAAATTGCTTTATTAAGGACAAAATTAAGTAAGACATTTTAATTAAAAAAACTTTAATTAAATTTGGAACACTTAAGTTATAGAAATTAATAATCCTTTTATGTGTAAAAATAGTGATTTTTAAGATTGTAGCGCACAGCTTGCAATGGTAATATAAACAACAACTTTATGATCTCCATCCAAAAAAAAAACTCGCCCAACTTCCCAAGCCTCAATCCGATATTACTCTAGCCTTGTTCTTTATTCTTTCATAGTTTTTTCAAAAATATTATTACAACACAAATAACTCTTGAGTATTATAGGTAAGTAAGTTGAGGATGCTTTGTAGCCTACCCTCTATAAATGGCACAAGCTCTGACAAAGCTAAATATCTAGGTCTTATTCTTGACAGAAAGCTAAGCTGAAAACCTAATATACAAGAAAGAGTTCGTAAAGCCGCAGTGGCACTCTTCTCCAGTAAAAAAGCCATCGGTAACAACTGGGATCTTAAACCCCATACCACTCATTGGCTTTATATTTCGCTAATAAGACCAACATGGGATAGACTACACCATTCTGCAACTACATTTCAACAACAACTTCCAGCTCACTATCACCTCCAGATCAGTTTTTATACTGACGGGTCAAAAACAGATGCTGGGGAAGGAGGAGGTGTTTTCACAAAATGGCTAAATACGAGTATTAGCCCATGTTTCCTTCTTCCCAATCACTGCTGTTGTTTTTCAAGCAGAAATCATGATGATTAAAGAAGTCCTGTCTTGTTGGCTGAAGAGAAACCTTTTATCCACTAAGTATATCCGCATTTCTCGAGTCAAGCAGATCGCTAGAATTAGTCTCTACGAACTCTATTTTAGCTCTAGGCTGCCGGTCATCTCTCAGGGAGATGGCGTAGCAGTTCACTTATACTGGGTGCCGGGGAATAGGGACATTATGTGGAATTGCAGAGCTGATGAACTCGCCAAAAATTGTATTACGCTACCCCTTCTACCTGAAAATGGTTCCTTAGGCATACCGATAGCAACATGCAGACTCATCTTAAAGCAGGATGCTACTAATAAAACCAACCTTAGATGGTCAAATGGTATGATTTGTATAGCGACAAACAGATCTGGCCAAAGTTGGATCCGAAACGCTCCAAGTTTTTGATCTTACTAAACAGATTGGCCATAAGCGCAACGATAGGTGTCATTACTGTGCACTGCCTTAGGCAAGCATGCAGCAAGGCTTGTTGTATTTTCCAATGACTTCTGTAGAAGTTGCATGGACTAGGAAGAGACCATTCTTCACATTCTCTGCACATGCACAGCTCCTTCTCTAAAGCGTACGCTCCATTTAGGAGCTGCTTTTACAACTACCTTAACGATTTGTCAAGCACTGAAATCAAAAGTCTTCTACGCTTTATTCAACGCTCTAACTGGTTCAATTAGTAGGGGGAGAAAAACTATCGATCCATGTGGCATCACAATGGACCATCTATTGGTCGAAGTGGGTCGGCTTTCTCCCGACAGCCACCCCGACCTAACCTAACCTATGGTCAGGAGATCTTGCAGGCCAGTGAACTGGTATATTTCTTCCTATCCAACGATTACCGTACTTTTCACACAGCTGGCCAAACAATCGGGTTATTAAAGTCAAAATTCGGTGACCATGTTATCTCTGGAAATAAACACGTTCATGTAAATTTACACCTCTGGACTTTTTTCTTTGGGGCAATGTTTACGCTCTATGCCAATAAACCAGAGAATTAAGACGAACTCAGGACATCAAACGCGATATTTCTGTTATATCGCCAGATTTATGCAAAGAAGTGAATAACTTGGTTCACTAGAATTTACTCTAGCAGAAGTTGAGGACATTTAAATGATGTTGCATATAATAAATAATGTAATCGATGGTATTTTAACCAAACATATTCATAAATAAAATGGGACGCCCTTAATGAAAACCCTATTAGAAGCCGAATTGTAAAGCTATGCGGGACGTGTAATGGTGCTTTGCACGATAATTACTTTGCAGCTCATCGTTCATATCTTTGAAAGAATGATTACTCCTGTTTCTAAAATTCATAAATAAATTAGAAATTCATTAAATTATCAATAGTTCTATGTACTTGTTTACGCAATACCCTAAAAATTTAGTTTTAATAAAGGTATACCTACTATTTTGACTTTATATATTATCTTTAGTTATGATTACGATAAAACTTAAAATCTAAACGGCCTTATATAAAAAAATAGATAAAATCGTTTGAAAAAAAAAATTGGATTTTATTAAACCAATCTTGTTGGCTGAAGAGAAACGTTTTATCCACTAAGTATATCCGCATTTCTCGAGTCCAGCAGATCGCTAGAATCAGTCTCTACGAACTCTATTTTAGCCCTATGCTGCCGGTTATCTCTCAGGGAGATGGCGGAGCAGTTCACTTATACTGGGTGCCGGGGAATAGGGACATTATGTGGAACTGCAGAGCTGATGAACTCGCCAAAAATTGTATTACGCTACCCCTTCTACCTGAGAATGGTTCCTTAGGCATACCGATAGCAACATGCAAACTCATCTTAAAGCAGGATGCTACTAATAAAACCAACCTTAGATGGTCAAATGGTATAATTTGTATAGCGACAAACAGATCTGGCCAAAGTTGGATCCGAAACGATCCAAGTTTTTGATCTTACTAAACAGATTGGCCATAAGCGCAACGATAGGTGTCATTACTGTGCACTGCCTTAGGCAAGCATGCAGCAAGTTTGTTTGTAACGAAGTTCCCCTCGTTACAAACCCTATGTCTAAGTTTTCCGCTTGTCCGTCCGGTCATGTCACTCAGCACATTGGGTTTTGCCTCATAGCATGTACAAATTGCCGATAGCCTGTACAAATTGCCGGCTGCCATATAAAACCATAGGCAGACAACCGCACATGCCGACAGCCACAGCTACATCGTGCGCATACAATCATATATGCCGGCATTCCAAATGCCCATAGCATGTATAAATTGCCGATAACATGTACAAATGGCCGGCTGCCATATAAAACCATAGGCAGACAACCGCACGTGCCGACACAGCGGGTATAGATCATACATGCTGGCAGGCCAAATGCCGATAGCAAGTACAAAGTGCCGACAGCCATATACACACAACATAACGTGTGTACCTTACCGGCAGCCACCACAAAGTAGTGGACACCCAACCAAACACGGGTAAATTATTTGCCTTCAAGTGACAAAATTCCCAACGAGTTCTCAAAAAATATCAATGAGGTTCGGCAACTTGTGCTCATAAATTTGTCGATTCCGACCACGGGCAAAGTTCTCCACCGAACTCAGCCTAATACATTTTGCGTGCTGAGAGATCAGCAAAACATACATTTAATAGACTAGGCGACCGTCTCTAAACCGCGCAATAAATTTCAAAGTGTTCCAAGTCGAACACTTAAATTCATTTTTCCTAGACCGGACGACCGTCTATAAACCGCGTCAACCCACCTGTACTGTCGTGTCTTGACCAGAGGCCGTCAGTGTTCCGTTCCTATCTTACACTGTCGTGTCTTGACCAGAGGCCGTCAGTGTTCCGTTCCTATCTTACACTGTCGTGTCTTGATCAGAGGCCGTCAGTGTTCCGTCTTTCCGCCGTCCCACTGTCGTGTCTTGACCAGAGGCCGTCAGTGTTTCCACCGTCCCACTGTCGTGTCTTGGCCAGAGGCCGTCAGTGTTCCTTCCACCTGTACTGTCGTGTCTTGACCAGAGGCCGTCAGTGTTCCGTCTCTCTCTTCCGCTGTCGTGTCTTGTCCAGAGGCCGTCAGCGTGCCGTACCTCTCTCTCTTCCGCTGTCGTGTCTCGTCCAGAGGCCGTCAGCGTTCCGTCTCTCTCTCTCTCTGTCGTGTCCTGACCAGGGGCCGTCAGCCATTCGTTATTATATTGGTGATGGTATAGTATGTAAGTTATAAGAAATGTTTAGTATAGATTAAGGAAACAAAAAAAAAAAAGAATAAATAATAAAAGGAAATAATAAATAAACAATTTGTAACTCGAGACTTATCATTTGGACCCTGGAAGCCGCTGAGTCATACCTCAGCTGAGAAAACCCGTTACAAATTTGGCGCCCGAGCAGGGACTAGACTTTTAAAATCATTTAACCGAAGACCGAGAAAGATATACTCGTCAGAATGACCGAAGATCAACCAATTGGTATATACCAGTTGAAAAAGGATGAGTTAGTTGTGGAGTTGAACCGGCGTGGGTTGGACAGCACCGGTACGATGGACGAACTACGGAAGAGGTTGTCAACCGAGATCAAGAAAAATAAATCTTGCCCAGATCTACGACCGAAAGAATGTTGGCCACCCGAAGTCCAACTACAAACGCTACAAGTACCACAAACCTCCCACCGACCGCCGATATCCGAAAGCAAACCCGACAGCAAACCAGATCAGGCTAACGTACCCAGTCAAACAACTATATCCGGCATATTCCCTACCGCTCGTCTACCACTTGCTGCACCAACCGTTTATCCATCACATACACCGTCCGATGCCGATGTGATGGACAAGGTACGTAAGTGGAACGTCCGATACGATGGAAACAGTAACCCACTGGAGTTCCTAGAGCGGATAGAAGAGTTGGCCGATTGCTACCAACTGCCATTGAATAGAGTAGTAAGAACGCTACCCGAACTGCTGAAAACTTCTGCGTTAGCGTGGTATCGAAATAACCGAGAGTTCATTACCACCTGGGACGAATTCAGCCGAGAGTTGCGTCAGTTCTTCCTTCCGAGACGATATAACACACAGCTGTTAGACAGAATAAGAAGCCGCACCCAAATGGCACGAGAAAAGGGGAAAGAATACATCACCGCCATTCAAACCCTGATGAGGTGGCAGGTTTCCCTGAGTGCAGACGAGAGACTTGATCGCATTTACGACAATCTCCGACCGGAATATCGATATTATATAAAACGGGGGGAATTCGTCACCCTGGCTGAATTAACCGCACTGGTAGAAGACTTTGAGCTCTTGCAAGGCGAATTACCGGTATCACGCCCTACCGCTCCGCAGACTAGACCGATCGTACAATCATACCGAAATACCGCTCCACCGAACCGAAGCAATGGCCCCCCGTACCCTCCGACAGGGCCAATTACACGCAGGCTGACCGAAGGTCAAGAGCCACCATTTAACACCGCACCGCCGCCAGTCCGACCGCTCCAACCAACACCCACCTACAACAGAGAAAGTTGTTGTTGGTCCTGCGGACAACCAGGGCATACTAGACGCGTATGCCAAAACCGCAGAGTATTTTGCTCGCATTGTAGCACCGAAGGCGTTCAGAGCCGACACTGCAAATGCCAGGCGGGAAACGCCAACGGAACGTCCAACACCGTGAGACAATAGACGTTCCTCTAGTAACCACCAGTCTCACTCATTACGCAATACCGATAAGTTTAGGCCAACACACATTCAATGCCATAATCGACACCGGCGCCGGCCGATCGTGCATTGGTGACGAGCTGCATAGCATATGCCAGACCGAAGGGATACCCGCCCAGCAAATTAACATGGTGTTGTTGTTGGCTGACAACTCGACAATTACGTCCCACCAAGCCTACTCCTTGCCACTAAGCTGGGGAGAATGGACATTCACCCACGAGTTTGCGTATGTCCCAAACTTGAGTGACAAGTGCCTCATTGGGACTGATTTTCTGGCAAAGCATGGCTTTACCCTCAACCGTGGCGACAAAATAATTATGGCCACATCCGAACCGCCGTCCAACCTCCGAACACTGCAGACCGAAGCTCAGTGCTTAGAAAGATTTCTGGCCCAGGAGTTGCCCAAGTTCGAAGCCATGAAAGGGTCAACCTCCATGGCAGAGCATGTAATACGTCTCAAACACTCCAGACCATTCAAGCAGAGGTATATGCCTCGAAACCCCGCCATGCAGGCCATAATCAATGAAGAAATAAATCAACTGCTGGCTGAGGGTAAAATTGAGCCCTCTAATAGTCCATATAGTTCGCCAATCGTCTTGGTAAAAAAGAAACAAGGGACTTGGAGATTATGTGTGGACTTTCGGCAACTCAACGAAGTGTCGATTAAAGATGCGTACCCCTTACCACAAATAAATCACATCTTGGACAAGCTGAAAGGGGCTAGGTACATCTCCACCATAGATCTAAAGCAAGGATACTGGCAGATACCACTACACCCCTCCAGCCGGCAATTCACTGCCTTCACTGTCCCAGGTCGAGGCTTATATCAATGGAAGGTGATGCCGTTTGGGCTCCACTCTGCACCCGCAACCTTCCAACGCCTCCTAGATCGTATTATCAGCCCAGAGCTAGAGCCATTTGCGTTTGCATATTTGGACGACATCATAGTCATAGGCAGTACCTTCTCCGAACACATGAGGGCCCTCACTGAAGTGTTCCGACGACTAGAGATTGCCAACTTAAAAATTAATTCCGAAAAGTGTGAGTTTGGCCGCTCAGAAATGAGGTACCTCGGGCATATGATAAGCCAAGATGGCATCCATACCGACCCCGGTAAAATTGAAGCTATAAAAATGCTAACTGCACCATATAATATCAAAGAACTCCGCCGAATACTAGGTATCGCATCCTGGTACAGACGATTTGTACCAAACTTCTCGACACTAGCCGCCCCGTTAACTAAACTATTAAAGAAGAAACAGAGGTGGCAGTGGGACAAAGATCAGGAAAATGCATTCGAAATGTTGAAGATCAGATTAACGGAAGCACCAATCCTTGCTTGTCCTGATTTCTCGAAAGCCTTCCTGCTGCAGACAGATGCTAGTGCGGAAGGACTTGGAGCGGTATTGTCGCAATCCATCGAAAATCAAGAACATGTCATTGCCTATGCTAGTCGTACGTTAAATGATGCCGAGAAAAATTATTCGGTGACCGAGCGTGAATGCTTGGCAGTAGTATGGGGCATCCGCAAGATGCGGCCCTATTTGGAGGGGTATCACTTTGTCGTGCATACTGACCACCGCTCGCTAAAGTGGTTGCACACATTAGACAATCCGTCTGGTCGACTCGCACGCTGGGCGATCGAATTACAACAGTACGATTTCGAGATCCGCTACCGAAAAGGCTCTTTAAATACTGTAGCCGACGTACTGTCCAGACACCCAACCATAAGCTCACCCGTTCGAATTCTTTTACCGATTACTGCCACATGTCCATGGTATGAGACAAAGATTAAAATGGTTACAGAGCAACCGGAGAATAATCCCGATTACCAAGTGGTGGACAAAACCTTATACCGCCATATGTATAATCCCACCTACCATACTGAATCCGCCACGGTGGCGTGGAAGATATGTGTCCCAAAACCACTCCGCTGTCAGGTTATCCAAGAAAACCATACTGAAGTAACGGCAGGGCATCTAGGCATTGCCAAAACCATCGCTAGAGTCGCCCAGAGTTATTATTGGCCTGGACTATTCCGAGATGTCGCTCGATTTGTTCGACGCTGTCAGACTTGCGTCCAGTACAAAGTCCCCGCCACAAAACCCGCCGGTAGGATGCATATGACCCCCACCGAACAGCCCTGGGAGGTAGTCTGTTCGGACTTCATTGGTCCATTGCCCCGGTCCGCGAAAGGCAACACCGTCATATTGGTGTTTCACGATAAATTCACCAAATGGACCGAGTTCTTGGCTCTCCGAGATGCGACAACTCCAGCGCTAATTAAAGGATTTAAAGAGAGAATTTTAAGTCGATATGGGTGTCCCAAGAAGTTAGTTACCGACAATGGCCCTCAGTATAGGAGCAAACCATTTCAGACCCTACTGAACGAACTACATATCGAGCAACGTTTCACCCCTCCGTACACACCACAGACCAATCCGACCGAACGCGTGAATAGGGTCATAAAAACTATGGTCGCCCAGTATGTCCAGAACGACCACCGCCGATGGGATGAACACCTACCAGAGTTCATGTTGGCTATAAACACCAGTCAACACGAATCCACCGGTTACACCGCCGCCTACCTGAATTACGGTAGAGAACTCCGCCTTCCAAATACGCCAGCTATCAAACTAAATACCCCGCCAACCACCACCGAGAGAATCACCGCACTCAACGACATACTGGCGCTGGTACGAATCAACATGGCCAAAGCTTTCGGAAAACAAAAACGGTATTATGATTTACGACGTCGACCATGGGCACCCGACATAGGAGAGATGGTATATCTCCGCCACCGACCACTCTCCTCTGCTGTCAACAAATTTTCAGCAAAATTAGCCCCCCGCTACATAGGACCATTCCGAATCACCAAAAAACTGTCACCCGTTATCTATAAACTCCAAGGGTCAGAAAGAGAAGTGATTACCGCTCACGTAAAGGACCTAAAAAGAGATGAGAATATAGGCCACCCAGACATTTCCGAGGCAACCAGTATAAATACAACCGACGGTCAGCAACTTAGATCAGTCTCAGTCAGAATGTCGAAGCAATCGGTCGTTAAGTTTACCGAGCCACAGGCTGACCCAAGTACTAGGCGCAGGACAAAGCCGACCCCATTGGCACCACCAGTACAGCAGACAACAACCGGAGTGCTGCGAACTCGCATCTTTCGACGCAAACCTCCCCCCGCCAACCGACCGCTCAGCGCCGTGGAGGTAGCCAACCTTTGCCGAGTCGTCAGGAAGAAAAGGGAAGAGAGCACTACCAACCAAGCACCCGTCACCGAGCACGCAATAACCCGAACCAAATCCCCGATCACAATCAGAACGGTATCTCGATTTATACCCCCGGGCAACAGCAGCGCCTACACATCCAGGCCAATCAAGGACGCTGCCTTCCCGGCAAACCTAGTGGCCACAACATCTCAGGCTGCACGTGTACGCCGCATCACAACCACGGCTAGAACAGCCACAGCTCCCCGAGTGGCCCACACCTCCACAGTGGTCGCCCCTACCAGCAGTACCGGCACCATAGCGGGAAAAACTACCGGGAGCGTCAGTACGGCCAAAGGTACTGTTCCTGTCAAAATAACCGAACCTGAACCACAAATGGACGCCGGTCCTTCCAGCCAGTCCGTCGCACAACAAACCCCGACTAAGCCGATGGAGTTCCAAGGAGAATTTCTCGGCATCCGAATTCCGAATTCAACCAAAACAAAGTTCCGGTTACGAGGACCCCAAGGGTACATATACGGCCGACGCATCCGCAACGGCAGTATATATTTGAAGGGCCCGACCCGAGCTATTATAGTCAAGGATGGCCAAGTACAAGCGGCCGAAAAGAATAATTTAAATTAAGATATATGGCCGAATAACAAAAAAAAAATAATAAAATAAAAGATGGACCGTTATTCGGCAGACAGTCCACACGTAATTATAAGGAAATAAGTTTTTATAACCGGATAACCAAAAAAAAAAATATAATAAAATCAAAGATGGACGGTTATTCGGCGAAGGTCCACACAATATTTTCTTTCTCATATAATAATATCAATTCAATTATAAGAAATCGTTATTAGATTGTAAGAAAATCCTGTATTTCAAATTAAAATTATCGTTAAGAAAATCGTTATGAAGTGAATTGTAGAAAAACCTTTATTTAAAAATGAATTACATTTAAGTTTTGACTGAAAATGAAATAGTAGTACCGCTAGAACCTCGTCCACCGGCCCCGTACCCGTAGAACTATCCACCCCCCGAAGTAAGAGGGGAATGTAACGAAGTTCCCCTCGTTACAAACCCTATGTCTAAGTTTTCCGCTTGTCCGTCCGGTCATGTCACTCAGCACATTGGGTTTTGCCTCATAGCATGTACAAATTGCCGATAGCCTGTACAAATTGCCGGCTGCCATATAAAACCATAGGCAGACAACCGCACATGCCGACAGCCACAGCTACATCGTGCGCATACAATCATATATGCCGGCATTCCAAATGCCCATAGCATGTATAAATTGCCGATAACATGTACAAATGGCCGGCTGCCATATAAAACCATAGGCAGACAACCGCACGTGCCGACACAGCGGGTATAGATCATACATGCTGGCAGGCCAAATGCCGATAGCAAGTACAAAGTGCCGACAGCCATATACACACAACATAACGTGTGTACCTTACCGGCAGCCACCACAAAGTAGTGGACACCCAACCAAACACGGGTAAATTATTTGCCTTCAAGTGACAAAATTCCCAACGAGTTCTCAAAAAATATCAATGAGGTTCGGCAACTTGTGCTCATAAATTTGTCGATTCCGACCACGGGCAAAGTTCTCCACCGAACTCAGCCTAATACATTTTGCGTGCTGAGAGATCAGCAAAACATACATTTAATAGACTAGGCGACCGTCTCTAAACCGCGCAATAAATTTCAAAGTGTTCCAAGTCGAACACTTAAATTCATTTTTCCTAGACCGGACGACCGTCTATAAACCGCGTCAACCCACCTGTACTGTCGTGTCTTGACCAGAGGCCGTCAGTGTTCCGTTCCTATCTTACACTGTCGTGTCTTGACCAGAGGCCGTCAGTGTTCCGTTCCTATCTTACACTGTCGTGTCTTGATCAGAGGCCGTCAGTGTTCCGTCTTTCCGCCGTCCCACTGTCGTGTCTTGACCAGAGGCCGTCAGTGTTTCCACCGTCCCACTGTCGTGTCTTGGCCAGAGGCCGTCAGTGTTCCTTCCACCTGTACTGTCGTGTCTTGACCAGAGGCCGTCAGTGTTCCGTCTCTCTCTTCCGCTGTCGTGTCTTGTCCAGAGGCCGTCAGCGTGCCGTACCTCTCTCTCTTCCGCTGTCGTGTCTCGTCCAGAGGCCGTCAGCGTTCCGTCTCTCTCTCTCTCTGTCGTGTCCTGACCAGGGGCCGTCAGCCATTCGTTATTATATTGGTGATGGTATAGTATGTAAGTTATAAGAAATGTTTAGTATAGATTAAGGAAACAAAAAAAAAAAGAATAAATAATAAAAGGAAATAATAAATAAACAATTTGTAACTCGAGACTTATCATTTGGACCCTGGAAGCCGCTGAGTCATACCTCAGCTGAGAAAACCCGTTACAGTTGTATTTTCGAATGACTTCTGTAGAAGTTGCATGGACTAGGAAGAGACCATTCTTCACATTCTCTGCACATGCACAGCTCCTTCTCTAAAGCGTACGCTCCATTTAGGAGCTGCTTTTACAACTACCTTAACGATTTGTCAAGCACTGAAATCAAAAGTCTTCTACGCTTTATTCAACGCTCTAACTGGTTCAATTAGTAGGGGGAGAAAAACTATCGATCCATGTGGCATCACAATGGACCATCTATTGGTCGAAGTGGGTCGGCTTTCTGCCGACAGCCACCCCGACCTAACCTAACCTATGGTCAGGAGATCTTGCAGGCCAGTGAACTGGTCTATTTCTTCCTATACAACGATTACCGTACTTTTCACACAGCTGGCCAACCAATCGGGTTATTGAAGTCAAAATTCGGTGACCATGTTATCTCTAGAAATAAACACGTTCATGTAAATTTACACCCCTGGACTTTTTTCTTTGGGGCAATGTTTACGCTCTATGCCAATAAGCCAGAGACTTAAGACAAACTCAGGACATCAAACGCGATATTTCTGTTATATCGCCAGATTTATGCAAAGAAGTGAATAATTTGGTTCACTAGAATTTACTCTAGCAGAAGTTGAGGACATTTAAATGATGTTGCATTCCATAAATAATGTAATCGATGGTATTTTAACCAAACATATTCATAAATAAAATGGGACGCCCTTAATGAAAAACCTATTAGAAGCCGAATTGTAAAGCAATGCGGGACGTGTAATGTTGCTTTACACGATAATTACTTTGCAGCTCATCGTTCATATCTTTGAAAGAATGATTACTCACTCCTGTTTCTAAAATTCATAAATAAATTAGAAATTCATTAAATCATCAATAGTTCTATGTACTTGCTTACGCAATACCCTAAAAATTCAGTTTTAATAAAGGTATACCTACTATTTTGACTTTATATATTATCTTTAGTTATGATAACGATAAAACATAAAATCTAAACGGTCTTATATCAAAAAATAGATAAAATCGAATGAGAAAAATAAATTTGATTTCATGTAACCCTTCTTCAAGATTTTATATACATTTACAGTGCTTGGTTGACCAGAGAGAGTTGAATCTTTGCCTTCTTTGTCCACATCACTCGCGTTGATATACTCTTGGCAGGAGAAGAATAACTAAAATTGTTCTTGCACATAGTAAATGAAATTGATGAATATATGTATCTAGTTGGCAAGAAGAAAAACTCAATTAAGTTTAAGATTGATTAATTATTAAGTTATTGGTCCTAAAATGCTAACTAACATCATACTATTTTATGATGCAGCTCTTTAATAAAATACAATTACAAAATAAAAGAAATAATACAACTAAGACTCCCAAACAAAGTCTGTTTTTTGGCATGTTACCTCTGACGGGAACAAACAAAATATATTCTTTCTCGCAATCGATTTCACAAGCAATTTACGAGAAATATACGAGCAACGCCACATCACGGGTCTCGACGACGCATCCTCGAAATCCTCGAAGTTTTTTTATTCGAAACACTTTTTGCATTTCTCCGCGTGCCATCGGAGCCGTCAATCAGTTTTCCATCAAAAAATAAAGAAACAAGCGGAGTAACATGGAAACCTCAGCGTCATCCACCTGCAAGTGAAACGCAGGCAGGCAACAAATGTAAAATGGTTCCAACTCCACTGTGGAAGCATCACCAACATCGTACATGTCCTGCCGATGATAGCTCAACTGTACGGTAGTAACAAAGTGTACGTTTTATCGCTCAAATCGTCGAATTTCTGTTTAAATCCTTTTTCAAATTAAATCCAATTGAATCGTCATCGTTATCCGCGAACAAGTTGTGAGGCGTTACCTCCTCGTCGTCATCTGCATTTAGCGGTGCTACTGACGAAATATGAATAATGCCATATATGAAGGGTCGTAGTTTGAGTTTTTTTTTACTATCGCCATCCATTTCATCGACAGTTAGCAGTCTTCCCACACCTACATCCACATCAAGAGAACCGTATCGCACGGAAAACGCATTCAGTGCACATCACACAAATCTAACTGTGCGGGACTGACTCGCTGTGAAGCAGCCAAAGCCAACACGAATACCAATTCACATCACGATGGAGATTCCGTGCACATTTTCCGCGCATACGGTTCTTCGAAAAGCCGCTCGCCGCTCACCGCACGCGAATTCGTAAATCGTTGCACTTTTAAATTTTTGAACATTTGTCGTAGATACGCCCCCAACCCGCTAATGCTATTGGCAATAAAATTGTTGGAATGTGTTTTCGAACTGATTTTTATCAGATTTGAATTTCTAAGCATGTGAGACATACTCGTACGTACATACTACGTGCAATATTGAAAGACGCGTCATCGGCAAGATGCCGAAAATTTTGGATAACAGAAAATTTGCGAAATAATGGTGATTTGTTTTTTATTTCAATATAAGATATCTGGTTTCAATAACTCTGTTTTGAATCAGATTTGTTTTTCTACAGTCAGTCTGTCAAACACAATGATCAGATCGACTGTACTTACACATCAACATCTTAACCAATTTAGTTGATTGTAAAAAAAGATTACGAGAAAGTTCTAAACTCATAAAGCTTCGCGTATAAAAAAAACAACCCATAAAAATTAAAATTTTTCTTGTAAATTCTCTAATCGGGGATGCACACCCACACACACACACACACTGCGTGCTCGTTTTGTGGCAAAATCATTCACAAATGACGCAGCGGCAGCGAACAGCGCTGCTCACAAAGCACAGAGCTCAGACTTTGCCGTGATCTGATGCGATATAGCGATATTTAAAAATTGTATATTGGGGTCCCCAAGGGGCCGATCCCTTCAAATTTTTACAAAAAAGGTTTTCCATCGAAGACACACATGTGTACAAAATTTAAAGAAAATCGGGTAAATTTTGTAAAATATTTGTTCGAGAGCCCCCCGACCCCGCGGCCCGAGGGACCTCAAATTTTAATAGAAAGTGTTGTCTTGGGAGATATACATGTGTGCAATTTCAATAAAATCGGGCTGTAGGAAGTGGGTTAAAAATTGATCACAGGATTTGGCCAGCCAGCCAGCCAGCCACGGGCAAGTGAAGTTAATATAGAGAATTTAAAAACCTTTATTTTTCAATAACTTAACAAAGAATAAAATTGACGTATCATTTTTGAAAAATGAATTGTGAAACATGCCTTCATTACTACAACAAAATGCACAGAAAGCCATTGTAAGCAAGCGAGCGCTGATCATAAAAAAAAGTAAATAACGTAAATTTGCATTTTTATATTTATATTTTAGTATGTACTATGTTTTTGGGTCTTCGGACTACTATAAATAAGCATCAAAATTATAACAAAGTTGTCAATTGAAGATTGAACATCCAACCGATACCAACGGCGTTTTATTGGGCTTGGGAGCTTTAAACTTTAAAAGTATTCTAATGATCCACTTCATTGGAATCTCACCTTGGTTGCAGGAAACTGCCAAACGTCTAAGTCGTAGGCGTAATAGCCAGGACTAGTGGAGACTAATAGAAGAACATCGGGGCTCGCTTGGTTATTAGCGTTATCCTGTGGTAGCCCAAGCACATTACCTGGCGATCCTGCTCCAAACCTATACAGGCACATACGAATTTTAATTATCCCGAGGCACTGAAAATACATAAAATAATTTTAGTTCCAAAGTCGGTTCGTGCTATTAAATTTAAAGATTTTGTACCCGTATGGCTTGATAAAGTATTTTAGAAGATAATATGCGATCACTAATGAACATATCTCGATAGCGCGAAGGTGATATCTGTTCACATCAATTTGGCTTTTTTGTAGAGAAGAGCCGTTGTTTTATTAACTTTATTTGCGACGGTTTAGATAATAGCTTTTCTAGAGTCGCTGTAATGTTTTATGATTTCAGCAAAGAGTTTGATTTGGTGGATTACTAAATTCTCATTTAAAAGCTAAAACTAATTGTTGAAAAAAACACAAGAATATGGCTTCTTTAAAAGCTTTATATCAAATAGAAAACCATATTTTCATCTAGATTACAAGTACAAATGATACGATGCTGTACATGTGATAAACAGTATACTTCTGTATTTACATGTACGGTTAACTCAACGATAATTATAAAATAAAAGATATTAGCACTAGAACATGCTTTACCAAAGCAATTTGGAGTCTTTTCCGATATTATATTAATGAAAAATTGAAGAATATATCATTTAACATGGAAAATGTAGCTCTAATATTGAATCGATAGACTCTTTTGTTAGCGATTGAAGCTAACTTATAATAAATGGAGGCGAATTTGCTGTACCAAAATGGAAGTCAGTACCGTGGTCTTTGCCAGATAAGCAAATACATCAAAATATGTTCTCGCAAAATACCTGCTCTCAAAGTCGATTTCTCTGTATTAACGACCCCCAAAGAAAAATTTTAAAGCATTTGCATACCAGTTTGCAACATAATTCAACAACCCTTTAGCCAGTGACAACGCAGTAGAAGATAAAGTTGAATCATTTTTACAAAATTCGCCACTAATGCCAAATGCCGAAAGAAGTAACCTGCATCAGATGGAAATTAAATTAAAATTACGCGTTTTGGGAATCATATTATTGCACCGAATCATTTGCACCTGCTTAGTTCTTTGCTACTTTCACTTGAAAGTGGACGATAATCACTTTTCAGCGAGTAATGTACGCTCATTTTCACACGACAAAAACAATTTCTCTGCTAAACTGCTCACGTACAATGCAAAACTAATGTGGGAATTTGTGTTTGCTGAGATTGCAGTAAATAACAAGAGTATTTACTATGTTAACACACTAGTGTAACTTCGTGAGCGCATTGATGAAAATAATATTATTCCTGAAGAGCAATGTGGCTTTGTACAAGGAAAATCTGCAACCCATCGACTCCATCGTATAAAACCACACATCAAAAATAATTTTACTGAAGGCAACTCAACGGGGGTGGTTCTGTGCGATATCAAAAAAGCAGTATGGCCTTCGGTCATACTATAAAAACTCATTGACTAGAAGTTTCCATCATATCTAGTTCTAATGTGGAACTCTTTTCTTCGGCAAAGTACTTTTGTTGTCACATTATAGGGGAAAAAATCTAACAGACAAAATGTCCACAAATGTTCCCCAAAGAGCAGTCTTAAGCCCGCCTCTATACAACTTATTTATATCATATATGCCACTGCATTCAACCTACGAACTAGCATTTCTCGTCGGCTTTTTTTACATCTTCCAGATATCAAGCACCATTCGTAGAAAATATGCGTGCAGCTCTTAACACTTACTTGATATATTTTACGAAGTGGAAAATACGTCTTAATGCATTTAAAACCAGAGCAATATTCTTTACGCGGCGATTAATTCTAGAAATACCTAGAGTACCGCTTCGTAGAAATAATAATGGTACATAATCAAATTCGAAAAACTAGGTCAAATATCTAGGGATTATTTTTGACAAACGAAAGACATTTTACCAGCAAATTGAACATTCGATTGTACTTGTTAAACGGAAAATCTGATTTAAATATTAAAAATAAACTATTGCTTTTTCAAGTAGTTTTGAGACCAGTATATAGGTATGGTGGCCACATTTTTAAAGACTCAGCAAAAACCCACATCAAAAAATTGCAAACTACGCTGCTAGTCGTGTGCTTAAAGAAAGCATGGTACACTTCAAGCCACGAAATTCATGACCAGCCATAAGTGCCAAAAGTTGAAGATTATATAAACGTATTATCGTTATTATTATTTATAGCGATTTATAGCATTTAAATGTAAAGTATCTTAATATGTTTTGTATTTTGTTGTTCGTGTTTTTCTCTCCTCTTTTGCATAATTTTATACCGGGTGACTGACACGAAGTGTTACCAACTTCAGACTGTCATTGCTGTCAAACCAGTGATGACAGAGCGCTCAAATTTACACTAATAACAGTTCATTTCATTGTTTACAAGCGCCCAAAAGCATTTTAGTGGGAAATATTCAGAAAAAAGTTATCCGCAATGGAATTCAAGCGTAATAGTGTAATTGCTCTATTTTTGGGTAGAAAACCACAGCCGCAGATTGTTAACCAGTTAAAACATCTGCATGTGAATAAAATGTTTGTGCATCGCACCATAAATGGTTATAACGATACTGGCAGCATTGCAAAACGCCATGGCGGTGGACCGAAACGCACTGCAACATTCGGAAGGTGAAGGCCAAATTGGCTCGGAGTCCGCGCCGTAGCGGCAGAAAAATGGCTCGAGAGGCGAACATTTCGCTTGAACGGATGCAGCACACATTGAAAAATCATCTTGGACTAAAGGCCTTGAAATTCCAAAAAAAACGCATGGTCTCACCGATGCTCAAAAAAAAGTTAGAGTGGAAAGAGCAAAGGAGTTGTTACGATTGCACGAAAGTGGTGATTTGCCGAATCCGATGGATCACCGTTCGTTATTGAGCAATATGTGAACAAGCAAAACAACCGGATTTACTTGCCCGGCCATTTTACTTAAAATTTAGACCAACGGATTGCCACTCGAAACCAAGCGCCACCGATGGTGATGGTTTGGGCCGCCGTAACGGCCGAAAGCCGTTCACCGCTCGTTTTTTTGGACCGTGGCATCAAGATAAATGCTCCAATTTATGGAGATCATGTGTGGGAGGGAGCGTTGAAGCTTTGGGTACAAAAACATTTCGGCCGCAGAGACTGGACATTTCAACTCGGCGCCGAGTCATAAAGCGTCAATCAAGATTGGCTGAGAAACAACGTTCCGTGGTTCTTTTTAACTGCCCAATGGCCATCAAATTCACCGAATGCAAATCCGCTAGATTTCTCGGTTTGTGGTATTTTGAAGGTTGGGACAAAAAAATACCAAAGTGTCGATCATCTCAAGCAAGCGCTTCGCCGGGAATGGGCCAAAATACCGCAGAGCCGTGCTGCATGCAATAGCTTTGTCGGCCGTTTATGGGCCATAAGGCTAAGGGTGGCCAAAGCGAAAACTGCTAATGCAATTTAAATATTTGTGAACAATTTTTACTTTGATTGAATAAAATGCATCAAAAAATAAAAATTCTGTGGCGTTTTGTTTTGGTAACACTTCGTGTCAGTCACCCATAATATAATCCATTGATAAATAATCATTAAAAATCTCTGTTCAATTAGTTAGTTAAAATATATCCTAATTGTAATAGTATATTTACTCTAAGTCTCTTAAATATATTTACTACTATTTAATATGTTAAATAAAGTTGGGGTATGAAGTAATCTAGATTTAGAGCCATCAATGCAGGTTTGTGAGCACAATATTCTAGTTTATGAGTACGCTTAACACACAATTTCCTTCTTGATTCCAAATAATAACAAACCCACGCTGTGCCTTGGCATTATAAGGCTGCAAATCCCTTGAAGCATGTGCTAATTATAAAAAAAACAATAGCAAAACAATGTATATCAATTTTACATATGTATATGATGTGGAATTTATCAGAGAAGTGGATTGAGATCCTTGCCTTTTAAACTCCATATTAATGATATATATCATCAGTATTATGAATACTTAGTTATGGTTTGTAGATGATATTTGTCTGTTTAACCTTACAAATATTCTACTTCTCATTCTACTTCGCAGCGTGATGCTGCGTCATTCGCTGAGTTCACTCACTTAAACTAATTCAAGCTAATTCTTAATTCTTACTAACTTTCTAGATTATAGCCTTAAAAACCGAATCTCCAAGATTCTCGTAGCGTTTTTGTGAAAATTAAGTACTTAATTCTGTACAAATTTATGTGTGGCGCCGTGCCTCAGTGGATAAGAGCGTGGCTTATCTGAGCGGGAGGTTCGTGGTTCGAATCCCAGTAAGACCAAAAGTATTTTTCACGGTTCCACCTGTTGCGAATGTCTGACAAACTTTCGAGAGTAATAATTTGTTATGGAAAGCTTCTCAATTCGCCGTTCGATTCTGGTATTAAATTGCAGGTCTCCTCCATTTGTGTGCAAAAAAATATACAAGCTCAACACAAATGGTTGCGAGAAGCTAGCCATTGGATCGCAATGGTCTGTCGCGCTGAATATTAATATTAATCATTTCTATATGGTGTCATTTAATGTGTCTTGTGCAATTGGTATTCTATTTAAATTAAAATAAAACTTACTAAACTAATCTATTGCTATACCAAACATAAATAAAATCATAATTAGGCGTTAAAATAGTCTTTAATCTAACAACTAGACACTCTATGCTATTTTTAGTCAAGAATATTGTATTGATGGTTCTACCCGTACTATCATGAAATTTTATAGAAATCAGTATAATTTCAATAAGACAGGTTCTGTTTCATTATTCAAGAGTACCATCAATGCCATTAATTATAGAATAACAACATTTAAATGTTCTTCAAGGAAACGACTGGAAAAGTGAATGCGATGAACCCAATTTTTTATGACTTTCGCATAAATCGGACTATATGCTGGCAAATTCTTGTTTGATATTGGTCCTTGCTTATTGGCACACACCGGACTTGACATTGCCCCAAGAAAAAAGTCTAGTGCCGTTTAAACATTCGAACCAGTCGCCAATTGCCTGGTCTATTTTTTGAGATAACACAGACAGAAATTCGACTTCAATAACTCGATTTTTTGGCCAGCTGTCCCTTTCATTGTTTTGTTGGCACGGGAACATTATATTGTGTGTGTTGAATTTTTTCACAAAACGTTCAATTGTTCGATTATCTGACCGAGTACGACGACTGATAATTTCAGCTACGGAACTTAAAACAGAAGAACCGAACGCGAAGTTTGAATAATTTGCAAACGTTGTTGAAGTGTGTAATTTTTCATGATGAAAATGCAAGTATAGAGAAGTTTAAACATCAAACAAACACGCATAGCCGAGAAGACATATTGGAAAAAATTGGGCGTTCCAATAGAAACCCCTTTATAATAAAAAATACAGGAAAGTTGTTGTTGAAAAAAGCACCTTATTCACCTCAAATATTAGAACAACATGGGAACAAATGTATTGAAGTTACACGCGATTGGACTTGCAAGTTTTTTTTTAAATGGTTAATGAAATACATTTTTCCTCCCCAACACAAAAAGAAATATAAACTTATGCTCATTTATCGGCATATCCACCGGCTTCCACTTTTCATTATACGTACTCTAAATGACGTCTTCCTTTCCCTCACTTTAGAACAGTTAAACACCCAAAAAAGCACAGTAATACAATTTTCTTCATTTTTCCAAAGAAGTTATCAGATATAATTTAAATAAATTTTCTTTGTTGGCCCCTTAACTAGCTGTTGTCGAAGAGAACACAATGACTACGATTAGAATTGCTCCACGCTTGTTTTGTGATTTAGTTTCCTTTTCTGACTGATCTGTTTAACCCTCTACTCTATCTTTACTTATATTACCCCACCATATTCATAGCTGAATGATTAATAATTCATCATCATTCTCATTTGAATTCTTAGCAATGAATATTAATATTTTCCATCGAGATGAGTATTTGCACTCGCTTCACTATCGGATGACATTTGCATTGGTTTGCTAGAACGCAGATTGATATTTTTAATGACAACACCGGAATTATTTAGGATTTATTGCACATACTCGTATATTCAGGTGGCTTCACACTGAATTTTTCAACTTCAACTTTCTTTGCCTGTTATTTAATAACATAAATAATTTGCATTTCAAAACAAATAAATTTATTATGTTAGTTTGCAGCAGATGATGTGCTTTGATAAGCCTTCGTTATTGTTGACTTTTGCTTTTTTTATTAAAGTCTTTGCCAAGGTGAATGAGGAATAAATTATAGAATGAATTGGCAGGGGCACGAGCGTTGATAGCTGTTCTCCAAAGATACAGACATACTTTGTCGTAAAACAAACATTACTCTTATGTTTATATCATTGTTGCCAATACTCTCTGATCGCGTTGATGACCAGTGCTTCTGTTATTGACACATATCTGAGTCTAAAAACTCTAAACCCTCTTGCCAGTTCTTATAATGTTATACCCATAACAGGCCGCATAGGTACAATATTGTACATTCATATATTTTGTATGACAACTTTCACTGTATAATAGTTAACGTGAATAGATAACGTGTGGTCCCAGTTCATCCCGTCCTCAGGAGCGCAGTTAAAGAACTTGGTGAAACATAACTGGTGTATGTATTGCATACGGCAGTTTGATGATCTAATTCTATAGCAATCGAAAAACGGATTGTTAGTGTTTGTTTCTTCTGGTGATTTAACTCATTTTGTCGTGAAGTAATAACACTGGTGACTATTTGTGTCAATAATCTATTGTGAGACATCCACTTCTCAGTTCGGTTAAAAGAAAGCGTAAGTTGTGTTTTGTGTGTTTGTTTTTGTAGTTATGTTTGATTTCAGAGTGGATCTCAGCAACATACGTGGGCTGAAAAAGAATTTTTTCAATGTGTTTACACATGTAAATGTTCACAGGCCAGCAAATCTAGCACTGAGCGAAACTTAGGTATTTGATAGTTCCGATACCTCGGAATTAAATCTGCCTGGTTATAACTTGGTGCCATTATTTTTACCTCGACGCGGACTCGCAATATATGTCCGTAGTGATGTTTTTTTTCTTCAAATTTTTCCTCAATTCAGGCTAAAAACCGGAATTTAATTTCATATTTCTCAAAGTAAGTGTACAAGAGCGTTAAATGCACTACTGTTTTTTATACAGAAGGTAATGTTTGAACTCACAACGATTTTGATGCACTGTCTGATTCAATTTAAAGAATTGTCACAAAACATCGTAAAACTGAAATCGTTATTGCGGAAGCTTTCAATGTAAACAATTCTGTGGCAGGAAGGAAGGTTTGTTGATATATTCGCTGAGTTTAATCACCTTACTCAGCTTGTACGGTAAAAGTTTTTAGTAAAAGAAATAAAAAATTGAAATTTTTCATCAAAAATTACTTTATTGCTTTTCAAAATAATCGCCTTTAAGATCTGCACACTTTTGCCTTCGCTCAACTCATTTATCGAAACACTTTTTCCAGTCCGAAGATGACAGTTCCAATACATGGTTTTTGAACGCTTCAACCGCTTCTTCAGGCGATAAAAATCGTTGTCCACGCATCTTATCTTTGATTGATGGGAACAGTAAGAAATCATTGGGTGCCAAGTCGGGGCTCAAACACTCGCTTGTTTGATGTGATGTGTGTGAGATCGCATTATCGTGATGCAAAATGATTCGCAGTTTTGGGTTGTTTTCTTGTTTGTTGAAAACCTCAGGCACAAGCTGAATTGATTGTCTTTTGATTTTCAAGAGCCACAAGACAGGTTTTCGTCAAAAAAAACGCTACCATTTGCTTCCCAACGCTCCGAGCTCGCACAACTTTTGTGTAATTTTCTTCGAATTGGAAGACCCAAACAGTCGATTACCCTTTTCTTTCCGGCTCATACGCAAATATCCATGACTCGACTCCTGTGACGATCTTGTATACGTCTTCAGAAGTACGATCAACGCATTTTTAATGCATTTGGCGGCACCAATCGACACGAACCTTTTTTTGAGCGTCTGTCAAAAATTGTGGAATCCAACGTGCACATAGCTTCCGCACCTTTAAATGTTCATGTAAGATCGTATATACCTTGGTGTTTACTAATCCCTAGGCATGCCTCGATTTCCCTTTTCTAAAAACATTTACGGCACCCTTATGAGCTTATAAGAATATCTGACATTGCAAATTATTCCGCAAACACCCTTGACTTGTTCCTTACCTCTCGTCCTGGAGAAAACAATCGAGTACAATTCAACGCTTCCAAAACATAATGCTGTCACCTGTCGTCAGTATGTGCCTTAACGACAAGCTTCGTTACAATGACCACATATTCACCGTCGCCAAAAAAGCTGCAAAATGTTTAGGTTTTCTAGCCCGGTGCAAGAAACATTTCACTCCCTCTGATCTGACTACTATCTACAAGGCTTTTATTCGCCCTAAACTTGAGTACAATTGTTATATCTGGTCTGATGCGCCTAAAACTACCTTGCATCAGCTAGATAGAATACAAAACCGCGCGATAAAACTTATCGGTGACAAAGACATTGCGAAAACAATAGATTCGCTTGAAAACCGTAGAAACGTTTCCAGCTTGTCATTGTTTTATCGCTTTTTCCACCAGCGGTGCTCAAGAGAAATAGCCATCTGAATTCCACCTCTCCTTGAATTCAACCGCAACACTTGTGGCGCTCTAAATGTTCTACAAATTTGGAGACGCCGGGCCCGGGTTCGTGAGGCCCCATAACTTTTTTTTTAAAAAAATAACCCGATTTTCTTCAAATTTAATACAAATGTGTATCTCCGATAGACAACACTTTTTGTAAAAAATTTGGAGACCCTGGGTCCCGTGGTCGTGGGGCCCCAAAATTAAAAAAAAAAATTAATCCGATTTTCTTTAAATTTTATATACGTATGTATCTCCGATAAAAAACACTTTTTGTAAAAAAAAAATTTTTTTAAAAAAATTAACCCGATTTTTTTTAAATTTTATATACGAGTGTATCTCCGATGGGCAACACTTTTTGCAAAAATTTTTGTTTAAAAAACTTAACCCGATTTTTTTAAAATTTTGTATCTCCGATGGACAAAATTTTTTTTAAAGTTTTTGGAGTGAGGCCTTGAGGTCCGAGGGGTGCCCATATAAATTTTCGATTTTCTTCAAATTTTAACACATACCCATCTCCTATTAGAGAATTTACATGAACAATTTTATTTTTATGGGTTGTTTTTTTTATTGTAGTAGAAAATCATCGAAAGAGACATTTGACATCAGATGTCAAATTTGAAAATGCTCAGATCATTTTATTCTGAGCACTTAGAGGACGCTCATACTCTGAGCAAATAAGAAACACGAGTATTTTTCTTGAGAACTCTTTGACTGCTCTGAACTAATTTATGAAAACGCCAAATAACAGAATATTGTGAAAACTTGTTGTTCTATCTGTAAGTTGATATCGACAACAAAAAACGACATCAATTAAAATACAATTCAGTAAATAAGTAAGTAAGTTGAATTAAGCATAAAACATTTATGTCTCGTTTCATTTGCTGGGTTCATTTGTGGGTGAGCTAAGATTTGTCTGTCGTGGTTACGTTGCATTTGCGAACTGTGCCCAGAGTAAGGTTAGATTTTATGTACCTTTATTTTGTAATTAATAATGTTACTTTACTACCCGTCGGCAATCGGGTACATCGGACACTCACCTCGTTCACCTCGAAAACTCTGTCACTTTGAAAGCTAACCTATGTGTATGGTTCATAATCGATTCGACTTTTATACTATTACGCACATTCATGGTAACTTTGTGAAATGGCAATAATAATGTTTGTGTAAGTCGGAGTAATGTATATTGATGCTTGAGAAATGATGTGAAACCGAAATTTTCTGTTTTCGTTCATTATTAGAAATAATGATATTATTAATAACCGTGTAACCGCGACGCAAACTCGTAGTGCTTCCATGAACAGGCAGAATAGATATTGCAATCAAAATCCACCACCCAAAACCAAGCAGCGCAGCCGACTGCACAGCACACACCACACACAGTCATTAAAGTACGACGGTATCTGATGATATTTAAAAAATGTATAAGGGCCTTGCGGCCGAGCCCGGGGCCCGATCACTACCAAATTTTAGAAAAAGTATTGTTTATTGGGTATACACATGTGTGTAAAACTTGAAAAAAAATCGGGTAATTTTTATTTTAAATTTGTATGGGAGCCCCACGAACCCGGGGCCCGATCACTTCCAAATTTTAAAAGAAAGTATTGTCACCGGAAATACACATGTGTACAAAATTTGAGGAAAATTGGGCTTTAGGAAGTGCGTTAAAAATTGATAATTAAAAAAAAAAGTTTGTATGGGAGCCCCCCGACCCCGAGGCCCGATTGCTTCAAAAATTTTACAAAAAATGTTGTCCATCGGAGATACACATGCGTATAAAATTTGAAGAAAATCGGGTAAATTTTTTAAAATATTTGTATGGGAGCCCCCCGACCCCGTGGTTGGAGAGGCCTGAAAGTGGGTTAAAAAAGATTCCATGACACACAAAGCCACAAATCCACACACCCACAAACCCACAAACACACGGGCACGCGAAGTTGATATAGAGAATTTAAAAAAGGAGGCAAACCAGCGCATCCCTTGTCAGATACCGTTGTAGATGTAGATTGATCTTGACGTGCTACATAAATGAACCTAAACATGATAATGTTAATGGTTGTGTCAGATTATTAAGGTTACTTAATTCTCTTGCGGCTTTCGAATTTCTAATGTAATTGTGTTTGGCTTCCTAAATATTTCAAAAAATTAACTTACAAGGTTTTATCCATTCGAGGATGAAGGAATGAAATCCAAGCGTTTTAATTATTTTATATTAATTCAACTCGATTATATCTTTTTACGTCATTCGCTTTAATAACATCAACCTACTTGTAGTTTAATAAATAGCGTTCGGCTATTATGCACATTTTATGCATCAATTGTGTGCAAAGATCGCAAGCTAAGTGCTGAAAAAAATCTTCATGCTAGACTGGAGCAATGAATCCTATCCTTATTTTCCAGGAATGCTTAACCGACAGGAAGCGCTCTTTGTACAATCGGCCACTTTAGTAATTAATTTCCGCAAAATGCATAGTTACATCGACACATAAGATCAAAGCTATCAACAGTTTAGTTCGATGGCTTCCACCAATTAATTATTCATGGAAATTAAATTAAATATTACATGCAGTTTGGACGCACATCGCACAAAGCCCGATGCTTACGCTTAGTCAGGTACTCATATCAACATCGGGGAAAATTTGTGAAATATGCGGTAAATTGCGAGATGCAGACAAATAAAACTCGATACACATTTCAGCAAAAGTAAACACCAAACCGTGATCGAATCAAATGATTTGGAAAATTCTAAGCTGGATCACGTTGGGTCCGCATTGGAATTTTCGAGTATGCATTCTAAACTGCCAAAAACATCCAGCAAATATCGTTCAACTCTTGATATCTATTGAGCTGTCGCAGAGAGTAAACCTTTCAAGTGAAATGCGCTAAAGGAAAAAAAACAAATTTTTGCCGAAAATGCAAATGCATCACTAATGGGGCATCACACACTTGCACTTTGCAACGCTTGCATGGCAACAAGCAACCCACGTTGTGTAAACAAAGCAGAGCACACAGTAAGCTGATGCTGTCATCGACAACCTTGTTTTTTTCATCCTGCATGTATTCTGTTTATCCTTCCCAAACTCAACCCAACTATGATGCTCCAGTTAGTTGCAGCAATCTCCCAGTTCACGAGTTCACCAACCGTAAAGTGCGACTGCGGAAGAGGAGCGGTAAACAAAATCATTTGCTGGTGTTGACGTTGCCGATGGTCGCAGTGTAAGAGACTCGGCTGATGCACTATGGGAGTATTTTGGACTGAGCGGATTTCAAGAACTATTTGAATAAAATACACATTGTGCAGATTCCGCTGGAAATATTCATTCAATTACAGTTATAATCAAACAGTGGAAAACGAATTAAGATGGTTTCCTCTTCTCAATATTTGCTTATCAATTACTGGCAAAAGGCAAAGGTTTACCAAATCTTCTATGGCTTTGATAACGCCATTTCCACTGGCATCATTGGATCTTTCAAATCTGAGAAAACATTGTAACGTTTTTGTTTACATTACGTAATAATTTTTCACTAGAAAGCGATTACCCAGAAGGTAAAATTAAGGGATCGCTATTCCAGAAGTACTCCGCATTTTAGTAATTGTAAATGCACAAAATCTATACTTCTATACTATTATATAAAGAGGTAAGTTTGCACTCTCAATTGAATACGGTAATCTTGAAAACTACTTCACCATTATATAGGTTCTTTTCTGCCCCTTAGGTTTACCTACCATTTTACTAATTTTAGATGCTGAATCATTATCATCTCTCTTTAACTCGATCTCTTTTAAGCATAACAGGACTTTGTTAGTTTCCTTTAATACTTTGTGATCAGAACCCAACCGATGACAAATTTTCGTCTTTTCTTTTCGTCTAAATTCTCTAATCGGAGATACGGAGATGCAAAGTTTGAATAAAATCCGGTTAATTTTTGGCGCCATGGCTTTAGTAGTTAGTGCGTTGGCAGAAGGTTTGAAGTTCATTCATTCATTATGTCCTATATCCCCTTGTGGGTCCTAGGGCCTCTATTACGCCTACGTGCCATCGCGTGCGGTTCCTGGCAATGAGCTTCAACTCTCTCCAACTCTTCTCCAATTGCCGTGACTCTTCCTCAACTGTTCTGCGCTATATATTTCTCGGACGACCCGTTCTTCTACCATCCTGAGATAACGGATTCCATTGCATTGTGTAGTTTGCTATGGAACTGTCGCTTTTTCGGATTGTATGACCCAACCACTGCCACTTCCGTCGTTGGACGGTTGTGCCTATTGGTTCCTAATCCGTTCTCTGGTAAACATGTTGGTTAGAGATACGGTTAGACCATAAAACCCTTAGATGTTCTGTAGGCACCTATTTACGAACGTTCGTAACGTTTTTGTGCTGCACCTATACAACAGCGAGATTCAACATTATTTGAACGGAACAGTCGCAGCTTGGTGTTTAAGTTGATCACATTGCTTCATGGACATCATTAGAGATTTGAATTTCGAATCACAGAAAACTCTAAAAGTATTTTTCATGTTTGCATTTCTCGAAAATAAGTGACAAATGTTAGAGAGTAACTCGTCACTAAAAGGTTCTCCATTTGGATCCCTTCCATTATTGTGCTAAAATATAGCACACACAAGACAAATGGTCGCGACAAGTTAGACCAAAATTTCTTGCCCCAAATATTATTATTATTAATTTTAAAGAAATTTATATATGGCAGCCCCTCGACACTGAACTGCACACTCACTTCCAAGTTTTTATAGAAAGTGTTGCTATCGGATTTTTTTATTGTAGAAAATCATAGAAAAATATATTTGAGTACTGTGCTTTAATGCCACTAAATACTCCTACAAAGAGAAAATTAAACCCTAAACCCGGGGGCCCGGCGATCATTACCAAATTTTTATAGAAAGTGTTATCATCAGAGATTCACATGTGCGCAAAGGTTTTAGGAGGTGAATAAAAAATTTATCACAAGATTTGGCCAGCCAGACAACCATAACAAACATATCCGGACGCGAAATTAATATAGAGAGTTTAAAAAAAACTGTGCGGATACTTTTTACCTTGTTGCAAAGCCCTTCAACATTGTTTCTGGATCTGCAACCCTTATTTTGTTGTTTATGATGACATTAATCTGATTTACGCATCACATCCTTCCAGGATTAACGATGTATGACTATGCCCTTTGAACAAAAGAACGACTCTGCCTAAACTGAATAATTAATTTTTCCCAACATGAGTGACAGTTTAGTTTATTACATGAAACGTGTAAATAGAGTATTATCGCATTGTCTCATGTTTACGCTTTCTAACATCATCAAGGACAATAACAAAACTCATCAGTCATCCATGCTGAATCTTATGACTCCCATCCAAACAAATGCACATCTTATTAAGCGGGGACAACAACACAAATGATAGTCAAGTGCACTCTATAGACCGGAAAATCGATTAACACATAATCCCACATAAGAACGTCAGTAACTCTCGCAGCTATCACAAATCCTTAATATTGACAGGATGTCGCAGCCGACAAAAGTGCGAGCTCATTTCCAACCATCTGCTGCGTAATTTTAATTCAATTTTAACGGCGGATGACAATGATGGGATATTTCTTGGGCTTTTTGTATCAGAATCTACCCTCACTATTTCCATTATCAGCTTTAAGCCCCTAAAAGGCACTACCCATTATATAACCTAATGCAATAAACACAGAAGTTGCTAAATGATTTGTGATGCCATTTGTCGCCCTTTCTTGTTATAATTTCCTTTGCGTCTGCACTAATCGAAACTTAGAGTATGATTTCAACTTTACCCATATAGATAAAAGACTGAAATGTATTTCCTATCAATAAGGACAAATATTATATTGAATCTAGGGAAAACCAAATCTCTTGAAGTATAACAATCAATCAGATATCAACACACTTTCAAGGCAATAAACCTTTTGACAACGA
This sequence comes from Nephrocerus scutellatus, assembly GCA_947095585.1. Taxonomy (NCBI): domain Eukaryota; kingdom Metazoa; phylum Arthropoda; class Insecta; order Diptera; family Pipunculidae; genus Nephrocerus; species Nephrocerus scutellatus. The sequence continues at coordinate 100,615,822 of OX352762.1, read as the reverse complement.
AATATTAATTTTCAGTATTTGGATGCCACTTGCAGTTCTTTACTCTTGTCTCTTTACGAATATTTTATTTAAAATTACTGACTTTTCTGTAGCCTCCCAGCAAATACTAAAAATTATCATTTTCGTTGTTTTTTAATACACACATATATATACATATACTAACATAAGTAACATATTGAGAGCATAATAAGGCAAAGCGATTAACTACCGGCGATAAACTCTTCACCAAAAAACGTTGTTCCAAGTTATAAAGTGATACAGACCAGTTAACCGATTTTGAACCCGAATATCTCAAAAAAAGAATATAAAATTTTTCGATCAGTAGTTTTCCCAGGGTGGGCGCCGTGGCTCAGTGGATAAGAGCATAGCTTCTGAGCAGGAGATTAGTGGTTTGAATCCCAGTAACACGGTTTTCACGGTGTCCCACCTCTTGCGAAAGTCTGACAAATGTCCGAGGGTAATAACTTGTCATGGAAAGCTTTTCAATTCGCCGTTCGAATACGGCATTAAATTGTAGGTCCCTTCCATTTGTATGCAAAAATATAAATGCACAACACAAATGGTCGCGACAAGCTAGGCCTTCGACCGCAACGGTCTGTCGCGCCGAATATTAATATTAATTTATAGACATAAATGAGCAAAAGACTTTTTGTATAAACCACTCGAGAGGCCAGGACCGACCCAGGTTGTAGAGCCAGATATGATGATGATGATAGTTTTGAACGGCATTGTTATGTAGATCCACTCGACCCTTGAATTATGGAAGAGTGCAAGTTGTTAAAAAATTGAAATTCTTCCTATATTGATTAAGCGATCTTTCTCAAACTCCTCCTTTTGCCATTTTCTCACTGCGTTAATTGGATTAATATGATGGTAATAATTACTGGTCATTATAACTTCCTAATTATTGTGCCACAGGCAATATTTCGAATATTTTGATCAATACACCTAGAAAACAATCATAATACTTCTGAGCAGCGTTCGAGAGGAAATTCTTACGAGAATTGTTGGACCAATATGTAAGTAAGATCAATTCCGGAAAATATAAGATCAACTGGATTTAATTAATTAATTATTAAACTCGGGAGAATCCTGCTCAAAATGTTCTTTGGGGTAGTTTTGATGAGAGACGAGATCGAAGCAGGATAAGCGAAGACCAGGCATAGACAAAATGACTCCCAGGGCTACCTGATGTAAAACGGTGCGATATCGGCGCCTGAAATACGATAATTTATCACTGTACCAGTGGAGTACAAGCTTTTTTTGTTCAATAAACACAGAAAATATTTTTAATCGAGAAGGAAGTGTTATCAGTCAAAAATTGTTTTGCCAAATAGAGACCAGTGTTCGTATTAAGATAAACTAAAATGATTAACGAGCATGTGCAACTTATATTAAAAGAAGTTATCACTAACCCACCTCTGTTTCGACAGCTATAGCCTATAACCTCCGGGGAAAAAACCCTGTACAATAATGGAAACCTGATCAAAATCGGTTGAGCAGTTTTCTAGATAAGCTAAAATAACAGGCGTTGCCCGACTGCCCCCACCACACTACCAACTATCAGAAAACTTTTGTTTTATGGCTTATCACATAACGAGCTAGGAAAGTGAGAGTAAGAAGCTTCCAACGAGCATTCGACACTTTCAGCGAGTAATGTATGCTATTTTTCCCACGACCAAATGAAATTTCCTGATAAACTGCTCATGTGCAATGCAAAACTACTGTGTGAGTGTGTGGTCGCTGAGACTGCAGTAAATAACAATAGTAGTTTCTATGTTAATCCACGTGTGTAGATAAGGCCTACTTTCGAGGCTAGGTTTCGAAATATTTCTCAAAACAGGTAAATTGACTGTTCCTTTATAGGAACAGTGGAAAGATGTTGTTTAATTTGACGCTTTTAAAAGAAGTAAACTTCATGGAAGATCTGAAAACTTGCTGTAGCTCGATCTAAAGTACAATTTAAACTATATATTATAGTCGGTAAAACCGGTTCATATTGTCTAATTTGACGTTTATATCTTATTACATATACATTATAAATTAACTGATCCATTATCGTACTAAAACTTAATCTAAATTTAATAATAAATTCGGTACAGTCCAAATATTTATCAACCAGCTATAGAATTTGGTGTCAGCGCTTAACATTAAATAAAAGACACATGTATTTTTCTCTGCAGATGATAGCTCAATTAATTCTTTCATTAAGTTAAGGAAACGGAAAGTTATTACTTTTTATTGGGTGAGTGTTTTTGAAGGTTTACATCCTTAAGGATTCAGCTCGCCCTTCATCGCCAGTTGTTCTGGCATAAGACGTGGCATCTAGATGCGTAATTGAAATACTTCTTAAAAAGTAATGAAGTGTAAAATTAGTTTATAGTGGTATGAGAACTTGTCCTCTTGTGTGTGTGTAACCGGAATTAATGGCGGTCAGTACATTGAGTTTGGTTTTTGAAAGGTAAGTTGGAGGAGAAAAGAGGGTTATGTATGCGTAAAAGTGCACACTATGATAACGGTTCAGTGGATTTGTTTGAAAATACATTTTTTTTTTAAATAATTTATTTTATTCCATGTAGTATGTAGTATGTTTAATTTTAATTTATTACAAATAAATAAAAATAACCTTAAAATATGTAATTATTATTTAAATGCTCATGACGGTTCTCAATACATACAGTTTAATTTTAGGTTTGGTTTTTATCTGACATTAATGTTTTATTTATTTTATATTAAAGCTTTTGTAATAAGAAAAAAAACTGCACTAAAAATTTCTTAGCTATATCTTATTTTATACTTATAGCTTATAGCTACTACTTACAACTACTTAAAATCAAAAAGTTAGAAGATGTCGGCCACTTGACCAGTTGAGCCACCAGTATTTGTTTCAGTTGAAACGTTTTACTTTTTCGGTCTTTTTCAGGTATGTAACTGCACTGTCTCCAGAATTAATTTCCATTCTGATCATCATTAGGAATATGCTGGATTGTTTTGTCGTTTGCCCTTCTAGCAATATGGTAGATTAACGGTATGTTACGCGAGTCCGACAGATAGCCCATTGCATCTAGATACAGGAATGCCGCTTATTAATGTTCTAACTTTGCATATGGGTTTTCTACCATAATAGGCACTTAATAGGCATATTTTGAAAGTGGTCAGACTCCTGAGTCAAAGGGTCTCCATAAGAATTTTTTTATTGTTTCTACAAATTGCATGTTTTTATGAACAAATCGCGTTCTGGACGATGGGGTAAAGTCTTGGGAGTTACCGATATTGATGGTGGTGATGGATGATACAGCGATTACCATTGGATGGAATCGTTACGGTGGCGGTCGCTGGGGATATTTGTGGAAGCTTGGATATATATAGGGGTGATGTAATGATGGGATAGTGATTGAGGAGAAGGCGTGAAGAAGTGGTGATGGGGCGATTGGGCAATGGGGCGATGGGTAATGAAGCCACGAGCAACGCCGGGCACTTCAGCTAGTTTTAAATATAACCGACTGTACGTTTAAATCATTATTTAGTCAAACCGGTTTGTCCGGTTTGCCCGGTTTTCGTGTAGGTACATGAGTGCACATGTAGTTTATTTTTAGAAGATGACTCATCACATATGAATGCGTTTAGTTGTAAATAAAGGAAGTTGCCACAATTTTCTGGTCTTTTCTCTATATTTACTGTCTATAAGTTTGGAAGTTTCTGGAAACTTTTCAATGAGTATAAATAGAGGCGTTTGGCCGAAGTAGTTCAGTTCTAAATTGAAATTCAACCGGTTAAGTTGAAAAAGTTCTTGCAAAGAAATACTGCTACCACCTAAAAGAATTATAGTAAAAGACAAGTGCTGTTGCAATAAGTGTTTTTGTGTAAATTTATAGTTATCACCAGTGTTATTTCTTGTGTTATTTTTACTGATTCTTCAATAAAGTTGTAGTTTATCAATTAATAAACTTGTGTTGTGTTTTATTTGCAAAATCCTTTACGAACTCGAAAGCCTAAATTTCGTAACAATATTAAGAATGACGTTGTTAATTTTTCACAATCCAGACGCATCCAGAAGTTTTTTGTTTGGAATGTAATGTCTGTAGTTGGATCGTTCGCTTTTATACCTACGCCTACATGCTCTGAAGCATTTTTTCTCAAAAACGTGAATTTTTTCCATATATGATGGGCATATATTCCACCATACTGGACACGCATACGTCAAAAATTGATCTAACAAAGGCCTGGTAGCAGATGATCTTGACATCAAATCAAAGAATGCATGAAAAGAAAAGCTTTTTAATTGAAAATAAATTAAATGATATAACAGTTACGTTGCAGTTAAGTGAATAGATTTGCGATTCTTGCTCGAACGCAGAATGTATTTATGGAAGCGCGTTTTCCAAAATACCCGGATCATTCATTTGAAATCGATACAAACATAAATAACATGAAAAAAGGCAAACAAGCATTTCTCATCAAATATTCTAATAAGAAGTATTTGCAGTTTCGAACTGGTTTACAAACCTTTAGTCTTCTTTAAATTACAGTATTATCTTCACATGCTTCATGCTAGAAAATATGAGCAGCAGATAAAAGCATAAATCAAAATAAACTCAGTCTGGTTTATAGCCAACAAAGTTTACTGCAATCTGCCAAGGCTCCTAACCTTTAAGTACACGCACTAACAAAATCATAAATAAACTAGCTTGGTTTATTTTGTATACAACTGGAAAATATCGCTAAGAATAATTTAAAAAAAATTTCAAGCAAAATGAAAATTATGAAAAATATATGTTTTTTTTTGATAATAGAATTACATTAAAGAAAAAGCAACTTATAAAAACCCATGTATGTGCAAAATTTGAAAAAAAAATCGGGTTAATTTTTAATAACTATGTATTTTACCTTCCATGTTCTGAATGTCTACACAAGATTATCCTAACTGTATATTGTTATCAATTAGCAAATGTTATCAGAAAAAAAGAACTATAGAGGAGCTGCAGCGCTACAGCCAGTACTGTGGCTGAAGTTGTTATAAATACTTGCGTAGAGTATTTTGTCAACCAGACCAACTCGCTTCGTTCTTTCTGCTACAGCGAAATTCACTGTAGCTAAGACCACGTTTTGAAATATCTGTACTGTACGCCAGTAGTCAATGGTTAAGTTTGCTTTCGTACAATAAAAAATTGAAAAGTAAATAAAAGAAACGGCTGCTTTATTATGGTTCCAATTCCGCTCCAGTAACTATTCCTTTTTGCATATTTTGCATATAATTTAAAAATTACTTACGACAGCGTTAGTGGATTATTGTGTTCTTTTCTCGCATTATTTTATTGTAAACGAGACATAAAACCCTCATAAGACGTCAACGTTTCGACAGGGACGATTTTGAAGCATTTACGGGGAGAATATATTGTTCTTTAGCAATAGAGCAAACAAACTCATATACATAGTCGCAGATAATTCGTATAATCAAGCTAGTATACTGCACACAAGTTAAGAAAATTTTCGAGAACATCACGTTTCTTTCTATGCCGACCATGGAGGACGATAGAGAAAAAATCTGATGTGAAAGATGATGTGCGATGCGACTCCTGCAGCAGAGTTTTAAAAGAGAGTTGTTTTCTGTTTTAATTTTTTGCAGTTTTTAAAGAGTAGGGAAAAGTTTTACAGTAGCTCGTTAAAATCTAGTAATTCTACCACTAACTTGGGAGTGGATAATTCATTCAAGTTCCGATCACTGTCAAGCTAGTCAATTAAAATCTTAACAGTTGGAGTTTTGAGTAATCCAAAGATACGTGATAAATATTTTAGGAGTCTAGTTTTTCACTGCAAAAACTATTAATAGGCAATCGCTGGAAATTTATATATCATATATCGAATATATATGATATATATATCGAATTTATGTATCATCATCTTCATATTCGAATCTACCCCGGTTCCCGTCCTGGCCTCACGCAATAAATCTCTCCACCGGTCCCGATTTCAAGCCGATGTCATCCAGTTTGGCATCCCTAAACTCTGGGCGTCCTGGTCACCCTTCCAGCGTAAGCTTGGCCGGTCTCGCTGTCATATTCAATAAATCCTACAGCAAAGGACTTTCCGAGCAGGATCCTAGCCCATGCGAGCTAAGTGTCCTGCCCACCAGAGCCTACTGAGCTAAATTCTCTTCACGATGTCGACATCGCGGTAACGCTCGTATATCTCATCATTATAGATTCTCCGGAATCGTCCTTCCTCACATACGGGGCCAACAATTCTCTGTAAGACTTTTCTCTCGAACGCGGCGAAGAGGTTTTTGCTAAGCATCAAAGTATCGGATCCATATGTAGGTGCTGGTATGACCATTGTCGTATATACCAGCAGCTTGGATGTTATGGTTCAGTTCGATTTGAAGAGTCTTGACAGACTATAGTAGGCTTTGTTGGCTTTAAGCAACCGTGCGCGTATTTCTGGTTCCATGATGTTATTGGCTAATAAAGTTGACCCGATATAGTTAAAGGATTGCACTACTTTAAATTAGCGCTCCACTATTTAAATTGCGGGACCAATGTTGGATCTTCAAGTCGCTGACGTGGCCACCATGTACTTTGTTTTGCTCTCATTTATGTGGAGCCTCAGATTTCGTGCCGCTTGCTCGATCTGGATTGAAGCTCTTGGGTCTCCACCAACGATGTAAATATCGTCTGCGTAAGCCAGAATCTGAATGGACTTATAGAGGATTGTTGCTCTCGCCGTTGCGCAAGAGTCTCGGATCACTTTGTCCAACGGCAGGTTGAAGAGGACGCAGGCGAGTCTATCCCCTTATCGGCGCCCGTTATAGATGTTGATTGAGCTTGATATTTTTACTTGGCTTATAACATTGGTCATGGTCAACCTACATAGTCGTGTCAATTTATTTGGGATGCCGAATTCTCTCAAGACTTTATAACTTTCTATTCTGGCTATGTCTTTATTCCTTCCGGCACAAAAATATGAGTGACAAAATTCCATCTTGGAATAAAGTTCGCTCTTCTCTTACATTCCATAACAATCTTTAGGTTGACACAATGGAATTCAAATATTAGAAGAGCAGCTTGGTTTTTTCTACATATTACATATTACAAGCACATTTAGCAACATTTAGCAACATTGGGAGTTACCGATATTGATGGTGGTGATGGATGATACAGCGATTACCATTGGATGGAATCGTTACGGTGGCGGTCGCTGGGGATATTTGTGGAAGCTTGGATATATATAGGGGTGATGTAATGATGGGATAGTGATTGAGGAGAAGGCGTGAAGAAGTGGTGATGGGGGCGATTGGGCAATGGGGCGATGGGTAATGAAGCCACGAGCAACGCCGGGCACTTCAGCTAGTTTTAAATATAACCGACTGTACGTTTAAATCATTATTTAGTCAAACCGGTTTGTCCGGTTTGCCCGGTTTTCGTGTAGGTACATGAGTGCACATGTAGTTTATTTTTAGAAGATGACTCATCACATATGAATGCGTTTAGTTGTAAATAAAGGAAGTTGCCACAATTTTCTGGTCTTTTCTCTATATTTACTGTCTATAAGTTTGGAAGTTTCTGGAAACTTTTCAATGAGTATAAATAGAGGCGTTTGGCCGAAGTAGTTCAGTTCTAAATTGAAATTCAACCGGTTAAGTTGAAAAAGTTCTTGCAAAGAAATACTGCTACCACCTAAAAGAATTATAGTATTCCAAACAGAATCTGAATGGACTTATAGAGGATTGTTGCTCTCGCCGTTGCGCAAGAGTCTCGGATCACTTTGTCCAACGGCAGGTTGAAGAGGACGCAGGCGAGTCTATCCCCTTATCGGCGCCCGTTATAGATGTTGATTGAGCTTGATATTTTTACTTGGCTTATAACATTGGTCATGGTCAACCTACATAGTCGTGTCAATTTATTTGGGATGCCGAATTCTCTCAAGACTTTATAACTTTCTATTCTGGCTATGTCTTTATTCCTTCCGGCACAAAAATATGAGTGACAAAATTCCATCTTGGAATAAAGTTCGCTTTTCTCTTACATTCCATAACAATCTTTAGGTTGACACAATGGAATTCAAATATTAGAAGAGCAGCTTGGTTTTTTCTACATATTACATATTACAAGCACATTTAGCAACATGTAAGATAGCAAATATTTCTACTTGAGAAACAGTTGGCAATTTTCTAATTCCCATCTAAGAACTATTCTGCTCCAGATCCTCCTAGATCAATAAGAAACCGGCACTAAAAAATAAAGTTTGCTAACGATATCAGTTGAATATTTCCAATTGAGTTTTGGTTTTATATCTTCTAAAAGGGAACAGTTCTACCCACATACATCAGGAGCGAAGAAATGTTTTCCAAAACCGTATGGATTATGTTTCAGTGCACACTCTTATGTCTATCATGCAAAACATTTACTCGTAGCTTTGACTGCTTCCGTGGCAGAATCAGCAGTGTATTGAGAGGTAGAGCGTATCATTCCTGTCATTCCCAAGGAGACGTTTCTTTGTAGTTTGTTTAGTGGATCGAAACAAGTTAGGGTAACGAAAGGTTCAATATTAAAAGCAAAATATTCTTGTTTTAAAATATTCTTTCAATTTTGTAATCCACCTAATTGGTACATAGTTTTATTTGTCAAGGTCTTTATGCTTAGGAAGGAGGTACGACTTTTTTCCAAATATTTTTCACTATTATTAAAATTTTTTTGTTATTTTTATTGTGGTTAAAATAATTTGTATGTTTGTTGTGGCTTAAACGTAGGTTTGTAAAACCTTCCTGTGTTTATGCTCAATTTCATTCTTAGCTGGTTAAATTTTTTCTTGTAAATATTTGTGTGTAACAGTGAAACTTGTCTAGGTAAGCTGCTTTTGATAACTCTCGTTCTCTGTAATTAGAAATGTATGTAAATTCCTTACTTTAGTTTCACTAATTAAATTCATTAACTTATTTTAAAACAATTCCTCATGTTACCTTTTGGAAAACATTCAATAAAGAGAAAGCATATCCCCGTAAAGTAATTTAAAAATTCTCATTTTAAAGCCATTTTGCCATCAAGTGAAATTAACATCCCGTTGATGGAAATTGATTCATCATGGGTGAATGGTCTTCGAGTTAAGCGTGAACATATATGCAGACAAAGTTTCATTTTTATATATTAAGATATAGGCCCTCTCAGTGCCGCTTATACGGCAAGTGACAATAATAAAAAATAATACATTTTCAATAGGAGTGCATGAAATAACGCATCTTGTCACCTTTCAAGTCAACATCTGAATTACAACTACAAATCTCGAACTGTGCAACCGGAAGGCATCGTCTATATTGCCTACACTCAATGTCTTTGCCACACGGTTCCAAAGTAAAAACAGCTCAAGGGATGTAGCAATAACAACTAACTTTACTACAATTTTGTACGTTTCTTTGTAGCTCTATCGGTGGCAGAAGATCCGTCGTTCATTGGAATCCTGTCATCTCAACCGTTAACATTGTTGCTTGCAATGTATGTGGCATTTCCACAAAATGATGTATACTTCCTTTCTATCGTGGTTTGATGACGGCGGGATGTAGAAATCCTATGTTGAAATTTTCAATCTCTCGACATTTTCATTTTCGGTGTTGTTACCGAGGAGTTTTCGTTTCTCTGCGTATAGTGCCGGATTTACTTAAATCGAAATCAAATTTTATTTTTCTTGAGAAAAGAATGGATATGATGATTTTCAGGATTGCCTTCCACTTTGCACTTTTCATCGTTTTCATTAAATAAGGATTCACATAGATTCTAGATTTATTCTAGACTGCTGACTGAGTGAAACACTTACACAGTTGAACTCGACGAAATGGTACTTCAACCGGGTTTGGTCCGACTGGAATTTACGGACTAAAAGTTACATTTTTTAAAAAAATAGTTGAAAATTTAAATTGGAACAGTGTGTCTTTATGTTGTCCAACTTTCGTTTTAATATTGTTACGAAATTTAGGCTTTTTAGAGTCTATAAAAGATTTTGCAAAGAAAAAACACGTTAATTAACAAATTTTAATTTAATTATCTAGAAAAACAGAAAAAGTTCACAAATTTACACTGGGCATTACTTGTATTTTACTACTATTCACTTAGGTGGAACCTCTATCTACTCCAAAGAACTTTAAAACTAGTCTGGTTGAATTCAAAATAATACCTAATTTACCGCAATAAAACATTGTTTATTTAAACCAAATCTACATTTTCGAGAAGGCTCTTATCTTTTCTTCTGTATTATATTCCTACAACCTAGAATGTACCAGATCATATTGGTGTAATATCCTTATATACAAATTGTTATACATATTTCACCTGTATAAAAGTTATATGCAATTATATATATAACGATATTACTGAGCCTAATTGTATGCAATTTCTTTTGGCAATTTTTTAATTCTTATGCAATGCAATGCAATGCTTATTCCTACATACAAGAATGTACAGTGCGATTTCTATTTACATTTTCGTAACTGTGTGTTAAACACACAAAAGCGGCACCCAAGACATTTCTTTAAAAAGTATTCAGAGCTGATTTGACTAATTAATTAAATTTATTTACTTGATCATGGAACGTGAAACGTTAAAAAGTTATTAGATGTTATGTTGTGGTGGGTAGGTGTTATAATCTAAAGAAAACTACACCAGAGCACTCAGACCGTCGACCCATTGTACTCGTTCCCAGTGAGTTCACTATTAAAATCTCTTCGTAACCTTTAGAAAAATAAGTGGGGACTTCCAAACCCATCTCGTCCTTGAAGAGATTATTTAAATTTAATTTAACTGTAAATTTTTTATCATACATTTTTTACATGTCTAAAAAAATATGCTGAATACCGACTCAGAAAAACCTTCTTAACATCTATGAATAAATTATTATTTAAGAAAAAAGCGGAACTTCTCAACTCGCGATATGGATATTTCTAACTTAGTCGAAGCTTTTGCTCGTTTAGTGCCGTGCTTAAAAGAAACTTTGCAGTCAAGATTTCTTTTGTTCCTTCTTTGTTCCATAATGGTAATCCTTATAAATCTGGTATTCAGAAAGCTAATCCCTAAGCTTCGTATTTCACTTGTGCGTCTACTCTTTAAGTATTTAACCAAAGCGAACCAATTTTTCCGAATTTAGGCCCAGGTATGTCTAAAATCTCTTTCCGGCGACGGGTTCATTCAAATATTTTTATATTGCTTTCTTGTCAGTTCTATCGAAGGTAATAGAATCTTTAGTTAATTTCAAACTAATAAGCTATCTGGATTCGAATGCTCTTTTATTCGATGTGCAGTACAGATTTCGCAAAAATCTCATTGTTGGGAACAAAGCATTGAAAATCTAGATGAATCATACGTTGTATACTTCGACATTTCTAAGATTTCTTGATAGAGTATGGCATGATTGTTTTATTTAAAAGACCTCTTTCATTGCATGGGTTGAGGATTATTTATGGAACCGTTAAATAAAAGTTGTATTGAACGGTATCTCTTCAGCTTCACATGGGATCAATGGTGGCGTGCCACAAGGGTCGTCCTAGTCGGCTACGCTCTTCTTGATATATATAAATGACCTGTTGTCTTCTACAACCTGTGATATCCATTTATTTGCTAATGATACATCGCTATGGGCTTCCATTGAGTTTGCCATTCCAAAAGAATGCAACTCTCGCTTTATTGGTTCACGAGACTTAATGCTTCCTTGCATTATTCTGTCGAACATTCAAGTCATTCTTGATTAGGGGAGATCTAGTAGGGTGGAATTTAATCCGAATAAATTCCAGGCTTGCCTTTTTATTCAGAAAGTTCAACCTTACGTTCCGCCAGTAATTAATAGAGTCTCTATTGCGAAATCTAATTTTATTAAGATGTTAGGCTTGAATGTTTCAAGTAAACTTTCCTGAAATTAGAGTTATATAATTATAAATTTATTTATATTTATTATATTGATTATTACTAATTTAGTCTTTAATTAAAATTTTTATTTAATTGTTTTGCTTATTATAGACTTTATTTAATCGTTTGTAAAAATATTAATATGTGCCAATATTTCGGTCTTGCCCACCATTGTCAAGGAAAAAAAAAGTTTTTAAATTAATTTTCTGAAATTAAATAAAATTTTAAAACAATTTATTTTTGTCGTTATATTTAATTAAATTAAAAAAAATTAAACTAATTCTTCATAAGCTTAATATAACTACTGTGTAATTTATTAGTATCCACTTTACAGTTAACTGGAAACTGGACTATTGGATAACCAAATGAAGCGGGGCGCCGTTGCTCAGTGGAAAAGCGCTTGGCTACTGAGCAGGAGGATCGTGATTCAAATCCCAGTAACACCAAAAGTATTTTTCACGTTGTCCCATATCTCGCGAATGGATGACAAACGTTCCGAAAGTAATAACTTGTCACGGAAAGCTTCTCAATTCGCCTTTCGGATCTGGCCTTTAATTATAGGTCCTTTCCATTTGTGTCCAAAAATATACATGCACAACACAAATTATCGCGAGAAGCTAGGCCTTGGACCGCAACGGTCTGTCGCGCCGAATATTATTATGAGGTGGGACTGAAAGAACGCATTTGCTTCATCTTGATGAAATTCAGAAAAGAGTTGCCCGTTTAATAAACGATGTAACCATTACTTCATCTCTTGGAGCATAGACGAAATGTGGGAGCTTAAACAAATTTTACTATGTTGAATCAGTTGGTCGACTCCGTGTTTCCTGAAACGTTTTATCTACAGGCCTTCAAGATAGCCGTCAATAATCTCCTGAATGACGACCGAAGAAGATTAAAGAAAATTGGAATTAATGTTTGAATTATTTGTAACACACTCATATGTAATATATTCTTGCTGAAGGTGTTTTTTAGTTTTTCCTCACCATGATCCATTGATTAAAGCAAAGCATTTGGACTCGCGCCGTGCTCGTTTTTCCGTATTGCTTTTTTAATAAATCAGAGTTGATTCTGAGAGAATATTTTGAAACTGGCTACAAACGTGAGGAATGTGATATATTGTTAATTACATTCCTTCGATTTTTTAATATTATTTTTAATTTTAATTAAGGGCCCATCTTGTTATCGTGGCGCAATCAGGTAGTTTTCCCATGGCAATAAGTTGATGATAAAAAAAGGTTAAAAGGATTTACGTTTTATAAAAAAATCTTTTTTTTATACTTTTTTAAAATTATGCCATCGCAAGCCGAGCGCTAAACAATTATTTTAAAACAAGTCTGATCATAATTTGACTGGTAGAAGTCGAGATATATGATTGGACAAATTGACAAACACAAGTACGCTGAAAAAAATCCTTTGCCCTTCGTTGTCGCAATAATATGCGAATTATAATTTAACTACAAAAACAATGCACAAAGTTTTCCAACGAACTTTTTATTATTTGAGGCAAATCACATCGCTCGCTATACTCGTACTTGTACGTACGCGCCGCGCATTAACTAAAAACCACTTAAACAAACCCATTACACTCTGTTATTACATTAATGCCATAACTGTTATGATTGCATAAAATTTAAATTAATTTGCAACTATTTGCACACGCTTCATTAATTTGTAAATTGTAAAATTGTGATTTTGTGCAGATGGAAATTAAATTTGTGGTGGATATAGTGGCAGCATAGTGAAATAAGTCGTCGTTCCAGATAAAATGAGCCGCAAAGAGAACAGATTCACATTCCCACAGCTCACTTTTTTTTTAATTGTAAAATAATAATTTGCGGTTCCAGTAGTCAACCAACTGAATCAACCGAAATCGACAAAGCAGCCGTCCGCCCAGCTTTGGCTTGGTTTTTAGCGTAAATATAATAAATTTTCCAAATCGCCCGGTGTGCACATGGATGTATTATTTGTGTGCTCTTCCCATGCAAATTAAATACCTTCTCAGTGTCAATTGATGGTGCAGTCGAGCCAATAAGTCGGTACATACGCCGGTCTGCACTGGGTTCGTCGTCGTTGTAATAAATTCAAATTACGAAATCCACCGTTCAACTAGGAGGCGAAAGTAATTTAGATAAAATTGGTAATTTGTGAATTTATCGTTATGGGCAGCAACGGTAGGCGTGTCGTCTCGTCATAGATGCACAAACTGATTTATATTCAATGGGGGTCGTTGGACCGTCCGGGTCAAATCGCTTTCACTGAACCTGATCGGTTTTATTATTATTGATATTGTTTTTGCGCTTTGTAAGCACATAGCCAATGACAATTCATGGCATTAGTGGATAAAGCTCTATACGATATACGGGATTAAAATTGAATTCAAATTGCATATTATCTATTCGGATCGATCTAATTAATCGATTTTGATTTTAATGAAGTTACACAAAACTCTAGCAGATTTGCACTCAAATTCGTTATGAAATGTAATGGAAATTGTTTAAGGGATGAACACTAACCGATTGATATTATGTTACATATAAAACAGTAGATCAACGCAGTATTTTAATAAAAATATATCAATTCGTTTTTTTATTAAATAATGTATTGAAATTAATAAAAAAACCTAAAAGTGAAACTAGAAAACCTAATTTCTCGACGTTTCAGGAAATTTTAAAAACAAAATTTGAATCAGGATGTGGGATGTTTTCGGCATAACTCAAGAACAGTAAGTCCGATTTCATAAATTCTTTCGCTGAAATGATTCTTAAAACCAGAACGATAAGGTTTTCATTTCAAAAGATTAAGGTACCTGCTATCCCTGAAAAATTTAATTTTTGTGTAGTGGTCTTGTTACCATCGGCACCTTTGATATTGAACTGAAGTTTTGGAATTTTTCAATTCCCAGCGCATAGTTTTTTTTATAAGACAAACTTCTTTATCGGCGGTAAAGAGAAAATTTAGTACGATTTCGAAAATAATTTTGTGTTTCGTTTTTTGAATTCTTGTAACTAAGTAATTTCTCAAGCGATTTTTATGAAATTTGGTAGGCAGGACTAATATGGGACTTGTGAGACTTGTTCATATGGAAATTCTGAAATACGGTCATTATTTAAATTGTCTATATTAACTTCGCGTGCCCGTGGCTGGCTCGGTAATAGGATCTTACGATAAATTTTTAATCCACTCCGGTAATTTTTTTTAGAGTGATCGGGCCATGAGACACGAGGGGTTCACATAAATTTTTTTTAAAAATTAACCCGATTTTCTTCAAGTTTTATACACCTGATATCTCCGATTGACAAAACTTCTGGTAAACATTTTAGAGTGAGGCCCTGAGGCCTTAGGTGTACCCATATTAATTTTTTTTAAAGCAACCCGATTTCTCCAAATTTTAAGCACCTACGTATCTCCGATGAACAAAAGTTTTTGTAAAATTTTTGGAGTGATCGGGCCCTGAGGACCGAGCCCGTATAAATTTTGTAAAAATTATCCCAATTTTATTCAAATCTTTAATCTCTGATGAACAAAACATTTTATAAGCTTTTTGGAGTGATCGGACCCTGAAGCCCAAGGGGTGCCCATATAATTTTTTTTAAAAATTTACCCGATTTCAAATTTTAAACACCTGTGTATCTCCGATGGACAACACTTTTTGTCCATATAAATTTTTTTTAAAAATTAATTAAAAAAATTTATTTTTGTAAAATTTTTGGAGTGATTAGGCACCCTTAGGAAAAAAAAAAATTAAAAAAAGTTTAATATACATTTACTGAAAGTTGGCCCCGTCCGTAAAAGAAAGTTGGTTTTGTCTAACGCCTCCAATTTTTGTAAAAATTCTTGATTAATCCTAATTTTTTTTAAAGTAACCCGATTTTAGACAAACTTTGCACACATGTGTATCTCCGATTAGAGAATTTACACGAAATTTTAATTCTTATGGGTTGTTTTTTATCCATTACCATTTATAAAGCGATTTCTATAAAATTAGGTAGGCAGGACTAATATGCGACAATAGAATTGTTCATAGGAAAATTCTGGAATACGGTCATTAGGGACTGGAATTTCGGGAATTAAGCAATTTCTCAAGCGGTTTCTATGAAATCAGAACTAATATGCGACTATAAGACTTGTTCCTATGGAAATTCTGGAATACGGTTATTAGTGACTAGAATTTCTGAAACTAAGTCATTTCTATGAAATTCGGTAGTCAGGATTAATATGCGAATATAAGAATTGTTCATATGGAAATTCTGGATAAGGCTATTAGGGGGGCTGGAATTTCGTAAACTAAGGCTTTTCCAAAGCGTTTTCTATGAACGATATGTAGGACTAAGATGCGACTATAAGACTTGTTCCTATGGAAATTCTAGGATACTGTCATTAGGGAATGGAATTTCGGAAACTAAGCCACTTCTCAACCGATTTGTGTGAAATTTGGTATGTAGGATAAAGATACGACGATAAGATTTGTTCCTATGGAAATTCTAGGATATGGTCAGTAAGGTCTGGAATTTTAAGAACTAAGAAAATTTTCAACCGATTTGTATAAAATTCGGTATGTTGGACAAAGATGCGACTATAAGACCCGTTCGTATGGGATATGGTCAATAAGGTCTGGAATTTTGGGAACTAAGACATTTTCCGACCGATTTATATGAAATTCGGTATGGCCTTTTGGGAGTCTTTTGAGGGTGTTTTGTTGGTCTTTTGGGAGACTTTTGAGAATATTTTTGGGGTATTTTTATGGTCTTTTAAGCGCTTTTTATTGGTCTTTCAAAAAGTCTTTTAAGCGTCTTTCGGTGGTCTTTTGGGGAGTATTTTGGGATCTTTTTATGATTATTTTTTAGGTTTTGGAGTTTTTTGGGTCTTTTGATAGTCTTTTTGGGTGTTTTATGGGTCTGTTGAGGGTTTTTTGCCCCATAACATCATTTACACCGCGCGTTAAGGTTACACGCACTGTTTTTTATAACATCCCTGATGATACATTTAAATTTGAATTCGCAATTTGAACCGTCTTTCGATGAATTAATTAAATGAAGATAGTAAAGCGAATCTTCTCAGCTCACTAAATTGATAGTTGTAATTCAGTCTAAAGACTTATTTAAGAGTTATTACCAAAAAAACCCGTTTTTTGATATTTTTCCTCCTATGTATAAAAAAAAATCTCAAAATTACTCCATCGTAAGTCGAGCGCTAAACACTTGTTTTAAATACCATTAAGTCGAGATATACGAGTGGACAAACAGACAAACAGGCTCGCTGAAAAAAAATTCATTTGCTTCGCCCTTCGTGGTCGCAACCAAACGCAGCCTTATTACACCTTTGAATGTCATCGCCAACTGTGTAGATATAGTGTTCTCAAATAAATCAGTTGCTATCCGCAAAATCACACAAATAGATATACATTTTTGGAGAATTGTTTCCGCATCTGGGGAATACAATTGGGACAATTGGAATAGAAAACACAAACAAACAACATTACATCTAATGCTGGCCCAATTCTTATTTGTATTAGCACTACTGCATTTGAATATTCTGGTAAGACGATGCAAATGATAATTGCTATTTCTTCGAGCTTGTACTGTTATATGGCGGAATCTGTTGTTTTGTCATCGCTACCCACCATCGTCGGTCGTGGTTCCTTCCCGAAATGATACAATAATAATTCGCATTTTCGTTTCCACTTGAATTTGAATTCGTATTGCAGTGCTTGCCATGTGCACCAGCAGCACCACCAGGAACATTGTGTTAGAAACAAAGCCTCGCCAAAACTTTATATGTTATGCAGTTCCAGAACTTTGGCTTTTCATTGTTTGCTTAGACTTGTCGCCGTTAGAGAATTCTTATCTCCCTCGTTGATTTGACTGAGGGAATCATTTCAGAAAGTAATTAGTTTTATTATTATCGTTCTTGTTGTTTTGTTGTTTGCGATGATGGTGCTAATTGAGATGATGGTATATACGAAAGTATATACATTTTAATGGTGGTTACTTAAGTACAATAAATTTCTGTTTTGTATTGATAACTAAAACAGAAAACGACTTTCAAATTATTGTAAGGGAGCAACTAAAAATTACTAAATAGGAATTTCTTTAATCTTTTTTTTCAGTTCGTTTAAAAACTAATGCACGTTTGGTACAGTATTTGGACTCAAGGAATAATGTCATTTCCTTATGTCTCGGATGTGATATAACAGAACCACCTACATGAATAATAGTCCAATTTTCTATAGCAAAAAAGGCAAAATGTAGAAACACCGCAAAGAAGTGAAAGTTTTCTAAATGTTTGGACGATTTGGATTATTATTAGTGAATACCAGCCAAAGTAGTTTTTAGAGCGATTATTTAATTAGCTTATTTTGCTTAATTTGCTTACGTTGATTTAACATAAAATATTAAGGAAAAGTGAACAGAGCAGGATTAACACTAGCATTCGAAATGGTTATTGTCATTCGGCGATATGTTTATTTTGCTTGGCTCTCTTCATACCATGTATCTTTACTAGAGAGTTGTGAAGACACAAATGATGAATGATTAAATGTACAAATGATTCAAATTTTCTTCTATCCTAGAAAAGAGATCAGTCCTACGACTAGCACCGTTTCTCATCACATACATCATTATCATCACATCTCATACAATAAAATAAATAATTATATATTAGGATTTCAATTTCATATGTCGCATGTTGCAGGTTGCATGTTGAATGTAGCATATTGAATGTCGCATGTTGCATTTTTCATGTTGCGTGTAGCTTGTTGTATATTGCGTGTTGCATGTAGCACATTGCATTCCAAGGGGGTGGTTGTTGCGTCTTACCGCCACCATTCACTTCAGCGACCCCGAAAACATCAACATCGGTCATGTCATATGTCACCACCTTCTTACCCTAACCAACAGGGGTGCAGGAGTAATTAGCCTAAGAGTATATTATTCCAGATTGTAAGTTTGGTTGGAATTGCTCCAGGCGTTTCAGAATTATATAAATATAACCAGATAATATAAATATATATAATAAAAAATATATAGTTATATAGATATAAAATACAACTACAGAAAACGAGGAATAAAATAGTGACATAACAGTGTCTCATAACACTGAACTTTTTGAATATGTACCCCTTATTCCATGTAGAGTGAGACGTTGTCACTTCATTTCATTAATCATTTTCATTAATTTTTTATATAAATCGTTGAAAATAGTGCACAAAACCGAAATATTCGAATAATAAATGAATCTTTATATTAAAAACTAGTTTTAATAATAATATAAAAAAAATTTACAATCTACAATTTAGCCATTAAAATAATTTATGAGAAAACTATCGAGTGGTCGTAAAAAAGGCTCCACTACAGCGTACTGTCGACTCTGTTCACATCATCGGCGTCGTCTGAATTTCTTAGATCGTTTAATTTTTTAGTTTGTAAAAAATTACAAGGACTACATGTAAAGTTGTGGCATACAGGGAAGTATACACATAATAAGTATCGCATAATTCCAAAAAGTACGATTTTTTATAATTTGTTAAAGTTTTAACAGGACGGTGCCACATGTCACATAGTGTGAGAAATATTGATTTTACTTGTAGAGAAGTTACTAACGCGTTTAATTTCAAGACGGTCGGATATTAATTGGCTCGCCAGATCTTGAAATAACCCTCTGTGAATTCTTTCTGTGGGGACATCTCTCCCAGCAGTTGAACTTAAAAAGCCGACCGATAATGGGTCAAAATTATCGGTAGTCATTGAGAATTTTGTCAAAAAAAAACCGATCCTGCAGCATAAGCTTTAGTTGTTATTTTTCCGACATTATTTTTCATTTTTAACCGCATAATGTTTGATTTAACATTAAAAAAACACAACCCGTAAAAATTAAAATTTTTCGTGTAAATTCTCTAATCGGGAATACACAATGTGCAGTTTGAATAAAATCGGGTAAATTTTTTAAAATGTTTGTTAGAGAGACCCCACCATTTCACTTCCAAATTGTAACAAAAAGTGTTGTCAATCGCAGATACACATGTGTGCAAAGTTTGAATAAAATCGGACTTTAGGAAGTGTGTTAAAATTTGATCATAAGTTTCTGCCCACCAGCCAGCCAGCCAGCCACGGGCACGCGAAGTAAATATAAGAATTTAAAAATATATTTCATTAAAAAAAAGTTTTTTTTAAAAATTCGGCATTTAATCTAAAACACCATTTAAATGTATAAAAATGTAATTTCAATTATTTGTTGGCGATTTTTTATCCTATTTTTGGGTACTTATTCATTATGGTTGTGACGACAAATTTATATTTTCTAAATTTGCGCACACAAAAAAACAGATAAAAAACTACTGAATTGAATTATTATTATTATGAATTATTATATATAATAAAAGGAAAAAAAAAAGAAAAAAAAAACAAAGCCAACCACTTGCTTTCCCCTAGTGTAAGAAACTGTTGAATTTAATTACTTAAGGTCTACGTTCCCAATATTTTGACCGATTCTACATTTTTGGCTTTTCGGCGATAACGATTATTCATGTGGTCGGATCATCGCAGATCGTTAATAGAGTTAATAGAGCTCTTTTCTTTAAAACCGATCAAATACTATTACAAATCTATCGAGCACTATGTTACCCTATAACCACCGGTCTTCGTATTTTATCCTGTCAACTTTTTATTTACAAAGCAATAAACTTTCTGCCGAGCAGTAATTAAATCCATAAACGATTAACCTTAACCCTCGAAACACTAAATGTTAGGTAATTTCAATAATTAAGTGATTTCCTTCTTAAATTATATTTAAGCCCTAATAAACTATCCATTTAGTTTTGCTTTACCTACCGTATCTAAAGTAATTGAGCATTGTTCTTTTACCTACACTAATACCTACACGCTAGTGGTTACTTCGGTTCGCTAATTACATTATGTTAAACGGGATGAAGATTTTTGTTTCCATCTAGAAATGGAGAAGGTAAACACTCAGGACTCAGGACAGGTAGAAAAGTTTCACTTGACTTGACTTGACTTTTTCAATATAAAAAGTCGCATTGGTAAGGTTTATATATTCAGACCGCACTTTGAGAACAGACAGGAAAGGTTTGCACCTTGAAATTTCTTTGCAATTAAATTTTGCTTCGCAAAAAATTCATAATGGGTTATACTTTTTCTAAGTTTACTGCTCTGCCAATCGCTTTTCTTTGTTTAGTTCTTCTAACTCTTCTGTGGATGATGTACTATCTTTGGAAGACAGTGGAGGCCATTCACGACCATCACAGCCAGTATGCACGCAAATTGTTCAATTCTGCAAAATTTATGCAGTAAATTGGGTAGGTAAGTTAAATTTGCAGATTTACTATTCTAATAATTCATTGGTATTTGTTTATTTGTTATATAGATGTGTAACTTCATAAACTCAAATACAAGCCAACCTTGGGAATCCGGTAGTTCTTAGAGGATAATTTATTGAGCATATTTAAAATGATTTGTTAATAAAATGCCTTTAATTTAATGTTACGATTATTAAATGTATATATATGTATTTTTATTTTATTTAAAACGAACGACATAGCTTAAATCCTAGAATATTTGTCTTGTTATAAAATTTGTATCTTAAAATTTGTGCTCTGATATGCTATGGACAAATTTGAAGCAAAAAAAAAAGTTGCATGGTAGAGTGGTGAACCTAGCTATACTTGCGAGGTCCTCAATTAGAGCTAGAATGCGCCATTTTGCTACCACAAATCTCGAGGGACCTAGCATGGATATTTACGCGGTTTAAATCCAGTCTGAAGCGTTCAGATACGAGATCAATTCGTTGA
Source organism: Nephrocerus scutellatus (assembly GCA_947095585.1). Classification (NCBI taxonomy): domain Eukaryota; kingdom Metazoa; phylum Arthropoda; class Insecta; order Diptera; family Pipunculidae; genus Nephrocerus; species Nephrocerus scutellatus. The sequence continues at coordinate 100,594,135 of OX352762.1, read as the reverse complement.
TCATGTAATCTGAGAGATCTTTCAGTTCGGCAAGAAATGGCTTACCCAAAGTACGGTATCTTGACCCTGCTATGACCGGACAATAACAGAGGAAGTGTACGAGCGTTTCTTTCTCATTTCCATTTTTGCAACTTGCAACGATATACCCAAATTTGGCAGCATGTCTGTCCAGTGGCCAGAAGCCCTTGCTGATAGCCACAGATCTTACAATATCCGGGCTCTAGATAACATATCGGTGGTTTTCCTTTTGCTATAGGATAGCCGCAACAATCTTGATATGGCGCAGTTCGACAGACTGATCCACCTGAGCTGTGACTTAGTGTTGAAAAAGGAGAGAATTTGTACCTTGACTGAGCTTTTTTGGACAGCTTATCTTCTCCATAGAGCCGGAGTCCATAGCGACGCCATTCTTAGACAATTCGTCCGTCCTTTCATATATTTCTATAGTAATGTGCCCTGGCTCCCATACTATGGTGATGCCAACCCTTCCGATTTGTGCGTTACTGAGTAGGCCTCTCTAATTACTAGGATCTCTGCCTGAAAGATACTAACTGAATCGGGTAACTTGTATGACCTTGACAGATTTAGATCATCCGAGAACATACCTGTTCCAATTCCATCTTTCATCTTGGATCCGTCAGTGAATAATGCTGCCTTAAATTGGCTTGTTACTGTCCCATTCTTCCAGTTTCCCCTGGTAGGAAACTCGACGCCGAGTGAGGAGCTGAAGCTAAGTTTAGGGATGCAGTACTCAGTAGATGATGGTATCATGCCTTCAGGTACATTCTGCAATATAAAACAATGCCCGTAAGGCCTAGTAGCAAACCACCTTAGTCGTACAGCACTGCACGTTGCACCATACTTGATAAATGTGTCAGGAGGTAATATATATATGTAAGATGGTTTTAGGACCTCGGTCGGACATGACCGTAGAGCTCCTGTGATACCGACTGCTGCTGATCGCTGTAATCTGCTGAGTTTGGTGGCAATATACTTCTTCTTCATCGCTGGTCACCACACTAGTGATCCATAGGTAAAATTTGGCCGTACACAGCATAGAGGCATTCTGGGTTGAAGACCCCATTTCCTGCCGATCGATGTTTTTACTGCTGGCATAGAGGGCACGTACGCTTTCTTAGCCCTGTTCTTTATGTTAGCCTCCCCGATAAGCTTTCTATCCAAGATTACTCCGAAATATTTGGCGCTAGGGGTAAGACTGAGACTTTGAACTTTGAGTTTTTGAAGAATAAAGGCTAGTATTTTAGATTTAGTTGTGAACAACTATTTCAGTCTTCCATGGGTTAACTACAATGTTGTTAACCATTTCCATAACTTCGCTGATCACGGAAAAGTGCTGGCCTGATACGTGTATCACCACTTCATCTATGTCTTCGTACAATCCTTCTCAAGTCTTAGTAGCATTTTGTTAATTACCATTAGCCACAGTAAGGGAGAGATGACCCCTCCTTGGGGAGTGCCTCTGTCGATTAGTTTGATAATGTTGCAGCTGTACCTGATTCTGGTTACAGGGGTATTCAAAAATTTCATAAAAATGTTTAACTACCCCATAGAAAACAAAAAAGTCTTCCTTACCAAAAGACAAAAAAGCAGAGAATAAAGTTCTTTCTAGGTTACGGTGGCATATGACAAGCAACACTGCCTGACTGACTACAATAAATTTAACTCCAATGTTTTTCTTGAAAAAAAACGGGTTTAAAAAAAATGAAAGTATATAGCTTTGTTTTAGAATATCAATAACAGCAATTTGTGTAGGGGCAAATAATTATGCAATAAGTTCCTATCCCAAACATATACTTTTACAGGAAGCTATTAAGTTTTTAAAACAATTTCACGTCAGTTAATTGTAACGTCATATTAATTGGATATTATAGAAACTATAGTTTTCCAGCTTACGTGTAGTGCATAGAGTTTTTCAAACAGTATATCAAATGGCAGTCATTTAGCAGTTGTTTGTAATATTGTCCTGCCACAAACATTCCAATTTCAATTTATGAAGTACATAAAATTTTCCTCTCTACACATGCAGCTTCGTCGTCAGTCCAGGCATTCGTCCAACTAGCTAGTCACCAGGAAATAGGATCTCATCAAAATGGGTGTGCCTCAATTTCCTGTTTGAAATTGCAATAAAATTTCCATATCGCAACAACGAGACGACAACGTCGGGAATGCAAGTTCCTTTTTCGAAGGCAAAATTCCATCGGCTGATTGGTATATGTCGGACAAGAAGGATATTTGTGTAGTCGTAACATATGACACTGGGAAGGATATCATCAAAGTTGAAGGCAGTTAAGCATACGACGAAGGTCTCCGCTATACATCAATGGAGGTGTGATTCAATTTAATCAAAAAGTAAGGCAAAAAAACTAACATTTCGCAGGTCTATGATTGAACCTCAATGGGTTTTGACATTTTTCAAAAAATTTATTCATCTGATTACTTTTGTTCACTTGAAATATTGTGCTTTAGTTAGCAGTCTCTGTGACCACGCCCTTATGTTTATAACACATGCATCTAAGTTCTGACTTGTTGAAATTTGAAACTAACAGCTTCAAGTCAATTTTTTATTTTAACATAGAATGGTAGAAATTTAGTTTTTTTGCCGTAAAATTTTGATCAACAAAATGTTTTTGCTTAAAACTCTTTTTGAACGATTTTGATTAAAGACATTTTGTTGCCGCAAATATGTGGATGTATTTATATTCCTCTTGGAAATTTAATTTCCTCTATTTGATTCAATTTATTTGTATTGTGTCATATTTTGCTATCACATCCCATAATGTTTATTCGGAAATTAATTTTGAGAAGGTGCCATTTTTCCTTTAGAGTATCTCATGGAAGCCTGATACTTGATGTTTGGAAAGATGGCAACTTAGCTGTCTAACATAAAAATCGGTGAAAACTAAATATTTATTCTCATGATTTACATTAGGCGCGTTCCAGATAAAAATCAGGTCGCATTTGTGAATGTTTTTGTTATGCGGCAGGCGACATGCTCCAAATACATCGCATCGTCCAAATCGAAAAGTTAGGGTAAGAAAACTAGATCACCATCTTGTTCTCACATATGACGTGTTTACGTTCAAACAAGCTTATAAAGAAAAATAGTCGTTAGTTTTAGTGGTGGTGAGAAAACTGCACTACAGGTACTCAAAGAGATTAGTGGTGTGAAGCTAATTGGCAGCGTTAAGGTGGCAATGTGAATGTTTGCAAGAAGCGTCGTTTTTAGTGTCAACATTAAAGAAGCACTAATATGGGTGGTTTTTAAAGGAGTAGATAATGTTATGAAGAGTTGTGCAATTAACAGCTTTCCGACATATCCTAAATACTAAGATAATGAAGAATAAATGATTTTAAGTGAAGAAAAATGCTTTGAAGGTTTGATAATGAATGGCTTTGAAATTGCATACAGCTTAAAGTATTTAGTCAAAGGATATGGATTTAAATGCTCCAAGAGTCGTAGATAATAAGCAAAAATTGCTTATTTATTTAGCCAGCAGGAAATACAGCAATATTTCGGAACCTGTCGAATGCAGAGGAACAGATAATGGAGTCGTATAATCAGTGAAAATAATGTTTTATTTTGAAAGTCGTTGTGAAACAGTTAAGAAGATAACTAAAATTTTTCATAACTTAAAATTTGTATTACATACCATTTAACAAAGATACAACGCTGTTGTTAATGCCGTTCATAATATCTTATGCATTTAGTAAGTAGGTAATCATAGAGATATTTTCTTAAAACTAATGTTTTTTTTTATTTTTGACGGAACACATTACCGAGACCCGATACCAATGAAGCATCCACAATAATCGTAGAGGATATAAATAAATCAAACTCTCACACCATTCTCGTTAATATCCCTCCATCATTTATCAGCTATTATCATGGCGTATACTCGTACCAGTCACTTACCAACTCCCATCCTGCGATACCATCTTGCTTATGAAGATTGTAAATATTGATAAAGCAAATGATGAAAAAGAACCGTAGATGAGGGATAACGAACAAGAGTGAGAGAAAAAAATAAAAAGTAATCCAAACTTTAACATATTTAAAAGTTGATCAGTCAATATTTAACCCAGATTTGCATCGTTCTCATCCGTCCGGTTCAACACATAAATGGCTTAGGTTCGCTTCGCATAGTTTTCCCTCAATCATTCGTTTATGTCACTTTTATGTTGACGCAAGGATATTTGCATTGCAGACATTGCAGAGAAGAACAGAATATCAAATAGAATACATGTACAATGATGCAGTAGTGTGCTTTGAAGTAGTAGATAAAGAAAGTAGATTTAACTAAGAAGAAAATACAAGCTCTTTTTCGCAAAGAAATGTAATACCCATGTCTTGAGGCGACCAAAAATTCCTACATTGGCAGCTTATTTAGGATTTAGCTAGAATTTAGCTAAATTATTTGAAACCAAATTACCTGTATCAGTATAATGCGACCCGGTTTATGTATTAACGATTAAAATCCCACCTCTTTGCGAATATAATAATTAAATTTTTTGGTTGTAAGTAAATTCACCCCAAATTCACACATAAACTACGTAAACTTATCAAAGAGGCCTTAACAATTATTTCGCTTAAGTTAAAAAAAAGTTTAATTAAAAATCAAGGACTTATAAACGACTACGCTGGTGAGCTGTTGTTGCTGTTGTTTCTTTTTTTTGGAACCCTAAATTAAATAATTGCCCATATCCAGCGCATTGCTGTATAACGAATCATTTAACGTCAGCCTTTTTGATTTACACATCCAACGCATCGCGAAATAAAGGAAAATCAATCCATAAAACTTGAAGGCACCCAACTCTACATAATGAAGTTGTCAATGTCATTCCTGTGAATGATATTGTGAAAGTACTCCAAAGGATTATAATTAAAACCATTCGAGTGTGATGAATTAATTGCTTTTATCGTAGATGCACTAGTAGATTGCTCCAGCACTGCTTCCTTTCAGGAGAACAACAAATATGTATAAAAAAAATAATTATTCAATAAATGAACACAATGCATAGAGTCCACCATAAGTGGGCAATGTTCTTATCAAGCAAGCAGCACAGATGTTCATCACAGGCACAACTATTATGTAGACCTTAGCACACAAAAGTTGAAAGTTGCTTAGTTGCACAACGCTTCCCATTTTTGGATGAATAATTTGACTTTGTTCGATTTTAATTGAATTCAGTGAACAATACATAAGCGTTTGCAACCACAGATACTTTGTAGATGATCATCCTCGAAGGAATTTATCGGAAGAAGCTCTCATTTGGGAATAGTCCGCTTGGCTGACTCAATGACTGAGTTCACATGGAGCTACCTAGATCATTTAAAATACTGATGATGATGGTGATGATGAGGAAGATGATAGTTATTCTTTGAAAACCATCTTTCCCTGATGATTTGTGTGCAAGTCCACTCACAAGGGTAAGCCCGACAATTCAACAGGACAGATTGCATTCGTTGAACAATAGAGGGCAATCGTCATCATCATTTCATATCTTAATAGGCAAATTCCGATAAACTCTCTGTAAAAATAACTATTTTGTGATACATTCTAGTACAGGGTGTGAAACAAATATAGTCAGTTGAAGTAGCACTTCAGTTAACACTATGGATGGTTAAAGGCGGCTGACACAAAGAGTTGTTAAAAATATTCTGCAAGAGGTTTGTGTATATATATTATACTCGTAGTAATAAAACTTTTCCCAAAAATTCACAAGAAGGACTTAATTTTTTACTTTCGTCCAATCAGTTTAGTTGTATTAGAGGAAGTCTATGCGGTCAACAGGGTTGACAGGGTTCGAAAAGCTTCATTGTTGGGAGCGAAGCATTGAAAATCTAGGTGAATCAAGCGTCGTATCCCTGGATATGATCGACTATGGCATGATTGTCTTATAAATAAGATTCTTTTGCTCAATTTAGACACCTCTCTCATTGCATGGATTGAGGATTATTTATGAAACCGCAAAATAAAACTTTAATTGAATGGTATTTCCTCGTCCTCGCATGGGATTAATGCTGGCGTGTCACAACGTTCATCCTTGTCGCCTACGCTCTTCTTAATATAAATTAATGACATATTACCTTTTACAAACCTGTGATATCCATTCATTTGCTGATGATACAAAGTTATCAGCTTTCATTTAGTTTGTCAATCAAAAAGAATGCAATTTTCGCTTGATTTGTTCGCGAGATTTAATGTATACGGCTATTCTGTCAAACATTCAAGTCATTCTTGATTGGGGCAGTTCAAATAAGGTGGAATTTAACCCAACTAAAACAATGCTTGTCTTTTTTCTCAGAAGGCTATTCAGCATTATTTCTGCAGTAATTAATGGTTTTAAGTTAAACTTAAGTGAACTTTCTTGGGAGGAACATTTCAAATCTTCCTTTTATCCGAGAGTGACATCGTTGTGGTTTAATTTACAGGCCATCAAAATAGACGTCAACAAGTTCCTGAAGGAATAAATTGTTCAATAGATGATCCAAGAATTTTAAAAGGCTGAATTACGTTTTGTATTTTATGTAATGCTTTTTCATTGAATTCTGAGAAAATAAATTGAAACTGGCTACAAAAAAACTGAGGAATGTCATTGTAAATTTATTTATTTATTTATTTTTGTTTTAATAAATAATTATTTATTAATTAATAATAACCCACCTTATTGTAAGTCATTTAAAATTAATTAAATAATAAATAAACAAATTTTTTATTTATTTTTTTAAATTATTTCCTTTAAGTTTTATATTTTATACTTTTAAATTTTAAGTTTTGTTGCTTACTTTTGGATATATTCAATTTTTCCCAATTTTTGTAAGTGAAACTACTTAGGTGGGGAGAAAATTTAGCACAGTATCAAAAATACAAATTTTACGATTTTGTGTTAGGATTTTGTGTTGCGATTTTGTGTTACATTTTTGAATTCTTTTCACTAAGTAATTTCTTAAGCGATTTCTATAAAATTCGATGTGTTGGACTGAGATTCGACTATAAGTTTTGTTCCTATGAATATTCTAGGATACGGTCATTAGGGTCTGGAATTTTGGGAAATAAGTCGTTTCACAACCGATTTGTATGAAATTCGGTATGGCCTTTTGGGAAAGTCTTTTGGAGGTCTTTTGAGGGTCTTTTGATGGGATTTTGAGGTCTTTTTGGAGCCTTTTGAGGGTCTTTTAATGGTCTTTGTGGTCTTTTATTGGTCTCTTGAGAGTCTTTTTGCCCCACAACATCAAAGAAGTTTCACTTACACTGCACGTAAAGGTTACACGCCCTTTTTTTTTTTTAAATCTATGGTAAGCACCCTGTAATTTAATCAAAAATTGTGCGGAGAAATATTTCGAAATCATTTCAATATAATACGAACGAGAGATGACTTTTCATTATATTTGATTCTACATGTACTACTGCAAATATACTTTTAGAAGAAAACAAGGAAACATAATATGCGAAACACAACTAAATATGATTCCCCTTATATTCTGTATAAACCCGATGCGGATAAAAATTCCCCATTTCAATTTATCCAAAGAACACAATTAAATTTCAATAAAATGATTGGAAACTTAAGCTTGCATCAGCTTTAGAAAACTTCTTACTCAGTGGTCGGGTCAACGCTTAAGTTGGCAAATAATGTTGAAGAAGGAAAGGAAAATTTGAATTTATTCGAGTGATGATGATGATGCACCTTCTGTCCAAAATAAAGTCAATTTTTATTTATTTATCCTCATTGTTCTACTTTTTATTTTTTCATCCTTCTCTAATAAGAGCCCAGCTCTGTCTTGTCTAACTGGTACTGACAAATACGGCTAAAGATATAACTTCTTCTACTTCAATAGGTTAACTTGGGGCGGGCTAGTTTACCTCATCGATTGCACAATGTGGTGCATTCTTTGGCGTACCATCTCTCAATAGGATCTGCATCATAGACATTTCATTCTTTGATAGTGCAGAGCTCAGCCGTATTGTAAATTATTTCCAGTGAAATGATGGATAATGGAAAAAGTTTCAATAGACTTTGAGGAGGAATAGTCAGCCGGATGTGAAAATTGCATTAGAAATCTTTGAAGCGCAATTTGCGTAGTACAATATATGCACACGAAATATTTATGCTTTTCAGTTGTCAAGGAGTTCCGGAAGGGCTTCTCTAGTTCAATGGTTTATTGCTTTGTGGCAAGAAATCGTGACAGTCTTCGGTATTTTCCATAGAGGTTAATTTTTGAATGTTCCTTGCAGTCTGAATTTTGTATTTTTGTTATTGAAACTTTTAATGGTCTATTAAGCAGCTATAAATTTAAAAGTTTCTGTCATACAAAATAAAGAACTATTGTCAATGGAGTATTTTATTCAGAATCACCAAGTACAAATAACTAATCTAGGTGGATAATAATTTAAAAATAACTATTTTGTGATACATTCTAGTACAGGGTGTGAAACAAATATAGTCAGTTGAAGTAGCACTTCAGTTAACACTATGGATGGTTAAAGGCGGCTGACACAAAGAGTTGTTAAAAATATTCTGCAAGAGGTTTGTGTATATATATTATACTCGTAGTAATAAAACTTTTCCCAAAAATTCACAAGAAGGACTTAATTTTTTACTTTCGTTCTATCAGTTTAGTTGTATTAGAGGAAGTCTATGCGGTCAACAGGGTTGACAGGGTTCGAAAAGCTTCATTGTTGGGAGCGAAGCATTGAAAATCTAGGTGAATCAAGCGTCGTATCCCTGGATATGATCGACTATGGCATGATTGTCTTATAAATAAGATTCTTTTGCTCAATTTAGACACCTCTCTCATTGCATGGATTGAGGATTATTTATGAAACCGCAAAATAAAACTTTAATTGAATGGTATTTCCTCGTCCTCGCATGGGATTAATGCTGGCGTGTCACAACGTTCATCCTTGTCGCCTACGCTCTTCTTAATATAAATTAATGACATATTACCTTTTACAAACCTGTGATATCCATTCATTTGCTGATGATACAAAGTTATCAGCTTTCATTTAGTTTGTCAATCAAAAAGAATGCAATTTTCGCTTGATTTGTTCGCGAGATTTAATGTATACGGCTATTCTGTCAAACATTCAAGTCATTCTTGATTGGGGCAGTTCAAATAAGGTGGAATTTAACCCAACTAAAACAATGCTTGTCTTTTTTCTCAGAAGGCTATTCAGCATTATTTCTGCAGTAATTAATGGTTTTAAGTTAAACTTAAGTGAACTTTCTTGGGAGGAACATTTCAAATCTTCCTTTTATCCGAGAGTGACATCGTTGTGGTTTAATTTACAGGCCATCAAAATAGACGTCAACAAGTTCCTGAAGGAATAAATTGTTCAATAGATGATCCAAGAATTTTAAAAGGCTGAATTACGTTTTGTATTTTATGTAATGCTTTTTCATTGAATTCTGAGAAAATAAATTGAAACTGGCTACAAAAAAACTGAGGAATGTCATTGTAAATTTATTTATTTATTTATTTTTGTTTTAATAAATAATTATTTATTTATTAATAATAACCCACCTTATTGTAAGTCATTTAAAATTAATTAAATAATAAATAAACAAATTTTTTATTTATTTTTTTAAATTATTTCCTTTAAGTTTTATATTTTATACTTTTAAATTTTAAGTTTTGTTGCTTACTTTTGGATATTTTCAATTTTTCCCAATTTTTGTAAGTGAAACTACTTAGGTGGGGAGAAAATTTAGCACAGTATCAAAAATACAAATTTTACGATTTTGTGTTAGGATTTTGTGTAATGGAAAAAGTTTCAATAGACTTTGAGGAGGAATAGTCAGCCGGATGTGAAAATTGCATTAGAAATCTTTGAAGCGCAATTTGCGAAGTACAATATATGCACACGAAATATTTATGCTTTTCAGTTGTCAAGGAGTTCCGGAAGGGCTTCTCTAGTTCAATGGTTTATTGCTTTGTGGCAAGAAATCGTGACAGTCTTCGGTATTTTCCACAGAGGTTAATTTTTGAATGTTCCTTGCAGTCTGAATTTTGTATTTTTGTTATTGAAACTTTTAATGGTCTATTAAGCAGCTATAAATTTAAAAGTTTCTGTCATACAAAATAAAGAACTATTGTCAATGGAGTATTTTATTCAGAATCACCAAGTACAAATAACTAATCTAGGTGGATAATAATTTAAAAAGCTTTAAATTGTCATTCTAGATACACTTCCGGTACATCTACTATGTTGCTATTAGAATATTGTATTGCAATTAGAATATTAAAGGAATAGTTTTGGTAATTTTTTTACAGTTGATGTATTCCATTATGCCTTTCCAAGTAGAAGTGAATATAATTTATATAGGGGCAAAAGAAACCGATACATTTTACATTTGATACAAATTGAAAACGAGCGTTGTCAAGTTGCGCGATTTACTTTTCTAAATATTGAAAGAAGGGAATTTCTATGTTTTTATACAGGGTTTTTCAATAAGAGCACTTCAACTTTTTTTTGAATAAAACACAAACTGTTCGACTTTTGAACTAGCTTTTTTTTATTAACGAATTTGAACATATACATATGATACATTTAAGTATGAAACTCGATTTCTTTTGCATGACCACCGCGTGCACGTTTTACGAAGTCCAATCTTTGAACGTGCGATCGTTATCGTCGATGAAAAAATATGGCCCAATGACGCCGCCGGCATGTAATCCGCACCAAACAGTGACTTTTTCGTGATGCAACGGTGCCTCATGAATCACGTGTGGGTTGCTTTCTGCCCAGTAACGCATATTTTGCTTGTTGACAAATCCTTCTAGCCAAAAGTGAGCCTCATCGCTGAAGATGATTTTTCGGTGAAAATCTGCATTTAAAGTAGCGGCAACAGAACGATTATTTTGATAAAAAATTTGCACGATTTTCAATCGCTGTTCACATGTGTTCCATGATAAAATGTATACTAATGAAGTTTCTAAATGATAAAAGAATAATAAAAAATATGGCGTCGTTAGCCGTCCCTATCAGAGAAAAGTTGAAGCGTACCGGTTGAAACACCCGATATTTGGGCTGCAAATTAGTATTAAGAAAGGTCTAGCAGGTAATGCTATCCCGATTAGTTGTCCGTGTGTAGTGTTATAAAGCAAATATTTGCAAACACAAATGTATTGAATTGTTAATTAGTTTTACATGGAATGTCAAGCGCCATGAAGTGGAAATAGTTGTAAATATTTTCACCTACATAGTTTTTTTCTCCTATTGAAAAAATTGGAAATAGTATTTCCAAAAAAGTAAAAGAAGGGTAATAAAACAGACACAAAATACCACATACCAATAACATTATTACATTTAATTCCTTTAATGTTTTCTTAATAAGACTCATAGTTAATAAATGTTTTAGAGCAGGTCTATCCATCGAATTGTTGTTGAATTTTGGCTTTATTTACGATGGGCTTAACTTGTATCTGATCAATAGATCATAAAGAGTTGTTGTCTGTACTACCTTTAGTGAGACATATCACAGCATTTGATATTATCTTGGACTTGCATTCAATACCACCACCAGTGCAGAAGACAAATAGCCAGTTACATGCCGTCTCTTCTTGGATTCAACAGCAATGCTCATCAGTTTACCCTTCTCTTAAGACTTCTTTTTAAGACATACTGTCAAGTCTAGAAATTTTTTCAATAGCTGTACAATATGTGCGTGTATTCAGAGTTCTTTGACAATCTCTGACATCATAACAATCCACAGGCATTCAACACACAAGCTAACAGATATTTCGTATCTTTTTATCCAAAATCTTAAGATATATAATATTAATTATAAAGTATACAAGGTGTCCCATAATTCACACACAATAATTTGGGAAATGATTCTTGGGTATATTTTAAGAAAAAAATCGTTCTGCAGTAAGGGTTTATTTCGAATGTTGATATCATTTATCGGGGATTTAAGAAAAAGCTTCCTTTGGTGTACTCTGATCCCATGTTAACGGAAATTGCTTTGTTGGTACTAACGCTAGAAACTTCGTTTAGGATATTATTTTTAAAAGAGATACTAGCCTTTGTAACTGCGTTATAATCTTGTTTGAGTCGTAAAATATCCAATTACAAGTTCTGCTATATTTTTCTTCCTATGTTTCTTGCGATGATAACATTTTTAATTCAAATTCATTTTTAAAAAACAGACAGATAAAATTGCGCACCACACTTTCTGTAAAGCGGACTGATAAATAGTTCGTTAAATTACATTATGACAGAATCGATCACGGAGATCTCAATAACAATTTTTCAAATATGTTAGGTCAGTGAAACCGACACACTTAGATACCACACGGATCAGGAAATATTCCTTACACCTACTCGATGAACAAATTAGAGCTTCGCATGAAGCATAGGAGACCACCAATGTCAATGTTGATGAGATCATTACTGTCGTTTTAAAATAAATCTTTCATATAGAGTTTACGTTTTTGGGAGAGGGCTGGACAAGTACAGAGAAGATGGACGATGGTCTCCTCCACCTCCACATTCATGCAGCTTCTGCTAAAGTCATTCAAGAAGACTTCAAGTTTTGCTGCATGCTAGCCTATGAGACAGTGTCCAGTGATAACACCTATAGTAGCGATATTTTTTGAGAGATCCAACGCTTGGAGTGTTTCGTATCTAGCTTGGGCCAGATCTGCTTTTTTGGCGCTATGCAACGTGTACCGTTTAACCGCACCTACAGTTAGTTTTTACATTAGCAACTCACTTTAACAAGAGTTTGCATGTTAACGATTGGTATGCCTATGGAACCATATTCAGGTAAGAAGGGTACTATAGTTCCTAGCTTGGCGAGAATGTCTCTGTGCCCCGGAACGCAACACAGGTGGATATTGAACTGCTCCGCCATCTCCACTAGAGATGATCGGAAGTTAAGAATTGAATTTGTAGAGACTGATTCCAGGAATTTCAGTGCAGCTTTGCTATCGAAGAATATACGGATATCCTTAACGGATATGACGTTCCTCTTCAGTCAAGACAAGGCTTCAATGACCGCAATAATATCAGCCTGGAAAACACTACAGTGATTTGGAAGATTTAGCTTTTTTGAGGAAGCACCTTCGCCGACTCCGTCATCAATTTTTGACCCGTCTGTGTAAAAATGAATGTGTTAATCTTCCAAGTAAGCGTCTTCGTCCCAGAATGATCGAGAGCGGAAGATGACCTGGAAGTTTTTGTTGAAATGGAGCTGCGGAATGGTGTAATCTATTTTGTCTGGGATCCTGACTAGATTCAGAATATAGGAGTGACCGAATTCATTTATAGTCCACTGGGAAATAGCATTGAGGCGAATTGCCGAACTGGCCGAAGTGGTGTAAGGTTGATCAGAATGTCCAATGAGGTGGAGGGGGTTGTAATAAGTCCTCCGTTCATACATAGACTAGCTAATCTTTGGACTTTGCTTAATTTGTCAAGGTTTATTTTCTTATTTAAGGCAGTCCACCATACAGTCACAGCGTATAGAAAAATAGGTCTTACTACCGCTGCACAAAGCCATGGGTTATATGGGGTTGAAGACCCCATCTGCTACCAATGGCCTTTTTGCATGAGAAGAGTAGCTTTACGAACTTTTTCTTGTATGTTAGGTTTTCAATTTAACTTTCTGTTCAATATAAGACCCAAATACTTAACAGCTTATACCTTTTATAGAAGGAGGGTTAATAAGTGGGACTTTATATTTCCTGATGAATAGGACAAGCTCAGTTTTCTTAGGATTTACCCCTAAGCCACAGCGATCTGCCCAGAAATTTGGCTTGTTGAGAGCATTTTGCAGGAGTTACTTTAAGGTGTTCGGATATTCTCCTGCGACGGCAATAGCAACGTCATCCGCATAGGCGATTACTCTGCAGGCATCCATTGTGTACTCCTTTTGGTGAATGGAATGTACAATAGAACGTACCAGTGTGTGCAGAGCTGGTTCTACAGACTAGCCTTTACACTACACGTGCTGATCTGCAAACAGTATCCTTTTGTCAATGCGTGTGCGTATGTAGATATCGATCAGTCTTTCCCTTGACTTTAAGAAGAATGTGAAGAAAGCGCTCAAGCTGAACAGTTCGCCCCTTTTTTGGACAATGACTAATTTTTTGTTGAAAATGAGTTTACTGGGACGATATTTGAAATTTAGGATTGATTGATTTATTGATTGTTGAAGGTCAAACATTAGGAACTCTTACTATAGTTAAGTAACTGATCATTTGTTGTGCAATACGCAATAATTTTAAAAAATTACTAAATTCCTGCGTTAAAACTTCAGAATTTTATCAATCAGTCTTTATTTCTTCAATAAATAAATTACAACTTAATAATTTTTATTTCGTTTTGGTATAAATAATAAACTTAAGCAAATACAACTTAACAGCATCCCTTTTGCTGAGACTCCAAGGACAGCACTAAACTAAATCACTCTTAAGTGCCTGAATCATTTGCACCATCCGTCGACGGTTAGTAATTTTCCACGTCACATACGACACAGCAGTTATAAAAAATCCCATTCCTATATTGTGGATATAAATAAAAATTTTACTGATAATACTGACCATTCGATTATAATATACCAACACTCACCAATTAAGAGAATGGCCTCGCAAGTCTGGTTATTCAGTGTCTTTGAAACTATGCACAACAGCGTGAAACCACTAAGCAAACAAAATGATCCAATTATTGCTGCGAAAGTAATGATCACCAAGGTGGGATCCTTGAAAGGATAGCCAAACGTCCGACACCATGAATTTTCATCGATACTACGACGGACGGAAAGGAAATTGCAAGAATTAATAAAAAAATTAAAAAAAAAAATTAAATGAACACACACACACCTTGGAGGCAGCATTTTTCGGTGGCAACTATGCTGCATCTAAGCCGCGTAACTTTTTAAAGTGAACTAAAGTAATCGAAGATTGTCGGGAGTACCGACGAGCTAGACCGAATCCCCATTCCAGATTCTAATTCGGGAAACATGCATGTTGAATCATGTGATGATGACACTGATTTCTATATTTAGCTTGCAGTGAGAAGACGAAAATAACACGTCACCGACAGACGACGGCACGCGCTGCAACGGAACAACGACGCCGAGCAGGAAAGATGTGTGTGATTGGGGGATGTTGTGCATGAGAATCGGGGGGTGACCACGGAATAACAGGCAAACTTATCGTACATACTTCCTGATGGAATGAGTATGATGTACTCTTGTGGAAACAGGAACCAGACGGTTGGCTACGCCAACGATGATTTTTCCTGGATAAAGGAGTTTATTTTTAGATTTCCTTTGTGAGAAAAACATTGTGTTGACTTCTTGTGTTGACGGCGCAACAATGTATGTATGTTATGTTTTTTAAAAGATCGTCAAAACATAAGCGGCGTATTCTCTATCGTTAAAATAGATATAAGGGTGTAAACTTCGAAGTCCTCTTCCGTCAACAATTGTGCTTACGCTCTAAACAAGTACTCAATTACGGCCGCTTGAATGTCGAGGCGGATGTACTATAGAGAACTGATTGATAACATAGTGAATAACCTAGTCACTCAGAGGAGCAGGTAGGTATACCTTGCCATTTTCATACAAAATTACATCCGAATGAAGATTTTTTAGTTCCCATTTTGAGCTGTTGATTTACTTTCAGGCAAAAGGAAGACAATTATATAAAAATTCTCTTTGGTTTGGTTATTAAAAATTTGTTTGTTTACTGGAAGCAAAGGAAAGAGAGGTAGATATAAGGAAAATTTAATTGTTGTTCTACATAAAAAAAAAGGTTCTTAAGATGCAACTACAAAAAATGTGCGATAAGGCTGTTAACATGCGATCTCCTGCAAAACAGCAACAAACCTAAATTTCGGAATATTTTTAAAAACTTTACCATAAATACATATTAATTTATTAACCTGCATCTGAGCTTTGTAGAAATGATTTTTTATATAATATTGCTACGAAATTTAGGCTTTCGAGTTCGTAAAGAATTTTGCAAATAGAACTAGTTTATTCATTTACAAATTACAGCTTTAGTTAATAAAAAGTAAAAAATAACAAATATTTACAATTACACTGGTGATTACTTTCTATGCACACAAAAACACTTATTACAACAACACTTCTACTTCACTAATTTTCTCTTAGGTGGTAAATAATAATCATAATAATATTCGGCGCGACAGACCGTTGCGGTCCATGGTCTAGCTTCTCGCGACCATTTGTGTTGTGCATGTATATTTTTTGACATAAATGGAAGGAAGGGACCTACAATTTAAGGCCGGTTCCGAACGGCAAATCGAGAATCTTTCCTTGACAAGTTATTACTCTCAGACGTTTGTAACCCATTCGCGTGAAAAATACTTTTTGGTGTTACTGGGATTCGTACCGCGAACCTCCTGCTCAGTAGTCATGCTCTTTTTCACTGAGCCACGGCGCCCACCTTTTAGGTGGTAGCTCTATCTCTTTGCAATAATTTTTTCAACTTGACTGGTTGAATTTCAAATAACAAACCATCTCCTGCGGCAAAACGCCACAATATTTATAGTAAATCAAGAGCTTCGTGAAGGTTCTAGCAAAGATAATAAGTACCTAGATGTCTTACGCTTATGGAGCGAAGTTATAAATTATTTGCTGTACTTATATGCCAGCTATTATCAAATTATGTAACTTAAAATAATCCTAACACAAACATAGAATTTAAGTTTCATTTACACTTCTACACTCAAGTTCACTTGTCTTTTTTTATATCTAGTATATTTCACTTCAACATATAAAATTTGAGTTCTACACTCAAGTACTTTTTAATAAAAAGGATCACAGATCTTTTGAAAATTATCAAGTACAAATAATTCGAAGATGATCAAGTAGCAAATCGAGCAGGCAGATGAAATTCGATATTCTTCAATTCATGCCCATGCATTATATACATCTGTATATTATATTATCTGTGGTTCTTGTCTTTTCTACAGCTTTCCATTCGAATAACCTAGAGTGCGCTATATGGTAAGTTCCTTAATTGGAACTATCGTAAAATGACTAAAAATAAATTCCGTATACAAGCATGTACACACTTCATACGTATCATACACAATTGATAAACAATATTTCTTATTTTAGTAGTCTACGGATGGCGCTATGCGATGTTAGTAGTGAACATATATGTAATATGTATCTTTATTCTATTGCAATTGAATTCATTGCAATTCAAACTCGCCATCAACGAATAAGGTTAAAAAAAAATTAGTCAACAGATCGATCACGTCACTTCGTCAAAGCTTACGTCAAGGATCATTCCTTCAAGTCTCACATCATTTCGTCAAAGCTCAAGTCAAGGATCATTCCTTCAAGGCTCACATCATTTCTTTAAGGCTCACATCACTTTTTTTTTTAATGTACACACGCTCAAGGGATTTGCACCCTTATAATGCTATGATCATTTCTTTAAGGCTCACATCATTGTGTCAAAGCTCACGTCTAGGATCACTCTTTTGAGGCTCACATCATTTCGTCAAAGCTTACGTCAAGGATCATTCTTTCAAGCCTCACATCATTTCGTCAAAGAGCTCACGTCAAGGATAATTTCTTCAAGGCTCCCATCACTTCGTCAAAGCTCACGTCAAGGGTCATTCCTTTAATGCTCACATCATTTTGTCAAGGCTCACGTCAAGGAGGCTCACGGCTCGTCAAGGCCTACGAAGTACTCAGGCTACCTTAATATTACTTATAAAATTGTTTATAAATCTATATTGAAATGAATGAGAAATTGAATTAAAAGTCCCACACATAGAAATTTATTGTAACGACCTGGTTTATGTTGAACCATCATGGTCTGAGTTTACCAAATTAAGGCAGTAATTTAAATTTTCATGAATTAGGAGCACTAGTTAACTCTATATTTATCTATAATTCTAATACTTGGTCCTTATTTTGAAATCGTTATTTGGGGCGGTTTTTCATTTAAACACAGTTGGCTTCACTATTCTGGTAAATTAATTATTGAGTTAAACTATTTTACCCAAATAGTAAATGAAACCACTAGATTCCTGACATTGTAAGACATCGCTTTAATATACTTGAATTGTTGCTTACCTCTAATCTTTAAAAATAAAGGGTATTCTTTCGATAATAAAAGAAATCATACTATTCCGAGCTAAATTAGGAAGAACCATAAGTGATTGGAGAGAGGAGAATCAAAGTTAACTTTGACTAGAAACTGAAGAAAAAACAAGTATTCCAACGGTCATTCACAATCACAATTCAACCCTAAGCCAATTTACTTGCTCCATATTTCGCAGCTAGCCACTAGCTAGCTATCTACCGGATTGCGCGCTGTTCCCGTCTGTACGTTTAACAGTCGAATTCTTAATGGGACAGATCATCTCGTACAGATCCTAGAATTTTAAATGTTCTCAATATTCTCAACGCGTTAACATAGCGTAAGCTTTCTTGTCACCTACCCACTTTTCCAACCTTCAATCCCGGTCACAAATGATAGTTTCAAATCCAATAATCACCGCATAAACGCTGGTGATCTCTGCATAAGGAGCTTGAAAAACAAAGCATTTTAAGCAAATTAAATTCTGACGTTTTCAGCGTAACAAGGTGAGGAGTATATTACATAATAGAGTAGAATTTAACGCTTACAAAAACCAATATTGAAAGTGATCATCAAAGCGATACCAAACCCCCATCGTCTATCCATGAATAGCTAAAAATGCTGCGAAATATATAGGTTTCCTAATACGGTGCAAGAATTATTTCACTTTCTCATGCACGGCTACTATTTGCAGAAACTTGAATACTGTATACTGCAGACGATATTGACGTCCCAAGCTTTCATCCAGATCGATAAGGCGGCACGAAATCTGTGGCTGCACATAAATGAGAGTAAAACAAAGTACATAGTGGCCACGTCTGCGAGTAGAAGATCCAACGTTTGAATTTGAATTAGTGCAATCCTTTAGCTATCCTGGGTCAACTGTAGAAACCAATAACAGCATGGAACCAGAAATACGCGCACGGTTGCTCAAAGACAACAAAGCCTACTTTAGTCTGTCAAGACTCTTCAAAACCAGAAACTTAACCATACCATCAAAGCTGCTGGTATATAGGACAATGGTCATACCAGTACTTACATATGAATCCGAGACTTGGGTGCTTAGCAAAAAGCATTCTGACCTCTTAGCCGCGTTCGAGAGAAAAGTCTTATGGAGAATTGTTGGCTCCGTACATCAGTTAGGACTTCCTAAATGGAGACTCTTCAATGATGTAATCTACGAGCATTACGGCGATGACGACATCATGAAGAGAATTAAGCTCGTTTGGCTCTGTTGGGCAGGACATCTAGCTCGCATCGCATCGGAAATTTCGCGAATTCAGTCGACTTTGGCCATTATTCGCTGGTTTGATTATGTACGTAATTTTAGCTAACCTAATTACAAATAGTTTGACAATAATTACGACACTTAATTCGGAGCAAAATGATATTTCATTCTATCATTTCATTCTATCCTGTTATGGAAATAGAAAATATGTCAAAGTAACTTCAACTAATACAGGCATTCTCGTTAAAATTATGACTCAGAATAATTATTGACAACTATTCAGAAACATACTCGCATATGGAAAATTTTGTATAAATTTCTTGCTTCTGGTAAATCGTACTTTTTGTAATATTAGCCCACCTCATAATAGTGGAAACAAATGAATTAAAGCAGAATCGACAACCTGGCGAAAAGATTTTAAAAGAGGAATGTTTTTCCTGGCTAAGTTGAAACTTACAATATTTGCATGGGAAGTGAATGACAACAAAAAGAGAGAAAATTTAGATTTTAATGGGAACTTGATATCATTTTGAAGAATTTACTTCCTATTAGCATTTTATGTAAAAAGGCCATTATTGGCATTATAAACCATCGGACCATTTCTTCCTAATGTACTCCAGTATGCGAAAAGTACATTTTTTTTGCTTTTTCTATCCTCCTTAACTTGAACTCATCCAAAAGTAATATGTATTAGCAAAATGGAAATTTTACCTCTTAACATCATTTGGATTTTCATAGTCTATACACAGATGTCTTCTTGTGTCCCATAATGTTGTCGTCGAGTAGCTTTTTCACACATTTTAAGCACAGCGGAAAAACATAGTATTTTTTGGAACAGTTCCAATGAACAAAAAATATTATATCCTATTGAGTAAAGTGGTTCTTATAAAAGTATATACATAATAAAGGAACGAATGCTTGCTGCCTGCAGTTATTTTATTCGGGGTCAAAGTTGATGGCTCTGTGATCACTCTCATTATTATTATTATAATGTACGAACGTATTTACTGGCACCGCTGGAAACCAGCTCTCAGCCACTATGGGATATACGACATAATGAACACGCTCAACAGATTCAGAAGATTTAAATGACAATGGATGTCGATTATTTAACTTAGAACTGTATATAAATGAACTATGGCCAAGAGAATTAAATCGAATTAAGATGGATTGAAACATTAGATAACTTCGGCAACTTTACGAGAAGTTCTTACTGGGTTGTAATAAGTGTAAGTGTAGGTTGGGACAAATGGAAAATGTAATGAACTGAACTGAGAAGTTATACAAAAAAATTGTTTGAATAATTTTTACATTAATTTTTTTCATTTTCTATATCACACAAATGTTTTTTTTCGGTCATATTTCGGTAAAATAATATTGAATAGAAGATGTATGACTAAACTGATCCCACAAAAGTAAGATCTCCTAAGTAAGATCTCCTAACATTGCAACTTAAAATAGCTTGCTTAAGTTTCTGTGGTATGCTTACATGCTCTTTAAAACTACCCATAAAAAAGACAGAGACTGTTGAAACTGGGAAGCGTAATTGCCAGCAAAGTCACAATTTCTGCTCGAAAACCTTTATATATTATACTATCTGACCCGACAGACGTTTTCCTGTCCCACTTTCAATATGATTTTTGGGGATTTTGAGGGACTTTCGGAGGTTTTTTTGTGATTATTTTCGGGGTCTTTTGTGGTCTTTTGGAGATCTTTTTGCCCACAAAATCAAAGAAGAAGCTGACAAATGACATTTGCGCACGTAACCCAAACAATTGGAATCTATTGGAACAGAAATGAAATAACGACTTTTGCTGGACAGATCGCGAATCAACACAAATTTAATTTTATTTTAAGTTAGGCTGGAATGCGTTTTCATTTCACCGAAAACATTCAATAGAGTTATTTCCTCAAAATGTATCCAATTTATCGTTTTCCAAATTTTCCCGCCGGGAACATAACGAACAAAACAATTTTTGCTGTTTATCCGAATTTATCGAATTTTCATTTGTAATTGTCTTTGTTTCCTAGGACTATAACCAACAAAACAAAAAAAGAATTACGCTAATCCATCATCCGAATCGTGAGTTATGGTCGCGAGTTCATACATAAATCCTATGGAAAAAAGCACTTTCAGTTTCCGAATTTTACAATTTTCCGGGCATCTTTTCTATTTTTTTTCGCATAAACCTTATTCGGACTATGGCGAATTTATAAAATAAAAGTTAGCCAAATCACTTTAAAACCTATTCTCATACCTACCAAATATACATAAAAAATTTCATATCAATCGGTCGAGCGGTTTCGGAGCAGTTGAGACCCAAACACCGTGACACGAGATTTTTTTATATTAGATTGTTGCGTCGACAGGCTGTTCTTTTGTGCCACCATTATTTACTTTTATTTGAACTCAGCTCTAAAAAATACTTTTCAATAATAATAATAAAATTAATAATATTTGACTCAACAGACTGTTGTGGTGCACAACATAACCTATCTTGTTGGGCTTGTGACATTATTGCTCACAAATGGAAGAGACCCATACTTAAAAACCCTATACAAACATCGAATTGAAAAGCTTTCTTATAACAGTAATTAATTACACTCGGACTTTTTTCGGATATTCGCGACTGGACTTTTTTGGTGGTTTTCTTGTATTCGATCTTTAAGCTCAGTAGTTCAACGCAGTCACGTGGCTAGTGCGAAATTTAAAAAACGTTTACGCCAATTTACTTTTCCAATGCCAAAAGTGAACCGATGAACTTCAAATTGAAACATTTCACATTTATTTATCATTTCGTTAATCACCCTGTTATGTTATTATTCGAGACAGCGCATCTTCTCCTACCACTTATCTCATTATTTGTCATCATCCCTAGCAGTGCTTAAAACTTCCGTCTCAAGAGTTAAAGTTTAAGAAATGATTTTCTATAATGAAACTTATTTGTCGTTTAAGGAAGACGTCTTCTTCTCTATTTATCATTAACTACAAAACAGTGCTAAAAAAATCTTCAAACTATATACCTAAAGTCGATAACTCAGCGGTGAAAAAGCAAAGAGTTTGTAGTAAAGTAAAGTCAAATAAAAAAAGTCTTTTCGAAAATTACTTTTTATTTATGTGAAAACTTTTATGCCAAAAACTTTTTCCGATGGTTAGGTTGGAGCATATTAATAAAATTGGTGGTGATAGAGAAGCAACATAAAACTGAAAAATTATATAATATCCTTCTTTTTATTCTCTTTAGAGAACCCGAATTCTTTGACTTTGCGTTCATGTTATCTCAGCTGGCTTTATTTACCATATTTCTTTTTGATTTTTCAAATAGTTAACTGGCATTGTCCAGTATTGGGAGAAGGCGCCACCGAGTACGTGGTTCATAATTAGCCATAATCCACGATTTATCGCAAAAATTTAATGGGGTCATAAATAGAATAGCACACTGAAGGCAACTTAAACGAACCTTTTCGAAGCCGATAACTTTTGGACCAAATCAATATTTCACTGTAGACGAAATTGATGGTGGGCGTAATCGGAAAGCAGCGAATTCCAGTGTGAAAGTTTGGAAGTTAAAACCGAGTTTTTTTTTTTTTATAAAGAAAAACTAAAAAATTAACTATTTATAAAATAAACTTGCGAAAGTAACGAAAAATATAAGTAAACCAAACTCTAGATGGTGTTTTGACGTTTTGACTAAATCTAGTACAATTTATAGTGAATTTATTTATTTTTGTTTGTTTCAATTTTTGATCTATAGTTGTCGGTCAGGTGATAAGTGGTCAGTTTATTTTATTACATTCTGTTAATTTTAATTCTAAATCTAAATTTGTGTATAGAGAATATTCGAAAGTTTATATCACGAAAAATTAAAATTATAATTAAAATACCCATATTCTAAAACGAATTCATTGCATTCGCCAGCGTCAAGTAACCAGCCAGAAATGATTGCAATGCTCATATTCGGCGAATTAAATTCGCCAACGACCAAAAATTGAGGCAAAAAATACTACAATGTCCCAAAGGTAGTAAACATTTTTGGTCATTCGTGAAAAGAATCAAAAATACATCCTCGTCGTCAATTCCAACTCTCATTTACATTGACACTCCAGTTGTCAACTCTAAGACATTGCCAATCTGTTTGCTGCACATTTTGCAGCTAGCTTCACGCTTTCAGATTGTTCACTGTTGCCGCCTGCACTTCCGAGTACTTAACACTCTATGGGACAGATCTTCATTCGTACTCGTGCAGTTGCTAGAGTTTTAAACGATCTTAACATCACAAATCCGCTGGGCGAGATGGTATTTCCCCATTAGTTCTGAAGAGGTGTTCTTCAAAGCGGGCATTACCGTTGAGTAAGCTTTTCCATCTCTCCTATTCCTTTGGACTCTTCCCGAGAAGTTGGAAAACAGCTTTTGTCCAGCCCATACCCAAAAAAAGGCGAGCCATCGTGTCCTTCTTCGTACCGACCCACAACACTTACATCCATTCTTTCCAAGTTTATGGAAACGCTGATCAATTTTCATCTCAAGAAATATATTGAATCCTTAGTAACCAGCAGTATGGATTTCGTGGCCAAAGTTTTACTGGTGATTTGGTGATATATCTCACCGAACAGTGGAACCGGTCTTTGCATCAATTTTGAGAAAACAAAGCTCTTGCACTCGATATTTCTAAAGCATTTGACAGAGTTTGGCATCAAGGTTATGAAGTCGATGATAAACTGCTTCACTGGATTAGAAGCTATCTTTGGACTCATATAAGTTTGAGGAACGTCCTTCCACTTCTCATTTGGAATTCAAACAATAATATTTACCCTAAACTTGAGAACAATTTCCATATCTGCATTGCATCAGCTAGATAGAATACAAAACCGCGCGATAAAACTTATCGGTGACGCAAATATAGCGAAATCAATAGATTCGCGTAAACACCGCAGGAAAGTTTCCTGCTTGTCACTGTTTCATCAATTTTTCAACCAGCGGTGCTCAAGAGAAATAGCCAACTGCATGCTCTCCTTGAACTCAACCGCAATAGTCGTGGCGCTCTTAATGATCATCAGTTTACCCTCAAGCCCATCTTCGGACGTACAGTTAAATGCAGGGATTCCTTCCAGCCGTAAAACACGTGTGTGAAATGCTCTGCTAAGCCGGGCATTAATCGTGCGCGAATTATAAAAAAAACTAATTTGTAAAAACTCTAAAAACTGTACAAGTAAACCGTCACTTCCGGTTGTCAGATTTCCGTCAAAATCAACTGGCCCTTCCCAATTTATGTGGAAAGTTTAAATATAAATGTTCATCCCCATAAGTTCAACCGTCTGGACTGTATAGTGGACACAGACAGACAGACAGAGATTTTTTTTCGCTTTTTCTGATTAAGGAGATACGGTAACTGGCAAATCTGCAAAAATCCCGAGTTCGAAAGTTTTCATGTTTACTATACTTCCTTTTACTAGGTAAAGAAAGTAGAATAAATAACGAATTAATTATTTTGATTTATGATATTGAATTAATAAATAACACTGTTTTATTTTTTAACAAATATATTTTTAAATTCGGATTATTAAGGAAACTTTGTTATAGGTAGTATTGTCCACGATTTTTCTAGTAATATATTTTTTATACCCGGTTACCCGGGTAATAAGTAAAACTAATACTCGACTACCCGGGTACTTTAAAAGTCGAGTAATTTGAATACACCAAATAGAATAAATTAAAATAGACTTATACAAAAAAGCCTATTCAAAAATTAAATTATAAAAAACAGAAAAAATAATTGTAATATTATTTAATTAATTACCTTATTATATTTCAACTAGTCATTAAAGTTTTTTGGTTTATTGAGTTATGAATTATTAAAATTATTTTGTAAGTGGGTGGTGGATGGTAGTATGACGTGTAAAAAAATGTGTACTGTAAGGTAAAAAGAATGTAACCTCCGGAGTAATCAATCAATATTAAAAGGCGCGTATGAACTTTTTTTAAAGCAAAACAATTAGCAAAAAACATTTCAGGGATGAAAACCTCTCTAAAAATTTACATAAATCCTGAATGAAAAATGCTGCAAAATTACTTCTACTTTGATTTTGCCTATGATGCTTGTATATCATAATTATATCAGTATACTCCCTAGGGTAAGATTTTTCATTTTGCACGCAACCCATGAAAAACCCAAATCATAATCTTTTATTAAACTTCATGTGAAGTACATATAAAAAATATCCAAACGAATTAGTAAAATGGGACTATGATGCCACTTGTATCTACCCACACGTTCATTTTGCTTGACCCTCAAAAGCAGATAAAAAGTAATTTATAACCCAAGAAGGTTGTGTTACAATATTACAGACCAGAGAAGTCATTTTTATTAGATTTGGTGCGCATAATTTTGCACATTGAAACATTTTAATGGATTTCCATTTTTATGGGCGTAAAGTTTATCTTGCTACCCTTGACACACAGGATTGTATGTTTACCATAGGAACTCTTTATAATTCAAAAATATCGTATAACTAACTTATCTTAATAGAATTACACGCAGTTGGCCTAGAAGCGTTCAAAAGAAGGACTTTTTGCAATTTAAGTGTCATTCTCATGGATCGCATATTACATCGCCAACCCCTCAAGCGGAAATCACGAACATAAGTATAAATTTTTGTACACACATGAGTCCTTTTCGGGGCTGAAAGTTCTGCTCACATACGCATGTGGCTTAATTCATTCATTCGGTCTAATCAGGACGAAAATCTAATCACACAGAAGGGACACATCTAATTGCACGCCTTTTGTATTCAAACAGCAACTAAACACCACCACCACCATCTCATAATTTTTAAGAGCCCTCTTGCCATGGAAATGATAGTGGCTAGCTGAGATTGTTATCCGTGGTGCGTTGGTGTAAAGAAAGCATTTATTCATATCGACAGACAGCGGTAAATATTGATACAGAAACTACCCCTAGAAATTACGAAGTCTCTGAAAGCATCAATTTGACAAATGAGCAACAAATCTGATATTGCACTTTTTTATGAGTAATTCTATGTTTGCTGGTTGGCAGTAAAGATGAGTGCTTATTATAATAACTTAGACTTCATTACATATAGGTCGTATAGGACTAATGATTAAATTTTTTGTTTAATATCAAAATTTGAATTTTGGAAATGGCGCTGTACATTTTGCTAGTATCTGATTATGAGCGATAGTGCTCAGTCATCACACTCCTTGTTCATCAGATTCCTATTGTTAAGAACTTCTGATGAGAAATTACAATTTCTGTATTCTTTGGTGGCCCATTTTCTGAACCTCTCCAGTTGGTTTTTCTAAAATTTAATTCCTGCCTTGGCTGCGAGGGGGCGAATATGGAATTGTCAGCAAACCATTCTACCATAAGTATTGCGTTGTGGGCGCTATCATTAAGTTAAGTCCAGATATTCGTTCTTCAGCCGTACAACACGTATGTGTTATGCTCTGCCAAGCTCCGTCTTTCCACATCGCTTTAATTCAAAGGCATAGACATCTCCTCTTTTATCCTCCTGTTCCTGAAATCCATTGTTGTGCTAAGCACATAGCCGAGCCGAACGAATCGCTTTACGCGTGCGCAAATTATATATAAAAAACAGTGGGATCCTTATCGAGGACCGTTTTTATTTACAGTCGAATATTTGCAATACACAACCCCAATTATTAGTTTCTAGGGTAACTTGGTGTAACCGGCTGTTGAACCCCATTAAGCTGTTGGCACATATGCAGGTATTATATAAAGACAACTATTATTTCGAAGTGGGAGTAAGATAATATAGTTGTCTCTAGACAATAAGTTTGAAATATCTGTATAAGTTCTTGCTTTGTAGGCAAATAGAACTCCCGTGTTCAAGAGCTTTTCGATTTTGTGTAGCATTTTGTTTGGCTACTAGAACAAACTGCAACCTGAAATCTGGACACCTTAAAGGAGACAATTAAAAAATTGGTGAGGACGCATTTCAGAAGACGCAACGTCAATCAGGACAGAAATAAAAACTCAAGCGTTTAAGCCACACGATTCTAGTTTCTAATGTTCTCTATCTAACTCTATCTATCTAAAAAATTGGTTTTATAGTTATTTACATGTTATATATTAATATGTAGCAAATTCCCTTAGGTTAAATGGAAACCGCTTGTTAGTTTGTATACTAATAATTTGAGCAATTTAATTTAATTCAGACTTTAAGCTAGATGAGTAAAGTTTTAGAAAATGTTTAAGGTGTTCCCCTAAATATTGAGTTCGTGGAATTAAAATTAACTTTGAAAATGCTTTTTTCCAAACATTAAAGAAGTATATCAAATTTGGTTCATTTTGAATGGTTTGAACCCATTAATGACTATTTCGACAGAAATTATAGCTGTAAATATAGGTATAAATGTTTAATACGATTTTATTGCCACACCATAAGTTGTATAAAGCCCGCAACCTATACCAAAAGAAAAACTTATGAACAAAGGAAAACATTAAAAAAGATTTATTTCTTCCAGCTCCGACCTATATTAAGTATTTCGTAATTAATTTGCTCGAATGGCCAAGTAAAATGGCTTTCCACCCGATGCTAGACACATTTCCTGTCATCACGAACATGGCGCAATGTGCGGTTATTTGTTCTTCGATTAAAATTAATTAAGCCCACAAGTCCTCTTTTTTCATCAAGTCATTTTCCGTGTTTCTCTCGGAAATTATGGTGAAGTGTGGCATATTTCTACGCCATGTAAGATTTCTTGGTCGTGTACTAATTGCAAGGATTGTTTTGTAAGGGTGACAGGATGTTTTCAAAACCACTTCTCCAAACTACAGTGAATTATTTTAGACGGAAAGTGTAGCCTTTAAGTGTATTGAAATGTTTTCTGAAGATTTAGAGAGGTACAGCATTGAAGTACCAAGAAATATTTTCCAAAGTCGCCTAACGAAAAACACCCACAAAATTTATAGATTCAATTAAAAGTTTTCTTTTTGCTCTCGATGTGCATGGTCGTTTATGTCGTTAGCAACCAGACGCGATATTTTACTTCGACCTCCTCGTAGGTACGCAAATGACTGCAGTACACCTGAATTAAAATTGAATGCGAGTGGCTCTGGTTCAATTCGAAAAAACTTTTGTGGCGAACCTCCGGACTTCAGGCAATTTTCGGATTATTGGTTTTCCAATTAACAAAAAGGAACTTTCGGCTGGTATTGAGCATCTGCAATGCCCCGATGCGTAGTTCCAACTATCTACCTGCTGAGAATTGAATTTATCAAAATAGGACTATTCCATAAGTGCAGGATTAATTCAATAGAAAATTATTATTATTATTGAAAATTATGAAAACAGAAAATTATTGGTTTATAGAGAATTTTTTTATTTTTATTTTGTAATTAACAATTTATTATATTCTCTAGAAAACGAATATGCGGCAACCAGTTTTGAGATGTAAAACTCTAAGAAGTTAACAAATTGCTTATAATTATTGCGTAATTGCAATCGAAGTTACTTAGAATTACGGTTCAGATTTTAGCGCTACCGTGCGATGAATAGTTTCCCAATTGTCTTACTTACTTACTTAAGTGCACTCAAATTTATTTAAAATAAAAAATTAGTAACACAAGAAACTTAAAATATCTTTCACTCAGTCTGTAGCTAGTTTTAAAAGGATAACACACCGATCAATTTACTTAAAAATGCTCTGCTATGTATTGGAAAAGAATTGATTTATAGGATAAAGAATATCCAACTAAAAAATGTAGAGCTTAGCAAATCTATGCAATTTTGTTCTGCCCTACAATAATTATACATTGTCCAGACTTTGTCCCTATTTTTCAATCAATAAAGTTAAAATAGGTATCAAAGTTTTTTGATTGTTTGAAGTCCTTTCTCAAATTACAATTTTGCTCATCTACAAAAAACTGGACAGTTTCATGAACAATGAACAGGTGTACCAATATTTCGACGGAATTTAATGTACTGGGCCAACTACGTAAGAGTCTCTATTTGACATCCTTCAGTTAGGTTAACAAAATTTATTTTCGAAGCTTTGATGGAAAGCCAATAGTTTTCCAGTTAAATTACATAAACTTTGAAATGCATTGATTTCTTTGTTTATGTTGTTGCGTTGCGTCTATAATGATATAAATTAAATTATTGAAGAGAAGTGGTCAATACTTTCCAGTGTAAAAAAAAATAGATGTCTACACCAACTAAAGCTGCGTTTGGATCAAATCAACCACATCTTGATTAAAAAGTTGCCGAAAACAGGTATATTATTTCTACATTCGATCATATCCACATGTATACTACACTGCTATTTCCCTAAAGTTTGGAATGATGCACAATTTATGGCTATTTTAAAACCAGGGAAGAAATCATCAGATGCGAAAAGATATCAACCAATATCCTTATTATGCTCATTGCGTAAAATTCTTGAAAGGATTATATTGCAACGACTACAACTGCACATCAGTGACAAAAGTATTATAACTTTGTAACAATATGGATTTGTCAAAGGCAAGTCTACCATACATCAGATACATCGAATTACATCATCATCATAATATTTAGCACTGCAACTGGTGTTCGGTACCGGCCTTCCGCAAAAAATCTCTCCACCAGTCGCGATTTTGAGCCGATGCCAAACTGTATGCATCCCTTAATTCTGGGCGTCCAGGTCTAAGCCACGCACGCGATGGGTGCATAGCCGTGCATATATTGCTTTAAAGCCGATAACGGTGTGTTTCATTCTTTTGCTGATTAGAAACCCCACCCGAGCACATGATGTCTTGTATGACAGCTGTAATGCTGTCAATGTCATATTCTCATTTTTGTAAGACACCATTCCCCGTCCACCGCATCACCTGAACTACTGTTATCTCAGCCCTATATTTCGACAGGGGTTATCGCCTAGTTGCTGTGCAGCTCGAACTCTGTACGTTCCATGAGAAAATTCTTAAATCGTTAAGCCGTTTTCGTTGCCATGGTCGTCGTCGTTAATCCGTGTATCTGAGGCTGACTCGCGACAACCTTACTTTAAAGAGACTAGCACAATCATTCAGCTTTTCCTGTATTGGAGGAAAATAACCGGCGGCCACCACGTGGAGGTTTGATTGCGCTTCCACCATTCAGAGATAGTTACGGCCACTTGCAATTTCACCCTCTACTCAACGCACCAAAAGAAATACAATTTCAATAAAGCTTTGCAATTAAAGAAATGGCGATGTTCAAGGAAACAATCAAATGCTTTGTTTCGATTTGTTTGCTATGACATTGCAATCAACGTCGAAATGTATAAAACACCTTGAGCTTAATTATGATTTCAAATTTAATGAAAGAAAGTAAATAATTTGGTTGCATTTTTTTTTTAATTTTAGTTTGTTTACACATTTCCAATAGCTTTTTACAAATACTAAAATAATACAAGGGACGCCATAGCTCAGTGGAAATGCACATGTCTACTGAGCAGGAGGTTCGTGGTTCGAATCCCAGTAACACCAAAAGTATTTTTCATGGTGTCCCACCTACGCGAATGGGTAACAAACGTTCCGAGAGTAATAACTTGTCACGGAAAGCTTCTAAATTTACCGTTCGGATCCGGCCTTAAATTGTAGGCCCCTTCCATTTGTGTCCAAAAATATTCATGCGCAACACAAATGGGTGTGAGAAGCTATGCCTTGGACTGCAATGGTCTTTCGCGCCGAATATTATTATAAAAGACTTAAAACACCAAACAAATCGCAGCTAACGTCACGCATATCAGTGAAATCCGATTGGGAGTATGGGTCGTTCTAATTAAAAAACGCTTTAAAAGGCTCACAGATCTAGAGAATCTGCCCATTGGCTCCTGTTCTCATTATACCTATTGTAATCCCATCAGTGCCATCTTTGGTAATTTAAGAAACATATAAGTATCGTTAAGTTTAACATTAGAATCCCACTGCCTTTAGTAGGTCAGATGACATTTTATCATATGCCGATAATTTTGTTTAATAAACCGCTTTCTGCGTGCAAAGAATTAAGGATAACACAGGATTGCTGAATAGTCTTCATGACGACTTTTATCTTATCATAACTTACTGGGAGTAATATATTTTAAAAAGTTGTACACATGTGTGTTTTCTCTTTCCGTAAACCAATATTTTTAAAATAAAAAAGAACTAATCCAAAAAGTCATTTCTTTATACAGCACAACAACTAAAACATCATCATAACTTATTTATTGTCCTGTTTTCTGTTTTCTAATTTATTTAATGGTTAATTAATATAAGTCGTATCATTCTTACCGTTGCCTTGATTTTGCACACACATATCCCTAGATAGGGAAAGAGTGTGGTTAGTGTTTCATTTAATTTATACAAGGGCATAGGAACTAATTAGCTAAAAGCTCTCGACAGAAATATGAAATCAGTTTTGCCACGAAATCTTCACATCTATCCCTATTTATGCAGAAAGCTAACATAATAACACACACACTGTGCGTCAACTTACCCGTACCCGTAACTATTCAAGGATTTTCGAGCACTTGTACAGAGTATTATGGTTTTTGGTAAAAAACGAAGTTAAAGCATCCTGTTGTCGAGTACGATTCTGACCAGTAAACAGAGAGGATGTTTCGCTGTAACTTTCGTTGCGGTTAATAGCATATAAAACATATCACAGCACACATACACTAACACACTACACATCTCTGCATTCAGAAAGTTTTCGTGTGTATCCCCTCTTGGCAAGGTTCTTCTTTTTCTGTTTGAAATGGTTGGCAATGCATGTTCTAAATGCGCAAAAGAGATTTAGAAAAGGGATAAGAAAACTTGAATTTACTTTCCAATGCCACATTCAACTGATTATCCTGTCTATAGACGAATACAAGTAAAAAGAGGAAAAATATGCATGCATCAGGATAGATAGTACACATAAGAAACCAGATTGAATTTCAATTCGAGATGCTTCAGCAGCAGCAATCTGACTTTTCGCAGTTGAATAAATTTTCGTCTATACATACTTATGGTGGGCGGAAGCAAAAGTTTCTGAGTCTGGAAAATTTAGTCAGAATTTGCTTGTCTTCTTGGGCTTCTCTGGACAACAGTGCGATTGCTGTTTAAATGTATTTATATATTCCCGACTCGAATACTGACTTCTACGTCGAATTCAATAGTTCCCTACTATCACACCTTCAATTTTATTCAAATTAGCTTTGCCTTCTTTCCTCGCCATATCCTTACGATTGTTAACTGTGGCTACTTTAGGATATCAGACTCGTTTACATGCGGTCTGCGCAACTGAAATTTAAATGTCTGCTGGTGTCACCAGCGCAGCAATTCCCTGCCAACCAGGATTTTGTCGAAATTACAAATTGAGAAATTTCAACCAATCTGATATAGACCGAAAAAAGGACCTTTGTAATTTAGATCCAATTGAATTTTATATTTACTGAAACGGAAAGATGACAAAACGAATGTAAATCTGTTTCACTTTAATGGAATTACTAACTAAATTGAAATTGATTCGAATGGTGTCAAGTTTTACATTTTGATATCTGGTGAAAAATATCTTACCACCACCAGTAGCAGGAGAATACATATTATGTAAGTAACATTTTATGTTGGTAGTATAGTTCACAAAAATATGCCAATTATTTAAAAAGAAAAAACTCGATGAAATAAATAACAGAAATCGCCATTAATACCAGAAAATATTTTGTGTCTAGACGTCTAGTGCTGCAGAACTGTACCTTTTGTTCAAAAGTTTTGTCGTTAACATACGAACAGTCTTCGAATTTTTTTCCAGTCTACGAAGGAATAGCATTTATTAAGGTAAAATAGCACAAAACGAAATATATTTTTCAACAAACGAAGTGTGCCGGTGCGTGTGATTACATGTCGTGAACTACATCTTAAAAAAAGTAATAGCGCATAATAATATTCAGCATCAGCCGTAAGCAAAAATATATTCCGTACAATATAAGACCTGATCTACAACCAATTAGACCTCCGAATGAAAAACTGTATATATACTACGGTGACTGACTGTTGTAGAGAAGAAAATAACAGAAACAGCGTTTATTGTAGGTTACTTGTGAGCAGTAGTCTAACGAATAAAGTCTTAAGCGTTTGACATGTGACAAAATAGCCGACAACACCAAAGATAATTTCCCCTCGACAAAGCTTACGATCATTGCTCTAAATATGAATGTAATGCATAAATTGGGAATCATGACGTCTTTATTAACATTGTCGGATATAAACTCGGCAAATTTCTCGAAACGGACTTTGGACTTTTGCTGCGGGAATGAATGTCACTCTGGTGACTTGGCTATATTGATCACGTTGCGATCGACGTAAGATATGCTTCTAGTTTTCGAGCGGCCAATATTGACTCTGTTTTATATCTAGTTGCACTGGTTCGAATGGAAAAACTCCAATCGCTGCAGCAACGGAGAATAACGTCAAAAGTTTGCAATAGGAAGAGACTGCCACAAACTTCGCCGAACACATATCCCATAAAATCTCGAAAAGCTCTATGCCGCAAAAATCAAGTGTCGAAGAACAGTGTAAATATTGCCAACCAATGATAAGAGACAGAGCGATTGATATTCTTCTCTACCACCACAACGAAACCGCTGGTTTGATGAGGAATAAAGGCAGCCGTATGCGGCAAAATAAGATTAAAGGATGCCGGATGAATATAATCTCAGCATAGTTTGCAAGAGGCGTCTGCCATCAGCAGAGTAGGCCGAATTACACAGAATGCTTCAGAAATGCATGTTGCGTAACTATCTCTGACTTTGGAAGTGCGATCAAACCTCCATGTGGTGGCCGCTGGTAATTTTCCTCCAATAGAGGAAAAGCTAAATGATCGGGATAGTACCTTCAAAGTAAGGTTGGCGCAAGGCCAATAACCTCGCCCGTAAAAAAAAACATTATTACGGAACAACGACCACGGCAACGAAAACGGCTAAACGATTTAAGAACTCATCTCCTCTCCTCTATCCTTCAAGACAGGATTGCCCCATACGATAAAGTTATCATTGGTCCATACCAGTGTGGCTTTATCCCAGGAAAATCAACAACTGATCAGATCTACAAGTGATGGAAAAATGTCTAGAGTTTCAAAACTCACTACACCATCTTTTTATAGACTTTAAAGGCGACTATGATAGCATAGCCAGATTATATAATGATGATGGTATAATGAGAGCAAAACAAAGTACATGGTGGCCACGTCTGCGAGTAGGAGATCGAAAATTGGTCCCGCAATTAGAACAGTGAAGCGCGAAGACAAAGTATAAGTACTTACATACGGATCCGAGACTTGGGTGCTTAGCAAAAAGCATTCTGACCTCTTAGCCGCGTTCGAGAGAAAAGTCTTACGGAGAATTGTTGGCCCCGTATGTGAGGAAGGACGATTCCGGAGACTTTATAATGATGAGATCTACGAGCGCTACCGCGATGTCGACACGGTTGGCAGGACATCTAGCTCGCATGCGCGAAATTGATTCTGCTCGGAAAGTCCTTTGCAGTAGGATCTATGGAGCACGACAGTGAGGCTGGCCAAGTCTACGCTGGAAGTATGGCATAGACCATGATTATAGTTTTAAAGAGTCTCCTTAACATCACCATTCTAAACCCCATTTTATCATCCGTACAGTTTGAACGCCTAAAGGTACTTATCAGCAATCTTTAAGTGCGGGTTTAGGCCCACAATCGAGCAAATATTCACAGTGAGACCAAAGAAGATCACCACTTTATCAATTTCAAAACTGCATATAACAGCATTTATAAAGATGAAGCCATGTCTTGTTTTGGCATTTCTGTCAAGCTCGGTTGACTGTGCAGGATGACAAAAATAGAAAATGTTTGCTATAACTGACCGTATTCTTTAATGTTAAGAAAGTACTTGTGCAAAGTGACACGCTCTCATATGGGAGAAACTCTCAGGTCCATGATAGAGGCATAATTTTCATAAGTTCGTTAAACATGTCATTAAAACGGAGCGGCGAATATAGTATTAACAGATAACTAGAGCAAGACTAGGTATTTGCAGTCAACAAGAAGGGACGACATCAAATATTGACGTATTATAACATTTGACTCTACGGGTCAACATCGTGATAACATTTGTAGATATCATATCGGCATTGCAGTCCCGATTTCGTCCTTCTTCACATTTAGAACCAATAATTCTCTGTAGGATTCTTTTCTCGAAAACGACTAAGAGTGATTTTTTGTAAGCACACAAGTCTCGAATCCATATGTATGTAAGCACTAGTATGATTTATTGGTAAAATGATTAAAAATTCTTAACATACCTTGCGTGTATTTTTATTTAAGAGTTCCACTACTTTAAATTCGAGTTCCACTATCTTAATTGAAGTTCCAACGTTGTCTACCTAGGATCTGCTATAACATCTGAGAGCAACACCAGTTATGAAATTAAACGAAGAACCACTTAAGCCAAAGAAGGCCTTGTATAACACCTTGCGGACGTTTGAGAGGAAATGTAGAATGTAAGATGTAGAATGGACATCAACGCTCTTGCTCGCAGTGTTCAAATCTAAGGTAATGTCCTAATTGGACAGCGAACACGCGTTCTGGCAATGTTAGCCAGAGAGAAAGCCCAGTAGAGGTATATCTCGTCTAAGATGGGGCCCACAAGAGAAGAGTAAACTGCAAAGAATAATTGTGCGCAATTAACAGCTAGCAAAAGATCCGCGTGCTATTTGGGGAGGCATGTTAGTTGAGGTTCACGTTTACCCGAACTTTAGCGCCACCTTAATAAGTAATTAGGTCATAGTCAAGAACCTAAATATTTATAGCCTCACTGACTTAGCCAAACTGAGGAAATAATGACAAAGTTTTTAATTTTGATACACAAAACAACGACAAAATATCCAGCCGGTAGGAATAAGTATTTTGCAAAATGTCCTTTATATGGCCTGTGGATGCAAATGCAAAAAAAAGTAAGTGAGTACTCTTTTATGGTCCTACAATATGTTCCTCCAGAAGAAAAAGTATGCACTAGTCCACATCTTAAGCAGATGTCATCCAGATCGGCTTCCGTTTATTATAATTGCTTTTCTATTGTAATGACCCCATTACACTAGTTATTTTTCTATTTAATTTTCATTATTTATTCAGTTCAACTTACAATTACATATCACAAATCTGGTACAATCATTATTTTATCTCCACCAGCGCCTTAGATGTATTTGGATGTAAAATGTGTTAAAAGGCTGTGGTAGGATTTGTGGGATGCAGGCAGCAATGGTCGCATTACTAATTACTTGATGTTATTAGCTTAGATAACATTTTAGTATATTGGAGCACTGATATACAAAGGATTAATATTTAACTTACGAGTATAATGATATTTAGCTCCAATACCTACATTGTACTTTGTTTTGCTCTCAATAATGTACAGCGCCAAATTTTGCTCGCGATCTGGATGAAATCGGATGATACCGATGAAATCATGCTCGGCACATAACTGCCATTCTACTAATGACATAAATGTGATGGATGCATTTAGGTGGGGGCTTACTCGCACATTTCTTTTTTGCCAATTTATCATTTCGCCATGATCAATTCGCAATTTAACTATTTCGCAATTAATTTATTCGTAATTTTTGTTCAGCAAACTCTCATTGCGCGCTGTGAAAAAAGTGAAAAAAGCATTGCGAAATGATCACGTTGCGAGACGAACCAAAAGATCGAATCAGAATCGGCGAAGCAGCCATTGCGAGATAAACAAAATTTATTTCGATTAATGCGATGAAAGATTTTTGAAACGAATTTTTTCGAATAGACTGGCATCCATTTGTATACTTTGCCACACAACTTTGCATAATACCGAGTATGTAAATCCAATATAAACTTTTTGTTATAAGGTAATTTGAGGCGCATCGAAAATAACTTGCAACATAGATTTTTTAAGTTACATATTTTTAGGCATTTTTCAAAATTGTGATACGAATATAGGCTTCAATAAAAAGAAAATAATGAAAGGATCTTTATCTTCTACTTTTTAGTCATTGTTGAGTAAAATAACTTTACAATCGTTGTTCAGTTTAGTTGTATATTTTCTTAAAAATTTAACAATTTTTTTAATAAGTGCCTCTTCTGTCCGTAGATTTTGAAGAAAATGTTCTATCTATTTTTGGAGATCCAAAAGTAAGGCATTCTAGAGTAGTTTGAAGTTTATAAATGAATCAATATTTAAATAAACAGC
Organism: Nephrocerus scutellatus; assembly: GCA_947095585.1. Classification (NCBI taxonomy): domain Eukaryota; kingdom Metazoa; phylum Arthropoda; class Insecta; order Diptera; family Pipunculidae; genus Nephrocerus; species Nephrocerus scutellatus. The sequence goes on along the minus strand of OX352762.1, from coordinate 100,556,591 downwards.
TTATAAAAAAGACCACTCAATTGACCACCACTGTGGCAATGTTGCCAGTTCCAGAAGATATTTGTTACTTTACTGATGCCTAATGTCGCTTGTTAACCAGATAAAATAAAAAAATTAAATAAAACGCGTTGAGCCATCTCATTTAGATATGTAAAAGTCATTCGAAGTCCATCGAAATAAATAATGAATGAAAAGTTAACTCCAACCAGAATTTGCCAAACGACGGTACGATGAAACTTCTGCTGCGGGATGTTGCTAACTGTTTTTGTCCCTCTGCGAGAAAAGTTTCGCATAAATTTTTTTTGGTTAAATGATAAACTTTTGGACACTCCCCTACTTTGCTGATGGCATAAAATAACTATCCTTCCAGTTTCATGATGCGAATGAACTGAATTTGCAAAAATTTAAAATTTTCTGCACTGTCTCACCCAGTTTTAATGCAAAAAATGAGACACCAGACGCTGGCCGCCGTTGCTGTTGTATGGTCACCAACTTGCCTAAATATATAAAGAAGGACATTAATGCTATCGTACGAGTGTACTATAAATAATGTAGTATCCAGTTCAACCGCTGGCCAGGCTTTTTGTCAATCAACTTTCTGACCGACCCCATCTATTTCCGAAATACATTCCCTCCACAGAACATTACGCCGATGAACTACTATCGGGCTGCACTGCTTGTAGTTTTCTGCAACGTTAATTGAAAAAGTTTTTCGATTTTAATTAAAGCAAGTCAATGTAGAATTTACGAAATTATCCTAGCGAAAGGACAGCAACATAATGCAGGCAAAGTCCATCGGTTAGGTTAGTCACAATATGTTGTATCCTGCGGTAGTTGCTACAAGTCGCAATATTTTATGTTTGCCACTCCTGGGAAAATTCTAAGTTGTATCGATAAAATATTAGAATGTGGAGAACTATAAAAACAGTGCTGGTGAGGTCAATTATAGGTAAATCAAATATAAATAATTTTATCAATATATTATTTACTAAACGATACAGAATTAACATTAAGAGTGCAAAGACAACAAAATGTTTTAATAACATTTGAAGTGTACGCTTTAATTAGCATTGTCACAAACTATAACAAAGGCATATTGTACATTGAACGAACAAGTTTTGTAGATTGGAAAGTATTAACATGGTATTTATTTTAGTTATGAGCGGGGTATACATGTTCATAGTGACAAAGAAATATGGGCTTGTTGTTCTATTTTGTGAGTTTAAATTCGCCGTGGGGAGGATTAATTATTTTATTTTAAACTGAAATGATATTATAATTTGTTATTGATTTGTTATTTACGTGGATAGTTATTAATAAAATCATAAACATACATGTAGGAACTCCGGGGTCTTGCAATCTTTCGCTAGCATTGTGTAACAGCCGTTATAATTGTCATCCCTTTGTTTGTGGAATTAATCATTGCCTATTCAGAGCATGTTATGCATGTGTTACTGAATACAATGAACCGTCATTCCGTACATATCCCGTTTCACATTTATTTTTGCCATCGTCATTGCAAATTCGTATATCTCAGGCCATGTCTTTTAATGGTTTTGTAATAAACTCTAGAACATGAAATAAAGGTCATTGAAACAATGTACAAAAACATAGTATTCACAAACTTTTGAATAGATCAAATTAGCGCAGATCTTTTATCAATGTTCATTAATTGTTATTCAATGGAATTTAAATTTTGCACACATGTGAAGTATTGATTACATTACCACATTTTGGTTCAGCTGAGCTGTTTTGATTATGGGCTATAGAGATTCAAGCAGTTCTTTGACATCACCTGTTTGTTCGCTGAAAATCTTGAAACTCGATTTTCATTAACTTTCCATTTATATAAAATTTTGCATAAACGTTTAGTCCCGATAACAACGCAATTTTATGGTACCACAGAACTGTTGCGATGATGGACTTCTTATGCAAGAGCTTCAAAATTTTGTTTGTGTCAAATTTTAAAGTATATTTTGATGCACTTACCGTAATCTAATCAAAAAATTTCATACAGCTGTGTGTTCATTATGACGATATAATGATATGATTCCACTGAGCTAGTCCAATGATGGACTCGGACGATGCAAGCAGTAACTAATTTCGCATGTTTGGTAGCACCTGCAAATCTTGCAAGTCGATTTTCATAAAATTCCCGTTGTCCAATTAGGTTGGAATTTTTGCAAATACATGTTGTGCCGGTGACAATGTAATTTGTTATACAAATAAATTTTTCCAAAGACAGACTTGGAATGTAGAAGTCTTACAAGTTTTTTGGTCTAAAATTTTTCAAGCCTATTTTGACATACTTCTCGTTATCCAATGGAATTTAAATTTTGCACACGTGTGCAAAATTATTTACGTTACCTACTTTGGTTTCATTGAGCTAGTCTGATTATGGACTCGAAAGTTATTGAGTTCATCTGTTTGTTCGCTGCAAATCTTGCAACTCGTTTTTCATAAACTTCCCATTACACAATTGAGTTGAAATTTTGCACAAACGTGTATTCTCGATGACAATGCAGTGTTATGATACCAATAAACTTTGCCGATGGTGGACTTCGAATGTAGAAGCATCACAATTTTTTCTGTCTCAATTTTGATGTCTATTTTGATGCACTTACCGGTATACAATCGAATTGAAATTTTCTACATGTGTGCAGTCCTGATGACCGTATAAATCTATGTTCTGATTATTGACTACGGTGCAAGAATTTACATAATTTTATATATTTCTCGCAGGTCGATTTGATAAAATTCGCGTATTCCATTGAGTAGTACTGAGAACAATATAAGTTATGTCATAGAGCTGGTGCTTTAAAAGCTGCAATTAGGACTCATATCTTACAATAATACTTATTATTTCACTGATTCTCACTTATGTAGTTCTAAAGGTTGAAGTGCTTCTGCAAAAAATATAAAAGTTTGTATAATTCAATGTGATACACTCGATAAGCTTGTTAGATTTTGTAAACGTGCTAAATAATCTCGGAGCCATCAGTTTACGTTAAATTACATTACATTACATTAAGAAAATTATAGCACAACTGCTCAGAAGAGTTCAAATGAAGATGCAGCATTTTTTTCACAATAAGCTAATATTGCAAAAATCCCGGCGATCGTCCTTATGCTTGAATGTATTAAATGGGCAATCTGTAAATACATATAACATCTCAAACAGAATATATACCCGTTCAAACTTCAATTGATAATGTACAACCAGCCTAAGAGCATGAATTGAATTGGTCAAATAAAATCAACCAAATCACAAGGAAAATAAGAGACAAAAATGTTAATGAAGCCCTCGTGGTGTTAATGGTTTAAAGGAACCAAGACCTGTTGATTGCCGGATATTAGGACAAGATACACGGTTTCAACAAAATGATTACTTGTTTTACGTACTATCGATGTTTGAGTCAAGTCTACAATAGCCACTTAAAAATATGAGAGGCTCAGACGCTTATTGGACAATTTTAAATGAACTCCTAGCTCAGATTCGTTGCCTTGATGGGCCAGCCTATTTAGCAACTTTTAGTTGAAATGACGTCATTTGGAAAGATATGCGCAATGCTCTGTTCCAGACAACTTCGAACCGATAAGCACACAACGATTAATTAAACAGTATCCGGTTTTTCTAATTCGACATTTTATGATTCGTGCTAATGCTCTCATGAAATTTACAAAAAACAATAATGATGTTCTTGGTGGTCATCATGTTAAAGATTTTTGGTGGAAAGTTGAATTTCAAAACCGTGGGAGTCCGCATCTTTATATGATAGTCTGTATTTGCTTGCTGGGTAAAGTTTGTTGTTGTGAAATACCGCCTGAAAGATCTGAAATGTATGAAGTGGTAAAGAAGTGTCAGGACACACACAGCCTTGTTTTAAAAATAAACAAATAAATAAATAAATATTATCAAGAATATGGTCAGGAAGGGACACCTTGTAAGAGCTGTCGAAAGGTTGACATTTTGAAATTGTGATAGACCGCCTGTAGTCAATTTGTCAGATAGCTCAAAACAAGTTTATTGGCAGTCAGAGAAATATTTAAATAACGGTTGAGCTTATTTATCAATAGCTTGTAGTTGATAGAGTCAAAAGCTTTGGAAAGCTCAAGAAAAATCATTATGGACATTTAATCATTGACAAGACTGTGTCGGATGTCATCGGTAATTTTAACCATGGCTGTAATACAGCTGAAACCTTTCCTGAAACCCGAGCTTTTGTTTGGGTTGCGTGATAGTTTTTACTCGCAAAAAATAGTGTTTAATGAGCACTCGAAATTCGCTTTGTTTCCATTTTTACGAAAATGCTTGTAGGCGTCTATCTAAAAACTATTTGATAGATCTGTCTGAAAATTTGGGTGCTTTCTTTTGAAAGATGATTCTTGACAAAAAAATAATAAATTTAAGGTGACAACACAATTTGTGTTAATTTTCAGGGACTTATTGACCCACCCTCGTATATACTATATGTACCTCTTAATTTCTGTATTCTAACAATTTGTAACCTACACAGAAATACAACTCCATTTCATCTTGATTTGTCGTAACGCCGATAATTGAGATTTAGTATCCAGTTTATTTATAAAATAAGGCTTGAATGAAATTTAGTCGAGCTACATGGTTTTAGATTATTACATTCCTTTAGAAAAATGATTACTATTTTATAGACGCTTTCATAAGAAATATATAATTTTTCTTATACCTGTTTCTCGCAGGCAACTGTAGTAAAACACAACAATTCTTTTCCATTCCAACGGAATTCGTACGAAAATGTAATTTAGAAAGTTTCCTCCTGTTCTATTTCTTTTGCTCTGCTCCAACAGGAATGTTGCTATAATTTTTCTTGTTCGGAATCGAAGAAAGTGTACACCAAAGAATATTGAATGAAAATTCTCTGCATTTCTAACAACGAATATTTCCTTTTGCAATAAAATAACGACAAAAACAGCAATACAAAAATAAACAAAAGAATTGTAAAAGTAATAGAATGCCAAATGCCAGGAAAGGAAACGATGCGAATTTGTCTTCAATGTATTTATAGGATGAAGTTGTAAGGTAATAGAAACATTCAGGATAGCACAAATTTCTACAAGTTGGTATGTCGAATCAGAAATTTATCTGATATGGGTGATTGTGTTAACAACGCATATGTATGTTAAAACCTCTATGGCGGAGAGGTATTAAAGAGTGTGACATTTATCTGAAAAGGTACCCGAGAACGCCCAAACTGAGATGCAGCGAAAAAAAACTAGTTTGAAGACAAATGGCTTTAATCCACCCTATGCTGATTATTCCATATGTCAGCTAGGACTGCACCACAAAGGAGAACGTGAAGAATGTTAAAAACAAAAGGAATTTCACTACCCCTCCAAAGTTTACACATTGCTCAATGTCAGCCGTGAGGACAAACGATTTTTCACGCTTTGGTCAGTTGGTTTGAGGATTTTTCAGCAAAATCTCTTGATTTTTTTTTCTACCGTCGTCGATGCGGACCGGCAGAGAGGTATAAATAAAAATGTGCCCTTAGCTTGAGGACGAAGACATTTTTTGGCAATTGATTAATGATAATGTGCGAGAAAATCCTTAGAAGTGGTTTTGACCATTCGTGATTCTTACAAGCAGACGAAGTTAAAGTAACAAATACAGCAATAGTTCTTCTTCAGCATTTAACTTGAATCCATAAATCATGAATTGATTTTTTTTTGATAGCCTTTATTATCAAAAAGCTTAAAAAGGAATCTTAAAGTTCATCTGAATGTACGACAATAGAGATTGTTACGCATGCAATGAATTATTTATTTTCTGATTGATTCGACGATTATTACTTATTTCGCTTTTTCATTGACAGAAAAATATTTTTAATGTAATGTTTGGACAAAGGCAACAATTTAAAGTCCGGAAGTTAAAAAACACATTTTGGGGAATTTGTTTTATTTGGAAAATACCGCTTGTTCGCATTGATTCTCTTTGGAAAGTTCTTAAATATCAGTAAAATAAAAAGACATTAATAATTGGAATACTCTGCATTTTATTTAAAAGGGTTATTTGATTTGCTTCGTCATTTACTAATAATCGAAGGATATTCATAAGATTATTTGTGCCACTCTTACAGATAAGTTTTTTATTATAGGAAGTTTATTGCGTTATCATAGCAACGATTATTTGGTGCTCATTACTGGGAGCTCACACTCAGTTAAACTTAATGTGAAATGGTCCAGTTCTTTAGCCCAATACCTATCTTAGATCTTACTCTAGAATATAATACGTCGATGATATCCAACATATTTTTATATTGCTAAATTTGACATTTATTTGTTGTGTCCTGAACGTTAATATAGCTGACACCGCTAAATAACTTATCATTATAATTATATTTGTATCTACAACTGTCCTCCCGCAAAATTTCTCTCTACCGGTCCTTATATCGAGCCGAAAGTCATCCCTAAGCTCCGTGCGTCCTGGTCTAAGCCATAGTTCAAGCGTAAGCTCAGTCTGCTTCGTGTTCGTGCCCCATAAGTCCTACTGCAAAGGACCCTCTTCGCTTGTGTGAGCTAGGTGTCTAGCGCCCGGATCCAACTTAGCTTAATTGCGGCATTGTTCTTCATCACATATAGTAATAATATTCGGCGCGACAGACCGTTGCGGTCCAAGGCCTAGATTTCTCGCGACCATTTGTGTTATGCATGTATTTTTTTGGACACAAATGTAAGGTACCTACAATTTAAGGCCGGATCCGAATGGCGAATTAAGAAGTTTTCCGTGGCAAGTTATTACTCTCGGAACGTTTGTCACCCATTCGCAAGAGGAGGGACACCGTGGTGTTCCTGGGATTCAAACACCGAACCCCTGTTCAGTAGCCATGCGCTTTTCCACTGAGCCACGGCGCATCAAATATGGGAACAACATTTATACGTAAATCTTCCTTCTCGAACGCAGTTAAGTAATTTTTGTGAGCATCCAAGTATTGGAACCATATGTAACTATTGGCATAACTATTGATTTATATACCAAATGCTCGGGTAAATTCCTGGATATAAAGGTTCTTGACAGACTTAAGTGGTTTTGTTGTCTGTTATCTGTTATCTGTTGCTATAATTGATAGTTAATAGTTAATAGTTATAGGATAGTTTAATGCACTGCTTTAAATTCGCTAATTGAGCGACCAGAGTTGGATTTTCACCACGTTTTACTCTTTTTAATGTGCACCCGCAGATTTCGTGCCAACCACTTGAACTTTTTGTACAGTTCTTGAGCTCTGATAATGACAATATCGACTGCGAAAATCAGAATTGTCTTGGTGCTTGTTATAGATGTTTAATGGACTTGGTAGTTGGTAGTTTATTTGGTTTATAGTATTGGTCATGGTCGACCTACATAATATGACTAGTTATAGTTGACTTGGGATGCTGAGATCTCTCCTGTCGTTATAATGTTTTACTCTACTTATTTCTTCATAGGCAGCTTTAAAGATTATTCCAATGCCTGCCGATGAGTGGAAATAAGATCAGTTGATGATTTGTCTGAGATGACGACACATTGGTATGGGACAGTAATGACTTTATTGTATAGGGCTATCCCTTCTTGAAGGATAGTGAAGAAAATCTTAAACGTGGTTATTAACAATGTTATACGACGATTATTACGGGACGTTATGAAATTACCCTTCTTATTAATGCTCTTTTTCAATTGGCTTCCTACAAACTTGCACAGTTATTTCATAAAATGTTTAATATTGTGCAGGCTCTACAAGCCTATTAAGATCTGCTGCAATGTAATCTGCATCAAAGTCCTCATTATTTTAGTGCCGATTTAACGCTCTGCTTACTTTGCCTATTTGGGCGCCTTAGCTCTGTGGTTAAGTGCATGGATTTCTGAGCAGAAGGATCGTAGTTCGAATCCGAGGAAGCACCAAAACTTTTTTTCAACGGTCCCAAGTTCGAGAGTACAAACTTGTCACGGAAAGCTTGCCGTTCGGATACGGCATTAAATTGTAGTTAACTTCCATTTGTGCGCAAAAATATACAAGCACAACACAAATGGTCGCGAGAAGCTAGACCTTGGACCGCAACGGTCTGCCGCGCCGAATATTATTATTATTTATTAGTTTGCCTATGCTTGGATTTCATAAAAAAATTCCTAAATCCTTTAGCCGTTTTTGTTGCTGGGGGCGTTGTCGTGGATCATTATTTCCTAGGCTGATTTAGGGTTTTTACAGGTGAGGCTATTAGTCTGCGGCAATTTTACCTTAAAGGGACAAGTCTAACCATTCAGCTATTTTTTGGGGAGGGGCGAATTACCTGTGGCCACCACGGGGAGGTTTGATTGCTCCGCCAGTCAGAAAAGATAGGGCAATTTTATAAATATAACCTCCCCTTCACTTCTTTTGATGGCTGACAGCCTACACAAGGATATCGGCGTTAAATATTTTTTATTAAATTTAAAAGAACATTTTCTTGATTAAAGGAACAAACTGACCTGGGATCTTTTCTAAATGATTTTTTTGCAATTAGAAAAACGTATAATTAAAAGTGTATAAAAAAGAAAAAGCATAAAGATGAAAAGTCAAAAGGATGCAAAGTGAATGGCTTCGGATGTACCTATCAGGTCGCTGAATGGCCATCAGCATCGTGCCATCGTCACCATCGTCGTCATCATCATCATCATCATCATCAATTATTCAGAGTAACCACTTTTGAAATTACATGAAAAATCAATTAGTCGCGAAACTTGTTTCGCTTCTTGTCCTGAATATTAATGACGACAATGAAGAGAGGAGAAAAGGATGCATGCAAAACTATGTTTTGATCAAGGCACCAAGCTACCACCCCAAAAAAACATCTCCTGCCTGTGGAGTGACACACAAGACGTTTTACATGCGGGAATTGCACGACGATTTTCAATGTCGTGTGCAATAGTAGTCCTGCAGCAGTGGAAGTGACTTTTTGCATTAGCATCATATTTTGCATCATGGATACTTAAAAGGATCTTCTCTAGTTAATACATTACTTACCAAGCAACTTCCGAACGGGAAGCAAGTCTTTGCAATGAAAGTTTTCGATTTTTTAGCAACATTTGCTAGGTTTTTCTATGAGATTTTTACTGCTAAGGAAACCTATTGGCATAATAGAGAAACTCACCAATTTACTGCCCGGCACCGCATGTTTAAAATGTGTTCCCCGAGGATTCTCGCTTTAATGTTTTCAATAATTAAGTTCAACTGAGGAGCAAGCAGGAGGAATGCTCATAGGTTCAGGAAATACAAAGGAATTTGCCAGATGATACTGGAGAAAAGTTTTCCTTGCGGAAAACAAAAAAGTTTTCTCAGTCTGACTGAGGACGGACTCTTTTTGCTTGGATACAGTGTGGCTGACTGTTTTGCCCCGCTTGATTTTGTCACTGTGCAGCCATTTTTTTTAAATTTTTTTCCTTTCATTTCAAGGTTTTGTTTATCTTTCACCTTTGTCATACCAAAAAGTCGCTTACTGGAACCAAAATTGTTTTATAGGACTGTTTTAGTTGCGTCAAACTCGTGTTACAAAGTTGAAAACTCTTTAACACCTGACACCTTTAGGAGACAAAGAATGCCAAGTGCAAACCACAGTACCAACAAGTAACATAACCAATCAGTTTGATGTTCAAACTCGACAGCAAAGCGGATAAACTTTTTAAATCCATTAAAGTTTTTATTCGTATTTTTTCTTTTCACTAAGCTGGAAAACTTCATTTTGATAGCTCTTTGTGGTTCTCTTTCTTTTAATGGCCAATACACAGATTTCAACGTAATATTCCAAGGAAGTTAATTACCTAAATTACGAGACGATCAGTCGAGACATTGTTATACCCCAATTTTCCATTCACAATCATCTAAGCTTGGGCATTTCTGAAAAAGTTAAAAGTCTGGCGACAACCAGACTTCCAAAGGGAGGAGAAACGATACATAAAACCTTTTGAAACATGCCAAACTAAGTTCTGACTTAATTTTTGAAAAGCACACAATTGGTATTTTTGCGCATGCAAATGAAATTATAACCGGAAAACTTATAGTAATATAATGTACATATACGTAAAAATAAAATATACTTTTAGCATTTATTGTTGTTGGCGTCCTATTTATAAAGACTTTACTAATTACATATATTATTCATGTAGAATATCACAACACGTGGTAATTAAACTATCTATTTATTTCAGGCAATTTTAATAGCATTCCAAAGTTTTTTTTTATGGAAAATTCACCAACCTCTTTAACCATCAACATTTAACATCACTATTCGACGTGGGAAAAGAAGGAGGAGAAGGAAAACTAAATAAAAGCACACGCAGTTATATTTGTATACACATCAATTGCTTTAAAAATGCTGTATGAGTTTGTGTCAGGTCATTCTCAAAACTTAAACCCCATCAACCTATACAAGCGTAAATTATCTATCTTCTATGATTTCACCCTATGCATGCATTTTCAGAAACACAACAAAACCGTGATGCGTCCTCACACACAAAGATTATTACGTGTGTACAGCAAGTACCAAAAAGAATGCTCCAGAAAAAATAAAGCTACATACAAAACGTGCGCTTCCTAGTTTAAATTTTGCTTCCTTGAGCATATTATCCACAATAATGTCAGCGGAACATAATAACGTCATCATCACTATGCTTCACTGGGCTACTTTCCCCTTTAGCGAGGTTCTATTTTTGCTCAGGCAAAAAGGTGTTCTCATTCTATGTGGTTCGTTTGATGCAATGAATTTATATTCTCACTTAAGCTAAAAATTCGTCTTTATTTTAAAGCTGTGTGCTTTATTAGTTTACTAGTTGATTGCACAGCGTTGCACGGTTGTAAAATTTGACTCTAATATTGCGACCCCTTTCAATGACTTCTTACATATAACTCAGTGATACTAATATCTGTCTCCCCCCAATCCTCACATATCGAACCTCTCTAGCAAAAAGTGTCTTAACATCAACATTCAGCTTCCCCGAAAACTATTGAATCGAGACTAATATCGCACATCCTCACATTTATCGACCTGCTCTCCATAGAGGTGTCCTACCATCACCTCCTCAGCTACCCCGGAAACCATAGAATCGATACCAATATCGGCCATACACTTCCTCCTCTCTACACCAATGGACTCCATCATAAAGCGAACCTTTAGCGAACCCGAAAACTATAGAATTATCACTAATATCGGTCAGACCCACCCCCACTCCCACACACCAACCATAACCAGGAGACACCACTCACACCTTTAGCCCACACACTATTCATCTACATGAAAACTATTGAATCTACACTAAAGGTGTGGTATGATGACGAAGAATCCATCCTCCTAGAGATGTACTAACACACCTATTTATATCAGCTACCCTGGATATCAGACGGCCTTACCTCAACAACACCCGATCACCAAGCGCCATTCTATCCAGCACTATTTCTCACCGCGGTCCCGAAAACTATGGGTTCGACACTAATATCAATTGCCACCAAACACCAAACCAAGAAAAGGTGAAAACGTTTGATTCAAGATGGTAAGTAATATGTATACCAAGTCTGGTTAAATGTTGATAAGTGGTTTCAGACATTCACACCGTATGGAAGATAGGATCTTATAAACTTTAAGCCGTTAAGGAGCATAATTCCTCTATATTGTAGTAGGCCATATTTCATGCAGGACAAACAATGCTGAGGTTTCATTCATTATAGGCATCCTTTCAGTAGTCTAAATTCTTAAGACAAGATGAAGCTAAGGCATTTCAGCAATTTTAAAAAAGTCGACCGGGCTCGGCTAGTATGCGCTCATCTAAATGCATAATCCAACCAAGGCTTTAGTTGCTGTGGTTGGTTAACGGTGTGTTTATAATGACTCCAGAATCTTTCCCGCAGCAAAGTCAATCAGCCGAAATCCGTTCCCAGCAGTGATGTTATGTAGGAGCACCGTCGTTTTATCTGTTGCATATGCCTTTCAGGGTAATTGCTTGCAATTAGCATTTATTGCAATATATTTGGGACCAGACTTCAGAAATGAAACGTCGTGGCAACTCTGTGGTCACCAATTTAATACGGTTACATTAGAACTTCTAAGAGCACAAAATTCTCAACAATTCATCTGTTTCCTTCGAGTATTATCACTTCTTCAATGAGTTTAAAGTATAATGCAGCTGTGAAGTTTTTACCAAATAGTTTCGTTTGGACAACACCAGTTGAGCAATGCTTCACAAAATCATAATACTACTTTTCGGACGGCTTTTATGTAGGCACTGTACACTTAAATGATAAAAGTTCTCACACATTAAGCCAAAAGCACATTCTAATAAGAAGTTATCCGAGCTACTCGGCCACGCTTTTAAATTTCGTAAAGTCGGCGTCGTATTGTGTCGGTGAAATTGTTTTTTAGCTTTCCTTGTACTTTAGAAGGGATAACTATAGTTTGGCCTTGCATATAGACTAGATCCTGCGTATATTTACATTTAAAAAATACGTTTTTTAACATAAAATGATAAGCTCGTATCTGTTGCTCTTCTAACAGCATGATAATTTGCACGAACGTTGAATCTGAGTCTGACAAGTAGCCAAATGCATGGAAATACAGAACTGTTTCAGGTGGTATGAATCCACTCTCCCAATTATTCCTAAAGTAGCCAGTACGTTTGTATATAGGCTCCAAGAAAATTGCTCTCGAAGGTACCAAGTTTTTCTATAGATGACGGATTGATGTTCCACCATATTTGACACCATATTGAATGTCTGGTAGCAAACGATCTTAACGTCAGTCATCTCGGATATCGCGTATCGTGAAAGAAGAACCTTTTTGTGCAACAAATAATCGCTTTTTCCAAAGCGATATTTACATACATACTCATTGTAGTAAAGATGAGCACCCAAATAACCAACGATATTTTTTTCCAGATTAGCACCAAAATAACGAACGATATTTTTTGTTAGGATCTGAACACCGTTTGCATATTTCTTGAAAAGACTAGATATCTTACTTTGTTTACTCCGACTAATACTTAGATCGATCGTTTCAAATTCACCAACTGAACTGATAATGGGTATAACAATTTTTATCTGAGATTTTTCATAAAAACTACTTTCGAGCTGACAAGGTAAATAAGGAGCAATCATGATGGTGTAGTGCATAACTTTTAATTAAAGCGCTCATGATTGTGACCTTTCTATTGAGGTACACAACACCAGCACAACCTATGTAGGATACATTCTTTTCCCTCCCACACTTTTTGTCTTTCATCTACTTTAATTTAATTTTTTCTATTTTTATTCCTACATAAAAAACAAACAGAAAATTTCATTAAAAAATTTTAATCACATGTTCCATAATGGAGTGCTTCAGCCCTTCCGGCTGGATAATATTGCAAAGAGAAATTACACCAGCTGGCTGCAACACACTGACAGTAATGACAAAGAATTTTTTTGCACAAAATTAATGTTTTTTTCATAATTTTTGCAAAATGTAGCACAAGGACAAATGTTGATTTCTTTTCAGACTTGCTTCCCGCACTGATGGTTGACTCGACGGTGTAACGCTTTTACTTTATTTTATTTTTTTAATTTTTTTCATATGCATATATTTTCCAGCAAAATTTCATACCCAGTCACTTGGGTTACATAACTCTTAATAGAAACTCATTTTTCGAATTCGTTGTTCCAGCTTTGAATATGTTTAATTACTACCAAGGTCCTGGTTTTTTCTTGATGTGATATTCAAAATAACCTGAGCGTATAAAAATTGTATAAGCAATGTAGTGGCTAATATTCTGCAATGCTTTTTATATTTCATATCATTATATTTTGATGTTAAAAAAATATAATATATAATTTGTTTATGCAAATTCGTGTTTAGTTTAGAATTCCAGTCTAGAGACTAGACTCTACTATATATTTTCTAAAGAAGGTACAGCCGTCGACAGTTTTTTCAAGTCTCTTAACTAATGGAAATTTTTAGCTTCTTAAGTTTAGTAAGTATGAATATGCGATCTATCTCTTCATTGATATTTTCTTATAAAAAACGTTTTTGTAGGCAGAAGAACCAAATTTTTTATATAGTACCTACTACCAATTTTCAATCAAAACCTAATACACCCTATTATTGTTGCTGAATTATATTTAAACGAGTGTGCCCGCAACCCATTATACAAATAAACGGGCCATAGTTTATGTTATTTAATTTTTTTATGTTGATTGCACTTGAAATCCCTTGAATCGTGCTCTAATAAACAAAAAAAGTCCACCATAAAACACCACACCCCGTCGACTCACCTCTGTCTTACTAACGCTATTCACCTCAGTTACCCCGGAAACTATGGATTCAAGACTAATAACAGTATCGATCCCACAAAAAAAAACCCCCAAGACACTTCCAAATTCCACCAACTCTCTTGAAGCGTGAGGTAATTAAAAAAACCTATTATACAACAGCACACCCAGTCGACCCACCGCCAACATGCCACCAACACTATTCATCTCAGCGACCCCGAAAAATATGGATTCGACACTGATATCAATATCAACACGGCCCACAAAAAAAAGACACCAAGACCCTTCAAGTCCCTTGAAGCCTGCGCTGATTAAAAAAAACACCATACAACATCAAACCCAGTTGACCCACCACTGTATTAGCAACGCTTTTCATCACAGCGACCCCGAGAACTTTGGACTAATATTAATATCGAAACCGGATCAAACAAAAAATCCCGAGACATCCTCAATACCCTCCAAATCCGATGGATCTTGCGCTAATTAATAAAAAAAACCTCTACCATACAACACCAGACCCAGTCGACCCACCACTGTCTTACCAACGCTTTTCATCACAGCGACCCCAAAAACTATTCGACACAAATATCAATATTAACCCAACCCACGAAAATAAACCCAAGATCCCATTAACACCACAAATCCCGTCAAGGGTTTGCTAGTTAAAAAAACCACCATAAAACACTACAGCCTGTCGACCCACTTCTGTCTTACCAACGCTGCCCATTTCAGCGACCCCGAAAACTATGGATTCGATAATAATATTAATAACCACCCGGCTCCCAGAAAAAAATATCAAGACTCCCTCAAGACCCTCCAAATCCCACCAACCTTGAAGCGTACGCTTATATAAAAAAAAAGACAAAGAAAAAATTCAAAATTTGCGCCTAAACGTATACTTACTGATTTATTGAAGTGAAAATTTAAAATTTGTATGGGAGGTCCCCAAACTCGGGGCCCAATAACAACTAAATTTTATGGGACAGTACTCACCGGAGATACACATATGCGCAAAGTACAAATAAAATCTGGCTTTAGCTGGTGTATTAAAAATGTATCCCAAGATTCCATCAGCCACCAACAGAACCATGCCGACGCGAAGGTAATATAGAGAATTTAATAAAAAGAGGTGACATTTTCGATAATAGCTGCACAGAAAAATCACATTATTCACGCCGTTGCGCATCCGATGCGCATCCACTGCGAAATCTGTTCATACCATCCAGACCTATTATTTAATTTAATTGTAGAAAACTAATTCCATTTGTCCATTCAATTGTTCAAGGGCAAATGTCCATATAACACCATTTGCATGAAATTAACTGGTAATCAAAAGAAAGCAGGGCGAAGTGTACACCCTTGGGACGGTCAAACAGTTTGCCTCTTGATAATGACTGTGTTTTCTTTGCAAACATCTTAACGACGACGAAAATTCTCCAAGAAATCCACTTAACCACATTATAAAAAGCAATTTGTTGAGTTGTGAATGCTATGGACTATAATGCCATATAAATTATCTATACTTCAACTTCTAGAACAGTGGGCAACATCTGCTTCAAAGTGCCGATGGTGAAGACCATCAAGTTGCGTTGATGACTATCAAAACAACGAGAGTGAAACTAACCAATTGACCGGCAAGAGCAGTAAAACTTTTGATTTCACTTGCAAATATTTGTTCCATACTTGTCGATCGTTAGCATCAGAATCATGTCCAAGTGGACTTGTACGTTGTTATGGGTTAACAATGATGTTCAAGCGGAAGAAACGAGTGTCCTAATTGTCGATTATTAGCAGTCGTACTTTAGTGAAGTTCGCACAAAAGTAATAAACTGTGAACTGTAAGTAAATTTGAGATGAGATGATTGTGCAGTAAATGAGCCGTTGGCACTTGAGAATGCGTCTGTAGAGTCTGAACCAGTTCGAAGAACACTAAGGGAGTCTTTTAAGTTTAATATATTTATTTGATTTACTCTACGAATTATCGTTTTCAAAATTTAGGGTTGCCAAACAATATGGCTGAACAAAATCTAACAATTATGATGAAAACATAGTAAAAACTAAAATTTTTGGTGGCTAAAGAAAATCATGACGATGTGCTGATGTCGTTAGTCACATTAATACACGCTACTTTTTGACAAGCTCCTTAAGACTCTAGTTTCCAACTTGAAGGCGGATTTTGGTTGCAAAATGAGGGTTAAATGTGAAATGTTAATTTGTATACATACGTGGTGTATAGTATACAATTTTATTGTTGTGTGATCTTTTTTCTTTCTTTGTGTTAGTGTAATTTTAATGACAGCATGTACTACAAAGTGCTCCTGAAAGTACTACAAACAGTATTATAATGCTATTTCATAGTCCGTACTACTTTATCACCCAAAACCAAATTATACTACTTTCATGAGGTAATTCCAAATCGAAACAATCGGAAATTAATTTAATTTCTTAATAAGAGTATAAGTACATAATCATAGTTGCCTAGACATAATGGAACATCACAGCAACATAGGCATGGAAAAATATATCTTATGTAATAGCACAAAGCTCTGTATATTTATACCATACAAGTACATTCGATATGAATAAGTACGTTGACTAAAAACTTGTTTTTTAAAAGGTTTTTATTAGCTCGCTTTCGTGTATGTCTGTCTGTGCGGGTGAAATTTTGTAATTGATTTTAAGCTAATTTCCCATTTAGCTAGAGACTTGAACCTTTAAACATAGCTCAGAACTGGATGAACATTGACAAGTAACAACAAATAAGACAACAAATCGCAAAAAAGAATTAATTCAACGCGAGTTTCCAATTTGTTTCAGATCAAAGCAAACTAATACTCGTTTTAAACATGTTATGTATAAATATCCCACCAAATCAAAAGAACAAGCAAGTTTAGCAGCAGGAACTACAACAATAGAAACTTCAGCATATCAACCGATCTCAACAAAAAATTATATTGCCAAAAAGGGTTAAAAATCAATTAAAAATTATGGATTAGGGTGTCCACTAATCCTTCAAGGATAATTTGGGAAACGATTCTTGGATATATTCTATAAAAAAACATTCTACAGTAAGGCTCCAATGTTGATATGATATATCGGGGATTTAAGAAAAAGCTTAGTTTGTTGTACTCGAATCCATGTTAACGGAAATTACTCTGTTAATACTGTTAATAGGCAGAAACTTTGTTTAGGAACTTGTCTTTAGGAGAAATACTAGTCTTTGTAACTGAGTTTAAATAAAGTAGATGTCTTGTTTGAGTCGTCAGATATCGAACTTTAATGCCTGTTCCAGTTTTCTTGCCCATTCTAATTTTTAACTTTGAGGTTAATTTTGTCCAGAAAATGCGTAATAAAAATTGCATTTTACTATTTTCTTCTTATGAACCTAACAATAGTCAAAATAAAAATCATTAAGACGTTTGCCGAAATACTCATAGATTATATGATTCTTGGGAAAACCTGCCGCAGGTCAAATTTTTTTAAAAAAGACTTTTTTGCTTTATACTCCAAAGGCTATGAATAAAAAATAAATTTGTATGGTATTAGATAATTTTTGTTTTATGTGTGTACAACAACAGTTATAACAAGTAAAAGTTATAAAGTCATAAACAAAGTTTCTACCATTAGTATTAACCGAGCAATTTCCATTAACATGGATCAGGGTACAACAAAGTAGACATTTTCTTTAATCTCCGATAAATCATGACAACATTGGAAACAGACCCTTACTGAAGAACAATGTTTTTCTTAGAATATACCCAAGAATCATTTCCCAAATTATCCTTGACGAATTAGGGGATACCCTTTATAATAATAGCCCCTTTGCATTTTTATTGGAACCGCCCCCTACAACCCATGAATTTTTTTATAAATATTTTTATCGTGTACTTCAATATACTCCTAAGTAGTCTGTGACAAACTTCGCTTAAAAATATAAAACAACACCACTGTTCTTGACATAAGAGCAAAACGCGCTTGCGTCAAAAATCATAATACCACATACAATACCTAATAATACTGCAAAATTGCGGTTCTGCATGAGGATACCCTAATTTTGTGACTTTTAAACAGACGAGTTTATAAAGTACGTCCCGGAATGAACGCCGAACTCGATTTGCATGTTGGAAGTTCTAAATTGTTTTTAAATGTAACATAAGACAATTAAGTTAGCCAATAATATCGCGAAACGATCGGGCACCGGGGTGGGGGGCTCCCATACAAATTTTTTTTTATTATCAATTTTTAACGCACTTCCTAAAGCCCGATTTTCCTGAACTTTTGTACACATATGTATTTCCAGTAATACTTTCTTTTAAAGTTTGGAAGTGATCGGGCCCCGGGTCCGTGGGGCTCCCATACAAATTTAAAATAAAAATTAACCGATTTTTTTTTTTCAAATTTTACACACACACACCCAATAAACAATACTTTTCTAAAATTTGGTAGTGATCGGGCCCCGGGTTCGGCCGCAAGGCATTTTTTTAAATATCATATAGTGGTATCAGATACCGTCGTACTTTAATGACTGTGTGCGGTGTATGCTGCGCAGTCGGCTGCGCTTCTTGGTTTTGGGTGGTGGAGAGAGAGAAATCTTAGCTCACGCACAAATAAACCCAGAAAATGAAACGAGACATAAATGTTTTATGCTTAATTCAACTTGCTTACTTATTTACTGAATTGTATTTTTATTGATGTCGTTTTTTGTTGTCGACATCAACTTACTGATAGAACAACAAGTTTTCACAATATTCTGTCATTTCGCGTTTTCATAACTTAGTTCAGAGCAGTCAAAGAGTTCTCAAGAAAAATGCTCGTGTTTCTTATTTGCTCAGAGTATGAGCGTGCTCTAAGTGCTCAGAATAAAATGATCTGAGCATTTTCAAATTTGACATCTGATGTCAAATGTCTCTTTCGATGATTTTCTCCTACAATAAAAAAAAAATGACACAGGATCGAGGGGCTCCCATATCAATTTCTGCGATTAAAGAATTTAGATGAAAAATTTTAATTTTTATGGGTTGTTTTTTTATAAAACTTATTTTCTTTTTGATTTGTATGGGTGTGTTTATTGTATTTAGAACATACAGCGTTCTGTTTTTTTTTTTGCTTCTTTCTAGTGGAAATGTGGCAGTGTTCTCCCCTGCTTTTTGGTTCCCATTCTTAAAAACTTGACTTGACCCCTTATGGTATGTATTTTCGACTACTTTGAGGTCGTTTTAACCACCTTTCACACGACACAGAGAACTGAAATTTTGTGAGTGTCCAAGTCCAAAACAGCGTGTGACGTGTGTCGCGTTTCGCATGCGGCGCGTGTGATGTTTGCAAATGTCGCCATTTCCTCGTTTTTAGGTACTTTTTAACCACCTTTCCGCACGACCTAGAGGGCTGAAATTATGTGAGCAGCTCAACGTGATATGTGTCGAAAGTCACGTGTGGCGCGTGTGATGCGTGGAAAAAAGAAAATATGTACTTTGAAATAGGTACGACCTACCACCCGACCCGACCCGACCAAATAATAAAGGACGTTGTGTGGCGTGTGTCGATATATACATAAAAGTTTGTACCCGAAAAACGAAGTTTTTTTACATTTACTTTTTTCCCCTCATTTTCCTCTCGTCATACATTGTGTTTCTAGATGTCATGCTGTCAACAACACGCACTCTTCCTGCTTGAACCCACATGTTTAAATAATAAAATCACTTCGAATCCGATTGTGTTGATTTTCTCGTGTATATTCTTCGATTTGACATGGCAAGTCTTTGCTGTTAAGAACCAATTTCTCTGTCTTCGTATAGTTACAGGAGAAAATCTCCTTTATAGATATATGCTTTCTTTGTTTGTGTGTTTGTGTTCATCTTTTCCGCCTTCTGGAAGGGCGTGCTGTTGCGTTCAAACTAAGAAGTACCTACATTTTAGTAAATTTTTGTTTTGAGTTCCTTACGTATCCCAGCTTTTTCAACAAAAAACCTCACTCTTTTAAGTGCCAATTCCATCAAATAATACAGTTCATGAGATTGAACATTTTTATTGCGGGTCAATAAAAGATTACAATTTTCATTTGGCCCGAAGATATATACCGACGAATTAGTTCGCGCCACCCTCTGCTCTTCTCCCGTCTTACGAGGTCTTTTTTTTTGGTTACGTTTTCCCAATTTCTTTTGGAAAAATAGGGGCATGAAGAAAAACTCGGTACATATGACACGTTTTCCTACACCTCTCTACCAAATATATAAAATAAAATGTAGCCTTCGACATAATACACGGCAATGGACTCAATCGACCGACCACTGCATGGAGCGTGCATAAACGAACATCGAACTGGAATAGAAAATAAAAAGGTTTTCTTTTCTTCCTACCTAAATTACTGGCGAGTAAATTTTGTCAAATTGGTGCTGACGTGTTCCCAAAGGATACCATACATTCAATGTCAATGAAATTACATTGCTAGTCGTTTGTCCTCCTGAATTGTCTTGCCCTTCCATTTGCTCAGTGGTAAAATGTGAATATTCTACTCACAAAGTTTCTGCGATTTCTTTTGAAATTTCAGTTTGCTTTTCTGTGCGGTACGGTGCGACGAGAGACGGTTGATGGTTGTGAGTTGCCTTTGGCATTTTCGTGCCACAACCACGTGCAAGGAAGCCCTCCTCCGCTAGTGACACATTGGTATTGGGATAATGGCACGTTTCCGGCTGCTCCCTTTGCCTAGTGGCATGTGTCCGATCAGTAATGGAAATGGCAGCGTCGGAAGGAAACGTCGTGGCATACTCACCAGGATATAAGTATATTTTTCCAGTGTGTCGGTTTCCACCCCGGAGCCCGGTCACAGGAAAAGAAATGTGCTTCTTTCTCTCGAAAGAAAAACGTATTAGGCTACACTAATATGTATAGGAAAAGGTGTGTTCCCCGTATATTTTTGACCGTAAATTGCATTTATAAATTTATTTTTATTGTTAACTCCTGTGGATAAAAGACAAAAACAGGGAAACAATCTAATCGAACGTTCGCCCGATAGCCGAGGTTTGGTAATAATTTCAAGAGTATTTGCGAGGAAATTAAATTTCTTCATGAACACGGAAATGAGGTTCGTGAGAGTGCTGAAGTATAGCTATATATGTATAGTGTTTATGCAATGGGTACAAGAAATTTAAATAGACTTTCAATTGAAATGAGTGTAGAAAAATCTCAAGCGATTTTTTCATTTTTTAATGTCAAATGCCAGAAATACTTTAAAAAAAAAACACAAAATCGATAAGAAACCCGCTCTATTCAAGTTGTATTCGACGGTTTCAAGTCTAAATTATATCACTTAAATGCTGGCGTTTCCTAGGACTCTCTTTTGTCCCCGACACTCTTTCTAATTTTTATTAATGGTACACCTGTACATTTATTTGGAATTGGCGAAAGCAAAGTTGTTGCACTCGATATATCCAAGGCATTTGACAGAGTCTGCATCAAAGTTTTTGATTGAAAATGACTGCCTATGGAATCGATATAACCCTGCTAATTTGGATTGGCAACTTCCCAAATGATCGATCAATCCAAGTCGTTCTGGACGGTTTTAAATTTTCAATATCTTTTCACCCTAAACGCTGGTATTACCCAAGACTCTTTTTATCTCGGACACTATTTTCTTTTTTTTAAATTCTCGGCGGCGGTCAGCCATCAGCAGAATAGGGTGAATAACACCGAATGCATTAAAGTTGCAGGTGGCCGTAACTGCGATGAAACATCCACGTCATGGCCGCCGGTAATTTTCTTCAATACAGGGAAAAGCAGAGTGATCGGGATAGTCCCTTAAAAGTAAGGTTGGCGCGAGTCCAATTATCGCGCCAGTAAAAAAAAAAACTTTATTACGGAACCCCAAATCAGCCTCGGATACACTGATCAACGACGACGACCACGGCCACGAAAACGACTAAATGATTTAAGAATTTTCTCATGAAACGTACGCTCACTGTATAAAGCTCGAGCTCCCCAGAGGGGACCGCTGTATTTAACTTTTCGATGGTTTTGATACTTGGTTAAACTCCGAAGATAAAAGGGGCAAGGTTGCTAGTACTTAGAATATCTAGAACGGTCAATGTATTCGTATGTAGCAGCCTTACCGTATAACTGCAGGACCGTACGTGCCTGGGATAATTTCTATCCTGGGCGGCCTAGGATAGGGTGTCATCCTAGTGACAAATGATTGGGTTCGAAGTTCTGGACGCTGTGCTGCCAAGGCTGAAGTGTACCTACGCCAAGGGCACTCATACTGAACGAGCTGAGTCCCTTGATGTCAAATCTCACCAAGGTCGCGTTGGTACTACGGGAGTTGGTTCCGCCCGCAGATAAGATTGATCTCCTTGGAGGTTAGCTGAGTCTGGGCCAACTTTCGGTTGAGGACCCAGTTTCGTTCTGGGCTTGACCTTCGTAGTGGTTTACGGCTTACTCTCACAGAGAGAGTACCGCTAAATGGGAATAGTTCATGAGCGTGCTTAATGGCGAAATCTAGGCAAGCAGGCTTCGTCACACTCAAAGAATGATGTATAAAGCTCGAGCTGCACAGCAGTTAGCTGATAACCCGTCCAAATATAGTGCTGACATAACAGCAACCCAGAAGATGCGGTAGACGGGAATAATGTCTTGCAAAATAAGAATATGACATTTATTACAGCAGTCATGCAAAACATCATGTACTCAGGGTGGGGTTTCTAGTAAGAAAAAGATTAAAATCCACCGTTATCGGCTTAAAAGCAGTAAATGAACGGCGTTGCACCCTTCGCGTGCGGGGCAGATTTAAAAACATAAACCTCATAAACGTTTACGCAGCTACAGAGGATTCCACTGATAACGAAAAAGAAGAATTCTTTGAATCAGTCGAACGGGAACTCCATGCCTGCCCTTAGTATGATGTAATTATTCTGGGGGATGTGAATGCAAAAATAGGTAGGGAGCAGGCAGGCAGTATATTGGCACATGTTTAAGATTTTCTCCTCTATCCTTCTATCCGCTAAAGTCATCATTGGTCCATACCAGTGTGGATTCATTCCAAGCAAATCAACAACTATCAGATTTACACCCTTAGCCAGGTAATGGAAAAATGACTAGAGTTTCAAAACTCACTACACCACCCTTTTATAAACTTTAAATCCGCCTATGATAGCATAGCCATACTAGAACTTTCGCGTCTGCATGTTTCTGTCTGTCGGTCTGTCAGTTGTGACACGGTGGCTGGTGGAATATGGGGATCAATTTTTAACCTACTTTCTGAAGCCCGATTTGATTGAAACTATGCACAAATGTGTATCTCTGGTGTCAACACTTTTTGTTAAAATTTGGAAGTGCTGGGGTCCCGGGTCGGTCGCTCTTATACAAATTTTGATAGCATAGCAAGGTGGAGATTAAATATTAGAGTAGAATTTTACACTTTTAAACCCAGAGACTCTCTTATGTCGTCTAAGCGAAACATAAACCAAAAACCTTATCAATGAATCGCACTTTCATCAAAGAAACCAAAAAACTCCAAAAATCTTAAAGTTTAAATACAACTGTGTTGTATGGTCAGATGCTCCCAAGACCACATTGTATCTACTAGACGAGCTAAAAAACTGATTTGTGACGAAAATATCATCATTCAACTCGCTTGAACTTCATAGAATGTTTCCTGCTTGTCACTTGCTTATCGCTTTGTTCGCAAACGGTGTTTAAGATAAATATTCAGGTGCATCAAGTCTATCCTTTAACCCATTCGTAATACTACTTATCTTCGGACGTACCAACCAATACAGATTATGTACAATAAATTGCCGGATTCTGTGTTTCCGCTTCTATATATAGAACGTACAATACAGGCATTCACTATGCATGTACATATAGGCATCTCCCTACCAACACACTGTGCTTGGCATTAAAAGAGTACAAATGCCTCGTGTGGAAAGTATTTGTTTATAGTTTGTCATGCTTAATGAAAAAAAAGACTTATAATTACATAGATATACATCCGGTACTTAAATCCGGTATAACACCATTGTAATTTAAATGTTTTCCCTCATAGTGAACTTAATATAGATAAATTAAAACTAAAACAACACAGCAGCTCTACACTGAACAACACAAAATACAAACAAATTATCAATACAAATACTTACCAAGGCAAAAAACACTTTAAAATTAAAATTTTTTTTATTTAATGTTTGCTCTCTCGAAAATTATATCCTGCAAGTTAAGAATAGTCAAAATCGCTCTTAAATATCAGAATATCTCAAGGATATTTTAATGAGCAAGTTAATACCAGCTATCGAAAGAAAATTGTAAGTTCTAGTGAAGATATACGACTTTTGGCAAGTTTACCTCAACCGGCAGTTGATCCAAACCAGCCTTTTTTTTCAACTTGCGATAGCGAAGAAAATGGCCCTTCATATTAATAATCCTTCCATCGAAGTTGCAAGCTAAAAGTAAAAAAATCAAGTGAAAAGGTGAATTGAAAGAATTTCGTAAATGATATAGTGTACCTACTAAGAAATTTTTTACTAAGCCCCGTTTATCTCTATCGGCGTACAGCGTAAAATGAGCGTGACTCTTAAATGAAAGAAATGAATAATCTATTAATAGGTTAACAAAGCTTATTTTCTATTACAATTTCTTCCCTTGGGAAAACGACTCCTCATCTCAGTGTTTGAATTTTTAATGGAATTGGAAACCACTTCTATCCAATAACGTTATATCGCCCAAAACAGTTTCACTCTGATCTCTGATGTAATTAACTATTCACTTCAATTCAGGACTATGTACGCTACACTTCACGTCATGTAGTAGACATTTTCCTGATATTCGTACATACTATTCGTATACATACGATATAGGAGGAAGTACTTCTATTAGCGCACATTTAAGCAAATAGAGAGTGCAAACTAAAAAAGCCCATTAAATGTGTGGCTTGCCTTGGCAACGACTGTGATGGCGAGACCGCTAACGAAAAAGGCTCACCACTCATACCCACTTCCTGAAATATAGAAGGAGCACTATAATCAGGATGATGATAATGATGTAGATTATGATGGCAATGGTGATGTTGATGACGATGATGAGGAAAATAGATAAAAATCCTGCTCCTTTTGAGAAAGAAGAAATTGAGATGTTTATCCAAGTATTTCAAGTTGCTGGAGCCATAAGCTAAAGTAACGACAGCAAGACTACGCTAAAAAAGTGGAAAATCATGACGATAAGCTAAATAACGCTATGGAACCTGTGTGTAATTTGTAAGTTTTTTCATTCTCTCTATGTTGCTGAAACACTCGGAAAAAATTCGTTTCAATAAGAACTTTCCTGTTCTGTTCATTTGCTTTACTTACTTTCATGTTGTTCTTTAATTAAAAGTTAGTTCACAGGTTACCTACCAATGCCTTGATTTAAGCGACAAGGAACTTTCTAAAAGTAAGTCTTGTTTGAATTTGAAATCTCTGCAGAATGGTATAATCTTTTAAATAATCTCTAAAATATATGTCTCTGTTAGATGTGGTATTTACAACAGTAGATAACTATATCAGTCAAGTAAATTTGTGATAAAATTTTACTGTAAAATTTTTTGTCTTACGTTTTTCTGTTTTTAAACAATTTTCAATGAAATTGTAAAAAAAATTTATGTTTAAAAAAAAAGCGTACCTTAATTAAGGATGTGGTTTGCTTGACTTAAACGCCTAAAAGAATTGTTGTGTAACAAGACATTATGCGAAGCAAAATTTTTAATGTTTGTTACTACTGGGCGGACACAAATTGTCAAAAACGAAAGTTTCTGCTTTGTATAATTAGTGCTGAATTACAGAAAACACGTTTCGAGTAAACTACCAGCAACTAATTATGCTGTTAATCTAACTTTAGTAATTTTGACATCAAACTTTTATTTGCATACAAGTTGGGCTGTTTTTGACAGAGCGCATTTTAATGTATTCCTTCTCGAATAGTGTTCATTCAGATTTAAATTGTAACTTAACTCTTAGACATTTTAGATGAAAAGATAGTTGTGAACAACAAGAGGAAAAAAGCAACCCATAAACATTGAAATTTGCATGTAAATTTTATATTCGGAGATACACATGTGTACAAAGATTAATAAAATAGGGTTAGTTTAAAAAAAATATGTGAGTGATGGATGGCACTCACGAAAATTGATGTGTAAAAAATATCAGATAAGTATATGATATGATATCGTGCAAAATAATTTTGATAACGGTGTTAATTTCGAGTTAACCTTTAAACCTATTAAACCAAATAAATCTATATATATAAAAGTGAAACTTTGTATGTATGTATGTCCGCTACGGGCTCCCAAACCCTCCAACCGATCGCGTTCTAACTTTGCATATGGGTTTTCTACTATAATTGGCACTTAATAGGCATATTTTGAAAGTGGTCACACTCCTAGGTCAAGGGGTCACCATACGAATTTTTTTTATTGTTTTTACAAATTGCATGTTTTTATGAATCGATCGCGTTCAAACTTTGCATAGGGGTTTTTATACCATAATGAACACATAATAGGGATATTTTGAAAGTGGTCAGACTCCTGAGTCAAAGTGTCTCCATAAGAATTTTTTTTATTGTTTCTACAAATTGCATGTTTTTATGAACCAATCGCGTTCATCGGGGTCGTTGTGTCAGTGGGCGGGAGGTCAGTGGGTGTTGTGTCAGTGGGCGGGTGTTAGCTTGGTGGGGGTCAGTGGAATGGGTTAGCCGGGAAACGCCGGGTATTTCCTCTAGTCAAGAATAAAAAAATCTACAATCTAAAGAAAATACTACATATTTGAAGAAAAAATAAAAAAACAACCCAAAAAATTAAAATTTTCATATAAATTCTCTAATAGGATATACATATGTGTGCAAAGTTTGAACCGGATTAATTTGGAAAATATTAATATTAGAGCCTCCTTCACTTCAAAATTGTTTCAAAAACTGCTCTCACCTGAGATACACATGTTTTTAAAAAATTTGTATGAAAAAAAAATTTAAATCAAAAACTCAAAAAGTTCGGTCTATGGGAGATACAAAGATGTTTAAAATTTAAAGTAAATTTTAAAAAAATGGCGCCGCCCCCGGGCCTCAGGGTCCATTTGCTCCAAAATTTTTACAAAAAGTGTTGTCCATCGGGGATACAAATGTGTATAAAATTTAAAGAAAATCGGGTTAATTTTTAAAAATTTTATATGGGCCCCAAATTTAAATAGAAAGTTTTCTCTCCGAAAATAACCATGTGTGTACAATTTCAATAAAATCGGGCTTTGAAAAATGGGTTAAAAATTGATCGCAAGATTCCACGACAAACAGCCCGACCTAACGACAGACAGACGTGCGGGAAAGCGAATTTAAAAATTGAAATTTTCTTGTAAATTCTCTGATCGGTGATTCGATTTTGTGGTGAAATTCCCCATTTGGTGGTGAAAACATAGCAGCCACAGCGCACGGTTGGTGCGATGTACACACAATGACGTACGTAGTACCAATTAAATTCTTTCTTTTGGTTTGAGTTAAGCTGTAAAGCAGTTGAGTGCGTAACCAGTTCTTCATATACTCGTAATATTGTACAAAACACAAATTAAGAATGCATTCACATAACTGCGTGTACAACTCCAAAATTTCATTTCATTTGCGGAACCATTCAGTTTTGTATAAAAATATTTGTTCTACTTCCTCAACATAACAACAAACTAACCACAATCGTTAAGCAAGCAGCACTGCTTACAGCGCATCAGCTCATCAGTGCACACAGAACAGAGTCATTATATAGCCAATCAGCCAGCCAGCCAGGGCTATGATCTTTTTACTGCTGAGCTAGTACAGCACTTACCGCCAAGAGCTAAGACTAAATTAACAGTACTTCTAAATGCTTGTTTGCGCCTGAATCATGTCCCCTGCTATTGGATAGTTTCCGAGGCTATAATGATCCCTAAGCCAGGTAAGGACTCGCACGAAATGTCATACTACAAGCCAATCTCCTACTACCCTTCTTGTCATACATTTTCGAGAGTATTTAACAATTTTAGAATCTTATCTCAGTGATAAGTAAAACAAGTAAAACAAGAAGAAGATGCCAATAGTTATTGTTAATGGGATACAAATTCCTTATTCCAATACAGAAAAGCACTTAGAATTGAACCTAGACGCCAAATTACGATGGTAGGAGCATATAAAAAATAAAATAGAAGAGCTTAATAATAAACTAAGAAAAGTCAATTGGCTCATTGGCAGAAGATCTGTTTTGTCGATACATAACAAACTAGTAATATATAAGCAAACATTAAGACCTTTATGGACATACGGCATTAGGGGGTGTGCCGCTAAAAATAACATAGAAATAATTCAGCACTTCCAAAACAAAGAATTTAAGATGAATATTTAATGCTCCATAGTATGTCAGAAAGTTTGACTTACATCGCGACCTTAGGCTTAATACTGTTGAAGAAACGATCCGTGAATTTGTAAGACTTGGATGACATTTAATCCAGGAAGCAGCAAACTTAGCGATATGATATTGCGATTTAAGATTTTTTAGCTTTACGCATTGAAACTTAACTACGTATTCGTATTCGATAATACAATGCATATATTTATATGCATTTTAGAGAGCAACAAAGTGGAAATTTTTCGTACAAAATTATCTTCTACAATGAGAGTTATTTGAAACTAAATCAGTTCATAAGTAAGAACCATTTTTACATCTAGGGTTATGAGAATCATAGGGCCATCATAAACAACTTAGACAGCTCTCAGTTTGGTGCGGATTTTGTGCCAATGGCGTAATTGGGCCGAACTTTTGTGTCAACACCTGTAATGGAGCAAAATGATAGGAAATTATTTTTGTCATGAATTATACGATTTTTAAGTGGACATATGGTTTTAACAATGCTACCTTCATAACAGCGTAGGAGACAATACTGTCATTAATGTCAAAGTTTGAGGTCTTCGTCGTGTCTCGTCTAGGCACCAGAGACTTCTAATTCTATGCCGTTGGATATTTTTCTAATTAGCTTATTAAGAGAGGTGTGTTCATATTTCCTTCATATTTCTATTAAAGGGATTTGCACCCCCTTATAATACATAGGCACAGCGTGATGGGCTGGGATATATGGCGATATAAGAAGGAAAGCAAGTGTTGTAATATGTGAGGTTCAAAGTTTATACTAACAAACTAGAATAATTGTGCTCATAAGCCCATATGACTTGATATCTTCATTACTTAATACATCAACTCAGCCGTACTTGTAAATACAGCATTATACGGCAATGGTATAAAACGTGTAAGATAGTAAAGCAGAGCCTCTCAGCTCGCCTTATGGATAGTTGTAATTCAGTCCAAAAATTAAACTAAGACTAGCCCTTTTTTTATATTGTTCCTCCTAGAACTACCCTTATGAGCAATAAAAATCTCAAAATTACGTTATCGCAAATCAAGCCCTGAACAATGTTTTAAAATAAGTGCTATCAAATTTTATCAGTTAGAAGTCAAGATATATGAGTAGACAAACAGACAATCAAAAACACGCACGCTGAAAAAATTCATTTGGCCTGATTATTAGATTCGTTCTCTGGGCTCTCAACAACATAACATCGTGTGTAGTTACAATCAAGAGCAATAAAAAAAAAGATTTTTTGTGACGCACCGGGAATTGGACCCGGTTATTGTTAATTGTTAAATGATGTTTAATGTATATGTATACCTAATACTAAGTTAACCATACCTCTTTCTATAACGATGTGAAAACTTATAAGGTTTTCTCCTCTAACCATCAATACAGGATAGCAAATCAGCAAATAATATTTATCCAGGCAGAATACAGGGTTCTTAAACTCACTATATGAACTATTTACACACTTTAATGCCTTCATAAAGCCATGAGAGAATTTGGCATCTTAAATAAACGGAAACGACTGTGTAGGTTGACCACTACAAATGTTATCAGCTAGGTAAAGATATCATATAAAACGGATTACGAAAAGGTGATGGACGACTGTGTCCTTATCAACCTGTCATTGTAGGAAGACTCCAATGTAACGGCGAGAGTAACAATCCACTGTTAGTCCATCTAGATACAGTGTAAGGCAGACGATATTGACAGCACTCGTAGAACTATTAGCCACATCTGCGAACAGAATATCCAGCTATAAATTAAAATAGCGCAACACGAATTTCAAATTTAATAGTTCAAAATATTTTAAATTTCTCGGGTCGATAGTAGAAGCCGACAATGGACCCGGAATTATGAGCACGATTGCTTAAAGCCTACTTTCGTCAGTCGTGACTCTTTAAATTCAGGAATTTAACATATAGGCTCCTTGTGTATACAGAATGGTCACATTAGTTCTTATATAGGGATCAGAAGCTTGGATGCTTAGTAATTCTAATCTCTTAGGCGCGTTCGAGAAGAAAGTCTTATAGAGATTGGTTGGCCCCGTATTTGGGGTAGGACGATTCCGAAAGTGATCTAAGGGCGTTACTGCGATGTTGAATGAAGAAACTTAAGCTCGGTGGTCTTAAGTTGGCAGGACACCTTAGCTCGTATGAGGATCCTGATCGAAAAGTCCTTGCGGGTAGGTCAAGCCTACGCTAAAAGGTACCAGGTAGCCCAGAGCCTAGGCGAACGGGTTGACATTGGCTCGAGATCATTTTTGTCTTTTTAGCATTAAATTAAGCGCTTGGTTTTTTATTAGGCCCAGAAATGAAATCATTGTTGAACCTCTGGTCAACACAGATGACAAACAAGTAATCTTTGACGTACACTCCACATGGAAGAACCCGTTAAGCAACGAATACGCAGAAATGTGGGTCGTCTAACATATCTGTTTACCATGGTACTTAAGAATAAGGTTACTTTTGTACTATGTACCAACAAAATTTCAGAATCGAATTGAAAGAAAATGTTTGCTATCGCGACGTTGTCGCCAATGGCAAATAAATCTAAGGACCCAGACACAAAAGTGGCTAACAAAGAGAAAAAGAAAACTACACTTAAAGGCAATCTGGATTGGATTATACGACAATGATTTGGTTGCCTTTGGCAAGGACACATACACTGGATAATGTTGTGGGTCGGAGCAGCCAAACGAGCATAACTGTGATTGCATTTATCGGTGACACGAAATCGAAGAAAATAAAGAGGGTGAAAAAAATTATATCACAAATCTAAAAACATCGCTAGTTCAGGGACACTTTCACAGCGACGGTTGAGTTTCGGATAGAAAAGGATGCACATGTACGCAAGATTTGTACTTTTTTACACTTTTAGTGTACCTAGTGAAATTTTGTGTTCGTTTTACAATTCTATATCTGTCGCAAGGAGCTCGAAGGATGCCGTCTGAGAAAGACTTTGGATCGGAACAGTGTTTTCTGCTGAATCGCTTTAACCGTAGCTATCCGCTCAATCGTATCGGTTTCGTTCGTTTGGAAGTTGCGTACGTCTAGCTAAGATCAAAGGGTATTTGTCAGATTCGGATGATGGAAAATTGCGTATACGCTTACTGCTATCTGATGAAACTGGAAAATAACGTCATCAATTGTTCAGCAGGAGCAAATAGCTTTTAATGAAAATGAGTTTTCCTATATTTTCTAAATAGAGACAGTCTGCCAACAGATCGATTCCTATAGCAATTTGATTTTATTCGAGTCAGTATTAATAAGGGCCGTAAAACCACAAATGCTACCAATCATTTACGAATTCTAAATCTCTATCAACCAGCCAAGAGTAAGATATAAATATTCACCACTTATATAAAATGAATAAAAATGAAATGAAACACTTCTTATGTTTCACATTTAGCCTAATCCACCATTGACCTAATTGTACGGATGTAGCGCGCCTTATTGTTGTTGTGCAACCTTAAAAGCTGCAATAAATGATCAAAATACTTCAACACAAGAACCAAAATAAAGAAAATAAGACAATAGATAAACAAGACACAAAAACAATCAGAATGATACACAATACCGTATGAGCTGTAGGATCGCAACATTGCAGCAGCTATTCTCATTTGTTAATAGGGTGGGATGCTAGAAGAATGCATTTTGCATCTTTACCGTGAACTCATTTTTCCGTTTTTCTGTTTTTGTTTATCTTTGTATGTGTTTTTGCCAAATAAGAACAAGCGCACCTCGGCACACACAAACACACCCACCCCCACACATATATGTGTGTATGATAATATGCTAAGCCAACGTTGAGTCATTGTGCATCCTTATAGACACAAATAAAACAACTTATTTCATAAATAATGTATATGAAATGGGAAAATGGTTTTTGTTTCACAGTGAAAATGTAATAAACATAATGGATTTCTATTTTCCTATTCTTATTCTTATACTTATTCTTATTCTTTTGCAAGAAACTTAATGTTGATTTGTTTCGTTTCGTTTGTCTTCGCGTAGAGCGGTAGTCATAAATTTTTTTAATACAAAAGTGGAGCAATAGCGGTTCGTATCCTATCTGTGAAGCAGGTGGCTGAATGGAGAGTCCTTCATTCCACTGTTAGTCCATCCGAACAGTGTTTTCTGCTGAATGTAAATAAAAGAGCCTTTTCTTTTGAATAAATACGACTTGAACATGTGACATTGTTGTGGTTTTTTTTTTGTGTTAGTATGTTCCTGTTGGTTAGTTAAGTGTTTTTATGGCTTCACATTTATGACATAAGATTTGTTTAAGTTTGTGATCATTTTAATTTCCCTTTTGTATACCTTTGCAGAAATACAACGCAATCATTTTCGCACTATAAAGATACGTTGGAACAAATTTCCATTCCATTTCTAATGTTATTATGTTAACATGTGTCTAGCGCAATTAACGACTCAAAATTTGACAGAAGTTTTGTGGGATTGTTGAAGTGCTTTAATATTTCTTGTGCTACCGAAGAATTATATTTTTAGTAGCTGAGTGCTTGGCGTTGCACGGGTGTAAAATTTGACACCCCTTCTAACTAGCCGCTTCCTATAGCAGTGACTTACCATCCCTATTTATCTTAGCGACATCGAAAACTATGGAATCGACCCGAATATGGGACCCCCCCCTCACCTATCGACTCCTTCCAATAGATTTGTCTTACTATCACTTTTCTACTCAGCCCCTCGGTAGCTGCCATCTACGCATAGACCAACGCATCACCTACTATGTTTGATTCCAGGGGTAAGTAATATGAACGAATTTACCAAAATGGGTTGAAATTGATCAAGGCGTACCAGAGCCAGAGTTATGTATGTATGTGTTTAATAGCAAGAGCTATTAGTAGCACAGCTATCGAAAACTCAACCAATAAATGGATAGACCTCATGCTTGCGAGATACTGTGGTTGTAACCGTAGGTAAAGGTTGTTCCCAAGGAGGAGTCCTTTCACCTTCTAGTCGTTCTACATAGAGACTAGATCATAGATCAAGGCGTACCAGAGCCAGAGTTATGTATGTATGTGTTAATAGCAAGAGCTATTAGTAGCACAGCTATCGAAAACACAACCAATGAATGGATAGGCTTCATGCTTGCGAGATACTGTGGTTGTAACCGTAGGTAAAGGTTGTTCCCAAGGAGGAGTCCTTTCACCTTCTAGTCGTTCTACATAGATCAGGATTCATCGTAATTAGTCATGCGGGTGACTTGGTGATTCTTGTTAGAGGTAAACACAGCACGACCATTTTTAGTGTTTTGCAAGGTTCCTTACTATATGTTTTAGAATGGTGTAGCATGAGGAACTATCCATCAAATCTTGCGAAACCCTCCTAGTGCCTTTCACAAAAAGAAAATTGGTCAATATAGGATCTATCACTACCACTTAAGTTTATTCCAGTGAGGTTAAATATTTTTAGGTTATCCGGCCTAGCTGGAATTCTCACATCAAGTCCGTCATCAAACGCATCACTAGGACCAGTGAATCAGTAGACGCCTTTACGGCAGAACTTGGGGTCTAAATCATAAAATGATACATGGTATTTTTAAAATAATTGTGAGACCTAATATCATGTACGCGGCCATTGAATGGTGGCCGAAAGTTCCTGAAAGAACAACGGCAACTAAGCTTCAGAAGCTTCAAAGAAATGCCTGTCTTGGTATCACGGGTGCCATGCATGCATCCATGCTTCTAGTGCTAATGCTATCGTATGGCTTTCACCCTTACAAATCTACATTAGGAATATGGCAAACTGGTATGGTCTGGCTTGCGGATAGATCGAAGATGAAATCTTCATTTGGAGCTGGTGTCTTTGGACCCAACACCAAAGTTTTGATACCAACGGAAATGCGTCCCACGGTTTTCCAAGCTAATCTCCATGCCATCGTGATCTGCGCCAGGATAAAATTTAGTAGGACATTAAGTGCTCGAAAATATATATATTTTAAAATATCAAGGCAGCAATTAAAGTGCTTGGCGTCAACTGCCACAGGAAACAAAAACTTTGTCTGTTCCGTTGGGAAAACGTCTCAGGGCTGAAACAATCTAAACGATGAATCAGGCCGTTTTCCTATGAGGAAATTCTTAACCTAGACAAGGATATAATTAGAAAGCTAGTGAGTTTTTTCATACGACACTGCGGCTTGCAGTATCACCTTAATAAAATTAATCTAGAATCAAATGAGGAATGTGGGTTCTGCTCGAAAGATTGCGAAGCATCCCATCTCTAACGTTGGTTATGGAGGCATATTTTCCATAAGGAAATATGTTCGTTGTCAGCAGAGTTAAGAAACTATGGCACTAAGGATATTATTATCCTTCATCAGGGAGTCTTTTAGATTATTCATACCCTATGAATAGATCTTTCATCAAAGAGTCAGCTATATGGGAAAAGGTCTTCAGAAAAAAAACCTAACCTGAAGCAGTATATACCCAAGAAACTGGACAATTGGGGTTTCCCACCGTGTGGTAAAAGGGGGTAAGCTTATCAATTTGAGGTCTATTTAGGACAAGAAAGCTATGAAATGCGAAGGATAAGGATACAGGTAAATCAAACCTGGAGCCGCTGCCAATGCAGTTTTTTATAATTTACTCCCGCGTCCAAGGGTTTTGCACCCTTATAATGCTATGCAGCGCGGGCGTTAAGGAAAAAAGAAGAAAAAAGGTAAAGTTGTCTGAAAGCTTGCACTTCCTTCGCTTGAGGATCATATCGATACGGAAATACAGAGCTTAACCGTGTTGTACAGGAAGAATCTCTAAAAATAAATAGTACCTCCGAAAATTGGTTTTACGGTAACGGGTGAGCGCTTGTGGAGCCTCGAATATTGTGCATAATTTAATAGAAAGGCTGAACGCTGTCGGCTATTTTTATTAAGCACTGCTGGTACTAAAAGCGATAAAACTGTGTGAAACAGGCATTCTTGCGATGACCGCGGGCCTATTTTCGTCGTAATGTTTTTAACTATTTGGTTTTTAACTTATTGGTGATGTATGGTGCACATCACCAAATATACAATTGTACACAAGGGGCAATAAACACCTCCTAAAAAGTAGCACCGCGTTAGGGAGAACCTAAATATTTTGCAGCATTTTAAGTGACTGCAGGACATTATTAGATTGGAACCTTTAAATTCTATTCTATTATGTTTGTTATGACGTCCAACTCAGAATATGCCTTTTTCTTATACTTACTGGTGATGGATGTACGTAGTGTAAAGATTCGTTTTCATTTGTGGGCTGATAACGAATCTTTGCAGTACGTTCTTTGCTATTTTGATCCACTCTAAAATCACACATCAAAATACACACACAAGACACAACTAACCGATTATTTAAGTCAAAATGTTAAGTGAATGCGATTGTCAAGTAAAATACCTGGAAATGGAAACTATATATAGATTTCATTTTAAAAATTTAACAATTAAAAATTACCAATTGAAAAATAAATGAAGAAGGATCAGCTGAGCACGTCCTATAAATTGTAGAAGTTCTTGATGGAATAAAAATTACTACATTCTGGGAGATTTCATCTGTACATAGTTTTGAAAGACAACACAGTTGTCACACTCCCATCAATCTTTTCAAAAAGATGCCAGGTAAGTTATATTAAACGTCGATTTTCTTAATCTTCTATGAAAATTTGTCGTCCATTGGTAATATGGCTATAACTGCCACATTGGAGGATGCACTACTTCCCTAATAGAAGTACATAAAATATTTATAAGATGGAAAAGCTACATAAACATTCCCTTAATGCAACATTAAATTTTTTCAATAAAAAGTTTCACTAAAGTTTCGGAAGCAGACGTAATATTTGCAAAGCTAATGGAAAAAAGCACACGTCTAAAACACTAAAAAATGGAGTAATAGTGCAACTTTAAAAAAAACCCTGCCGCAGACAACAGAGGGACATTCCCTGTCCCAAACATACAAAAGAAGAAATTATCGATCCTAGCCTACTATATTCTGTCAAATCTTAGCATCACAAGCTTAACAACCAAGCTGCTGATGTATCAATATATTATGAATGCCAGCTCGGATGTTTTCTTCGCATAAATCCATTTCGAGACGATGTCAGTTTGACATCACTTAACTCGTATATGCCATTCTTCTAGTGAAAACTGCCTAGTCCCATAAATATTATCACAAAAAACTTTATAGCACTGCTCATTCTCATGCGGACATTCTGCCGACAGAATCCTATTGAGTTCAGTTCTTTGCAGAATCTAAACAAAGCATCAGTAGCTCCCATTCTTTTCGTTACGAATTATATAACTACATTTTTTTCAAAGATGTAATCCTTAATAATCTTTGTAGGTGCAGCAGTCGCATTTGAAAAGAAGCCGTGTCGTTATTTTATGTTGATTTCAATCACTCTGACCTTTTCACGAATTACATTTACACCTGGCTGTCTTTTAATGATCACATGGGTCCATCAAAGAAAATCCTTTATAAAGCACCAGCATTCTCAAAATCCCTATTGCGCCAGCCAGATTATGTTTCCTCTTAAGATTACTCCTGATTTTTTGCCATTGTTTGCCTCAACATTCTATTAATTCAAAAGTAATTACTACTATTGATGCATATCAAAATAAATAAAAACACCAAAATGTCAAGAAAAAGAGTTGAACAAGGATAAAAAGGCATTACATTTAAAAAGGCTGAAGTACAAAAACAGAACTCCTTTAGAATTCACCTTTGCCATGGTAAAGCAATATGGAAACTGGTCATCTATGCGGCGTTTTCCAATGAGATTTTTCAACCTTGCAGACCAAAGAAGTCCATTGACGTTGTCTTTTTTCGTTTTCTTCCCTCTACATAAGCATCAAAAATAAATGAAAAGCTGAAGAGGAAATTTCAAAGGATTGAAGAAATGTCATTTTTCTCGATGGTCAACTTACATTCAATGTGCAATAAGAAGTGCATAGTTAACTTTTGGCATCGGTTCCATTAGTTCGTTCTAGTACTTTATTGGGTCTCGAAAATTTCCAAACGAACTGGAATGAACTACCAATCAATTATGCGACAAGTTATCCACATGAAAGAGCCTGATTGAGGAGTAGATGGTGGATAGCTTTAGTAGATGGTGGCATTTCCAATTAAGGCTGGGTAATACACTGAGAATATCATGCAAACGGATTTGATTTTAAAGGAAGAATAAAAGAAGTTAAATTGACTTACACTCATAAAATAATGTATTGAAGATTAAAGACAATGTCAAACGTGGTTTCATTTAAACCCTTACTAGTAACGATATCAGGTTTTGGGATACTCAAAAGTAAACTGTGCACGACTTTATTTGAGGAACAGATCTACATGCGGACTTGTATTTGTATTAGAAAATACCAACAAACAGTGTA
Organism: Nephrocerus scutellatus; assembly: GCA_947095585.1. Classification (NCBI taxonomy): domain Eukaryota; kingdom Metazoa; phylum Arthropoda; class Insecta; order Diptera; family Pipunculidae; genus Nephrocerus; species Nephrocerus scutellatus. Next base: position 100,518,556 of record OX352762.1, on the reverse strand, counting down.
GAAAGTTTATTCTCGTTTTAAATAAACCGACTTGTATATTTAAATGGAAATTATATAATACCCATACGAAAAGATTATCAAGTGGTGTATACGGGTGTGTGTGTCCTGTAGAAAAACGACAACCATTTCCCAGAAAATTCCACATAAGAACGATTATAAAAAAATTGGGAGAAATCTCATAGATCCTGGTTGATCAGAAGAATCACATGAATTTTAACCGAGGATGTAAAAATGGCCGGAAGATTTGTATCTATCTTCTGTTTTTTTGGTGGGATTCACACTTCTGGGTTCCACGAATCTAAGCCATTTGTCAGCATACGTGATTTTAAACCTCTAACCTCAAGTTAGTAAGAAGTTAACTCTAATGTGCTTTTCATTATTTTACTTTTGAAATAAGGAGCCCGAAATGCTAGAAAATAATGAGCGACAACTGTTGAGTATAGTAGCGAACAATTTAAAATTTAGAAGGCACAAATTGGGAAAAGAAGTCTAACAACTTTCGGAACCAAAACACTTGAAACGACAGTCGAATTTCGCAGCAATAGAATTGCACACATAAGGGCAAGCTAACAAAAAGCACAGCGGTTCTTTTAGATTTCAAGTTCCACTTCAAAAATTTTAGTCTTATTATTATTATTATTATTAGTGTGGGCACCATGGCTCAGTAGATAAGAGCATGACTTCTGAGCAGGAGGTTCGTAGTTCGAATCCCAGTAACACCAAAAGTATTTTTCACAGTGTCCCACCTCTCGCGAAAATCTGACAAACGTCCGAGAGTAGGAAAGCTTTTCAATTCGCCGTTTGGATCCGGCATTAAATTGTAGGTCCCCTCCATTTATGTGCAAAAATATATATCCTCAACACAAATGGTTGCGAGAAGCTAGGCCTTGGACCGCAATGGTCTGTCGCGCCGGATATTATTATTATTATTATTATTATAAGGAAATGACAATATTTGCACACTACTTGTGTATCTACAAAAACACAACAACAAACAAATTCTAAGCTGCGTAACACATCAACAGATTAGCTATGAACTGAACACTTGTAGTCACTGAAAGTGAAGCCCCTGAAACTTGGCTCACCATAAAGAACCACAATGGAAGCCAACTAGAATTGTTGTAGTCATATTATTTTCAATAACTTTTCATTCACCATCAGCTGCCAAAAACAACATTTATTCAATTAGCCTTTGTATAGACGCTTTCGCGCCGAAATATATCAAGTGTCAAACACTATTTACATTATCAGTTCATGCCTAAAAAATGTGATGTGATGCAGCGAATTGTTGCATTTTAAGCATCACAAATTCCGCCATGACGGGCCAAAAATGTAAATTGCACTTGAGCGTATATGCGCAGGCCGACGATTTTCCTTTTCCATATATACATGTATATAATATCTCATCAGTCAACATCACCACACAAAGCGATAGTCGATGTCGATTAGGGCAAACAGACGTGCTCTTACCTAGACACCATTTCTAGCAATTCACATTAGCGTGCGTATCTCTCCCGCTGTTATGGCGTACATAGACAACGTGTGGCATAGATTCGTGAACTTTTAACAAACATCAGCTGAATGTTGATTAGGCGGACGTATCGGTCGTGCTTAAGCGGGATACACAAGACACAATAATTGTTATGCACCGCTCGTATGTTATTCCGTTCCGTTTTGGCGAACAAAATTACAAACGATCAATTAATTAATCGTTAACAAGCGTCCGACAGTGTCCACTTTTGGGATGCTTAGCTTCACTTACGACTAGCAGCAGATGCTTTTCTAACTGAAATGAGTAGCGACCTTGGTCGGAAAGTAGCTGTCCTCATGGCTGTGGTCGTGACATTGGAAATGCTCACATCGCACAATATTTAATCTCAACCTACTCGTAACTCTACAAATTGAGTGCCCTTGTCTTGCAAGAGTCATCCAGAGGCATTTACTTACTGCAACTGTTAGTCTGTTGTCTATTTAACATATAGTGCCGTCGTGAAAGTTCAGATGGAATATTACTGGAACTTTATGTTGGAGCAGACACACTGCCACGCTCTATTTTTAAAGTGTAATTGAGTACAGAAGGAAGGAAAATTCTTCCATAGTATCACTTTTGTATCGTGCTTAGCTGCGATATTACCTTAAAATTAAATCTTTGCTTGTTGAAGAAATTAGTTTACATAAATCCTACAATGCTTCGGATTATTAAAATAGGAGTTATATAATAATATATTTATATTTTTCTTGCATAACGGAATGTTGGAATTTGGGATTAGTAAGAATAAAGTTTGCCAGGCGAAACTTGTGGAGCTTCCTTGAAAAAAATTTGAACAGTTTGAAATATCACTGCATGCAGATATATTTTCATTCAAATGTAATGGGTAATGTTGGAAAACTTGTATCAACAATCTCTCAACAATTATGCTAAGCACAAGGGATTCAACTGGCTGTTATCAGATATCAAAACCAATGGAAATAGATGAAAACGAGTTCGATTCAAAAGAGTGTGATGAACATTTGTGAAACATAGAGGAGATGTTTGATGTTTCATTAGAATGTGTCATTTTATAGACAACACTCTAGCCCAATTGGCTTATACTGCGACCTAAAAAGATCTATTGTATCGTTGGGTGTAACTAATCAAAAAGACTTACTACCTCCCTAATGAAGGATTGTATGTCCTTAGTAGCAGAATTTCGCAGATCTGCCAACGAACATATTACCTTGTGGAAAATACGTCTCCTTAACCAGATCAATGCTCGACAATAACAATGTGCCCCGATGTTCCATCATCATCTGAGCAGAACCTACATTCCGTTTTTAAGCCAACATTAATTTTGCATAATAACCTGTGAGAAAGCTCACAAGCTTTCTGATGATTTCCTTGTCTATATCAATGATTCCATTATAGGAAAAGGGCTTGATTAACCGTTTGGATTGCCTAAGCCCTAGGATGTTATCTCAATGGGCCAGACAAAGTCTACCTTCGTACTTATTAATCATTGCTCTGGTGACAGCCCAGTTGACACCACAGTAAGGATCAGGTCCTAAGAGAGCAGATTCTGAACCAGTCCTAGCTAGTTCATCCGCATGTTCGTTGCTTGCAATTCCCTGGTGACCAGGGACCCTGTTACCCTGTTAAGCCCTGCAGTGAATCGTAGCAGGATTTAACTGATTTAGAGTACATTATGTTGGACGATAGCGCTTATAGTTCTACTTGATTATCTGAAAAGATAGAAATCGTAGCGCCTCTAAGACCCCTACTAAGGTTAATCCTAGCGCAGACCTAAATGGCACGGATTTCAGCTTGGAAAATATTGGGACTAATACCCGCTGGTATCGAGACTTTGGTGTTGGCTCCGAATACCCCAGCTCCCACTCCCGACTCTATCTTTGATCCGATGAAGATTGTTATGGATGAAAGCCTTACAGCAGCTTCTAATGTAGTCGAAGGGCAGGTGGGCATGGTACCCGATATACCTAGACAGGCAATTCTTTTTAGCTTCTGAAGCTTAATTACCATTGTCCGTCCAAGAATTTTCGGCTACCATATGATGGCCGCGTACGTGATAATTGGTCTCACCATCATAGTGTACATTCAATGCATTAATTTAGGATTAAGACCCCAAATTCTGCCGTAGAGGCGTCTACTGGCACTAGTGGCACGTTCGATGGCAGACTTATTATGAGAATTTCAGTTTAGTCGTATATCAAGGATGGATCCGAGATATTTAACCTCACTGGAACACTCTAATGTAGTGCGTTTTATGATTATAGATCCCAACTCGGACAGTACTCAATTCGTGAAAGGCACTAGTATGGTTTTGCAAGAATTAATGGAAAGCCCATCTCTATTGCATGAGATGGTGACCATAGAGGGGGAGAGAAGATTCCTCTTTGCAGACAGCTCTTAGCTGCAGTCACGACACAGACACTCCCCCTGAGGAGGAAGTGATGACTCGACTTTCAAGCATGGCCCTTATCTATTGGTTGGTCGAGCCCTTGATACCTCTACTACTGATTGCTCTTGTAGTTGAGTCGTAGTCGGTGTTATCGAAAGCACCCTCAATGTCTAGGAAATCACGCAGAGCTATTTCATTGGAACGAAAAGTTCCTTCTATCTTTTTAACAAGATAGTGAAAGGGGCCCTCTGTTCTTTTACCTTTCCTGTAAGTAAACTGACTGGAATGAAGAGGGGTAGACGTATCTTGCCAGGCTCTGATATGAACATCAATAATTCTCTCCATAATTTTGAGAACAACTGATGTTAGACTTATAGGACTGTATGATAAAGCCAGCTCACAAGGCCTATTACCGGGTTTAGGGATAAAGATTACTACTACCTTTCTCCAGCTATAAGGAGTATACCCCCAGTTGTAGTTTGCTTGAAGTAAAACAATCAGACCATGAGTTAAATTGCCCTCTGAAAGATCGCTGGAAAACTGACATCACCACCGGGTGCTTTGAATGCTTTGAAGGAGCCTACGGCCCTTTTAACCTTATATGGACTAAATATTTTTCTAATAAACTATTTACCATACTATCAATGCGAGGCCTATGGTTAGAAGCATTAGATTATGTCTGTACACGAACTGGGGAAGTGAACTTAAAGTAACGTTCTAATAGTGTTCTATCGGTCCGACGTTCTAATGGTATCCTATCGGTTCGACGATTGGTCTGACGTATAGTTACCGTCTGTCTTCTTCAATAGGATTACACAATTTGTCTGATCCTTAACGAGTACCTTGTGGATTTGTGCCGCTACTGGCATATCAGCAATGTTTTCGTAGCATTTCCTCCATGGCTTCATTTGGATGTTCTCAATTCAGAGTTATACTCCGTAAGGGCGAACCTATATTCGTCCAAGCTCTTCTAAGTATCTTCCTAAGTTTGGCCAGCCGGTCATTCCACCAGGGCACCTTCCGTTTCCTCAGTCTGGTTTTGGGAAGGCAGCTGCCATGATAGGAGGTAAGCAACACATCATTCAACTGATATGCTGACTCATCTAGGTCCCCTATGGACTCTATAGGAGTAGGAAGCTTATCTATCTTGGTGAGGCCATACGGACTGGAATCCCCTATAAAGATTTCAGTCCGTAGACTTAGGATCGTATAGAGAAGAAGCATGTGCCAATCTGCTTGGATGATCAAACCTGATCTGTTGATGGTCAGAGAAAGAGGCTTCATCGGAAACGTGCGAATTTTCGACGATGCTGGATATAAATGGACTGGCAAGCGTAAGGTCAAGTAACTCTTCGCGAATCCCATTTATGAATGTGGGTTTATTTACAGTCAGGGTTTGAGCTGTGCCGTGCCATACAAACGATACGGAACTAGTTAACTGTTTGGAAAACATCTGACTAAGAATAAAAATCTTAAAAAATGCATTAAGTCAAGAAAATATGTTGAAAATATATGGAATAGTTTGGTGGATATGATTGACAGATTTCTTCAATTGAGACCTTTAATAGATATAAATTCAAATTTAAAGTTATACGATAAGGAGTTAAAACTTATAACTGCAACAGTGTCAGTGCTAAAGCCCATTAAAATTATGTTGGAAGCACTTTGCCGAAAAAGGGATGCGGATTTAATTACTTGCGATGCATTATTCATTATTTACATATAGTTAGGAGTAGGAATGTACCTGAAGAAGAAACTAACACGTTGTTTCAAACGCCGTCGCATTCAATAATAAATTTTGTATTTAAAGAATGTTGCGAAAATCACAAAATTAAACAAACTACTCCAGAAATGTAACTCTGTGATTCTTCGGACTCCAAAATTCAAATAAGGAAAGAAGTTTGCGACGATTTAGAGAGCGAATTTAATGCAGCAACTAGCAACTAGTTTCGAAAATAAGGGAAATCTACAGCAGATATTTACAATTTTACAAAAAGTTTGGGAATATTTATATTCAGTAGTCTCACTGGCTGACGGACAGGCACACCAAATCTTGTGATCAATTTTTAACCCACTTCCTAAAGCCCGATTTTATTGAAACTTTGCACACATGCGTATCTCCCATGACAACAATTTCTATTATTATCGGGCCTCAGGGCCGGGGGGCTGACAAATATTTTACAAAAAGTACCCGATTTTCTTTAAATTGTATACCATGTGTATCTCCCATAGACAACACTTTTTGTAAAAATTTGGTAGTAATTGGTCCCTGGGGTCGGGTGGCACTCGTATAAATTTCGTAAAAAAGTAGCCGATTGTCTAAAAATTTTATACGCGAGTGTATTTTCGACGGGCAACACTTTTTGTAAAAATTTGGAAGTGATCGGTCCGCGGTGTCGGAAGACCCAATTAAAATTTTAAAAATTTTGCCCGATTTTCTCCAAATTTTATACACACATGTTTCATCCTTTAGGCAACGCTTTTTGTAGAAATTTGGAAGTGGCTCCAGGGCCGAGGGGCTTCCATATATATTTTTAAAAATTAGCCCGATTTTCTTAAAATTTTATACACATGTGTATCTCCGATGGAAATACTTTTTGTAAATATTTTGGAGTGATCAGGATAAGGGGATCCAAATTTTATTTTTTTATTTTGTTACCCGATTTTATTCAAACTTTGCACATTGTCTATCAATTAGAGAATTTACACTAACTAAATGTATTTTCATTTATTTGTGTTTTCTTATAATTTATTTTATGAATGAATAAAATATAAATAAATTGTAATGAATTGTAATATGATAAAAAAAATCGATAAAGCGATATTTTTTAATAAGAAAATGTAAATTATTGTGGTGTAATCCATCCTGGAATTCAAGGATCGTGGAATTAGAAAATATCAATTCCGAATTCCCGGGATTAAGGAAATCGTTCGGGATTGCAAAACCCTAGTAGAGCCCACGACAATTTTCTGCATCAACCCAGGTGGATATTCTTGAAGGAGGCTGTAAAACCTGTATTTAATTGTAGTGTACTCCTCCTAATTGAAAAAAGGCCACTTTAAATTTTAATTCAATGAAGGTTAGGTGTTTTTTTCTTCTTTATATCTTTTGACTCTACAAAAGTTTCTATTAGTTATTCAATGGTCGCAAAGGCAATAAACTTATCTTTTCTTAAACCGAAGAAACAAAAAGAACACAGTTGCTTCTTAATTCGCAAATAAATCTTCTTTTACTGTCGTTTAAAGTACATATATTTCCTAATTTCATTACTTCGCTTCGTTACGTCTCAGCAAATGCAAAGAACATTCCGCTCAACACCAATTTACAAATCTCGGCAGTGAAATACTACAAAATTCGCATAACCGTGAAATCATCAAAGAGAACGACTTCAAATTGAGTGAACTCGTCGCGTTCACTCGCATCAAATGCTAAGATGAAACGCATTTAAGCGTTTACGAAAATTGCTGAAATGCACACAATCAGCAGGAGACGAAACCAAACAAAAAATCAACCGATGACATAGGGGGATTCGCGACATTATCCCAGTGAGGGTTTTTTGGAACCAATTCTTGAATGCGCAATAGAGAAACAATATTTTTCCAGACGTAAGGTACCGGTTTCGATGATTTCCTGTATCTTTTATCTTAACAACCCACCAATCAAAACAAAAAAATTCAAAACGAACACTTTGGGAGTGTTTGAGAGAAAAAAATACTTCGCAATACTTAAGATCCGATCTGCATTGATTGCGAGTACTTGATAAATTGGAAGGTTGAGCTCTGTAAACTATACGACGAACGCTACTCTGAGTGGTTGTCTAAAGATCATGTTCAATATTAAGATGATGTGACAACTTCAATTTCATATATTACACAAAAGGAATTTAAACTATCGACTAGTAGAAGGATCAAGTAATGGTGAATCCATTTTTAGTTGGTGCAAGTCGAAGATGCTACTAGAAACGTTAGTTTCCTAACTGAATATATAAAGCCAGTACACGGACAGTACGGACATTTTGGAGTACATATCACCGATACTTGTTTTCAGTACATTTCCTACTGGGAAACGACATCAACGATTCGCATCAATTTTTAGGATTCGATGCTGATGCTCAGTGGTTACACAATAAGACACAGCTGATAGAGCTCGAACAGCAATCTGCATGCGCAATTTGCAGTTCACCAGTGGTATTGCGGGAAGATGCTTCACCGCACACTAATTCACGACTGACGGAGCCACACGTGGAAGAAATTGCATCGCCGAAATTTCACCCAAAGTTGTTGCATTTTCGTCACATGCGTGGGCTACATGAGTGCGCTGTGCGTCTGATACACGTTGGCACGGCACATCCCACGCATGTAAGACAAATGGTTCCTACGAGCTTCCCATTCGTAGTTCAACATGCTGCCCTCAAATTACACATTTTCTCACGTGGAATCACGAAACCGTAATGTGAAAGCAAACTGAGCTCGTTGTGTGTGTGATGCACAGCGCACCACTTCGATTTGTTTACCTTGTTAATTTAACGCAATGCTGAATCCTATTAGAACTTCACCACAAGCATCGGGGTAGCTGCCGTTCCCAGTGGAGCTAGTGGTGCAACATGTGAAATCAAAAATGTTATTGTTGCTACTAACGGCAGATGCAGACAGAACGAAGAACGCATAATGCGGGGAAAAGTTGTTTGCGGTTTGTCTCGTTCCTGGGAAATTAAACTTTAACTCGCGGATTTGCTTTTTGCGGTTTTCATGTCGAATTTGAAACTAGATGACTGAATTTTGTTCCAAGATCAAACATGTGGCAAATTTGAGTGCATACATGAAAATCCGAGTAGTCTAATGGGAGTCATAAAATTCTGTACTTTTCTCCTGATGGTAAGCATAAGTGCCATCTGGGTAGCAATTTCACAGTCTCTGCTCATTAAGACTAATTTATGCGTTAATCGCAGATTATACATATGAGGTTAATTTATTTGAAGAAAGAAGTTGAAGCTGAGCAAGTGACAGCACAATTATTGTCACAGTTGTTTTTTTAATAATAATAATTGCTCAAAGACGATTGAGGACGTAAAGTAATTTTAAAAGAGGCATCATCATATTGTTTTGGCTTGAAAGGACGGATCTTGAGAAATCTTGTGTTGTTTATAAAAAAATTGTATCAAGTATTCAAAAGACTCCATGTAGCACAAATCAATCGCCGCGGTGGCCGAAAATGTGCACAAACGGCCGAGAACATCAATTCGTCATCGTGCATCGGAAAGGAACATCAGCCGATCTTCCATGCAACGAATTCTGTGTAAAGATCTTGGTTTGTGGCCCTATAAAGTTAAATTGGTCCAGCAATTAAAGCCCCGTGACCATCCGCTTCGATATCGATTCGCTGTGTGGGCATGCGACCAACTCGAAATTGATTAGGATTTTGCTCAAAAAATCATCTTTTCGGACGAGGCGCATTTCCATCTCGGTGGGTTCGTAAACAAATAAAATTGTCGCACTTGGGGATCGGAAAATCCACAAGGATATGTGGTGAAGCCAATGCATCCATTATGTGTTACTGTTTGGTGCAGCTTGTGGCGTGGCTGCATTATTGGGCCGTATTGCTTCGAAGATGAGACGGGCGCAACCGTTACGGTCAGCGGAATCAACTACCGCCACATCTTTTTTGTGGCCATATCTTGCAGATATTGGTTTGGACGACCTTTGGTTGCACCATGCCCCACATCTGGCGTTAAGATAGCGAAAGTGCTTCAAAATTCAATGGCCGCATTATCAGTCGTAATGGTGAAAATTGAATTGGCTGGCAAGGAGCTGTGATTTGAAGCCTTTGGATTTTTATTTTTATAGCACCGTGAAGGACATCGTCCTTCATCATAATTCATACGGGAGCAACGATTTTCACAAGTCGTTTCTATCATAAGCGGCTAAGGGCATAGATTGCTTTTTGCTAAGAACCCAAATCTTGGATCCATATATACGAGTAAGTACTCCTATGAGATATGACCATTGTTTTATTGACCAGAAGCATCGTTGATATTATTAAACGTCTAGCTTTTATTGGCTTAAAGCAAACGTGTGCTTATTTGAAGTGTCATGCTGCTATCGGCTGCTACATTCAAAACGGGATAGTTAAAGGATTGGCGGTCCACTATCATAATTGAGGGATCAATGTTGGATTTTCTGCTCACAGACATGCCCAATATGTACTTTGTTTTGCTCTCATATATGTGCAAACCCAGATTACGTGCAGCCCACCCGATCTGGATGAAAACTTCTTGTACATCTCTTAGGCTTCTACCAATAATGTCAGTATCGTCAGCGTAGGCCAGTATATTGATGGACTTATAAAGAAAGTTTCCTCTCGCCCTTATATCAGAGCTTCGGATCCCTTTCTCTAACGCTAGGTAAAAGAGGACGCTGGCCAGTCCTTCATAACATGGCACATTACACACAAATTCTTCTGGCTTTACGCAACTTAACATCATCTTCCTTGTGTGTATGAAGTTTTTAATTTACGTACGTGTAAAGTGGTTTGCACCCTTATAATGCTCGGTTATATGGTTGGCACAGCGTGGTTGTTAAGCTAATATAGGGGAAAGAGGTCTGGAGAACAGAGTTCGGCAAATCAGTTCACATATATGTTTTGCACGTCTGAGGAACGAATCTCTGAACTTAACTGTGCGTCTGAAGATTGGCTTGAGGGTAAACTGATCAGCATTTAGAGCGCCAAGTTTATTGCAGTTGAATTCAAGAACAGGTGGGTATTTCTCTTGAACACCGCTGGTGGAAAAAGCGATAAAAAATGTATGTTCAAGCAAATCTATTATTTAACCATTTAACGAAAATTTATAAATAATAGCCAAGAGAAGCCTTTTCATTTGCTGAAAACTATGCAAAACTATTGTTTTTCTTTCTTTTGACTAAAACATAATCGATATCATAACGCTATTCCATAGCAGCCATTATACATTTTTTTTGTCGTAATATAATTTAATTTGCAACCAGGACTTTCTACATCAGCCCGCAAATCCTCCATCATAATCCCTTGCAAGTCAATTCAACGCCAAACTTCGCTTTCAGTTTATGTGATTCAGACTTCGACTTGTTGTTATGGTGGGATATGATAACCAAAATTAATCACTGTGACATCAACCCACCAACATCGAGTGCACAACTGTATACAACTTTGTGTTACCACACAAGATACAACAACCACAATTTGGAACCCTTCCCTTCATCCCTACATTCACTCCCACAGCAAGTGAAACGTAAGGAACGCATGGCTAATGAAAACCATGATTTTCAAGAGTTTAATGCAAATTGAAAGGCAAAACAAGGACTAAAGTTTTTCAGGCACACTTTATTGGGATTAACAATTCCATTTTACCCGCCCTCTTATAGGCGTTATATAAGTACTATTTTGTCCCCAAGGCGTTCAAGATTTTGGTTCTTCACATTTCTCGATCGATCGATTATTTGATGAAGTGAAAGCTGATGAGAATGAGAAGATACTCTATCCTCATTAAACATCGATAATCGCAATAAAAAACTATAATTTGTTTTCCCCGAACACATAGCCCAAAGGCAGAGAGAATTAAATGTACAAGCCAACAGTTACATTTTGTTTGGGATTTTATCGATGATAGGTCGCAAGGGAAAACACTTTTAGGAAGGATATTTTCACGATATTCTCCAACAATCCGTACGCACACATTGGTTCGGGAGGTATTATCACAGCAAAACAATTGAAACGAAAAGTTTTGATATACCAGCCTCATGGAATGGATGGATGGGATTTAATTTGTTTGAAAGGTCTTATAATCTAAAAAGGTTTAAAATACCTCGAGAGAGAAGAAATTTTATTAAACTTTTAATAAAAAGGTGTCCCGATTAGGTTGGTAGGCTTTAAAATTGTACTCAAATATATGTTGTTCTCATAAAGAGAAAATCGTGCATGAGGGAACATTTAGGGATACCCAGTAGATTTTGTAGATTTGTAGATTTTTTTAAAAACATTATAACACGTATAAAACAATTATTCCTTATTCCTTAAGGCACGGCAGATTAATATGCTGGAAACAAATATGTCGGTTACACTGATAATAACATTTGCAAGTTTGGCAGACATCAGTCTTTCTCTATAACATATATTTAGTAGTATATTACGACCGATTATTTATTTCAGCTTAATCTTCTACATTCCAATTGGCTATGTCACTCACTCACAAATTGGTTATAAAGCTGTTACGAATATCATCACAAACAAAAAATAAACCATTATACTTTGACAGCGCCGTGGCTCAGTGGATAGTAGCATGGACTGCTGAGCAGGGGATCCGGCATTAAATTGTAGGTCCCTCCATTTGTGTTCAAAAATATGCATGCTCAACACAAATGGTTGCGAGAAGTCCGGCCTTGAGTACCGTATGATCTGTCGCGCCGATATTATTATTATTATACTTTGACAGCAGTATAGGATCGTTTTGACATGTCAATGTAAATTATAAATGAAGTTAAGTCAAAAGACATGACATCAATTAACAACACCCGAAATATAGGTTTACTATAGATGCCTGTTTATTCGTATAACGGGCTTCCATACACTTTTTTGAAATATGAAGCCAAGACCCTAAATTCACATATTTCTCCTTGTAATGAATATTTTTTTTTCTTAGAGATATTTAGAAGGCTTTGATCGAATGCCAAAACTATCGCTATGGTTGCAAATTTGCAATGGGGTACCTCGGAAAGAATCGAGCTGCTTATCCATGATAGGATATTCCGATAATGTAACATGTAACTTCACACTTAATTGTATTGGTAAGGAGTAAATTTTTTATTAAATTCTCTATATCTGTCGGTGGCTGGTGGAATCTTGCGACCAATTTTTAAGCCACTTCCTAAAGCCCGATTTTATTCAAGATTACAAGAAATTGTAAAATCAATGTATGTGCAAAGATTTCATAAAAGTTATATGACAAGCATGTGGTTGATCAAAATCATCGAACCACCGAATTTATGATACAACTGAAAAATTAAATTTACTTAGGAGTAAGACTAAAAATGTTCAAAAAAAGCCTTACAAATCCCGAGACAGCAGTCCGTTGCAAAAAATGGAGTTATTAACGGGCCAGATTCTGGCAATTTTCTGTGTGTGTTGGCGAGATGCTAGTATTGTGCCGCCAAAAAAAGTGAAAAAATTAAAGGAAAAAAACCTACACCGGCTCCAGCCTATCAAATTCGTCCCCTCAGGTTGGGTTTTATATATTTTTTATTATATATAATTTTGTCGAAGCAAATGTTGATGGGCAACTAGTGTGACACCCTTTTTAAAATTCCATGGCCTCCATAAAAAAATTGCTTGCATCGTTTTATACCAAATTGAGCGAGTTGGCACTATAAGGCACGAATATACGAATTCTAACTCGCACACCACTAGATTTTTTCAATCTTGGCAGACACTGTTCGATAACAGGGAAATTTATTCGGACTGAATATCTTACAGCAAAAGCAAAATACAGTGCCTTTCGATTATTGTACACCAGCTAAGTTCGTTTAATTTCGATGTCGTTAGACATTCGGGGATAAAAATGAAAGTATGGAAAATTTCTATCTTGTACATCTTAAGGAAAACTTTTTTTTTTAAATCTTGACTACAATCACTTTTATACAGGGCGTATCTGTTTACGTATGAAATACACAAAGAGGTGATTCTTTGGTTAATTACAAGAAAAAAATTATATGAGATGGGTGCGTTTTTTTACCCTCTTCTACGTAGTTAAACTTAAATATAAAAAACGTGCGAATAAATGTACTTATGACCTTACATCACTTCACACCCTGTTACTATACAATGCTTTTAGCTACAAGGCCACTGTCGGTATTTTTTGAAAGAATATTAAACTTTTACGATAAAACAATCTAAATTTTTTTAAATTCTCTATTTTACGCTTGCCCGTGGCTGGGTAGCTGGCGGACCGGCACACCAAATCTTGTGACCAATTTTTAACCAACTTTCTAACGCCCGATTCGATTGAAACTTTGCACAAATGTGTTTCTCCCATGACAACACTTTCAATTAAAAAAAATTACAAAATGTACCCGATTTTCTTCAAATTTTGTACGCATGCGTACCTCTGATGGACAACACTTTTTGTAAAAATTTGAAGTGATCAGGCCCCAGGGTCAAGGAGGACCCATACAAATTTTATAAAAAAAAGTACTCGATTTTCTTCAAATTTTATACACATGTGTATCTCCGATGGGCAACACTTCTGGTAAAAATTTTGAAGTGATCGGGCACCGGGGTCGAGGGCACCCATACAAATTTTTAAAAAATGTACCAGATTTATTCAAATTTTATACGCATGTGTATCTCCGATGGAAACATTTTTTGTAAAAATTTAAGAGTGGTCAGGGTAAGGGGGCTCCCATATTTTTTTTTTTTTAAATGTTACCCGATTTTATGAAAACTTTGAACATTTTGTGTATCAATTAGAGAATTTACATGAAAAATTTTAATCAAAAATCAATCTTAAGTACTTCTAGGTGAGAACCCGTCAAAAATGACGGAATCTTTTTTCTACCACCTTACCATTTCACCATTATTCATCGTAGCACCAAACGAACATATGGTGTGAATATGAACCAAATCCAACCATAAACACAAATTTTCGTAAATATCTCGACCAGCACCACCTAACGGTTCAAAAAAAAAACTTAAACTTATCAAAGCACGGCTGGGCGCCGTGGCTTAATGGATAGGAGCATGGCTTCTGAGGATGAGGTTCGTAGTTCGAATCCGAGCAACACTAAAAGTACTTTTCACCTCTTGCGAAAGAAGTCTGACAAACATCCGAGAGTAATAACTTGCCACGGAAAGCTGCTCAATTCGTTGTACGGATCCGGCATTAAATTGTAAGTGCCCTCCAATTGTGTGCAAAAATATACAGGCTCAACATAAATGGTTGGGAAAAGCTAGGCCTTGGGCCGCAAAGGTCTGTCGCGTCGAATCATAAACACAAATATTCGTAAATATCTCGACTCCAGTGCCACCTAGCAGATCCAAAAAAAACTTAAACTTTTCGGAGCACCAAACGAACTTATGGTGTGAATATAAACTAAATCCAACCATAAACACAAATGTTCGTAAATATCTCGACTACAGCGATAACCAACAGGTCCAAAAAAAAACGTAAACATATCGGAGCTCCAAACTAACCTATGGTGTGAATATGACTTAATCAAACCATTAACACAAATGTTCATAAATATCTCTAATCCATCTCCACCTAACGGGTCCAAAATAACTTATCGGTGCACTAAACGAACATATGGTGTGAATATGGCTTCGATACGTCCAATGGTTCAGGCGGGATAAACGCGTTATATCCATACAGACAAACAGACAAAGGTAATTATGTTACCAATATTTGGCGATTAAAGATGGATAGTCAAGTGACCTGGCCGAAAACCAATTTGCTCATCAGAAATGATATGCTCTTCCTCTGTAAACTGTTTAATTCTTTATTTGATGCATTTTTCAAAGATTTTTGCAACAGAGTTTAATAAGCTAACCGGTCTGTAACTTTCCAATGAATTACTAGGTTTTAGAATGCATACTACAGACGCAATTTTCCAACTGTGTGGAAAGTAACTGTTCGAAAGACAGGCATTAAATAAATGCGAAATCAAGATTATTGCTTTTTTCGGAAGGTTTTTTAAATAGAAGTATTACATAACGAGCAAGGAAAATGGAGTTTATCGTGCGAGTTAAAAGCTTGAATCACTACGCTATTTTTCAAACGAGCAAAACCGATTTTTATGCTAAACTGGTTTTGCGCAATGCAAAGTTACTATGGGAATGTGTGTTCGCTGTGACTGCAGTAAATAACAAAAGTATTTTATATGTTAACTCACTAGTGTGTATAACGGCTACTTTCGAAGCTAGCTTATAGTGTATGAAACAGTAACTTTCGTCTATGGGACAATATTCTTCATGTTGTCTATACCAGTAGCCTTGCGAGTTTTAAGTTGTTTAATTATTTTGAATATCTCCTTTATCTCCTTGAGTTTCACAATCCGTAATTATTGATGTCATTTACACTTTGCGAAACTAGGTTTTTAGTGTGCGGATCAGAAATATTGAGGGTCAATTCATGCATACGTTTAAATACGTCTACCTAACTTTTCTACATTTTCTTTGTTTGATACAAGCCGACGAAATATTCCAGAAGAACTTTGGCGTCTTAGTCAAGCGTTGAAGCTTTTGTGACCAAATATGGTTTCTAATTTTATATATCTCCGCTTTAATGTGGAAAGTTAGTCTTTGTTTAATGGCAGGTAGTCTTAGTCGCATCCATTATTGTTTATGTAATTAAAACACCCGATTTTTCTGTTAAAACTGACAGAAAAACTAAGGAAATGCTGCAAAAAAAGATATATGCAAAAATTGCCGCCGTTGGCGGTCGCCTACGTCTAGAACCGCAAGAATATATGCTTTAAGGAGAAAAAAGGAAAAAAAGCACAAAGCCACTTTTGCTTTACTATGAATCAACCCACGTTCACATTGCCAAGGAACAAAATTTCTAACGCAGTAAAATACAAAAAGGAGCTCAATATGTTGGGGTCTTGTTATGATTTCAACCTGTTGTAGAGCCAAATGTGATCGTGTTTATGATTAAGTGCTTCAACGGTAGTTAGGCACGGATTGACACCAACGATAGTTTCAATGGTTATTAACTATCCTTCTCATTTATACAGGAAAGGTTTTGTGGTAAGGACCAACCCAACACTTCGTTTTGATGTTTATTGCTTTAATATCCCAAATAAGAATTCTTTCCAAGATTATAGCTCGAAAAGCCTTCTGATTGTTATACGAAGTGACCACATTCCTTGTAATCAGCAACGAAACTATTTAAACTTCGCGCTTTCCTGTTCAACACACAGTCCCACTGATGTGTTTTCTTAATCTTCATGCGCTTAGTGGCGAACTTAGACTAAACAATGACTATGATGATAACCTAGAGAACTACTTTGGATTTTGCTTCCACATAGTTGGAATCCACTACAACCTTGATATGCGCAGACTCACCACCAGCACACTCACGCCGCTCTTTTCCGGAAAGCGGGTTGGAGTCCTTTCACCACATACGCCTGACAGTCCTTGCAGGCTGATAGTACTCGTGCAATCCTGGCACTTGACACTTAACACAGCAATTCAGTTCAGTTTCGGTTACGTTAGGGATACGTCACGGTTGTGCGGAATAATTGCAGCATTGGTCATCTTGGTCGGCAGTTTTTGATAATAATGTAGAAAACTGCAACTCACGTTGCAATCATGATAATAGTAAGCGATTCGGTTTAACGTGTAGATTTAATAATCACGAGTAAAATATTGATTCTTCTAAGGATAACAAAATATGTTGATATATTTCATCAAAAGATCCAATGAAATTAATTGATTTTAATCTCCATATGGATAGTGCGTGTATGCCTCCTTCGGTTGCTGTATAATGTGTGCAATTCAATCGCGCTCTTATTTAAGTACATGGCGATTCGCCAGCCTAAGGACATCAGCATTACTCCTCTGATGCAGCAGTTTCAGTGTCACGGCATTGTTATATATGTGATTTTCTGGTTTAGCAAATAAACAAACGAAAGTTGTGTTTTATTAATTGCATATTGGTGGTGCACCCACAAGTGAAAAAGCAAAAATAAAAACAAAAATAAAAATAAAACGAACCCGTGGTATATGGTATATAGGGGATGTATGCAAATGCCAATTTGTGCCATATGGAATGGATTATTATACGCGAAATGTGTAAACATCAACCTCGAAACATCAGCAACGGATAAAGGTCACACCTGAAGAGCTAAGAGGCACCTTCTCTCCTCATCAGGTATGTCAATAGAAATATTAAAAAAACTGTTTGCGTATTTGCGGAATTGTGGTTCCGCTTTTTGTGGCAGTGAACTTTTAAATGGACAAATTTAATGCATAAGTACTTTTTGAAATTTTTCAAATTTGAATGAATGCCTCATTAAAATAAAAACCAAAACATGAAAAGCGCTGTAAAACGAGTAGGACCTTAGGCATAGTAATAGCTTATTAAAGCATCACCGACCATTTTAATGATGATTTAAGGATTTTGTAATATTATGAACCAATAAATTAGGGATTTGGGTTTTTGAGGACGATTCTTTAAAAAGTGGGGCAGTTTCGAAGCGCACAGTCGTTGGTTTGATATGAAATGTCTATGTCAGCAAGTAGCTTTTAGTGTAGTGGATTGAAATGAAAACGAGACATTGACTGCGTGCTGAGAACACTGAATGGTACATTGATTTCTATTAATATTCGACGACAAAATCAACATGAGTCTGGTGAACGTACAATGTGTAGTGGTATTGCCCAATGTTGTCGGTTCTATGGGTTACATGAGGGCGAATTCATTATATTCCTCAGTTCGGGGATGTCTTCTACAGATGTGTGGGTGCTATCTTGACTCGATATGTCCATTGGTGCAGGTGCAGCAACGGTAGAGGGGCTGACGGAGTCCGGGTTGTTCGCTGAGCGTGCTGTGGCAGATTTGCGACACTCCAGAAACAGTCATGCCCGCTCGACACCGAACATTGGGGTGCGTGGCCCATAGCCTCTTTTTTCCAACGATAGTCGTAATTTATATTTTGCGTTGTGTCTTGAAGTCTTGAAGTCTTGAAGACACAACGCAAAATATAAATTACGACTATCGTTGGAAAAAAGAGGCTATGGGTCACGCACCCCAATGTTCGGTGTCGAGCGGACAGGACTATTGTATTTTATACTTTTTTTATAGGTTAACTTTAAATTTTTTACATATAAGTATTGTCCAAAATACACAATTTTTTTGCTTAAATCAATAGATCTAAATAAACTATTTTCACAAAAACACATGAATACACTGAATACACGCCATGGTTCCCCTTTCCAGCCAACCTGCACGAACACGACTCAAACTCAATGTTTTATATGCAAGCTGACCATATATGTTAAAATGTGACACCACATTTACGTCTCTAAGACTAATAGTAGGGGAATTTTAAGGCAAGATGATAGACCTTTTCGATATGCTACTATTTTTGTTCATATACAATGTTTCGATTTTGAAAACGTTTCACGTCAAAAAAACAATTAACAAAATGCAGCCGCAATAAGCAATGGATCAACATAGGTTGGTTACATTTGTTTAGCATTAGGAAGTTGATATATTACTCTGCTAGAGATTCCCCTTACAAATTTCGATATCTTGTAATTAAACTTGAAGAGATAATTTTTTTAAAACTTATCTAGAACTATAGTTCTTATAAGCATTTCTAAAACAGAACAAGTTGTGCACTTTTTCAGATAAATGAATGAGAGAAAGAAAAGAAAAAGTGGTTTATCACTCACAGAGAACCATGGTCCTAGATTTCAAAGAGAACATACCAATTCAAGTTAGAGTTGAAATAAAATCGTCAACTTGCAGTTACAATAAAACAGTTATCTTGTCTGTGCTGCGCTTTCTGTTCGTCTTAACGTTTTTGCAGCTTAATTTTCAAAGAAGCAATGATATCCATCACTCCAAAGCCCTAACCAAATATTTATTCTTTAAAAAGACACATTGGATTCTTTACGACTTGAAACATGTCAATTTTTATTATTTCTCCGACAAAGTGATGCTGCGACTAAAATCGACACCATTTTCCAACTTATTTGAAGACCATATAATAATAATATACGGCGCGACAGACCGTTGCGGTCCAAGGCCTAGCTTCTTGCGACCATTTGTGTTGTGCATGTATAATTTTGGACACAAATGGAAGGGACCTACAATTTAAGGCCGGATCTGAACGACGAATTGAGAAGCTTTCCGTGGCAAGTCACTACTCTTGGAACGTTTGTCACTCATTCGCGAGAGGTGAGACACCGTGAAAAATACTTTTAGTGTTACTGGGATTCAAGCCACGAGCCCAGTAGCCATGGCCTTTTCCACTGAACCACGGCGCCCACATTTGAAGACCACAAAGGAAGTTTTTCTTAACTTTATATAAAATATGTAGGCAACCTAATGTCTCATCAAAAAGAGTAAGTCTTTGGATTAGTTATGGAACAAAATTACGTTCAAACAGCTGCCTTGTTTGGTTTTGCAGTAACGCATGATTTAAACCCAATTTATTGGGAACATTTTTGATGGGTTGATGCCTTATTTTAAGAAAATCTCGATTAAAAAATTGTGCTTAAGTAACTGAATTATTTCAGTACCAAAAAAAATCTAATTCAAATCGCCGCTTCACGTACCCAAAGATACATTAAAACCGCAAAGTACGTAAAAGATGTAATGGCCCACGGCTTGTGTGGCAAGTAGCACTTTCTTATCCTAGAGCAAGAGCTTGCCTAAAACCATCAAATTCTGGTAAAAAACCAGCTATGAATCTGCATCTCCGTTGATCTTAACACTGTAGACATTTTTAACTTCAATAAAAATGTACCAATAATGCCGCCATTCCTAAAACTACGCTAACAGTCCCGCGCTAATAAATTGTAAATTACTTTCTAATTTTGATTCGGCAAGACAACGCTTACTTTGGAAATACGTTTTAAGCGAACGTTTGACACAAGAAATTTATCAATATTTGAGCGGATTAGTTTGGCCAATGTCTGTCTAGCACATACATAGTTAAGAAGAAACAGATAACCCGTCCTTTAGTTGATCGTTTTCCTTGTCAAATCTTCTATAAGCTTGTAAACGGATAAAATCGCTATTTTTCACGCGTCCAAACCGGTTTTTCTGCTAAATCGAGAGAGAGAAGCAGAAATGTGAGAATGTGTGTTCGCTGTGACTGCAGTAAATAACAAAGAAATGAATTTTTCACGCGTCCAAACCGGTTTTTCTGCTAAATCGAGAGAGAAGCAGAAATCACAAACGACAAACAAAAGAGGATTCTTGCTCATGCGCAATGTGCTCGCTGAGATTGTAGTAAATAACAAAAGACGTTTATATCATAACATAACTAGTGTTGTTATGGGCTACTTTCGAGGCTAGTTTATAGCGTACGAAACAGTCACTTTCGTCTATCTCTTCTCTCTCGACCTCGCACGATAAACTCCACTTTCCTTGCTCGTTCTGTAATATACTATATCACCATCATAAAACCACAACTGGTGTTCATTTTGGTCGAGCTTTGTTACGATGAGCTGATGTTCTTCATTCCTTTGGTATATTTATGCTGAATGTGATAAGGTTTGGCTTCTAAAGCCTTTTGAAATAGCGGTTAAGTGCAACCTGTGATTTTCTTTTCTCCTCTAATCGACGACAGTTTTTGTTTTTTAAATTCTCTATATTAACTTCACTTGCCCGTGGGTCGTCGGTCGTCGGTCGTCTGTCGTGGATTCTTGCGATCAATTTTTAACCCACTTCCCATGGCCCGATTTTATTGAAATTTTGCACACATGTGTATTTCCGGAGACAACACTTTCTATTAAATTTTGAGGCCCCTCGGGCTGCGGGGTCGGGGGGCTCCCAAACAAAATTTTTAAAAAATTTACCCGATTTTCTTCAAATTTTAAACACATGTGTATACCCAATAAACAATACTTTTTCGAAAATTTGGTAGTGATCGGGTCCCGGGTTCGGCCGCAAGGCCCTTATACATTTTTTAAATATCTATACTGGCATCAGATATTCGTCGCCCTTTATGGACTGTGTGCGGTGTGTGCTGCGCAGTCGGCTGCGCTGCATGGTTTTGTCGGTGGTGGAGAGATAGAGAGAGAAATCTTAGCGCACGCACAAATGGACCCAGCAAATGAAACGAGACATACATGTTTTATGCTTACTTCAACTTACATTTTTATTATATACTGAATTGTATTTTTATTGATGTCGTTTTTTTTGTTGTCGATATCAACTTACAGATAGAACAACAAGTTTTCACAATATTCTGTCATTTCGCATTTTCATAAATTAGTTCAGAGCAGTCAAAGAATTCTCAAGAAAAATGCTCGTGTTTCTTATTTGCTCAGAGTATGAGCGTGCTCTAAGTGCTCAGAATAAAATGATCTGAGCTTTTTCAATTTTAACATCTGATGTCAAATGTTTGTTTCGATGATTTTCTCCTACAATAAAAAAAAAATGGCCCAGGATCGAGGGGCTCCCATATCAATTTCTGCGATTAGAGAATTTAGATGAACAATTTTAATTTTTATGGGTTGTTTTTTCTTCATTTAATCTCCTTCTTCTACTCGTAACATTGGTTATTGTTTTAGACTACTGATCGGGATTGAAGTACGAATCTTAGAAAAACACAAAAAAAAAATTTGCACGGTCCCATTCCTTGCGATTATATGAGAAACGTCCGAGGCTAATAAATGCCATGAGAAAGCTGAAAACCCGTCTGATATGGCTTTAAATTGAAGGCCTTTTCCATTTATTTTTATAAATATAATTCGCATTGTTTCGTGGTTTGCTGAAGTACCAATTATCAATATTTCCCTGATTCACTTGAGCTCTCTCTCTATATCTTTTAAAATACATAATACTAATAATATTCGGCACGACAGACCATTACGGTCCAAGGCCTGGCTTATCGCGAGTGTCGAACTCATAGTTTTCGGGATCGCCGTGATGAATAGTGCTGTATAGAAAGGTGCTGGGTTATCGGATATTGCTCGAGGATGGGGCCTTTCGATATCTAGGCTGAGATGAATAGTGCCGTAAAAGTTTATAGAAAAAGTAATAAAATATTAAAATGAATTGCCGTTTTGGGTTGTTTTCTCTCAATTTGTTGAAAACCAAAGACAAACAAATGGTCGTATACCAAGCTGAGTGGAATGTCTTTTGATTTTCAAGAGTCACAGTAGCCACATGACTGGTTTTCGTGAAGAAACACGCTACCATTTGCTTTCCAACGCTCCGAGCTCGCACAACTTTTGTTGGATTTTCTCCGAATTGGAAGACCCACAAAGACGATTGCCCGTTTCTTTCCGGCTCATACGCAAGTATCCATGACTCTTCATCTGCCGTGCAATCTTGTATACGTTTTTCTAAGTACCTTCAACAAATTTTTCAAGCATATGGCGGCACCAATCCACACGAACCTTTTCTTGTGCGTATGTCAAAAAATGTGGAATCCAACGTGCACATAGCTTCCGCACCTTTAAATGTTCATGTAAGATCGTATATAAGCTGACGTTATTAATGCCAAGGCATGCCTCGGTTTCCCGATAAGTCGCATGATGATCCTCTTTAATCCGTTTTTCTCACAGCATCGATGTTTTCTGGCACAACAACTGTTTTTGGAAAACCTTTACAAGGCTAGTCTTTGAGTGAACATCTTTCGCGTTTAAATTCATTGTACCAATTATAAACACTAGCCAAGGATAGTGCTTCATCGCCAAAAGTTGAATGAAGTGATTCGAAGTACTTTCCCTTTCGAAAATCGTAAAAAATCATCACACGAAAATTTTCACGCGATAATTCCATTTTGTCACTGAATTAAATTTTTCAAGTGAATAAAAAACAATGTTACGATGCGAACTGACAGATTACTTTTGAGAAACATAACATCCAAAAATAATAAACTTTTTGAATGACAACACTAGTATTCACATTTTCTTAAAACATTTACGGCACCCGTAGGACACCTCTAGGGGAATTGTTTGCTTAGGGGGTGACCGATATTAGTGTCGATAGACATAGTAATCGGGGTTGCTCTGAGGTGAATAGTGAAGGTAAGACATCTCTAGGGTTATGGGGTCGATAGGTGACTGATATTAGTGTTGATTCTAAGTGTCAAGTTTTACACCGGGAACTTACCTAGTAGTTTATATACTTTTCTTTGTTTTCCTTAGAATGCTTGAAAATCATAGATCTGCAGTAGTAGTAGATTAGAGAGTGTGGTGGTGCTTTGGTGTGTTGTATTCATAGTATATCCTTTTACATTTTTTAAAATAAATAAGAAAGTATTAATTCTTAAGAAGACCAACAAAGCCACAAACGTCTGTTCATTACTTAAAACTATATGACAATAAGCGGTTGTTTAAATTCTAGCATAGACCCAAAACAGTTTTTGCTTGTTGACATGTAACTTTTGTCACCCCACACACGTTCTTTAATTTAATTTCTTGCATTTTTCAGTTTAAATTCACATCTGAAATGAGGAAAAAACAGAATAATGCCCAGTTTATGAAGAAATGTTAGTACTATTCCTAGATTCGTTACATGGATCGGAATAACAAAAGAAAGGCTTATATAATACAATTAGTTGAGGTTACAATATTATGTCCTTTTAAAGTGAAATAAACAATTTCATAGCCCCATATGGTTAAAATGCACAACACTGCACCACACCACACAAACTCAAAAGACCATTGGGATAAGTGAATATTGTGGCATTATTTGTCCTTGCCACTGGCATTGTAGTGTAACTGTACTGCTATCTACGTAGGTATATAAATAGTATGCACGATTGCTAGTATTTGTATTGTACGTGTTCATCCCCTGTTCGTGCTCATTCCTCCCTTTGCAATTCCATCAAGTTTCTTTGTGTCATAGCTTTTGCCTGTGCTTTGCTGTATACAAGTCAATGTTCTATAGAGAAGTATGTGTTTGTGTTATTATATTAGTCTAGAACCTGGATGATGAAAGATGACGAGCGACGACAATACTTGTCCTGTTTGTTGTCCTTGTCCTCTGTGCGACTAGCTGCTTATTGTGTATTTGTCTATTTGTCTAGTGAGCAATGTTGCCTTGAATTATGCGTAAAGGATGAGTTGTGTCAGTGTAATATGTGTGCTGAAGTGAAGAAGTGTGCTTGAGGTGGTAGACGATGGTATGTTATATACATAAATATGTATATGGCACCCCCGCTTGGATGTCCATATATACACATAAGTCTTGCAAGGATAAATTTTAGCAACCATAGAAATCGTAAATTTGTGTTTTGTTTTGTTTACGTTTTATGTTGTTATCAGTTTGTTTGTCCTGCACTTTCCTTGATCATCGCCATCTAAAGCCACAAGTTAATACGTGCAGCAGAATCAGCTCTTCCTGTTTTACTTATGCTTTTACTTGGAATCAGTAGACAAGCAGCAATATGGCAAGTATGTTAGTAGTGTATTCTGTCAAAGGAATTGCTGATGAGGGATGATTGATTTTTGCGTTTTGGATTGATGTTAAAGGATTCGCTTGATTCTTTAATGTTGTAATGGTGATTTTTGTGATAAGTTGTCATTATAATTTATCTTTTACAAGCTAGCAATGATTAGCAAGGATTTAATCTTTTTTTAATTATCACACGCTTCAAAGATTTGATTTGTATAATGTCTAGGCACTGCGTGGGCTTGTAAAAATTTGGACAGAAGAAGGAAAGAAAGTGTTGTGGTGGGTGTAGTTGAAAAGTCACACCCGAGTATTTACAAATTAGAGTATTGTGCACTCTATATCTTGATTACTACCGCATATATGAATACAAGAGTATATGGAAACTGTATATCACATGTACAGCACCGTATCATATGTATTTAAAATTTAGTTAATCAGTGCGATTTCTGCGACTATAGACAGTGTGTCGGAATTGTTGTTTTCTAGACCTGGCAGATGCCGTCTTTCAGTCATAAATTTCCCCACAAAACTTCGATAAAGTGCTTGACGTGTATTGTGGCTTTGAGTTTCTCGCGTAAAAGTTGTTATGTGGTACGTGTTGTCGTCTGTGGGCGCCGTGGCTCAGTGGATAGGAGCATGGACTCCTGAGCAGGAGGTTCGTGGTTCGAATCCCAGTAACACCAAAGTATTTTTCACGGTGTCCCACCTCTCGCGAATGTCTGACAAACGTCCGAGAGTAATAACTTGTCACGGAAAGCTTCTCAATTCGCCGTTCGGATCCGGCATTAAATTGTAGGTCCCTCCATTTGTGCGCATGCTCAACACAAATGGTTGCGAGAAGCCAGGCCTTGGACCGCATGGTTTGTCACGCCGGTATTATTTTTAAGTGTTGTCGTCTAGTTGCTATGTGATGTCAGTAAGGTAATGTTTTTAAATTCTGTTACGAGATCAAAAAGTGTTTTTAACCTTTCGTTAGGCGTGGGGTAAAAACCAACCTAGAAAGGCGCGGTGTATTAAAATTATTTTTATTTTAAGATGCCTTGTATTACCTAGTGTTTTTAATAATTTTTTTTTGTTTATTAATTTTAAGGCATATTTAGAAGAAAGTAAACCTTTTTATTTTATCATCATATTTGTCTCTACAATCGAGGTCTGGTCCTGGCCTTCCGCAAAAAGTCTCTCCACCGGTCCCAATTTCGAGCCAATGTCATCCAGTTTGGCATCCCGTAACTCTGGGCGTCCTGGTCTGCGCCATCCTTCCAGCGTAGGCTTGGCCGGCCTCACTGTCGTGTTTCAAAAATCCTACCGCAAAGGACTTTCCGAGCAGGATCCTCTTCGCTAGGCTAGGTGTCATGCCCACCGGAGCCTACCGAGCTTAATTCTATTCACGATGTCGACATGCGGTAACGCTCGTAGATCTTATCGTTATAGAGTATCCGGAATCATCCTTCCTCACATACGGGGCCAACAATTTTCCGTAAGACTATTCTCTCGAACGCGGCTAAGACGTCAGAATGATTTTTGCTAAGCATAGTCTTGGATCCATATGTAAGTACTGGTATGACCATTGTCTTATATATCAGCAGCTTGGATGTTATGGTTAAGCTCCTAGATTTGAAGAGTCTTGACAGGCTATAGAAGGCTTTGTTGGCTTTAAGCACCCGTGCGCGTATTTCTGGTTCCATGCTCTTATCGGCTGCTATAGTTGACCCGAGATAGTTAAAGGATTGAAAGGATGCGCGCTACACTATTTGAATTGAGGGACAAATGTTGGATCTTCTACTCGCAGACGTGGCCACCATGTACTTTGTTTTGCTCTCATTTATGTGCAGCCACAGATTTCGTGCCGCCTGCTCTATCTGGATGAAAGCTTCCTATACAGCTCTTCGGTTTCTACCAACGATGTCAATATCGTCTGCGAAATGGACTTATAGAGGATTGTTCCTCTCGCCGTTACGTCAGAGTCTCGTATCACTTTCTCCAACGCCAGGTTGAAGAGGACGCAAGTTGAATGGACTTGATAGTTACCCAGATATTTTTACTTGGCTTATAATATCTGTAAATCTGATCAGTTGTTGATTTGCCTGGGATGTAGCCACACTGGTATGGACCAATGATGACTTTAGCGTATGGGGCT
Source organism: Nephrocerus scutellatus (assembly GCA_947095585.1). NCBI lineage: Eukaryota > Metazoa > Arthropoda > Insecta > Diptera > Pipunculidae > Nephrocerus > Nephrocerus scutellatus. Next base: position 100,491,410 of record OX352762.1, on the reverse strand, counting down.
ATCCTGTCTTGAAGGATAGAGGAGAAAATCTTACACGCGAAACTCAATAAAGTAATACCACGACAATTACTGCATGTTGTCATTCCTCCATTATTATGTATTGGGCACAGGATACCTCTTCGCCAGTCTTCTTGCATAGCTTCTTCTATTATTTCATGAATTGCTTGGTGTAATGTGGGGCCTTCTATTTTTATCAGTTCCGCTGGGATCCCATCAGATTCCGGAGCCTTATTACTTTTGAGCCGATTTATCGCTCTGCTAACTTCGTCTATGCTTGGCGGCGGCAGCATAGTATGATCTTCGGTCATTGGTGGAGCCTCCAATTCCTCAGATAACTGACCAATTAGCAACTTATGAAAGTAAATGATCGCTCTAAGATGCCTTTAAGATCGGCGTTCAGATTACCCTCTTTGTCCTTGCAGTATGTGCAACGCGGTGGATATTCCGTCATACCGCGGGCTCTTTGGTAGAACTTCCGCGCCTGGTGCGGTCCTTGCTCTCCGTACTTTTTTAGTTCACGGGCGAGATTCTTCTCCCAGGCTGCTTTCTTTCGCCAGTGTACTGTTTTTTCATATCTTCTGAGCTCTTTACATTCATCTTCGCGTGCCCGCGTTATATAAGATTGTTGCATTGCTCGGTACGCAACATTCTTACGTTCAGTAGCTAGCTTACAATCGTCATCGAACCAATCGTTACGATGGAGTGAGCAGTACAGTACAGTACAGTATTTTTAAGGCGTGAACATTTCTCTTCTACGCCTGACATCTCAGCTCCAGGACTTACTCTCCCTGCATTTAGGGCGATTCCTATCGCTTGGCCGTAGTTGTTTCTGGTGTCTTCGTTGCGAAGGGCAGCCGTGTTGAATCGAATTTGATTCACGGATGCAGTCTTTCGTAATGATGTAATCCGCGCTCGGAGCACCATACCAACAAGATAGTGGTCCGAGTCGACTTTAGCACCTCGGTACGTTCGTATCGTCATCAGGTTCGGGTTGTGGCGGCGGTATATCAACACTTGGTCTATCTGGTTGCGAGTGGCTTCATCAGGAGTTACCCGGTGGCTTTGTGGATAGTTTTGCGCGCAAACCTTCTACTCGCAACGACCAAATTAATGCTTGCTGCCGTCTCTAAGACTCGTTGTCCATTGCCATTAGTGTTCTCCTATAAGCTATGGGTGCCAATGTACTTCCTGAATCCTGGCTCTCTAACTATTTTAACATTCATATCCCCTAGAATGATTTTTACATTATACTGATGGCAGGCATGAAGTTCCCGTTCGACTGATTCAAAGAATTCTTCTTTTTCATCATCTGGGGAGTCCTCTGTGGGTTCGTGGACGTTTATTAGTCTTATGTTTTTAAATTTGCCCCACACGCGAAGGCTGCATAGCCGTTCATTTATTGCTCTATACAGTGAACGTACGTTACATGAGAAAATTCTTAAATCGTTTATCCGTTTTCGTTGCCGTGGTCGTCGTCGTTCATCAGTGTATCCGAGGCTGATTTTGGATTCCGTTATATTTTTTTTACGGCCGAGGTTATTGGCCTCGCGCCAACCTTACTTTGAAGGGACTGGCCCGACCATTACGCTTTTCCTGCATTGGAGGAAAATTTTCGGCGGCCACCACGTGGAGGTTTGTTCGCACTTCCACCAGTCAGAGATAGTTGCGGCCACATGCATTTTTGAAGCATTCTGTGTTATTCGCCCTACTTTGCTTATGGCTGACCGCCAGTAGAAGGGTATATTTGACTAAAAAACGACACCGATTGCAGTTTTGACGTCAATGAATTTCCAGCTAAAAGTCTTCGTAGTTATAAATTGCGGATTTCCTAGCTGTTGGCTGCCTTCGCACCTGTATGGGTGCAGTTTTCTTTTTTTCCCCAATCTAGATAGCTTTCCATGATTAAAAACTAATTAATTTAACAACTTAAATGACAAAACTAATATTTTCCAAGCCTTTCAAACATTCAAAACTCTTGTTTGAAAAACACTGAAAGTGTAGTAAGTGAGTTTTTCCTTAACGCCTTTTTATCCAAAGGAAATATCCGGCGTGTTTTTTTATTTGATTTTACTTCGTTATCTCCGATTCGTCGGTGTCTTTTTCATAACAGTAATTACTCAGTCTCGCCCTCGTTTACTGTCAAAATAAAGCATTGAAATTAACTCGTTTGGTTCTACAATAAATTTATATAATTTTCGAAAATTTCTATATATATTTCAACAAAAGCACTCTCACAAACATTCATTTAAACAATTGGCCAACTTGACTCTCTTAAAGATTCAATTGCAAAGTAGTACTCTACATTTCCTGCTGCTAATGCCAATAATTGCGCCATCAAAGTTAAATAAATCATAGAAACACTCAACAGGAAGTTGATAATTTTATTGTCTTCAGCAGGCAGTTGGTTCTTTTGTGAACGAGCGAACGAACTTCATTATAACCATTTGCTAATGTTAATTGCACAGACGAGTTAATGGCAGTAATGTGCGTCGACTGGTATATAATTTGTACAGGGCACTAAATGTCATATGGCATTTTCCCCGCACTTAATCACATTAGTTTGGAAAACTGGAAAAGTTTCTCACGTATTAATATTTACCCCACATGTCGCTAAGCGCAATTTACTGCTACGAACAAACCGACATGCAAATCAGTTATTTTTTCCTTTCTACTTACAATTTGCGAGATGAATATGAAACCATTTCGTTGCAATGCCATTCATTTTCCACAGAAGTGATTTTCCATTTCCCAAATGCCTGATGCGTTATGCGTGTATATGTGAAGTGATGCTGCACAGCTGAAGTGCTTGACAGGGCAACGGGTCACTGCGCTGTGCGTATACGTAACAAAGCCCCAAGTGTGTTTTCCCGCGCGTTTCCTCTTCCTTTATTTTCCTTTCCTTTGCATACTCTACGATTGAGATGAAATGTTTTTGAGAGTGGGTACTGGATATGCGGTGGCTGAAGGTAATCAGTGTGTGTGTGCGCAAACCGAGCATCTTTCACGCATGTGACGAGGATTGAGCGATGTGGATTGTTATTATTAATTTCACAAGAAGATTCATGGTCGATATTAATCCCTTTCTACAATTTATGTTATAAAGTGAAAGACTTCCTGTTATTGCGATACTCGAATTCATGCGGCTTAAGGTGTAACCATATTTGAAGAAGTATCAATAACCGTTTACAACAATAATAGATAATTTAAGACAAGACATCCGTATGGAAAGCGTAAATCATATTTTGCAAGTCTTCAATTCCCTTTTGTTGAAGAAAAAGTTAATACTCAGTCAAAGGTAAATAGACAAAGGGCCTAAAATATTTTAACCAATTCCTTGAACTTTTTGAAACCAAAGAGAACTGCCACGAAGCCCATTCGCTACAATTTTTAGTGTCGACAATACTCTATGTTTCTCTATGTTGAACTGTTATTTTGTGGAGTAAATAACATGGCGAAATACCAGGAGTCATGTGCATTGCATAAGAATTAAGTGGAGTTAAAGAGTCTCTGGGATTCTCTGCCCTCGTATACAGTGCCAACAATTCTTCATAAGACTCCTAGCCAGTAACTGAAAGTTTTTTGCTGAGTGCACCTTCAATTCGAATATTGAAGAGTATAGCTGAAAGCCTTCATGGCTTCAAGTAATTTTGAACGAGTTGCAGGTAGCGGCTGCAACAATTTAAGTTAAGGAATTGTCTCATTCGTGACCCACTACCTTAATTAAAGGACCAATGTTGGTTGGATCTTCTACTCACAGATGTGGCCATAATATAAACTTGCATTTTATTAAATTCTTCTTTTATTTTACTTCATTAGGTAGGGTTAGTTTATGATGGCAGCATTGCTTTCTTATACTGATAATGGTCCTTTTTGTGTTACCACAAGATCTTTAACTTTTGCCCGAGACATACTACAATTTATTAAAAACTTTGAATTTCAATAAATTGTAGTAAGTCTCTCATTTGCGGTTTTCGGGACCTAAGAGTTTGTCCATCAAGTATTTACTAAGGTGTTTGTGCCTTCTATATGTTAATGTCGGACAAGATTAGAGGCAACGTAATACAGTATGGTTCACTAAATTAGACACTAGAAACATTTCACACCATCGTACTGCATGAAGTGGTGTTTTGCCACACTTTCACTTCTTTCGAAGCGCAAGCTTGAGTGTCTCAAGAGAACTTTCCATATTTGCACTTTACAGTTGCCTTTCCCTTTCTTTTCCCGTCAAGACAGTTTTTCCACCCTTAAGTTTTCTACTACGACTGAGTGATCCTGGACCCAATTTATCCGTACGTTGAACTGTTCCACCGTCTTGTGGAAAGGAGTGGGGGCTCAGCGCCACACTTGAAGTCAGCGAGACCGCTTCTAGCAATTTGATTGCGAATTCACTGTCAACATAAATGATAATGTCTTTTGAAGATATTGCACTATGCTTCACTCAATTCATAACCTCCTAAATAGCTATCACCTCTGGCTGGTATACTCTGTAGTTATCAGGAGTACGGACAGAAGTGTTTACTTTCTTTCTGTCACAGAAGACTCCAGCTCATACTCTACCGTCCAGTTTAGAGACGTCCGTGAAGAAGTAAACCGCTTCAATATCCGGTTCGAATCCACTCTAGCAGTATTTTCTGGATTATTGTTCAAGAGCCCTTATCGAAGCATAAAATTTATACAATGTTATCAAGATTCGTCAGCTCTGGCTTTAACGATTATAGCGCGATTGATTTTAGTCGAATATCCCATGTGGACATGTCTGTGTTGTTCTCAGCTTCCCGCTTACAAGCATGCATGCAGCTATTTGCAACTTTTCCATAATTTTTCTATACGTAACCTTTTCCAAAGCTGGACAGCATACGCTTACTCCGTACGTTAGTACCGGTCTTACTACGACTGTGTAAAGGCATGGTATTACTTCTGGTTTTAAACCCAATTTATTTCAATGGAAGGAAAAACCTATATTTGCCTTATTTTCTTACTTATTTACAAGGTTAGGTTTCCAGCTAAGTTTTCTGTCCAAGATAGTGTCCAGAAATCTATGCTGGTAGCTTTCAAAAGTCTACATTAAAGAACGAAACATTTTTCCTTTTCTTAGCCATTACATTCCAAGGACTTCATTAAGTTTTCATAAATGTTCTGCACTTCTAAATGTTTCTTGAACGTGAAATATTTATCGGACACTTCAACATCAAGGACATCAAGAACTACGTCCTTCATTAGATTCTCTCATGCATCATATATGTATTGTATAGTGTTCGTTGAGCACTTTTTGTATTTCTCATGGCAACTCGATTCGTTGCATGTAAAAATATTATGAACTTAAAAAAAATGAAATCTGACGAATCTGACAAATGACCCGAGGGAAATTAAAGTCTTTAGCTTCATCATTTCTGCTGCCTCAGAGGCCAGCTCTAATCTCTGGTTGTTGTGAAAGCGTAAAATAGAAATCCTTGAAATAAGCAGAATGAAACTAACAAACAACGACTACGACGACGAATCGTCCGCGCGTCATAATCCCAATTCAAATGCAGAGATTTTTTCCCTTAGGGTGTTGTGTGTCGTTTCCTGAGCATATTGCTTTGTTGTAGCAAAAAAAAATTCAAGGTTTCCCCGTTTAGAGCCGTGTTGGTGGGTGAATCGGTTAAAGGTTGGTGGGGGCGGTGATGAAATAAATTAGCAAGTGGCTGTGCAAACGCAATTGTGTGTGTTCGTGTCGCTTAAACAATAACCATTAAAAACAAAATTAAAAAAAAAACACCCTCCATAATTACGTAACGCTGCAAAGGTAGCCAACAATTCAATCCAAAATTGTTGGCTACATTTAGATGGAAGCGCAGATGTAGGTCACGTTCAAAAAGGTAGGTGATGTCGATTAAAGTTTGGATTTATTGTTCACAAAATTTAAAGGATTACATTAATGAGTCAGAGAAAGTGGGCCCCTATCTACATTTGATTGTAAATAAAATTAAAATAAATAAAAATATTTGTCGATATTTCGAAGAGTTTTGTTTATTTTCATTAGGTGGTGTGAACATGGGTGTAAATGTTTCCTTATTTTTGAAATGTTTGAAAAGAATACATTGACATTAATAAAAATGTATTTCGTCAATCCTGATACATTTTAACATTTGCAATTAGAAACAATTTCATCGTGAATAAAGAAAGAAATCTGATGGTCCTAAAAAGTAATCACTTGCCATTTGTTAATTAATGTTTATAAAAAAAGTGTTACAAGGATTTGAACGCTCATTGTTAATTTACGATCTCGAAATCGGAGTAAATATTTTACCTTACGCTTTCATACAAATTATATTGACAATTCCTAACTCAAGTTTTTTATCTTAGTTTTAGGGAAAGCATCTTAGCTGAGGAAAATTTGTTGATCCCTTTTAGAAAACATTTCCCTTAAGACGGTGTACTCGGAGTGTTCCTTCGTCGATTGTACATTTCATGCAGACCGTTTGATCAGAATTTTTACGTCTTGCACAACTCTTTTTGTCGATATCGTCAGTGTTAAGGTGGATACAATAATGTTTTGTAGGAGAAAAGGAAACATGTCTAAGAGGATGCAATTTGAATGCCTGCGGATCATAGTGGTGCGATAAGACAGAGATTGACAAAACGTTTCAATTTCATGTCGAACCACCGACAAACTAATATTTGAACTTAACCGTACGTCCGAAGACTGTCGTAATGGTAAACTGATGAGCATTTAAAGCGTCACGGAATACATCTGTCTATTTCTCTGATGGAAAAAGAGGTAAATGAAGCATGCAATGCCTTCGTTAAGTGGCTATTTGCTATCCGCCCCAAAGATGGCTATATTTTCGTAAAATGCAAAAATTTCTTTAACACCCTCTAAAATTTTTTTATAAAAATATTCATAAATGAAGAAATTACATCCTTTAGATTAAGTAACACTTCGATTGCCCCACCCTGTAATTGTCACCTATAAGTTTTATAGCAGGGTCCGTAATCTGCACTCGACCTAACATCACAATCATACTAAGAGATGATGATGATGAGATGAAGAGCCTTGTGAATTGATTGGTTGATAGGTTGGGGATATATTGTAGCCCATGCCTTGTGCTGTAGGGATAGTGTATACCCGATCCATACAACACCCTCTCCATAACGAATGCTTTGTCTTTTGTAGACAATTTTCCATCTTATTGCTGCGGCTGTTACTTCCACTTTGCGCATCTCCTATACAACAGAATGCTTCTTGCGCTACTAGTGGAGTTTCTGCCGCCTTGTTCGCGGGCTCATCCGATGCCTCGATGCTTTCCTTACCGGTATATCCCGAAGCCCAGTATAGACATATTTTGTTGTCCTTGTCCGTCGCTAGTCTTGACGTGATGTGGAATGCATCCACATCATCTATGCAGCAATGTTGCTTGATGGTCCGTCATGACGCCTATTATCTTTTTTGTATTTATTCTCCAGATAACACTAGGCAAGCCCTAGGAGAGATATTTAGATATGCCTTTTTGGTTATAGGATGGACAAATGATGTGCTGAACTATTTTGGAACTATTGTGGAAATACCATCTGGCCAGCGCATTTATGTATGTTGCGCTAGCAACTGTACGACTATGATAGTGGATTTCTGTCTCATCGAGTGTGCGATACTCAGAAGTACAGACGAATTCAACGCATAATATGGAAGCATAATGCTACACTGCAAAACGTACAGCAAGCTTTAGTGCTGACTGCAGGAATGTTGTTGTGATTGAGCGTTGAAGTCGAATAAGAGGCGGATTTTTTTAAATCTTATGACGAAGGGCAAGTTTTTTTTTTACTAATTTTGGGACACTATAGTATCTTTTTTCTTAACTTTTTGTCTCAACGTTTTTAATAGGATAGTTTTGGCATTGTAAGAGCTGGAATTTTCCCGTGTTTAGCTTTGTATATCCGAGCACTTAGTTTCCTGTTAATAGAGGCCGCTTTGAAGGTTAAATCAAACCATCCATCATCCTTTGATCTTGACCGAGCTAGTCGTCAATATCTGGTTAGACATTTAGATGATTCTTTCCCAAGGGGTAAAATAACAAATCTGGGATCACATCTCTAAAGCCTAAAGCTCTTAAGATTGAGGAGAAGACAAGCCGTGTTGTCGTGTTCCATTGTCGTAGCCCAGTGTAGATGTTGATTGGGTTTAATAGTGATACGGATATTTTTTTTTTACTTATCATATTTTTTATGGTCAAACTCCATGGCTTTCATGTTATATATTTATTATAGGACAATGAAAAAAACTTCTGATTTTTCAATGATGAATCTAACCTCTCTTGAACTGCTGCTTAAGATATATTTTAGGCAGTACTCAACATCTCTCTTTTTAAGATTTCTGGCATCGTTTCCTCTTTACATACTTGCACTGTTAGTTCAAGAAAAGTTTGGTGTATTGTGTACCTTTTATCCGCTCTGCTCCCGGTGCATTAAAGTTCTTAAACCTGTTGCTATGCTAACTTTTAGTTTTAAAAAGTTTTCATTCTTATAGCACTAATTTAGGAGTATTAATGACTGTTGGGCGGTCAGCCATCAGCAGAATACGGGGAATAATACAGAATGCTCTAGAATTGCAAGTAACCGTAGCTGTCTCTAACTGGTGGAAGAGCGATCAAACTCCACGTGGTGGCCGCTGGTAATTTTCCTCCAATGCAGGAAAAGCTCAATGATCGGGCTAGTCCCTTCAAAGTAAGGTTGGCGAAAGGCCAATAACCTCTCCGGTAAAAATTATTATTACGGAACCCAAAATCAGCATCGGAAACATTGATGAACGACGACGACCACGGCAACGAAAACGGATAAACGATTTAAGAATTTTCTCATGGAACGTACGCTCACTGTATAAAGCTCGAGCTGCACAGCAGCTAGCCGATACCCTGTCTAAATATAAGGCTGACATAACAGCAATCGAGGAGATGCGGTGGGCGGGAAATGGTGTCTTACAAAAATCAGAATATGACATATATTACAGCTGTCATGAAAGACATCATGTGCTCGGGGTGGGGTTTCTAGTCAGCAAAAGAATGAAATCGACTTTAAAGCAATAAATGAAGGCTATGCACCCTTCGCGTGTGGGGCAAATTTAAAAACATAAGCCTCATAAACTTTCACGCACCTACAGAGGATTCCCCAGATGATGAAAAATAAGAATTCTTTGAATCAGTCCAACAGTAACTCCATGCCTGCCCTCAGTATGTTGTAAAAATCATTCTTGGGGATATCATATTGCTAAGATAGGTAGTGAGCCAGATTCAGGCAGTACATTGGCACCCATAGCTTACACGAGAACACTAATGACAATTTACGCGCACGGTTGCTTAAAGCCAACAAAGCCTACTATAGTATGTCAAGACTCTTCAAATTCAGAAACTTAACCATAACATCCAAGCTGCTGGTATATAAGACAATGGTTATACCAGTACTTACATATGGATCCGAGACTTGGATGCTTAGAAAAAAACATTCTGACCTCTTAGCCGCGTTCGAGAGAAAAGTCTTACGGAGAATTGTTTTCCCCGTATGTGAGGAAAGGACGATTCCGGAGACTCTATAATGATAAAATCTTCGAGCGTTACCGCGATGTCGAGATCGTGAAGAGAATTAAGCTCGGTAAGCTCCGGTGGCTAGCATGAGCGAAGAGGATCCTGCTCGGAAAGTCCTTTGCGGTAGGATTTATGGAACACGACAGCGAGGCCGACCAAGCCTACGCTGGAAGGATGGCGTAGACCAGGACGCCCAGAGTTTAATGATGCCAAACTGGATATCATCGGCTCGAAATCGGAACCGGTGGAGAGACTTTTTGTGGAAGGCCAGGGCCGGACCCCGGTCAAATATGATTATGATGATGAATGACTCTTGATGATGATAAGAAAGGAAAAGAATATATTGCGTCAAAAAATAGTTACAATATCTGAATTGAGGAATGTCACCAAACAAAGCAAGAAGTATAAAAATATATCAGTAGGTTATAAGAATTCATTTATAACAATAGATGATTGGTTGAGTAATTTCCCCTCCCCAAAAAAACATGTAAAATAAATCGCCCTTTTATTAAATCAAACTATCGTAGACACATTTAAGTTCCTGTGGAATCAGTATTAAGTTATTTTAAATAAACCTTCTTAAAGTTCCACTCCAACGAATTACTGCGACAAAACTCTGTGAAACTTATAGCCAACCACAAAACTTAAGGAAAATTCAACAAACTTTCTGTTGAAAGAAATGATTCGCCTCAGTTGCGTTCTTGCTCTTCCACAATTCGATAACATCGACGAAAAGTTCTTCTATGCGACAGCCCAAGACATTGGCCGAATAAAATCAAAATCTCTAAACTCGGAAAATTATCCTCAAAATATCATCGTCGTGAAGGAGAAACTTAAAAACTTTTTCGCTGTTGCATTTGTACTTTAAAGTTAGTAAAAACAACTTTTCTTCCCTCATACCATTATTGTGCCTTTCTTTCCAGAGGCAAACAAAGCTTAAGATTTGATTTGCTTTGCTTTATAGGCAAGGCAAACGAGTATAATACCGTTCCCAAACCAACGAACCCTCTGGCAAAGTTAGGCAATTTAGTTGAAAATTGTACACGCGGCATCTTAAATAAACACAAAGCAACACACTCATACATGTATACTGCACACCACACAAGTATATAGATCATAGATACACATATATGTATCTATAGATTTTTTTATTTTTATATATTTACTGCAATGGTGCTCCTGCATCGGAATTACACACAGAACATAGTAAACCCCTTTTGGCCCGACTTTTCTCTCTTGTGGTTGACTATATCCTGGAAATTTATTGTTTCACCAACGAGCCGTTCATATATGAATTGGTGTAGTGGAATAGCTAACAATGGATACATGCAGTTCATATCTGGAGAAAAGATCTAGTGACCCACATCAAGCAGTCGATATGCCGTCCTTCAAATATCACAATATCCACACTAAGATATATAGGATATGATTGGCTGTCGTAACGTATAACGACCAAATCTGTTCAACAAACGGGAAAACTTTAATTTCGGTTCTCGACGAGCGACATACATACCTACATACAAACGTACTTATTATGTTGTTCGCTGTTCCCAAATCTGCTTTGTTGCTTTGTTGGCAGGACGCCGCTACATCCATCCACTTGCTCTGTGATCATAGAAATGATTTTTGAGTTTCAGTGGGGGCCGTTTCATCAAAATAAATGGCCACGTGATGGGGTTGTGTGATCAGGGAGATTGCTTCAGATTGTGACGATTTATATAAATCGGGTAGAGTTTTAGAGAAAAGATTTATGTTATGCGCGGCTTGGTAAATAAGGAGCTTAAGCCAATATCCTCAAATCAAAATGCTGTAAATGGAATTTTAATTTATTTATTACTTTGGAAAGAAGTTTTCATTACAGTGTTTGAGAGTGATGGATGGTATATGGATATGCGGTTTTATCTAATCTTTGATATTTGGTTTGACTTTTTAGATTATCTGTGACATATAACGCTCTAACTCTTCAAGTTCGCTTCGTTCCTATGTTAAACGAAAGAACAATCAGACAGACAGACAGGCAAAGGGTTTCATCCCAAAATAAATTTTATTAAAACAAACAACGAAGAGCAATTTTAATAGGGAATTATCAGAGCAAGTTCTTTAATCAAAAGGTCAGGTACATTTACATTGCATTACATTCTAAACATTCCTATATCTTATAAAAATTGGGTTTCCATTTAAAGCGCCCCATTTAGTTTTTCAATAAAACAGTAAAGTTTGAAAAATGAAAAAATATTTTTAGTTGAAGTACCATCGACCGTTCGCCTTTAGTTATCAAATATCCTTCATAAAAACGCCTCCATAAGTGAATGCGCTGAAATCAGGTGATATGCCGCCAATTTCGCTTTTGATGTTGGTTATTCTCCGGCTAATCTAAGACAGGCGTTGTTAAAGTATATTAGTTGACGGAACTCTAGAAATTGCTTCATCGCATCTGCCTAAAAGATAAAGCCCGATTAGTTGTTGAAAGACCTGGTATAAAGAAACACTGGTTTGGGCCAATGAAGACCTTAGCCTATGGGGCTTTCTTGTCATTTAGGAAACAGGCGAAAATCTTATACGTGGTACTCAACAAAGTTACACTAACAAAACATGCCACACGTTGTGAACTCCCCTTATTTAGTTCCCTTCTTCTCCAGTCTGGCATTGCATATTGCACTACTTGTTTATTATTTACTTATTGTGTTCTCCAGGTTTCATTAGCTCCACGCTCGATCTTATCCCGAGCTCTTGTTGTTTTGTTCTTCTATGCTAGGTGTCGTCATCGGTCATTGGGGGATCTCCATTACTTCAGTTGGCTAACATTTTAGCAAATCACAGAAGTATACCCCTTCCATCGCTCCAATATACTTTGAAGCATAAAACTACCCTGCATGTCTTTGCAGTAGGTGCAACGCCATACCGTGGACTTTTGGAACTCGAAATTCTACGCATGTTGTGGTCCTCGCTCTCTGTACTTTGTACACCTTCTGCTTTCTTTCGCCATTAAACTATTTTGTTCAATACGCAACATTTTTACGTTCAGCCGTTAGGTTACATTAATCATCAAACCAGTCGATCCAATATTTACGACTACTGCCGAAGATGGAGTCAGAAGTACTAATAAAATTATCTTTTAAGCTTATGCATTACTTTTTAAGTCAGGAATTTAAGCCGCAGAATTCTAAGAGCTGAAAATGGGGCTTTTATACAAATCTAGCAGGCGGCACCAATCTGTAGCTGCACATTGATGAGAGAAAAACAATAGAATTGTAAATGGTGACCGCCTCTGCTAACAGAATATTCAAAATCAACGGCAGCACGGTAGCGGTGCACGAATCCTGTGCTTAATTCATTTCAGAACATCCAAGAAGCTGGTGCAGGCAAGATCAAGGTCTTACCTGTGCTTCAATACGGTCCATCACTTGGGAGACCGGTAAAACTAAGTTTGTTATTTAAGCCACTTTGCGTGATGTGATGTTGGGAAAGCACAAGTAATTCCTGCTCGCATGCGGAATAATGTCTCTTTTATCTCATGGCATGACCCTCCATTCATGGACCAATTGAAAGATATGTACCGATATGTCAGCTCGCGGCTGCTTGCATGCAAGAAGACTACAATTTATATCACGAGACCTTGAAAAACACATGCATGAGTGAATGCGCTGAAAACAGGTACCAATTTCACTTTCGATGTTGGTTCTGAGGTAGTCTTAAAAAATTCCAGAGGCGACAAGTTGATAGTTTGGCAGGTTGTGTGGCATGTGACGCCATCTTGTTGAAACCTCATATGCTCCAAGTCAATCACTTACCATTTATCAGAAAAAAGTCAGTTAAGATAGATCTCCAACGACTATGACAGCACCAGTGTAGAAGAAGTGAAGACAATGTTCCCTACAGCAGTAGTAAGTTTTTGTTGGTCAAATGCCATTTCGTGAATGGCTTCAGGTTGCTGACTTCTCCAAATGCGACAATTTTGCTTATAAACGATGCCGTTCGAGTAATTGTCGAACTGTTCCAGACATATATGACTACAAACTTCCAGCTTCGTGTTGATTATACTCGTATTACCGTTCAATTAAATATAGCCTTCCCAGATCAAGTTTCCAAGGTTTTTGGAAAAGATTTTATGTGAGAGAAAAATAAAATAGGAGGGGCCGTTTGTCCAAACTAAAAATCCAAGATTGAACATTTTTAGAGGTCCAGAAATATAAGTTAGTATTAACATACATTTTTAAATTGAAATCCAATTTTGTAAAATAAATGTTGACCCAGACAAAATGGAGGGTTAAGTTATTTATTCAATTTCCTCACAGCCGATTTCCCGAAAAGACAAATGCATTACGGAACCTTATGTCTGAGAACTGACAAATTTCACAAATCTCAAACAAAAATGTATCCCTTAAAATGCCAGAAATTACTTAAATGTTTAAATTATTAGTTCAACACAAATACTCACTCAGTCAAATGAAACGGAAAATTGCTGAATACATCTGCACGCTGCATTGTTCTTCTTGGAATTCAAATTGCATGACGAGTAGGCAAAAAAAATACGTCAATTGTCTTAAGATACTTTGAAAAGTTCCATCCGACGACGACGACGACGATGACGGAACAGCGTTGGTTTTGGTCCTCCTTAAAGATGAAGCATGGCATAACGAGTGGCTTATTATGCCAATTGGTGGGGAGCAGATGAGAGAAATAGAAGAAGAACTAGAAACATCCAATCTGCAGAGAGTCAGACCGACCCTGTCAAACACTCAGCCGTCATTCAACTAATTCCATAGAATTAATGAAAAAGAAACTGAAATGTTTGACGAACGAAAATAAGATGTAAAACAACAAAATTGTAGAAATTTGGCGAAAAGTTTATTCCTTCTTGACGGGGGCGGGCGCACAGGCAAGATATGGCTTGCAATAACTACGTATTGCACGTATACAAAACTAAATGCAAAATGAAACTCAACTGAGGACTTTTTGAATTGTACTCTACAGATGGTATAGCCATTCCAGGATACACAAAAACATTTAAGAAAAGGAAATAAAATAAAATTTTTTTTGCGTTAAGAAGAAATGAATGAATGAGTGAATGAGGTTGTGATTAATAAATCTATTCACTAAACCTCTATGTGTTATAGATGGATGTGCTGGAAGACTCTCTTTTATGTGCATTCTGCAAAAATTCGAAATAAAAAAAAACAAAAGTTGGAAGTGCATTAGTGCACCAGTATATGCAGGTTATAGGGTGTATCGCCTCGCTACTCTTATTGTATACTTTTTCTATTTAAGTTTTTATTTTAATTTTAAGTGCAAACTTCTTCCCGGGTAGCTGTAGTTCCGGTAAAAAGAGAGGCACTTGGCGGTTGGTTAGTACTCGATACTTATCTACGTTCCTGTTTAATATTATTTTTCTACTGGAATGATCCTTTAATAAGCTTATTAGAGCCAAATCAATAGAAGAAAGAGAGAGAAAGCTAACGTTAATACATACCAGTGCCAGATGAACTAAATTTGCGAATTTCCACAACCGAGCTTAATGTTCCACGATCTCTTTTTCAAATATCAGCGGAATGCGAGAGTTATCATGAATCCTTGTCTCTGGCAAAAACTCTCTCCTCCAGTCACTAGCCGATGTGATTAAGTTTGGCATCCCTGAATTCTGGACGTATACAACAGCCTACCACTCGCTTTAGTGATCCATTAATTCAAACGCAAAGGACTTTCAGAGCCGGACCGTCATCGTTCATGCGAGCTAGGTGTCCTGCCCACTGGATCATTCCAAACTGGATTCTCTTTACGATATCAACATACGAGTGGTAACGTTCGTATATCTTGACATTGTAAAGTCACCGGAATCGTCCTAAGTTTTAGACGGGGACTTGGCTTGGCCTGCATTACCATCGTGTCCCATTAATAATAGAGCAAATAGTTTTGCTAGCAGGATTCTCGTCGCTCATGCGAGCTAGGTGTCCTGCCCACCGGAATCTACCGAGCTCAGTTCTCTTACGATATCGACATCACGGTAACGCTCGTAAATCTCATCAATATATGAAGTCTCCGGATTCGTCGTTCCTCACATACGGGACCAACAATTCTCCGTAAGATTTTCTTGTCAAACGCGGCTCGTCTTGGATACATTTGTAAGTAGTAGAAATTATTGTCTTATACACCAGCAGCTTGGATCTTGTGGTTAAATTCCTAGATTTAAAAGGTTTTGATAAACTATATAAGGTTTAGGCCGTTTTCGAAACCGCAACTTATTTAAGAGTTATTGACTTATTTGCCGCCATCATAAATATGTCCGTAAAATCGTTCGAAACGTATCACTGACTTATTTTAACAGCTGCTTTTATACAACAAATAATTGTCTTGCGTTTTTAAAAATCGAAAAAAATTATGTGATTTAGATTTTCGTGCCAGAGATAGAAAACTACGTCATCTCGCGATGAGCCTTATTTGAATAACTCAGGTTCCACAAATAAGTCTTCGTTTCGAAAACAGCTTAAGTTGGCTTTAATAAACCTTGCACGTATTTCAAGTTTAATGCTGTTATTTAATGCAACAATTGACCCGAGATAGTTATACTATTGCACCTCTTCAAATTTGCACCACACTGTCTTAATTAAGGAGCCAACATTGGATCATCTGCTCGCAGACGTGGCCATCATGTACTTTCTTTTTCTCTCATTCATGTGCAGCCCCTGCTTATCTGGACGAAATCTTCTTCTACAACTCTTGAGTTTCTACCAAATAAGTTGATAAGGTTTTTCTCAGGGTAAGCTAAGATAGGGGGCTTTAAAGTATATTAATTGGCGGAACTCTGGAAATTTTTTCATCGCGCAAGCCTAAAAATAAAAACCCGATCAGTTCTTGATTGACTTGAAATGAAGAAACACTGGTTTAGGCCAATGCCTATGGGGCTTTCTTGTTTTGTAGGAAACAGGTTAAAATCTTATACGTGGTACTCAAGAAAGTTATACTAACAAACCTTGCCGCATGTTGTAAACTCCCCTTTTTATGTATGACTCTTCTCTAGTCTTCTATGAGTTTAAGAACTACTTAATTACTATTTTATTAGCTCCACTGGGATCCATATTATCCCGAGGTATTGTTGTTTTTGAGAAGACTTATCTAAATTCTTTTACTAGGTATTGTATAGTCATCGCTCATTTCCGGAATCTTCAATTCTTCAATTAGCTGACCATTTGGAAACTCACAGTTGTAATCTTTCCATCGCTCCAAGATGCATTGAAGAATAAAATTACTCTGCTTGTCTTTGCAGTATGAGCAACGCAGACTTTTGGAAGAAATACCGCATATATGCAACATTCTTACGTTCAGGCGTTAGCTTACATTCATCATCAAATCAGTCGATCCAATATTGACGACTGCTGCCTAAGATGGTGCCAGCAGTACTCGTACTAATAAAAGTATCTTTTAGGCGTGTGCATTACTTTTTACGTCAGGCATTTCAGCCGCAGAATTTCTAAGAGCTTGAAAAGATGCTTTTATACAAATCGAGCAGGCGTCACCAATCTGGAGCTGCATATTGATGAGAGAAAAACAATGGATTCAATGGAAATGGTGACCGCATCTGTTAATAGAATATTCAAAATCAACGGTAGCACGTTCAGATAATGAGACACGAATCCTTTGCTTACTTCGGCTTAAAACATCCTATGAGCTGGTGCAGGCTAGATCAAGGTCTTACCTATGGTTTTAATATGGAGATCCATAATTTTGGAGACCAGCAAAAATAAGTTCGTTATTTAAGCCACGTTGCGTCATGTGATGTTGGGAAAGCACAAGTAATTTCTGCTCGCATGCGAAATAATGTCCCTTTTACCTTATTGCATAAACGGTTTTATCATGTACCATGTTGCGTTCGGTTGCTCGCATGCAAGAAATCTACAAAAGTTATATCACGAGACTTTGGCATAAATCAGGATTCACATTGGCTCTTTAGCATTAACAATATCCTTTTTATCTGGTTCTTAGCTTCCTTATTTCTAAACTCTCAAATCTTTCGATTTTGGAGTTCACACAGTGTCGTGAAATTGCTTTCTTCAACAAAGTATCATCTATCTATGTATCCATAAATGAGTGTTTCTGTAAACAAAAACAAGGAAGGTTAGTCGCATATTTCTGGCAGCATGGCATAGAATATGGTAGCCAAGGTTTTTTAAGCATGCAACGTTAGACTTAAAAGTTATTTAGTTTAACATTTTATGTTGCGCTCATTCTACGGTTAGATTTAGGGTTGCCAAATAACAAAATTTGAAAGCTAAGGCATCCCCATCAAAACAAAACTACTCTTACTCTAGAGCGACATTGGTTCGTCTTTGATGTGAGTTTATTGACAACCAACCCAACCACGCTCGTTTTATGACAAGGTACCAGCCAATTTATGTCTGTACGAGTACATCGCTTCGGATAAATAGTACAAATTGAACTTTTATGTATTCCTAGGGCTCATTTTGCGTTCTTTCATTCTCCTTTACTCTCTCTCTATCACTGACACTTTCAACATTGGCATATTGAACTAGATATTTAATACAATTATTATGAAATTTTGTTAAAGTTCGTTCTTTCTCTCATTTCAGGTTGCTGACAACCACAAATGGCAATTTCTCTCGTTTTCGCGCACAGCAAATTTAGTTTCCCAACGGCTTTGGTGTCGTCTTCCTCGGTGGAAATGTTTCCATTATAATCGTAGAGAAAATGTAACGAAGGCAATAAAATTGAAAAAAGATGTCGCAGTAATCCCGTTTGGAACTCTGAAGAAAGTTTAAATAAATAGTAAGAATGGCCCCGAGAAGCACGTGGACGTCTGGCCAAAATTATCAGACATTAGTTGCAGCTCCGATCGGCCGAGGTTCTTCGAGGTTAATTATGACATCGCTAACATCACACAGTTCACGCAATTGAAATGCCAAAAAACTGTTCGCTTCAAAGCTGGAAAAATGTCCGAACGAAACCATCATCATCATCATCATCGACGACCACCTGACGTTGAGGAGGCGCTTTCGTCGATGCTGTGGACACCATATGAGCGTACCCCAACAGACAGTTCCTCAGACGATGATGATGAGAAACTGAACAAAAAGCTACGCAAGTCCCATAGCAACTATGACTACTATGGTGGAATTGGCGACAGAGGCGTTACGAGTAGTGTGGGTAGCTCGACGTCATCAATTGCCAACGTCATACCGATGACGACGTATTTCGGTGCAGTAGCTGCTGCCGAATTGATGCTGCCTGCCACCGCGTTTACACCACCTGCTGCCAATCATGCAACAACACCCTTTGTGCCTTTTTCGAATACAAATCTTAGTAATAATAACAATAATAGTTTTATCAATAATAATAATAATAGCAATAATAATAATAATAATATCAACAATAACAACAATTGTATTAGAAATGAAAATTCCAATCTCACTTCACGTAATCAACATAAAAATCGTAAATGCCACGATGCAATAACGACGGCGAGTAACTTTAGGTTTAGCTATCCCTACTTTGGGCCGATTCCTAGTCTGAAGAAATGTGCCGCTATGATTGAGCCACCATCCTATGATTCGCTGTATTCGTCAAAGCGGACGACAACGACGATTTCGGGAATGCCGTCAGCAGCGGGACTCGTTCTGCATAGTTTATCTGCAGCCATTTCGACGATTTCCGGTGGCAACCATTTGGACTGTTCGTATTATCCAGGCATCCTCAACGCTGGAAACGCCGATAGCTTAAGCCCCAGCCGAAACGGTCGTATGGTTAATTCGTTTACAGATAATTTCATCTCGGAGGTAAGTTTAGTACTTAAATTATTTAAAAAAATATTATTGGCAACGTTGATATTTAGAACCTTCGCATTGATAACAACAACAGATTTTATCGCAAAAAAAGTTTGTAAGAGGAAGTATAGTAATCATGAACATTTTCGAGCTCGGGATTTTTGCAGATTTACCTATTTTCGTATCTCCTGAGTCAGAAAATGCGATAAAAATCTCTGTCTGCCTGGCTGAAATGATGGGGATGAAAATTCATATTTAAGTTTTTTTCAGTAATTTGGTGGTACTAGTTGATTTTGGTGCAAATCGGACAACCGGAAGTGGCAGTTTAATTGGATAGTTTTTCGAGTTTTTGCAAATAAATGTGCAAAAGAAATTTAAAAAAAAAAATAAAAATTAAAAAAATATATAAAAAAAAATTTTATATACTGAAGATTCCAGCTCCGACCGTAAAAGAAAGAGTATTCTGGCCACAACTCCATTTTTTCATTCTAATGCTGTAAGTTGAGATTCCCGCGTACACGTTTTTCTGGTAGGACTTTTCGGTGGCGGGTCTTGGTGGTTGTCTTGAGGGGTTCTTAAGGGGTCCTGAGGGCTCCTTGAAGTGGACTTGAGGGAGTCTTGAATTTGTCTTCTAAGGATATTTAGGTTATATTAAGAGGTAAAGCAGCACGACGTCGAGTTAACTACGCGAAAATTTCATGTGATATATTAAGGTATCTGGGAATGTGAAACCATTCCATCGCTTTTAAAAGATGGCTTAATAGTCAAACTCCGCAAGAAAGGTGATTTGAGTAATTGCGAAAAACGGAGAGGAATTACCCTTCTAAACACCATAAACATAGTGATCTCCTCTATAATAGCTAGGCGCTTACGGAATGCGTAAGAGTCAAATTTGAGAAAAGAAAAAGCAGGATTTCGCCCAAACCGTTCTTATACTGATCAAATTAACACCCTGCATATAATCATTGAACAGTCAGTTGAGTATCGCTTTTGTAGATTTTAAACGCACTTTAGATAGCGTAGGCCAAAATATGATGTGGCAGATTTTGTCTAGCTATTGTGTTCCGGGAAAACTCATCAACATCATCAAGGAGCTGTACCGCGACTCAACCTGCCGCGTCATTCATAACGGGAATCGTGGCTCACCTTTCAACATCTACTCGGGAGTCAAGCAAGGTTGCACCCTCTCACCATTGATCTTCACAATTGTCATCGAATGAGTGATGAAAATAGTAACCCGTACTCCATCGGGTTTGCCATGGAATATTTTTCACGGCCTAGAAGATCTGTACTATGCCGAAGATTCCTGTCTCCTATCACTCACAAAACAAAACTACTTCGCGTTAAGCACATGTGATATCTCGATTGACGGACGTCAGATAGAGGAGGAAGTCGATATGTTTTGTTACTTGGATAGCTGGATTTCAAAAAATTGTGGTGCTGACTAGGATGTGTGCTCTCGTTGAACTCATCGCAAATCTCCCGGTATCTGAAGCTAACGATCTTTAGCTCTAACGTTCTCTCATTACTCTTGTGTGGCTGCGAAACGTGGAAAGTCACAGAGTCAATTGCGACGCGCCTCCAAGTCTTCGCCAACAAGTGCTTAAGGCGGATACTGAGAATGAGATGGCCGGACATTATCACCAATCAAGACTTGTGGAGAGTAACGCAGCAGGGAGCAATCTCGATCACCATCAGACGACGGAAATGGAGCTGTATTGGCCACACTTTGAGAAAGCCAGCGGACTATATTACGAAACTAGCGCTCGACTGGAATCCACAAGGAAGCCGCCGAGTCCTAGCAAGACATGGAAAAGGACAATAGAAGAGGAAGCAAGATCACAGGGAATAGAGTGGCGGCTCTTAAAACCTCAGGCGATAAATCGAATTCGTTGGCGGGCGTTTGTAGAAGCCCTATGCTCCCCCGCGGAGTAAAGAAAGAAAGAAGAAGACGATCTAAAGTGGGATATTGACGGGGTTTTAAGATGGTTTTGAGTAAGTACTAAGAGTGTCTTAAGGGGGTATTGTAGTGGTCTTGGTCGGCTTTCGGGCCGTATTGAGGGAGTTTTAAAGGGGTCTTTAGGTGGTCTTGAAGTGGTTTTTAGAGGAGAGGGTCTTCAATGGGGTCTTAAAAGGATTTTGAGGGTTTTTGGAGAGTCTTTGGAGGGTCTTTGGTAGATCTAGAGCAACTAGAACTGTTATAAAATAAATGAGAATTTCTGATGGAAATTTGTAATGCGATGCCAAAAGATATGCGATGGTTTTTGGTACTACAATTCAATACAATGCTTATTCCTATATATAATTATGTACAGTGCAATAAAAGCCGTTTATTTACATTTCCGTAACAATATGCACTTCTTAACATTTTCAAAAGACAAAGTACCGAAATTATTGCGGCTGTAGCCAAGAGTATAATTAAATTCCGGAATTTATCGATTCTCTCGTCGATCTAAGGAATTGGCGATCATCTATGGGACCAGTATACGTCAAATTTCGCGCAAGTACTTGGGTCTGCATTGCTATAAGATCGCGAATTGGACAAACATTTAACGCGAATATCCAAATTTATGCGAAAAAATCATGAGAATTAGGGTTCTGCGCATTCACTCGTGCGGTTTTGTAGACGACATTTGAATGATGTTTTAATTCCAAATATAATGTCGTTGATATCATTTTACTTTTGATATATCAAAACAAAGCCTGTTTTATTTAAAAATAAAATTAGTCACTCTCTTTATAAAAAAAACACATAGACCCATACGTGTGTGTCTGTTCTTTTAAAACTAGGGAATCCATTCATCAATGCATCCTTATAGACAGGTGCAAGATATTTATAGTTCTTTCGATTTGCAGGGTAGAGTTAAAATTTCTTTCTCGTGGTTTTGGTTTGGCGTTCTATTTGCAAACTGTACCCGGGGTACATTTACATTTTATTTGCAAGGTTTTGTAACCGACACTGTAAATTTGCTACCCGTCGGCAATCGTCGGGTAAGGTTTCGTTTACTCAGTAAGATGGCGCAGAGAGAGCAAGCAGACTAATTTCTCAGTTTGTTGTTCTTCTCAAATTTGGTTTCGGTTTGGCATTCTATTTGCAAAGCATTCACTACGATAACCACGAAAACCCTGTCATTTTGGTAGCTTACCCGTGGTTTAAGCAAATCGAAAGAGGCGTTAGAGAAAACACAAACTGTCATAATTTGTAAGGGTCAGACGTCGGACATTTGGATCGAGAATCCCAAAAGCAACACCAATACTCGAGAGGTTATAAACGCATGAAATTTTAAACAAACCGTAAACTTACGAGTCTGAGTTGAAAAAAAGAATTTCAATAATGATTTTAATAAGTCATTTAAGTTTGAGTTTAAAATGTTTTATTGTAAAGGAATATTTGTAAATTTCCATTCATTTTCTTCAGAATATGTTATTTTTCGTAAACTTTATGAGTGGCCATTTGCTCCTCTAAAGCCGTTGTTTCACACCGTGTGCTGTGAACCTTTTTCTATGCAAGAACAAATCCGTTCCATAATTGGATGGCAATTTCTTTAACATCGGCACTAAAATATGTAGTTCAAATAAGGTAAGAATAATTTGTAATAAAAGCAGAAACTACATATTTTGTAAGTCAAGTAAGGCGAGGGTTTTCTTAATGGTTTCTTTTATTCATCATTGCACAGCTAGATGCACTCGCTAGGAATGTGGCAATACATTTTTTTTTTAAAATTGAAACATTTCCTTATACTTCAACTAGTTTACACTAACGAACAGTTTATATTTGCTATATTTACATATTATATACTACATATTTTACATTAAACAAATACACGTTTATTTTACATTTCTGTTGTATCTTCTACATAGATAACGTTGTTCACAGTTAGCTCGTGTGGTTTAATTCGTAGTCTTCGAGTAATCCAAGTTTTCTTGCTTTCTGGTTAATATGTCTTCCAAGTCTTGAGTGATGAGCTGTTGCAAATTCATGGATAGTTTCTTCTGCAGTATTTAGCTTAAGGTCGCGATGTAAGTTGACCGTGGAACATTTTTATTTTAAGCAGCACATCCACAGAGTTGAATGCCGTATGTCCATACTGGTCTTAATGTTTCTTAATATATTAGTAGTTTGTTACGTATCGACAAAACAGATCTTCTCCCAATGAGCCAATTGAGTTTTCTCAGGTTAATGTTAAGGTCTTCTCTTTTCTTTTTTATATGCGCCTTCCATCGTAATTTAGCGTCCAGGTTCATTCCTAAGTACTTATGCTACTTATGTATATATTTTTGTTATTTAGCTTTAAACCCAATTTTTTAGTCCAGTCCAATACAGTATTCACAGAATTCTGTTGAATCTGTTTTATTTTTTTTAACTGAGAGAATGGCTGTGTCATCAGCAAACGTAGCATGTGCAATTCGAAAAGGTCATTTGTGAAAAGTATATACATTGTTGGGCCAAGTATACTTCCTTGGGGAACACCGTCTTTAATCGCTTTCAACGCAGAATAGGCATCTTCTTGTTTTACTCGGAAATATCTATCAGTGAGTTATGATTCTTAAATTGTTGAATATTCTCTAGGAAAAAGAGTTTTGAGCTAATACAGTAGGCCTGCATGCATACTTTATCGATGCCGTTGCTCAGGAAGAATGACTGAAGGACAAATAATTTTTTTTCAAGGGCTTCTTTGACAATGTTGGTGATTCTATGTACTTGCTAGATAGTAGAATGACACTCCTTAAAGCCAAATTGATGAGACAGAGTCATATTCTCACTGTTTATAAATGGCTTAAGTCTTAAGTCATAGCCAGGTGACTTTTTTCCCTTCAAATCTTTTTGTATATGTAGTAGTTTCTACTTCCAAGGGTGTAACTGGATGAATTTCCACGGAGAGTTGCTCGGTTTCTGGTAATATTAATTCATTTTGCCCTTTATTGGGATGAAATACATTCGTTAGATATTCGGCGAATATTTCTGCTTTCTCAGAGCTGCTTTTGGCCCATGAATTATTTAATTTAATTGGTGGATTGTGTTGGATATGACGTTTAAAATTTTAGTTATTTTTCACAATGAGTATTCGGTCGATTTATCGATCTAAAGAAAATAAAACTAGAAGCGGATGGCAGCTGCAGGCATTTTGGGGAAGCAAAGGAAACCCCGATGCACCTTCTCAATGAATGCGGAGCAACGATCCGACAGAGAAGAAACCACTTAGGAACTCACGCGATCTTAGAGTCTGCACGGCATTTACTGAACCCACACCATATCATTAGGTTCAAAAGAGCCATTGGTATGAAAGAGGTGCTATAGAGACGGACATGCACTGTCTCGATAGCACTATTTAGGGGAAGCGCAATAGATACTTATGGGTCGCAGTGCTGTTGTTATACGGGTATACCCTTTTCATAATAATCAACATCATCATTAGATAAGTAAAGATCTAGATACCACACATTAGGTTCCATTGTCAAAAGCTCTTTTTATATCCGCCAAGTTTTCTTTTGGCCGATTTGTGACTAGCACTACACAATAGAATTTGTAAAACAAAAATATTATTATGATTAACCTTTCTCCCTATGTGATGTACATAGTTTGTTTTATTTAGATTTTCTCTTAAATCACTTTATTTGACTTTTTGTGTTTTTCTGATTTTAGTTTTATGGTTTTAATTGCACTTCACTCTACTTGTTCGATGTTATCGGCTTGACAGCTCTCAAGCTCTCTTGAGTAACTGGCAATAAAAGCGAATTTGTTTCTTTTGTGTACAGCGGTGAAGAAGCATAACTGTTAACAATTACTATCGGTAATTTTGTCCAATTTGTCACACAATGCTGATAACAAAAATTATCTGCGAACAGAAACAAACAAGGAGCACAAAATGTGAGCACTTGATAGTCCTTCTCGTTATTCGGATTATTCGGACTATTGTTGTCGTTGAGGTAATCTAAAGTCAATGCCACAACAATAGGTAGAGATTATTTCAAGGTATTCGGTAGTGTGCTGAATGCTTAAGCTGATGACAACACCTAGAACAACACTATCATACACTCATACCACAGAGCGACGTCCTCTAGATTCTCTCTAAAATACTACGCGTGCTGCTAAGGTAACTAATGGTTATGGCGCACTAAGTGCAGTAGAACTTAAGCGAATCACCACCTAGATATGCAATACCAACCCATGATGATGGCGTTCTTAATGCAGGTTACACAGCGGAACGAGAACCCGTACGAGAATATGTTTTCGACACATGTCGTCGCGGCATATCGGTCGGTCGTTGCGTAGGTAGATTTTAACGATTTAATGCATCGCTGATAATTACTTGCTGCATGCACGTTTTTGTTGTAATCCGCTTTATTGTCACGCTCTATAATAACCTTGATGCCATTTCACCAAAAAGTGGTGTGGCAGCCACTAATTACAATGCCAAAGGGAGAGAGACACGTCTCATTCGTTTGATAAGCAAAATGTTTGTCGTATTCGTCAAGGTGCCAGCACAAGTGTCAATGCACGTGATAAGCACACAGAGTCATCAGAGAGACAGTTCAGTTGATTCAAGAGGAAACAAACTCAGACCTCACTAGTTCCAAAACATAAAATTAAAAAAAAAGAACCAAAATGGTTTCCTTATAGCCTGATTAATTGTTTGGATTGTCTTAATGGGCTAGACGAAGTTTAATTTCCCACTTATAAATCATTGCTATGGTAGCAGCCCAGTTGACACCACAATAAGGTTTCTGGTCCTAAGAACGCAGATTCCGATCCAGCCCTTGTTAGTTCGTCTGCATATTCGTTGCATGCATTTTCTTGGTGACCAGGGACCCAACCAAGCTTCACTCTGTTATACCATGCTAGGCATTCCAGTGCATCGTAGCAGCATTTAACTGATTTAGAGTCCATTATGTTGATGGATAACGCTTTCAGTGCTGCGTGACTATCTGAAAATATATAAATCTTGGCGCCGTTAATACCCTTACTATGGTTAATCCTAGCGCAGACCTCAATAGCATGGAGTACCGCCTGGAAAACCGTGGGACTCATACCCATTGGTATCGATACTTTGGTGTTGGGTCCGAAAACATCAGCTCCGACTCCATATTTCATCTTCGATCCGTCTGTGTACCAGACCAGACCTTTAGCGTTCAGTGCTGAGTCTAGTGCTTTAGGCGTGATGACGTTCTCAGGCGTGATGACATTTCAACTCCAGCGTCACCTAACGGGCTCAAAAAAGAGATAAACTTATCGGAGCACCAAATGAACTTATGGTGTGAATATGGGCTTCGATACATCCATTGGTTTGGGAGGTAATCGGTTACATATATTCGCACAATCATTTTTATATATGAGATAACAGGAGTTGCCCGGTTGCCCCCCGGTATTGTGACAGCCAAACTGCCACCCACCCAAACGACCACACCATTGATCCCACACCAACTTACCCATTCACAACACCGGCCAACACCATTAAGCCTCCGCTCCAATTCTAATAACATAAGTCTTATATAATCTTAATACTTCAGAGGGGTTGAAGAGAAGAAGTAACAACGGCTTATGAAGTCCAGACAGGTACAGGTACAGGTCGGGTTTCTACCAACGATGTCAATATCGTTTGCTTAAGCCAGTGTCTGAATGGACTATAAGTCCAGGAGGATTGTTCCTCTCGTCGTTACGTCAGAGTCTCGGATCATTTTCTCCAACGCCAGGTTGAAGAGGACGCAGGCCAATCCATCGCCTTGTCGGAGCCCGTTATAAATGTTGAATGGGCTTGATAGTAATCCGGATATTTTTACTTGGCTGATAACATTGGTCATGGTCAACCTACATAGTCGTGCCAGTTTATTTGGGATGCCAAACTCTCTCATGGCTTTATAAAGTTCTACTCTGGCTATGTTATCATAGGCGGCTTTAAGGTCTATAAAAATTTGGTGTAGTGAGTTTTGATACTCTAGACAATTTTTCATGACTAAGGTTGTAAATCTGATCAGTTGTTGATTTGCCTGGGATATGTACCAATGATGACTTTAGCGTATGGGGCTATCCTGTCTTGAAGGATAGAGGAGAAAATCTTATACGCGATACTCAACAACGTTATACCTCGATAATTGCTGCATGTTGTGATTCCTCCTTTCTTATGTATGGGGCACATGATGCCTCTTCGCCAGTCTTCTGGCATCACTTCTTCCTATCATACTTGCACTATGATTTCATGAATCGCTTGGTATATTGTGGGGCCTCCTGTTTTAATCAGTTTCACTGGGATCTTATCTGATTCCGGGGCATTGTTATTTTGGAGCCGATTCATCGTACTGCTAAATTTGGCTATGCTTGGTGGCGGTGGCATAGTGAGGTCTTCGGTCATTGGTAGAGCCTCGAATTCCTCAGTTAGCTGGCCATTTAGCAACTCATGAAAGTGGTCTTTCCATCGCTCTAAGATGCTTTTGAGATCGGCGATCAGATTACCCTCTTTGTCCTTGCAGTATGTGCAACGCAGTGTATAATGTGTCATACCGCGGCCTCTTTGGTAGAACTTCCGCGTCGGGTGCGGTCCAAAGTTCTTCTTCTAAAACTGCACACATATGCAAAAGTAGATAAAAATTAGAACACTAGCGTTTTTATTGCACAAAATTGAATAACATTTTCTAATTAATTCACTTATTTTTCCAGAGTTCGTCGTCGAACAATTTAACCATGTCTGGCAATACCAACCAAAACGATAAAAGAGATAGTAAACGATCGACCCGCCAAGTAACTGCGAAACATGTTGCCAACGATAATGATGATTTTTACAATATCGAAGAGTACAATGTTGCCGCGACATTGGCAGGACATGACGTTACAGTGTTGAGGCATCACAATCGTTATCAATTGCCACAAGAAATAATGATACAACCACTACAGCACAAAGCAAATGCCAAACAAAAACAATGTGAAGACAACGACGATCACCAGCAGCAGCATCAGCAGCATGAGCTCCACATCGATCAGGTCAATCAACCTGTTTCCGAAGTTGCTCTCAGCCTTTCACGTTCATGTTCCCGGAATAGTACACCGATGAACACAACAAGTACAACAACAATGAATTCACCAACGATAAGTAACAAAACAATTCGACAAACTACACCAACTAGCTACACTGTACCAGCAAAAGCGACAGCTACAGCCATTGAGGACGACGACAACGCCGACAAAAGCAACTCGGCGTTCGTTGTTGCACGAACAGCACAAGCACCACCAGCAGCACAAACAGTACAAGTTCCGTTCAGTTCATCGAGTGCGTTCGAAGTGAACGGGTCTGGGACGTCACGGTTTTTATCTTCGCATGGTCGCCGCGTTTGTCCGCGATCGTTTTGTAAAGAAAAAGAAGAAGCAGAAAACTGCAATTTCACGTCTATTACAGCAGCGGTTGAATCATCGTCGACAGTGCGATCACCGCCATTAGATAAATGTTTAGCATCGACGCCGCGATCGTCGGGAGGACCATTAGGACGGGATTTGCAATTATCGTCGACGGTTTGCAGCGGTGAAAGTTCTACGACACGAACATCGAATATCCGGCAGCAGCAGTTTTCGAATCGTCGAACGCTGAAAATGCGTTTGAATATTCCGGCTACTGTAACGGCGGAGAACAACTCCGCGTCGACGAAAAATCCACCATCGACCACTAGTAGTGTTTTCTTGACCCCGACAAATAGTGTCACAACAAACAACACGAATTTCGATCGTCACCTCAACAACAACAATAATAATAACAACAATGTTGCAATTTTGTCAGCAGCAGCTACGAGCGCCTTCAGTTGCCATCAGCCAAGTCTAACAATTCAGGTCAATAATAATAATGTTGAAAATACCAGTGGTGGTGATGGTAGTGGTGGTGGCTGCAATGGTAACAACCAGAGGAACAGTACCAGCGAACAGGCAACCACCACAACAAATATCAACTCGAGTGTGGATTTTGTTGTAAATCAGTCGATTGTGAATAACGGAATTAGTGTTGTTAATTGTAGTTATGTGAATAATAATAATAATAATAATATTAATGGTAATAGTATTAAAAATCCAAATATTAGCAATACAAGCAGTAATGTTATTAACAACAATAATAATATTACAAGTGGTAATAGTAGCATTTGTCAAATTCAAAATTCAAGTAGTTCAGTGCCTAAAATTCTAAATCATCATCGCCAGCAGCAGCATCAGTTACAACCTGAACGTTTTGTAAATAGCAATTATAATCGTAACAGCAAGGCCGACCGCAGTGCTACCCATGGCAGCGGCATCGAAGGCATCAACATTATCGAAGTGCCAGAAAGTTTGGATAACCCCGAAAATGGATTAACTCGGACAGTGACAACCTCCTCAGCGGAATCACCAGTATCATCATCGTCAGCATCATCGGTGCCGTCGTCGCCGTCGCGCACCTTCACATCGACAGAGGTTCAGACCGATGACATTCCGCCGGGATCTCTGCTAAACGGTGGAGGAGGAAGAGGAAGCAGACAGCAGCACTCACAGCCAGCATCATTGCTGACTAGGGAACAGCGTCGCAGAGAACGTCGTGAACGTAGACACCAGCAGCAACAGATTCAAAATCTGCAGCTTCCACCGCCGCCTCCACCACATCGGCGACCACCCGAACGGCATCCACATCTGCATCCACATGTTCATATGTTAGTTCCACCATCACAGCAGCAGATTCATCACTCGCCGTCACCTCCATCAGTTGCGACGTCGATGCCGGCGGCCGCTGCTGCAATGTTGCGACCAATGCTCCCAGATATTCTGCATAGTCATTTCCCACCTCCATACAGTGCGCTACCATTGTCCGCTGGTGGTGGTGGTGCTAGCGGTGTTAGTGGCTGTGGTGGTGGCAGCGGTGGTAGTGGTGTTACTGGCGTTGTTGCTGGACATCCACCGACTCTTCCCAACTTGCCACATCACCCGGTGCCACCCTGTCGTCCGCCTCCACCGTCAACATCATCGCTGATCACTCCCGTAATTTCGACAGTTCCGATTCCTGGTGCAACTACAATAGTGAGCGATGGCCGATTTACAATACCACTGCCGATTATTAGAAGGTAAGTGCTAGGCATTTTTGTGTTAGGGGTTGGTGGGAAGCTGGATGGGGTTATTTTTCATAAAGAGTTTCTACCCTGCCATTTGATTATTTTCTAAGCTCACTTATTAACGCTTTTATTGTGGTTGAAAATAGAAAATAGAAAAAATAGAAATATGTATCTCGCTTTTTATAATTGCAATATTGCGATAGAGGAAGGAAAGGCAGTTGTGTGCAGACCAGAGCATTGACAACCTAGAATATTGTCCTTATAAGCCAACATTATCGACATGTAGATTACTTCATACATAAACCGAACCGTACATGTGAATATAGGGGACGCCGTGGCTCTAATCCTTAGTGCGTGGAGTTCTGAGGTTCATGGTTTAAATCCCAGAAACAACAAAATTATTTTCCACGATCCCACGTCTTGAGAATGTCTGAGAGTAATAACTTTACATGGAAAGCTTCTCAATTCGCCTTTCGCATACGGCATTAATATCTTTTCCATTTGTGTCCAAAAATTTAACACGAGTGTTCGGTGTTCGATTACAAATCGAAGTGTTTTTTCCTTTCGATGACATCCATAAACTATGCTTCCTGCAGTCCATTCTTACAAAGAATGTCACCATATAAATCATATAGGGTTTAGATATTTGGGTGAAAGTTGCTCTTCATTCATGGGTGATCACTTTTCATAGTTCTTTCATTTGAGCTTAATTTTTCGGAAGATTAATACGAGTAATTATAAAATTATCAACTATTTATTTCATCTGTTTTTTGGTTTAATAGCCTAACCTAATTTATAATACATCTTTTAGGTCGCAGTATCTTCCATATGGGTTAGGCTATTAAAGGGTTTGTTTATTCTAAGAGACGTACCACCTTCCTAATAAACGAAGGTATATCTTTAGTGGCAGAATATCTCGACACCGCTGTCGATCATATTTCCTTGTAAAAGATGCGTCTCCTTAACTAAAGTAATGCTGGGCATTCACAGAGAATGTGCTTGGATGACACTTCATCTTCCGAGCAGAACCTACATTCTGTCTCTGTGATATCGCAAGCAACGATGAACTCACCAGATTCCTAATGCTATCAAAATTAAGGATTACCTTGTATGAAAACGGCCTGAATAATTGTTTGGATTGGAAAGTTAAAGTTAAGACCAGACGAAGTTTGTGTTCCCAAAAATTTATCAGTGCTGTGGCTGTAACCTATTTGACACTACAGCACGGTTCAGGTCCTATTAACGCAGATTCCGAGCCAGCCCAAGCTAGTTCATCTGCAGATTCGTTGCCTGCAATTCCCTGATGACCAGGGACCCAACCGAGTTTCACTCGGAACAGTTTTTGGCTGATAACGAGTCCATTCAGTTGAACGTCAGCGCTTTAAGTGCTGCCTGGCTATCTGAAAAAATATATATTCCAGCGCATTTTTCTCTAATGAATTGATCGCGTCGTAGATCTTAATGGCATGGATTTCCGCCTGAAAAACCGAGATACTTTTTCCCATTGGTATCAAGACTTTGGTGTTGGGTCCAAAGACACCAGCTCCAACTTCAGTTTCCATCTTTGATCCACCTCTGAACCGGACCACATCTCTAGAGTCTATTGCCGGAGCACCATTACACCAGTTCACCTGATCTAATATTTCTACCTCAAATTACCTTTCGAAACAGTGCTCCCTGACCATATTGTTGGGGATAGTGCAGAACATGTCACTTTCAGGAACTGAGTCAAGAATTTTCCGGTGACCAACATAATCACCTGGTTTGTACGCGTATTCTAATTGCAGCTTAATAGCGCATCTAGCAGCCGTCTTCTTTATCAAGATTTGAGGCGGTGAAAGCCCTACAACCGCCTTAAGTTCTGTCGTAGGGCAGGTGCGCATGGCACCCGTTATACCTAGACAGGCACTCCACAAATACATGTAGAACTACCAAGCACTTTATGTATAGGCCGAACAAAAACACCGCTAAGATCATTTTGGGAATATCCAGACATACAGGACATAACCCGACTGGAAGTCATATGTTCAAGTTGTTGTTCAAGAGCTTTCGGCCACCAAACGATGGCCGCGTACGTAATAACAGGTCTCACCATCATTGTATACATCAAATGTATCATTTTAGGACTTAGATACAAAGATATGCCGTAGAGGCGTCTACTGGCCCCAAGGCCTTAATGGCACGTTCGATGATAGACTTGATATGAGAATTCCAGTTAAGCCGTTTATCAAGGATGTGATGGCGAGATATTTGACCTCACTGGAATAAGCTAACGTGGTGACTTTTATGATGATAGATCCCAAATCGATCTTTTCATAAAAGGCACTAAAACGGTTTTGCTAGAATTGATGGCTAGTCCTCCTCTGCTGTACCATTCTAAAACGTGTAGAAAGCACCTCGCATGACACTAGTGATAGTCGTGCAGTGCTTACCACTAATAAAAATCACCAAATCGTCTGCACAACCAATGGCGATGTAGCCTGATCTGTAAAGATCGACTAAAAGGTTGTCAATGACTAGTGACCATAGAACGGGAAAAAGCACTCCTCCTTAGAGACAATCCTTAACTGCAGTAGCAGACACTCCTCCCGAGGAGGAAATAACATCTCAACTTTCAAGCATGGCCCTATCTAATGATTGGTCGAGTCTTCGATACTCCTACTTCTAATTGCCCTTGCAATAGAGTCGTAGCCAGTGTTATCGAAAGCGCCCTCAATATCGAGGAAAGCATACAGGGCCACTTCCTTGGAACGAAACGTTCGTAGTGAAGGAAACCTTCTGTACTCTAGCCTTTCCTATACGCAAACTGACTTGTGTGCAGAGGGGTAGAAAAATCTAACCGGTTTCTAATATGAACATCAATAAGTCTATCCATTGAGGACAAATGATGTTACTCAGTATAGTGGGTAAACATTTTCACCCAATTAGATTAGTATAACTTAAAAGTTGGTACGTTTCCCTTATTTTTGTCTATATTGGTTTTATGAGTATACGTATCTTAGCACTACAGAACTAATTGTAAGCCCCAGTGTTGTAGTAACTAAAAGTATTATGTATCATAATTCTATTAAACGAGGTTAATTTACAAATTCGTGCATTTGTAAATAGTTACCGACGCTGGATTTGTATTCGTGTGTGGTTGGGGTTTTATGCAAATTGATGTGACCAAATGGTTTTCACATGCTCAATAATGAATAAGCAAATATGTTCCACCTACTTGCATTTAAGTAAGAATTTATTTTCTTTCCGTTATCTTCAAACGGAACGTTATTCTGCGACCGCTCGTCGAGGTAAAATTTTTTTGTTCTTTTGCAACGCCCACCGCAATTCGCCAAATTATCAAGAAATTTTTATACGAAAGATATTCACACATTAACTACGAGTATTTGGGCTTTGGGGTTCATGCAGACCCACACAAGTGACCCAACCGATCGGTATCTATGTTTGTACAAAATGCCAATTTCCTACTATGTTATACTAATATGTGCATGTATAAATATTTATATACATTTATATATGGTTAAGAGTGTTTCTGCTTTCTATTCACACTGTACATTTCCACTGTTTTTTGGACAACATGCACGAAGAAAGGTACGGTCCATGTTGAAAAGAATCCTCCGCTTAAGACGCTTTCTGGGATATTAAAATATTCTTATGACAGTTATAGATAGATGGGACTGTGGAAAACTTTTCTGGTGTTTTTCTTCGAATTTCCCGCTCACCAATCCGACGTACTAACCACTCATCCACAGCGCCTACGGAATAACTTACTGGAATAGTTGTATTATACGAATCTTTAAATTATCTTCAAGAATGTATTAGAAAGTAGTAAGTAAGTTCCTCTTACTTCTGCCCTCTTACCCTTAAGGTCACAAAATCGAAACTAAAAAAAAATTTAGATTCGTGCTTCATGTCTTCATACATACACAAGTTGCTGAATAGATTCCTAGATTTAAATATTCTTTACAGACTATAGTAGGCTTTTTAGGCTATACGTGAGTTAAATGAGTTAAATGATTGACAAACAACAATTTTTTAAGGACCGATGAGTTTCTTGGGTCTGACACTGACAGTTCGCCTTTTAGAACCCAATCAGCATTTGTCAATTTTTGTTGGACAGGACAAGAAAACTGTACCCCTTCTAGGTAGGTTAACTGGTTTTAAACATCAAAATAAATAATGGAATTTCACGACTGTGTGTTTTGTGCG
Source organism: Nephrocerus scutellatus (assembly GCA_947095585.1). Lineage (NCBI taxonomy): Eukaryota > Metazoa > Arthropoda > Insecta > Diptera > Pipunculidae > Nephrocerus > Nephrocerus scutellatus. The sequence goes on along the minus strand of OX352762.1, from coordinate 100,456,822 downwards.
TTGAAATTCGCTCAGCTTTAAGATAGTTTTTCAAGATTGTCTCATCATCACCAACTCGCAGGCAGGAAAAACACAACAAGTGGAAAAACGAAGAGAAGGTATAAAGCAAAAATTGATTTCCGCGTATGTTTGTTTCATTCGGGAAATATTCAAAGAATCAAAGAAAAGTAGATTGAAGAAAATTGAAAGCAACGGCTGTCTGCCGAACTGTCTGTGAGTTTTAGTAGAGTATTCAAATCGATATGCGATTAACTTGATACGCTGTTCCAAACGTACTCTCCTCAATGTATATACTTACTTATGTTTTAAGTACATATTCAATTTAATTCCCTTTAGCTCGGAGCGTCACAAGCAAAGCAATTATAATGCCCTCCGACTTGAGTGAGTTTTTCGATTGATTTGCAAAATAACTCTGGGAAACTTAAAATTTTCCCACGTTTTTCTACGCCACAACTTGGTCGGATATAATTTATTTATATACCTGTTAATCTTATATGATTACAAATTGTCGTGAAATCGAATATTTCCCGCGCAATGCAAAGCGTCAATCTCCACCAACTTCGACTTTTCTACTTGCATTTTATTACGTTTGCGACCATTTTAGTGGTTTGGTTGTTATTGTTAATTGCATTGATTTAATTAGGTAATTGTTAGTTGCATTGATGTGGTTAGATAATTGTTTTCTAATTGCTTTGACGATTAAATTCTTCCCAAATCGCAATGAGGATATGTCATGCGATAGAATGGAATACAATTCTATGGTAAATGTTTAAAGTTGAAGCACTGCATAGATATACTATATAATTAATTGTTAACTTTTTATTATTTATTACTTAATATTCTATTACGTATATAACAAATGATAATATTAACGTTTCTGTAAGGATTGATGTTTGCGCAATATGCGGAAATTTTCTGATAATTTTTGCAGCATCTGAGTGGATTTCTTTGTTTCGCAAGTTTAGTTGCACACTCTTCGTAATTGTGGGTAGCAGAGTTTCGCTTTATCACTAGAGAAAAAAATATTATTTTTTTATTTTATAAACTGCCTGTCATATCGCAGTAAACGCCCATAGTGTTGTTTTTATAATGAACAATTGATAATATCTACTGCAACCTTCAATTAGGTGATGAACTTCTCCTAAGCTTTGTAAGGCTATAAATGGAAGTATTCTCCAAACCAAATGGTACGTTCAAGGTTTAAAGATAAACTGAGAAACATTAAAATCAATTTTATTTTAGTATATCTATTGGTTCTGGATTCTGTCTAGTCGATGCCAGCTTGCTTTAGGTTCAAATTTTTCAGTTTCGGAGGTTAGCCAAGGAACAAATATATGAAATGCTTAGATTGCTGTCAGCAAAACAATGTGAAGCATGTATTTCATGTATTGATCTACAACAATAATGCCATGTATCATATCGTGACATGGGAATTTTACTGTGTACCTACCCACCTAATGGTTGCTGTCTTTGGAAATATTTACCTAATGGATTTTTGATTACGAACATATCATTTTTTTTTTAAATAAAAAAATCTTACGTTTGAGATAAATATCATAAAAATGTTTTTTAAATTTAAGTGCCATAGATTAATTAACTATAATTAATTGGGATGTGCCTTTCGTGTAACGTAGCCCGCCAAAACCTGGTCATTAGGAAGTTTTCATTGATAATTGCAATAACAGCAACGTATAGTGCTAGCTGCAAAATGGGGTGCAAGCAGAGTTGTCTTTAGAGTATACAGATGCAACATTATTGTAACATTATTCGATACTTTTTGGTCTTTTCATGAATGGTCAAAAAATTACACAACCTAAGTTTTTTGCCCGTAGCCGAATTTGACTTTCCGAATGTTCGCTTTATCATTTTGGATTTCGATTTTAAGAATTATTTTAAATGCGTTCAATAAAAAGACGGAGTACAAATGCTAAGGTAGGCGTAATTGTTCTCAGTCTTGCAATGCCACGCTAGTTTTTGTTGACTTTGTCTATTTATGAAATGTTATTGATTATGTTATGTTATGGATCATCGACATGCTGTTGGGTATATGAATGTAGGTACATGGAAAGCAATTATACCTTATCTTCACAACTTATCCCATTAACTCCTCTCGCTTTATCCTCTATCTCTATCGACTATTCTTCTACTTCTTTTTTCCACAGTCCTACAGACTACAGTCCCTTCCTCCAAAGTTATCTCTTCTTACGACTTCCATAAAGCTAATTTCCGCCAAATTAATGCCTATTTTATCAGGCCTTTCTTTGCGTTTGACAATCTATCTTTAAAAGATGCTATCTCCATTTTTTAAAGAGAATTATTTAATTCTATCTCTCCTAACTCCTTCGAGCCGGACCCCTCTTATTTCAATTACCAACTTAACTTCTCTAATAGCCAATAGCTCCAATAGCTCTCTCAAACAGTTGACCCTACTATTATCGAAAATAAGTTACCATAATCCTGTGAGGAACTCTCCCAGATAGTCTTCCCGCCTTTTTTCTTTAAAAATGTTCCTACAGTCACTCCCTATTACCTCTTTCGTATATTCTTTTTATCTGGAAAATCGTGTTTAGGTGTTTAACTTCAGGTCCGTCCTATTGACCACACTTTTGCAACTTCTAGTCTCCCACCAGGTTTTTCCTCTGCATTTCTATTCCTATTTCATTTCCACAAGACTCCTGTTTCCTTCAATAAGTACAAGTAATAGTTTTTCGACCTGGTGCCTGAAAAATTGCTTAGAGCTCAATATCACAAAATGCCACTCACTAATGCCTTATCACGCAAGTACAACAAGCCTCCTACCCAACATTACCTTCTCCCATATCCTGTGTGGAATCTTTTCGTGTGAACTCGGCATATGGTGCGAGTTGGAGCTTAATTTCCGTTCTCATATTGATAAAATGTCTGACAATGACAAACAACCGAGAGTAATAACTTGTCACGGAAAGCTTCTCAGTTCGCCGTTCGGATACGGCATTAAATTGCAGGTCCTTTCATTTTCTGTGCAAAAATATGCATGCAAAGTACAAATGGTCGCGAGAAGCTAGGCCTTGGACTGCAACGGTCTGTTATTGATTAAACAATTCTAAAAGCCAGCACAGCACTTGGATTTTTCAAACGGTGGTCCAAAGAGTTTCACAATCCTTATGTGACCAGATCCCTATACATCACTTTTGCGCGCCACGTCCTCGAGTCATTAGTCAAGCGTGGTCATGTGTTCATAATTGAGAGCATCCAATTGCTTTCCGATCTTATTCTGCCTCTCTACCTTGACCGCTTCAACCTCACAAACTTGCAAACCCTTTAGGAACACGGGGACATTGTTGACATTCTATTCATACATTGTCTCCTCTTAGGCTTCTCTATTCGCGCGTCTCTATACAACTCGATATTCTCGCAATCTACGGTGCCCGTCTCTGTTCTATTTACCGAACTAATGCTGCGGAAGGTTTACTTAAACCTTACCGTTTTCGATTTTAACCGCAGCACTCCATTCTTAAACTTGTTCTGCTACACCATTTCCCTTAGCTTTAAGTGTTATATTTAAGTCTTAGTCTAAAATCTTGAAAGCTGTTAGTTTTAGTTTTAGCTTGTGGTAAGCCGACTAAATGGGGGCTATTAACTCTACTACCAAATTAAAAATGAAGCTTTACCAATTTTTTCTTGAAAAACGGAAAGTTTCCCTTGAAAGTCCTTAGTCAAAAGTCTACGGACTCTACAACTTTTTAGTTTAGTCAAAAAATCAAAATTTCCCTAAATTAAAGTAAATTAAATCATTAACTTTGTTCATCACCCGTATATTGCCTGAATTAAAAAGCACCTACTTCCTTCAATTAATAATCCATTGTCTGTTTGTGTGTGTTTGTGTTTTGGACAAAGAACACGACATTCGAGATTAACTGTTTTTGAACAAATCATTCAAAAGTGAAAGTAATAATTTCCCTAACACATTGTGATGATGGTTGGCCGATCTACTGTCTGGTTCGATGATTAACGTCACGATTTAATTTTGTATTCTGCTTTGCCATTTCATTTCGAGTATTAATCGCTTTGACTTAAGAAGCATCACGTCAATCATTAGGTGGACGCCTTAGCCCTGAGTGTAATTTCTGCCTTCACTCTTGGCAATTTGGCAGATCGTACATCAATCTGATGGCAAACCTTCTCACTACAGTTGAATGAATTTTTGTTTATCATTTGCAGCCGGGAAAAGGTGCTAACATGGTGTTCATTTTTCTTAGCACTAGTATTTTCCCGAAAAAGAAGAAACAAAAAAAAACTGAAGGAGAAGACATTAAATTCGTGATGTATTTGTTTTGTTGTTTCCACGCTTTTGTTGGTTTGCTTCCAACTCATTCGCCATTGGCTTTGAAGATGCGAAGGAGAAAGTATCACAATGCAGCTGTGAGAATTAAATGGGCTTAGCGGTTGCTCATAGCCGCGCGCCACAACAATTAGGTGCACCAATGAAGCAGAAAAACATCTGCTTTTTTGTGTATCCTCTATGTCTATATATTTTCTAGATAAAATTGTCTTAGACTAGATTTTCAAATTTCTCTTTTTCATGGTAGAGTTAAGTTATATGTTCGCTACCTCTATCGGAATCATTCCTTTCTTTTGTTTCTTTAGTTTTGCAGTTTAATCGTGTGATGAATAAATAAGTTGCACCTCTTTTTTAATCAGGCAAACAAACAGCTGTCACATTAACAAATCACAAATGTCAAAAAGACGCAAACAAATTGTGAAAAACATTACGAATTTCCGAACAGCCAAAGTACAAATGGAATAAAACTTTGGTTTAAAAAGATAAGAGACTTAGTTTCCTAATTGTACATTGCATTTGACTTCAGCTTTTTAAAACGAAATTACAAATAGGAACCAATAATAATAATAACATTCGGCGCGACAGACCATTGCGGTCCAAGGCCTAACTTCTCGCGACAATTTGTGCTGCGCATGTATATTTTTGGACACAAATGGAACGGACCTACAATTTAAGGCCGGATCTGAACGGCGAATTGAGAAGCTTTCCGTGACACCGTGACACCGTGAAAAATAATTTTGGTGTTACTGGGATTCGAACCATGAACCTCCTGCTCAGTAGCCACGCGCATTTCTACTGAGTCACGGCGCCCACGAATGAGCAGGATGCATCTGGATATTTCTTTTGAACATCGCTTGTGGAAAAAGCGATAAAACAGTGACAAGCAGGAAACAATCCTACGATGTTCAAACGATTGTTTTCGCGATATTTACGTCACCAATAAGTTTTAACGCGCGGTTCTAAACTATGTGTAGTAGACACAATGTGGTCTTGGAGGCACCTGCCCAGATAATACAGTTGTATTCAAGTTTAGGGCGAATATACGCCTTGTAAATAGTAGCCAGATATAAAGGAGTATAGTACATCTTGCACCATTTTAGGAAACCTAAACATCTCGCAACATTTTTGGCGATGCCAAATATGTGGTCGTTCCAACGAAGCTTGTTGTTGACGCACATACTGAGAATTGAGAAGTTTTTAGTTTCTTTGATGCAAGATCCATATATGGATAAAGGTTGGGGGTATAAATTACGCTTTGACGACAGAAGACAGCATTGGGTTTTAGCGTTAAATTCAACTCTATTATGTCGTCCCCTCCTTGTTATGCTGTCAACGTCAGAATTTAACGTGCCTTAAGCACGTCGTTGTTCAAGTTCCACTTACGACGAAGAGGGGCGTACAGAAAGCGTTTAGTCATACGAAAAGCTAAGAGTGCTGTCATCAGCGAAAAAATGGATTGGATTAGAAGTAGCCGATAGGAGATCGTTAATGAAAATTAGAAAGAGTGTCGGAGACAAAACAGACTCTTGAGGAACACCGGCGTTTATGTGGTGAACATTAGATTTGAAACCGTCCAATACGACCTGGATAGAACGGCAAGAAAGGTAGTTACTAGTCCCATCAAGCAGGGCCTTATCAATTCCATAAGCATTCATTTTCGACAAAAAAGCTTGATGCCAGACTCTGTTAAATGCCTTGGAAAAATATCGAGTGCGACAACTTTGCTTTCACCAAATTTGTGAATAGACTGGTTCCATTTTTTTCAGTGAGATAAGCCATCAGGTCACCTGTAGAACATTACCTACGAAAACCGTAGTGCTGGTCGCTAAGGATTTCACGTGATTCAAGGTATTGCATAAGCTTTCGATTGATCAGCGTTTCCATGACCTTAGAAAGAATGGATGTTAGCGCAATTGGTCGGTAGGAGTAAAAAGATGACTGTCGCCTTTTTTTGGGCCTGCTGGTTGATTATTTTCTTCTTGTTCTACATTGATATTCTTAACAATTTGACAAATTGGGATTTCGGGAAATATTAAGCAAATAAACTTTTCAGACTGTTACAAGCACAATATTGTCATTGTGTATACTCGTATACGTTATTTGTAAGATTTAAAAAGGACAAAGTAAAAATTTTAAAAATCACTCATTGAGTAAAAAACTACTAGAATTCTTAAGTAGGATGTACATGGGTTTGAAACATAAAGTCGTTCTTATATTGAGTGTTTTGATTTATTCATTTTTTACCAAACTGAAAAAAGAGAAGAAATAAGAAATTTTTGAAAAAAGAAAGATAACAAAATTAAAATAATTAAAAGTAGAACATGTTCTCTAGAAAAGCAACTTGTTGGCAACCGTACCTTAAGGAAATATCTTAGTTGGGCGCGTGCTTTCTTTTTCGTTGTCAAAATTGATAGTTGGTACAATTAATTAGGTATGTCACTTAAGATAACAGTGTAGAGTTTTACTTTCAAATTGAAAAACAACTTACAAAATGCATACAATAAAATACAAAACAAATGCTGAAGTTACATAAATAATTAATAAAAAAAACTTTCCACCAGTGTCACTGAATTCAACCAGCAATTTTAATAGAAAAATTTAGCTTATAAAAGGGGCAGTCACCAGAGTCCATCAGCTGACTTATTATCTAAGTGTGAATAATAACATCGTTGACCTACCTACAAGCTTAGAATCCATAATCAGAGCCCCGTTCCGAAAAATGACATCTGTAAAAAATGAGAAACCTCTGCTAAAACCAATAAAGTTGGAATAAGGCAATCATATCCATTCGATTCCAGCGCTGGGACAGGACAGACAGAAGAAATTTAAAAGTCAACAGGAAGCATAAAACTCCGGCTAACCGGATCATTGATAAAAAGCAATAAGACGAAGGGCAGAATCACAAAATCTAAGGAAAAGGAAAGGGTGAAGAAGTAATTAAACGATAACAGTTGTTGTGTTTTATTCTTGTTGGCAGTTTAATCCTCTTTTACTTTCCTTTTTTTCTTCGTTTTGTGTTCGTAATTATTTCTTTGCACTTCTTTTCCATTTCATTATTTCATATGATGCCAGGCAATTGAACGGACGAGGACGATGTCGAATTGAATTAATTTATGCCTCTCTTCGTTTGTCTGTTGGCATTTGTTTTTTTTTCGTAGATTTGTGTCTTCTCAATTGAGCCGGGAAGCAGGAAAGGCTCTGTTTTTATTATTTTTTCTGTTCGTCGTTCCATAAAAACAAAAGGAAAATAAATAAAGGCAGCTTTCATAATTAATCAGTATGCTTGTCTGGCTGTGTTCGTCTGGACGTCTGTTAGAAGGATAAATTCAGTTAAGGGTCATTTTGGTTAATTAAAATGATTAAAACATTATTAGGAAGGAAATCATTTCTTCGTTTTCGCTTATGAGTGAGTACCAGATATTGGTTTTGCTCTGCACACAACACAACAGCGTTTTTGTCGTACTCAACTTAATTTCCACAAAGATCAGTCAATTCGTATTTATCTGTGAACCGAAATTTTTGCTATGTTTGTTAGTTTTGTTCCCAGAAAAAATGACAATTTTGCTTAATCAGTTAAATTTTTCAAGTGTCCTAAAGTAAAGTATTCCTAAAGAATATATCCATAACTAAAAAAATGTAAAATTTTATGAGCTAAAAAACTAAATTTGAGACATTATCTTCTTATAAACTTTAAAATCATCACTAAATGTATATTTATTGACTTACCACTCAATGCTTTCAGGACGATTCGGAGAGACATTTTTCTTAAGTTGTGTCACTAACTCACACTAAAAACAGAATCAATGATAGGAGATTGATTCTGTTTTTATTAAACTTTAGTCTTCTTCTCTCTCGCGGCTAATCTTCTAAATTCTGGTACTGAGTAAAACTCAGATATTTGATAATTCCAATACCTCGGAATTAAATCTGCCTGGTTATATTTTTCCCTCGACGCGGACTCGCAATTTATGCCCGTAGTGATGTTGGGTTCCAACTTTTTCCTCAATTCCGCCAGTGTTCCGGATCCGGAATTTAATTTCATATGGCTGAAAGTAAAGGTACAAGAGCGTACTGTACTACTGTTTCCTTTACAGAAGACTCAACTTAGACCATGTTTCAACTCAGAGCGATTTTGATGCACTGTCTGATTCAATTTTAAGAATTGTCACAAAATACGAGTATCGTAAAACTGAAATCGTTATTGCGGGCGGTTTCAATGTCACTGAATTTATTCACCTTACTCAGGTTGTAAATGAATACCTGACATTGCAAATCATTCCGCAAATACCCTTGACTTGTTCCGTACCACTCGTCCTGATAAATATTCTGTCAATGTATTATCGCCTCTAGGCTCTTCAGACCATTGTATCAGCTAATTTCCCGTTAATAAACCCAGCAGGTAGACACAAAACTCCCAAAAAACAGTATGGCAATACGAGAACGCCAATTGGGACGGCCTTAACACAGCCTTAACATGGTCTTAGGCCTTTGGGAGTATTAACTGGTCGCTATTATTTCGCGAAAACAACGTTGATTCCTCGCGGATGTCTGACAAACGTTCCGAGAGTAATAATTTTCACGGAAAGTTTCTCAATTTGCCGTTCGGATCAGGCCGCCTTAAATTGTAGGTCCCTTCCATTTGTGTCCAAAAATATATATGCACAACACAAATGGTCGCGAGAAGCAAGGCCTTGAACCGCAACGGACTGTCGCGCCGAATATTATTATTAACGTGGATGCCCGCCGCTGATGCAATAACAAACATCATCCTTCTTGGTATAAGAGACTTTATCCCTTCCAGGAATAAGACTGTTAAGCCAAAGAAAGATAGATGGTATGACTCGAGCTGTAAAGAGGCTTCCGGTTTTAAAAAATATACCCTACCGAGGAAAACCGAAGAAATTTTAAACGAGCCAGAAATGATTGCAAAACCCATTTTCGGCGACTCAAATTAGCCTACGACCAAAAATTGTGGCAAAAAATACTAAAATATCTAAATGGTAGAAGAGCTTATTGGTCATTCATTGAAAAGAATCAAAAATACAGCCTCGAAACGCTCATTTATAATGACATTCCAGTTGTCAGCTCTATATACAAGGACAATCTATTTGCTGTGCATTTTGCAGCTAGCTCCACGCTCCCAGATTGTGTTGTGCTGAAAAATTTTGAGCTCATGAAATATCTTGAAACCAACGAATGCCTTAGTGACCGGCGGTATGGATTTCGTGGGCAACGTTCTACTGGAGATATACTGATGGTATATCTCGCCGAACAGTGGAACCGTTATTTGCATCAATTTGTTGAAAGCAAAGCTGTTGCACTCGATATTTCTAAGGAATTTGACAGAGTTTTGCATCAGGCTCTCTAGTCCAAAATGAGTGCTTCTTGAGACGATGATAAACTGATTCATTGGACTAGAAGCTATCTTTTGGAACGCTCAATTCAAATTTTATTGGACGGTTTCAAATCTAAAGTATATCACACAAATGCTAGTGTTTGCCAGGGCTCTGTTTTGTCCCAGACACTCTTTTTCATTTTCATTATTGATTTCTTGTCTACTAAGTCTAATCCAATTAACCCTTTCGCTGACGACTCTATCGCACCCGCAATCTCAGCTTCTCATATAAGTTTGATAAACGTCTGTCCACTTCTCATGTGGAGCCTGGACAGAATCATAAAATGGGGAGAAAACAGTCGGGTAGAATTTAACGCTTCCAAAACCAAAGGCTGTCTCCTGTCGTCTAAACGAATCCTAAATCCCATGCCATTAACTATGAATGGCACCTGCATCGAGGAAACTGAATAACTCGCAACTCTCGGTATATGCGTTAACGACAAGCTTCGTTGGAATGACCACATGTTTACCGTCGCAAAAAATTTTGCGAAATATTTAGGTTTTCTAGCCGGATGTAAGAAATATTTGACTTCTTCTCATCTGGCTACTATCACAAGGCTTTTATTTCCCCTAAACTTGAGTACAATTGTCATATGTGATATGGTGCGCCTAAAACTACCTTGCATCAGCTAGATTCAATACAAAACCGTGCGATAAAAATTATCGTTGATGGAAACATTGCGAAATCAATAGATTCGCCTGAACATCGCAGGCACGTTTTCTGCTTGTCACTGTTCTATCGCTTCTTCAACCAGCGGTTCTCAAGAGAGATAGCAGCTGCATGCCACCTCTACTTGAATTCAACCGCAATACTCGTGGCGCTCTAAATGCTCATCAGTTTATCCTCAATTCGTTCTTTAGCCGTACAACACGTATGTGGAATGGTTTGCCAAGCTCTGTCTTTCCACATCACTTGATCCACAGGTATTCAAAACACAAGATCATTGAAATCTCCCCTTTTCTCCTCTTTTTCCTTAACACAAACGCTGTGCCAAGCATATAGCCCTTCTTAGCGTAGTTCGCTTGCAATTAACTTCTTTGACAGCGTCCAGCAATTTCTATTGATATGATTATAATGAATTAATTCTAATGTTTATGTACTGCTGTAGCTTTACATTTTACGGAACTTCAATATGCATGCCGACCAGTAAGAGAATTAAAGTTCGCTCGATAGCTCGATATTCTCGATTTGTGTCATTGTCCCATTCTATGATATTCGCGAAGTTAAAATGTTTAAAGTCGTATGACGTGAAGTATAACACCTGGGCCAAGTACCTATCAAAGCAACTTTTGGGCAAAATCAAGCAAAAAACCTTTACTTTCCATTTATTAATTAACTAATTAATTGTTATTAAAACATTTTGTTATTCTTCTATTTTCAGGTAATTACATGTTGAAGTAAGATTCTAAATTGAATACTTGTTGGTAAGATAACTTTGAATTTGTAATGTGCTTCAGCTTAAGATTGGGCTGTGTTCATGCGAATTAGCATCAGTTTTCGTGGTCTTTATCGCCGTAAATTGCAGAGTTATTTTTAATGGAAACCAGAATTCAAACGAGTCGACGACGAGCATGTTTTGTCTTATTTTTTGACACTTAATCGCTTATATCAAATATAATAGTCGCCAACATTACTTATCACCTCTTCTCTGGAGTCTGCCGTGCAGACAGAAACCTCGCGATTCACAGGTAAAACGTGCGATTCGTTAGTTCCGATAGGAACGTTGTCTTGAAAATGATGAGGAGACGCGAGCGAATTCACTCACGAAATCTATCTCATCTTAACGTGCGCACGACAACTTTATGAAACTATCCATATCTCTATCGTGATAGCGCTGGGTGTGTATTCAGAAGATAGATACGGAGATGCTATGCAACCAGACAGACATTTGAACGTTACGTTATACAACCAAGAATTGTCTGCATAGATCTAACAGTAGTTGTTGCACCAAAACTAGATTCACAACTTGATTTGTGGTGGGCAGAAATTCAACAACAACAACAGAGTTTTGCGTTTTTATTGCACTTTTTGCTTCTTAATTCTTTTTTTGTTTTGTATTTATTGCTGTTTTGGTCCAAGTTACAAAGTAGTAACCAGTTCTTCTCTTGTTTGCAAATTTAAAGAGAGCTCAAATAATGACGATGATCTGAAATTGTAGGGTAAAGCTGCTTGGATCCTTCGATAACTGAGCTCCGCTGGGCTGAAGGAACCAGCACGACTGCTAAAATGATGACACCCAGTAAACTAGTTTCTTGTTTGTTGCTTTGTAGGTTGATCTCGTCGTATTTGAGTTCTTGTTAATACTCGTATCTTGAAGTTGAAGTGCGCTTTGGTGCTTGGCGTTTACATTTCTGACTGCACCACAATCCATCTAACGACAAATAGAATCTGGACGATGTGCAATAGCGAAACTAATAGAATACATTTCTATTTGTTCCACTTCCTTTTAGCAGGCATGGGCTACGATGACTACAGATTCTAAATTGAGGATCTGCTTAAGAATCCCTGACGCCTACCACAAATACCACAGATTCTCTATAAAGTTGTTAAATTGTTAAGCCAAGCTGAATTTTTGAAAATTGCTTCTTTAAGTCCTGAATATATTTTGTTTTTGGTCTGTTTTGGTAATTCCAATTTTATCAGATTAATTAATCCCTTCTTTGGTTGTAATCTACTTGTTGTACACACTTATTTTTTTAAGGGTAACTTCTTTGCTGAGGGTGTTACAATTTTTGAGCGTTAAGAATATTTCGATCGCATGAGGGGAATATTTATTGAGGGTTTTTATGTACGTATCTTAGGGGGTCTTTTGTAATTATCTTGAGGGTCTTTTGGGGGTTTTTTTGTGATTATTTTGATGGTCTTGTCAGGATACCTCAGATGTCTTTTGGACGTATTTTGAGGGTCTTAATGCTTACACGTATTAACGCATTGGCACAGAACACTACAAAGATATTTTATCAACATCGTCCATCGGCGTTAAATCGCAGCTCCGCGCATGCCAATTGACATCCCCAAAACTGCTAATTATTCGGTAGCCAAATTTTGGAGCACAAGAGATCGATTGTCAGTCAGCTTATATGGTATGTAACGCCATCTTGTTGAAACCAAAGGTCGTGCACATTCATGGCGTCGATTTTAGGTCAAAAAACGTTGGTCAGATGGTTCTGTAACGGTCGCCATTGACAGTATCGACGCTTCCGGCAGCGTTTTTGAAGAAAAATCAAAACAAAACTGTCGCTCTTGGTGGGTGCATTAGCTTCTCTACGATTACGTCTGGCTATTCCGAACCCCAAATCTGGCAGTTTTGCTTCTTAGGATAGCCCCCGAGATAGAAATGAATAGATGACTTTTCGATCAAAATCGGCGTCATTCAAAATCTGGTCTGTGGCCCCCGAGATGGAAATGCAATTTGTCTGAATAGGTGATTTTTCGACCAAAATCGACATCATTACAATATTACAAATCGCAGAGAACTGATATCAAAGCGGATGGTCATTGCTTTCAACTCCTGAGTCATCTGGACCTTGTAAGCGAATAATCCGAGGACAGTATTCTGCTCAGGCTGGTGCTGCTATTGGCGTCGAGTTGAGGTCGATGAATTTTGACCCACACTATGGGCCACAGCCGCAATATTCTCGGGGGTGCGACCTGTCCGAGCTCAAGGACAACTTATGTTATCCAATAGCAAGCCCTTCTCATGAAATTTCTTCACAAATTTAACCAAAGCGGTTCCGCTTGACGCTCTTTCACGGCCTATATTTATTTTTAAAATTCGCACCGTTTCGGCTGCACAACCCTGACATTGAAAATAAGTTTTCAATACTTGGAAACGTACCTTAAGCGAAAACATGGTTGTTTCGTGCCACGGAATATCAGGCTGACGAGCTGTCACAATTTCAAACAAGTCGTTAAAAAAATAGTTGCCATAGCCTTTGGTTTAAAAACATAGGCTATTAGAAAATGACGTCATTAGTCCGTCAATATTAAAATAAAAAAACGAATATATTCCAAATAAAAACATCGCTTTATCTAGCCACAATTATTGCTTCCTTCCTGTTATTGCTGTGATCATCATCGTCACGGTTTAGGAAACCTCAACCAGACCGGTTATATTAATACATGTATATGCTGCTCTTCATTATTGTTCATTGGGCATACAATGCAGAAGATATCCGTCCGGCCAGAGACTTCACATAAAGCCCTGCTGTCCACTGTGTGCATATGCTCTCCAATTTTTTACGCTTCAGCTCTTCCTTGGAGTGTTATATACATAAGTCAAAGCGTAGTCAGCCGCTCGACGCCCAATTTGTTTCCGAACGAGTAAACTTTTTTTTCGCGGCGGCACGGGGACCCCAATCGTTATTCTTAGCAAAATCATTGTGCTTTATGAGTGTCCGTTTTTATGGTAATTTAGCACACACCCGCACTGACCCGCCCATTTCTGTAGAAAGCAGTATTTTGCAAAGAAAACCAGTTCTACTCTAAGCGATCAAAGTGATCTTGTGATGGGTTAGTCTGCTTGTTTTACTGTTTATTCATTTTTGGTGCAAAAAAGAGTGTCTTTTTGCCATCAGTTGACCTTATTTTCCGCAAGTAGGGAGTAGCGCATGTGTACGCTTCTTCTCTAGTGGCAGTAAAATTAACCTCAGATTACGATCTCTATTTGTTTCACTGTTTCACGTAGACGGTGATCTACTGCTACGTGATGTTTTGGGTCAGTTTTCACTTGTACCTGAACGCTTCTTTGAATATTAAAATTATTTAAATGCGCAACGAGTATTTCTCCGCGTTGTAAATTAAAATCTACATTACCCTGTGCGACTTACCTATAAAATTTTGGTTACCATGAGCATTGAGTGATTGTCCGATGAGCGTCCATGGACATTGAATATTGATATGTTGTGTTATTGTGTGGGAGGGCAATTTTCATATGCGAGCATTTAGTATACAGCTTTGGTTGCCACAAAATATTGAATGGGTTCCAATTTTTATATAAGTGTGCTAAGTGCATCTATACGTATTGCATGATTTTTTTGTTTGTAAATTGTGTCAGTAGATCATGTGGCTGAATTTATTTACGTTTACATTATACACTTTAACGATTGTTATCGACTCAACTTTATCATGTAGCAGTTGAATCTTTTTGAACATAAAATGCCGAAAATTAAAAAAAAAGTTATTCGACCAATGGGGATTCGAAAACACATATCGTTCGGCATTTCACTTAACCATACAACCAGGACACCAGGAAGTCCCACCACAGTTTTTGAAATATAATAAGGCCTTTATTAATTTATTCCAGTTTTCTCTATTTGGTGATCGTTGGTGACCATAAACTTTTACTTTTTTGTTATCCCAAATGATTTTTAGTGGGAGTGATTTAAAATACAAATTTTTTGCTACTCGAAAAATGTAATAAGGGTTCATAATTACATAAAAAATACAGTTTTTCAATATTTCCAATTTTGGGGTGTCAGATTAATTAATTTTGAGCATTTGAAATTTCGCCATTTTGTAATTTTTACATTTTTTTGGTGTTTTAGCGGTTAATCAAATTCGCGGTCTTGCATTAGTATTGGGACTTTTTAGTACTTTTTCTTTCACGTATTAATAAGGTATTGTCATAGAATATTCGGATAACTAGGCTTGAAATGAAGATTTTCCTAACTATGAATAAAAATGAAGCAATCATCATATTTGGCTTTACAACCGGAGTCCCGTCCTGGCCTCCCGTAAAAAATCTCTCCACCTGTCCCGATTTTTAGCCGATGTCATCCAGCTTTGCGTGCCTAAATTCTGTTCATACTGGTCTACGCTATTCTTCCAGCGTAGATTTGGCCGGCAAGCTATGGGTGGCAATGTACTGCCTGAATACTGGCTCCCTACCTAATTTGGCATTCATATCCTCCTGAATGATTTATACATCATACCGAGGACAGGCATAGAGTTCCTGTTCAACTTATTCAAAAAATTATTCTTTTTCATCATCTTGGGAATCATCCGTAGGTGCGTGAACGTGTATGAGGCTTATGTTTTTAAATGTCCCCGGCACGCAAAAGGTGCATAGACGTTCATTTACTACTTTTAAGCCGATAACGGTGAGCTTCATTCTATTGCTGGCTAGAAACCCCACCCCGATCACATGATGTCTTGTATGACAGCTGTAAATATATCATATTCTGATTTTTGTTAGACACCATTCCCCATTCACCGCATCTCCTGGATTGCTGTTATGTCAGCAATATATTTGGACAGGGTATCGGCTAGCTGCTGTGCACCTCGTGCTCTATACAAAGAGCGTACGTTCCATGAGAAAAATAAAGCAATGCTCGTCGGGAATACTCACTGGATAAAAGAACTAGATAAATTAACATTTGCCAGTCTTTCCAAAAACATTGTGGGCTTCGATTTTTTTTTTGATTCCCTGAACTCATAAAGAACGCAAACTAAATTCTTACCCAGCAGAATCGTAACGAAATTTGCTGCCAATTTGCTTCCAAAAACAAAACAAAACCCAATCTTAAACAAATACATCATATTCTAGTTGTTAAGAGTGCAGTGTGGAAATGAGTCACGTCTTATATGTATTATGCTAACATCTTCTTCTTTTTATTTAGACCTTCTACTTACTTTCTATTAAACGTCTGCCACAGAATAATTTAATGGCAACTCAAACAAAAATCAAAGTGGAAAAAAATGCTCAGTCAGAGAATCTTCTCAGCAATTCAGTAAATTACATAATGTATTACAATCAAAAGAGAAGAATAAAAAAATAACACATGAACCCAACCCTTAGTTTAGAAGTCAAACACCGTCAAACCGCAGACCACATTCACTCCCGTAAGCGTCAAATCTATTGCCAAAGCGAAAGAAAACAAAGCAACGCTATAAAACAGACATAAAGGCAACACTCGAAGGCAATAATAAAAAAAGAGACTGGCCAAACAACTTCCCAGATTTGGGCTTGTTAAAGACACCACAAGTCAGTCATCTCGGCTGCGTGGTCAGACTTTGCAGGGCAGAGTAAGTAGCCAACATTTAGCCAGTCACTCATCATATTGGATTTCGCTTGCCTTTGTTTACAAACAACATCGGCTCGCTGTGGCCGTGGTGCATGCAACGGCAAGAAGCAGACACAAAAAAATGCTCCCGACTGACTTGGCTTTGGGTTCTTGGCACTCAGCTTGTCGCGCTCTAATCAACTCAGCTTGTCGCGCTGATCCGTTTATACGGGAAAATTTTCATCATCTCAACGTTAAGTTGTTTGTTTACTTCGCTTGCTGTTGGCTTGCGGTTACTTTAAAACAAAATTCAGCTTCGCTCTGCGTGAGAGAAATAAAAGAAATTTCAACGTCACTGAGGAAATTGTTGGAAAAACACACACACATAAAGAAACATTAATATTTGTGGTTAGAGTAGTTGTAATAGTAGTGGATGTACCGTGAGCGTGACGTTTGCCAATATTAATGACAGCGACAACGATGCTGGAAAGACCGACAAGCAAGCTACTGCCAAGAGTGCCAAGAAAACTAAAGTGTGTCACAGAGTGTAAGGAGGCTTCCCCGGCAAAAACAGTAACTATAATTACAAGTCTAACTTCAACTTAGAGTCTTATCGTGAGGCTGGCTCTCTTTTTTTATATTTCCCCTTCTCCGCTTACGATTCACGTTTCAGTCACCGACTTGGAGAAAACTGGTTTGTTCTTCGCTTAAGCCGGCATCGATACTTACGCTCCTTATTTTATGTTTACGGCTTGATGCTGTGCGTGTGCCGTAATGATGCATGTAAGACGACGATGCTGTTTGGTTCTTTTAGTCTGTGGTCTTCCTGTGTCAGTTTCATTGCCAACATATTTATCGATCGACCCGCTCGTCCTTTCACCATGATAATATCATTCAAAGCCTTCCACACTCACTTTAAGTGATTCATCGCGCTAGCTCCAGATCCTGTTCATTCGTTCAGAATTTTAAATGACCAACCACACCGACGTAGATGGCATTTACTTTAATTAGCTAACTATTTACAGCTGGCCGAAGTGTGAACACGAAATTTGTGCTCGTCGTTTTATTTGTTTGGTCGAGATGGGAGTTTCATGTGTGAGATATTGGTTGAGATAAATACATACATGTATATACTTATGTATATATGTACGTATGTTCCTATCTTTCCAAGGTTCCTGTGCTTTCATATTCTGGTACCTCATGTCCTTCCTTAAACAATGTAATGGGAACTTTGTAAGGAAGGCTAATTAGAGTGCCACTCGGTTGTAAGCAATATATTTTTGTATAGAACATTCACACGTATCATGTTTAACCCTATACTACTGACGACCTTTTTTATTAAGTCAGTAATGGTTACTACTACTCTGATAGACGCCTAATTGAAAAGTATCCCAGATTTTGAAACTGTATCTTTTTTTGTATTTTAATAATAATAAATCCCCTGGCCTGTAGTCACTGGAGCTGTCAACTTCCTGGCTAATGAAGATTTTCAGAAGCTGTTTTATATTTATCTATGTACTCTGAAGCTGGAGAAGAGTTCTGAAGGTTTTCATACCCAAAGCAGGTAGAAGAGGCCATAAATCAGCGATTAGGCCCCTCAGTCTCTAATCGTTCTTGCTAAAGGCTCTGGAGGGTATTCACCATATCAGGCAACGATTCGGAATCCCACAAGTATCAAGATCTCAACACGCATATCTCAATGTTCTCATTGAGGCCATGAAGCTCTTACTCAGTCAGTGATTGCGGAGCCGTTCCTTACGAAATGTATCACATCCATGCGCGGTAGCAGGATTATACATACCAACCTTGACAACTACAATATGTATTACCAAACTAGTCGGCAGAGATACTCTCCAAGGAGTTGTCATTTCACCCTTGCTGTGGATAATGATAATTAATACGATTCTACTAAAACTTGAGGAGGATAGGACGAAGGTAGGTGCGTACGCAGATGACGTGGTAATACTCGTATCACTTCAGCACCTTTCCGTGATCAGCGATGTTATGGAAATGATACTGGGTAAAGTTGGCTCCTGGGCAAGAAGCTGTGACCTTGGAGTTAACTCAGGGATGTATTGTTCACCACAAAATCTAAAATACCGATCTTTGTCCTCCCAAAACTCAATGGTCGTAGTGCAGTCTAACCCACAGCGCCAAATATCTCGGGGTAATCTTTGATAGGAAGGTTTGTTGGAAGGCTACACCACTGGAATAAAAAAAGCATGCATTGCCCTCTATGTCAGCTGCACAAAGCTGTTGACCGACCAATTCTTACCTATTGATCGCTAGTCTGGTGGCTAGCGATGAGGAGAAGTGCAATGCCACGAAGCTCAGGAGATTACAGCGATCAGCAGTAGTTGGCTTCACAAGACCTCTACGGTTATGTACGACTGAGGCCCTTGACACAATTTACACCTTTTTTTTATTTCTAGCCTATGGCACATATGGCAGACACTCTAACCTGAAAGATCTATTGTATATTAGGGTGTCTTTACTCTAAAAAACGTACCACGTACATCCTTAGTAGCAGAATGCGTCTTCTTAACCAAAGTAATGCTGATAATTCACAAAGAATGTGCTCGGATGACTCTTCATATTCTGAGCAGAACCTACATTCTGTCTCTGAGCCTACACCAATTTTGTTAAAATGATATCGCAACCACAATTACCTGTTAGAAAGCTCACCAACTCCCTAATGCACTCCCTATTAAAGCTTGGAAAAAGGGTCTGATAAATTGTTTGGATTGCCTAAGCCCTGGGACGCTTTACCAGTTGGCCAAACGAAGCTTGTGTTCCCAACAATTTATCAGTGCTGTGGCGGGTGCTAAGTTGACACCACAGTAGGGTTCAGGTCCTATGAAAGCAGATTCTTAGCCAAGCCTAGCTAGTTCATCTGCAGATTCGTTGCCTGCAATTCCCTGATGACCAGTGACCATACCGGGTTTGACTTTTTTGTGTCTGGCAAGAGATTGCAGTGCATCGTAACAATTTTTGACTGAAACAGTGAATAGTGCGGAACATGTTTCTTTTAGGAACTAAGTCAAGAATTTTCAGGTGACCACATAGTCACGTGGTATATACCCCAATCTAGTTACAGCTTAATAGCGCATCAAGCAGACGTCTTCCTAATGAAGATTGGCAGGGTTGAAAGCCCTACAACAGCTTCTAGTGCTGTCATAGGGCAGGTGCGCATGGCACCCGTTATACCTCAACAGGCAGCTCTTTGTAGTTTCTGAAGCTTAGTTGCCGTTTTCCGTTCAAGTACTTTCACCAAACGATGGCCGCGTACGTGATAATAGGTCTCAACATCATTGTGTACATCAAATGTAACATTTTAGGATTAAGACCCCAAGTTCTGCCGTAGAGGCGTTTACTGGCCCACAAAGCCCTAGTGGCGCTGTCGATGGTGGACTTGATAAGAGAATTCCAGGTTGGCCGCTTATCAATGGTGACACCGAGCTATTTAACCTCACTGGAAAAATCTAACGTGGTGCCTTTGATGATGATTGGTCCAAAATCGATCAGTCTTCTTTTCGAGAAAGGAACTCTAACGGTTTTGCAAGGATTGATGGATAGTCCTTCTCTGCTGCCCCATTCTAAAACGTGGAGTAAAGCACCTTAAATGACACTAGTGCTAGTCGTGCAGTGCCTACCACTAATAAAAATCACCAATATAATAGCCTGATCTGTGAAGATCGACTAGAAGATTGTCAGTGACTAGTGACCATAGAAGGGGAGAAAACACTCCTCTTTGGGGATATCCATTAACTGCAGTCACAGACACAGACACTCCTCCCGACGAGGAAATAATATCTCGACTTTTAAGCTTGACCCTTATCCAATGGTCTTCGATACCCCTGCTACTGATTGCCCTTGCAATAGAGTCGTAGCCAGTATAATCGAAAGCGCTATCAATGTCGAGGAAGGCACACAGGTCTATTTCTTTGGCACGAAAAATTCCTTCTATCTTCTTTATAAGATAGTGAAGGGCACCTTCTGTGCGGGTATCTTCTCGGATGAGCTCAATCTGTCAAGGTAATATATGCTACCCAATTCAGGTAGCATTTTCCAGACGGAGATTATAGCTATTAGGGAGGCGTGCAGGTCACTAAGGCTCAGTAATGCACAAATCGGAAGGATTGGCATGTGTGTTGATAGTCAATCTGCCATAAGGCAGTTAATGCGATCACCACAAACTTGAAACTTGTTAAACAGTGCCAAGAAGAATTGACTTCGATTAGCCAAACCTTGAACATCACTACAGTATGGGTACCGGGCACAGTAACAAAAAGGGAAACTAGAGGGCGGACGAATTGGCAAAGAAGGGCCACGCTAGGGACACCGGCTCTACGGAAAAAGTTGGCTGTCCAATTATCTTAGTTTATTATCTTAAGAAACAAGTTCTCGTCTTTTTCACTATACTAAGTCATAACTAAGGTGGAGCAGTCTATTGAACTACTCCGTATTAAAAAGGGTATGGCCATACTGTACAACTAAAGTAAAACCACCGAGTTATATCAACAACCCGGAAGGATATTACCAGATTTCTGTAGAAGTTGTAAGGATGGGCAAACGTGCACAATCTAACAAAATCGGTTTTCCTCAAAACAATTCATGGGCATGCGAATTCTGTATATTATATATTCTGTGCGAATACCTTATACGAAGCTGTGCACGTGATTTTTTGCGGTGGCCAATACCGGACATCGGTTACAAACCACACCTCATTAACGTTATTGTAAGCATGACATCTGATAATTAATTCCAAATCATAAAAAGGTTTTGCAATCAATTAAACGAAATTATAGCAAAATGAGAGCCTCACCATTTGCGTATACTATACAGCACCCAATGATGGTTCTGCTAATAATTCCATTCAGATTATTGAGTACTTTGCTACGTCCAGGAATTCTTCCATTGTACACTCCATGCGAAATCTCGTCCATATCATATTCACTTTAATGAAGCGTCGCCATGTCAACCATTCACTCCCCAATCAATCGGATTTCAAAACGTCCTCAGCTTTTCGTAATCATCCCTATAATATTGAAACGCACACCCCATTATGTCTTGCATTTTTCTCCACAAATAGGTCGAGGGTTGTTATTGGCTTCATCAGGATGTATGAAAAATAATATCTTATCCGCAGTTCATCTTTCATCTATCATTTCGACTTTGTAATTATTATTACGCTGTGCAATCATAAAAATATTTGCTCGTCACGAAGGAGGAGTTTCCATAGCAGCCGAAGGACTGGAAAAAGGATCTTGTTCCTGTGTGATTGACTGACTGAAAGACTGAGTTAGAGTAATAGTCGCTTGAGTTTATTCAAACTTTCATCGATTACTGTTAGTTGATGGTCCCTGACGTACTGTCGGTGCGGACGGCACAACTCCTGGGAGTGGTAGTGTATAAACTTTGAAATTGCATTATGCGAACCGCACGTGGCTGAGGATATGCCAACGGACAAGAATAATGAGGCGAAGTATAAGTGTTCTGAGCAATTTTAAAATGAACTTCTGCCTTTGCTGTGTTATAAAATGGATTCTTTGATAACACTCCGATGGACAGATGAAACGTTGCTTTTATAGCTATTTACATACATAATAAATGTGTTATAGTCGCATACTCATATTAGGAATACCGCAGTGACGTCCATATCTGGATAGGAAATCTGGCATTAATGACCATCGACCGACGCAATGGGAGATATGGCTATCTCTAGTTCTAGTGGAATATAGGGGTTGGGGTGGTCTGTCAATGAATGGACTGAACGGATCGTTGCACATTATATACAAGGAAGGATGAATATGTTCTCCTCGTGAGTTTGTGTACCATCCTTCCGTCGTTTATTCGCTCGAATTAATAAAGACCAAGCATTTGATTCATCAGTTGGTTCGTGCGCGTTGGCAAGGTGAACTTCAGGTAGGATTCACCTAAATCCTTTCGACAGCTCACTGAAGTGACGAAACGGAAATTCATTTTCTTTTATTACAAAAACAAAATGCTCGTTAAAAACTTTAATATCCTTGTTGTGGCAAATTGCGTTTCTCATCCTGTGTAAGTTTGCATGGCATGAAGTGTGTGTGTGTGTGTGCGTGCGCGCTTTTAGTGGTTCATTCTCAAAACGACTCTAGTTTTTCCATTGTTTCGGGTTCGCTTCAGGGAACTTTTAACGTTGTTTTCCATAATACACTATCCGAGCATCACAGCATCACAAAAACGGATATAGTCCTAGAAAATGTATAGGTGTGTGTGTGTGAATGTGTGTGCCTGTGTGTGGGAAGGAAAATCGTTTTTCGAAACGCAAGCTGAATAAAAGTAATGTCAGGGTAATAGCTTGACTGTCAGTCGGTCTGTGGTTTTCTGTTCCTTCCAATATCACTCAATTGTCTATCGGTTTTGAATGCATCCGATGATTGTTTGTTTTATAATTTGCGGTGGAAATCCCACATACAAACGCGCAGACATATATATACATCCATAAATAAAAGACACAAAATGCGGTTTTTTATTAAACTAACATTTTTTGCACTTCAACGTAAATGTATCTGATGCGGCGAACATCTTGTGGCTTCCACGTTATTGTGGATTACGAGCATAAAGCGCACTGAACAAAAAAGAAAAAAGGTCGTCTTTAAGGATGATGGCAGTGTATGATCTCTTTGTGGCTAACTAAAGAGTGTTGCATTGCAAAAACACAAAATTTAATACCAAGAGAAAGTTTGGGTTGTTTACCTTAAGTCCATGTACCTTAGTGTTTTTTTTCGCACACTAAAAGGGAAAATGTGTGGTGTATCTTCAAGCTGAAATAAATTGCTATCATAAAATATTTCATAGAGTAAATCATAATGACTAAATAAGTTACTGTAGTAGTTGAAACAAACTGTATGCATTAAATTGACGACTGTTACGAGTATAGTGAAACAGTCGCTAACTTATAATGTATTCGGTTACATTGACCCTAAAAATCATACAAATGGTTAATTCAATCAAAATTATGGTTAAGGTATAGTAAATATTTTCATGGCATACCAAGTTCTTTGTAAGTTTAAGCCAAATAGTTCAGTTATAGCGAACATATTAAAAATACTTTCGGCAGAAAAGAAAATCCGTAGTTTTGACATTTTGACGACGTATGTTTAGATCGATTCGAAAACTCTGCGAGGGGTGAAACGATAACGCTAAGCTATTGAAGGAACTTAAAGTTCCAAACGGTTGAAGATTGAAAAATTGATTTCGAAACATTTATGTATTTTTTACTCAAGGCGAATCAACTTGAAACGAAACGTCCATCCGATCCAAGTGCATTTTTCCGATACCTTCTTGATATCGCAAAACCAAAAGTATCGATGCCAAAAGTACTTTGTATCGAAACAAAAATATTGTGTATGGACTTGTATTTACTTGTATTGATTCTTTCCTATTTACATATCATAGCCATTTCAAACGGCTACGACTCGACTCATTGAATCCTCTCCTCCGAAATCCGTCAAGGCAAACTGGAAACTGGCTGTCATCTCCAAGTTTTTTCATTAACCATCTTTTACACGATTATATTATATTCCACGTATGACGCGTGTCGTGTGGCGCGTGTGACGGGTTTTATTTTTCGACTTCGTTGAGGTCCTTTTTAACCACCATCCACATGACATAGAGAGAAATTTCGTGAGTATGTCTAAGTCCAACAAAGCTTTTTTATATTCCGTCTATGAAGCGTGGCGCGTTTCGTGTGTGGCACGTGTGATTGGTTGAAATCGCGACATTTTCTCGTTTTTGAGGTCTTTTTTAACCCCCTTTCGCTCGACCTAGAGGGTTGAAATTTTGTGAGCAGCTCAATGTCAAGGGCCCAATTTTGATATCCCGCGTTTGACGCGTGTCGCGAGTCGCGTGTGGCACGTGTGATGCGTGGAAAAAGGAAAATACTTCAAAATAGCCCCGACCTCAAAAACAGATATTTTATTGATTATTACCAAATAAGTGTGGCGTGCTTCGATGTATACATAAAAGTTTGTACCCGAAAAACGAAGTTTTTTTACATTTACTTATGTATCCTTCTCTTGCCCGTCCCATTCCATCAAACCTACTAGGTGGCGGTTATATCAGCTTGGTATGTGACTAGGGACCCCGCTAAATGTTCGGCTGCACGTGGTCTCTGTTGCGTTGAGTTCAAAAATTCCATGTGCAGATCTAGAATTCGTTATCCTTAAAACGTTTTGCAAAAGTCGTCATTAGAAGTAAATCCTTCTATATCCGAGGCTGTTGGTTGTATCGCAACAGGACTGCTTTTTCCCCGGTTGAGCTGTCAATCCCACACCCAACCCTGGAGTGCGAGGTCTATTGTGTATCCATGGTCAACAGAAGCCGGGTATACCGGTTCTTAAATGGTATGAGTAGCGGAATTAACCACTGGAATTGGTCCCCGTTGACACTATTTGGTGGATTCCTCTGTTGCCGCATCATCTGTTCGGAGTTTCTAGGTAGAAACGCTGTTTTGCTGCAGGGCATTTGGTTTCGATTTATAACTCCACTTCGTCCTATCGACCATGGGAGGCAATACTGCAGATACAAGATTCGTTAGATCGCATAGTTTTAAGTTTCCGTGACCCCAAGGAAAGGAAGCAAAAATTATCTTTAATTTAATTATGCAGTTTCCCATGTTTGTGGTATTACGCTAGTTATGTTACGTTAGTTACAATACTTTCTAACGCCGGTTTAACTAAAACGCTTGTTACTTTACTTTAATTATGCTGGTTACATTACTTTACGAAACTTTTTTTTTAATTAAATTTCATACAGATGGTGGTCAATTCATTACGTAATTTTCCTTATACTTTAAGTTATTTATAAAACATTAAATTAGTTACTATATTAAGTACATGTGTAGTCACCCTTTCAATCGAAAACATTATGTAGATTACGTCAATTTAATTTAATTTAATTGTGTTAAAGATTCGTAAGTTATTTAACGCTTCGTTAACTATCAGCGCTTTCGATGTGCGGGGTACAGTGATGGTTTGGTGTCCCATTTCGACAGCGCTCTCAACGAAAACCACAGAACGCTGTAGAAATGGGACACCAAACCATCACTGTATCCAGCAAATCGAAAGCGCTGTATTTAAGATTATTTTAATTGCATTGGTTATGATAGTTGTTTTGTGGGCGCCGTGGCCGTGGCAGGAGGTTCGTGGTTCGAATCCCAGTAACACCAAAAGTAATTTTCACGGTGTCCAACCTCTCGCGAATGGGTGACAAATATTCCGAGAGAGTAATAACTTGTCACGGAAAGCTTTTCAATTCGCCGTTCGGATCCTGCTTTAAATTGTAGGTCCCTTCCATTTGTGTATGAAAATATATAGGGTTTTTCAATAAGAGCACTTCAACTTTTTTTTGAAGAAAACACAAACTGTTCGACTTTTGAACTAACTTTTTTTTTATTAACGAATTTGAACATATACATATGATAAATTTAAGTATGAAACTCGATATCTTTTGCATGACCACCGCGTGCACGTTTTACGAAGTGAGCCTCATCGCTGAAGATGATTTTTCGGTGAAAATCTGCATCATTTTCGATTTGCTCTTGAGCCCAATTCACGAATCGGCGTCGCTTCAAATGGTCAAACGGCTTTAGTTGTTGTGTCAGCTTGATCTTATACGGATGTAGGCCAAGATCTTTACGTAAAATCGATTGTCGAACGGGCTGGCTTGTTAAATGGACCGTAAAATGGCCGTAATGCTCTTAAAGTAGCGGCAACAGAACGATTATTTTGATAAAAAATTTGCACGATTTGCAATCGCTGTTCACATGTGTAGCGTTCCATGATGAAATGTATGCTAATGATGTTTCCAAATAACAAAAGAACAATAAAAAATATGGCGTCGTTCGCCGTCCCTATCGGAGAAGAGTTGAAGCGCACCTATTGAAACACCCTATACATGCGCAACACAAATGGTTGCGAGAAGCTAGGCCTTGGACCGCAATGGGTCTTGTCGCGCCGAATATTATTTATTATGATAGTTTTGTAACCTGTCAGTTGCTTTAATATTGTTTTTTTACGTAGATTCCAAATTTATATGTTAAGTGCAGAAATTAAAAACAAAAATCAAACTATCGGGAGATTAGTTTTTGGTGAGGACAAAAAATTTTTAATTATTTATTTACATTTCGACGCTAAAATCGATTGGTCCGGCCCTGCCAATCTATTTTTTTTTTCGTTTTTAAGTTAACGAATCGATATCACTCAATTTTTGATTCGGCGAGGGCATTGCTTTTCTTTCTTGTCGGTTTTTGTTATTACAAAACTGGCTCTGTGACCGAGAACAATGGCAACTTCTTTTCTCCTTTGTAGATGCAAAAAAATGTAGACCCATTAGTAAATTGCACGCGTAATTCAAATTACTAATGCGTAATGGGAAATACATACTAAACAATAAAAAAAAATAAACAACAACAAAGTCTTCACATCCATCTTCATGACCTTTCATGCATCAGAAATAGGAACTGTATCTTCTGGGTAAATGCGTTTCCTGTAATTTGCGCACTTCATCCATCCATTCATTGTAAGTTCGTTTGTTATTGCACTGTGGAGACGGTCACATCCTGCGTCGTCGTAGTTAACATTGATGTTGAAATTAAAGAGGGGAAACTTGCTCGGAAACAACAATGCTCATATCTAGCGGAATTGCTTGTAACAATTGCCGGCACTAATCAATTCAGAAACATGTGCGCGAACACTTAATTCCATACGCGGTGCTTCACATGACCTGTGTACTCGCATCATAATATATGGGAACCTGAAAATCCATCAGGATAATGAAGCATGAAAACAGAACTACATACGCACATACGCACTACATAATGTGAGAATGTTTAGAAATTGGTTGATTGTTTGTTATTTTTTCAAATCAACTTAAACTGCCCTTAGGGTGATATTTTGATTCCTTTCAGCAGTCGATAGAACAAAAAAACTTAACAATCTGTCATATGAATGTATAGATACAGGTAAACAAACGTTTTGTGCTACACAGAATGAGTAGGGAAATTATTTTGAAAATTTATACGCATAGCTATATGAAAATTAATGAAGACCCCAACAAAAATTAGATGGTCTCGACTATTGAAATAAATGGGAAAGGAATTGAAAATTATGCCGTGTCATGTTCGCCATCAACGCCATTATCATCGTAAATAGAGAAAAAATATTGTACTGTACTCTGCGACTAGACTCATGGGTACGGCACGGATGAGCATAACTCGTTTTCATTCGGAACCCCTTGCAATGCCCTATCGCATAGCTCTCATTTCTACAATAATTCACTTCGAAGTCGGTACAATACGCGTCCGGTAAGGCATTGCAAATACATATACATAAGAGTGTCCGGAGTGTTGTGTGTGTGCGTTTACACTGTTCGAATAGGACTTTGAAAAAGTATCCGTCCATCCATAAGGTATAGCTGGAGGTTGGAGTGTGAGAGCTCGAGTGCAGCTACTCCGATCTGGCACAACAGCGTCATCAATCTGTGGTGCGAAGTGCCGTTGTACTCTTAGGAAAAGATACTTGCATGAGGTGTGTCGTTGCACTTGGAAAACCAATCTGGCGCGATATGAATGGGAGAAAACGGAAAACAGGCAAATACGAGTAAATAAAAATAATTGAAGTTACACTATTGTCGGACCGAGACGTACGTAGTAGGCTCATATTTCGCACTTTTATCATTCTCATACGCTTGGTTGTACGACGCTGCCTCGGGAGACGACAATACTCCCATAGTGTCAATGATTGTGGAAAAACAATCCCACGGTTGCGTAGCACTGTGATTTATTTCCAGTTGTTGCGATTTGGCAAATGAGGTGGTACTATGAACAGCTTCGTGCAAAACTTTTCCTTCTCTTCTTCTCTCTTGCTTTTCTTTTTTTGATGAATTCGATGCAAAGTGGTTGGGTTGGGTGGCTGATGTATAATTATAATTATAATTATTATAGTATCCCTTAACTGTGGTCATCCTGATCTATGCCTATATGCCAGTATGAACTTTTAGTAAATTGTTTCGTGTGATTCTTGAAAATAATATTGCCTTTTATATCAGACATAATTGCTTAAAATTTTAATCAAATATTTCCCAGAGTATTTAAAACATTCTTAGCCACGTGAGAGATTAATGATTTGCTCGAAGTGCCCTCTTAATTTACACCTACTCGTACACGAATGAATCGATGAACTTTTCAATTCGAATTAATTGCTTGATTTCATTTGATTTAACACAAACAATTCAAATTAATTTTACATATTACGAGGTACATCGGATGAATATCTGGTGAATAAAAAAAGAAAACAGAAAGAGTTTAACATCACACTTAGCCATACAAAAAGTAAATACTTCCATGGATGTTTGTTATATTTTTAAAGTACTTCTTATCTTTATTAGACTTCCATGAATTGTATAGATTTAAAATTTGTATTTCCTGCTCTTGCTTGTTGGTATGAAGCTTTTTTCTTTAATCACCATCAATGGAGCGGCTTTATTTCTAACAATACATAATCATAATAATCATAATAATCATAATAAACGCTATCATGATATCGTCGCAGATTTCACAGAAAAGATCAACAAGTTTGGCACAGATCATTTCATAATTTATCAATGGATCAGAAGATTAATGACTATATGTAGTATGTACTGCCGTTGTAATGACTATAGTATGTACTGCCGTTGCCGGCCAAGCCTACGCTGAAAGGATGGCGTAGACCAGAGTACGGATTTTGGCCGCAAATGTGAAAAACTCACCTGAATGTGAGATGTCAGTTCGTATACGTACGAGGTGTATAGCATACAATTTTAAAGTTGTGTGATGTTTTTTCTTTCTTTGGCTTAGTGTAATTTAATGACAGATTCTGGTATAAGATTCTAGTACAAATTCTGAATCGGTTCGGCTTTTGTCTGATTCAGACGACAACTCACGTACTCAAAACTAGGTGAGATGTGAAAAAGTCTCACCAAAGTTTTACTCATTGTTTCCACCTCAAATAACAATAATGCTACAATAAAATAATTTGCTTCTTGCATGTACACGTATACGGTCTTCAAATAATGCTACATTAAATGTGAGCCGAATTGAAGGAAAAATTTTGTAGGACTATTTTAAGCGATTTTCAAGGTCAGCACAGATCAAAATGGCGAAATTTGAAATTGAAGAGAAGGGTCGCACTGCAAACACCGAGACGAAGGCAGAGAAAATTTAGAACACATGTATTAGTGGGCGTTATAATTGTTAGCTGTGATCAAAACCTTCTCTATAGAAAGCCCAACTGTACGCATACTGATGCAGTAAAACTATCCCAAACGCGTCGGTGTTTGCGGGTTGTGATGGGTGAGTGTACAAAAAATAAGCAGACGCATTTTATGAAACGCGCTACCTGGTGGTAGTGCAAAGAGCGAGAAACGCATGATGTGGTATTTATATGGATGCAACAAAACAGATGTTTTCTCATATGCGATAACATGTGCTCTAAATGTATTCTTTAATTTTTGCTGTGAATGCATTTCAGCGATAGCTCCATAATTTTACTCACCCAAGCAAATTATTTTATTGTAGCATTTTTGTTATTTGAGGTGGAAACAACGAGTAACACTGCCGTTGACATTAAAGCAAAATCAAATTATGCGCATGCGTTAAAAATCATACTACTACACACAATATCTACTAATACTACGAACTTGCGGTTAAGATGTGAGTTTTTCACATTTGCGGCCAAAATCCGTGCTCAGGACGCCCAGAGTTTAGGGATGCCAAACTGGATGACATCGGCTCGAAATCGGGACCGGTGGAGAGATTTTTTGCGGGAGGCCAGGACCGGACACGATATTTTAGCCAAATATGATGATGTTGTACTACCGTTGTATACTCGTTGAAGACCTTTTCCAAATCTGGCCGGAGCGTCGACATTCTTCTTGTTTAGCAGATTGTAATTGTGATGATAGTAGCTTCTTTATCACACATAATTAATGGATGTACACCAATTATTTCTGATGTTAGTTTAGTACCTAACTGGAATATCGTTTTCATAAAGAAAAATATATCTTTATAAATAGTTACAATTTTTTAATTTGAATTTTGGTATTAAGATGGTATTGATATTGGCATAGGCTCAATAGGTTTAAACTAAAGGCACAGCGAGGGCACTATGATTTTAGTCAAAGGAAAGGGGGGACTGCACTTTTATTTTGAATTGAATTGTTTTCTACTTCTGTAGTAGAAGTCCCAATTTTTGACCACAGGCGAATTTTTGGCTTGCTTCGGTTATTTCTTTGAGGCTGGCTTTTTACAGACGAAGCCAAACCTTCCTCCTAGTTCTGTGAGCCGTCTTTGCATCTAAAATTATATCACCCAGCTATCTGCAATTTAACAGACAGTCCGGCATACCAATGTAAAATATGTTTGTGATCCTATTAGCAGCGGTATCCACTTCGCTATGGGGGAAGATTAGTGAATAGTTACTTTTGCTAAAAAAGTCATTGAGGTCGTCATTGGCTTTATCGTAATACTATTCTATGAAACGCTAATGGTGTATTTTTTTTTATAATGTACATTGTACATACGCTCAAGGGGTTTGCACCCTTATAATGCTTAGCACAGCGTGGGCGTTCGGAAATTAAGGAAAGGAATTAAGGAGATGACAAGGAATGCCTGTAGATCATACAAATGTGAAAACACAGAATCCGACAATTTATTCCACATAATTATTGAGCGGCTAAAGAAGGAATCTCTGAATTGGTTGGTACGTCCGAAGATAGGTCTAATGGTAGACCCGTGCGGTCGAGTTGAGGCACGGTTATTTCGGATGGGTTGGTGGATGGGCGGGATGCATCTGGATATTTCTTTTGAGCTTATGGAAAAAGCGATAAAACATTGGCAAGCAGGAAATATTCCTACGATGTTCAAGCGATTCGAATGTTTTCGCGGTATTTACATCACCAATAAGTTTTATCGCTTGGTTCTGATTCTGTCGAGTAGATGCAATGAGGCCTTGAGAGCACCTGCCACACAATACAGTTGTATTCAAGTTGTAAATAGTAGCAAGGTATGAGGGACTGAAGTACATCTTACACAGTTTTAGGATCACTAAACATTTCGCAGCATTCTTAGCGATGGCGAATATGTGGTCATTCCAACGAAGCTTGTTGATGATGCACATACCGAGTATTGCGAGTTTTTCAGTTTCTTTGACACGGGATCCATTCATGGATAAAGGTTGGGGGTTTAAATTACGCTTAGACGACAGAAGACAGCATTGAGTTTTGGAAGAATTAATTTATACTCTATTGTGTAGTCCCCACCTTGTTATGCTGTGAAAGCCAGAATTTAATGTGCTTGTTCAAGTTCCACTTGGGATGAAGAGGCTCGTGCAGAAAGCGCGAACTAATATGAAAAGCTAAGAGTGCTGTCGTCAGCGAAAGAATTAATTGTATTAAAAGTAGCGGATAGCAAATAATTAATGAAAATAAGGAAGAGTGTCGGGACAAAACAAAACCTTGGGGAACTTTGCTTTCACCAAAGTTGTGAATAGACTGATATTCTACTTCTCAGTGTGGTAAGCAACCAGATTCCCTGCAGAGCGTTGCCTACGAAA
The DNA here is from genome assembly GCA_947095585.1 of Nephrocerus scutellatus. Classification (NCBI taxonomy): domain Eukaryota; kingdom Metazoa; phylum Arthropoda; class Insecta; order Diptera; family Pipunculidae; genus Nephrocerus; species Nephrocerus scutellatus. The sequence continues at coordinate 100,424,469 of OX352762.1, read as the reverse complement.
ACCATACTGCTGGTCAGTGAAGATTTCATGAGATTCAAGGTATTGCATAAGCTAACAATTAATCAGCGTTTGCACGACCCTAGAAAGTATGTCTGTTGGTACGAGGAAAGAGATGACGGTTTTCCTTTAGGAACAGGTTGGATAAAGGCTATTTTCAAATTCCTTGGGATGACTCCAGAAGAATAAAAGAAATGGGAAAGCCTGAGCAGTGGCAATGCCAACGTTGAAGAAAACCTCTTCAAAACTATAGCGGGAATACCATTAGGCCCAGCAGATTTATAAATGTTGAGATCATTTAATTCTCTAGCTACTTCACGAGTACGAAAGTAGTTTTGTCCCATAGAGGATTCGACTCTTGAAAGTACAGGCGGCAACAATGCGCAATCTGGTAAATGTGAAGCAAGCAGATTGGCCTTGTCTATACAGCTATCAGTTGGAATGTCATTGTGAATGAGCGTTTGAATTGAAGACGAGGCATTATTTTTAGTACGCTTCACGAATGACCAAAAGTTCTTACTACCTTTGGGATATTGAAGTATTTTTGTTGTTAGTTGCTGGCCATAGTTGAATTTGACTCGTCTTACGTAGGCATTGCAATCATTTCTGACTCGTCTTAATTTAGTTCGGTTTTCCACAGTGGGGTTTTGTTTATTTAACCGAAAGCATACCTCCCGGTTCCTAGAAGCCTCTTTGTAGCTTAAAAAGGTAACAAAAGTATCAACACAACTTAATAATAAATGCAAATGCATTGTACATTTTACTAAGAAATAAAAGCAAGTTCAGACAAGGAAATTCAGACCGTAAGCATGGACCGCAAAAGGTGGCATGGGGTGGTGACAAAATAGTTAATATTATAATGCAATCACACATATAGCAACAAAAAAGCCAGACGTATTTTAGCACGTCACACAACACAAATTTTGTTAAAAAAAAATCATTTATAGCTTGGTTGAACTGGAACCGAAAACTTTTAAACTGCTGATCGAGTACTTTTAAATAAACGCTTCTCAAGAGACCATCGAAATGATGATTTTATCAATGGAAAATAGAAAACAGTCTACTGATATGCCTACGGCATTTTCTTTTATAGCAGACATTATACTTTTTTATTGTTCATAAGTGCAAAACATCAAAAGTGCCGAGAAAGCCAAATTCGAACAGAAAAAACTTGAAATTCAATAAAATGACAATAAACCGAATTCATTGTAATCAAATTTTCGCTTCTTTTTCGCTCAAACAACTTACAGTAATTCACACTGACAATAATGTTGTATTCCTCGAATTATCTGCCAAAATACACATCCACCATTGCGTCGGTCGGGTTACTTTTGGCAACTGCAAAATCAGATAAGATGGATTTTCTCTGCACATAAATATCTTTCAAGATGATTGCACTGTAGCAAACCTAATTTGTCTTTTTCCTTCATCTTCAAAATCTAATCCCTGTATTCTATAAAGAAAAAAAAAAGATAGGGAGGCGAAAACTTTCTATGGATATAATTCCTACAAATTTGAACATTGCTTTTCTTTAGGTCTGTCTGTCTGCTTGTCGGTCTGTAGGTGTTCTCCAGGCAGACCTGCCAGACTAAACTTGAATGGCAGGAAGAAAGCTCTTCATAAATTGGCTAAATCGAATGGGCCAAACGGAGTTCTTGTGCCAATTTTCTCCTAGTCTACACACTCAAGCAGGATAAACATACTCATATAGAAAACCCTTAGAATATCCTAAAGCGTAAACGAAGATTCTAGATGAGAATCGGTCTGATCCACAAACATCGTACACTGGTAGAGTCATAATTCTTCAATGCACTGCCAATTATGGTTTAAGATTTTTATGTTCTTTGTTTTTGTTTTATTCTACCCGTTCATTGCATGCATACCCATAGTGCATCAAGGTGCTGTTCCGCCCAGAGATATTTATCGAAATGAATGAATGAATGTTTTGCTCATCCTGGCCAGTTCTCTTTTAATCAAATTGCGGAGCGGTTCAAGGCGGAACATTGGAACACCGAGGCTGTTGTTGTGGGTTGTTGTGGTCATGATCGTCGTACTGTGCAGTTCAGTTGAGTTTGTTTATTCCACGAATTACGCTACGGCTATTCGAGCAAATTTACAATTATTGCCATCGGCGATGACCGTTTTACTGAAATAACCGCCGGCCACAAATTATTATTGGCCAAATACTGTGTTTATATGTGCCGTAGTTGGATCTTGAAGATTCCCGATGCAAAACTGATTCATGATTATTGAAAATTTTGAAATTTTTATTCTTCAATTTTGGTAAATTTTTAAAGATTGGTGGAAAGAAGACCGAATTCTGCGCGTAATTGTGGTATTCCTTAGGGCTTGAATTAACCAAAGAATATGTTTCTTTCACAATTATTTAATCGTCTTCTTTTCCTTTCAGGTAGGTTTGCTTGAGTTTTACGTACATAATTGGCAAAAAAAGAGACATCTTAGAAGCAAATAAAAAAACGTTAATTTTGGCAAAATTGTAGGTTTGTAGGGAAATTACACGAGGTTTGAATTTGCAAAAAACAAACAAAAAAAGCTGTACGCTGGGAATTTCAAAATTTTAAAACTTTAGTTCAATATCCATACAATTTGTATGGGAGGTGCCAGACATAACATTAATGTACAAACCTCAAAAAAGTTAAAAAATTTTGGCATTACTCAACTAATTTACATTGGAGGTTGCTGTGAGGAGTTAGACTGAAAAAAAAGGTTTTTGTGATCTGTTTTTATGGCAGGTCGTTCAATCCAATTGAGTTACGTCGAGAACATTGCTTTTTAGACTGCACATTGTCCCTGAAATGTCGAAAAACATGCTTTTGGGAACCCTTGTTTTTTTCTGAGTAATTCTAATATGGACTTCAGATTTTTTTAACGAGAAGTAAAATATAAAAAACAGAAAAATAACCATTCCTTAGCGCTTTCTACGTGGGAAGATTAAGTTTTTAGCGGGCTACTTGACGCATTTGGTATTTTAATCAATAGTTCTTTGAATTTTTTGAATTTGTAAGAAAACAGACATTTTTTTTCATTCTTTATATTTATTTATTAGTTTGTTCTTTTTAAATTTATTTTACCATACATAAAAAATAAAAAATTCTAATAAATATATATTGCTCCTAAGAGGAGCACAGAGCGGAAACGACCTCCTTCCAGCGCCGTCTGTCTCTCGCCAGCTGTTTAACTTCACGCCATACGCCTACTGTACGCGATTCTCGCTCGATTGATCTGCGCCACGTGTTCACTGGGAGTCCCGGGTTTCGTCTTCCTTGGGGGTTTCATTCAAAGACCATTTTTGTAATGTCATTGTCCGGTTTCCGCAGGGTGTGCCCTACTCATTGCCATTTCCTTCGCTTAATTTCAATATGGATTAGCTCGTTATTTGTCAGTGCAAATAGATCCGAGTTTGAGATCGTGTTTGGCCAAAATATGCCACAGATTCGCTGCAAACACTTGTTGATAAATACTTGTAATTTTTGAGAAATTGTGGTTATTATTTTTCAAGTCTCGCAACCATATAAGAGGACCGATTTAACACTGGAGCTGAAGATATTGGTGCTTGGTGCTCCTGGAGATATTATGCGCTCGCCACATTTTGTACAGTGAGTAGTAAGTTAATACGTGCTGTCACGTCTGATTCGGATCCGCCGTTCTTACTAATTAGGCTCCCTAAGTATCTAAATTTCTCTACGTCTTCAATGAGTATCGTTGCATCGTTATCGGTCGTTCCTATTCGCAACAACTTCGTCTTTGAGTAGTTAGGCCTTAAGCCAACTTGTCCAGCGTTATAAATCAACCTCTCAAGCTTACGCGTCATATCGTCCAATCTGTGAGTCATCATGCTGATGTCGTCAGCGTAGACAAGATCGTTAGGTCTTTCGTTCAAGCGCCATTGGATACCGTTTGGTGCATCGATGTTGGTTTGCGTCATAACATGATCCAGGATCACCAAAAAAAGTATAGGTGAGAGGACACATCCTTGCCTAACTCCTTTAGAGATGGTGAAATTGGTGCTATTCTTGCCCTTATATCGAACGCTACAATCGGCATCTCTATATAATTCACGGATAAGGTTTACGATTGTGTCCGGAATTCCGAGATTTAGCAATGCTGTCCAAATAGCTTTTCTGGATATTTTATCGAAAGCTCGTTCGAAGTCGACAAAGAGGATGTACAAAGGTGAAATTCATTCAACTGACTGCTCGATGATAATTCGAAATGTATTAATGTGGTCTACGCATATGATATGTTCTTCCTAAAACCCGCTTTGTCTCGTCTCAAAAGTGTGTCAACAAACGGTGATATACGATTAAGAATAATAAATGCTACAATTTTTTCTATTGCATTTAACAGCGTTATGCCTCTCCAATTTTTACACTCGCTGAAATCACCCTTCTTGGGTATTGTAATGATGACTCCCTCTTTCCATGAGCTAGGGATTTTTCATGTTGTCCACGCATCACGTGGAAACATACAACATACCTTGCAATCACTTAAAGTTTTATATGCCAGTGTGCTTTCTTAACGAAAATTAACAAAAAATAACTCTTTGTTTATAAAATGTTTGTGTCAATGCAAATTCCAATAATTATTTCCCCCAATAGCAGCCTGTGTTTCTTTTCCAAAACATTTTGCAGTCCTCAACCAATAACCTAATTGAAGTAGTGTTGCAGTCTATTAGATTATGTCCATGTATTTAACCATAACATCCAATTGACTTGTGTATAAAAAATGTGAGTGATTGTTAAGTGCACTCTCAATCCTTAACCGCATTCGAGAAGAAAAATTACGTAAAATGTTGGCCTTGTGTAATTAAAACACAACAAAAGTTGTAGTGCCTTACCTTGTGGTATATTCTATTTATCGTAGCTGATTAGAGATGACACATCCTTTATCTTTACAGCTAGTAAATAAATAAAAGTAAAACAAAATTATGTTATCTATTAGTTATAGTTCCCCTTATATGTACCTGAGTCCTCGAAATGACTCAAACATTCGCTGGTAGTATAATTCTACAAAAACTGTCGTTTGTTAAGAATAAATATTTTACATAAAAAACACTTTTTCACCCTATTTAAAGAGGGAATGAATTGTAAAACAAACCAAACCCAACCCAAAAACGTTACTTAAGAACCACAATGGCACATTCTTATCTGTCACACTGCGAATGAATCACATTTCAGCAGTGTGCCACAATGTTGTGGTTATCCGGGTAGAATATCGATATTAAGGGTTCACTCCTGTGCATGTTGCGCCGATAAAAATGCAATAATTTTGCATGTATATATGAGGGTATATCTGGATGAGGATTGGTCAACGGGCATTCTCCATAGTTACCTACCCTCATCGTACAAATACTCTAAATCCATAAAACGTTTTACTCTTAATGCAGCTTTGACGAATAATTTTACTATTTTTCCCTTTGTTTTGTAGTGGTTGTTCTAATCTTAACTACTCTGTAGTGAGTTGAGTAAAATAAAAACACGGTAGTCACAAGAGGACAAAATGGTAAATGGGAGGAACGCAATTCCTTATCCAACAAATTGTCATGCCATCGGTAAGGCAGCATCATTAGCACCAACAACAGCCCACATTCAATACTAACTGACGAGTGTCGGTCGTCTGCCGGATTTTAGAAAGTTGATAAGAATTTCGGGCCTTGAATGACACATTTAGACGTGTGGAGGGTTGGTGTTGTTACTGTGTTTTGCAATTTATGACTGCGAACCCTGCAGGCGATAAACTGTTACTCTGTAACATGCTTGCAGTGAAAAACTGGCAAACATATTCAAACTGTCAAGGATTACTGATGATCCTTTTAGTGTTTGCCGCTTTGGGTGGTTTCTGCTATTTTTTTACTGCAGTGTATTTGTGTGTTGAGATTACAGTTCGGACTTTTTTTACCACTGGTATAGTTTGCTCTAGTGTACTGTTGTGGTACTATTTATCTTATATCGGATATTCAAAGATAACATAATTATTGTGCACGTGACTTGTTACCACACCTAACTCAAGATATCCTCAGACGCATAATTCCTGTTAATTATGCAGCTACATACACACATACACAAGAACACAACATATAATTTCTTGAATATAACGCGTTAGGGGATTTTGCCCTACTTAGATGACAATCTCATCTAATATGCCAACTATGCAGGACAGATAGTATTATTGAGTTGCAATGCACAGTTAAATGAATTTCAAATTGTATGCTGGACCTGTATTGGGAATTTCAAATTTTAATTTTAATGACACAGTGGTGTAAAGGATGAAACTTATAAATATTGAAAGGTCTTTGGACCCCTATATGAGAATTTCACTGGTCCTCTAATCATGGAATTTGGGACATTGTAAAAATTATTGCTATTATGGGACATAAATCTAAATAAGCGTTTATTAATCTTTGTATTTTTATCAGGGTATGCACGTACATAAATATATGCGTTATTGACAGGTTTACATTTTGCTTGGACATAAAGAATGAAAGTTTTTAATATATTGTTATGAAAAGTAGTAGCGCACATAATGGGTACCGAATCCTAGATAAATCGCAATGTACATAATGCATAATAAAAATATGCACTGAATTAGAATTAAGCACTTTTGAGTAGCATATATTTAGGCTATAAGATTTATTAGATTATTTGAAATTGAAATGTAACCGCCTGTAAGTTTGAATCATTACGTACTGGTCAAAAATGTAGTCATACCGGTTTGTGCGGTTTTTTTTAGAAGTTGTAATTAAGGCAATTAGGCCACAATTAGAAATATCGAGTGCAACAGCTTTGCTTTCTCCAAATTAACGCAAAGACCGGTTCAACTGTTCGGTGAGATATACCATCAAATCACCAGTAGAACGTTACCCACGAAATCTGTACTGCCGGTCACAAAGGATTTCGTTGGTTTAAAGATATTTCTTCAGCTGAAAATTGATCAGCGTTTCCATGACCTTGAGAAGAATGGATGTAAGTGCTATGGGTCCGTACGAAGAAGGAAACGACTCGATTACATCTGACCACCAAAAACGGCGTTACTGGAGGGGTGATATTTCAATATATCGGCGAATCCTGTAATTCGCAATGCTATTATCGGTCAAGTCAACGTCACCCATGTGCTTATTGCGGATGATTTGGTTATCTATGCACACAAAACTGCATAAACTTTTTGTTAATGATTTTATGCTTTATTTTTCAAGTCTTATTGTCTTATTGTCGCTTATCATTTTTTACCAAACCAAACTGTTTCCGCATGATGTTTTTTTAATCCAGTAAGCATAAGTTGTTATAACGGGTGTTTTTTTAGGAGGTTTGTTTTTCCGATAGATGTCGTTTTATTTTATGACAGTTGTTTTGACAGCTCAAAGTGGCATTTCTACTCAGTATTGTTTGGCAAATCATTATGAAAAAAAAAAAAAAAAAAAAAATGACATTTGTGAAAAATAGTCGTGGTAGCCATATGCCAGAAATTGTGTTTAAATGTTAAATGCCAAAAAATTATCTACCAAATAAAAAAAAATTTTGGTCATTTCATAATTTTATATGTGTTTTATTCAAAAAAAAAATCGGCAACCTCTTAAAAAAACACCCGTTAGATATAACGTGTTTTTTTAAGAGGTTGCCGATTTTTTTTTTGAATAAAACACATATAAAATTATGAAATGACCAAAATTTTTTTTTATTTGGTAGATAATTTTTTGGCATTTAACATTTAAACACAATTTCTGGCATATGGCTACCACGACTATTTTTCACAAATGTCATTTTTTTTTTTTTTTTTTTTTTTTTTTTTTTTTTCATAATGATTTGCCAAACAATACTGAGTAGAAAAGCCACTTTGAGCTGTCAAAACAACTGTCATAAAATAAAACGACATCTATCGGAAAAACAAACCTCCCAAAAAAACACCCTTTATATGGTAAGAAACAAAATTGTAATGAATCTCTTCAGCTCTTTATATTGAAATTCGCATGCCCGCGTTCTATGAGATTGTTGCATTGCTCGGTACGCAACATTCTCCTCGCAACTTGGTTGCTGCCATTTCTATTATTCGTTGTCTATTGTAATTAGTGTTCTCGTGTGATCGATGGGTGCTAATGTACTGCCTATCATCCGTATTAATACTGAATTTAATTTAAATTAATGATTAATTCAAAAACGTCCTTATCTATGAGTGATGCACTTCTCGTGGATTTTGCCAGTTTTATCAATGGAGACTTAAACTAAATGCACATCAAATTCATAGCTCATACTCGCCATCTTGAAAACCAGAAGCCGACTGTTCTGCACGCGTCTTCAGATTTTTTATCGTGGGTTCTGCTCAGTTGGATTTGTTTTATTTTTTTAATACATAGTCAACGTAGCTGGAATGATATAAATTCAGCTGCGATGGATATAGCTATATTCCACTTCCATTTAGTTATCTCGTTTGGAATATTTTTATCGGATTAATTTATTACCACATTATCTATCGTCTTCTATTACTTCGTTATCGGTCAAAACATCGACACGATATAGTGGTAATATTACGATATCGGGGATATTGCAGAACGTATCTTCTTTTCACCATCACTCCATTAATTTTCTATGAATTCATTCATATCCTGTGTACTAAATAAAACACCTCTACGAAGCATTTTGAAATTTAAATTTTTTACAAAGCATAAGAAAATCACTTGGCGGTAACAATGTTCAATGAACTAAAAACATTATTCACAGTACGCGGGTATTTATAGGAAATAATTAGAACAAAAAATAGTAACTAAACGGTCTAAGGTAATAAAGTTATAAAAATTCCCAATAAACTGACGAGAACAATAAACCCCAAACACAGTAATATTTATTGGATTCCCGTTCGAACTATTAAATAACTAATGACTAAAGTTAATAAAAAATTTTTTTATCTATGATGCTGATTATTTTGTGCCTGGTGCCGAACAGGGGAAATTTCACCCTGTTTTTATCTAACTTATTCCTCAGAACATCATTCTTAATAACCAATGAATGTATGTTACTTTAAATTCTACTGGCGGTAAGTATATGCCGGCAGTAATAGGTTAACAAAACCATTACGATTTTAAATTATTTTGTTATTAAAATGTGAACATAGCTTCATGCTCCATAGAAAGAACAATTTACTCTATGTCGATTCCTGCTGAGATTTCGGCTGCCACCATTAGAAAGGCGAATACAACAATCACGATTTATTTATTTAATTAATTTTTTCTGTTCAGCACTTCTATGGATGTTTTTGTCGAATCGCTTCAAGAACAGACAAAGAAATGTAATTTATAATTTGCGCAGAAGCAAGGAACTTCCAAGCAATTAGCCGAAGAACGTACTAACATTTTACTCCAATCAAACAGGTGTATCAGCCTAACTGCGAGTTTGAAGTTTGAAAGCGTGTACAAGGCCACTGGGGGCTAAAAAGTTCTCATGGTTAGTGGGTTTACTCTTTGTTGGTCATTAATTGGGAGTTTTTGCGAGGTTCTTTATTGACTTGCTAAGCTGAGCGGAAATTTAAGATTTCCGATGAAGATAAAGTTAATGATTGTTTGCGAGCGAACGTATCTTTTTTATTATAATTTTTTCATATGGCACACATCGTGGTTTTAAATCTCCTCAGTATTCCTCAAGCGTGAATATAGTTTGCTTATTGTGGAAAAGTAAAGGACTTTAGTTTGTAATTAACAAAAGCATCTTGCTGTTTGCTATACTTTAGATTTGTTGTTGTAGTATTTATTTATTTTTAACGTAGTATTTTTAAGTAGTATGTTACTAACAAATTATGCTGGAATTCTGAAAAGTTCTTCTTGCATTGCAATTGGCATCACTCTCGCAGCATTTAAGAAGTGTGCAACATAAGTCAATAATAATTTTACTTGTATTTACTTTTGAAGTACGTACGGTAAGTTTTATTTGATGGGCGTTACCTCAGGGTAACTTCAGATATAATCCTTCCTTTGCTAGATACGATTTTAAGGAGCTGTCTTAATCTAACCCACATTCCGGATTTATGGAGAGAGGTGAAAGTGGTCTTCGTACTGCTATGTAGGGAGGTCCCACTAGGGGTTCTGCCAGTGGCAAGGACGTCGCGACACGTTCGCAGTTGTTCGGCTAAGGTCGCCGGACGGGTGGTCCGTGTCACTTACCAGTGACATCTCCTCATGAACAAAAAAAATTTATCGTGTCGACTAAAAATATGTTGCAAAAATGGAAATAAGAGGGAGAGAGAAAAAGGGTAACGTCCTTCGGTCTAAGTCCAAGCAGGTCACTCTTTTATGGAAAACTTTATGGAAAAAGCGGGCCAATGCTCGCACGTTAATCCAAAAGTTCTCAGACCCATCAGTTTATCTTCGTAACTTTTAAAACACTAGAAAGACTGATAGATATCCACATACGTAGCAAAATTGACAAGAGACTTCTGTCTACAGATCAACACGCGTATTGCAATTGCAAATCTGTGGAAACAGCTTTACATATTCCATACACTACAAGGAGTACAGATTCACTGACGGCCTTAAGGGTGGACGACTCATTTGGTGAACTGATTAACCTTCTACTCACAAGTCGGATTGTTAATTCAAAACTGGGTGTGTCGTCTGCCAGAAGATCTGTCTGCAGAGGAACCCCGCAAGGTGGAGTCCTGTCCCGCTTCTATGGAACTTAGTGGTGAATGGGCTGCTTGTATGCCTAGGCTATGTCCTAATTGGACAGCGATCTCGCGTTCTGGCGATAAGCGATGGTTGGTTGCATCGCGTTGATCGAGCGATCTAATTGCGATCGCGCGACCAAATCTCGTCGTGCTCGAAAAAACAGAGTTTGCAATCACCTTACAACATTTGAGTGGTTGTTGTTTGAGCTGAAATGATTTCCAAGAATGAAACAATCGACCAACGAGATAGACATTGAACGTTAAAGAACTATTTACTTAATTTATTACCTTTTCTTCGAATTCCATCATTTTAACTTTGCGATAGCGCGTCGAAAAAAATCGTTTGATTTTAAGCTCCCAACGCTATGTCAAACAAACTTGTTCGAGCGATCGCGTTTGTGTTCTAAACAGGCCACGTAGTAAGATTAATGATGTTTGATGCTCTCAAGAAGCCAACAAATTGGGCAGATCGCTGCGGTTTAGGAGTAAACCTTCACAAAACTGAACTTGTCCAATTTACTAGAAAATACAAAATCCCACATGTTGACCCTCCTTCTATTTAAGGTACAAGCTTAACTTTTTCTGACAAAGCCAAGAATCTAGGTCTTATACTAGACAGAAAGTTAAGCTGGAAACCAAACCCTCAAGAAAGAGTTCGTAAAGACACAGTGGCACTCTTCTCTTTCAAAAAAGCCATTGGCAACAAATGGGGCTTTCAACCCCATATTCCCCCTTGGTAGTAAGGCCTTCACTTCTATATGGTGTGACTGTGATGTGGACTTCTTTAGATAAATAAGTAAATTGTGACAAACAAAGCAAGGTCCAAGGATCAGCTTGTTTATGCATGAGCAAAGCGCTTCGCACAACTCCCTCCGAGGCGCTTGATATATTGTTCAACCTTACATCACTAGACATTTTCATCAGACAAATAGCCGCCATCGCGGCTATTCGCCTTAATGCAATCTCCCAGTGGACCGGAAATGAATTCGATTACTCTTCTATCCTGATTAGGATTCCGCCATGTAACATAGACTACACTACAACAAAAACTTCCAAGTCACCATCCCCTCCAGGTCATTCCGTGAAGAGGGAGCTGAACTGGAGGATGATGAATTCACTTTTACACAGACGGGTAAAAAATTGATGACGAAGTTGGCGGATGTGTTTTCTCAAAAAGGCTAAACTTTAGTATCTCTTTCCGTCTTCCTAAACACTGTAGTGTTTTACAGGCTGAAATTATGGCTATTAATATTAATATCCGCATTTTCTCGGATAGCCAAGTGGCACTGAATCTGTGCCTGGAATCTGTCTCTGCGAACAATATTCATCATCATCTCTCACGGAGATGGTAGAGCAGTTCAACATTCACCTGTGATGGGTGTCGGGGCATAGAGACGTTCCAGGAAACTATAGAGCTGAAGAACTCGGCAAACACGGAACTACACAACCTATGCAACCGGAAAATGATTCTCTAGGAATGCCAATCTCTACATGTAAACTCTTGTGTAAAAAAACTAAACGTAGATGGTCAAACGGAACTACTTGTCTGGCGTCAAAGCTTGCCTCCAAGTGTTTGATCTCTCAAAAAAGACTACACATCGGTGCTATTATAGGTGCCATCACGGGACATTGTCTCATAGGCAAAAATGCAGAAAGGCTTGTCGTCTTATCGAACGACTTCTGCAGATGCTGCATGGACGAGGAGGAGGAGGAGACCATTCTACATCTTCTCTGTACGTACCCAGCCCTCTTCTACAATGACCTTAATAATCTAAGATACGAACTTTAGAAGTATCTTGCGTTTCTTATGAAGCTCCAACTGGCTCAACGAGTAGGTAAGAACATTTTATCTAGATCCACGTAGTCTCACAAAGGACCAGTACTGGTCTAAGTGTGTTGGCCTTTCGACCGAAAGCCATTTCAACCTAACCTAAGCGAACTTAACCTAGCTCAGGTTAGTCTTTTTTACAATAACTTAATCTTAAGCTATGCAAAAGCCGGGAAATTTGAGCTTATTTTCGTATATTATGTGACTAAAATCGTTTATTGATCCGCAGATTATCGTCGTCTGAAAAATGGGGGTTTTCAATAGGGACATATTTTTTATTTTGTATTTTAATACAAACGCACCCTTAAACTTTCTTTTATGATTTGTCAATGCTAAAATGACAGCCAAGGTTCAAGTTTTCATCATGTTGTAGAACGAGCATCGTTTTAAAAATTACTACCGAAATTAAGAGCGCTTACTCCAATTTTCGGTCGTAATAATTTTCCTACCAGACAGGCTGTGCATGCTATAGTGGATATATTGTAGTCAACATATTTACTATTAAATATTCCTGTACCAGTGAGACTATGCACCAGTCGAAGTGCTACAAATATAGCAGCCGTAAGTGCTTCAGTTCGAAATGAGCCAAATCAGTCGATTCACAGGTTTTGGGGAATTTCTCAGTCCACGAATTTTGCGTACAGATCTTGGACTACACCATTACAATATCAAATTAACTCAATAACTGAAGCGTCTTGATCATTTGAAGTGCCGAAACTTTTGTTATGTCCTAATAGAAAAACCGTTTAGAAAAAGTTTGCCCTTTGCGTTCTTGTTGTAAATTGCATTGAAAAAAAAAATTATTTTGTCAAAAAAAAAATGCATGTGGTTATTTCTGTGCATCCGTTGGAACACATCCGCGATTTCTATACAAGTTTAACCTTCAACATCGCACCTCATCGCATGGCTGGTTGATTCACAAGCCATACGTTCAACAATGCCAATACGGACCTGAATACTCCGCCGACTATGCGATTACCACCACCATCAAAACAAACACACACATGCAAGAATCCCTTCGTCAAAGGTACAGAAATCGAATTGAAGAAAACCATCGAGGGATTTTGCAACCTTTTGTTGTTCTGTGAATGTGCAGTGAGCTGATCAACCAATTGCTTGATGTTTACCTACTACTACTTATTTGTAAGCCATGTATGACGAATGGTCTTTGCATAGATTTCTTTCGTGTTGTTGTCGTCCATTGTTCGCGTTGAATAATGATTACATTTGTTCAAGTATCTTCTTGTACCTAACATCGCGTAGTCAAAATGAACAAAATAAAATTTAATAACCGTAGATGCAGGGCAGTGGTAAATGCGCAAGTTTAACCAACTATCTTTGTATCTAGTCATATTTGAAATGTATTAAACATTATACGAGGCTCAATATGCATATGTGTGTATGTGTGAGTATGACTGCCTTGCATCAACTATATCAGTTATGTAATTATTTTCTTTTCTTCGAGTTAAGCAGCTTACGTCAGTAATGTATAGTGCAATATTTTCGCTTTGTTTCTTTTTGCCTCACTTGACATGGATTTTGTGCTCTGATGGATATTGATTGAGTAATACATAAATGCATAAATATAGGGAGAAGATTAATAGTATTTTACTAACCACACTTCGGTTTCTATTTTTAGTGGTGTTTTTATACTTCTATATTAACCGTACTCTTAGTCGTGTCAGTCTAATAAGAAGCCCACAATGCGATCAAATCTTCTCTAGTTGTCATTCTGTCATTCAGTCTCTAGCACCTGTTTAATGTTCTTTAATGTCTTCATCTAAAGGTTGATGTTGAAATAAATTTGATGAATGAGGTTTTTGAATGTATAAGCATACTTGAACTTTACCCTCGACACTAGTTAGACAATTTTCTAGTTGGAAATGCTAAGAATGCTTAGTAAGAGGTAACTGGGCTCACCCTTCCTGCAGAACTGATGGCTAAACAAAATGCGGCATATATCTAAAAAAAAAAAGATAAAAAAATCCTCTTTCAATAAAAAACCAGATAGACTTTTAGAAAAAAAAGATTTTCACATTCTCAAAACAAAATCAGTTCAAACTAATCACAAGCTGACTGGTGGCGGTGGGGCGTGAGCAAACAAACAATCAACAAATCAGCAGAAAAAGTCAAAAGCAAATGAACTTTCCCGATTTTTCCGCAACCCGTCAGAGCATCAATATACTACTGCAATACTCTATTTATGCCACAAGCCGTCTGGTCGGGTGCAGATATGTCATCGACCATCTGTCAATTTGTATACGGATTTCATTCACGCTTATAACCAGATAACTGGCACTGAACCAATAAACATAAACTGTGCGAAGAAAACTAAAAATAAAATCGGAGCAGCAACATCAACAACTCAGATCGCCTGCTTTATAGTTGTTGTAAGTTGGCTTATTCCATTGTTTTATGTGCACATCATATTTGTACATGATCATTATCCATCGGTTCATTATTTATTCTCTTTCGAAAATCCACCAATCATCCGCATAATTTTTATGCTGATGTTTATTTTTATTTTCTTGATTTCTTTCCCACTTCGGTCTTTCGTGGAAACGTGATTGCCAATATTTCACGGAGGCTTCGGTCGATCGACTCTAGATATGAAACTGTATTTCAAATATATACAGGAACGCTTACATATACTTTGTATAAGCACATACGAGTATCTGTTATATGTGATGATGAAGTCACAAAAAATATGCAGCTACGAAATTATGGTAAATGCGAAATGAAAATCCACTGAGAGTTTCAACTCGAATCAGCGACCCAACTATGAAAATTCGATTCGATTTCAATTTCAATTTCCTTTCATCGCTTCACCATTTCACCATTCGTGAGGGAGGAAAACTTTCGTTTTCATTTTTTTGTGTATGGATTTTGGATAATTTGGATTCGTTTTGCTTTGTTGCTGATACACAGTTCTTCTCTTCCATTCGTTTGCAAGTTCGATGCACTCCACGCACACACAGAAATAAAACTCAATAAAATCAATTATTGGTACATTTACTCGAAGATATTGTCTAAAGAGAAAAGCGCATTCATTACGGTGTATTGAACTATTTCCAAGATTGATTTGATTTTGGAATTTGCAATCATGCATTGTTCATACTAACATATATTTATTTGTTATGCCAGGCAAGTTTCGTTGTTATTTTCTTATATTCATTGACTTCTTCATAGTTAACAGGTAAATGTATAAAAACTTGTTTTTTTTTTGGGTAAAAACTTTTATGTATACATTGACACACGCCACACAGTCCATAGTATTTGGTAATAATCGCTAAAATATCTTTTTTTAGGGTCGGGCTTGTTTTAAAATATTTTCTTTTTTCCACGCATCATACGTGACACATGCGACTCGCGACACGCGTCACACGTGTAATATCAATATTTGGCCACTGACATTGAGCTGTTCACAAAATGTTAGCCCTCTAGGTCATGCGAAAGGTGGTTAAAATGACCTCAAAAAACGAAAAAATGGCTACACTTCCACCAATGACACGCGCCAAACGCGAAACGCCTTACGCGCCACACGTGGAATATAAAAAATGCACTGACATGCACACTCAGCTCTCTAGATCGTATGAAAGGTGGTTAAATAGGACCTCAAAGTAGTCGAAAATACAGATAAACAGGGGTCAAGTCAAGTTAAATAAAAGTTTTTAAAAATATCTCAAGTAACTCTCTGTAAATTGAAGAAAGTCATGATATAAGTTCGTACCATTACCTACTGACCTACTGACCCTGAGTGAGAAATTGATCCAAGACTCTGACGTAACAGCGAGAGGAACAATCCTCTATAAGTTCATTCAGATACTGGCTTACGCAGACGATATTAACAGCTGTACAGGATGCTTTCATCCAGATCGAGCAAGCAGCACGAAATCTGGGGCTGCACATAAATGAGAGCAAAACAAATTACATGGTAGCCATGTCTGCGAGCAGAAGATCCAACATTGGTCCCTCAATTAAAATAGTGGAGCGCGAATTTTAATTAGCGCAATCCTTTAACTATATCAGGTCACGGTTGCTTAAAGCCAACAAAGCCGACTATAGTATGACAAGACTCTTCAAATCCAGGACTCTTCAAATCTGGCATAAAAGACAATGCTCATACCAGTACTTACATATGGATCCGAGACTTGGGTGCTTAGCAAAAAGCATTCTGATCTTTTGGCCGCGTTTTAGAGAAAAGTCTTACGGCAAATTGTTGGCCCCGTATGTGAGGAACGACGATTTCATAGTTATATTGCGAGTTTATGTATTCATTGCTAGTTTTTCCTAAAATTGTTTTGTTCTGATTTTGGTCTTCCTATATCGAATGTCTGTACAACCGTAAAAGAAATCAATTTTTTAAATTCAATAACTCACATTATAATTAGACATTTAGATTTATAGAAATTGTTAAGTAAGCTCTTTGTCAATCTAATTAAGTCTTAAAATGTAGATGTTATTGAATAAAATTGGAAAAAAAACGCGAGCTTTAAAAAAACTAATAGAAGAATAAATTCAATTTTAATTTAAAATCTCGTCTGGTTTCAAAGGAATTACAAGGAATCACAATCTAGAAGGAGAAAACTTGAAATTGTCTTCGTTTACATGAAGAGCAGGAAGCTGCTAGTAAAAAGAATGTCGTCTTTTTTTAAATAAATACTCTTGTTTCTTTGGCATCGCATCATCTGCATACAATAAGTGAAAACAAAAGGAATACAAGAATCAATGTACAGTAGATCCTTTAAGGTACTTCAAGGTGGTATCATAGGTAATTCCCAATAAGTCGCACAATCAATTGATTCTGCTTGCATATCAAATAGTTTTCATGTTGAAAAATAAAAGAAAAATATCCTCATCGTTTTGCAGTGCAATTTATTTGCAGTTGGTTTCTTCTCCCACAGTGAGTTCCATTTAAATGATTGCTGCAAAGTATCAGTCGAGAGCAGAAATAATACCTGACGACGGACCAGTTTTTTTTGTGATTCTGCATATAAATGAGATGTCGAACGACAGAGCAAAACTACACCCAGCAAAAAGTGGGTGACTTTAAGAGGAAATCGGAAACCTACCCAACGGTAGAAACACACGTTTTAAGAAGCTAACTATATTCACAATTGGATTTTGGTTAAGGGATTAACTTTTTTCTTGTTCTTTTTCTGAGCTCCTTTTATTCGTATCGTATTCTCTGTACCTTTATTTTTCATTTTAAAAATACTTCACTTCGTTATATAAACTTAAGGTGCAAATCATTTGTCCCATCCACGAGTTAGTGGAATACTCAATTGAAAAAGTTCTTGCATAGTTGGCGCGAAGCAGGAAAGAATGCGGTTAACATTGTATTACACCCAAAAACGAAACTAGTATTATCGTTTCTCCTTCTTTTTGGACTTTTCAGTTTAACAGATTCCTTTTCCTTTCAAATGTCAGATCTGGTCAGACTTAAGAACGGATAATTTACAACAAAAAAAGGTAACACGTTAAGAACTTCTCAAAATAACATGAAAACAAAATACAATTTTTAATTTCATAACAAGAACTCATCAAGGGGCGAAACTTACAGTTAGGACTCCTTAGAAAGGCGTTCTTCGTCGCCATTTTTTAGGAGTTGTCATTTATATCTAGGGTGTAGTTCATCTGTGTTTTTTTCTAGAGTTATGAATTGACGCAGTTATTCTTTTGTATCTCGTTTACAAATCGCCAAATATGTCTCCGAAGTTGTCAAACTTGGATTTAATCCTCTATGATTTAATCTTTCTTTCTCTTTTTCAAAAACAAGAAACTGCTTCATACTAAAGTTTTTCCATTTTCGTAAAAACACGCAAGTTGTTAATTTTTGAAATACAGATTAAATTACGCAGCCGTCTGATAATTTGACAGTAGTCTTTTGAAGTATGATATTAAGATAAAATGGCATTGAATTTTATCAGTAATGACATCTTTTGCAAAGACTAATAACTAATCATTCCCTTATCGTATAACAATGAAACTAATACGACCCTACACAAAACCCTCACGCTTACCTACAGTTCTAGCGTCAAAATGCGAAACGCCTTAAAACGCCATTAATGGTTTTTTTATAATTAGCTTAATAGCATCAATAATCTCTGCTCTTTTCATCAAAATCATTTTTCTACCTGGCCAAAATCGTTTAATGGATATTAAAATGCTAGAAATGTTGCTTTGGTACCGAGTTTAATAAATCTATGCTACGAGTATTATATAAAGAGGTAGGTTTGCACTTTCAATTGTCAAAGCTAATCTCGGAAACTGCTGGACCAATTTTGATCAGGTTTTTACAATTATACAGGTCTCGGAGGTTATAGGCTACACCTACTAAATGCGGTTTTCCATTACTGTGTTAGATCTTGTTCTTTGTAGTCTGCGCCAAAGGTCTGTCTCTTTCAAAGTTCGGACTATTTCACGGTTGCAATGTACGTGAAGACGAGAACGAAGTTTGTGAGACAATATTGCTACCACCGCATTCACATTAGCAATTCCTAGATCTCTGTGAATGAATATTCCTTATATATCATGGAGCATTCTCTCTTAGTGTTTTGTTTTGAAATATTTATAATCTTAATATATAACAAGAAAAAGGACCTCAAAAAAGAGAAAAAGGCGGCATTTCCAATCACCACACACGTCACATACAAAACGCGACACGCGTCACACGCGGAACATAAATGCTATTTGGATACTCACAAAATTTCAGCTATCTGATGTATGTTTGTATGCCTGTGTGTCTGTATGGCTGTTCACGCTTAACTCGAAGAAGTTGCCTACTATACAACTGCAACTTTTGATGTGGTCCGAATGGTTGTGGTGGATGTTTGTAGGGGGTAGTATGGTGATGTTGACGTGGTGGGTAGCTAGGTATTGTTTATTGTATTGGGGACAGTGTGATTGTTGCAGTCAGGCAACGCTGGGTATTTCTGTACGTCTGTATGTCTGTTTGAGATTAACTCGAAGAACGTTCATCCGATATGGCTGAAACTTTTGGATGTGGTGGAGACGGTTGGTGTGGATGTTTTTAGGTAGATAGTGTGGCGTTGGTGTTGACGGAGTTGACGTGTTGGGTGGCTAGGTATTGTTTGTATAAGATTGATTTGAAGACCGTGCATTTGCTGGCATCGCTGGTTGTTTTGGCACTTGCTTAAAAGCAATTCTTTATATACGCTTAGTTTCGAAAATCTTCCGATAAGCCAAAACATATCTCTGAGCCTGATTTTCGTCGAGCTTCCTTTTAAATTCTCTATATTAGCAATGGCTGAGTAGAAATGCATATCGCTACTGGCGTTAAATTTACAGCCTTATCTGTTTAAGTATCATAAAAACTCGTTATTTTGTGCAAATAACATATATAGACTGTTGAAATAAAAAGACATCGTGAATCCATGAATCCGCGGACGCAGCAATAAAAATGCTTTCTTAAAACACAACTAAGGAATTTTCGCAATGCTATCAGTACTCTAAGTGTGCGCCGTGGCTCAGTGGAAATGCGCGTGGCTACAGGATGTTTGTGGTTCGAATGCCAGTAACAACAAAAGTATTTCTCACGGCGAATGGGTGACAAACGTTCCGAGAGTAACTTGTCACGGAAAGCTTCTCAATTCGCCCTTCGGATCCGACCTTAAATTGTAGGTCCTTTCCATTTGTGTCCAAAAATATACATGGGCAACACAAAGGGTCGCGAGAAGCTAGGCATTGGACCGCAATGGTCTGTCGCGCCGAATATTATTATTATTATTTATATTAACTTTGCCTGCCCGCGGCTGGCAGGCTGGCTTGATTAATTTTTAATCCACTTCCTAAAGCTTGATTTTGTTCAAAACTTGCACACATGTCCAATTCCCATGACAACACTTTCTAAAAATTTCTATTAATTTGAGAGTGATCGGGCCACGGGTTCGGGGGGCTCCCATACAATTTTTTTCTCTATATAGCGCCATCAGATCATGTCATACTATAATGACTGTGTTCTGCGTGCGCTAGTGTGCTACCGTGCTGTGAGCAGCGCTGCTTGCTTTTTTTGGTGTTGGGTTCCAGTGCTTTGCATGTGTTTTTATTTTTCAGCATTTTTAGTGGAATTCAGCATAATTTTGGTTATTGGAGAATTTACATTTTTTATTTTTATGGGTTGTTTTTTATTAACATGTGACTTACATGTTTTGCGTCTAGAGTCATTTCTAGATATTTTGCCTCGTTTGCACAGATTTGATGAAGATGGTTTAATTAAATTATATTCTGTATATAAAATTGGCATGTGTTGATTTATTCTCGTTAAGAACTATATTCGTCAGGTCTCTGTCCACTCGCATATTTTGTCCAAAGCTCGTTGAAGGATACCCTTATCATCCGCGAACGTGACTACGACTGTCAAGGGCTTTTCCAATCACATTGGTTATTCGATAAACCTGATCGATTGTGGAATGTTTTACCCTAAAACCGAATTAGTGATCCGGGATCAAGCGTCTTTCTTCAATAATAATTTGTAATCGTTTAAGAAGAAGTTTATCAAATACCTTAGACATTATTGGACGTGGCAATGTGGTTTTTGTTGATTTTTGTCATTCGAAACCGTTTTGGAACCATACTTCGGCGACTTTTCATCGTCTCGGAACAAAGTCTGAAGGAAACATTTATAATATAAGGAAGCTTACCTAATGCTTTTTTATGGTAAGTCCTTTAAGATTTCACCATCAATTAAACCATATTCTGGAGCCTTGTTATTTTTCAACTTTCTTATTGTCTGTCGAAGTTCGGCCAGCGATATGTCTTTAATGTTAACGTTGTCGGTTTCCGTGTTGGCATTGGGATCTTCAGCCAATGGTTGTCCATTGAACGGCTTGAACGTTGCTTCTAAGTACTCGGCAAATAAATCCGTTTTCTCTTTGTCTCCTTTTGCCCATTTGCCATTAGTTTTAACGTCGTTAGCGTTTTAAATAAACTTTTCGTTCCGATAATAAGACAAAACTAGATATTAATGTTTTTTTCATTTTAACTTTTCGTTTAATTAGTTTCCAGTGTACAATGACCAAAACCTTTAAAGAATCTCAAGGCTTTTTGCCAGTTTCGTTAAATTCATTTGATTGCCTTCGTACGAAATTCCATTTAGGTACTCATTGTAACCGCATTCCAAGTTCAACTTGAACGAATATTGTCAATTTTTCAATATCTAACCGGTGGAACCGATGGGGTAGAAAGTGACGAGGAAATTTCTTTGCAACAAAGGCAAAAAAAAATCAATCAGTTTGGTCACAGATATGCATAGACATAGTATTGTGAAAATTACAATAACTGCTACACAGCAGCAGATGCTGATTATTTCTTTGTGAAGTGATTTTTCCATTATTGTTGCTTGTTGCGATCACTGTGACATTTCATAAATTGAGACAAACCGAGGCAAACATTTTCTTTATCGCAACTTTATTGCAAAAAATTTTTAATTGAAAAAATTTCTCCAAACCAAGTTTCCATTCGCAACGTTTAAAGGGGAAAATTTACATTTTCACGCAATTGCGAGTAAACAAATTGAAAGGAAAATGACTCTTCGCTTTTCTCGCCGTCTGTCGGTCGTTCGCTTGACGTTTATTTGTGTTTTGTCGGTAAATTGACATGGTGGACGCTTTTCTTTTTCCTTTGTTGGTTTTTGTTTTTGTGAAACATTATATGTATATACATTTTTTTCTTCTCGATCAAGCGAATAATTGATAATAAATTTTTTATTCAGTTAGTTGCAGTCCATTAGGTGGTGGAGAGGACAACGATTAATTTGTGTGCGACAGGTGCGCAAATTTACGATCTTCTCAGTTGAGTTGTTTGGTTGGAAATATGTTTTCCTGGAATAAATTCAACGATTCATGAGCGGCAAGGAAAATTTTGATTTTTAATATTTTCACCACTAACGCCAAAAGAATATTAAACGCACAGCGTAAAATGAATGAAAGACATTGGCGGTAGTTTAGTGCATTCTAAGTGCACAATTATATTATGTAAATCCATTTTTGTAGATATTTTTTTAATTCAAACTTTAAACCAAACAAAGGGCAAACTGGTCAGTATTCATTCATTCATTCATTCATTCAGTAGCCATTCCAGCACAAGTAGACAAAAAGTTTTTATTTGTAAAGTTAAAAACATCATATACCATTACAAGTCATAAGTTTTCCTATTAAATATTAGTGGAAAAACAATATAACATAATTACTCGCCGAATGACAATAGTGCATGTTATTAAAATGTTCAAAAGTTCCTGGTTTTTATTACAACAAAGTGTAAATATTGTTTACTGTGGAGTATGTCGACTCCAAATTCAAAGAATTTTTATCAAATATATAAAAAAAATTCACAAAGTTATGAACGGGTTCACCTTCGCTTATTTAGCATCAGTAATTTTGTAAACTTACTGAATTCACTGATATTGTCAACAAATTTAAAAGTTTTGAAAACCAATCACTTACGCTCACTACGGTTCAGTGAATTTAAGTGATCAAGATCATATCAAAATCGATTAAATCGTTTCATACTATTGAACAAAGATAACATCTCATTCTACAAATGTCCATCCAATCGGATTTTACTAAAGTGGATCCGATTTGGTTTTTCGAATTTCATTTCAACACTTAAATAATGTAAATAGACAACAAAGTCCGCAGATTAGCATTTCTGGCACTAAGTGGAACGCAGAATTCCGATATTTCAGAATCGAATTTGCCTGCATAAGTGCATTTATTTTTTATGACACGGACGCGCAATTTATGATTTATTTAGAAAATGTTTCAATACGGAATTCAATTCCGTTTGGATAAAAGAAAGGATAGAAAATGTAACCATACTCTACTGCTTCATGTACAGTGGACCCAATCCAGTCAGTCTCTAAACCCTTATTGAGTTTAAATGCACTGTCTGATTCAATTTCAAGAATCGTCGCTCAATATTCTCAGACTGAAATTATTACTGCGGGTGATTTTAATGTACACAATTCTGGTTTGTTTCGCCAATATGGCCAGACTGCAACTGAAGAAACGTATGATGAAATATTCGCTGACAAAAAAAATTTTTACTCAGCTTGTCAATGTTTTTACAAGAACTCCTGATACTGCAAGTCATTCTTCCAACATTCTGGACTTGTTCCTTACCACCCGTCCTTATAATACCGACAATATACTATCTATGCCTCTATGTACATCTGAACATTGTGTAGTATCAGCTAACTTCTTGTTATTAAGCCATTAGGCACTAAAAATGTTATACTAGTGATTTGATGGCATACTCGTAACTCATTGCACAGTGGAAACAGTCGAAGCAAAGTTGTTGCAATCCATATCTTCAAAGCATTTGAAAGAGTTTGCATCAAGCTCGTATGGAGACAAGCCATTAACAACTACTCTATCCAACTTGTTTGGACGGTTTCAAGTCGTAAATTCTTCGCAAAAATGCTAGCTTCCAAAGGCTCCATTTTGTCTCCGACACTCTCTTTCTCCAACTTCTTATTTATTCATTCTTTCGCTGACGAAAGCGCTCTCATATTATCATATAAGTTTGAGGTGATCAAACAACAAAGCATGTTAAGCACGTTAACTTCCAACCTAGACATTAATAAAACACAGTAGAGTAGAATTTTACGCTTTCAAAACACAATACTGTCTCCTGTCGTCAAAGTGACACGTAACCCTCCAGCCATCTTCCATGTATGGCACTTATATTAAGAAAATCAAAATAAAATCTCAAAATATTCGGTATGTGTGTAAACGTTAAGCTTTGTTGGAATGGGCAGATAATTACCGTCCCAATAAAGCTGCAAAGTGTATAGGTTTCCTAACGCGGTCCAATAAATATTTCACTCCCTCTGATATGGATACTGTTTTTAAGGCGTTTATTCGTCCTATAATTGAGTATAATTCTTATGTCTGCCCATGTGCGAAGTACCTTACATTTAGAATACAAAACCGAGCGTTAAAACAAAAAGGTAACGAAATATTTGCGAATTAAATTCTCCCGATCACCGCTGAAACGAACGTGCTGTTAAGTTTTACGATTCTTTTTCACGCTCTGTTTTACCGCATTTATATGATGGTCAAGCGTTCAAAGTGCAATCACACAGACAGCATTATATGGGTACAACCTATTTGCTATCTGGTCCAATCTGGATCCGAAACGCTCCAAGTGTTTCATCTCTCAAAAAAGATCGCACATCGGTGCTATTGCAGGTGTCATCACTGGGCACTGTCTCATAGGCAGGCATGCAGCAAGACTGGGAGTCTTCTCGAATGACTTCTGTAGAAGCTGCGTGGATGAGGAGGAGGAGACCATCGTCCATCTTCTCTATACTTGTCCAGCCCTTCCCCAAAGGCGTAAAGTCCATATGGGAGCTTTCTTCTACAACGATTGACATTGGTAGTCTCCTACGCTTTATACGAAGCTCTAATTGGTTGACCGAGTAGGTGGAAGAAATTCTTCCTTATCCGTGTGGTATCACAATGGACCATTAGTGGTGTAAGTGTGTCGGTTCCACTGACAGCCACCCTAACCGAACCTGACCTAAGGATGCAACCCACTTGACCGATGGGCAAGTTATGTAAAAAAAAAGAAATGGTTGTGGCGTGCTGGTATTTTTAAAATGAATTAGTTAGTCCGTTAACAGAAATCCTATTTGCGCTAATTATTACGTACATATGAACAAATTGTTGAATTTAAAAAACAATTTTTTGGCAAAACTGTAAAAGTATCATTTCTATAGTACCTCAGGGTGATTACGTTAGACTCCTTATGTTCGATTGCTAAATTTCACGTTTCGTAGTTGTATGCTAATTTTACAGAGGCTACTTATTCTAGTCCATTCATGAAAGGATGGTATTTGGAAAAATTGTGTATCGTGATCCCCTAAACACTTCTATGAAGAATATGAAGACATCTTCCATATGGATAAAATCTCTACGCAAACTTTGCATCAGTTTTAATGAACAATCTTAAAACGTCCAAACGGATACATACATACAATTAATTTTTATTGATATATAGATAGTGATTGCAGGATATAATTTGCTCGCACATGATATTAAATAAATAATTAAACAGTAGATTCGTCGAGATAAGTAAAGATCATTAATCACTTATATGTGAGATACAAAATGTATTTACTTAGAGGAAGACGAAGTATTTGAAGTAAGCTTGTTAAGTAGACACTCATGTACCTACTCGTTTGTTAGTTCTAACTAACATTGTTGTTCTGTTGATTGTCTAATTGGAATGATGCGATGATCCCTTCGAATTCAACATCCATATTCATTTACATACGACATTAAAATCAGAGAGAACATCCCTTGAATGCTTCTTTGATGTGGTAAAACCATTTTCAACAGAAAATGATTTGCTTTGAATCCACAGGATGAATTGTTTATCAAAGAATTTTATGAATGCAATGTTGGGATGACAAGCCACATTAAAGGCACCTGATGCTTATTTGTATCATATACATTACTGCATCACATATCGCAAGTAAATGATAAGTGTTACTGTATGAACATGATCCAAAAAATGTGAGGAATTAAATTTGGCTACTACTTATATGCACACAAAAGTATGTTTTGATATAATGTGTAATTACACTAAATTAAAAATATAAAAAAGTGTAGACAATCTTTGGGAAACAGAACTGGCAATTAGATAAACGGATAGATATCAAATTTTTAGCAATAATCTCACTATCTATCTACATAAAAAAATTAAATATTAATTATGGAAACTCTCATTTACGAACCGATTTTTTTGAAACTTTGAGTGTATATTATTGGCAGGTGGAGGATGGTTATAGGCTTTAGTACACTATGTTTCCTCTTTATGGGGGCGTGAAATGTAAAATGTCAATATCAGCTACGTTTACAAATCGATTTTAATGAAATTTTCAATTAACATATTCATTGCAAAGAACTAGTAGCTCTTTTCATTTGCATATTTCGAACCCGAAACTGATGGTGTCGGTTTGCAAATGGAACGAAAATCTACATTAACTAGAAATTTCATTTGTTTGCATTCTTCGTCATGTGTGATGTGAGTTCTGTACTGAAGTATCAAAGAGTGTTATACACAGTTTTGCCTAAGAAGGTTAGCAAATGTCAATCAAAATTACAACGAACTTATCTCGAAACCACGAAAGAATAATCTTAACTCTACGCAGCAAATTGAAAAATTGAATACCCTTTAAATTTCTATGAGTGCAAAAATGTATAGTACAAAATGACTGCTGGCACAGCAGTATTTCTTGTTTAGCGGTAATTCATTTAATTTAACGCTTTAAAGTAATTATGTAATACGGTAGAGCGGTACTCTAAAAGAAAAATCTCTTAACTCAACTATAGCTAAAAGCTATAAACTTTTTAAACATTTCATCGTAACTTTAGCACACATCATCATGATGAATAAAATACCACCATCTTCTGTTTCACCACTATTGCACATTTAATTTTTATAGCTTATCGTGCATTTAATCTCTTTTTACTGTATCGTACCGCAACTGTAAGCAAAATGGAAACTTCAATATCCCCTTTACTCGTATAGCAACACAATCAAAGCGTTCTTTTATCATCATCATTCATCAGAACTCTGATTACTTATTCAGTGTGATGTCGGATGCTGTCATTAAATATTTCAAAACATAGAATATAGAGAAAATGTTTATAAAAAAAATAAAAAAAATGAAAAACATTATACATGCGTGCGATTAATTTTGTTCGCGTGCGATAAACCTGGACATGATGTGCACACCTTGCACCTTTTAATTACTTAGTACTGTGTGTGCTGGCAGGTACTTGTATGATGATTTTAACATCAGAGATATGCTCGGTAAATTTAATAAAGTAATGCATTTTTAATTTAATAGCTCCTGGTTGACCGGACGAGAGTTGGTCAGTCGGTTGGTTCCGTAGCAAGCCAGAGAATCGTCCAAAAGTTCATCATCTGGGTTATTGAGGTGCGGTAACTGTTCCTGCTCCATTATTCTGGATTATTTTTGCTGATTTTGCCTGTTACATATTTCCATTATTGAATTGAAAATGGATACATAAGATAGCTGCTGTGTGCACGTAAACACGTCCTTTGTATCATTTCAAATAAGTTATGAGTGGTTAAACAAGTCGGTCAGGATTTGGCACATACAACAACCTTACATAAAAAAAACTGCATAAATTGTATTGGTGTAGTGATAGCTGCTATAAATACTACAGTCATGTGATGTACACATGCACCGGAAAGGGAAATCTAGTCGCCGGATACATAATCGCACACAGACAACGAGTCCTTAGCATTAATCTGATTAAATTTTACGATAGAGCAACGTTGTCTTTCTGTATATTTGTGGTTGCAATTCAAATTCATCATGGAACCCTCTCATACTTTTTAAAGCAATTAATGGTAAGCCGGAAATTGGTCGAGTTGCTTTCCATATTTTAAAGGATGTTTTTATGGCACCCATTTTTACATACGAAAGGATAATAATTCTGCATTCACACTGCTATAAATAAGCTTATTTTCAATCTTTCAAAGGAACTTATCGATTGTAGGTAAATTTTTGTTTGCATTGCGTGAAAATTCAGCATGGGTTTTTGTGTAATTTTTTCTAGAAAATAATGGGTTAGGTTAGGGTTAGGATGGTTGTATATAAGGTGTTTGGAAAACTTGCATGACCTCATATCTGGACTTTTAAACAATCTGAGAATAATATTTTAGTATATTCTGTAAGTTTCCTATGCGACCATGAATTCGGCAAGCGTGCCAATTTATTGACGCCAAGATCTATTTAGGGAATATAAAAGTTTTCCAGATGGGACGCACGATTTTTTCAAAAGGGTTTCTGGGCTATGTTTATGGTTTATTTGCTGTTTGGCTTCACTTCGTCTATACTTGACATTTAACCATGGACAATTCACGCTTAAACAACTTTTTGTATTGTATTGTATTGTATTACACTTGGCGTTCTTGTCTAAGAGCCCGTGAAGACCTTTCTTATTTTAAAAAAGCTGAAAGTTTCTCAGCGCATGCTTCCAACACAGGTAGGAACGATGGGCTACTATGAAGTTTTGGTCATCGTGGCTTTGGCAGGTAACAGGGAGCAAAGCTGCATAAAATACCAACTTAAATTTATCAAATAATAAATCGTAATTTTCTGATATTTTCTTTAGAATATTATTAGAAATCACGTCATCCATTGCCAGACACTTAGGATCGTGGCAACCCCTTTTGCCAGACACCCTTAAATTTTAATAAATTGTAACTGTTCGTATAAATGTAACCTGGGTAACTATTAGAAGATGTTTCCTCAGTAGCCAGAAAGTTTCGACAGTTCTAACCACTGGCCAGACAAACATATATGGTAGCTATTGGTGTGAGCGCGAGGCAATATACATACGAGTAGGTTCGAGTTATTAAAGTCGAAGTTCGCTAACTGTGTTATCTCAAAACCTTCTCTATAGAAAGCCCAATAGTCAATGTTTCTCCTCGTTTGTGTAATTTTGCCTTTTGACTTTTTTTTTGGCGGGTTCAGAGACTTGAGACAACCTCAAGACCAACATCGTACGTGACATTGTCGGCACATCGCCTCATTTATGCGAAAAAGTTAATGAAAATTGTGTTTACCTCATATTAGACATTTGGTTGATGTTGTGTTCTATAACTACTATTGGCATCTTTGGTACTTTAGCTCAAATAAATCTTAGATATCTCAAACTCAACCAGTTTTATTTAAAAAAACAAAAACGGGTCGCCCTTAATGAAAATTCCACTTCATGCCATTTGTTACATATACCGCCTAAACCTTCCGCTGAAACACTTAAGACTCACCTATAATACACTTTTCCCAGTTGAGCGCACGTTTTAAAATAAAGAAAAGAAATGATGCTGCGACTATAACAGCTATTGTTCAGTTACGTTTAGTTCAGTTGAGTTTTGCAAATTATTGAAAATGCGCGGTGCAAAAGTAAAACAGAAATGGAATAGATAATGACAGACAGATAATTTGGCAAAATTACTTATCGGATCTTCTACTCTTCAGAATTTATGTAAATATTTTGTTAAATCTTGAAACTAGCTAATGATTTCAAAAGTGTCATGGTCTTTCACACTTTCGTGTTTTTTATACCATTGAAATAATAAGCATCTGTTCATTTTAAGAATTTCTGAAATGTGAAATTCAAAATTCATAATTTCACGCTTGTCATAAATAGAGACTGATTACCATCCAAATCCCATGATGGAGAGATGAGAGTAAACAAAAATTATGATAAATACATACATTTCATGTTGTGCAAGAAAAGATGAATCTATTAATTACTGACAAAGCACAGTGCCCCTTCCATCGAGATATGCCTTTGTCGATTCTCTTGTAAAAAAAATTTAACAAAACAGATGACGCAGAATTTCTTGTCCAATGCAGCAGAACAGATTTTCATAAGAAGTATTGTGCCAGAAAATCATTCACACACACATTAATTTTATCCATAATTCAGTCACAGAGGATTTTGTAAATTGCAGGCAGACGCGCTGCCACAAAGAATAATGATCTGTCCCAATTAATTTGATTTCTTACGCTTTCAACAGTTTTGTAGGAAACAAGAAGCATGTACGGTAAGCTACTGTCGGTAGTTGTAGGCTATTTTAAGCCTTTTCATTAAAAAGTTTATGTTAATTTGATAAAAAAATGTGCGTGTATTTTGGTTATTTCTGTAAATTCTTATGGATATTTATGATATGTTTATTGATTGTGCTTCAAAATTGACTATTTCGTGCTTCTCGTTTACTTAACGTTTATTAAAGTGACGCAAAAACAAAGAAAAAAGAAATTTGTCCAGAGAAAGACAACATTTTCGTGTTAAAAGCATTGTAACAAAGTTGTGCTACCCAACAAAACTATAGGATTTTAAGTACAATAAATATGCCAACATGTGTTCTCCAATAACTGCTAGAAGCAATCAGTCCCGGCACAAACGATGATCTTATATGAATCACTCGGCGCGCGATCAAAATGTATAACATTTATACTTCTGCAACACATTCCTTACAGACAGACGCTTTTGACGTATGCAATAAGAATATTAAATTAATTTTTTATGTTTTTTCGTAAAAGTATGGAATGATAAAAAAAGGACTCCTCGTTGGCGACGGCGCTGACATGTCACGCAGGCTGCCGCTCGCCAGTTTGAAAAAAAAATATGAAAAACATCCAAAGAAACACTGGCACAGTTCCAAGTGATTACTTTTCAACTCGCCGAAACCTTCATCACAGCGAATACATAAACTATACTAGTACTGAATTCGTTTCCCATTTTCGAATGTTCCTAGAATGTTCAGCTGAATATTGTGTTGCAACTCGTGTTGATGAAGTGTGCCGACCGAGCAAATCATTTTAGTCTTTTGGTGATCTAAATTTTCGATTTTTTTCTTGAAGCCTTTTAATTTTATAGTCTGATATTTATTTCAACAATTTATGGTCGACAATTAACTTAAACGAATTCCACATTTTCCATATTGGTAAAGGTAGAGAGTGCTTCTCTCATGAGAGACAAATCCAATTTATAATTTTTAAATTTATGTTTATAGACTTAACGAGATTACTTGTAGTATGAGTACATGCTTAAAATGCATGCGTAAAAATCCACCTATTTCTGCATTGTTTTGTGATGTCTCACCAGTTTAAAAACATTCTAAAGTCCTTTTCTCTGTAATTGCTACGATCAATCCTTCCTTCCGACTGTGTGTCCACGAATAGGAAGTGAATTAGCTAAACAATAGACAACAATGTTTATAGATCTTCTATGGACATGTATCTTGAATATCTGCAGACCATACAGATGCGGAAACACAGAGTCGGGCAAATTATTTCACACAACTACTCTGCGGCAATCTCTTAATTGTTTGGTACGTCCGAAGATAGACTACGCGGATGGTTTGCAGGATGTGTGGAATGCATTTGAATAATTCTTTTGAACACCGATTCGGGACACAGCGACAAAACAGTGACCAGCAGGAAACATACCTACGTTAGTCAAGCGAGTCAATTGTTTTCGCGATATGATCACCAATAAGTTTTATATAAATGACCATATTGTCAAATATGGTCACCCACAGCAGAATAGGGCGAACAACACAGAATGCTTTAGAATTGCATGTGGCCGTAACTATCTCTGACTTGTAGAAGTGTGATCAAATCTTCACATGGTGGACGCCGGTAATTATCCTTTAATACAGGAAAAGCTTAAGGATCGGGCTAGTCCCTTCAAAGTAATGTTGCCGCGAAACCAATAACTTCGCCCCTAAAAAAACTTGTTACGGAACCCCAAATCAGCCTCGGATACAATAATGAACGACGATGACCACGGCAACAAAAAAGGCTAAACAATTTAAGAACGTACGATCACTGTACAGAGCTCGAGCTGCACAGCAGCTAGCCGATAGCCTGTCGAAATATAATGCTAACATAAGAGCAATCCTGGAGAGGCGGTGGACGGGGAATGGTGTCTTACAAAAATCAGAACATGACATGTATTACAGCTGCCATGCAATCTGTCATGTGCTCGGGGAGGGGTTTCCAGTCAGCAAAAGAATGAAACCCACGGTTATCGGCTTTAAAGCGGTAAATGAACGGCTATGCACTATTCGCGTGCAGGGCAGGATTTAAAAGGATAAGCCTCATAAACGTCCACGCACCTACATAAGATTCACCAGATGATGAAAAAGAAGAATTCTTTGAATCAGTCGAAAGAGTACTCCATGCTTGCCCTCAATAAAATCTAAAAATCATTCTGGGGAATATGAATGCCAAAATAGGTAGGGGACCAGTATTAAGGCATTCAGGTACGTTGGCACCCATAGCTTAAAAGAGAACACTTATGACAATGGGCAACAAGTCAAAAATATGGCAGCAAAGAATAATTTTATTTTTGCGAATATACAACATCCAGCAATTATCGTCGTATTGTTGTGAACAGCGTATAAGATTTCCTCCTCTTTTCTTCAAGACAGGATAGCCCCATACGCTAAAGTCAAAGAATAATTCTAGAGTTTCAAGACACACTATACTATTTTTTATAGACTTTAAAGCCCCCTATGATAGCATGGCCAGAGTAGAACTTTATAAAGCCATGAGAGTTTTCGGCATCCCTAAAAACTGTCACGACTATGTATGTTGACCATGACCAATGTTATAAGCCAAGTAAAAATAGCTGGATCACTATCAAGCCCATTCAACCTCTATAACGGCCACCGCCAAGTGGATGGACTGGCCTGCATCCTCTTCAACCTGGTGTTGGAGAAAGTGATCCGAGACTCTGACGTCTGAGGAACATCAACGAGAGAAAAAATCCTCTATAAGTCCATTCAGATACTGGCTTACGCAGACGATACTGACATCGTTGGTAAAAACCAAAAGCTGTAGAGGAATCTTTCATCGAGATCGGGTGGGCGGAAATCTGGGGCTTCACATAGATGAGAGCAACACAAAGTACATGATGGCCACGTCTGCGACTAGAAGCTCAAACATTCCCTCAATTAAAATACTGGAGCACAACTATACAGCCGATAACAGCATGGAACCAGAAATACGCGCACGGTTGCTCAAAACCAACAAAGTCTACTTTAGTCTGTCAAGATTCTTCAATTCCAGGAATTAACCATAACATACAAGCTGCTGGTGCATAAGACAATGGTCATACCAGTACTTACATATGGATCCGAGACTTAGGTGCTTAGCGAGAAACATTCTGACCTCTTAGGCGCGTTCGAGAGAAAAGTATTACGGAGATTTGTTGGCCCACTTTTGGGACGCTCATAATATAAAACCTATTTTTGTTTCCCTTGTTTTTGAATTATTTCTACCTTTCTAACTTTATGCAATAATATGAATGCTCCGCAAAATAAGTCTTAAGATTTTTTCGATCTTTGCAACCAATTCACATTCAGCTATGATTTCGTTTACCTAAGAAATATTTTGCTTAACTTACGAGCGTTGAATTGCCAATATTATTAAGTGTTTCTGTTTATATAGTAAGTTGACAAGAAAAGCATTTTTCCTTTATTTTTTATATTTCCGTAATTATCTTATTCAATGACAATTCTAAGTGGAGTGCGGAAATTTGTTATCTTGAGAGACAACGAAAGCCGATATTCCTGCCATCATCATCACAGTAAACACACACAATTCGGACTTGTATGACACATTTGGCCTCTTACTGTTTAACATTTACATATCAGTCTACTGAACTTGTTGCCTTTTCTATGAAAATGCGGAAAAGAAATATAAACCAGGAAGCCCCATCAATAAAAGTAATTGTCCTGATATGTATCTTTATGTCGTATCTAGTGCCTTGGTATATCCATTTTAGTTCCAACAAATTGAAGTTTAAATTAACTATTTTGCGTGGGATTTATTTATTTTCATTTATTTATTTTCAGTTTTTGATTTTCAAAAAAAGCTGCAATTTGAATTTAATTTTCCGTTTCAAATATTTGGTTTTAAGAAATCAAAATTAATAATAATTATAAGTTGCTTACTAAAAATTTGTTTTTCTTATTTATCTTTGCAGGTAAATTTTGCGTTTCCGCTTATGATGAATAAAATTTTGTGGTTCTTGGAGTACTTGGTAATAACTGAAATTTTTCAACTATATAGGTACTTTTATTTAGGAGGTTTAAATTTATTGTGAGTGTTTTTTTTTATATTTTTATAATACAATAACTCTGACTGGGTACAAAAATTAAAAAGCATAAAAAAAGATATTAAAATATACAAAATTACATATAAATTCCAGTATTATATGGTAACATCTACCACAAGTGCTTTAGTATGAAGTAAAACAAAAGGTTGCGGTACAGATAGGACAAAGCCTGTCCCATTTCGTACTGCTGCAGATCCATCACATTGCTTTTGTGACAGAGTGTCCAAATCTCCCTAAACAGTGAAACAACACATTGCTCAGGAAAAAGTATAAATGCTTTGTGAAAAATCTTTATTAAGATTTCCATTGGTTGTCGTATAAAATTTACTCAACTCAACAGCTAGAGATAAAGATTACTCTGACTTTCAGGAATAAGTCGTTATTATATTAAGGTGAAAATAAGAGCGGAAACCTTTAACCCACCCATTCCTAATGATGGGTAGATGACGGTTTGATTATCGAAACGCCATGCATAACACTTTTCATCTTTATAAGGCATTAAATAGCAAAAACGCTACTCGAAAAATATGAGACGCTTAAAAATCAACCACACACAAGTTCAAAATGTGGCAAAAAGTAATAGTAATGATCGAGAAAATAGGTTTCCGGCTTAAAATTGGCGAAATTATAGCTTTTCAATCGCCTAAAATTACATTGGAAGGCAAACAGTACGTCCGCTTGTTATTCGCATCAAATCACGATCTGCGTGCAAAGCAAACCGGAAATATCCGAGCGTGCAACATGGCAGCAGCTCTGACCGGTTTTGTTCATTTTGGCGCCTATATGATGGCTATAGTCAGTCGGTCAGTCTGTGCACCAGAGTTGTTGTTGTGGTAGAGTGGTAATTAATAGTGATCAAATATTGCAAGCAAATTAAACAAAAGTGTCATGCACTACATACGAGTATCTTCCTCACGGGGCGCGAGTATAAAACAAGCAAGCAAGACATCGTCCTTCCTCATGAATTTGAATAACGTATGATAGGAAATAACGTACATATCACGTGAAATAAATCTGCAATAATAAATGTATACTCGTAATTACGGCAGTATTAACCCGCCTGCAGTTACTGCAGAGGAAAACTTTTACTTTCTATTTAAAGGCAACAGCGGATTATTGCAGTAGTTCATGTTCGTTGGCTTGTTATCTGTGAATGTAAATGAAGGCAACCAAGACGACGACGATCTTCCACAACTGAGCTGCTGCAGTGCTGCACAATTGTCAATACTACACTCCCATGATCATTCGAAATGAAAGCGAAAAGATGTAATTTCCATAAGTAGTTTTTACTTTTTTTGTCATCATCTTTCTCTTTTGGCATTGCGGTGAACAATAATGTTCAAATTTTCTTTTTAATGAACGTTTTTTAGGCCATGTTACGTAACCACTAAAGGCGAGAAACAAACTATCATTGTGCAAGATCAAAACCAGTTACCGCATTTTTTTCTTTTCGCATCATTTCTCTTCAATTCTTCTTGTGTTTGGTCATTTTTGAGATCACATTAATTGGCAACTTAAATGTGTTATGCAAATTTTGTATCTTTTGGCAAAGTCAGCAAAAAGCAAAACAAAAAAACATACATTGGAACCCTATTGTAGGTAGATAACCAAAATGCATTTCTTATTATGTAAAATCCCACAGAATAACATGTTGTCGTTTTTATCTGAAAAGAGATTCTATGAGGAGTTTAAATTAATAACTATTTTAGTTGAACTTGTGAACAACTTAGACAGGAACATTTTTTCTTAAGGTCTTAAGTGTAGAAAAAAATTCAAGCATCTCTCAATTATTTTATAACTTAATTTTTTTAACGGCATTATATAATTATTAATTATTATAATTATAAGCCCCCATATTAATAATCGAGTTAGATCTGTTAACTTATAATTCTTAATAATAAATGTGAAAACGAGGGCATACCTTTTTTAAAATTTGTTTCTTGTAGAGTCCTTTTTCAAAATTGAAAGCTGACAGTTTCCCATATAAAAAAATTATTATTTCTTATTCTAGCAACGACAAATTTTTTCATAAAAGACTGCTAAATAAGATGTTAATATTGGAAAAAGGGTAATTGTAGTGAATATATGGTATTTACTTACTTATGTCCTCTATCCCCTTGTGGGTCCTAGCGCCTCTACTACGCCTACGCGCCATCGCGTGCAGTTCCTGGCAATGAGCTTCAGTATTCTCCAACTCTTTCCCAATTGCCGTGACCCCTACTCAACTGTTCTGCGCCATGTATTTCTCGAACGACCCGTTCTTCTACCATCCTGAGATAACGGATTCCATTGCATTGCGTAGTTTGCTATGGAACTGTCGCATTTTCGTAGTGTATGACCAATTCACTGCCACTTTCATCGTTGAATGGTTGTGCCTATTGGTTCCTGACTCGTTCTCTGGTAAAGATGTTCGTTAGAGATACGGTTAGGCCAGAAAACCCATAAGATGTTACGTAGGCACCTATTTACGAACGTTTGTAATATTTTTGTGATAGTAGCGGTCACCTTCCAAGTGCTGCACTAATACAACAGCACAGATTCAACATTTGAACGGAACAGTAGTCGCAGCGTGGTATTTAAGCTGATCGCATTGCTTCGCCATACCATGGACATCATTCCAAACACTGATTTTGCTTTGCCGATTCGGTTGACAATGTCCTGCTCGGTTCCATCTTCGGTCGAGACAATATTCCCAAGATATTGGAAACTCTCTACTCTCTCTACCGGCTGTCCAGCAATGTTAATTTGAATTGCTGTGTTAGTAATGAGGTTGAAGATTTTTGGCAGTATTAATCTTCAACCCCGCAACATTTGCCTCCCTTTCCACATTTTTTGTTATTTGGTGCAGCTCCATAATCCTGTGTGAGAGTAGATAAACGTCGTCAGCGTAATCCAGATGCTTGAGTTGAGATGTAAGATTTCAACGAATACCTCCGTTTCCAGTAGATAAAGCTGCGCGAAGCACATCGTTAATTACCAACAAAAAAAGTATCGGCGATAGAATGCAACCTTGTCGTACCCCATTTAGGATCTCGAATTCCTCTGAAAGCTTTCCTCTATGAGGAACATGACATTTAGTGCCATAATAGGTTTCTTTAATAATAGCTATTAGTTTATCAGGTATACGTCTCCTGCGCAAGGCGAACCAGATAAACTGTCTGTTGACACTGTCAAACGCCTTCTCAAAATCGATGAACAGCAGGTGCAGTGGTGACCGGAATTCAACGCACTGTTCAATAATAGTCTGCAGGGTGTTTATGTGGTCTACACAGAAGGATCCAGTGCGGAAATCTGCTTGCTCGGCATCGAGTGTATCTTGTGTATCGTGTATCGAGCCGCACGATAGTTATGTGGAATGATTTGCCTGATTCTGTGTTTTCGGATTTTTATGATCTGCAGTCGTTTAAGACACGCATGCATAGAAACCTCATCCTTTCTTCTCCCTAATTTCCTAACGCCCACCTAACGTGCTAAGCATTATAAGGGTGCAAACCCCTTTAGCGTGTGTACATTATAAAAAAATATAATAAAAAATCTATATGTGGTAAGGAAATAAATATTAATTGAGCTCTGAATTGTAATTGACTTGTTCATAGCTAGACCCAAAATGTCTTCCAAAAAAATCGGTCTGAATATTAAAATTTAACAACAATAATAATCTCATCTCCTATCAGTGTCAGCTGATGGAATTGGGCAGATTTACTCGAAGTTTTGTACAATTTGGTAAAAGATTGCCGTGCTTTAAGTGATGATGAGCGGATATCCGGCATAGAGAACAAATATGTTTACTTGTCCGTTATCAAACGGACTAGTTTTTTATCCGTGTGTTTAAGAGCGGATAGTGGTTTATTAGGTCAGAGAGTGGCTTTTGAGGAATAGCCTCTTCAATATTAGAAGAAGTCTAAAACTGTGCACATTGAATTTCCTTTACCATACATTTGTAATATAAAATAGCAAAATATTTGCAAATTTATACTTTTTCCTCACAGGCTAAGTATTTTTGTCATTTTAAACACTAAAGACTTGGGATTTATAACGTAGCTTTTATGTGAGTTGTGACAAAGGTAATATATCTAACCGGTGTTTAGTGTTCGCAATCAATCACAGACCATAATCAGCAAAGCAAACACATTTCACTTAAGTGGTCAAACTTGCTTCTTTGTTGCTGTAACAGCTATTTTTGAATTGAAGCTGACTTTTTGCCGGTAAGACGAATAAAACTGAAGGAGGATGTGAAGGTTTTTGCAGTTTTTATGTGGGAATAAGCAAAGCAATTAAAAACTTGCTGAAAGACAAGTCGCTTATTCTAGTTTGATAAATTATTTTATTAGTTGCGGATTAGATTTTTTTTGTTGTTGTGTTTTCACACAGAATTTGTTAATCTTTTGAGAATGCTACTACGTTTTTTTTTAAAAATCTGAAATACTCACATAAATCAGAATCGTTTTTACTAAACTGGGAACTTGCGATCTTGATTTAAAAATTTGTTGCATGAGCCGGGTATGAGAATTTCGCATAACACATTACTCCCACTCATTGTGATGCTGTAGCAATTCACCTTTTCGTTAATTGCATTTATAATTTGCTACTTGCAAGATGGTTAAGTCCATATAAATTAAGTATAAGTCTGTATGATACCAAAAAAGATAACATTAAAATCTCCAAAAATAAGTCATATTAAAATTTTATTGAGTTCCGAAGGTCATCGATTCACATCGAGGAGGCGGTTGTTTGACCTGATTCGCTTTCTTTGGACATTTTCTTGGTCGAAACATCTTCCTTGCTTGCATTGTAGGAAGGCTATATAGAAGTTTTTACTAAATTGTCTTTATTTTTTTTTTGTA
This sequence comes from Nephrocerus scutellatus, assembly GCA_947095585.1. Classification (NCBI taxonomy): domain Eukaryota; kingdom Metazoa; phylum Arthropoda; class Insecta; order Diptera; family Pipunculidae; genus Nephrocerus; species Nephrocerus scutellatus. Next base: position 100,385,428 of record OX352762.1, on the reverse strand, counting down.
AATGACTTGAATGTGATTTATATTGAGCATATATTTTAAAGTTATCTATTACGGGAAACAAATGCAAACAAACAATATCTAAGAATGGAACTCTTTAGTGTTAGTGCAGCTTGCAAGGGGAATTGGTTGTAATTGGTTGAAACAACATTCGGTTTCTGCCCGTACTTTTCAGCTGCACAAAAATTATTAAATCAGAACAATGGGTTCTATGGATTTTTAAACTGGTTCCACTCAAGAATATTGCTTACAAGAAAAAGGCTCTTACTTCAGTGAACAACTGAATATCATTTCATTGACCTTGACCATATAACCAATATGTAATTAGCCCGATAAAGATTTTTTTAAAGCGATAAAGTTCTATCAATTTAAGCCTTCTAGTAATTTACAAATAAAACACAACACAACTTTATTAATTTACAATTATATTGGAGATAATTTTAAATGTACACAAAAACACTTATTACAAATACATTTGTATTTCACTATAATTCTCTAAGGTGGTAGCAGTATTGCTTTTCAAGAACTTTTACATCTTGACTGATTGAATTCTAAACAATGAACGAATCCTCTGCAGCGAGCGCCACCTTTAATACTCCTTGAAAAGTTTCCAGAATCTTCCAATCTTATAGACAGAAAATTCGAGAAAAGACCAGAAAATTGTGGCATTATTCCCTTATTTATAACTAATGATACTCATGTGTAAAAATAAACTACATGTACAATCATATTCCTACACACAAACCGCACAAACCGGTTTGACTACATTTTTGACCAGTACATAATGATTAAAACTTACCGCGGTTACATTTTAAATAATCTAATAAATCTTACAGCCTAAAAGTATGCTATACAATAATGCTTAATTCTAATTCAGTGCCTATTTTTAGTATACAGTATGTACATTGCGATTTATCTTAGGATTCGAATTCCATTATCTACTAACTACTTTTCGTAACAATATCTTTTACGGGTTTTTGACTAGCAGATAGCCTGACTGAGCTTCATTTATTTACTTGCATTATGAATAAAATTATGCCCGGTATCGGTGGCTTTACTATGCAGAAACCTAAACGGATATGTGTTAGAATTTATGGAATATGATATCATTTGAATATTAAGATAGATTAGAACCCTATAAAATGTGACTTAAGTCAATCACAAGAAGAAACCTTATTAATTATGCTGCAATTTTATGCGTCTTGTATGTGTTGAGAATCAATAGTGCTCCAAGTGAAGGCTAAATATAGCTTCTTGTATAAGAAGCCAATTTGATTTTCTAACATTCGCTCTTTTATAATTTGAATATATTTTGTAGCCGCACAAAAAACAGACAAAGAAGGTGGCAAAGTGCAAAAAAGGGTAATAAAATATACATATAAAAAAAATAATTAGCACTTAGCGTTTACTAGTTGAGTCTGTTAAAGAGGAAATAATTTATCAACTTAGTTTCGAAAGACCTCGACAAAACTCTAAAGCCGGCAAATTAATATAAAGAAACGCTAGAAAAGTAGCAAACAAAACAAAGAACCTCACATTGCACTGACCCACTAACTGGATGTTGACAAGCTTGCCTGTCTCTATCATTCTCTCTTTTTCTGTGCGGCTGTGTTTCGCGCCTCAGCTTTGATTTTACTACTGAGACTTTAAAGTGCGGTTATTGTCTTTAAAGTCGTTACCACGCTACAAAACGACAGACAGACAAACTTTTAGCTTATTATCTACTATACTTTTCCCTGTTCAATTGGATAAACTATCTAGCTATACTCGTATCTGTGCTAGATGCGGCGGCAACAACAGCTGTCGCTGTCAGCAGTCGTGCATCTGCGGTACATCACAATGACATAGCTATGCAGCAGTACACTAGTACAGTGTATCCGGGAACTCCGATGATGAAAAAATAGGGCACCAGCCCACCACACAATAAGAGGGGCCTTCACATCGTGCCAGTCAGTCAGTCAGTCAGCCAGTCGTGTGTGGCTCCGAGAATGATTTTACGATTTCGAATCAACTGACGACAAAACGATGCCGCGCGAAGCTCAACTCTATCTAATGCATCCGGAATAATAACTGCGCGCATGGTGCCATCATCTTCATCGCTATCATCATCATCATCTGCACAACCGGACCAACGGGGGAGCATTATTAAATATGTGCTCACTTCGCGGCTTCTGGCGCTACTACTTATCTCAGTGAATGTGGGTCATCAAATGGGATTGTTGATTTTTAGGTCGGTCGGATTCTGATTCTGATGTTTTCCAAATGACTACATGTGAAGTATGTTTCTGTTACTACTGCTGCTGCTGGTAGCTGCTAGATTACAATGACAATGATGATATTCACTTTAAATTGCACTTCTGGTTCTTTTCCACATAAGCTCCATTTAAGAGTACATTTGCTTTGCCAGCCCCTCAACAGATGTTTCCTATAAAATGAGATTTGATAGATTACACACACACACACACTGAACTTTGACGAACTGACAAATCATCTGACATAATGCTAATTAGCGTGTTTCTGAACTTCTCTATTTTCATCCATTTATCAGTCCTTAATTTGAACTGAAATGAATTGATCCAAGTCAGTCATTCGTGATGTTGGATAAAATGCCAGCATGCAGTTTAAAAGATTTAGAAGATCCCCCTCCTTGAAAGTCTCAACTCTGATATGATATTTCCAAATGAATGAAGTGCGTGTGCACTTGTGTGCACCTCTTAAGTAATCTTAACGAGAAGGGAAATTAATTTCCGGCTTAAATAGATTAGCGGCTTTCGCTGTTTGATTGTGGGTAACAGTTCGATAGATCTTCAACTTTAGTGTAGTTAGTTTTCATTATTTTTCACTTGATTAGATATGCAATGGAACATAAACTTGTGGTGAAAGTGAAAAAGTTTCTTTTCTTTTATTTGAGCATGTCAGCTTCTGGTTAATTTTGCTAATGCGATCGATGCAATACAAAAGGCAAGTAATTTACACGTTTTGTAACGATGTGTTGTGTGTCCAATGATAAATCTAACTATCTAGTCTAATCTAGTTACTGAATGTTTAAATTAAGGTCCTAAAACTTAAAGAGATGTTAAACATGCATGTTACCTCTTATATACCTAATTTGCTTAATTGCCCTTTCAGTCTGCAATGCCTTGTTAGGAACTCTCGCATTACTTTTGCTCAGTTCCAGTTTCAAGGAAGACTTCTTTGGTTGTACTTACCCAACATATTCTTTGGCAGGCGGATGGTGTTGTTATGGTGCATAGTCTGTAGTCTGACTTCAAGGATTTGCTTGAATTCAAGTTTTTGCACGATGCTTGCTAGAGAAATCTGCCTGACAAGTGACTCTATTCCTCTTCTTGCCCTGACGCCCCTGATGGCACCAACCACGCTTATTGGCAGCTTATAGTCTACCTAGGATTTGCTTGCTACCACTACATATAGTGCAAGTAGAGTCCAATGATCTGCACCATCCCATCTTTGGGACAAGTTTGCACTGAGCCTGATTTAAACACAGACTAGCCAACAGATTCCAATTCTTTTCTTGCAGAGATTATCTTGGTCCTTTTTGCCCATGCTACTAATCTTTAGTTGATCTTTGCTGTTGTTATAAAGGTGTACATCAAGTGCATTATTCTGATTGTTACCAACCACGATTTGACCGCAACACTGCTAGACAAATTAAGCGCTCTTTTTGGTCTTAGTAGTACTGGTTATTGGCGCTTGTTCCATAGCTGTCTACTGTCAAATACCAGTCCAAGATATTTGTCCTTTTGATAACACCAATCTCTTCTCCATTTAAGCTGATTGTGTGCATGTTTTACCAGCTTCCTTTCGTTGGTGAGGGAACTATAGTGCGGTCTTACTTGGATTTGCCCTAAGTCCCACTTCTTGGCACCATCTGTTTGTTAAGTCAAGGATGCATAAAGCATGCATAAGCATAAGTATAAGCATGTATGATGATTTCAATAATTGAAATGTGTAACACTTCCTCGGTTTCAAACTATTTAATGATCATTGCGGCATTAAATTTTGAGAAGCCTATAAAAAAACCCACACCCAAAATTGGAATGCACACAATAAATAAAATAGAATAAAAGTTAAAACTACTTCCTGCTCTGTAGTTAAATAAAAATCTTTGGCGGTTGTTGTAATTTGTTCTAAATTTATAAGCGGCCCGCCGATGTTACCTAACATCAAACTTTCACTCATGTGGAGGGTGCAAAGAAGGCATTATATTATAATCTTCCAAAGTTTCTCAGAGCATAAACTTTGTAGTAGGCACTAATTGTGGCTCTATAAAAATGGAACAGTTTCTTGTAAAAATAATAGGAGAGAATCAAACGATAATGACACCCAAGTGTACACTAAATTTTCGGTTAATTCGTCTGTTTAACATTGCTTCACCGACAGATTAATTACAAGATTGCGAAAGATGTCAAGTGACGCGGCGTGCTCATGGAAACAAACACGCCTCGTGTCCAAACAATCTCTCATTTTGTCACTGAAGTGATTTTTTATGACGGCTGCTGTTATAACATTTTAACTCCCACACATTGACACACACACACATAGTACACAGTTGTGTGATAAAAGGAGATATGCACAGTTTCGTCGTATTTTAAGCGATGAATTTTCTAGTCAAGCAGTCAGCCATTCATATACCTATCGTACATTAAAAAAAGGAAAGTGACTTTTCTTCCGAATGTGCGATGATGCACGCATCTTCTGATCCTTAGGGTCACATTGACTGATCATTTGAACGGCACAGAGCTCACTCTCAGACACTACCATGGAACTGTTTATTGTTATTTTTCGTTCCTATTTTGGTTTTTTGTCCCAAACAAATGTTGCTGCTTCCTTAAGTCAAGTCACCGTCCCATTAATAAATCGAACTTAATGGCCATGCATTCACCAGTCGGTTCATTGCACTTGCAGCACTAATGTTGATAATGATTGTGTACTTTTTGCAGGCAAACACACTACTACTACTAGTGGGACGCTGATGCTATTCAACGATATTTATTCTTCTATTTTAATCTTTTCATCTTCTTTACGACTAGGTACTGAATATGCCGTTTGCCACTTGATGTGTGATGTGCATTTGCCGTTTATTACAATAAGCTGAATTGAATGGACAAACTTGTGTCAGGAAAATCACCGGTGGATACTTTTTGAAAGTTTAAGTAGATGGCATATTAGGTGTATATGTATTTGTGATGGATAATATATTTACCGCATTACATCCCGTCGAATAAGTATCTCTAATGATGCTAACATTTCTCTTTTCTCTTCTCAGCATAAACTGACATATGTGACTGTAACTAAGTAAAAAAAACATCAATAGCTTCAGTTCCATGTCATCGATTAGCGAATGATAAGAATGGTTGAAATCTCAAAGAAAAAACAAATTGTATAGTTCATTCTAAACACTTGGCTCATGTCAAACGTTTTCAAGCTGTCATTAATTTTAATCCTATTTGATTTTTGAAAAGAGGTTTGAAATTTGGCAATTGTTGTCTAAGATGCTGTATAGAAAGTTTCATGATCTAAGAGCTTGTTTTTTCTTATGGATACGACAAGGAGATGAGCGAATACAGCACTATGATATAAAATAAGACAAGTGGACGGACAAATTGCCAGTTATGCCCGGAAAAGATGTGAAAATAATTAAAGAAACAAAGACGTTACCACATCTTTTTTGTGTCTCAACGTCTCATATCTTAAGTAATTCCCTGGCTTACCAAATTGTTGGGTTTTTCATATTTTCTGTTTAATGATCGCGTTCTTACTCGACTCTTAATATCTTAGCCATGTAACAGTGGGGTTGGTATATTGTCGAACTAAGAGTAATATTTGAAATTCAATGCACCGATTTTTGGCATTCCTTTGTTGTATGACTATATTGCTTTATGTTTTCGTCGTCGTCTTTGGTGCTTTGTTTCTTCTTCCGTCCTAGCAGCAATCTAGTAATTGAACTGTCAAAATTTTGTAGACTTTCTGTTGTACAACTAACTTAAAACATGTCTAAGAGATCTTGGCTGGAACTTGGAACTTCTCAACTCGATATATTGGCACATAGAAGTTAAAAATAATGATAAAGTCGATAAGAACAATTATAAATAAAAAAAATTATTGTGTTGATTACAGATAAAAGAGTAGAGAGTGAACTATGTTTGTGTTAGAATAAATTGCTTAACATCATGCAATTCATTCTTTGTACATCGGAGCATCGATTAGTGCTTTCACCTGGACTGAATACATTGCTTATGCATATTGTGCCGAGGTGTAAAGTTACAAAATAAATGAATTTTCAATAAAATGAAAAATGATGCACGGTTGCACTACCACCAGTCATGGTCATGGCAGATGTAACTATTTTCTTATGAGTTTCCGTATCAAAGAAAAACATATGTAAACAACAAAAGCAAAAGGCTTTCAAATCACAATAGGTAGAACACCTGATGGGAGTCCCAAAGTGTAAAATCATATTCTTTAAAAGGAAATAACAAAGACTGATCGATCGTGAGACAGAGAGAGAGAAATAGAAATTGAATTCCTTTGCAGCATTGAGTTAAATGAAGTGCAACATTTTTCACTGTGACACATTACCTTCTAACAACGACCAACACTAAATCTACATGTACAAGTTTAAGGACCTTTACAACTATTCAAATAGACACTGTCTTTGGTTATTTTTGCTCGTCTTGGAAATGTGCGTCTTTGAAACTAAACAGGTGAAAAATCAAGATCTTTTATTTTTGAAATTTACAGTGCAAAGGAAGAGAAATTATATCACCATGTATTGTGTCTTGTGCGTATTAGAACACACAGCATGCAGGAATTTCCAATAAATCACAGCAACGTTAGTCGACCGACGACCCGACTCGCTCTTAGAAATCGTGTCGCAGACAATATCCTTGTCGCCGACGCATACAACCCAACAAAACATTCCAGCATTTTATGATTAATGAGACTCTGACTGCGCGCGCCATTACATCTCAGCAGTAATTCGTTATCCTTGTGATGCTTTGCATTTTCGCACATTCTGCTTAGAGAGAGAACATGTGCTATACCAAATAGTAGCAAGCTGGGTAAGTTGTTGTTGGAACAACCAATCCGACACACTATTCTTGTAAGGATAAATTCCATCTGCTCCTCCTTTAAGGACATCTCCACGCGAACTCACAGGACGTATAATAAGACGGGAATATTATAATGTGTATCTTTCCTTAAACGTGTGCCGTTGCTTTGGTCACGCTGCATAAAAAAAACACCGCCATCATTCGTCTCGTCATCATCGTTTAGGGTGTTAAGATATTTCATAACAAGGATAATAAATAACACGTCCTAAAAGTGATTCCATATAAAATGAAAACATCTTTCTGCACAGCATGGTTTAGTGTTGTTTAAATGTTTTGCATTGAAGGCTGCCAGCTTAGAGTTGGTATCAGGGCATAAATAGACTGATGTTCGCGCGATGAATTGCAAAATAGAGAAGCATGACTTCCTTTCGTTGGTATATATAATATATACGTAAAATATCATTTATCTCTATGTGGTAACAATGTAATCATAACGGCATGGATAAAAAATCATTCTATTGATTATTTTATAGGTTCTCTTAATGATTAAATATAAGGTAATTCAAAAAGGCACCATTGTAAACTTTAGTGCGGAGTATCTTGGCGGTGTTCTTAAAAATTTAAATGTTTAAGCTCTTTTCTGATATAAAAAAATTAGAGAATTCAAAGAGAACTAATTTAGAGCACAACATTAAATCCAAGGAACAAGTGGATTTAATGTTGTTTCTGTATGAAAAACCGCCATTCGTGGTCAAAGATTTTACTTTTCGTGATTTTACAGAATCATATGAGAGCAGAAAGAAATATGTATCGTTAAATTTTTAAAATTTACAAAATTCCATTCAGAAATGAATACTGGTCATTAATTGTGGAAGGAAAATTTAATTGACATTTTTGCAGGTGTGAACTGTAATTTGGTTAAATAAGTCCAAGTTCGTAACGATTGACTATTGTAATCAGGACAAAGAAACTTTCTGTTCTAAAACAACACAAAAGTTTTTTTTAATCACCGATAAGAGACCGACCATGCTACATCGTCATTTACCTATGAAGTTAATGACAACGATCTTAATTGAAATGTTTCCAAAACTAGCAGCCATCATAGTGACACCTGGTTTTATGCTGTTGTAAGTTACTATAATATTTAACTGGTAGTAATTAAAATTTCCGAAGTCCTTCACCATTTCTGCATAGCCGTCATGAATTTCCCTATTATTTTGAAAGTCGATAAAAAAAAACATCTAGGTGTCCTGCAAACTAGAGCCTACTGTACCTTATTATCTTTACGAGGTCACGGTAACCTCGTAGATCATCATTCTCCGGAATCATTCTTCCTCTAATACGGGGCGAACAAGACTCCGTAAGACTTTTCTCTCGAACGCGGCTAAGAGGTCAGAATGCTTTTTGCAAAGCACCCAAGTTTTGAATCCATATGTATGTACAGCTATGACCATTGTCTTATACACCAGCAGCTTGGATGTTATGATTACATTCCTGGATTTGAAGAGTCTTGACAGACTAAAGTTGGCTTAGTTGGCTTTGAGCAACCATGCGCGTATATCTGGTTTTATGCTGTTATCGGCTGTTACAGTTGACCCGAGATAGTTAAAGTATTGCAGTACTTTAAATTAGCGCTCCACTATTTAAATTAAGGGACCAATGTTGGATCGTTTACTCGCAGACGTGGGCACCATGTATTTTGTTTTGCTCTCATTTATTTGCAGCCACAGATTTCGTGCCACCCGCTCTAACTATATGAAAGCTTCCTGTGTAGCTCTTGGGTTTCTACCAACGATGTCGATGTCGTCTGCGTAAACCAGTATCTGAATTATTGACTTATAGAGGATTGTTACTCTCGCCGTAATGTCAGAGTCTCGGATCACTTTTTCCAACGCCAGATTGAAAAGGGGGTAGGCAAGTTCATCCCCTTGTCGGAGCCCGGAGGTTGCATTACTAGTTCATGAATTGCTTGGTCATTCGGTCATTGGTGGAGCCTCCAATTCCTCAGTTAGCGGGCCATTAAGCAACTTATGATAGTGCTCTTCCAATCGATCTAACATGCCTTTGAGATCGGCGATCAGATTACCCTCTTTGTCTTTGTAGTATGTGCAACGCTGTGTATATTGCATCATGCCATGTACTCTTTGGTAGAACTTCCGCACCTGGTGATGTCCTTGCTCTCTGTACTGTACTTTTTCTAGTAAACTCACGAGATGCTTCACCCAGGCTGCTTTCTTTTGCCAGTGAACTGTTTTCTTCTGAGCTCTTTATATTCATCTTCGCGTGCATTGCATACGCATTGCTCGGTACGCAACATTCGTATGTTCAGTCGCTAGCTTACATTCGTCATAGAACCAGTCGTTCCGATCTCTACGACTACTGCCTAAGATGGAGTCCGCAGTACTAATGACAGTGTTCTTAAGGCGTGTCCATTTCTCTTTAACACCTGACATTTCAGCCATAGGACTTACTCTCCCTGCATTTAGGGCAAGTCCTATCGCTTCACCGTAGTTGTTTCTGGTATCTTCGTTGCAAAGGGCAGCCGTGTTGATTCGAATCTGATTCGCGGATGCAGTCTTCCGTAGTTGTCCGAGTCGACGTTGGCACCTCGGTACGTTCATACCGTCATCAGGTTTAGGTTGTGGCGGCGGTATATGAACACGTGGTCTATCTAGTTGTGCCAGCTCCATCAAGAGATACCCAGGATTGTGGATATTTTTACGCGCAAACCTTGTACTCGCAACAACCAAACTATTGCCTACTGCCATCTCTATGACTCGTTGCCCATTGTAATTAGTTTTGGTGTAAGCTATGGGTGCCAATGCTATATACTGCCTGAATACTGGCTCCATACCTATTTTGGCGTTCATATCCCCCAGATTGATTTTTACGTCATAGTGTAGACAGGCATGGAGTTCTCGTTCGACTGATTCAAAGAATTCTTCTTTTTCATCGTCTGGGGAATCCTCTGTAGGTGGTGCGTGAACGTTTATGAGACTTATGTTTTTAAATCTGCCCCGCACGCGAAGGGTGCATAGCTGTTCATTTAATTAAAGTGTGTGAAAGCAATGTGTGTTGCCATTTTAGTTATTTACGATTCACTTTAATCACAATAGTGCACTCTATAATGGTTCAATATACACTGTTAATGTAAACCTATAAGATGGTAAAATTAAAAGCATTTTTTATTTTAAATAATGACTCCAATCGAACAATAATATCATCACAAATATTTCGCTATACATTGAATATAATAATCCTTTTATCACTATAGTTTTAACGGAGAAACCCTTTAAAATCGTAAAACTAATAAAACAATAAGAGAGATGAACTATAAAACTAATAGTTTGCAAGTTTTTATTTTAATGTGCTGTATACAATTGACAAGTTTCAATTTAAAAAAAAACTATGAAAGGTAAATAAATTAACTCGATAGTAATCTTCTCTGAGTGCAATATTAGATTTTCGGTGCGTTCATAAAGAGCATACAAATTTTTCTCCTATTCGATCTCAATAATCATTTAAATTCTGAATACACGTGATACAAGGTTGTACGTTTCAAGTTGCGAGTTTCTAATAAATTAATCGGACAGTCTACCTCATGCTGATCTCTTTGTTCCAGCTGTCCTGCTAGAGCGGCATCAAGTTATCTTTGTAATCTATATTTGATGATGCTTGGCAGAAATCCGACTTTCTTTAAGTGGACGCCCTTCTTCGCCTAGGTCATAAGGTTGATAGGGTCACCCTGATAGAAACTACCACGGCAGGCCCCCCATATTTAGCTTTTAGAAATCAAACTTCTTCGAATTTACCCACTAGAACCATAAGAAATACGAGTCCGAAAGGCGAAGCTAATAATCAGGGCAAATTAATTTTTTTCAGCGTGCGTCTATTTATTTGTTTGTGAGTTTGTCCACTCGTATACCTCGACTTCTACCAGTTAGAATTTGATGGGACTTTTTCTTAAACAATTGCTTAGCGCTTGGCTTGTGATGGCGTAATTTTGAGAAAACAAAAGTTTTTTTGAACTGAATTACAACTGAACTGAGAAGATCCGCTTTACTATCTTAATGTAATATAGCCAGCATATCAAATCTATTTAGTACTACTAAACCATCTATACGCTAGCATACCCTTCGACGTTGGCGCGACATTAATAATCTCGCCCGTAAGACAATACAACATAACATACTATTTAGATAAGACAGGACCGAATACCAATTGTCTCTACAACTGATCATGACTTGTTATAGAAAAACAATATTATGAAGGCAGACAACAATTTTAAATTAAAAAAATATTTGCTAATGACTAAAAATTTATTTACATAGACCGAACGCAAATAAAACATTAAATTCACAATGAGAGCGCTACAAATGGTTTACTGGTTTGCCTTGTTTCTGTAGCCAAATAAATCAGTTCTACTCAACTTGGACAGATAATTATGCATATGTACATACGTGAGCCTACTTACATTTTGCTTAATTAATTAGGCACATTACGAGTACTTATTTGTGAAGCACATCAATTTTTATCATTTGAACTAAAAATTAGTTGGAAATGTAATGACTCTTTGTTTCGCATTGTAGCATTATTGATAATAACCGCAACGAACTAATTAGCTAATATTTATAATGATTTAAAAGTTAGTTTTCGCTTTCATTTTGCAGTTTCACTCGATTTTCGAAAATTTTAAACTTTAGCTACATATTATAAACTCAACTCAAACAAGGAACAACAAAAATCGCTGGCTTTATTATAATTGCTGTAGCCAGTTTGCGTTAGCAAATAATACTTAATTAAATGAATACACGCGCTCAATCGAAAGCGAATATTGTGCATTTTTTAAACCTTGAACTAGTTGCGTCTCTCTATAGTTTGCTTACTCAACAGACTTATTGGACGATCGTCAGTTGAGTTGGTAATGCGATGGAAAAAATTCAGCGAATGAATTGTTAAAAATTGACACATGCGTTTTGCGATATGCCTTTGTGGTCTAAATTTGCTCTATTTTTTTGCTTGTCGATGTAGGAACATAATTTTAACCTAGAAGCTGCCGGTCAGGTTTATTACATACGAAGAAGCATCCTCAACTTTTAGTGGCGTTCGAGTAAAGGAATCGAATAATTGCGAATAATTATTTGTATACCGGAGACTGTAATAACGAAATGGTGATAATAAATTGAAATGACAGAGAGAAAGTTAAAGTCACACAGTACTTATTTACGTCAAGAACCCCTAGAAAAATATTCATCAAAAATATATCTTAGTTACGGTCAATCGGATCTAAACTCACAACACTTACCAATTAATAAATAAATAAATCCTCTTGATGTCATTGTATTTTTTGCCTAACTTTTACACCAATTATTTCAAACGCTTACCCACGACAAAAGTGAGAGCAGTAGCTCAGTAGCTGCAACAATAAAGAGAGTTGTGACGATGTATACGATGGAAGTACTTTGGGTGCTCAAATATAGGCACTGGTCGTTTTGTTTTTTTTTTTTCTTCTTTTGCATGGCGTCTTGTCGCGTGGGTTTAATGCATATTTAGACAATGGGTCACTAATGTTAATTTTAAAAATTGGTTAGTGTGCTGGTTGCTTGTGTTTTTATTAGTCTCCTTTTTTGGATGACATGAAATAGTTTCGAGTGTTTTTTGTATTTTCTGTTACAGATGTTACTTATAACTGTTTATTTTTACATCAAGTTACTTTCGCTTTTTGCGGATTTGAAAATGAGATCAAGACTTCATGTTATATTGTAGGAGGGGAACCATTAATTTCTGAACATTAGTCACCGAAATAATTTTATTAATAATTATACTGAAAAAGGAAACAATTTTTGTAAATTTATATTTATAGTGTATGTTTAAATGTTGGGCAGATATATATAAATTCAATCAAAAAATATCAACAGACTCATAGTATTTCACTTATAATGGAAAATTGTGTAAGTCTTCGACTTATATTGACAAATCGTATAGAGATATCTTCGATATTAGGCAAGATATTAATTGGCCTAAAATTCGTCGGATCAGAAGGATCTTTCTTTTTTTTATTATTGGAAAAAACTACGATATTTACAACAACTCAGGAAGTAGTGACTATTAAGGAAGTTATTAAAAATAACTCAGTATTTCCGTATGATTTCGACTGAAAGATGTTTAACACGATATTGGGAATGTTATCTAAACCTGTCGAGGGCTTGTTGTTCAGTTTCCTGAAAATGTAAGTAAGTTCAGTCAAAGTCGAGAAGTAGTTGTTTGATTGGTCTTGCGTTAGTTCGTCCACTTTCATGTCATTTGAGAAGCGTAAAAGAGTATCCGAGTAATTGTGCTGATTACGAAATCTGTGCGATTCCTCGTTCACCACATCTGCATAATTGTTTGGGAGACTTCCTATTTGGTGTACTGTTTCAAAATGAAATCCAATAAGATTAAGCTTCCTAACACCCTCGCCAACAACAAAGTAGTGGTTAACGATTGGTGTCGTTCTGCTATCAATTCCCGCCCGAGAAATGAGATGCCCTAAAGTAATTGTTATCTTCAATTCCGGTACAGTAAGAACATTACGAGTGTTATAACGTCGATTTATTTTCGTCCAGTAGGGTTTTCACTTTTCTTAAAAGGGACTTGAGTCTCATTAGATCACTGTTGCCCACTACATCAGAGAGCTGCCGTCGTATTCTGTTTGACAAGAAAACTCTTGTAGTTCTGTAACGTACCTATTTCTCAGTTTTAATAACACATCGTAGAATTTTTGCATTTAATTGTCGGGACTGTCGAATTAATACTCGACAGAATCACCGAATTCAGTACTTGGATGCAGAAATCACACTCCTCGTTCGTCAGATTCCTATTGTTAGGAACTTCGGAAGAGGAAATACTATTTCTGCATTCTCTTGTGGCCTGTTTTTCAAACCTCTTCCAGTTGGTCTTCCTAAAATAACTCTATACTCTTTGCTTTAAGGAAACGCTTTGTCATCAACGTAGAATTATCATAGAGAACGAAGATCGAACTAGTCGCAATTATTTGAACATTAAAATCAGCGCAATTTGAATTTGATAACAATTTGAATCAATTGTTACATGGCAGCAATACGAGTACATATTTAAAGCAAAGTTTACTTCTTAAATTTGCACCCTGACTAACTTTGACTTAATTTGCAGAAACGAATAGATTTATAGGACTCATTAAGCGTATAGTAAAGATTTTCGTTATTCATTTATAGTGAACTTATATATATATATATATATATATATATATATATATATTTGTGTATATAATGTACATCTCAACACAATTTAGCTATAATCAATTTTGAACCAAGCAATTTGTTCTATGCTAAACACCTTTATAACACTTAAATCAAGACAACAAATTTTTTATTAATAAGGCAATGAAAATTCAAATTCATTTATTGACCCCAATAACCGGTTTAGATAGTTCGGTTACTGAATCTTTTGTTTTCAATCTTACTTTCAAGGTGATAATGAAAATGTGTCAAAGATAATATTTTTACGACGAGCACGAGTGCATCGTCTTTTGTGTTGTGTAAAATAAACCGAGAAACTTATAAATTTTATGACAACAATACTGTGCAGTTGTAGATGAGTCCATGGAAAGCTCAACTGTCGACGATTGGGAAGACATGGAAATCATGTGCGCGTACCTATATAACCTCTGCCTGACATTGCCAACAATAGTGCAACAAAACGAAATTACAAAAAATTCTAAACAACAATTGGATGAAAAAGACTTATTCCTCCATGATGGATTTGATTTGATTCTGCGTTGGATTTTCCTTGAGAAAAATAAATTTATAAACAAAGCGCGTTAACGTGAATGGAAATAGCAGATACAGCACAACAATATCTTAAAGTGACGACGATAATAGTTTATAAATCAGAGTTAGAAATTTCTTGCAATGTGCTTATGTTTTTAACGGGATTTATGAGAGGTTTGACTACCGCTGCGATTTACTAGAAATATGATTGGTTTCATTGTAATAAATCTGATGCATACTGTACTAATATCTAATAACCAACGATGGACTCGCATAAAATTAATGAAATTTTTACATTTTCTTCGACTATGTAGCGCGAGTTTACAATCATTTTCTGGCTTTAAAAATGCGAGTCTTTAATGACATGACAGAGAATATCCCACATACTTTTTGTCAAGTATTTTGTTTGAGTTTTTTTTTTTTTTTTGGAATCTACATAAGCTAAAGGGATTTGCACCCTTATAATGCTTAGCACAACATGAGCATTATGAAATGAGGGAGAGCAAAAGTTGACAAAAAGTCTATGACTGCAGATCATAAAAATTCGGAAACACAAAATTAGTCAATTCATTCCACATAACTCATGTGCGGTTAAATAATGAATCTCTGAATTGGTTAGTACGTCCGCAGAAAGGCAGAAAGGTGGACCCCTTGGCTCGAGTTGAGGCACGGTTATTACGAATAGGTTCGAGAATGGGCGGGATGCATCTGAATATATCTTTTAAATAGCGTTTGTGGAAAAAGCGACAAAACAGAGACAAGCAGGAAACATTCCTATAATGTTCAAGCGATTCGATTGTTTTCGCGATATTTAGTAAGGTCAGAATTTAACGTGCTTAACATACGTTGCTGTTCAAGTTCCATTTGCGATGTAGAGGGGCGTGCAGAAAGCGTGAAATTATATAAAAAGCTAAGAGTGCTGTCGTCAGCGAAAGAATGGATTGGATAAGATGTAGCCGATAGGAGATCGTTAATGAAAATTAGAAAGAGTGTCGGAGACAAAACAGAGCCTTGGGGAACACCGGCGTTTATGCGGTGAACATTGGATTTGAAACCGTCCAATACGACCTGTTACAAGTCTAATAGTCCAATAAAGCAGGGCCTTCTCAATTCCATAGGCATTCATTTTCTAAAAAAGAGCTTCATGCCAGTCTCTGTCAAATGCCTTGGATATATAGAGTGCAACAACTACGATTTCACCAAATTTGTGAATAGACTGGTTCCACTTTGCAGTGAGATAAGCAATCACGTCACCTGTGGAACGTTGCCGGCGAAAACCGTACTGCTTGTCGCTAAGCATTTCACGTGATTCAAGTTATTGCATAAGCTTACGATTGATCATCGTTTCCATGACCTTAGAAAGTATGGATGTTAGCGCAATTCGTCGGTACGAGGAAAGAGATGACGGTTCGCCTTTTTGGGGTAGGCATTGCAATCATTTCTGACTTGTTTAAATTTGGTTCGGTTTTCCACAGTGGGGTTTTCTTTATGTAACCAAAATTATACATCCCGGTTCCTAGTAGGCTCTTTGCAACTTAAATCATGCCAAGCATTTTCCTTCGGTTTGATACCTGGAAGGGATAGTTTGTCTCATAACATCCTGGATAATATTTGTGATCGTAGCTTTCTCGTGTAACCATACTTTTCTTTTATGGGTTTTTTCTTTACCTGCATTGTTCGACAACGAGAAATTAGCTGATACTACACAATGGTCTGAAGAGCCTAGAAGTGATAATAGACTGACGGTGTATTTGTTAGAATGAGAGGTAAAAAACAAGTCAAGGGTATTAGCGTTATGACTTACAATGTCTGAAATCCGAGTGGGTTCATTCACAAGCTGAGATTGCTAAAATCAGCAAATAACTCAACATTCCTTCCTTGTGGTGTTTTTAACCCTGAATGGCGAAGCTAACTAGAATTGTGTATATTGACCAATGCAATGACGATTTCAGAAAATGGATCAAGCGATGATGTAAAATTCTAGTTATAGAGTCAGTGCATCTAAATCACTACAAGATGAGATGAGCGTACATATTGCCGTTAAAATATATCCTTACGAAAATAAATACGATGCTGTTCAATCTAGTGATCGCGTAGGCCAATAAGTATCATCACCATAAAAAAAAAGGTTAAGCAGCAGTCTTTTTCAAATTCCCTAGAGACTTTAAAAAAGGTTTTGGCAGTATTGCTTTAAACTTTGCATCACTTCGGTGTACCGTGTTGTTTTCGTAGAACTCGCTCTTGTTTCAGTGTAGTTTTATTTTAGTTTGAAATCGAAAAGTTGCTTCTCATCTACGCACTGTTTTATAAATTTGTGTATTCTCTCATTGTTATATAAACACTAGTATCTAATTGTGCTAGGCAACGTATAATAGAACGCAGCAATTTCATTTAAATTCGCCTTTCTTTCGAAATACATAAACATGGTTTGAACATTAACTTTCATTTATGCAATTGCGTAAGTGTGTTGCTACTGTAAATACCGTATGACGGTTCATTGAATCCGAAATGAAGATCCAGTAGATTTCATGTGATGATTTATTTTGATCTTATGTGTATTGTATCCCATTTGACGCTACACAGATTCTCCCTCTCAACCCTTTTAAAGAAGTTTCCTTTCATAAAAGTTAAAAGATATTTCAAAAACGTTCTTAATTCGATAAACCAATTAACCCTCCAAATTATCCGCCGAGCCTGCAGGTGTGGAAACAAAAAAAAGTCACTCGGGGCTAAATCCGAAGAATAGGGCGGAAAAGGGAGTAATTCGCGCATGTTCACCCGAATAAACCCATTGTCTTGATTGTTCCTTGGTCTCTGGTATGTTGTGATGGATCCACGTTCCGTCCACGATTACGAAACGGCATAAAAATTGCGGCTGAACATTGCCAAACACTCCTTTGAAGTGGTCACACATGAAATTCACTTTTTTCCATTTTCTTTAAAATTCACGAGGTTGTCTGCTTTCAATGACTGTCGAACACAAACTAAATGACGCAGTTTATTTAAATTTTACAGGAGTCAACTGACAGATGCCTGTTGGCAGGAATAGTGTTGCCCTAAAATTCAAGGTTTACTCAGGCCCTAAGTTTGTTGATACAAAAAACTCAATTGATTTCGACATCGTAAATACGTAAAGTGAAAATTAAATGGCAATCACTTCGCAAAAGGTAATTACAGTTCAGAGAAATACATTTTTTACACACACATTCTAGTCTAGTTGGATTTTTTTCATTGAATATGTATCTGTATTAGGCGCAACATTCCATCGACAAATGATAGTAAAAGTTTCTTTCATTGAAAATGTAGGTAGAACGCAGTTTTCAGGCCAACTTTTTATCGTTTCATAATCGGCAAACAGAACTGCACTTCTGTATGACATTGAAACAATTTTTCTGTTAAAAAGTATATGACCATTGTCATGAACATTACTGCCCGTTTTTTCTATAAAGTTTCGAAAGCGTAACTACGAGCAAACGCTGCAAACTACTTACAGTTTCAATAAGCATTTCCTCCATTGCCTGCATACGGTCAGGTGGAGTACCTATTCTTTCCCAGTACAATACTATATGATATACTACAACAAATAGAAACGACAACAACAACAATTTATTATAAACCTGCTTAGAATGCGTAAAGCGTAAAAAGTGCTGCTCAGCAGTAAGCGTTCCGTATACCGTACGCGTAATTGCCAGTTCACTCACTAGACTGCTAAGCGAAGTGGTTAATCTCTTTTGACTGCTTCTCTAATAAGCCACATCGGAGTTTTTTTATGCACCAACTGAAATGGCAGCACTTTTTTTCTTTTCTTATTGCTTCAAATAGTGGTGGCGTGGTGTGGTGGTTTTGTTTGGAGGACATCCAATGAAACTAGTTCAAAGTCTTGAAACTAGTTGGTTCAGGTTTTGTTGTCTCGCAGTTTCAATGAAAATGAAATCCAACAAAGCGGCAGGAGGATGAAGAACTGAAAAAATAACAAACAAAAAACATAAAAATACACTCGAACACTAGTCCAGGATTTACAACTGGCCTGGCTGTGTTCATTGAGTTAAATATTACCTTTTTTTGTCCCCTCGAAGTAAATGGAGCAAACTGCTTCGTCGATGTTCAATGCCTTTGAGAAAACTACCCCAGGAGTATACAAAAAAAAACATTAACTCTTGTTTTTCTCTTCTTCTCTATTTTCATCTAGGTCACCTTCTGAACGGTCAGGAAAAGGATGTTGCGGCCAATGGTTTGCAGGACCACCGCTACGGGCATTGATTGCGGTAGTGGCTTTGGGCGGTGTCGCTTGTGCTTTGGGTGGTGCTGCGCTGGGGGCGACTGGTTTGGCTGGACCACCGTCGTCACATTTGACTGCAGCTTTGCTGATGATAGGTAAGTTCCAAAGAATTTATGGTTTTTTATTTGGTATAATATAGCATTCCTCAGTCGAGATTGTGAAAGGGGGGTTTTCTGGACGTTAGATAATTGGCTTAGTAAGCATTCTGTCATTCTGACGCATTCTGTGACCTAGTAAGCATTCGATGATTGGACGTTTGGATTTGAATGTTGGAGGTATGATGAGTCAACGTTTTTTGAACTTGGGCAAGTATTAAGGGCAGGTTTTTTCCTTTAATTTATAAGTTGGGAGGGGAAGGTCTATTTTCACCCTCTGCGGTGTTTAATTAATTAAATTGCGAAGTAGAACAATAATTTCCCGAATATTTTTTGTCCCCGGGAATCGGAATTTAAAATTAAATTTCCCAGGAATCCCAGGTAACTTTAAATATTACATCCGAGTGTTACGCGTGTCGCGTGCGGCGCGTGTGACGCGTTGAAATTTTTGTTTTTTCGACTTCTTTGAGGTCCTTTTTAACCAACTTTCACACAACCTAGAGAGCTCAAATTCCACGCACGACACGTGTCACGTTTCGCGTGTGAGACGTGTGATGGTTTGAAATCGCGATATTTTCTCGTTTTTTGAGGTCTTTTTTAACCACCTTTCGCACGACCCGGAGGGCTGAGCGACTCAGTCAACGGCCCATTTTGATATCCTACTTTTGTGCATTTTTCTGCATTTATAACACTTGTCAATCTTATAATCGAATTTGATGCTTCATTATCATTCCCGGATAAATATTCGCTTTACTCTGCGTTTTCAATTTCAACGCAGTTGACCTCTTCTCGAAATTTGTTGGTAGTCAGTTAAGCAGCACGAATTATTACAGATTTTGATGAAGTAGGAATCAAAGCTGTAAGATCTTAATCAAGTTCTTTAATTTTTGCGCAAGGAATCAAATAAAATTTTCAAAATCGCATCAGCTGTACCCAAATTTGCATCGCGACTTCCTAACGCTTCAACAGCCAGTTTAACTGGCTTCAATGCGCTTAAAATATTTAATAATATATTATAATGTGCATTTAAAAATTATTGTCGTCGAGTAATGTTATGGATTCGAAATCATCCAATGCCTCTTTAACTGAGTCAGAAATTTTGATAAATCTTTTTCACACGACCATAGACGAAACTGACTGTTTTCTACGCTATAACCTACCATCGAAAGTAGACATTATCCACACTAGTCTGTTAAAATAGAAAATACACATTCCCATTGTAGTTTTGCATTGTGCATGAGCAGCTTAGCAGAAAAATTGTTTCGGTCGTGTGAAAAATTACTCCCTGAAAAGTGCTTATCGTTCTCGTTAGATTGCCGCCTCGTGCTTCACGCTTCTAACTCGCACGATAACATCCACTTTCCCAGCTAGGTATGTAATATACTATAAATCATTATCTCTATGCTATTCCACCCAGTCTTGCAATCTGATAGCAAACTTAGTTGAACTCCTTGGTTTTCTTTGACATATTCTTGTAAAATCCGCACCAAATTTAATATCAGCGATTTCACACAATTCTAATATTTAAAGTCTGGGTCATTTTTAAATTCTCTATATTAACTTCACTTGCCCGTGGGTCGTCGGTCGGTCGTCGGTCGGTCGTCGGTCGGTCGTCGGTCGGTCGTCTGTCGTGGATTCTTGCGATCAATTTTTAACCCACTTCCCATGGCCCGATTTTATTGAAATTTTGCACACATGCGTATTTCCGGAGACAACACTTTCTATTAAATTTTGAGGCCCCTCGGGCCGCGGGGTCGGGGGGCTCCCAAACAAAAATTTTAAAAAATTTACCCGATTTTCTTCAAATTTTACACACATGTGTATACCCAATAAACAATACTTTTTCGAAAATTTGGTAGTGATCGGGTCCCGGGTTCGGCCGCAAGGCCCTTATACATTTTTTAAATATCTGTACTGGCATCAGATATTCGTCGCCCTTTATGGACTTTGTGCGGTGTGTGCTGCGCAGTCGGCTGCGCTGCATGGTTTTGTTGGTGGTGGAGAGAGAGAGAGAGAAATCTTAGCGCACGCACAAATGAACCCAGCAAATGAAACGAGACATACATGTTTTATGCTTACTTCAACTTACATTTTTATTATATACTGAATTGTATTTTTATTGATGTCGTTTTTTTTGTTGTCGATATCAACTTACAGATAGAACAACAAGTTTTCACAATATTCTGTCATTTGGCGTTTTCATAAATTAGTTCAGAGCAGTCAAAGAGTTCTCAAGATAAATGTTCGTGTTTCTTATTTGCTCAGAGTATGAGCGTGCTCTAAGTGCTCAGAATAAAATGATCTGAGCTTTTTCAATTTTAACATCTGATGTCAAATGTTTGTTTCGATGATTTTCTTCTACAATAAAAAAAAATGGCCCAGGATCGAGGGGCTCCCATATAAATTTCTGCGATTAGAGAATTTAGATGAAAAATTTTAATTTTTATGGGTTGTTTTTTTCTCCTTTGCAGATACAAATTCCGAGTACATATAACATTTATATTCGATCTCTGTATTAATTATTTAGAATTCTTCATTCTTTATGAAAACAGGAACTATGATATATATACCACCTAACTGATTTTTTAAATTTTAGAACAAAACAATGATATTGTTTTTTTTTGTGTTCCTAATTTATTGTCTAGTTGCCAGACGAAAAAAAAAGTTGAGGCAATTAAAAAGTTATGCTCTACGATATACCGAATTTTCGCAATATTCTCCTAAAGCAGAAATTTTAATGAAAATATTTACCTGTAAAGTATAGAATGAAATTTAATGATTGATGCAATACGTATTTATAAAAGGATTCAAACCTAGAAGTACTTACAACGTAAAGATTTTTTAATTTGCTTTAAATGTATAACAAAAGAGTAACCAATTTAGTTGAGGAGAAATAAGTTTTCTCGTAATTTCAAAAAGCTAAGGAAATTGTATAAATAGATATCTACTGAAGGTAGAGGCTTATTTAAAAATTTTATGTGATACTCTTTCATTTCGTAGAAAGTTACAAAGTTTAAAGCCTTTTGTCCAATATTTTTTTTGCCAAATCTAGATACGTATCACTCCATCCTCGTATGTTTGCCAAAAATTAATAATCGAACTTATAATTACAAACAATAAACGTGCAGCAAAGCGAACAATTCTCTATGTCGTTTGAAACTAAAATAATAATTATTGCACGAAAAACAAAAAAAAATTGCTAATTGTCTGCGGTTGTAGCCGTGATTATAGTGGATTTACAGGGAGGTGCCATATCTTCATATCATTATCGGTTAAATTTCAATTGTTGTTGTGTTAAATAAAGAAATGCTTACGAAAAGAGAACCAGTAATGAGAGTGTCTAAAAGGAAAGTGAAAGTTTTCATAATAGAAATGACTTAGCGGCCAAAATTGGCAAAATGTTCGTCAGAAATACGTTCACTTTTTAGGCAGCAGTTTACGTGTCAACACCGTCTAAGTTCCAATGCCAATTATGCCAAGTTAGCCGAAAAGGGAAAATTTTGTTAAATAGTTTCGTCATCGTGTCGTGTATTATGTGAGTCGTTAAGTGCATTTAACTCCATAATTTATTATATATCTAATTAGTCCTTTTGGTTAGTCGTAAGCGTATATATACTGGCTGTGTCGAGAATGGAATAAAATTCCGCAAGCCCACGTTCGGTCAGCATGCAATGCTTTCTATGGAAGACTGAATCAAATAATCAGAGCCAAAGGAGGTCATATCGAGCAGTAACATGTTTTTCGTAAAATGTGATATGTTTTCAACATATTCCACGAAATTTCAATAAAAAATAATCAAAATTAAAAAAATTACAGCGTTTTCATTTGGTAACACTTGGTCTCAGCCACCCGTATATAGCGTGAAATTTTACGAAACAGACGGAGAAAATAAAAAAAATATTTCCAAATTGTGACCATTGACAGTTTAATTAACTCCTTGGAAATGCGTTCATGACATTTTTCATAGAAATATCTATTGATCTTGATCCAGTAACTTTCCAGCTGACATTTATTTTTAAATTCTCTATATTAACTTCACTTGCCCGTGGGTCGTCGGTCGTCGGTCGTCGGTCGGTCGTCGGTCGGTCGTCGGTCGGTCGTCGGTCGGTCGTCTGTCGTGGATTCTTGCGATCAATTTTTAACCCACTTCCCATGGCCCGATTTTATTGAAATTTTGCACACATGTGTATTTCCGGAGACAACACTTTCTATTAAATTTTGAGGCCCCTCGGGCTGCGGGGTCGGGGGGCTCCCAAACAAAAATTTTAAAAAATTTACCCGATTTTCTTCAAATTTTATACACATGTGTATACCCAATAAACAATACTTTTTCGAAAATTTGGTAGTGATCGGGTCCCGGGTTCGGCCGCAAGGCCCTTATACATTTTTTAAATATCTGTACTGGCATCAGATATTCGTCGCCCTTTATGGACTGTGTGCGGTGTGTGCTGCGCAGTCGGCTGCGCTGCATGGTTTTGTTGGTGGTGGAGAGAGAGAGAGAAATCTTAGCGCACGCACAAATGAACCCAGCAAATGAAACGAGACATACATGTTTTATGCTTACTTCAACTTACATTTTTATTTACTGAATTGTATTTTTATTGATGTCGTTTTGTTTGTTGTCGATATCAACTTACAGATAGAACAACAAGTTTTCACAATATTCTGTCATTTGGCGTTTTCATAAATTAGTTCGGAGCAGTCAAAGAGTTCTCAAGATAAATGTTCGTGTTTCTTATTTGCTCAGAGTATGAGCGTGCTCTAAGTGCTCAGAATAAAATGATCTGAGCTTTTTCAATTTTAACATCTGATGTCAAATGTTTGTTTCGATGATTTTCTTCTACAATAAAAAAAATGGCCCAGGATCGAGGGGCTCCCATATCAATTTCTGCGATTAGAGAATTTAGATGAAAAATTTTAATTTTTATGGGTTGTTTTTTTTATTTATAATGTTCGGATATTATGAAGAGAAAAAGGTGAGATGTCTATGCAAATGTGTCTTGAATGACTGTAGATCATACAAATGCGGAAACACAAAGTCATAAAAATAATTATTAAATTGTTGTCAAATTGGAAAAGAAATTTTAATTTTTTTGTTCGTCACCGTCATACTTTTCTGTTCAGATGACGAAGAATGGCAGTGTTTATAAATGATACAATTATAAAAAATAAAAATCACTTGCTGCTTTCAGTATAGGTATACAAGGGAATTAGAACACGTCGTTCAAAAATACACATTAGACACAAATCTAACAACAATGAAAACAAACGCAAATAGTTTTTAATGTACGATTTACGCATAAATACAGACCGATCTGTCGCAGATGGCCAAAAAGGAATCCGAAATTAACATAAAAAATATACAAAAAAAAACAAATATTTAAATAACTACCCTTATTTCTATCCTACCTTCTTTCTTTCATTCCATTACTCCGCGGGGGAGCATAGGGCTTCTACAAATGCCCGTCAACGAACTCGATTTATCGCCTGATGTTTCAAGAGACGCCACTCTGTCCCCTGGGATCTTGCTTCATCTTCTATTGTCCTTTTCCATGTCTTGCTAGGACGGCCAACTCGGCGGCTTTCTTGTGGATTCCAGTCGAGTGCTAGTTTCGTAATATCGTCCGCTGGCTTTCGCAAAGTGTGGCCAATCCAGCTCCATTTTTCTCGTCTGATGGTGATCGTGATTGCTTCCTGCTGCGTTACTCTCCACAAGTCTTGATTGGTGATAATGTCCGGCCATCTTATTCTCAGCATCCGCCTTAAGCACTTGTTGACGAAGACTTGGAGGCGAGTCGCAATTGACTCTGTAACTCGCAGCCATACAAGATTACTGAGAGAAGGTTAGATCTGAAGATCGTTAGCTTCAGATTCTGGGAGATTTGCGAGAAGTTCCAGATATTATTTAGCATACTATAGGAGTGTCGCGCCTTATACGTATTTATTGTTTTCTCCCATTTAGACCCTAGGGTTTCGGGCTGTATCTCAGAGAGTGACTGTTGTATACGGGATACATATTGCAATTTCACATCTGGGTCTTTCAGTGCTGCTACTATCTTAGCTAAGTTAACCAAATAAATGAATTCCTAAAAATGAACTCTAAATAAAATGAGTTAAAGTTGAAATTATTAGTCACCCAATTTTTGTAATTCTGTTTTCGCGTCCTTCAGATTTATGTTGTTTAGCGTAGAGTGTTCAGAATTCGTAAGATATGTTAGGATACTTTTCAACTCAAAACTAAAAAATTGCACTCAATGTTGTTTCCTTGAACATTCTTTGTAGGTCGTATTGACTTTTCAAAGTGAACAAAAACAACAACAGCATTACCAAAAACACCCGCAAAGTTGTAATTGACAAGTGCGTTACTTCGCCCATTTTACGTGTAATTGACATTTCGTACAAAGTTACAAAGTACATAACTTATCGTTCTCCTCGAACTATACAGCGATTGTTCATTACAATAGTTGCTGCTGCCGGGCAAATATTGACTGTCAATTGCGATCGATTGTTGTCTGAACAAATAGGCAACACGAATGACAAAGAAAAGACCGAAAGTGTTGCTCCGATGGTGGATGGATGGATGAATGCATCGGTTGTCGACTAAGTAAATATTTGCCCCAAATTTGTCACCGAACCAGGGTCGCGACGACACAAAACCATTATCATCACTGATGATACTTTTATCACCTCATATCGCTCGAACAAAAGTTAATTACTGAAACTTTATCAATATTTAAGTTGGCTCTCTTTTTTCCCCATTTTTCATTTCATTTTGGGATCGGTTTGTTTGGGCGGTCAGCCTAAGTTTCATTGTTGTACGTCAAAGTAAACAGCACCGATCGGAGGTTATGCATACCCATGCCATACCCACCCTGAATTCTTCGTACGTAAATTCATAATTGATGATGGCATCGTGGCCATAATAATGGAGGCGAGCACAATAACAGTCAGTACGGACATTCAGTCGGAAAAACCAGCATTATTCACCGGAGGATAAAGAATTTACAGATTTGACTTTCATTCCATTACAAAACTGTATTCTATGGTCGTGACTTAATCAAGGGTGGGCCGGCCAGTCCTTCAGGGGAAGGTATAGTAAAATAAATCCATACGAAAATTCTGCATTTGATTTACCGACCGAATTCTAAAAAAAAGCATTTTCATAAGTGCATTTGCAGTACCGCCAACTAAAATCACGAAACTACGTTTTATCGCTCCTGCATTTAGCTCGTTGCACAATCAGCGTTAGTCGCTCGGTTAGCCGCTCGCGTGCATTGCATATCGCCTAACGTTGCATTTCAATTAACTGTTATGGCTTCCAGCCGAATGCAAATAGACCATGAACTTGTTTTGCTTGTTTTAATTTACTCTGCGATTTGTATAGACGGCGACAAAATCCATCGTCATCGCCATCGCGTGGATGCTTCATTGCTGCTGCCGATGCTGTGGCTATGCGAGCATTTACATATATGGCGGTGGTTGTTTTAAATTAAAGCATCGCCAAGTAAGAGGATGTTTCTGGGCTGCTGACCAGCCAGGAATGGACAGTGTTTTTAGAAATGCATTGTGGAAGGCCATTTTTTGTTATTGGATTTTCCACACACATCCTCGTATGTTGGAGCAAGTGCAAACTTTCGACTTTTTGATTCCAACTATTCACCTTTAGTTGGAAAAACATTGAAAAAAAGCCAACAACAATTATTGAATAAAACGGAAAAAAGATCCCAGCAAAAATCGCATAATTTAATTTACCCGACAGTTTTTTAATTGAATGGTGAACAATAATTGAATATCGCGAATATCCGGTGTTGGTTTTTTTTTCATTATTTGCGGAAGGTATTTTTCCAAAAGTTTTGATTTGATTTTGGTTTTTGCTGAATCGTTCAATTGATTAGAGATTTTATGTACGGATGTGTTGCATCGGCGTCATTTGGAGCCATATGGTAAATTTCGTTGGTAAACATTTAAACTAAATAAAAAGGCATTTATTTAACTGAAAATATTAAAAGCATCTCAACGAATGTGTAGCAGCGATTCGAGATTGCATTGCGTCATAGGTTTTGTTTATTCTAAAAGACGCACCACCTAATGAACGATAGTACATCCTTAGTGGCGAAATTTCTCATCGCCGCCGTCAAGCATATTTCCGTGTGAAAGATGCGTCACATCAACTAAAGTAAGGTTGTGCAGTCACAGAGAATGAGCTCGGATGACTCTTCATCCACCGAGCAAGAACCTACATTCTGTCTCTGAGCATTCACCAATTTTGTTAAAGTGACATCGCAAGCCACAATGACCTGCTAGAAAGCTCACCAGCTTCCTAATACTATCCCTATTAAAATTTAGGATTTTTTTTAGAAAAGGGGCCTGATTAATTGTTTGGATTGCCTTAGCCCTGGGACACTTTCCCCAGTAGTCCAGACGAAGTTTGTGTTCCCTACAACTTATCAGTACTGTGGTGGGGGCCCAGTTGACACCACGCACCTACACTTAGTCTAACCCTTGTAAATTAAAAAAAAAACATTTTATATTGAGAATTGTCTTTTCCTCATAATATCCACAATTGATCACGAACTTGCAAACTTGCAAAAGTACAGTCATAAATCTACGCTTTGAAAAAACCGCTTTGCAATCGAAGCAGCGGTTTGTTAAATAGAGCGTTACGTACACACATTGATACACATAGACACTATTAAGAATTATAACATAGATTCGTTATAATTGTTCCATTGAAATCCTATTATAAGAGCTTAAGAGCCATCAGAAGACACCATCACAAGCTCTTCACCGATACTAAAAATGAACATTAAAAAAATTAAACAACCAAATTTTTTAGGGAAATGCGTCCATTAAGTGTTTTTGGTGCTTGGGGCTGAAAAAACAAATGCCAGAAAAACTTTAAACTGCTGTGAGATAACTTTTAAAGCTGGAGAGAAAAGTTAAAAGCTGGACTTTGCCTATGGGACACTTCCACAAAAGAACGCGTGTATTTAATCGATCTGTCAGTTGCATACGTCGCCGAATTGGATGCAACGGAATCTTAACAAATTCTTCCAATTTGATCACGTCTTATTTGCTATCTACCCCGGCTGGTCGTGTTCTAATCGAACACCACAAATGCCCGTCGTAGTCATAGAAATGTTTTCCTTTTGATAACGTCGCATTTATTTACTACACCGAACTCTTCCCCATTTAATTCGTTGTCTCCGAAAAACCCCTCTGTTTTATGTGTAGTCTAACAAATACTTCCGTCTTGATCAGGTCGCGTCGTATTTGTTACCTACCCCGAGCTGGTCTTGTTCTACTCGAACTTCCCAGATGCTCATCTTCTACTTCCGCTTTTATTACATCGCATTTATTCACTACATCGAACTAGTCACCCGTTCAACGAAGGCCTCTTCAAGTAACCAGTTCCATCTATTGGCACTCGTTCGTACCGAACAACTTACGATTTAGCCATTGGTAACTGGCCAAGTACTTCCGTTTTGATCACGTCGTACTTATCCAGTACACGGAGCCCTCCCGTTTCCAAAGGATTACACCTTGGAACACCGTCTCACCGTAGTTTTAGTATTTTAGGTATATTTTGCAGACTTAAACATAATGTATATTTAAATATACTTGTAGACCGTCGTTGTATTATCTAAGAACCGAAAACCGAAAATAAAAGATAACCCTTAGGCTAATGACACACGAGCTCCAAAATGGTCGCGTGCTCAATTTTCCGCGCGCCACGGGAACAATTTCGTTGTTGTCACACGAGCTGCATTTTGACCGCTCGACAGCATATTTGCTAATCATGCTTGTTAGCTTAGTTTGGTTATTCAAGGTCGATACAGTTCAAAATATTTTATTTTAATACTGTGCTGCAAAAAGAATAAAAAAGGAAAG
Source organism: Nephrocerus scutellatus (assembly GCA_947095585.1). NCBI lineage: Eukaryota > Metazoa > Arthropoda > Insecta > Diptera > Pipunculidae > Nephrocerus > Nephrocerus scutellatus. The sequence continues at coordinate 100,356,306 of OX352762.1, read as the reverse complement.
AAGACAAAAGACAATCCTGGTCTTTGTCGTATCTCCACCATCATTCTTTCAACATCAATCTGACTATCCATGATTTCCTTTCCCAAAATCGTTTATTTAATTTATGTATTACAACCGAATTCAAAATTCAAAATGCATAAGACTCACCTTGCCTTTAAAAAATTAAATAATTTTAAAGACATGACGTTTTACGGTTCGCCCGTATTGGAAGGAAGTCGCTGGGTAAAACTATTCGCGCGACCGTGTCGACTCCTTTCTGCTAGCGGGCGTTCGTGTGTACTATTCCATTGGATTTTTGAATACTCATGGAGCTCGTGTGGCATTAGCCTGAAAGCGATAGCGAAAAAAAATTTATTTGTAAATTTTGTATTTATAGGAGGAAGAATCCTGAATGACCGGTGAGCGTCATCCGAGCAACCTCCGTACAACGACTAGAACCGGCTCCGATCCTGGCTTACCGCATAAGATCTCTCAGATTTCGAGCTGACTTCATCCAGTTTGACACTTTGGTTCTTGGTGTCGTGTTCTACGCCATCCTTCCAGTGTAGACTTGGCCTGCCTCGCTATCGTGCCCAATAAACAAAGGACTTTTCCACCAGGATCTTCTTTGCTTATGCGAGCTAGGTGTCTTTCTTACATGGATCATACCGGGCTTAATAGTACATGTTATTTCCCCTACTCTGCTAATAGCTGACCGCTTGAACATTTACTGATGTAAATATCGTATTCGAAAGCCAGAACCTAGTTCATCTCTGATGTCTGTGTGTTAAGACATTAACAATCGTTTGATAAAGATAATGATTTTTGATATTTGTTATGCAAAATAAAAACTGCACTTAAATCTTAATAGAGAAATGTAAACTGTACTGCAAATAAATGCTAATGCAACTCGTAAATAGGAAAATATTACACCTTCACTATTTTAGTTGCTCTAGGTATGTAAGATCTTAAGAAGATCCATAAAATCTGTTTCCGTTTTTCACTTTTATTACCTACTAGCTGAAATACCCAGCGTTGCCTCACCACACTACCCTCTGCCCCCACCACACTGACCAGTAAGACCATTCAAGACCCACCTTGAGCTACGACATAACGCAGCAGTAGTATTATTATGTTTATTTTATGTTTAATTTTACTAAAGGGTATAGCCCACCTTATTGCCGGCAAGTCATTCAATGAGTTGTTCCTTGGTAATAGGTTAATGTATAAAAAAATGCAATAGTAAAAATGCTTTAGTACACCCCCTTTTCTCCTTTCCCGCTCCCTGTGAAACGTTTATTATTTGAAGGTGGGAAAAGATTGTAGGCTAGAGCAACCACCCACCAGACAGTGATAAGAGGAAGGCGGGTGTTCATGTCTACGGGTAGTGAAACAACCAGAATTTGTATATAGTAGCCTCCTTCAGTTTTGAAATGCGATAGCGCCCTCTGGCAGTGCGGCTATGGAAGCACAACCCAGAACACCTATTTTAAATGTCGCTTTGTCATTCTAAGTTGAAGAAAGGTTCCCAGCATTGACAGAGCCAATGTTATCAGTTGAACTGGCAACCAATTATTAACAATAAGTTATCAACTTATGCTCAAAATACCTAAGGAAAATAATATCATTTGGGGGAAGTATGCCTTTCCATGTTCATTAAATTCTTAACGAACACTTTAAAACTAACCCAATGAATACCAAGAAAAACATTTTACCAATCTGGTTGAATGTACATACTCGTAATAAAGGAAAGCAAAACTTTTACAAATGCTCCGTACGTCAAGAGCCCAACACATTTTATATTGTTTTTCATTGTACTTACATATTATTTGTTTTTATTTTTTTGTGTTGCCGGTATACGTACAACACCGACCACACAATACTGGCTCGTAATTTCTCATGTAACAAAGAAGTCAGCATGCACCACAGCACAACAACTACGTTGGTGCCAGAGCGGCCTAAACGTGCACTATGGGTATGCCTTGATGCCAACGCCAAAGTTGTATGGTATAACAACCAACAACCAACCACCTCCACCTGTCCCAACGAACTACTGCCTCACAAAGCAACCAAAGATGTATGTCGTAAATTCCAATTACTCTGTTTAACTGCTGGTGGTATTGGGAACGGGGAGTAGCAAGTCTCGCGGAGTATTCATAGTCGAAGAACCACAGTTGAGTTTTAGTAAATTTCCCTCATTTTCTTTCTGTTATGATTTTCTTCTGCACCTTTTAGTTTTGTTCAATACTTTTGATTCTTTTTAAATAATTTGTTAATGTAGCCGTCCGGTCCGAGCAGTCAAGAACTAATTGACGTGTGGAGGTCGAGATTTCCCTTGTGGTCACATACGAGTGGTGTACATGTGCATTACACTTTTTATGTGGGTTATACAATATTGTTCTTACGTCATTTATCTTATTCTGAGTGAGTGCAGTGTAAGTTCACACGGTGTGAAGACCTTAAAGAATTACGTTATCTTAGCAATATAACAAATAGTAGATGAACAAAGAAACATATTTTCGTGAGCGATTTAATTCTAGAACACTTGCTGTGTCAATATCTAGCTCTATATGCTATACCTTTAGCAAAACTTTCCTAACCCAAGAAATCAGAGTTTTTTTAATTCAAAATAAATTACATATTACTGAAAACAAGATACTTTAACTTTTGGTAAAACGTTTTCTTTCTGTATCTCCAACAATTTCACGTAAAATCTTAAATTACAAACTTTAAAAGCTTAAGAGATATTTTATTATTACTCATTTAACTAATGTAGAATTTTGCCAAAAAACTAGACTTTTAACTAATATTAATAATTGTTGGCTCAACAATAACTCAACGTATTTGCATTGTCTATTTTTTCGTATTACTTATTATTAAACAATATTTTTGACTAGTTAATCTACAACATTTTTTTAAAGGAATTTAATATTAAATAATAATTTTAAATTGAAATAAAAATAAAAATAGAAAGCGGTGTATAAACAGGGCGAACTTGAGCCTCTGTGATGTTGATTGCTGGCCTTCTCCTAGATGGAGACGTCTTGATTATTAAAGATTTCATCAAAGCGTCTGTGAAACTATTTGATGTTTATATATCGGTGGCTTGTCTCGTTTTCCTTGATTATCAGTCCTTGCGTCTTCGGACTTCGGATGCGGATCTCCAATTCGGTTTTAGGGTCAAACATTCCACAATTGATCAGGTCTACCGAATAACGAATGAGATTGAAAAAGCCCTTGAAGAGAAAATGATATGTTTTACCGTTTTTCTAGACGTATCGCAAGCCTTCGATAAGACATGGCACGAAGACCTGAAGAATAAGCTGAAGCTTATCTAGAATTTTGAAATCCTATCGTGTTAGATACGGGACTGAGTATTCGAATTTTAAAGAAATTTACGCCGGTGTACCGCAAAGTAGCGCTCTCGGTCCAATCATGTTCTTGCTTTACACAAGAGACACACCTCAAGACGAAGAGACATTCAAAGCCACCTTCACGGATGATTGGGTATTCTCGCAACGGGTAAGACTGTAGAATCATCAACGGGAAAACTCCAGCGAGCTCTGTACAAAATATGCGAGTGGACAAAGACCTGACGAATCATTTTTAACGAGACCAAGTCAACACATGTTAATTTTACGTACAGAAAGGAGAAACATTTACCCGTTTTCATCAACTCTGTACAATTACCATATGTAAACAAAGATAAATACCTAGGAATGACTCCGGACGCAAAACTAAAGTGGAAGTGACACGTTAAAGCGAAGCGCAACAGCTCGAAATCAGGCTGAGAGAGATGTATTGGCTTATCGGAAGCAAGTGCTAAACCTGTATTTGGTGTATGGTATACATCTTTGGGGTTTTACCAAACCAAGCAATATATCAATATTACAACCATTTCAAAACAAAACACTAAGAGCAATCCTGAAAGCTCCATGGTACATAAAGAACAGTGATATTCACAGATATCTAGGAATTGATACCGGTAGAGACGAGGCAACAAACTTTATGTGCATTGCAACCATGAAATGTTCGAAGTTTGGACGAGACGGACCTTGTGCGCCGACTACAAGACACTTTGATCTAGTGCGGTAAGTGAAAACCGCATGTAATGACGTTTCGTGTTTGATTTCCCTTTTGAAAAATTCTGCAGTCGAGCGCGCTCTTAGTTGTAGCCATAACAAAAAATAAGTATCTTCTACTACTATGAGCACGTGCGACCGGTTCTAATAGTGCCTCTCTGAGGGGTGAGGTTCAGCACGTAGGCATATATCGTCTGACATTGTTAGGATCAGGTATATGAATCGCGCATAACCAATGGTACGGGCCATTGATATTTTTGGAAGACTCTGCACCTCCAGGCGCATCCGAAAAAAATCTCCGGATATGTTTCCAACCCGTCAAGGAATTTGCTCGCCATTTGGAATAAGTGGTCGGATATTTGCAGCAGACCTGCTGCTTCGTAAAGTCTTACAGTCGAGGCAAACTTGTAGCTGTTTGGAACCCTCCAGAGTCCTGTACTGATTCTAAGTACCCTCCTTTCTTCATCGTTGTCGGTGAGTCGGTATATTGGATAGCCATAGGTTATCACTGGCCTGATAAGTTGCTTGTAAATGAGCAGCCTGACTTACAAGGTAGATTTTTCCCCCGCCTGCAGACGAGATTAAGGAAAAATGGCAAATGGAAAAATTTTAAATATGTAAATCAAGAGTAAATTAAAGACAAACTACCTTCATGTTTGTAATTTATTTATTGTGAAATATTCGAAAATAGTTGTTGGTGGCTTAGAAGATTTGTAGTTTGCATATTTTTCGAATGCAAGACCAAACAGCGATATCCTAGGGTCATAGCTGAATTTAACTCTAGAACACTACCCCCAATTTTATAGATATTAATACTACGTGAGGTGCCAGAGTAGTAAAATCAAAATTATTAAATTAATAGTCAAAACGTTTTATTTATTATAATTGACTGTTAATATAGCTGTTAATATAGCTTAAAAAGAGAAATTGAAGTCAGTTATTCCCATTTTCGTTATACAATTGACATATTTTTATTTGATGCTCCGCGCAAATATGACGCCGAATAGAGATGCGTGCGGTCTTAGACTTTCGGTCTTTTACGCAGAGTTAGAAGCATCAACGACCAGGTCTGGTATCTTGAAGAGCCGGTTCAGCATTGCCCACCTTAATTTTTAGGATACCATTTATTGTATCCCGGATATCCCGCGGCAATTTTGGCCATTGTATAACCTCTTTTGCAATTACGATCTTATAAGAGACATTGCCAATTCCTTCAGAAATTGAATTGTCTTTTGGATTGTGTTCTTCTTCTTTCTTCATCTGAAGCAGCTCCAGTATTCAGCTCCTTATCGTCTGAATCCTCCAAGATAACGGCTATTTCCTCATCACTCCTAAAAGTCGATTTGATCTCTAAGTGGCCATGACTACCAGAAAAGTGGTTTACCTGATATTGAAAGTAATAAATGAAGATATATCTAACAAAAATTGTTATAAAAACACGTTTTATTACTTATAATTAGCACATACAAGCAACAAATAACATTCAATCACGTTTGAACGTAATAAAAATTCTTTGAGCACTACTACCCTGGGGTCATACACTACCCGGAAAACTCGCACAGACGACTGCACCTGCGCAACGCCAGCGCGCGACTATCCAAGTTAAGCGGGCACTATTTATTGGAGATTGGAATTTTTAATTGGAAACTACCCATGGTAGTGTTTAAGAGTTAAGCGCAGTCGTCCGAGAATTTTTGACGATGAGCGACTGGGACATCCCAAAGAGGTCACCACGCAAGAATAGTCGAATAAAATCCATAGTATTGACAATAGACGAGTGAAGGTACGTGATACTGCTGAGGTTGTAGATATTTCTTCTGGAGAATGTGTTGCATAAATATTTGCTACTTAGGAAGTTCGCTTCCAAATGACTGCCGCGTTTGCTTTCGTTTTTGACAACAAGCACCATCGTGTGACAACTTCAAAGGAGTGTTTGGCAATGTTTAACCGCGACATTTTGTAACCATGAACGAAACATGAATCCATTACAACACCTCAGAGACCTAAAGGAACAGTCGAAGCAGTGGACTGTTCCTGGCAAACCAAATCCGAAAAAGGCCCAGGTGGATCTGTCCAGCTAACAAGCTCATTGTCACATTTTTTTGTGATGCACGAGGTATCATTCACATAGATTGTCTTGAAAATGGCAAACAATCACTGGCGTATATTGTGCTGCGCTATTGGATCGATTCGTCGCCGATTTGAAGCTGAAGCGTCCTCATTTTGGCGAAGAAAAAAGTGCTTTTCCATAAAAACAATGCACTGTCACCCAAGTTCATAGTCGCAATGGCGGGCGATTGGTTCTTCATCATCCTTATTCTCGAGACGTGGCTCCCTTCGACTATTATCAATTTCCAACCCTGAAGAAATGGCTCGGTGGTAAGAGATTTGGATTGAATGAGGAAGTCATTACTGAAGCAAATGCATATTTTGGGGGATTTTAGAAATCGTATTATTTGATGGCATACAAAAACTGGAGAATCGTTGGACGAAGTGTACCCACCTGAAAGGAGAAATAAATTGAATTTTGCCGAAAAAAATTGTGTTTCAATGTATCTAGGCCAAGTACTTTTTAGCCCGCCGCTTAGAGGAACAAATGCAAGGAATCGTAACTATCAAGCTTCACGGATAAGTTATTGATATTATGTTTGGTCTCAACGTTATTTTGGTTTTCCTTCTTTAAATATAACAATACTAATTAACAACATAATTTTCAAAAACTGCGCAAGTTGGAAAACCCAACGCTTTCACTACAATAAAATAAGAAAATCCATCCTATCGTTAAAGAGTTGAACATTAAAGTAAAACGACTCATAGCATTATAGCGGTCGTTAGTCGCTTTCACCTGTACTTATTCGCTTTAATATCACATCACTCGCATCACAATTGCAGTTCATCTACTCGAACAACAAATCATAAAATACCCAGGTCATGCGCAATATAAAGGAACCTCCACATGACGACCTCCTCGTCACATTTGTTTAAACGATTAATATACAAGTGCTTTTCCTTGGAAAACACCATAAAACAGTCCAGGCCCATTTATACTTATACTCATGTTAACAGATTTGAATGCTCATTGTACGAATATGTCCCACGAATGGATGTTGTTAACGTGTTCCCAGTTCATGGTTGTTCGTTGCATTGTGGTGTGGTTTGAAGCGGTGCGGCGATGCTGGTGGTGGTGGTAGTAGCATGTCAAAGTGGATACACGCATATGAGCAATAATTGACCATAATGAGTGTCCGCGACGGCAAATGTCATATGCCATAAAGTAGCGTGCGAGTATCAAACGCACGAACGACCAATGCGACAGCAAGCAGCTGAAGTTTTATTGAATGCGCGAATGGTTCTTCTATGGGTGCTTTATGAATATATTTAGCTAAAAAATGATTATTATGTCATGTTACGAGTTTATGCCTTGAAAATCGGACCAGCTGGACATTCGGGGAACAATGTCTAAGGTCGTGCTGACAAGAAACAACCACCAATTTGTCACTAGTACGTACGTACACATAATTACCTCTTAGAACAATAGGACGTAAGGCTTGAGCAGTTCCCATAGCTTTCCATATGAAAATGTTAGAAAATAATAAAAAAAAAGAGAGAAAAAAATCTAACAGAAACTTTTCCCATTTCCTTTCAGGTGTTGGCGTTGTCCTTGTAACGGTTAGTGGTGCTGCCTGGCGAATGACGGCACCAGGTGGTCCACCATGTCTAGGGCTCGGATCAAGCGTCGACTTGGGCCGGTGCGGTCGCAGACCATGTAGTCGCGGTGGTGGTGCACCGCACGGACTTTTGTATCCTGAATTTCAGCATAGACCACCACCGCCATCATACCAGGCGAGCATGCAGGAATATCGACTTAGGTAAGTGGGTGCGCGAGCACACGCGATGATAATTAATCATATGCGGCAATATGCAGGATATGTGTTCAACTGGCACTATCAGGTTTTAAATATCGAGTATAGTGGACGGAAAATCGAAATACGACCGAATGTCGACCGCCGCTAACAAACCGAAAAATTTGGGAGAACTTTCCCAGTATCGTATCATTTAACGCACAGTAGTCGAGGATTAAGAAAATGCACTGAAATTAAGTGTTTCTAGATGCTATAAATTCTACATTTTTGTTGATGTTATGCCCTAATACCGTCTTAAATAACTGGCATGGCAAGTGAACGGGGTGTACTATTTTTTCTGTCAGTTGTGAACGTTTTTACCTTCTCAATTGAGCTTTAAGTAGCAAACTCACTCACTTCCCTATAATAACTGAAGAAATGAAATTTAAAAACTTGCCTTCTTGTGCTATTAGTTTTTCCAAAGTACCACCCTGTGTCAGATACTAAGATTTCTCCTTTTTAAGAAAAAGGTACATATTTTTTAATTCATTGGAGCCTAGGGAGTTTACCAATCTTCCGAATAAGGTATCTTATTCTTTTTGCACTTTATTTTGAATACCTTTGGTTTCTTTTTAATGTCGTTTTTTTCCCTAACGAACTATCAAAACTCAAAATTCATATTTTTACCAATGGCACCATCCTTTATATTTCTCATTCCAATAGAGTTAAAATTTTCAATAGAAAATTAAAGAACAGCTCAATGTTTTTTGCCCACTGTGTAACCAATATATTGTGCAGCGTCATTAGACCGCTGTAAAGCATGGTACTTTGCTTTGTGAAATGAGGACAAGAAAATTGTTTTCTGCATCCTTTGAATATTCTACATGCACGTAGATACATGCACATGTGTATGTGTAATTGAAGCAAAGGGTGCATTTCTCTTTTAAACCTTTGTGCAGGGAATTTTCTTCGTGGGTAATAACTTTTACACCGTAAACGATTTTGTGAAATTTCTTTATTGGGGATTTAGGTAAAAGCTGCACACGTACTCGTACGAGTATGTTCAAAAAGAGAAAAGTGATAAAATTTTAGATTTTCCCGCTTAAAGAAATATCATTCGAAACTGGAATAATAAAAGGAATAGTGCAGAAAGAAAAACAATTTAAAAACATCTACAAAAAGAACCTTTAAAATCATTGAATATTACTTGCAGATTACTACTTCTGGATCGAGATCGTCAAAATGGTGTAGTTCGTGGTAGTTCGCCGCCTCCAACATATCGATCGCATGCGGGAAGTCTGCTCAGGTATGTAAAGAAAACCAACAAACAGCCAAGTTATATCGTTACTTTTAATTTACGCGCATGTTTCACAAAAAAGTTAAATTATTACATAATTATGCAGAAAAGTTTTGTTTTTCTGTCGAAATGGAAATCCAAATGAAGAAAAACTGTGTGCAGACACGAAACCGCTTATTGCTTCTTCGAGCTACATAAATAATCATTTCAATTTCGTTTCGCTTTCTAACATGCAATATTTGCCACCCCTTATCACTACTCTCAACCGCCTTCTAGCACCCACCAACACTGCAATAAAAGTTAAATAACTGTGCGGAAAATTGTGGGAGTGTTGATTGTGTTTGTGCGTTTATAGCGCCAATAGTTTAAGAACACCGTACCAGTCGTCCAGCGTGTCCTGTCGACTACTGCCAAACGCGCGGTGCCTTATGGCGTCGTCTCGTCGTCATCGCAGGATAAAAGTTATTTTCCCCAGAATAGCATAACACCCAACTGAGTGTGTTTTTTTATATGTCACTCTATCCGATAGAATTTCGTCGGAATAAAACTTTGTCTTACTTCTTTTTCTTTAATATATTTATTTGAGTGAGAACTGCTGTTTTCGACATCCCACTGAACACCACTCTGTGTTAAAAGGTATTTGTGTTGTAATGACATAGACACACAGAAGGAAATGGAACCGAGATTGAGCTCTGCTGATGCTTAATCATGGTGCAACAGCAAAAACTTTCTGTCCACGTCATCATCATTAATAGACGTAAGGGGAAACCATACACATTAAGCCGCTGTATATTGGCTTGTCACCTAGGTACATTAGCTGTCTGGGCGTTTGGGTCCATTTAGTTTTGTACTTCTCTCCTGTAAGCAAAAAGTTGTCGCCAACTTTGCTTCTGTTCATATCTGTTCCGTTTGAAAAGGACTTAAAGTTCATCGACAAAGCAATGATGTAAATCCAACACCATCATAACTTAAAATTTCTACTTTCATACTTTCGGGTGGAAATTAATGGAAGTTAAAAAAAAATCAAAATTATGGCTGAATGCAATGGAAGTAAGTATTGAGCTTGAGAGAAATTCGCCCGGTGTACAGTCGTCACGGGTAATTAAAATCCCCGAATAAATTAAATAAACAGGAATACACAAAAAAACTCTCGAATAAGTATTTGAAGTTTGCATAAACATTACATTTTTAATTTACAAAAAACAACGTATATTTGAAGAAATAAGTTTAACTGGGAACTATTTATCATTCACATTTTACTAACTTTTACTTTAAAGACACAGACACTTTCAAGTCGCTTATTTTAGCTTAACAGGTGTACCCCTTTTTAAAGAAAAGCGTTAACCTTGACTGACATTTTAAAATTAATAGATCATAAAAAAGATTTAAGGGTACAAACGTATTAAAATACAAAATTGTTATGTTCCTATTGAAAATCTCTTTTTGAAACCGCCAAACGCAGATGATTTTTATAACATCTTCTGTAGAACTCTGTTGGCTGTACGTATAAGTCGTTTTCATCCAGAACTAGTATGTGTCAAGAAATGTGAGTTGCACATTAAAAAATCCAACATTGGTTTCACAATTAGATGGTGAGAGCCACAAAAGCGGCTAAGTGACCAACTCTGCAGATAACAAGGTAACCGAACTTCGACTTCATTAACTCGATTGTTTTGTATATGGAGCCATTTTTTAAACCACATATGTTCAAGTCAAGAAGTGGGCTTAATCGATGAGAATGATTTAAAGATTAAATGCGGGATTGTTTAGGAACTAATCGCTAAAGTAACGTTGCATCTGATGATCGTTAGGCTTAAGTTCTTCGCTGGATGTAGGCCCAAGTCCTTGCGCAAAATTTGACGCAAACTGGTTAAAAAAATGCCAAATTCCTCAGGTTGATACGGAATCGATAAATTTGGGACCTTAGTTACACTCACGGCTGCAGCAGCAATATTCTAGTCACTCCTTGCTTTGTTTCGTTTTGTTGTTTCGTTATGTTGTTTCGTTTTGTTGTTTTGTTGGTACAGAAACATTATAATAATAATAATAATATTCGGCGCAACAGTCCATTGCTGTCCAAGGCCTAACTTCTCGCAACCATTCGTGTTGAGCATGTATATTTATGCACACAAATGGAAGGGACCTACAATTTAAGGTAGGATCCGAGAACGGCGAACTGAGAAGCTTTCCGTAACAAGTTATTACTCTCGGATCGTTTGTCACCCATTCGCGAGAGGTGGGACACCGTGAAAAATACTTTTTGTGATACTGGGATTCGAACCACGAACCCCCTCCTCAGTAGCCCTGCTCATTTCCACTGAGCCACGGCTCCCACATTATAAAGTTCATATTTTCCCATTAAACACATTTGGATATATAAGTTGAATCGTCAAACTGCAGCTAACTGCATAGCCGAAACACGATATTGGAAATAGGAGGTGTCTCAATTAAAAATCCTTTTACATACGGATCTAAGCCTTGGGTGATCAGGGCCATACCGTACCTACCGTACGAGTGTTGTTAGCCTGTAAGTGGAAATCAATATGTAAGACACCTATAGGACACTCAGTTAGATGTCTAATAAAATTAAATCAAATAAAATCGCAACCGGTGGGACCGGCCTTAAAACCGCTGCCATGTTGCTAACGTTTGACTATTTGTTTGGGGGACACTCAATAGGACATTCAGAGGAATATTTTTTTATAACTTGCACACGGTTAAATGATTTCCACCCTTAGAATGCTCGGCTATATGCTTGGCACAGCGTGGGCGTTAAGGAAAAGGAAGAGAAAAGAGGAGAGGTCTATTAGCTTGTGTCTTGAATGCCTGTGGATCATCGTCATGTGGAATGACATAGCTTTGTAGAGCATTCCACATACGTGTTGTACGGCTGAAGAACGAATCCATTAATTTAAATTTACGTCCGAAGATGTGCTTAAGGGTAAACTGATGAGCATTTAGAGAGCCACGAGTATTGCGGTTGAATTCAAAGAGAGGTGGCATGCAGCTGGGTATTTCTTTTGAGAGCCGCTGGTAGAAGAAGCTATAAAATAGTGACAAGCGGTGTTCAAGCGAATCTATGGATTTTGCAATGTTCTCGTAACCGATAAGCTTTATCGTTTTGTATTCTGTCTAGCTGATGCAAGGTAGTTTAAGGCGCACCAAACCAGGTATGACAATCGTACTTAAGTTTAAGCCCGATCAGAGGGAGTGAAATATTTCTTGGACCGGGATAGAAAAACTTAACATTTTGAATCATTTTTGTCGATGGTTAATATGTGGTCATTCCAACGAAGCTTGTCGTTAACGCACATACCGAGAAATGCGAGATTTTCAGTTTCCTCGATGCAAGTGCCATTCATGGATAATGGTATGGGACTTAGGATTCGCTTAGACGACAGGAGACAGCATTGGGTTTTGGAAGCATTTAATACTACTCGATTGTTTTCTCCCCATTTTATGATGCTGTCTAGGTCAAAATTTAATGTCATTAACATACGTAGTTGTGTGAGCTCCACATGAGAAGTGTAGGGACGTTCCTCGAATTTATTGTTATTATTATATATTTGGCGGTCAAATAAAATAAAAAAGCTTCTAATGCAATAAAGCTGTTTTTCATTAATCCCATAAGCAGACATTTTAGAAAAAAGAGCTTGATGCCAAACTCTGTCAAATGCCATAGAAATATCAAGTGAAACAGCTTTGTTTTCACCAAATTGATGCAAAGACCGGTTCAACTGTTCGGTGAGATATACCATCAAATAACTAGTAGAAGGTTTCCCACGAAATCCGTACAGCCGATCACTTAGGATTCCGTTGGTTTCAAGATATTTCATGAGCTGAAACTCGATCAGTGCTTCCATGACTTTGGAAAGAATGGACGTAAGTGCTATGGGTCAGTACGAAGAAGGAGACGACGTCTTTTTGGCTGTGGGCTGGATAAAGGCTGTTTTCCAACTTCTCGGGAAGAGTCCAGAAGAAGAGGATAGATGAAAAAGTTTACGCAATGGTTATGCAAGCTGGGAATAAAACCTCTTCAGAAATAATGGGAAAATACCATCTGGCCCAAAATATTTACTGACATCAAATCGAAATCGCAACCGGTGGCACCGGCCTTAAAACCACTGCCTTGTGGATATCGTTTGAATATAAAGCTCGGTTTGCTTCGGTAGGAGGTCATCTGGCATATTCACCGAAAAGACGTAGACAATATGAACCTTAAGTTTGACAACGCCTTCACGTAGGACTTTAAAATCAGGACCCAGGAACTATATTATTTTCACGAGTTTACAGTTTTTTAACTTCCTTTATATGGATTAATTCGAATAGAATTCCACTAGAACAGAAGTCTTTACAAAATCTAACCACAAATTTAACACCAAAAATCGAAATTTACAACTGTTGCTAATTTTTGAGTAAGTACATCTTTAATTACACCAACTTTCAAATAAAATCCTCAGAGAATGTTAGGGCATCTTTTAGTTTCCGATTCGTAGATGCCTAAATGTGCCAGTTAGTTAGAGTATGCCGTTAACCCAATCGCAAACTTCGTTTCAGTTTATTTTGTCCCAGTGGCCATTCTTGACAACGAAAGTCAAATTCCACGTTGCACGTTGTTTGTCGCTTTAATAGTCCTCCCTTTGAAAGTTTCGTCGGCATTCTTGTTACCAAACCGAAAAGAGTTGAAAGCAACGCCGGCTGCATATTGAGCGTAGCACATCATAGCATAGCCGAGGTTTATATTTTGCGGAATTTCGTCTAAAATGCTGTGCTCTAAAAACCTCGGCTACGCTATGCTGTTCTACGATCTGCGCTCAATGTGTGGCTGGCCTCAAGAGCTGACCCAGAGCTTCGGAAGAGTTTCACGAATGCCATTGCAAAGCGCATCCGACTGTATGGTAATTGCCGCTTTGATCGCATAATGGTGACTAATTGGAAAAGTTGACTTTTTATTGTGTCTAATGTAAATTCCTTGTCCAAAAGGACAATTAATATTTAAATGACTTGGCGCGTTGGCGTTTTTGTGTATTTCAAGTGGTACGGTAACTTTCGGTTTCAGTTTGCCCCATCGAATGAGGGACAGGAGCACGAGTAGAAGGACTAAGTAATGAGCATGGAAGTGAAACTTGTCGTTACTGTTATTCCTTGAAGTGTTGCAGTCTAGTGAGTCTGTAATTATGAACTTTGGCATACTTTTGTGCGCTCACAACTCGGAAACATTTCCGTTTCATTTAAAGGCCAAAGCAAAAATAATTACTCTTGTTGTTTTTAGTATCTACGGAGTGGAGTCAGTTGTAGTATTTAAATGTGATTCATTGTTTCACTGTTTCGATTACTTTTTCTGTTTCTGTCCCTATTACTTCCTTACTACGTATTTCCGATCATCTCTTTATCCTTCTGCTGTTATCGATTTTGAGTTTCCCGCTTTGGTTGTCGCTCATATGCGAATTGCGAATTAAATTCCACTTTTTTACAATGTCGTTATCTTTCATCGTTATCTCTATATCTCTATATTAACTTTGCGTCGGTTGTCTCTGGATTGTCCCAAATCTTGTGATAAATTTTTAACGCGCTTCCTAAAACCCGATTTCATTCAAACTTTGCACACATGTTTACCTCCGTTCACAACACTTTCTATTAAATGGTGAATGGTGGAGAGGCGATGGGCTCCAAAATACACTTTTTAAAAATTAATCCGATTTTATTAAAGTTTTGTACACGTGTGCATCTCCGATGACAATAGTTTTTGTAAAATTTTGATATCAAATTTGATATATATATATATATATATATATATTTCTTCAAAGTTAACTTGGGGGTCTTGTTTTTTAGGAGTCTTTAGCGAGGGTTTTGGAGTCCTTTTGGTGGTCTTTTTGGATATTTCGGGGGTTTTTTGTGGAGTCTTTAGTGAGGTTTTTCTGGGGTCGTATCGGGGTAGTTTGGGGTCTTTTAGAGGCTTTTGTGGTGGTATTTTGGGGTCTTTTTGGCTTTTTCGGATCATCTTTTGGGATAGGGGCTCTTTTGCGGTATTTTGGTGATCTTTTGACGGTCTTTTGGTGGTCATTCTGGGGTCATTTGGAGGTCGTTTGGAGGTCGTTTGGAGACTCCTTTATTGCTTTAACGTTACAATGGAAATCTGGAATATTTGAGTCTTAAAAAAAACTCACAAATTAAAAGAACCACGATATAGCAATTGATGTTTAAAGAAGATTGAAAGAATATTTTTCATAAATTTTAAATATCATTTTATTTAATCGCCAAATTTTTTTGATTTTAATTAAAAACAAATTATTTGAAATCGGTAAATTCTACCAAAAATTTCTCGAACTCACTGCCAGCTCGAATCAGTTGTCCAGATGTGTTTAAGATCATTTTACATTTTGAACGCAAATACAAAACCTGAACAACTTTTAGGGGCGAATATGATAATTAAGGTATGCATAAAATTTTCAATAAACATTGCCAAGGACTTCTACTTCCACTTCTAGTACTAATCTGAATGGCTTACTAAACATGAGGTATGTAGATACCTCAAACGCAACCAAACAATTAATAACACCAGAACGGATCTGGCAAATAAATTATTATGTGCATGCGAATGGCTCTGTCTGTCTGTCCACTGCTAACAATGCCTCATCTAATTTATCATACACAAAAATAGAATAAGTGTACCATCGATATTTGTGGAGCACTTCGGGTCGGTCGGTAGATGGTTGTTGTTTGGCACTTGATTGAAGAGGAAAACGAAGCAGTAGCACATCCCTTATTTATTTCCAAATTTGGAGACAATGATCAATTCCGATGAAGGAGTGTTCAAATGCAAAATCCCCTCAACATTATTGCAAACTTACCAGGAAGGACAACTATAGGTACATGACCAGAAACATCATTATCATCATACAACCGATAGACAACGACGACAACAAAACCGACAATGATGGTTCTTTTCTATTCTGGGATCAACGAGGATAAAGTTGCATTTTCATTGTGGTCAGCATTGGAATTAGGAGAGAAATTTATAATATATGGAAGGCCAGAAATTGGGCGAATTTTCACTTCCATGGAGATAGATTTAAATTTCAATAATCAACTTTTCCCAAGCTTGCATGTTGCATGTTCCTTGCTCCCTTCTTTCAGTCCCTGTTTTGGTATTTTCATTCTAATTATTGCATTAAATTTATTCCGAGCTTTCTGCGAAATATGAGTATTTCTGAAGTTCAAGAGTTATGTGCACACATACTGGTATACAGTAATATATATACATGCATATGAAAACACACACTCTTACCATAACTCATCTTAGGAATTTTGCTATGCTGTTGTAGTTGTTGTTGTTGTGGCTGTTGCCTGTGTAATCCTCTAGGAGAAATAATAGCTTTACAACATTGCACTGTACACGTACGCACTATGTGGAGCTCTGATTTAGGTGCGAAGGATTTTAGGAATGACAACGATGGCTTTTGGAAGCCGCAAATATTAATAAAATTCGTTGTTTGTTGTCAAAAAGAACGAGGATGCCAGAAACATTGTGGTAGAGACCGAGCTAGAGGAACAGTTTTGATGGTGAGAAAGGATAATGGATAAACTGATATGAAAGAAGTGACGAAATGTGAAATGTCTGTCATGCCAGCGTTTCAGCAGAGAAATAAAAGAACTTTTCACCCCCAAGTATAGCGGTACACGTCGTATGTGTAAAGCAAAAGCCTCAGTCAAATTTAATTTTAATATTTATAAGGCTCGTGGCTTACCTCAAGGGGAATTCAGCACAGAAAATTTGCATTTTGATTGATGATTTATGCATAACATTCATGAGGAGGATTGGGGAAACAATGGAGCACTAATTACCTAATATTATTTGCTCGGTTTATGTTCCTGTCATTAGTTTATTTATTTTTCTCTCAGCCGAAATCGATTTACCAAAAACTTAGTAAATACAATTATTAAACCAAAGTAATATGATTGTGTCAGGGGTAGCTTGCGCGTGTTTCACAACACAAACTCCCTGACCTGTGTGTCAGTGGTGAGGCAGAACAGAACCCCTGTTTCACAGTATGAAGAATAAATTTAATTAGGAATCGCGTTTGCGAAATCTCCATCTCTTTGCCCTGGTAGATTCACCTTTGATTTGGTTATTCATATTATAATGCGAAGCATACAACTGATGAGCTAAAGGGAGGAGAGGGTATGTAACATTTATTTTAAATCTATTAAATACGAGTATTTAAGTATTTAACCATATATATACTCGTATTTAATATGTCAAGGTAGCAGCTGATACTTACTTCGGCAATCTGACAGGTATATAAAATGATGAAAGATGTAGGCTACAAACGGTTTAAATGCAACTGTGTATCACATTTTTACCTCTTCATAAACCAAACCTTTCAATTGATTTTCATATTTTATTCATAGTATTTTATTGCTATTTTTTCATACACTCATTGCCAAGGAAGAACTCCCTGAATGACTTGCACCACAGCAATAAGGTGGGCTGTGGCCTTTATTAAAATTAAAAATCGAAGGAATGTAATTAACAATAAATCGCACTCCTCACGTTTGGAGCTGGTTTCACTTTATGTCATCAGAATTCTCTCTGAAGCAATACGGAAAAACGAACACGAAACCAAAACGACCCGAGTCCAAATGCTTTTAAATAATCAATGGATCGTGGTCGGGGAAAACTACAAAAAAACCTTGACAAAGAAAATATTAAAAATACAAATATTATAAAAATTATAAATAATACAAGCAATAATTAAGTTTTTTTTGAATCCTTTAATGAATACTTCAGTCGTCCTTCAGGAACTTGTAGACTTGCCATAGGATATGGTAGACCCGTGAGCTCGAGTTGAGGCATGAGGGATGCATCTGGATATTTCTTTTGAACACCGCTTGTGGAAAAAGCAATAAAACAGTGACAGGCAGGAAACATTCCTACGATGTTCAAGCGATTCGATTGTTTTCGCGATATGAACATCGCGCGGTTCTGAACTCTGTCTAGTAGATGCAATGTGGTCTTGGGGGCACCTGCCCAGACAATACAATTGTATACGAGTTTAGGGCGAATATACGCCTTGTAAATAGTAGCCAGATCTGAAGGAGTGAAGTACATCTTGCACCGTTTTAGAAAACCTAAACATCTCGCAGCATTTTTGGCGATGGCAAATAAGTGGTCGTTCCAACGAAGCTTGTTGTTGACGCACATACCGAGAATTAAGAGCTTTTCAGTTTCTTTGATGCAAGAACCATTCATGGATAAAGGTTGGGGGTATAAATTACGCTTAGACGACAGAAGACAGCATTGAGTTTTAGAAGCATTAAATTCAACTCTATTATGTAGTCCCCACCTTGTTATGCTGTCAAGGTCAGAATTTAACGTGCTTAACATACGTTGTTGTTCAAGTTCCACTTGTAACAAAGAGGGTCGTGCAGAAAGCGTGAAGTCATATGAAAAGCTAAGAGTACTGTCATCAGCGAAAGAATGGATTGGATTAGAGGTGGTGGATATGAAATCATTAATGAAAATTAGAAAGAGTGTCGGAGATAAAACAGAGCCTTGAGGAACACCGGCGTTTATGCGGTGAACATTGGATTTGAATCCGTCCAATACGACCTGGATTGAACGGTCAGAAAGGTAGTTACTAGTCCAATTGAGCAGAGTGTTATTAATTCCATAAGCATTCATTTTCGACAAAAGAGCTTGATGCCAGACTCTGTCAAATGCCTTGGAAATATCGAGTGCAACAACTTTACTTTCACCAAATTTGTGAATAGACTGGTTCCACGTTTCGCCTTTTTTAGGAACAGGCTGGATAAAGGCTGTTTTCCAATTCCAATCATCAATCCATGCAACGAGAGAGTTGTGTGAGTTAGTGCACGAATCTTATTAATAAGACAATCATGCTAAACTCTATCAAAAGCATTAGAAATATCCAAGGATACAAGGCTTGATTCACCTATATTTGCAATGCTTCGCTCCCAACAATGAGTCATGCACATCATGAATTCACCAGAATAGCGATTTTTACGAAGTCCATACTGCACATCGGATAAAGGAGCATTCGTATCCATTTAGCTCATTCTTATAAACTATTCTTATAAAATTATAACCAAATACAAGTTTGCTAAAACTTAAATTCACTAATATTGCAAAAAAAATTTCATAATCCATTAAGAGATCGAGAGCGGCCGACGTCAAAATCTAGTTATAGCCCTAGATTTTGATGCTAAAGGAAAATTAGAAGAAAACAATCTAGACTCTAGACTAAAGTTCGAATTCGAAGTATTAGTTCTTTCTTTATTTTAACATAATATTTATCGCCATAATCGACAACGATCTTGGGCTACCGGAAAAAATCGTTCCACCGGTCTTGATATCGATCTTATGGCATCCATTCACTTTTTCTTATTTATCTCGGGGCAACTGTTATAGTTGATGACACCATAAACCCAAAATCCCTTAAGACAATTCAGCTTTTTATCCAAACTAGTACTTAGACGAAGAAGGCCAAAGTGCATGGTTGTCATATTGGATGACATTAGCTCTTAATTTAGAGAAGAAATTTAAAAATCATTCCCATCATTGATGGTTTCAAACAAAACTGGCAAACAGGATTGGTGGCGCTACTGTTCCCTGTGGTATATATCATTAGAAACATAAAATGCTGTCGGACGAGCGCAGCCAAAGAAGGCGCACTCTTTTCAGATTTTTGTTATGTTAATTGACTACAAAGATATAAAAGCTATATATAATAAGTATTAAGTCAAAACTATTACCAAATGTGACCACCTGATTTTATGTGTATCTGCGTTTTTGTTTCTATTTTATAATAAACCTTATTTACATCTTCTCTCATTGCAGAGCCCCTCTTACGACAACAATCCGTGGAGGCAGCATTGGCGGACCTGACTCCGAATACAGTCTCCCACCAAGCTATCGTTTACGTATGACGCCTACACCCGCTGCTATCAGTAGTAGTATTGAAACAACACCATCCGGTCGACTTCTTGCCAACGAGGATATCCCAGTACCAATGAGTGCCCAACAGCTGCCCGAATATAATGTGTTTCGAAACCAGCATTCGGCGACCATATCCTCGCCATCATCTTTATCATCACTGGGAATCAAATTAAGTGCTCAAGCCAAGGAAGCTGCAAATAATACATGCGAAGTTGTGATGCCACCAAAGACCTCAGCTCAACTTCAAACTTCAGCGATTGTGGAAACGACATCAAACCTCAGCGAAAAATTGAATCCTCGTGTGTTGGCCAACAACAACAGTACTCAGCTACTGAGCTCTAGCGGTTGCTCCATCACGACTACAACAACGACGACTGTTGTCACAACGGGTAATCGATATTCGAATTCACCGGCAGTTGCCAGTGGCAGTTCACCCACATGCACAGCCGCTGGAAAGGGTAAGGATCTTGTCACTATTGTCACAATATCACAGGATGACGGAACTTCGACGACAAATCCTTCTTCACCACAGTCGCTTCAACTGAACGATCAAATGGAAATTCTGGCGCATTTGTAGCGTAAGTGGGTCGCAGGCGCAGCCGCCGCCGCTTCGCTACTTTTTCGTTTTTCATAGTTTGCACCTTGCACTTTTTCTCTTTAATTTTATAAATTTTGTCTTCATTCATTCATTCATTCACAGTGTGCACATTTTTTACTCCTTATTACCAAGATGTGACAATTCTCTGCATACAAAAATATATATACACTCAAAAAATTTCAATCACCCAAAGTTATTTATAAAAAAGTTTTAATTTTAACATAAAAAAATAATTCATAATTTTATTATTATACGTAGTAGAAAGCAGCCATTCCTGCATCGATTCGTAATTTATTTTTCTATAATTTACACTGTGAAAAATTTACTACCACACTGTACACTACGATGTTACGATCTAAATAAAAATTGCAAACAAAACAAAGGAGAAAACTCAATCCAACAGTTATTATTATGTAACGTTATGTACTATATAGGCAAAACCTACAAATAGAATTGTTATAAAATATTGATTCACTACACAGCAAAAATATAAAACAATTATAATAGATACATTGGAGAATGTGTTTCACTCAGTAGTTGCAGTTTAGTTGTAAATAAAACGAGAAACTATTAGTTGTAAAAAAAGCAACAAATGATCTGTATAAAAACAATAAAAATCACTATAATTACATAGGAGTATAATAGCTGTAGCTATAGATATAAATGAATGCATGTGTTTAAAACATAGTACATAATAATACGAATTGAAAATAGAGAGCGAGAGGAAAAGGGATGGAGAGAGAGAGAGTAAATAAAATATTGTTTTTAAATTACTAAACTATAAATTAAATGTAAAATGAAATTTAAATTTGCATTACGCAAGTATAAATGTTATATTATTTGAAATGTGCGCAATGCAAGAGCACACATACAAACAAACAACAAAATGATAAAAAAATATTAAAAATTTGTTTAAAAAAATTACATCAATGTGTGTGTTTACTTTCCATTTTTAATTAAAAGAAAGAAGAATAGATTCCAAAAATCAATACTAACATTAAGGGACCCATTCTCAGAACTTAACTCGCGATATGACTCACCCTTAATGAAGGGTGCTGTTATGCGGGTCGTAGAAGAGTTTAGTACTGCTGATTCCATCTTAGCTAGTAGTCAAAGGTTGTCTTTTATACAGGATGTCCTCTAATTCGTTAACGATAATTTGGGAAATGATTCTTGGGTCTATTCAAAGAAAAAAATCGATCTAAAGTAAGGGTATATCTCCAACGTTGACATCATTTATCGATGAAAAAGAAAAAGGTATTTTACTTATAATGGAATATTATGTATTATCATCGTAATTTCCACTTATTTGTAAATCGACTTGCAAAATTTGACTTAAATAAAAAAGTAAAGTTAAGTAAAGAACATTCCAGATGCCTGGATGAGAACTATAGAGACAATCTTCTCTGATACATAAATAACAATTTCGTTATGTATCACCCATTCGCACTCTATTTGTCTGGTCTTTTGATCGCATTTTATTAGCGTTAATTATTTGTTTATCAGGAGGTTTGTATAATAAAAGTTTTCCGCCAGTTTTCCGTGTTTTCTGTCTTCGTGTGTCATCAGTTGTGAGTTTTCCAGTTGCTTGCCAGTGCTTAGAAAATTCCAACACTTATTTCGTGGGTAACAAAAAATAACGTAAGTGAAACGATAAATGTGAAACACAACTAGCAAAAATCGTTGTTTTTTTTAATATTTTACCATTCAGATGATGTCAACATTCCTTTAAATAACACAAAGATGCGAACATCTTTTTTTATGTGGTCACGGCGGTTTAAATTACTTCTATCAATTAGATGAAGGTTAAGATAAGCACAAAAATGAGCTTAAACATTAATGCGCTGTGTGTCACCTATCTTATTAATATAACAGTCCCGTTACGTTTCTCACAGCAGATATACGAAACAAAATACTAAAACACAACCCATAAAAATTAAAATGTTTCATGTAAATTCTTTTATCGGAAATACACGTGTGTATAAAATGAGGAAAACCGGGATAATTTCTAAAAAAATATATGGAAGTTTCTCGGCCCTGCGGCTTGATCCCGGGGGTACACGTGTGTACAAAATTTTAAGAAATCGAGTTCATTCTAAAAAAAATTATATGGGTGCCCCTCGGGCCAGGGGGCCGATCGGTTTCAAATTTAAATGGAAAATGTTGTCACCTAAGGTACATATGTTCGCAAACCTTGAATAAAATCGAGCTTTAGGAAGTGGGTTAAAAATTGATCGCAGGATTCCACCAGCCAGCCAGCCAAGAGCACACGAAGTTAATATAGAGAATTTAAAAACAAGTTCATGAAGGAAAAACTTAGTTTGCCGGGTATAACTTTTTTTATGGGACAACCTTTGAATTATACGTGTGAAAGTTGTTTAGGAATGACCTAAAAAAAGTTGAAAAGTCAACTCTCACGCGCGACGCGACACACGCGTCAGAAATACTCTATGAGACTGAGCCCGCTCAAAATTTCAACTCTCTAGGACGTGTGAAAGTTGGTAAAAAACAGGCCTCAAAGAAGTTAAACCTCCTACTTTCACGCCCGACATACGCGACACCATCACACCACACACACGGGCGCTCAGAAAATATTTAAAAAAGTTCTAATAGCCAAAAATAAATTGGTTTATGTTTTGCCGCGCAGATCTACCTTTGGCAGTGTGATTATGTTTAAAATGTTTAGAAATCGTTCCTTTTAATAAATAAAAGTTAATTTATTCAGTGTATTGGTCAGTTTCTGGCCAATAATATTATTTGACGTTCAAAAGTCTAAAGGACAAAATAAATTAAATTAATTTAAATTGGTAAGTCACATACAATTTTGTATTTATGGTTTGTATCGTAAATCTATTATTGATGTGAAATTAGGAAATCGAACATTTTTCGGTTTCATTTTACAACAAGAATTTTTATTTATTATCCCAAACATCTCACTGTACAAATTGAAGTTCTCTCAGAGGTTCAAAAGTCGTTTAGAATTATTATACGAATAAGTGTGTTGATATTTGCTGCTAAACGTCCCTTTAGTGACAGGGACCGAGAATTCGAAAAAAAATTCAGTTTTTATTGCTTTATCCATA
Source organism: Nephrocerus scutellatus (assembly GCA_947095585.1). Classification (NCBI taxonomy): domain Eukaryota; kingdom Metazoa; phylum Arthropoda; class Insecta; order Diptera; family Pipunculidae; genus Nephrocerus; species Nephrocerus scutellatus. The sequence continues at coordinate 100,332,465 of OX352762.1, read as the reverse complement.
AGTTGCATAGTCTGGAAAAATGTTATTATGTGACAATATGTTACGGTTGAACTGAAGTCAGTCGTAAAGAGTGACCCTGGAATTTGATGACATCGATATTGTTTTGTAGAGTTGGCACTCCTTCCGACTAAATAAAAGCAGAAAATAAAATAAAAGAAAACTATAGGAAAGAATTGGGAATAATCTCACAGGACAACCAACCCTTCGTACGGTCACTGACAAACTGACTAAGCATGAAATTGCCACCACACACATAGACACTTAGTGTTTCCGTTGAATGAAAAACAATAGAAATTCAATTGGTCAAAGAGGTCAATTGGAATGTGTTCGACACGGTCTTGGGCGGTGTGAATTACTGATGCGGAGTGCAAGTAATGTGATCAACCTGTAAAGTATACAGTAAAATGTATTATTTAACGAATCCTTTTGACTTTTCACGCCAGTTCAATTGAGTGGAAATCATATGAGTATGCGAAGGTACCTGAAGTGTCCTTTTACTTCTGATTTCATTGAGATATTCGAGCGTCCCCTACTGCTGTCATAATACTTCACTCCCAAGCGACAGGACTGTTAGGGCATCCAACTGTTTCTTACAGACCTTCCAAATTCCCGACAAACTCGAAAGTCTCGTTAACTGTAAAGTAACGAAACAACCAACTTACATCCCTATTGCCAGACTCACATTCAGACGTATGCTATTCAGAATATATTACGAGGTTTTTTAACATGTAGAGTCCTTCCAGGAACTCAATAACTGCTTTCACGTTTTTGCAGTAAAGTTTTAAATGACTGGCTCTCATTGTAAAAACGATTAAATTGATGAAATTTAGGCTTTCGAGTTCGTAAAGGATTTTTCAAATAAAACACAACACAAGTTTTTTAATTTTACAAATAACAAATTTAATAAACAAACAACAAAAATAACACAAGTTCACGATTTATATTGGTAATAACTTGAAATGTATACACAAAAACACTTATTACATCAACACTAGTATATCACTATAATTCTCTTAGGTGGTAGTAGTATTACTTTGCAAGAACTTTTACAACTTGACTGATTGAATTCTAAACAATGAGTCAAGCCTATGCAGCGAACGCCACCTTTTATACCCATTGAAAAGTTTCCAGTTTCCGCACAAATCGGTTTGAGTACATTTTTTACCAGTAAATAATGATTTGATCTAATAAATCTTACAGCCTAAAAGTATGCTATACAAAAGTGCTTAATTCTAATTCAGTGCCTAATTTTATTATGCGGTATGTACATTGCGATTTATCTTAGGATACGAATTCCATTATCTGTGCCACTAACTTCTTTTCGTAACAATATAATTAAAGAAGCTGTCAGTGACTGGTTGAACAGCCAAGCGTTTAGTTAAAAAGGACAAATGTTTTCAAACTTTTATTTCTAGATGTACATAGAGTACGATATGTTATCTCATATTCCAGAACATCAACTACCTTACTTCTTTACTTCAATATATAGTAAGAGACACCAAATAAGGTTCACGACGCTTCAATTACATTAAATCCTCAGATTTGAATTTGAAATTACCGACGAGAGCCAATCCAACTTAGGGATAATCAGCATAGTCTTGTTCGCATAGATCCTTCACATTTGTTTTTCAGGTAATGACATTGGAAGCTTCCTAATTGTTCTGTATTATTAATCCATCCAGCGCCGACAAACAGATTAAGGGCAAAAGTACGCAGCATTGCTTAGTTCCTTTGCATATGGTGAAAGGTACAACGTTTAAAATAGCTCTTTTGGACATAATCTCTATAGATTTTTCAGATGATGTTAACAAATTTTTTTCGGTATACCACAGTTTCGTTATATGATCCTTACATTCTCCATGCCCCCTCAAGCCAGACATAACAGCGATTTGAGATTTGGAAAGATTCTCTTTCATAGATCTTAGAATGCTTTTCTATATTTCGATATTTTTGCTTGCTAATTTAATTGTTTTTAATAAATTTAATTTAAATCAAACTAAAGAAATCTCTCTCAGACATAAAAATTTCTTAAAAATACATATTTAGCCGAGTAGCTCATTACCGCGGTTGGTTCATTTTTATATTCGCCCTAAGATCATAATCCCAGAAAATAGTTAGAGAAGGTAAGTAAATGCTTAAATTCTCATTTTATTCACATTTTTGCCTCATGAGTAGCTGAATACTTGCTCTCTACTCGTGCGTGCTTCAAGGGCCAATGAGTGGAAGAAAATTACGGAACATAAAAGAAACTCGGATGTCAGTTTAATGAGCGAACATCACCGCACTAATTCGATTTAAATTGTCCGTGGTGCACGCTTTGCGGATGGCAAGCGATTTTGTCCATTCACAGCGGGAAGTTTTTCTGCTTTTAAACTGTAGGTACTTTGAAAATTTAACGATAATGTAATTATGTCCAAAGCATTATTTAAAAATCTTCTAAAAGACTTTCTAATTGAATTTCGGCTTAATTAAATTTTTTTGTTGGTTGGTACTTTGCTGAAGGATTTTTTTCTTTAGTCTGACATTGCTCGACATCATTTTTGGGCGAATATAGTCTGCTTGAGGTTGCACTAGGACACTTTTATGTCAGATTTTGACTTCGTTCAATGTGAAAATTGCCAATGGCAGAAACTTTTCTTTGCAAGAGTGATAAATAATTATTATAGAAATGATTAGGTAACATCGTAGATGAAATTTACGGGCTTTAATTTGTCACTCGAGTAAAAATTGTCTACACACAGTGACCTACCAGACAATTTCAATATTCAATTTATTAAATACTTACATAACATGCCAATATTTTAAACCTATCTTTTAAATATTAAGACGCTAACGCTAAAAATTAACACCGTAATTAAAACTATATATTTAAAATAAGACTGAAAAAATAATCCATAGTAAAACAACCCATACAAAATTAATTCTCTAATAACCAAATGACTGAATGTTGTGACAACTTGTTGTTCATTGCGTAAATTTCCTTCGGCATCAAACGTCATTTCCACTGTGAACGTAGAAAAAACATATGCGAAGCAAAAGAAAAAAATCAAAATATGCGCCTACAAGCATACAAGCATCCGCGAATCAGATTCGAGTCAACACGGCTGCCCTTCGCAACGAAGAGACCAGAAACAACTACGGTCAAGCGAAAGGACTCACCCTAAATGGAAGGAGAGTAAATCATGGGGCTGACGGCTGAGATGCCGGGCATAGAAGAGAAATGGACACGCCTTAAGAATACTGTCATTAGTACTGCTGACTCCATCTTAGGCAGTAGTCGTAGAGATCGGAACGACTGGTTCGATGACGAATGTAAGCTAGCGACTGAACGTAAGAATGTATCGTACCGAGCAATGCAACAATCTCATAGAACGCGGGCACGCGAAGATGAATATAAAGAGCTCAGAAGATATGAAAAAACAGTTCACCGGCGAAAGAAAGCAGCCTGTGAGAACAATCTCGTCCGTGAACTAGAACAGTACAGAGAGCAAGGACCGCACCAGGCGATGACGTTCTACCAAGGAGTCCGCGGTATGACGCAATATACACCGCGTTGCACATACTGCAAAGACAAAGAGGGTAATCTGATCGCCGATCTCAAAGGCATCTTAAAGCAATGGGAAGAGCACTTTCATGAGTTGCTTAATGTCCAGCTAACTGAGGATTTGGAGTCTCCAGCAATGACCGAAGACCAGACTATGCTCCCGCCAACAAGCAAAGACGAAGTTTGCAGAGCGATAAATCGGCTCAAAAATAATAAGGCCCCGGGATCTGATGGTATCCCAGCGGAGCTGCACTATTAGTTCATGAATTGCAATACACCAAGCAATTCATGAACTAATAGCGCAAGTATGGGAGGAAGAAGCGATGCCAAAAGACTGGCGAAAAGGCAACCTCTGCCCCATACATAAGAAAGGAGATATCAAAACATGCAGCAATTATCATGGTATAACGTTGATGAGTACCGCATGTAAGATTTTCTTCTTAACCCTTTTAGACAGGATAGCCCTATACACCCTTTGACACCCTTAGACAGGCGATGGAAAAATGTCTAGAGTTTTAAAACTTACTACACACTCTAAAGCCGCCAATGATAGCATAGCCAGAGTAGAAGTTTATAGAGCCATGGGAGAATTCGGCATCCCAATGTTCTATAAGTCCATTCAGATACTGGCTTACGCAGACGATATTAACATCGTTTGTAGAAACCCAGGATCTGTACAGAAAACTTTCATCTAGATAAAGCAGGCGGCAAGAAATCTGGGGCTGCACATAAATGAGAGCAAAACAAAGTACATGGTGGCCACTTCTGCGACTAGAAGATCCAACTTTGAAACCGCAATTAAAATAATGGAGCGCGAATTTGAAGAAGTGCAATCCTTTAACTACCTCGGGACAAATGTAGCAGCCGATAACTTCCAAGCTGCTGGTATCTAAAACAATGGTCATACCAGTACTTACATATGGATCCGAGACTTGGGCGCTTAGCATAAGCATTCTGCCCTCTAAGCCGCGTTCGAGAATTGTTGGCCCCGTTTATGAGTAAGGAGACTCTATAATGATAAGATCTACGAGTGTTTCCGCGATGTCGACATCGTGAAGAAAATTAAGCTCGGTAGGCTCCGGTGGGCAGGACACCTAGCTCGCATGAGCAAAGAGGATCCTGCTCGAAAAGTCCTTTGCGGTAGTACTTACGGAACACGACAGCGAGGCCGGCGAAGCCTACGAAGGATAGCGCAGACAAGTACGCCTAGAATTTAGCGATGCCAAACTGGATGACATCGGCTCGAAATCGGGACCGGTGGTGAGATTTTTTGCGGGACGCCAGGACCGGACACCGGTTGTAGAGCCAAATATGATGATGATGATGATGAATGACATTGTGTGAATAGTTTCTGACTGCTGACTTGCCTACATGCGCCAATTTTTGCTTTCAACGATGCCGCTGAGCGAGAAATGGGCTTCATCATTGAGAATGCAAAAGAACCGTACTACGTGATACATGCTATATGAAACTGCAAAGTATGGTATAGAAATATGGTTAGTCTATGACTTATTGACGTACTTTCCACTGCAAGGCCTAATACATAATGGCAAAATTAGCAAAGCCAGCGACGTCAATCAAGACGAGAGGGTTGTGAGAGATCTAGTTGCCTGGTACAGGAGCACAGGGAGAAATGTCAATGTAAAAAACAAAACAAAAGTTATATGCCTACCAAGTTCGAACCTTCTAGAAGTAGGGTTTGTTTGATTTCCCGAAAATTACACATTGTGCCCGTACGTCCCAGCAGCAAACAGATTCGTGGTCCTATTGCCAACCATGGACAGAAATGCAGCTATGTCAGGAGTACTGAAGAAGAAGAAGCAAGAATTAACTATTTATTGTAATAAAATAAGGGGCGGTGTGGCTGTGGACATGTTCTCCCAGTACGCCAAAAAGAGGAAAAGGAAAACTATACGATGGCCTCTAGCGATGTTTTATAACGTTCTGGACACGACCGTCCTTGTTGCGTTCATAATTAATAGGGTAAACAACTCAGTCGGTTGTGCCAATGACAATAATGTAACAGCTCCTATTTTCCACCCACTTTAGAAAATTCTACTCCGATTTGCGTTTCAAAGTATTTAATAAGTTTCCTTTGGATATCCGCAGAATTATGACTTTATATACTCTTTTAAAAAAAAAAGTTAAAACACGGATAAAGCATTGGTTTCGATCACAATAAAATCGCAATTCGATTTGTTAAAACTAACATCCTAAAGCCCGATAAATATCGAAATAAGAAGAAATAAAAAAACAACGTGTATTCGTCATACACTAGAATCCGCAAGGATGTGGATGACGTAAACGAACAAGAATAACAAGGATGATTTTTGTTCAAGTGAATTCATCACAAAACGGATTGTGTCATTGCAAATTAATCAGATTTCGTAGTGACGACGATAATGGAAAGAGTTTGTTTCTGCCCTATGCTAGGAATAGGAGCGATTTTTGACTTTTTTACTGAGAGAAGATAAATATAATGAAATTGTATTTGTAAATATAATTTATATTTGTATTAGCAATGCAGGATTATTTCTGGAAAATATGAATTTTTAAATAAATTTTATTCCGCTATCCAACCACTTTCAAAATATTATAGACCAAGTTTTCTTGAAATACCAACAACATATTCTCAAGGTTCTCACTTTTGGTTAAACGAAAAGTACATAAAGACATACTTAGGGTATTATATACTTATTATATATTTTATGTAGGCCAGTACCAGTGTACAAGTCCCAAATATTTATGCCTGCTTTTCAAGTTTTATTTAATTGTTGTTGTGTAATTTATTAAAAATAATATACAAAGTTACAGAGTTTCGCAATTAATTTATTTATGATTATGTAAGCGTTAACGTATGTAGAGAGCGCGACTGAAAGTGTGACATTAATATCTTCACTCATCAAACGGCGAGACTAAGCGATGAGGTTTGTTTCTGGTTAGGCGCGTACATACGTGTCCTTCCCACTATGTGATGCATCCTGTCGCATAAGATTCACCAGTTGTTGCAGTAGATGTATGTATTTGTGTTCCGGTTTTTTTTTGTTAACAAAAATATAGTTCTTTAATTTTTTTTTGTATTTCGTCTGCGTTTCGCTATCCATTCGATTAATTTATGCATTAAATGGATTTTGCGTTTTATTTATTTAATAAAATAAAATGTATAGCATATTGATAATGTCACGTAAAATATTTAAGTAAGAACAAAAAACAATAATAAGCTAAGTGATATTTTCCTTTCCTTTAAAATAATTTTAAGGGATTAATTTTATTCATTAATTTCGTTATGCGTGATCCCTGAAGTTGTTGTCCCTTCTCTAGGTGGCCTTAACGCGCATGGTTCTTACAGAATGGACGTCCGCCCTTGTTGTAGAAGCTCTGACCCTCGAGGTTCTTTTTGCAGAACTGAAAAAAACCACGAAAAATTAAGAACCACACTCGAACTCTGTTTACGTACAAAACATTTCATCAAAACTTACCGTGCAATTGAAACACTGACTATGATAGTTGTGACTCAAAGCCTCTACCCATCTGTCGCCAGCCTCGACTGGGAAGCCACAGGCAAAGCATTTAGTTGTGAAGAGCTCATTCCAGTCGGCTTCGCAATAAGCTTTACCCTCCTCTAGGAAGAACGGTCTATTGCCAAAGAGCTTACCGCATTGAGCGCAATTGAAGCATTCCGGATGGAAATGCTTGCCAATGGCATTCAAGCAATCACCCTGAAAAAATAACGAAATTGGATTTTCTAGTTTTTTAGATAAGTTATTTGTGCCACCGACTTGGAGCAATCATTTACAGAAACTGAACAACTTGTCGTTTGTCACGATCAATTTGAAAGCCTCCTTCAATTTCATGTTTATTATAAAAGTTATGCGTGGTGTCACGTGCGGTATAAGGGTAGGTTTTCGGAAAATGTTGATATTTTAAGCTGCGTTAGGCAATAATCTATACTATCACCACTACTCTTCTTGGTGGTGATTAGTGAAATGAGTGCGGAATTCAATGGAGCCTTACAATCCATCTCATATACCTGAATGTGCAGAACTAAGGATTAACTCCCACCAAGTCATTAACCCATATATCATTACTCAGGGTCGAAAAAGAAGATAACTTCCGTTGCCTTGGATGTATTGCCTCGACTGATGGTTGTACCGAATTAAATGTCAACAGCTGCATATCAAAAGCCAAGGCTGCATTCGGTATGTTGTCAACAGTATATAAAAACAGTGCAATTAGCATAAGCGCAAACTATTATGCTCTAAAGTCGAACCGGTGCTTTTATTTGTTTGCAGTACCTGCAAAGTGACCTTCAACCTATCAAAAAACCTACTAACTTTTGTCTAACAACTACATATATTGCTAGTTTTCTAGCCAAAATTATACAAAATGGATTGGTCGCACCATGCGTTAGGATAAAAGTTTTACCCGGCAGGCCATGCAGTAGAATTCGCTGACGCAACAATGGCGTGTACAGGGAGATCCCGAATGACATGGCATATAATAGATAAAAAAACAACCCATAAAAATTAAAATTGTTCGTGTAAATTCTCTAATTGATACACAAAGTGCAAAAGGAGCCCGTTCATCCTGATCACTTCAAAATTTTTACAAATTTGAAGAAAATCGGGTAAATTTTTAAAAATTTTAATAGGGCCTTCCGTCACCGATACACTTCCGAAAATCGTATACAATTTTAAGAAAATCAGGTACTATTTTTTATAAAATTTCTGCGGGTGCCACCTGACCCCGGGGCCTGATCACTGCCAAATGTTTACAAAATGTGTTGTCCGTCGGAGATACACTCGCATATACAATTTAAAAACAATCGGCAACTTTTTTTTACAAAATTTGTATGGGTGCCCCCCGACCCCGGGGTCCGATCACTCTTAAGTATTTACAAAAAGTGTTGCCCAACGGAGATACACATGCGTATAAAATTTGAAGAAAATCGGGAATTTTTTTTATATAAAATTTGTATGGGTGCCCCCCGACCCCGGGGCCCGATCACTGCCAAATTTATAAAAAGTGTTGCAGAACGGGGTTACACATGCGTATAAAATTTGAAAAAAATCGGGTACTTCTTTTTATAAGATTTGTGTGGGTGCCCCCCGATCACTACAACATTTTTACAAAAAGTGTTTTCCATTAGAGATACACATGTGTATAAAATTTAAAGAAAATCGGGTACTTTTTGTAAAATATTTGTATGGTAGCCCCCTGACTCCGCGGCCCGAGGGGCCCCAAATTTTAATAGAAAGTGTTGTCATGGGAGATACAAATGTGTGCATAATTTCAATAAAATCGGGCTTTAGGAAGTGGGTTAAAAATTGATCACAAGATTTGGTGTGCCAGCCAGCCACGGGCAAGTGAAGTTAATATAGAGAATTTAAAAAGGAATTTCGGCAACTGAAGAGTTGGATAGCGCTGGGGCACATTACCAGAAATCACACTCGATTGCTATAAGAATGACATAAGACCCGCGGAATGTTTGATGACCCTATCAAGATCATTTATAAATAGAATAAAGAGAAGGGGTCCTAGATGGTTGCCTTGTGGAACTCCAGAGGTTGCCAAAAATGTGGCAAGGAATGGCGCCTTGTGTCACTCTTACACTCTATTTTACCTATCGTTACCTTACCTTAATCTTGCCACTGCAGTTGCTACATGTCGGAGCCAAGTACTTCTCAAAGCAGTACTCGCAATAGAGATCACCTTTCTCCTCAACGAATCCGATATCCTGAAGTGGACGGCGGCAGTTGCCGTTGACACAGATGAAATGATCCGGGCACCAGATGCGACCAAGAGCGGTAATGAATGGTCCCCTGATGAAGGCAGAGAAAATACATTTTAGAGTGGGTTGTTCTCGAAAATTTACTTTCAGACAGATACTACAAAATAGAAATTACTTAACGCACACTGCATAGCACACTCATGCAAGCAACAATACACTTACCTGGTGATCTCCTTGTTGCAATGACAGCAGATTGGCCGTATGCCATCCTTAAGCAATTGACTTACCACCTCTTGAGTTTCGGCAGATACCGGCGGCTCTTCTACGCCACTACCACTACTACTACTACTACTGACCCCATTGTTTCCTAAAGCCTTTACCGTTACGTTAAAAGTTGGCGCATTTTCGATTTGTCCATCGCGCTCGATATATGAACGACGATCCATGGCGTGCGTCGAGAGTTCACCACCACGGCTTGCCCGGCGGTTCGGGTTTGCTGTCTTATTGCGGAAGATCACAGTTTCAATGGGAGCTAATTGTTCGCTGGCGTTGATGGCCACGTTTTGGTTTAGGCTTTGATTTGGTTTGACGGTATGGCCTGCCAACGAGTCAGCTGGTGGTGGTGGAGGCACAGGTACAGGCCTAGAGACAATAGGTTTGTTTGCAATAATGCTGCTACTGACCCTGCCACCATTTGTTAGTTGCCGATTGGCATCACACATCTCGATAACACTACGCATTGGATGATCACCAGCTCCAGGTCCTGAAATGCTACACTTTGGCGGCTCTTCTTTCAATTGCTGTGAGACAGCAACTACCGGTTTTAGAGCAACCGGTTCCGTTGGGTCTACAGTTTTGAAATCTTCCAACTCAAAACGTTTCCTCATGACCATCGGACTACGCGATAGATTTCCATTGCTGTTGTGGAGTTTCAAATTGTTGGCATTTATGTTGTCATTATTGTTGTTGTTAGCAAGTCGAGCCTCCAACATATTTGTGATAATCTTGCCCGCTTCGGCCATGAAATTATTCATTTTGTCGCCCATGTTGATTTTACCAATGGAATCAGTTAGCATGGTAGTTACCTGGGAAGAGGTATCGTTTTCACTGCCCAATTGCGAATTGGAATTGGCAAACGAAGATGGTGGTAGTCGTGATTGATCTGGTAAATGCTCTGGGGTCATTTTGGCAGCGGTTTTCATGTTATGGCTTGGTGGCTTCCTTGGAAGCGTTGAGCTTGCGTGGGTTTTGTTAAGTGGGAATTCTGAAAAGCGCACACGAAAACAAAAATTAAAGCAACAATAACAGCAAACAAACAAAAAACAGAGAAAAAAAAACTCATGCAAAAGGGGGGAAGTGTTAGATAAGGTTGCAAAAACAGAACAAAAGTAAAGCATAATAAAATATTAAGATTTTTAAATAGAAATGTTTAAACTCAATATTTAAAAACTTGTTCGCAACTCAACACTCAATTCGATATCAAAAGGGAAACATTTTTGGGATTCCAAAAGATTTTAACACCGCTGACACTTCTTTCATTTAAAACAATAAGGTATAATGTATCGAATGTTTTATCACTTTAGCTTAAAAAATTTCTTAAAAAACTTAGAGGGTGATAAAAATTGTAGCGATAGAAATTTAGTTAATGGAAGGGAGAATTTACAACAAGGAACTTGACGGCTATCAGTGCAGTCCGTGCACCGACTCCACATGATGGAAGTTCCTGCCGCGAATCTGAAACAAACTCTACAAAACTATGGTTTCTAAATTTATATGAATCGGAACAAATTCCATGCAATATTACATAGACATCAGCAGTATAAACCAAAGAAAAAAGCAGGATTATACATAAAATGTCCTTTCGGCAAACTCAACAAACAAAACAAATAACACACAGGTCAGTACACAATTATAACCTGATCTGCAAGTTGCAGCTGTTGCACTGGGGTACTCTAATGCCAGGTCCAACGGCCTTGTTCATGATGCCACGTCCACGCTTCGGAACCGATGTCGCTCCAAAAGCACCACCCAGCGGCCTGCCACCTGTACCTGCTGCACCGTTACCGGTGATAGAAGAACCATTTGTATTATCACTTACACTTGGACGTGGTGTTGATGCGTTAGTAGCGGCTCCCGCTGCTGCGTTTGCTTGTGGCGGCTTAAAACCAACCGGACCTGTGGAAGCGGTTGGCCGATATGTGTTAATATTGCTAGACGTTTGCGATTGCTGTTGTAGCTGCAGTTGTTGCTGCTGTTGTTGTTTTTGTTGTTGTTGCATTTTAATGCCATCGCGTCCACTAGTGACAGCTCCACACCCAGCAGCAACTCCAGCTCCAGCTTGGCATACACCGCCTGCTGGGCAGGTCGTCATATTGCCGTCGCTTAGCTTGCAAGTTGGCACTGGCAGTGGCGCTGGCACCGAGACGGCGCCTGATTGTGAATTGGTAAAACATGAAGTTGCAGAAGACGTGCAAGCTTTTTGCAGTTGCATTTTTTGCTCTTGATTAGTAGTAGCGGAAGCTTTGGTTAGACAGCAGGCAACATTGTTAGCCTGCGATGCTGATGCTGGTGCTAATGATGTGGCGGTGTTGGTGCTTATGGTGTTCAAGAATGCGTTTGATGCGTTTGATGAGGAAGATAACTTCTGCTCGGAAACCAGTGATGTTCCATAACCAGAAGACATACATCCTGATTGGAGCTGTGAAGCCTTTTGCTGGAAGCCTGGAGGCGGGCCAACCATTTTGTTAGCATTGGTCGAAGAAAGTATATACTTCGGAGGCTGAGGTTCATCGTGTTCAGGTAGAACAGGTTTAATTGGGAACGTTGCGACAGGCTCGTGCACTTGAAATTGTGGAAAGGTCGTGTCGGTGAGATTTGCGGCGCGAGCGCTGATCGCCTGCGATTGACTTGTCAGGTTGGTGATTTCCTGTTCGAGACCTGATAGGCGACGTGCCTGATTGGCAACGAATCCGGTCTTGCCGTAGGACTGGCGGCGCTGTTGTTGTTGCTCAACAACACTACTGCCACCACTTCCACCTGACGTTGTTACAGACGATGATCCTGCTGTACGAATTTCCACCGTCTTGGCGGATTGAGTGTGCTCGTATTCCTCGACAACCTTGCGACGACGTTCAATTTGAGTGTTCCCCATTTGGGTTGTAGTTTGACTCTGCAACTGGGATTTTTTCGCCTCATTCAAGTGGGATTCCTTCTCACGCTTTTGAATGGTCATATTGTTGATTTTACGCTCCTCATACACCTCAGGCTTATCAATGAAGTTCTGCGATGCAGACTGGCTAGTGGTCTGATAGTGAGAGAGAACTTGACCCTGTTGTTTATAATCTTGAATGTGTTGCTGTTGCGCGCCCAGGTAACTCTGTCCCGTTGTTATGGATCCAGCCTGAAGGACCCTCGGCGATATTGGCGCTAGTTCATTAGCTTTTAACCGGGGTGCGCGAATTGCCGACAAGGGATTTGGTGGCGGTCCTGGAGCAGGAGACTTCGCACGATCAGGGAAAGGCGACGCTGATCGTATGTCGAAAAGGTGAGCCTCCGCGGCTGGACATTCCTCAAAGACCAACTTCTCTGGCGTCTGGTAGAACGGTATAATCGGGGCTGGCTTATTAATCAGCGAAGGGGTGTACGGACGCGATGGCGTCTGCGACTGGTCCGACTGCAGATGTTCGTCTAACGATTGGAAAGCCATGGTTACTTGACCTGATCGAACCTGATCTTCGGTGACAATGATTGGAACAGTTGCTTGATGGTGCAGCTGCTGCTGCTGCCTTTGTTCGCTGACTCGACACTGCTGCGACGTAGATGACGTGGCAGCCGAGACAGTTGAAGTACTGTTTGAACTGGCAGCCGCTGCAGTCTGCTTGTTACAGGTGGTTACTTGGGAGTCACAAGCAGAAGAAGTCATGTTAGTGCATGTCGTGGTTATCTTCTGCCGCCCGTGTTGAGCGGTAACACAATTGGAGTTGACAGTATGGTAAGCGGATCCGGCACCGTTGCCGTCGCTATTGGCGATAGCTGCAGTCGGGATTGGCGAGGGAGGCGCATCTACAAAAGCAAGCGGTACATTCTCTCTAAGCTCGGGTGGTTCCGGGGTGCGGACTGGTCTCTGTGTCGGCAAGACTGTCCAGTTGCTCTGATATTTTGGTATATTATCTGGTTTGTGTAGACCGGATTTGCTGGTCGATTTTGCTTTCAAATGACTTAGCGGGGAAGGTGGAGGAAAAAGGACTTCCGATCTTTCCAGTTCTTCGGCCGTTTCCTGGATGACCTCTCGGGAAATATCAACGGCTGCTGCAGTTGTGGATGTGGTGGTGGACTTTCGTTGTTGGACTGTGGAAGAGGAGGAGGAATTTGTTTGTTTGGTACAGGATGACATTTGTTGACAGGATGAGGTGTTAATTTGTTCTTGTTGCTGCTCTTGGTGTTGTCGTTGTTGTTGTTGATGATGGTGTTGGAGTTGTAATTGTATTTGTTGTTGTTGTTGTTCGAGTTTTTCTTGTTGTTGGTGTAAGAGAGTGATTCTAGTCGCGTTACGTTCGGAGGCACGACGGTACCTCTCGAATTCGACATCATCAATGGTATCGCGCTGTGTTAATGAAACGACGGAGTTGCTTGTAGTTCCTGTGGGGAGGGGGTCTTTGGAGGGTTGGAATGGCCGGGAAATTGTCTTTGTAGTCATATTGGCAAAGGCGGATGTTTGACGCCCAGATCCACGAGAGACGATCTCACTTGTACGATGACTTTGACAGTCTGTAGTAGTTGCCGACGTGTAGCTTGCCGAGGTGATACCAAGTTCTTCTTCACGACCTAGGACCTGGAACTCGTAGGGCTTCTTTTCTCTGGCTTTTTGCTGTTCCTCAATCAAGTGCGTGGCGTTCTCTGTGTTAAGCGGGGTGTACGCCCGCTCAGGTGCAGTGCGCAGGGCCTCAGCCATAGTGAGATGGTCTGTTGGGGTGGGCAAGTCAAGTAATTGCGAAGGAACATCTTTGTCGAAGTGGCCCTCAAAAGATTTTTCCGGGGCCGTTGTTAAAGCGCTAAGGAAAGGGGACTTTGGACGGTAATCTTCGCGCAAGTATGGCTTCATGTCGATCGGTGGTGGCATATAAGCTTCAGATTCTTCTGGCAATGGGATTGGCTGTGTAGCGTCTGGAGTGAAACAAACAGAATAATCGGGCGCAGTTGAGAGGACTTTTGAAATGAATGATCCCCGAGCCGGGGATTCGCGTAAAAATTCCGGCTCCGGCGATGGGGGTTTCTGAATTGGTTCTGGCTTCGGTACTGGTTGCCGTTCTCGTTGTCGTTCTGGTTGCCGTTCTGGTTGCCGTTCTGGTTGCCGTTCTGGTTCCATTTTAGAAGACACCTGACCTTTTGCGTTGCACTGGCAATCACAAGGCTTACGACAAGGACACTCAAACATGTGCACAGGTGTATCGGGAGCTGTCATCAATGCGCGAACCATCGGACTTATCCATTCTTTTGGCACTGGATTAGGGATATTCGTTGGAGGAATTTGACGCACAGGAGCTATTTCGATTTTTATCTCCGGCGTCGGCTGGAATATCCGTTGGCTTTCGAGGATATGACTTCGATCTTCTATGACGAGTACATCGTTGGCCTCATCATCGTATATTTCCTCTACTACGGGTGATAAAGGCGGTTCGTCCTCATTTACCAAAGGCTTTTGAGGTGCTTGGTCTGGTTGCGGCTCCGGTTCCGGCTCCGGCTCAGGCGCTGGCTCTGGTTTCTTCCTAACTGATTGCGGTTGTTCATCTGCAAACTCCACATGACGTGGGCCCTTTGAACTGCTCGCCGGCGGAACAGGACTCGGAGTTACCTCGCGAACTAAATCTATTAGTCGATAGGTGTTCAACGGAGCAACTAACGAATCTACGCACTCCTGAGCACTTCGTCTTCCCGACATATACTCTGACGAGGAGCTAAGATTACTTTGATCATGCTGCACTGCAGCAACTTCCATGTCCATGTGGTAGTCCATCTCGGAGCCGGACTGTTCATATGTTTGTTGCATCTGATATGCCTGCGCTTGAGCGGCGTACATTCGTTGGTATTCCTCAGACGTCGTCGTTGTCGTTGTACATGTCGACGTATAGCTGTCAGAGCTTGATTCAATCTCCGGATGATGCATCCCACCCACCAGTTGCGGTGCTGAACGACTCTGCCACTGCACTTGTTGCTGTTGCAGGTTTTGCTGTTCGTAAAGCATTTCTTCCTGAACACGTTGCTGCTGCATCGGTTTCGCCACAACGTGCTGCGTCTCCGGTGGAGCTATATAAAGCGGTGCTGCCGTTGGCGTGTCGTGAGTATCGTCTCTCGGTGGTGGCCATGCAAACGAATTACGACTTTCACGATTCGCTTCGGCCACTTCGTGGTCGTCATCAAAGTAGGAATGCGGAGTCGCATTATTAGGATGCTCGCAGTGCTCCTCAAACTGCAATTGTTGGTCCTGTTGTTGTTGTCGTCGTCGGCATTCGTCTGCTTGCTCTGATAGAGCGTGGGTTCCACAAGATGGTTTAGTGGATGGGCATTGAACGTGTGCCGAGTTTGTGTAGTGTGTGGTGCGGTTGGTTGTGACACAGAGAGTTGAGACGTTCACACATAGATTGGGAAAAGGTGGCGGCAGCGCAACACACAAGAGTTCGATATTTCAATTAATTTTTTTCGGCGATGTGATGGAGCGAGTGGGACATGTGATGGAAGCGATTGTAATGAAGTGGAATCCAATGGAATAGAATACAATGCAATAGCGTATAATTATGTGAGATTCATGAATTTTATGGGTATGTAAGTGTGTGTGCGTGTGTGTGTGCGTAGATGATGGCGGCAGAAAAAGTTGATTGGGGGTTAGTTTATGTGGATTGGCGGATAAGATCCAGGAAATTACGAATCATTTTTATTTTTTGGTTACAAAAATCAAAAAAGAAACAAAAAAAAAGAAAATTGTTCTCGTGTTAGACAGCGAAAAAGCAACAAAAAATATCTAAGCAACTAAACAAAAAATTTATATTTCTTTAAATTGTGACAATGAAGAAATGTGGGGTTGTGTGTAGTATGAAGGGGTACGTGGCGTGGCGATCTTATGAAAGCGAAAAAGCGAATAAAAGTTTTGGGTTTTTTTTCTAGTAATTCGAGTGTAAAAGTGTAACTGTAGCTGTGGGATTGTGTAGTGTTCTGCAACTTGCCTTTCCTAATATGAGTATAACCGGACCCTTCGGACGTGCTTTCAGCAGCGCAGTGCAGCGCGTAAATGTAAATGTATCTATTTTCTGTGTTTTCAATTCAAGGATTTCGTTTGCAGTAAGTAGTTCAAAAAATTTGGGAAAATTCTCACGACGACGAATTTTCAAAGAAAGGAAGACTACGCTCACGTAACGGCATGATCGAATATGATTAATAAAGTCAAATAAATTCCTTTCAAAACCGTTCTTGTGGATTTCATAAAACGAATATTGGTCAATCTATGACCTATCACTATCAAAGGCACCACTTTACTTTATTACTGTCAAGTTAAATATCTCGAAGTTAACCTTGATAAACGGCTTAGCTAGAAGTCTCAAACCAAGGGCGATGTGAGCCAGTAGACCCCTCTACTGCAGAGCTTGGGGTTCTAAGCTAAAAATGATACACTGGATGTATACAATAATGTAAGGCCCATTATTACGTACGTTGTCTTGAACGGACAACAGCAAATATGCTTCAGAAGCTTTAAAGAATTGCCTTTCTCGTTATCACGGGTGCCATGCGTGACTGCTACTACGACAGCTTCTAATTCTGTCGTAGGGCTTTTACTTCAACAAATCTTCAGTAGGAAGACGGCCGATAGAAGTGCTATTTATCTCCACATCGACTATAGGTACAAACCAGGTAACGATGTGGGACACTTGCAAATTTTTGACTCAATTCCCGAAAGAAGTAATTTCGTAACAATACCGACAAGATGTGGTTTCGAGAGAAATTGAACTAACTCTTTGCCTTTTGCGAATAGGTACGTTTCGATTTTCTATCGTACTACCTTAAGTGACTAGCAATCTGCTTATTAAACGCCCCGGAAGCAAAAAATTGTTCGTTTTAAATATCGTTCAGCATTGTTTGAGAAAGTATAACATTTGTGATATTTTTGCACACAAATGGAAGAGACCTACAATATAAAGACATACACTGCAGTTCACTACATAAGAAGCGGGTAATTTTGAGAAGTAAATATGATCTTTCTCCCGTTATATGGCACTGAGAGAATAAAAATGATGAACGAGACAGTAGTTCATGCAATGATAAATTCCAAAATTTTAAGGGAACAAGCTAACGGTACTTTAATGAAACCTTAACTGAATGAGTCAGAAAGGCATGCATTTAAATTGGTTCATAAGATAAGAAGCAATCAAAGTACAATCCTTGTTTGTGATGTTAAAAAGATTGAAAAAGTTAATTTTGTAAAAAAGAAAGGTTTTGTTTTATTCTTTTTATAATGGCAGAGAAGTCAAAAATAGATGTTTACAATTCGGAAGGCTTTTCTAAGCGCGCTGTGGCTTGCAGGCTCAATCGGAGTGATCATGCCGTTGGCAATTATTCAAACGATTCGAAAAAGTTACCAAAATTAAATTACAGGAAAATTTACAAAGGAAATGTTTTCACTGCCCTTACAGCAACGATAGAACGAAAAATTGTCAGACTAGCTCCAATTCAGCTGTTTCGACAGCTAAAGTTTCAACCCTTAAAATTCCCGAAAGACCGTGACGTGCAACAAGGAAAAAATTAGTCTTTTCTTACGAAAAAAGGGTTCAATTTAGATCTCTTTTTAAACCGCCATCATAGCAGAGAAGGGGTAATTGTTTGGGTTGCAATATCCTATTATGGCACCATCGACTTAGTGGAACAAAACTCAAAAGTAACAGAAAATAGCAAAATCTCTTTGGACTAATTTCATAGATATTTCAACACGACACACCGCTCGCTCGTATTGTTAAATTGTTAGTTGCCAGTGAAAATGTTGATCTTTTACTATAGCCACCATATTTGTCAAACCTACACGGAGAGAAAAAAATTTGTAAATTCAACAGCTCAAAGTTGTCAAAAGCTAATCGGTAAAATTTTCTTTCAAAAATATGTATCAACAGCAAAAACTGCTGTTATCGCCAATTTGAAGTAAATTTAGCCGATGAGTTGGTTGATTTTGGATATTTTTCATTAACAAAAGGCTCTGTAAAAGCAAAGAAAAGTTTGTTGATTTTATAGAAATACGGTTTCCGGTCAAAAGGAAATTTCAACGTATTTTTAGTTGCTTTTACTGTCTTTTCAGTTTCAATTGTACATGACTATACCTGTAACTTGCAAGAAACTTCTTGATTTTACCGATTCTGTCTGGTGCTAGTAGTTGAATCAGCAAAATCTACAGATATGTCAGTTGTTACAGCCGAAGTATCTGTAAGATTCTTATTAGATCACCGTTAGTTTACGATGTATGCCTATACGCAATACTTTTTAGAATCGCTTAAGAAGTTCGGGCGTGTTTTGTACGCATATAAAGTGGATAAAGTGGATAGTTAATAAAAACTGAGTGCAATATTTTTAAATCGAGAACCTTTGCAATGCAATGAATTAACACGTAAGTAAGGAAAAACAAAAGCTATAAGAGAAAGTCTGAAGTATCAGAATTTCGTAAATTACACATTTCATGTGATATAATTTTTTTTTTTATAGAAATTGAAAGAACGCCCGACACAGAAAACGATTCCGACAAACTTTGGCTATTCAATAATCAAGAACCTGGCCAACCGTTGAAAGCAAATATTGGCGATTAACAGATGAGCAAAGAATAAAGGAAATAAGTAAATCTTTGGTATCACATGTTACTCAGATACTTAGAGAGTGGCATTTACTAAAGCACGCCTATGGAAAAAGATTGGTAATTTTAAATAATCAAATAATCAGAATTAAATACATATTTCTTTTTCTCCAATTCCAATAGATTTCACTTGTGCGCATAATGATGCAGTCAGCAGATTATATATTCTGAGTGGAAGAATAAAAGTCAAAAAAAATTTGCAACTGCTGCGAAAACCATGAAATATACCAGAAAATGACGAGAATGAAGGTAAGAACGCATCCCCATAAAATGATACACACATATGAACATATTTACATATTTAACATTTCTTTTCCCTCGTAGATTTAAACAACTTTAAGATATTTGAAGCTTTGCATTACCTGCTGCCAACAGATATTAATTAAAAATATCTTCCGGTTCTTCAATGTACAAGCCTCAATCAATGTTATGTATGTACATTTTTACATGTAAATAATAAAAATGAAAAAAAAATTGGATTAAACAAATATTTGGATGTGTCTTTTTATAACTTTTTTCCAGACAGAGAATACTATAGAATTTTGGGTTAAATTTGTCCCAAAATTGTAGAGCTGCAAAAAAAGTGGTGAAAACAACAAAAGTGGTTGTTGAAACTACGGGTTTAAGACTTAAAAATCGGTAAATTCAACACTTATAAAATAGTTCATTTTACAAGAGAAGTTATTTACCAACACACAAGTATGTTGAAACTACTGCTTATTTTATAAGCTTGCTACGCAGTTTGCACTGTAAATTCACAAAATGGTTGTTGATTTTGAGTACTATGAATAGTTGATTTTACTGAAAGAGTTTTAATATCAACATATAATTATGTTGCGATAACTTTTATAATTGATATTTTCGAATGCAATGTACTCGGTTAATTCAACAGATTAGTAGTTGATCCAACAATTAAGCAAAATCGTAAATTCAACAGTTTATGCTATTAGCTGAAAATCAAGACCGGAAAACGTTGAATTGACTGTCGTTTTCGGTAATTTCAACAACTTCTTTTTCTCCGTGTAAAATTATAGAAAATGTCCGGGCTGACTCACACGAAAAGTGTACGAATGTGAAAAACAATACTCGAATTTGAGCCGTTCATCTTTTAGAACCCTCTAATGGTTTCATATTTTCGAATAGTTCATCTTAGTAAGCTTCTACAGTACTACTACTACTCACAACTGGCCAAAATAATGCTGAGCTATATGATGTTCAGCATAGGTAATTTACTAATTCAATGAAGCAGATGATGACTGGGAAGAGCTGATCGATGCCGTTAAACTTGCCTGGAAACTCTATTAAGGATCAAATTTTTGAGGCTATCTTGAAGAATAGTTCTTCTACTCATGATTAAAAATTATATCGGGAGAAGAATTTAAAAAAATATTAATGTCAATTTTGATTAAAAAAAAAAAAAACCGATTTTTTTTTCGTTCATTCGTAAAGTGCTCCTAATTTTCTGACTCATTTGGAGAAAAGGTCTTTAATGTACCCTTATCTTGTTCTGAATATTCTTTAAAACTTGATTTTGTATTAAGCACAAACTACTCTTACTTTCTTTATTTATTTTTTCTTACCTGACATATAACTGGAGAAATATCAATTTTATCTCCCAAAATGATGTGCTTCTTATACAGTGAACCGTAGTGTATCGACCAGATGTGGTTTCGAGAGGAATTGAACTATCCTTTGCGTTTTGCGAATAGGCACCTTTTGATTTTCTATCGTAATAGCTTAAGTTACCGGTTTATGTTGATAAAACGAACCAGAAGCATACATTTTCATTCTAGTTATCGTTCGGCAGTGTTTGAGAGAGTATAACATTTGTTATATTCTTTAAATGCAAGAGACATATAATATAAATCCATATATCCGAAAGGGAAATTGCAAATCTATTTCATGATAGTTATTACTCTTTGTCGTTTTCCTGACATTCGCTAGGGGTGAGATGACCATGATGAGAAAACTATTTGGTGTTTTTTTAACCTTTCGCTCAATATTCCAACGTATTTACCACTGATACACGTCACCCACAAATTTATTGGTTAAGGATAATGTCTTGTATGAGTCATTCAGTCAGGTCTGAAAATATAAGGAATCCCGATCTTTTAACACCTGCGATGAACTTAAATCTGTAGAGTTTGGTCTTGGTAGTAAGTTCTCATTTAAACAACCCACTCCACAAAAAAGTTCTTCAACATAGTCCATTTCAATTTAATCTTCTCAAATTTCTCTCATTGAATTCAATTCATTTTCAAAAGATGTAAAATTTCGTCCTTGAGATAATACAAAAAAAAAGAAAAACTAACATCCATTCGCTCATAGAATGCACGTTGGGGCACCAAGAGCACACATAATATACGAGAAGTGAATCTCCCCAAGTCGAGATGTAAACCTTGCCAACCACACAAATTCAATGCGAAACGAATGTCATTGCATGAGTACCGTCGCGCCGAACAGGACGAAAAATAATTTTTTTTTGCTAGATGATGCAAGCTCCTAGTTGTTGTTGTTGTTGTGGTCGTTATAAAAGCAGGATAACAACTCATCACGCAACTTATGCAAATTGGGTTTTTTTCCTGCGGTCGTTCAAGATGCTACTTCGCTATTCACTCACATACGCTTGCAATTTGCCCATTTATCATATTTTCTAGTATGTAGGTATATAGAACCCGTTTATATATGTAAATGGAAAAGCTAGGAAGTCGAACGTTTGCACATCCTAGTAACCCATAAAAACCATGTAACATGTAAAAAACCGACGAAGCAACGGAGGGGAATTGTTTCGATGTGTATCGATGTGTGATAAAGAAGGACACACCTCTACTAACATACTCGTGCATATTTGTAAGGTTGAAGGATAGAAAGAGGATTTTTTTATTAAAAACGATGACAAATTTTTCGTTCATATTTACGATCAACTTTTAGAGCTCCCAGTACCACTTTGGTCTTGACTGAGTAGGGGAAATAAAGCAATCTTCCTTATTTGTGTACAGCGCAAAATAGGGTAAGTATGAATGTTGCCAAATGAGTGAGCAGGGTTTCCTGTTTAAATCCTATGTACATGTGGGAATTAAGCATTTTGATTATATACTGTCTGTATAAGAATTTCATGTGCTCTATAAGAACGAAAGTCAAACAGGATCAAGGTAAAAATTGCTTTGGATTGGACAGTAGTAGGAAATTAAAAGAGTTCTTCATCGCTTAAGTGATGCACCTTCACTCCTTCAACAAATGGAGCAGCAGCATATCAAGAGGAACTACGCTCCTAGCAAAGGTCTAACAAGTACTGGTCGAACACTCATGCAGCCTTATAATAATGCGTAGCACAGCGTGCGCGTTCGAAAGTTGAGCTCGAGTTGAGGCACGGGTATTTCGGTTGGGTTTGAGGATGGGCGGGATGCATCTGGATATTTCTTTTGAACACCGCTTACGGAAAAAGCGATAAAACAGTGACAAACAGGAAAAATTCTTACGATGTTCAAGCCATTCGATTGTTTTCGCGATATTTATGTCAACAATACGTTTTATCGCGCAAATCTGAATTCTGTCTAGTAGATGTAATGTGGTCTTGGGGTCCCAGACAATACAGTTGTATTCGAATATACCCCTTGCAAATAGTGGCCAGGTCTGAGGGAGTGAATTACATTTTGCACCGTTGATGGCGAATATGGGGTCGTTCCACCGAAGATTGTTTTTGAAGCACATACCGAGTATTGCGAGTTTTTCAGTTTCACTGATGCATGATCCATTCATGGATAAAGGTTGGGGTTTGAATAACGCTTAGACGACAGAATACAGCATTGGGTTTTGGAAGCGTTTGGATGAGTTAGCGAAGCACAAACTCATATGAAAAGCTAAGAGTGGTGTCGTCAGCGAAAGATTGAATCGAATTAGAAGTAGCGGATAGGAGATCATTGATGAGACAACACAGAGCCTTGGGGAACACCAACGTTTATGCGGTAAACACTGAATTTGAAACCATCCAATATGACCTAAATGAACTGCCAGAAAAGTAGTTACTAGTACAAACAAGCAAGGACTTATCCATTCCATAGGTATTCATTTTCGACAAAAGAGCTTGATGTCAAACTCCTTGGAAATATCGAGTGCAACAACTTTACTTACACCAAATTTGTGAATAGACTTGTTCCACTTTTCGGTGAGATATGCCATCAAATCACCAGTAGAACGTTGCCCCATCCTGGTCGATGAGGATTTCACGTGATTCAAGGAATTGTATAAGCTTACGATTGATCAGCATTTCCATGACCTTTGATAGTATAGATGTTAGCGCAATGGGTCGGTATGACGAAAGAGATGACGATTCACCTTTTTAAGAACAGCCTGGACAAAGGCCGTTTTCCAATTCCTTGGAAAGACTCCAAAAGAATAAGATAAATGGCAGTGGCAATGCAAACGTTGAAGATCACCACTTCAAAACTATAGCAGGAATACCACCAGGCACAGTCGATTTATGAATGATGAGATCATTTAATACTCTAGCTACTTGGAGAGTACGAAAGTAGATTTGTCCCATAGAGGATTCGACTCATGAAAGTACAGGCGGCGATAACACGCAATCTGGTAGCGTTGGGCTAGCTGCAAAATGTGAAGCAAGCAGATTGGCTTTATCTATAGAGCTGACAGATGGAATGTAATTGAAGTTATTATTTTTAACATATAAGCAGAATTAGTGATTTGTTGCTACATTTAAAAAGTAAATTAAACTGAAGAAAAAATCAGATAAAATGTGAACAGATTTTATACCAACATCGCTGCAGAGGTTGTAGATTGCGTTATTTCAGAATCCTCGCATACGAGATTACCAATTCTCCATATTATCCAAGTAAGTATTAAGCTACCAGGGTGGTTTCGGAGCCTTATGGAAGTACTAGTAATTGTAAAAAGCGCGATAAGATATAATGTACCAAACCTTATATCACAAATAAAATAAAAAAATATTACTTATTTTTTATTAGTTGTTTAAATTTTTATTTCTATTTGTATAAAAAAATAATTTAAAATATCGGGCAGCACAAGGAACAAACTCACGAACTTGCACCGTATACGACCTTGCAACCACAAGGACGACAACCACTCAACCAACAACATAAAGAACATTCTCTCATTCTATAAAGTTATTACACATATAGATGTACATAGATGGCAATTTCCATTTGCCTCTATGTATGTGTCAGTTATGTTCAAGGATAAATGCAAAAAAAAAACGGGAGGAAGCAGTCGCGTGTGCATAGGCTGTACATGTATGTTATGTGTTCAGTCTAACATTGCGCTATAATGAAAAGTGAGCACAACTCACACGCATACACACACATATACAGCATTCTACTCACTCATGCTCATTTTTACATCCTTTTGTTGGATTATAATTTGTTTTTCTATCGCACGTTAATGCTCCCGCTTAAGGTTGAAGGAGGGAATCATTATAAGGGGTTTTAATGCTTCACCATTGCTTCTATACAATTTGCAATGACACATTTTTTATAAACATCGACCCCTACTACCACGCCCTATCGCCACCACAACTCATCACTTCCATCTTTGTTGTGTGACTAGATATAGCACACAGTATAGAATCCATCATCAAATGATGGAAAAGCGTTCGCAATGTAGGTATTTGCTTCTGCGTGGATACCATAAAGAAGACATTTCCTTGTTTTATTATTATTTTTTTAATGTAATTGGTACACATATCGAATATGTAACGGGTATTGAAACTGGGTCTAGTACTTAATTTTATTCCGGATCAGATGGCATCCCAACGGAGTTGATCTATTGATCTGGCAGATTTAAAACATAAGCCTCATAAACGTTCACGCACCTACAGAGGATTCCCCAGATGATAAAAAAGAAGAATTTTTTGAATCAGTCGAACGGGAACTCCAACCATGCCCTCAGTATGCTGTAAAAATCATTCTTTGGGATATGAATGAAAAAATAGGTAGGAAGCCAATAATCAGGCAGTACATTGGCACCCATAAATTACACGAAAACACTAAAGGCAATGGACAACAAGTGATAGAGATGACAGCAAGCAATAATTTGGTCGTTTCGAGTACAAAGATTACGCGAAAAAGCCACCTGAGTATCTCCTGATGGAGCCACTCGTAACCAAATAGACCACGCGTTGATAGACCGCCGCCCCAACCCGAACCTGATGACGGTACGAACGTACCGGATGTTATACCAAGGAGTCCGCAGTATGACGCAAAGTACTAACAGCTAAGTGAGGAAATGGAGTCTCCACCAATTACCCAAGACACCACTAAGCTACCGCCACCACGCATAGAAGTTAGCAGAGCGATCAATCGGCTCATAAATTATATGGCCCCGGGATCAAATTGTATCCCAGCGGAATTGATTAAAACAGGAGGACCCGTAATACACCAAGTAATTCATGAACTAATAGTGCAAGTATGGGAGGAAGAAGCGATGCCAGATGACTGGCGAAGAGTGATCCTCTGCCTCATACATAAGAAAGGAGATATCACAACATGCAGCAATTAATGTAGTATAACGTTGTTGAGTACCGCTTATAAGATTTTCTCGTCAATCCTTCTATTCAGGAAAGCCCCATACAATTAAGTCATCATTGGTCCATACCAGTGTGGCTTCATCCCAGGCAGATCAACAACTGATCAGAAATACACCCTTAGGATGGTGATGGAAAAATGTCTCGAGTTTCAAAACTCACTTCACCATCTTTGTATAGACTTTAAAGCCGTCTATGATAGCATAGCCATAGTAGAACTTTATAGAGCTATAAGAGAATTCGGCATACCAAATAAACTGGCACGACTATGTAAGTTGACCATGATAATTGCTATAAGCCAAGTAAAAATAGCCGGATCACTATCAAGCCCATCTCCGTACTCCGACAAGGAGATGGACTGGCCTACATCCTCTTCAACCTGGCGTTAGAGAAAGTAATACGATACACAGACGATATAGACACCATTGGTAGAAACCCAATTACTGTACCGGAAGCTTTCATCCAGATCTAGCGGGAGTCACAAAATCTGGGGCTGCACATATATGAGAGCAAAACCGGGTACATGGTGGCAACGTCTGCCCCACGAAGATCCAAGAGTGGTCCCTACATTAAAATAGTGGAGCGCGGATTTCAAGTAGTGCAATCCGTCAACTATCTTGGGTTAACTGTTAATTTGTAGGCTCCGGTAGGCAGACAATCTAGTTCGCATGAGTGAAGAGGATCCTGCTCGAAAAATCTTTCGCAGTAGGATTTATGGGATACGATAGCGAGGCCGGCCAAGCCTACGCTGAATGGATGCCGTAGACTAGGATGGAGTTCAGGGACGCAAACTGGATGACATCAACAATCGGGATCGGTGATAGAGCCAAATATGATGATGATAACTATTGATCATATTCATTACACCATATGTTAGTTGATGAAATTCGGCTATTCCCCAATTTTATTTCCTCTGCGTATCTACATATATGTAAATATGTAAATAAATAAAAAGCTTACACAGGGAACTTACAAATTCTACAAAAATTTTTCAATATCAAAAGAATAAATAGAAGATATTAATAAGTGAAAAAAATGACCTCAGAAAAAGTCAAACTGTCTGCGGTAAGCGAACTACAGAACTGATATTTTTTTTAAAACAGAAGTTTATGTGAAGAGTTAGAGCAAAAAAGATACTTTTTTGGGGTCATTTTGTATGACAAGTAGCTATCTCACGAGCGCTGCCATGGCAAGTACCTAGCTCAACCACAAAACCCCAAAATCTAATCATTTCTTTGTTCTAAAAATAATTTTAGCGGATTTTTTAAAGTTTTTTAAATTCGACTTTCCGTTCTTGAGTTTTGCCGAAAACACCCAACATTTTATTTTATTTTATTTTCTTTTTGAGAACATAAAAACTGCCTGAAACTTAGATAAAACATTTCTTAAGGGTTTCTTAATTTTAAAAAAAAAATTTAATACTTTGGTTCTAAAAAAGATTTTATAAATGGCAGAAAGCATCGAGTTAATTGATCGATAAAGCGCGGACAGCTATAGATCATGTATTGGTGAAATTAGTATATAATTACGCAGGTTAATAGGTAAGCAATAGTATACTCAACTTGAAGTCAATATCATTAGTGGTTAGAGCAAATGAAAACTCAACAAAAAATTTAAAAATTTCGAAAAAACATCAATACGAGGTTAGAAGTGCAGTTCGCAGAAGAAAACTCCGAAAATTTTCCAATTGCATTTTTGTTTATTCAAATTGTATTATTGATAAATAAATTAATAATTGAAGTTTCGTAAATTGTTGCATATTTTTTTCTTATCACCACCACTAATGATATTCTTCTTTCCCGCGCACATATACATCGGTTGATGTCCACATGAGTTGAGGGCAAGGTGGGGGGGATTATAAAATTTAGTATTGATAGCCTGGAATGGGGAAAGAATACAAAGAAGAAGTGTTTAGGTGTTGACATACAAATATTATGTGGCTGTTTTTAGTATTAGTATTGATTTTTTAAGAAAATGTTCCTTTTGTTGTTGACGTTTTTGTTTTTGTTTTTAATGTGAAAAGGTAGGAGACGACACTTGGATTTTCAAGAAATTTAATTCATATTTTAACAATGTAAGTAACCAAATCTTTATTAAACAAAAGTCTGGGAATTCTTCAGTTATATTTATTAGGGTCTATTGTTATTTAAACTCAAATGACTGACCGCAGCAGGCTCCAGCCAAATTTTACGGTACATTTTTGATGGTTTGTATTTGGTTATTTGTAGAATTACAACCCCAGCATTTTTTTAATAAAAAATTTAAGAAATCGTCTCATTGCGTCTGAAAAAAAACCACTTATCATGTCACCTGCATAGCGCACTTCGATTTTAAGTAAGTATGGAGCAATGATGCGACTACTTTTCTACACCATCAACACAAACAGTCACTGTCTAGGGATGCGGTGGCTCTTTTACGAGTAATTGTTGATTTTAAGTAGTTGCGACCGTTAATGTAAGTTTAACTGATCAACCAGATATATACCATGCCGCGATTTAATTGAAAGGAAGTATTTCGTGCGATAATTGAACAATGCTCATCCGTTTTATAAGTCGTATAATGTAGTAATTGTAGCAATCGTAACTTAAGTTTTTGCACAAAATCTCTTTTGAGGTACCCACAAATACTAACTACTACCAAGTACGACCGTGGTTGTGGATTTTAATTACGCTATTTTGTTGTTATTTTGTTATTTTAACTTCAAAACGATTATTTTCTGACCGTCTTGAAAACCAAAAAGTGAACAATTTACTTTTTAGGTGCTGCTTTCTTCGCTGCTGTAGCGACTTTTTTCGGTTTAACTGCAGGAGCGGTAACAGCTTTTGGTTTAACAGCAGCCTTGGCTTTAACACTTGAAGCAGCAGCTTTTGGTTTCGGTGTTTTAGCCTTAACAGCACCACCTGTCTAATTAATGGTTTTAGCTTTAGCGCCGTAGGCACAGTATAGTCATCAACTAAAGTTTTCTTTATTCTTTAGTCATAATAACAAATTAACAGTTTTCAAGAAATTGATTGATTTTTTTGATAAATTATGTGACATTTATGATTTATTCGATACAACATTTCAAAAGATATAAAACTGAACTTAAGTAAAATTTGTTGTTGTAAAAAAATGTATATCACCAAAAGTGATTGAGGTTGATATTCGCAACGAATATGGGTGAAAAAGGACAACCAATGCCATATATCGAAACCAGGTCATCGTTTTTAAGTTGAGCTCACTTTTCCCAAATTAAAAAGGGAAGGGATATTTTTCTCATTTCTAGTGAAACTCGTTCATTTTTCCATTTCCATTGAACAAAATATTCTCAAAAAACTCTATTATTAGCCCAAAAATGCAGTGAACGATCTGCGAAATGCGCCACCAGATATAGAATATATATAAAAAGAGAGAGACTGCGAGCAGAGTTTGTATGGTATTCATAATGCTTCTTGCTCCAAATATAACCATATACATATATCCAGCAAAGATAATCTATTTGAATTGCATTGGATTAGTTCTGGTTATAGTGGCCCACGCGTACTTGTGGATCTAGTACGAGTAAGTAAATCGCGAAAGGCCAGTTGGATTATGCCATTTAAAGTTTCAGAATTACAAAATCTGCCAAATTTTTGAGTGTAACCTTATGTGAAATCAATATGTCCTCCCCTTTTTATGACACTTCTCTTGTGTCTTTGTTTGCATGGGATTTATGCTACGAAAAATACAACCAAACTTGATTGCTAATGTTTGGTTGTATTTTTCGTAACCTTTTATTTCGTCAAACTTTGTGTACGTTTTAACGCCCGCTAGTAATATACATTTTTTCGTTGGCTCACGGTCAAAGGATTTTAACCCTTTTGATATTAGGCACAGCGTGAGTACTAAGGTATCAAGGAAGGAAAGAGAAGATGGATGCATTCTGAATGGCTGTGGATCATATGATGCGGAATACAGAGCTTGGTAAAGCATTCCACATTTTGGTTGTACGATTGACGAAAGAGTCTCTGAGCTTAACAGTACGTCCGAAGATGGGTTCAAGGGTAAACTGATGAGCATTCAAGCCCCACGAGTATTGCGGTTGAATTAATGGCCGGGCGGAATGCGACTGGCTATTTCTCTTGAGCAACGTGAATGGAAAAACCGGTAAAAGACAAGCATGCCCTACTATTTAGTAAGCAAGTGCGCCTCAACGATATATTGGACGGATTAGAAAGAGATGATAACGAGTCATTGTTAGTACAAGAACTACATATTTTGCCACCTGCTAATGTCACCAATGAAGACTCTCTTGAGGATAACTTTGTAACGTTCACCGACATGTAGCTCCAGGGCAGTAGCTGGCACTTCTTCTAATACAATTGTCTTACCAAGTGTTCTAAAAATCAAAAATTCATTTGGAAAAATCGATGTGATTTTCCAGAGGTGTATGGACCATAAAATGTGCAATTGCCGTCATAGGTTTGATGAACAGTTGATCGACACGTCAAAAGAGCAAGTGGGCAAATCGACCGAATTGGAATTTTTTATTGACATACTGATTTACAAGGTGTGGGCGCCGTGGCTCAGTGGATAAGAGCATGGATTCTGAGCAGGACGTTCGTGTTCGTGGACGCAGTAACGCCAAAAGTAATTTTCACGGTGTCCCACCTATCGCGAAAGTCTGACAAACGTCCGAGAGTAATAACTTGTCACGGAAAGCTTCTCAATTCAACGTTCGTATCCGGCATTAAATTGTAGGTCCCCTCCATTTGTGTACAAAAATATACATGCTCTACACAAATGGTTGCGAGAAGCCAGGACTTGGATCGTAATGGTCTGTCGCGCCGAATATTATTATTACTGATTTACAAGGGATACATTTTAAAATTGTACCACAATCATCTTTGGATTGTGATTTTCTTACTGTCTACAATGGTATTTTCGGGGATAAATATATATTATAATGGCACACATTCAGTGGTGTTATAATACCTTGATACAGCTGGGAGATGATATGATTTTTGAAAAAAACAACCCATAAAAATTAAAATTTTTCATCTAAATTCTCTAATCGCAGAAATTGATATGGGAGCCCCTCGATCCTGTGCCATTTTTTTTTATTGTAGGAGAAAATCATCGAAACAAACATTTGACATCAGATGTTAAAATTGAAAAAGCTCAGATCATTTTATTCTGAGCACTTAGAGCACGCTCATACTCTGAGCAAATAAGAAACACGAACATTTATCTTGAGAACTCTTTGACTGCTCTGAACTAATTTATGAAAACGCCAAATGACAGAATATTGTGAAAACTTGTTATTCTATCTGTAAGTTGATATCGACAACAAAAAAACGACATCAATAAAAATACAATTCAGTATATAATAAAAATGTAAGTTGAAGTAAGCATAAAACATGTATGTCTCGTTTCATTTGCTGGGTTCATTTGTGCGTACGCTAAGATTTCTCTCTCTCTCTCCACCACCAACAAAACCATGCAGCGCAGCCGACTGCGCAGCACACACCGCACAAAGTCCATAAAGGGCGACGAATATCTGATGCCAGTACAGATATTTAAAAAATGTATAAGGGCCTTGCGGCCGAACCCGATCACTACCAAATTTTCGAAAAAGTATTGTTTATTGGGTATACACATGTGTGTAAAATTTGAAGAAAATCGGGTAAATTTTTTAAAATTTTTGTTTGGGAGCCCCCCGACCCCGCAGCCCGAGGGGCCTCAAAATTTAATAGAAAGTGTTGTCTCCGGAAATACACATGTGTGCAAAATTTCAATAAAATCGGGCCATGGGAAGTGGGTTAAAAATTGATCGCAAGAATCCACGACAGACGACCGACCGACGACCGACCGACGACCGACCGACGACCGACGACCCACGGGCAAGTGAAGTTAATATAGAGAATTTAAAAAGTATACAGTATGATGAAGCAATGGTAATATGGAGGTCATATCTGCAAGCAGTTTATACAAGGAAAACCAATTAGATGTGGTTACAATATTGGGCTAAACCGCGAACAGCGATGAGATAAGAAATGGTATTTTTCGTTAGCTTTCGTATTGAATTGAAAGATAATTAGTCCAAAAGTACAAAAGTAGCGAGTGTGGTTCTTGGAATTAACGAGAAAAATTACGAATCGAATCAATTACTTGAGGAAACTTAGCTTAGATTTGGATTTTGTTAAAAGAAAACCATATTTTTTCTGTCCAAATTTATAATATAAATAATTTAATAATTGTCTTTTCCTTTTTTTTTAATAAATACAATACATTTGCGTTATATGGAATAATAAATAAATCAATCCCCATTATTACTACCGGCAGTCTAAACAACTCCATTTTCAGGTTTTCCGAAATTTTGATAATTCATTCAAATCAATTCATATAGTTTATTAAAAATCTCAGGTAAAAACGGACCTTAAAATAATTTCATTAATGACTGGGTAAATAACCCAAATTGTCCCATTCGGGCGAGTCAATAACCTGAAGTCATTTATGCAGGCGATTGCTACACAAATCAAATTTTCTGCCTATTTTTGGAATAAATTTGAAAAGGTTAGCTTAGAGCATATGCGTTTTAAACAAGATTATGACACGACAGACAGCTGGGCAAACATTGGAGTTATTGAAGTCAAAGGCTGGGTGACTGTGTTATCTACAGAAATAGAATAGTCAATTGACGTCTCAGGTTTTTTTCTTTGGGGCTATGTCAAGTGCAGGGTCGATGTCAATAAGCTTAATTTTTTAAACGACTTCAAGACTAATAATATTTATCTTGATTTATGTGAAAAAGTTATAAAAAATTTGGTTCAGTGCAGGTACTTTCGTGGAGGACATTTGGATGATGTTGTGCGTGGTTCATAGTTAATGGAATCGAATGTACTTTTCCTTGAATTTGATATCTTAAACACAAGCTGTTATATTTTAAACCAAATTGATGCTCTTACTTAATGAAACCCCCATTTTAGTCACTGGGTTTTCGGACTTTTTGACCACACTCATTGCTTATATATAATACTCGTGAATTCTTCGAACTTGTACCAGTAACTTTGGTATTGGAAGACCATCGACCATCCTTTCTGATAAATGAATTAATTTCCGTGATTAAAAAATAAAATACAACTTCCCTTTTACAATTTTTGTTCCCACAAAAAAAAATATTTCTTTTTTATTGAATTTCGAAACCGGCAGGCTTTCGAAGTACTATCTCAGCTTATTTATACCATAATAATGATTACAATGCGTCGGCAGCCACAGACTTCCGAACTCGAACGCACTGATTGCATAACTCTTTTATCATTCGAATGAATCGTGCATGCATTAATGGGGAACTTGTTCGAGAGCCAATAGCAATTTTCTCAACTGCCGGAGTCACACAGACCCGCACCAACACAGAACAAGTGCGTACATTGTGAAAACGAACAATTATTTTACATTACCGATTAATTAATCCGATTAAAAAATCACTAGACTGCAACTCCATGTATCCACTCGATATACACTTGGATTGGTTGGAGCAGAAGGCGGCTCAGCTGCTCAGGCTCAGAGCAGCAAGAGCGTAATCTACGAATGTGACATTTACTGTCGACTTGATTTGCGATTGTTCGCATTCAACGAAGCCAAGCCAGTGTGAATTGTTCTCACTGAAATGGAATTAAATCGTCAACGTACTCGTATGATAAATCACAACCCATATACGCGACCAGCCGGCGATATACAGACAAATATGAAACATGCAAATCAAACTGCCCCTTATCACAATTACGGAGATGGAGACGAAAGGTGCAAACAAACGGACGTTTTTAGTGAAAAATTAATTTCAAAAAACAAAAAGTTTAATATTTTAAAAATTTCCCTTGAAAAATCAATAAAAAGTTGTAGCGGCGGGGTAAAAAGGTACGGTAAATTGCCACCAATTTCAGCGTAAGTGCAGGAAAATTAAGAATTTAAAAAAAATTACCCCAAAAAATATCAACTGCTATCGACAGGCACAGTGCACAGCAGCAAATTGACTTAAGCCTTTGCGAATGTGTAAATATTTATAGAGATTACAACTCCATTAGCTGGCAGGCATTGCAAATGTATTCGACAAACGAGTGATTCAGTCAGAGTAAAATAAATTGAACTGAAGCAGAACAGAAATAAGTTAAATAATTAACAATTGACGAACCAATTTACTAAGAGCATATTTTCTTCCTGTTTGAGCAGATCAGCACGAATGACAGAACCATACAGGTAACACTTCTAAAACAATACAAACGTTATTGTGCGGCTTCGATTAGAACCACTTAATAAGATAAAGAGATGATTTAGAGTATTTTTCTAGACTACCTATTGATATTCTCATGCCAATGAAAGCCAAGTACTAAAGGCGATTAAATATTAAAAAGTGATGATAAATTTACAATACTTTAAGGCTGAATCAAAATGTAGAGTTGGAACAGATCCTTATCCATGGATGGACACCAATATTTCCCACTCACATCACTCGCACTAATAATAGTAATACAAATCAAACTTTTTCGCTGACTTGTTTGTCCTCCCACCGATACAAACCCGATCGAACAAAAATCTTCGATGTGGTTTTGGTTTTGTTGTTTATATTTGAAATCTAACAGACTCCGGCGTGTATGTGCGAAAAATTTTGAAATTTTTAATCGGCAATCTATTTACTTATTTCAACTCATCAGTTCAGTTCAGATTCAGGAACAAGCACTAATTTCTGGAGCATGCCCATAGAATTACTGATATAATCGAAAGGGTCTTGGAATACAAAAAGGTTTATTTGGCAGTTTTCTTCTATGTAGTCCAAGAGCTAATGTTAATCAATAAGTTAAAGCTGCTGCTTCAATTACGTCCTATCTCTTCGGAGGATTGTTTCGAGCAAAATTTGAAAGTGCATACTAGTAACTTAAAGAAATTAAAGCAGAGATTATATCAAAGGAAGTATTCTGGATCCGATTATCTACCTTTTACTTTACCAGCGATCTACCAGCTACAACTACTGGTACAATAGAACTCTAGTAAAAAACTACTATAAACTATTAATGTAGTAGCCGACGGGAAAGTAATGACAAATAAAACTTAACACGAAGCTAACTAGTGTCGAATTTTCAAATAAAAGAATTATACATTCCCAATAACCATGTTTGCTTCGCAGATCCCATATTAAAATTCCGCAAAGTATTTTGGCATAACATTGGACACAAAGTAAAGTTGATAAGAATATGTCAAAAGAATAATAGTTAACGAAACGTCAAATTGAAAGGTATAATGGTTGGTAACGGCTGTGGGCGCTGTGGCTCAGTGTTAAGTGCATGGATTTCTGAGCAGGGGTTCGTATTTCGAATCCCAAAAACACCAAAAGTATTTTTCATGGTCCCACCTCTCTCGCATGTCTGATAATAACTTGCCACGGAAAGCTTCTCAATTCGCTGTTCGGATATGGCATTGAATTGTATGTCCCTTCCTGTTGTGTGCAAAATATACATGCACAACACAAATGGTCGCGAGAAGCTAGGCATTGGACCGCAACGGTCTGTCACGCCGAATATTATTATTATTTAAATGATAGGTAAAGTGGTGGACCCCGCTGTACTTGCGAGCTCTAGTGTGCGCCGTTTTGATGCCACAAATCTCCAGAGACCTAGCATGGATATTTAAGCGGTTAAATCCAGCCTACGAGATCAACTCCTGAATCCTGTAAACTGAGTGCTTTTTCAGGTCGGCAGAAGTGTATGAGAGTTTCTTTCTAATTTTCATCTTTCCAACTTCTGCTGAAGTATTTTTGCGGTATAGGTAAATACTCAAAATTCTGTACAAGTTAAAAAACCCAATAGACTTATTGTAGTCAACTTTGGGGATGTGCATGCTGAACCAGTGTTATTGAATGTATTCAAAGATTCCAAAAGATGGACATAAAAATATCATAAATTGGATGCACTTACACCCCCTGGCTTGGAAGAAGAAACAATTTTATTACCTAAATAAGAATTTGTTATATTAAATGTTTATTGTTATTTGTTATACATAGCTTATGTAAATAAAAGTATATGTATTTTAAACATTTACTGTAAACTTTGAGAAAGGCCGCTCAAAAGAACCTTCGCCGTCGACAATAACTCCAAAAAAGACAACGAGCAATACGTATCTTGTAGCGGAATAATTACTCAGTTATTAAAAATTTGCGTAAAGCGCCTAAAGCGAAGCAAAATCAATGCAGAATGTGTTGAAAAAGCATGTTGGTATAATCAGAAATATACATTGATTCTGACTGGAGCGGACATTGATGGTTGATACTGCAGTGCATTACTCTACTTGAGATACTTCAATTATGATGATGTGTGAATGTTAAGCCAAGCGGGAGGCAATCAGTTTACAGTGCGGTTCTGGCTGATCTTTCTTGTTCCTACTGCAAAACTGAAGCTTACGAATTTTTACAGAAGCAATATTTTTACAGTGTTATTATATTATATACATTAGGTATATATTCTTATAGTTCACTAAATACATATTGGTTTTCCCTTGTTTCGCTATTTTACCTCGATTGAAATTTGTGGGTCCGGTGGGCTTTCGGTATTGTGTTGCATATTTTTTGCTGTACGCTTGTACAGGGCGACCTATTTGGTACACGAGTATAATATGCAGAGTTGTAATTTTGTGGCAAATCTTAATAATGTAGGGTTGTTGTTGTTGTTGTGAAAAGCATATCTTTTATATTTTCGTTTATTTTTAGTATTGGAAAATTATGGTAAAAACTTGGTTTTTCTTACAAATAAAAATATATACAAATATATTTATATATATCTATTAATGTTTTTGTTTTTAATAAAAGCGTCAAAAAAGTTTACATCAAATGTAGGAAAAAGCTTAAAAATTTTGATTGGGTAGTCAATCTTTGTGAATGAGAGAAATTTTTGGGCAATTCTTCCTTATTCAAAAGTTAAAATTTTCATTGATCTTACATTGGAATCGTTCAAGTTTTTGACTTCAATTAAAAAATTTGCGGTTCATCATTAGCAGATGGCTGGAGAGTCGGGCTTTTGACTAAGGGTGGCGGTCGCCCGTATGAAAATATTTTTGAACATATTTTAAAGAAACTTTAATAAGCCTATGGATAACAAATCAACGACGACGATAATGACAACAAGAACGGCTAACTGATTAAAAAATTGTTCTGTTATCTCCAAACAACCAGCTCGATGCATTTATTCACGCATAGGCTTTTAAAATTCTACTCTGGTAAACAAGCGGACTTAAAGCCTACCTTTTTTGTAATTTGCGCACGCGTAAAGGGGTTTGCACCCTTAAAATGCTAGGCTATATTCTTGGCTCATCCTGAACGTTAAGGAAAAGAACGAAAAATGAGGAGATTTCTATGAGCTTGTGTTTTCAATGTCTGTGGATTATAGCGATATGGAAAGACAGGGTTGGCAATGCATTTCACATACGTATTGTACGACCGAAGAACGAATTTCTGAACTCAACTGTACGTCCGAAAATGGGGTTGAGTGTGAACTGATGAGCATATAAAGCGTCACCAATATTGTGGTTGAATTCAAGAAAAAGTGGCACATAACGGGCTATTTCAATTGAGCACCGCTAGTGGAAGAAGCGGTGTTCGAGGGAAACAATTGATTTGGACACCGATAAGCTTTAATGCTCGCTTTGTATTCTATCTAGCAGATGTAAGGTGGTCTTCGGCGAATAAACGCCTTGTATAAAGTAGCTAAATCAGAGGAAGTGAAATATTTCTTGCATCGTGTTATTAAACCGAAACATTTCGCAGCATTTTTAGCGACGGAGAATATGTGGTCATTCCAACAAAACTTGCCTTTAATGCACATACCGAGAATTGCGAGTTCAGTTTCCTCCTCGGTGCCATTCATGGATATTGGCAGTGGATTTAAGATTTGCTTACACGACAGGAGACAACATTAGATTTTGGAAGGAAAAAACAGAGTCCTGAGGAACGCCAGCATTTATGTGATGTATTTCTGACATGAAACCGTTTAATACAACTTAAATAGAGCGGTCCGAAAGATAGCTTCTAATCCAATAAATCAGTTTTTCATCGACTCCCTAAGCACGGATTAGAAATATCGAGTGCAACAACTTTGCTTTCACCAAATTGATGCAAAGACCACTGTTTGGGGAGATATGCAGTGAAATCACCACTAGAATGCTGCTCATGAAATTCATACTACCGGTCGCTGAGGAATTCGTTAGTTCTAAGAAAGAAAGTCTAGAAAGGTTAACAGCGTAAAACCACGGTTGACTAAAGCCTATAGTCTGTAAAGACTCTTGAAATTCTAGAATATAACCCTAAATTTCATGTTAGTTTTTAAGACAATGGTAATCCCCAGCATGACATATGGATATGAAACATGGGAAAAAGAACTTTTACCTCTTAGCCCCGTGTGAGAAGAAAGTCGTACTGGGAATGAATACCGCCCTTTGCGGTAGGATTTTTGAGGCACGACAGTGAAGTAGGCCAAGCCTTCTCTCAGAGTTTAGGAAATGTCAAACTGGATGACATCATGGAGAAATAGGTGCCGGTTGGTAGATCGCATTTACTACATAGATCATGACAAAAAACATATGCCTGTGGTTACAGAAGACCCCATAGAATTTCTCCTATTCGATTTAGAAAATTTCCGGTAACTACTATTGTCTGCCCAATGATTTCATAATTTATTTTAAATTGATCCAAAATCATCAACTCAGATCATAATCATAACTACTCGTATACGGATGTCTCTTACCTTGTTGGCCTACATTGGACCTCGGCAAAGTTGCATATGGATTAGCAGATGGTTTCGGTTGTGCCCATTGTTGGGGACCACCAGCGCTAGTTACTGGTGGATAAGATGTTGGTGATTTTGGAGCAGCTGGTGCGGCACCAAATGGACGAGCATATCCTTGGTTAACCTGAGGTGGAATAAGAAATTATTGTCTTTGTAAATAGCTCACGTTGCAAGATAATAATTTTTAGTATTGAATCATTATGGTTAATAACTGAATAGCAACGTGCAACACTAAACATAAAGAGAAGTAAGCATACTTAGCATTCTCATGCAGCAAGCTGCGGCGCTAATACGTACCTTATATTTGGTTGCAACACCCTTACCAGGCGCTATAACACTTCGAATTACATTCCCCGTCAAAGTGACATATTCGAATGGATCATTCGAATTGGTCGCTTGTTGCCCCATGCCATCACATATCGATTGTTCCTCAATGGCAGCGGCCATTTTGTTATTATCGTTGTTGTTGTTGTTGTTGTTGTAGTTCGTTGGTGCTGTGTCTGTTATTGCAGTAGAATCAACCTGACAAGTGTTAAACTTAGTATTATTACCAGCGATAGTTGCCGGCCTATTGTAAGGCTTAACAGAGGCATTGCTAATCAGGCCGTAGTTGTTGTTGTTGCTACTGTTCGTATGGTTTTGTGTTGTCGTCGTCAGTAATTTATTGGAATACTCTTTGAGGAATTTGTTATATACATTGTTGTTTGGCACCGATGTGGATGAGGGTGTGATCTGTGCAACATAACGGTTATTTGTGTTCATATCGTTTTCATTTTGATTTTGATGTCTCTGAAGTATTTTCGTGTTGCTATTGTTGTTGTGGTTCTTGGTGTTCGTCGTCGTCGACATCGTCTCAGTACCATGAAAGGGAAGTGGGGGCGGTGGAGGAGGCGGCAGTTGGAAATCGCTCGCGATCGATGACGATGATGACGATGGTTGGCGGGAATGTGAAGGCGAAACTAGATGATCCAGTGAAATGGTTGAGGATGAATTTGTTGCTGTTTTTGCACTTCCATTGCCATTCGTATGGGCGAAGGCAATTTCGATGACACCACCAGAACCACCTACAGAACCTACGCTACCATTAATGCCATTTGTCGATGAATATGGTGAAAGTGACATGGATGATGAGGAGCCCGATGAAGAGCAGGCTGACGCTGACGAAAGGCTGCTGTTTGTGCGCGAATGAATACTGCTGTAGTTGTTGTTGTTGATGTTGGTGTTGTTGTTGTTATTATTGTTGGTGGTTGTTGTGTTTGTAAAGAAGCCATTCTGATTGTCATGGAATTGCTGAAGTTGAGTTGGCGATGGAGGCGGCGGCAGTGGTAGATCGATTGTATCATGCTAGATTTTGTTAAGTTTTAGCGTTTGTTAGCCAAGAGGACGACAGCAACAAGTTGGGATAGAAGATGTAGGTGTGTGATTGGAAAACAAAACACATAAAATTAGAGGCAAACAATTGATTAGTTGAGCAAAGTGTTGTTTTAATTGTGTTGTTAATATGATGCTGTTTTTATCTATACGTGAGTGTTTGTGTGTGTGTGAGACTGATTTTAGGATTACAATAAAGACAATTTTATGAAGGAATTTCACGGATATAAAAAAATAATCACTGAGGAATTTCTTGATTACAAAAACATTTGACGGATAAGACTAGGGCCAAGCTTCTCGCAATTAGTCGTGTTGTGCGTGTTATATTTTTGCACACAAATAGAAGGGGCCTTCATTTTAAAGCCATATTCGAAAGGCGAACTGAGAAGCCTTCTCATGACTGTTAGGTTAGGTTAAGGTGGCTGTCAGTGAAACCGACACACTTAGACCCGCAATGGTCCATTATGATATCAGATGGATCTGGACAGTTTCCCTCCACCTACTAGTTGAACCACTTAGAACTTCGTATGAAGAGAAGGAGACTGCTTATATCAGTGTTGATTAGATAATTAGTGTTGTTGTAGAAGAAAGCTTTCATATGGAGTTTTCTCTTCTGGGAGAAGGCTGGAAAAGAACAGGGAAGATGGATAATGGTCTCCTCCTCCTCGTCATCCATGCAGCTTCTGCAGAAGTCATTCGAGAAGACTCGGAGTCTCGCTGCATGCTTGTCTATGTGTCCCGTAATGACACGTACAATAGCACCGATGTGCGAACTTTTTTGAGAGATCAAATACTTGGAGCGTTTCAGATCCAGTTTGAACCATATCTGCTTTGTCGCTATGCAAGTTGTACCGTTTGACCACGTACGATTAGTTTTGTCAATTTAGCATTGAATGTATGCGATTGGTATGCCTAGAGAACCATATTTTGGTAAGATGGGTAGTGTAGTTCCTTGTTTGGCGAGTTTGTCAGCCATACAGTTTCCCGAAATATCTCTATGCCCGGGCACCCAACACAGGTTGATATTAAACTGCTCCGCCATCTTCCTAAGAGATGATCGGCAGTAAAGGGCTATGATTGAATTTGTAGAGACTGATTCCAGGGAATTCAGCACAGCTTGGATAACCGGGATTATACGGATATCCTTAGCGGATATGACGTTTCTCTTCCGCCAGGATATGGCTTCACTGATTGCCATAATTTCAGCCTGGAAAACACCACATTGATTGGGAAGACGGAAAGAGAGGCTAATATTTAGTTTTATTCAGAAAACACCTTCACCAACTCCGTCATCAGTTTTAGAACCGTCTGTGTAAAAATTAATGTGTTCATCTTCCAGGGAGGATGCTGGGAAGAAGGTGACCTGGATGTTTTTATTGAAATGGAGCTGTGCAGTGGTGTAATCTATGTTGTCTGGGATCCTGACTAAAATCAAGATAGAGAACTGGCCGATTTCATTTCTAGTCCACTGGGAGATAGCCTTGAGGCGAATAGTCGAACTAGCAGCTTCTTTCCTGTTGAAAATGTTGAGAGGTGTAAGGTCGAACAGAGTGTCTCATGACAGTAACTACTCGAAGAAGTTTAAGATGCATTCGTGAAAGGATGGATCATTTGGGTTTTTTTTGGGATACGAACATCAAAGCTACCGCTCTTGATTATAAAGGTGTCAAAATCCTTAAAAAATTTCACCGTTTTGCACGAGTTTTTTAGGAAATTTCCCGATTATAAGGGAATTCTCACATAATTGTGGGGGGATTTCAGAGAATTTTACAACTTAGAGAGAAATGACAAGAATAAATGCAATTTTCATAAACACAAACAAATATGTATCTAAATAATTTTGATTTTAATTTGTTTACTTCAAAAAGAGCGAGTCAATGTTTGTGCTTAGACGTTGTAACTTTCTAACCCTCTCTGAAGTATTAAGATTACATAAGACTTATGTTAGACCAATTTTAAAATTTAATTCACTTGTTTTTATGTATGGTTTG
The DNA here is from genome assembly GCA_947095585.1 of Nephrocerus scutellatus. Taxonomy (NCBI): domain Eukaryota; kingdom Metazoa; phylum Arthropoda; class Insecta; order Diptera; family Pipunculidae; genus Nephrocerus; species Nephrocerus scutellatus. Next base: position 100,290,607 of record OX352762.1, on the reverse strand, counting down.
CACTATCTCGATAGAATTAAGAATAGGGTTGTCCATATAATAAATGATGAACCATTACTTTATATCTTGATTCTTTAAAGCATAAACATAAGCGGGAGTTTTAAATGTTTTCTACAAATTTTACTACGATAGATGTTCTCTAGAAACCGGTTCTCCCTTTTTTCAACAAGGCAAACACTCACTTCAGTTCTAAACAACATACATTTGCTTTAAAACATGAAAATCATTTAGAACCCAACATTTCAAATCCTCCTTTTATCTGAGAGTGACATCTATGTAGAATCAATTGGTCGACCGAAAATCTGAACTCTACAGGCCTTCCAAATAGACGTCAACAAGTTCGTAAAGGTCCGAATTGTTCAATAGAGGATCCAAGTATTTTTGAAGGACCGCACTTACGTCATTACTTGTATTACATATTTGGAATATTTTCTTGGTCAAGGTTTTCTAGTTATCCCTGACCATTTATTCCAATGATTAATGAAATTTGGGCTCGCGTTGTTTTAGTTTCGTGGTCGTTTTTTTTCCGTATTGCTTTTTCAATGAGTCAGGGAGAATTCTGGGAAAATAATTTGAAATCGGCTACAAACGTAAGGAACGTATTATACTGTAAATTACATTTCTTAGATTTTTTAAATTTAATCTTAATTTTAAAGAGCGTAGTAAGGTTCAAATAACAAAGAATACGTAATACTTCTAGCAAAAAGAGGACAGCGCGATTTTTTTTTATTTTTTTTCACATTTTTTTATATTTTTTTAAAATTTTGGCAATAGACTGGCCCTCTAGACAGAGTTTATGTCTAGAATTAGCAAATGAAGAAGGTATTTTAGGTGTAAGAGTTGAGTTGTAAATGTCTATCACATATTAACAGAGGTAACAAAATACAGTGCCTAAGTGCCAAGAGATATATAATATTAGGTCAAGGTCACATTGAGTAGCAACAGTGATCTACGTTCCTTCTTTCTGATTTTCTGATTGCATAAATGCTAATGGGACGAACAACACTTGAGGGACTTTTCAGGATGATTAACATTTTTGTAGAGTATTCCAATTTCGCCATTAAATCCGTTTAGTATACAGAATGTCACTTTTTGCCATCAATTAAATTATTATGCAATAATTTTTTTTTGTAATTTCCGTCAACAAATTTTCAATTTAATCGAGAATAAAAAAAAACAACGAACAACAAAATCTAGAACAATTGCTCACTTTGGTTACTGCAATCCCACTGCTTTATATATCTTCGGTCGAAATTTGTAAAAAAAATATATTTGTCTTTTAGTGTCCGATTACACGGACACCATCCGAACGTGCTGAATTATCGAACTGAAAAAGTCCACAGAAAAAGTTTCGCTGTTACTCTGCGTTAAATGCATGAACAACCGCGCACTTGTCCCTTATGACTCGTTCATGTAGCTCTTTGGTCTACTACTTCTCACTTGTATTTGTGCACATATGCATCTTCAACTAGTGCAGAGATCATCACGAACACCTTTGCTTGTTGTGCTGTATCGAGTTCGAGGGAACATCGAAGGAACTTTTTTTTTGGCTCAATTTTGTTGTTCTGAGTGTAATCAATGTGTTAGTGTTACACAAGAATACAAGAAGAAGTTAATTTGCTCCTTTTTTATGTCTCTGTTAGACTTTTTTTGTTTTTTCTTCAATTCGTATTCCGTGTGCTAAATTTAATTCCTCAGTTTGCGAAATTTCAGCCAATGATAAATTTGAGTTTGTCGCGTCGGTTTAGTGCGGTTTTTTTAATAGTTTCTGGTTTTAATTGTCACTTTTGTCGAAAAATGTTTGCTAAAAAAAGCACAGTAACAGAGCAGCACACGTGTGCGGATGTGGGAGTGAGATACCAGTATTGCGATAGCACATTTCATCATTTGTTATGTTAAAAATGCTAAAATTTTATTTTATTTGGTTTTTCTTTTAGTTGCTAGAATCTGATGGGAAGGGTAGCTGATTTTTTTTATTTGTTTGTTTTTATTTGCTTTTGTCGAAAAGGGGAAAAGTGCGGTAAAGAAGTTTAGTGCTTTCCATTGTAGAGAAATAATTTTTCAACATTAAATCCAATCTTTCTAATTTTTGGGAACTGTGAATTAAAACTTTTCCATTTTGACATAAAAAATCGGATAAACTCTGTGCAAAAAATATTTAACATTTTCAAATTACAGATTCAAATATCAGTTGCAGTTTTTTGGGGACTTATTTGATAAACTTCTTCAAACATTTCAGGTAAGGTTATTTGAAGTGAAGCAAACGTGTTTGTCGATCTGGTTGCGTGCTGGTATCGACTGCTTTAATGGATCCAAAGTAGGGTAGTTAAATAATTAGACTTTTTACTTTGTATCTCATTATCAATGTAAGGTTCATTGCCAGCAGACACACTTTGCCGCCTTCTTATTCCACCTTACTTTAAAATGTAAGATTTTATTCTTCATTATAATTAGCCCTAATGAATAATCAAATCACCAAAACCATTCATTAAGAAACATTTCTTTGCCTCTTCGATCTTGATACTGGGGTGGCTTGTAACTTATCATGAACAAATTTTCGCAGCACGTAATTTGAAACAAGTTTCATTTTGAATTTGCATGAACATTTAATTGTTTTTAATGCCATATTTCTTCTTTTGGCCTCTTTGTTCTTAAATTCTATTAAAAATTTGCCAAAAATCATCAACGAGAAATGTTTTCGACGACCTTGTCGTTTACGAACTTACCATGGGTATTAGAACTCAAGATATTTGTCATTGCCTGTCTACGGGTGAAAATATTATCAGTTGTTGGTATGCCAGATGATCAAGTCACACTAATATGGAACCATCGCACGGTGCCTTAAAGCCGACAAAACCTACTTTAGTCTGTACAGAATTTTCAAATCTAGGAATTTAATCATAACACACAAGACATGACAATTGTCATACCAGTGCTTACGTATAGATCCGATACTTGGATGCTTAGCAAAAAGTAATCTGAATTCTTAACCGCGTTCAAGAGGAAAGTCTTGCGTAGAAATATTGGGCCACTATGTGATTAAAGACTATTCCCATGACTAAATATGATGATGATGTCCTTCACGTGCTGCCAAAAACGATTCAATAGACGAAACTCGCTTGAAACAAGTAATGTACTGTAACCCCAATAACTTCTCTAGAGATGTTAATTCCTCCGTTTTTATTCTGACATTTGCCATTCGAAGATCTTTAGAAATTTTGTACTTTTTACACAATCGATTGCACTCCAAATAAAGATTTGACGAAGCAAACAAATTATTAACATTTGGTCCTTCTTTTTCTTCTTCTTGAAGGAAAACGTCAGTTCATCCGGTTGATTGGTTGGTTGGAAGTGATCGGGTCCCAGGGCTGAGGGGTTCTCATATAAATTTTTCAAAATTAGCCCAGTTTTTGTCAAACCACGCACAAATGGGTATCTCTGATCATTTCACCCCTCGAGCTGCCGCCAACTCATTCCCAAAGACCCTGCTTCCTCCTCGCGTGTCCTGGGCCACGTTTTCGAAGGGCGTCCCGCTGTTCTACCTGCCTAGTTAAGCGGGTTCCACTGCATGGTATATTTCGCAATGGAGTTGTCGTCGCGCCGTAGTGTGTCTCCAATCCACTGCCACTTTCTCCTTCGCACAAAAACGTCTATAGGTTCTTGGGACGTTTGTTTACGAAAGATTGAAGATTGCGCGTGGTAGTGGTATCAACCTTCCAAGTAGTGTAACCATACAACAGTACTGATTCGACGTTGGAGCGGAACAGTCGGAGCTTAGTTCTTAAGCTGAAAACATTTCTTCTCCAGGCTTTTGATAGCATTCCGAACGCAGTCCTTGCTCTCCCAATTTTGCTGCACACATCTAGTTCGGTGTCACTGCGATAAGCCGAGACCACACTTTCTAGGTATAGAAATTTATCAACTTTGCTTGCTTCGATTTCTAGATTTTGGGCCATCAGATGAAGGTCCATTATCTAATGTGACACCAGGCAAACATCGTCAGCGTAGTCTAGATGTTTAAGGTAAATCTTCATAGTCCATCGAGTTCCAATATGCCCTAACGTCAGTGCTGCACGGAGTACATCGCTGATGATCACCATGAATAACAGTGGTGATAGTATGCACCCCTGACGTACTCCACTTTGGAATTTAAATTCCTCGGTCACCTTACCGTTGTGTAGGACGTGACATTTACTTCCTTCATATGTAGCTTTGATAATAGCTACAATGGGATACCCCTTCTGCGCAGGGCATATAGCATCTCGATTTAAGCTGTCAAAAGCCTTCTCGAAGACGATTAACAGTAAATTTAGCGATCTGTACTCGACGCATTGTTCTATTATTATCCGCAAGGTGTTTATCTGATCGATCCAAGACGATTTAGAACGAAAGCCTCCCTGTTAGACGTCGAGAGTTGAATCTAATTGCACCTTTACGCGTTCTAATATGATTCTAGCTATTATCTTGGCTACGGCCGGTAAAACGCATATACTTCTCCAGTTTCCACAGACCATCATATTTCCCGTTTTTGGAAGCTTTATTAGTGAATTTACATGAACTATTTTAATTTTTAAGTTCTCTGTATTACCTTCGCGTCGGCATGCTTCTGTCGCTCGTTCGGTGGTGGAATTGTGCGATAAATTTTTTGCCCCTTGTTCCAAGCCCGATTATATTGAAACTTTGCACACATGTGTATTTCAGTTGAAAAGACTTTCTATTAGAAATTGGTATTGATCGGGCCCCGGGGTTGGAGGGCTCCCATACAATTAATTTTTAATCCTGCCATATATTGGTATCAGAATATGCGCTGTGTTCAGCGCTGCTTTATGATTTGGGGTTGTTTTTATTTTTAACCACAGAGCACGCAGTGCTTTGCATGTGTTTTTATTTTTCAGCATTTATAATTGAATTCAGAATTGGTTTTTAGAGTTTTTTTTTATAATGTACACCCTTATAATGCTTAGCACAGCGTGGGCGTTAGGGAGAAGAAAAGATGAGATGGCTATGCACGCTTGTCTTAAACGACTGCAGATCATATAAATGCGGAAACACATTAACATCAAAAGTTTTAATTTTTATGGGTGATTTTTATTATGGGTCAGTTTTTTACACCAGAATTTGTTAAATTCAGATAATGTTTTTTTTGTTCATTTAATTTAATCCGCTGTAAGAACACCCTGTTACATAGCGCTTTTTATAAAAAAAAAACTAGCTTTAGCTAGAGTTGTGGAAGCAAATCACTCGATTTAGATTATGTGCGAAACTGTTGTTGTCTTGACTATCAGTTCAAGCTTTTTATCCGTCAGTTTTTGATTTCGTTGAGTATTTTGTTTAAACCACAGAGGATCGAAGATCGTAACTCAACTCAATCTGTGTGAATATGAGACATATTCTTTAACCATTGCGTAGAACAGTTCAACGATAATTATGTCGAATAATGAACGTATGTTGAACGAGTAAGCCACAGTTTATAGCGCCGGACGAGTTTCGACAAGCATTTCCAAGGAAAACTTTGCTTGTTTCTCGGGTGAAAAAAGGTTGGTGTCTTTGCTGGAAATTGGATTTCTAGAAAATGTTTTCAAACGCAATTGTAATATCATTGAATCTATCTACTGGAAATCTCACCAATTCTGAAGCATAAAATTTGACCTGACAATTTTTTAATGCTCTGTATGTATTTGGTTTGTAGAAAAATCTAAAGAAATACTCATAGTAATATAATAAATTAAGTTACAGGCTTCGTTGCATTTACACACAAATAAGATGCATTTTTTCAAGGTGGTTATTTTTTTTAAATTGGCAGTAAGTTTAATTAAAAGCAAATATTAAGAATTATTTAGGAACACACACACAAACACATTTAAAACATATCAAACGGAAGAACGCTCTTTGTTACTTTTCACATAAAATAAAATCTTATTTTAGTTCAAACTCAGTGTTTAGCGCTCAATGCACAATGCAATTGCACACAAACGCAACACACACTCTTGCATGTCTTCTTTTAATTAATTTGCATATCTTTGTTTAATTAATTAACTTAGTTTATTGGTGTTTATCGCTTTAGCATGACGATGCGGGCGACGATACGAATAAAATAGGTGTGTTTTGGATTGCGAGTATTTACATACTCATAAGTGTGTGGTGTTTGTGTGTGCCGCGTCAAAGTAGTATACGTTAGAAATTGCATTTTTATCAAAATTGCATTTTTATCCAAAAATCAAAAATCATCAAAAACTAGAGATACATTTAGAAATAGCGGAAAACAACATTCATTCTACTTACAGGTGCTGGTGCTGCACCATACGATGGAGCTGAAGATCCGTTCATCTTTGGGATGCCATTGTATCCGTGGCTACTCAAAGCTGCCGAAATAGTGCTAGCACTTAGTTGAGTGTTTCTAAGGAGAGAGGGGGGGAAATAATTAGAAAAAGTGTAGTTGTAGTAGTTAATTGTTATTGTTGTAATTGCATTAGAAACCGAATTAAATAAATAAATAAGTGTGGTTGTATTTTTATCACGTTTCCTAAATTTATCACAACTAAGCAGAAGATGTTCGAAGTTGTGCAACAAAGTGTGAGTATGGTGGGCGGTTGGGTGATTTTTCTCTAACGTGCCAAAGTTCGATGATGCAGAAGGATATAGGATATAAGATTATTTATTTGCGATTGATTTCCCACAGACCGCACCAATCAACTGCAGCTGCATATCAAAGTCAGGGCTTTAATCGAATGAATAATTGATTAAATTTAGTACAATGTACTGGTACATATCTTTGAGGACATATCTATACATTTACATAAAGGTGTTATTGCAATATGTCGTCGCGTTTGTTCAAGATTGATCTCTTTTACTAATTTTACATAATCCAGCAGAAGTACACGTATATTTATTTTTGGGATTTGGGAATTCTATAAGGAGAGTTTTTTCTTTGTGAAGACAACAAATTTAAATAAAAGATGATAAATTAATTAGCGATTCAGCGATGAATCAATAGAATTTGTTTGCAGCCAGAAATTACTGAATGATTCCTAATAATATTAGTTAAACTTTTCGAAGAAGAAGGCAACAGGTTTTGCCAATAAACAAGTCATGTCGTTGCCGCCTTCCTGCTTTATTTCAAGCAGTAAGATGATTTTAAACAGCTAAGGGCAGCATTTTAACAGAATGTGCTAGAGTGTGATGCGGTTTATAGAGCAACCAAGCTTGGATTATCTTACCTCAAGCAGCTATGAACTAAGAACCTAATTAGCATATAGCCTATAACGTTGCGAACCCCTTTAACTGTGCGCGAATTATATATAAAAAACCTAAATAGAGGAGATAACAAAAAAAAAGTGTAGTACAATAAAACGCTGGTAAGTGGAAGCAGAGAAAAGCAAGAAATGACAGAAAGTTATACAAAATATGAATGGGTGAAACAATTTAAGAGTCATTTACTCAGAAACCGGATTACTGCAAGGATGAAGATCTTATAACATCCCTCAGTTGGCGGTAATATTTTGAGAAAACAACTGTAATAGACTGGACCTTAACAACTGCACTAAGCAATGCCAAAGCGTAGCTTTCTCGAATGATGATCTTGTAGCAAATATTAGAACAGCTTTTGCCAGGTGACCAGGAAAACAATATTCCACTGTTGTGTTGCCTAACTTTTAGAAGTTGGAAACTGCCAGCACTGTTCTATACAAGAACTGGAAGGCAGTAAAGAGGCATTTATTGAGTAAGTCAAACACGCACATTGGATTGGTTTGGTGGAAAAAGACGAATAGATACAACAAGTGGTAACATTTTCAACTTATCTCTTTTCTAAAGCAAATAAAGGTTTCCTTACTTTAATACAAAGTTACATCGTTCGATAAGTTGTGTGGTATCGTTTATCTGTCAAAAAATAGCTAATTGCCTTGATAAATGAGAAGAGTTGTGATAATAACTACATTGAAATAAAGCAAAGCAAATTGCACCGATAAACGCAATACATCGCGCATGAATTTGTAATGAAATCAGAGCAAAGAACTTTATAAAGCCATTGACAGAATTTGACATCCTGAACCAATTTTATAAGCCAAGTAAAAATATCAGAACCACTATTAAGCGATTGGCAAATTTAGATAGTGGAGCGTAAACTTTAAATATTGCAATCCTTTAAATATCTCTAGTTAATTGTAGTTTCCCATAACAACATGAAATCGGAAGTACACGCCGAACTATTCAAATTCTGGAATTTAACCATAACATACAAGCTTTTGGTGTGTAATACAATCGTAATACCATATACGAATCCGAACTTGTGGGGTGGGGGCTTAGCAAAGAGCTCACTAGCCTCTCCGCCACGTTTAAGAGGAAAGTCTTACAAAGAGATCTTGGCTCCGTAAAGAGGGCCGATTACGAGGTATCTATAACAAAAGATCTACGAGTGTTACTGCGATTTAGACAATGCTAAGCGAATATGTTCGGTAGGATCCGGTGGGCAGGACTCCTAGCTCACATGTAAAAAGAGTCGCTAGATCATCGCGAATCGATATATCGATATACAGAATTTGTTTATATTTAATAACTAATATTATAAAGAGGTAATGTTGGTTTGTGTGTAGGGGGTATTCTTCGAAACTACTAGTCTGATTTCGCCAGTATATAGAATAGACTTTTAGGATGAACATAGGCTATATATTATCCCGTGTAAATAAAAGAGCCTTTTGTGGCGACCAATTTTTTAACTAAATAACTAAAGTCGGCGAAAAAACGGTTAAACAAATGCGTTGACTGTGTGCTGCACTTTTCGCTGCGCTGCTTTCTGCGCTATATTCTAAATATAAAAATTAATGTATGCTAGTTTGTGATACTACACTAAAAGTCAAAAACTAGACGGCCGATTTAGCTGAAACTTTAATATAATATGCGTCTTCACTAAATTTCGTTAAACTGGGGTATTTGATATTAATGGTTGTTAAAAACACGCTAAGGTAGTAAAAAAAATGCGACATTAACCCTACCTAGGCTATATAGATAATAGAATGGTATATGTTCTCATTACAAGAGTCTTGGTAGGCAGTAGGAAAATAATGTTCATTTTCTGCATAAATCGGGTAATATGCCGGCAGCTACGCTGTCAATATTAATTTTGAGGTCCTCAAAAGTCTCTGGCTTATTGGCATAGACCGAGTGCTTTACATAGCCCCAAAGAAAAAAGTCCAGACGCCTCAAATCACACGAACGAGACGATTGATTAGTTCATTTCATTAGATAACATGGTCACCGAACTTTGACTTCAATAAGGCAGCTGTGTGGCATGTGGCACCGCCTTATGCTCCAAGTCAACCTACTTCAATTTATTCCAAAAATAGTCAATCAACATGATTCTATAGCGATCTTCATGGACTATGATTACATTGCCAGTATCATTAAGATCTTATAAGGATGCAGAAAGGATGTCCTTGTGCGAAACTGACAAAAAACTGAGTACGCAGGTGCCATATTATTGTGATCGATTCGGTATAGACCAATAATTATTTTCACTTACAATCGCGGCTGCAGCCGAAATATTTTCGGTACTCATTGCGTTTCTTCGTCTTGTTGGCACGGTACCCAAAATTGGAGTTAGCGCACGTCTTCAAAAACAAAAGATCACTAAATGTTTTTGAAGCGTGATTAATAGTAAATATAGACCATGATATATAGATAAACTTCACAAATAGATGAGAAACCCTATTGGAAATATGGGACATCCCAATTGAAAATTCCTTTACATTACCCTACGCAGGACGACTAATGCTACTCAACTTAAAAATGTGAAACAAATTATCGTAATAGTTGCAAATGCTTTTTCACCATCTGGAAATATTGAATATAGATTGCTAAGAAAACATAAAACAGCTTACAACACAAAATTTAAGTAAAAAACTTTGCCGTAAATCGATTTACATAAAATTTCAAATTTATTAGTCCGTTAGTAATGTTAACAATAAATAAAAAGGCAAAGTGGATAAATAACTTTAAATATTAAAACTTGTAACCTTAATCACCGAAGGGCGTTCGAAAACCTAGTTGCTAAGCTGTGAGTTTTTTGTAAAGCGACATCATTTGTTTTAAAAAAAATTAAATTGCGCATTTTATATACTTACGGCTTAATTGGTACTGGAGTATAACCATCCGTGCCAGCTGGTGGATTCTGCATGGCGGCCAATTTAGCATGAATGTCACAATACAACTTATTGTTGAAATTGTAGTATCCTTGATTTTTCAATGAGGTGCCGCAAGTGGCACACTTGAAGCACTCAACATGGAGATTCTTGTCCTTGATGCGAACAAAGACACCGCTGCAGCCGGAGTCATACAAAGAAAAACATCAACAAAATTATGATTACTAATGTGGAATATTGTATCTTATGCACAAATTAATGAACTGGTTGAGAGGACAAGCGACAAATGCATGGAATTGGGATAGATTCGTGTGAAGATGGCAATACAGCAGTCAAGTAAAATATAGCCTCCCTTTTAGATGCACACTCTTCCACTGAGTGGAGGCTTAGAATTTAGAATCGTAATAGGCAAAGATAGCCAATTAGTTTTCCGTAATTTTTCTCAGTTTTTGCAAGAATTTATTTATATCAGTACCCAACCGAGCACCTGCTTTTGCTTCTAGAAAAAATGTATATTTTGCAACTTGTACTACACCGGTCCGATAAAATGAATGCTCTATGATAATTATAATCAGTTATCATGCCTGATGGGCATTAAATGCGACCTTATTTCATTCCCGGATTGTTGCGTCTGTAACGTTTTATTGTGAATATCCAAAGCCCATGCATCAAACTTTGAATTCTTTAATATAAAATAAACGTAACGTCCGTAACCGAAGTAATGTTTTACGATCCTGAATAGTGTGAGTGTGTTTGTATGTGAGTATATAAAAATGTAAAAAAAATTTAACAAAAAATCTTAAAGAAGAACAAAAACATTACACATCACATGTGACGTGTGCATCGCTACCACTAATACATAATGCACACACTGTACTACATTAGCGCACTTATCCTTACACAATTCCAACACCGCACATTTGACATTGTGGATGGCCACTTGCGGATGTTCCCCTGGGTGCATCGTCGTGAGCTAAAGCGGCAGCAGCCGCGTCCATTTCGGCTTTGTATTCCGGTCCCTGCAGTGCTGGGCAGACCGGCATCATAATTATCCTTGGATCGGCGGGAGTAGTTGGCCGATCGAGAGCAGCAGCAATAGTGCTGGAGGTTTCCGGCAAGCTGGGTCGATGCACTGCATCAGGTGCCAAAGTATTCTGCTGCAATGGTGTTCCGATTCTTTCATCCGACTGCGATGGGTTGCGATAAGCGGGTTGATTTCCGCCGATGGCGTGGCTCTGTGTCCAGTAGAAATTCGCCGGACAATGTGGTTCTTTATTTGCGGTGGCCAGGAAATGGGACAAAAATCACAATAACCGAAAGTTATTTCTATTTGTTTGTCATTAATAAGTAAAAGTATATCCTTCTACAAGGGAGTATATATGTACGTGTTTCCTGGTTAAAAACAACACAACGACACATAATGCATAAACCAATAAACCAAACACATAAACACAAAGATACAATTCATTGGAGGGTACAGAAGAACATATTCATGTAGACGGGCAATATGTATTAGCATCAGGGAGGATGAAATTAATGTTTATATGAATGGATTCTAGTAACAGTTTATTTGTTGTGCAACCGATCGATGACAATGATTAACTTACACAATGAGACGTTCGCATTCGGTGCAAATGTTTTGTCCACCTGGGAGTCCACCAGCACTTGTGGCTTTTGGACGATCGACTGGAGCACTAACATGCCTGGTGACATTTGATGGAGCATTGGAGAATTGTTGTTGCTGGTGTTGTTGTTGTTGTTGTTGATGATGATGCTGGTGTTGTGGTTGGTGATGTTGTTGTTGCTGTGGCTCTTGGTAGTGATTATTGTGTTGTGCTGTTGGTTGTTTTTGTTTGTTTGGTGGAAATGGTAAAGATGACACAAAAACGCCATTCGCAAAATACATTAACAAAAAAACAAATAACAAAAAACATAAATCAAGATTAAAGAAACGAACCGTGCAACAGAATTTTTCGGAAATATGAACGGAAATAAAAATAGAAACGAAAAATGTTAATCAGATTTTAAGATAGAAATAAATTAGCAATTAGTATTTATGTATAGTGGGTATGAAGATAGAAAAATCGAATCAACTTGACGATTAATATTTTAGAATCGAATTGGCAATATTTTAAAAATTCCATTTATCAATCAGTTGCCGTCACATAAACTGTAGTTTTACTTGTCAATGAACTAATTTGTCATTTGAAACATAACCATTGATTTATTCGAACAAATGATTGTGTCTTCCATTGACAAGCAAGTATTTGTGTGTAGATAATAAATCGAGTACAAATCGACTAGTTTCCAAAAGAAATTATAACTACATATAAGCAGGAACAAGTGCTGTGATGTGTATTTCTGTGAGGTTTGTCATGATCAATGAAACAATGTGATAGCATTGTTTGTGCCAAAAAAAAACTAAATGGTATTGGAAATAAGACAGGCCGGAAACACTGACGTACGTAAGAGTATACACCGAAGGCTTTAACATGACCATTGTCAAAAGAGCGGGTTTCTGTTTCAAAGAAGTCATTCAGAAGTCAGAATGCCACACTGATTCCGATAGGAAATGCTGTTAGTTATGAAAAACTTATATCATTTGTTGAAATTTGAATAATTCTCCCTTATCTCCCGTATATCTGCAAGGTGTACTTAACTAAATGAGTCAGTTGGTTTAAGTAAGACATTTCATTGATGAGTTTCAATAAATGATTGACATGTTGTCCTTACATAAAACACGAAAACCTGTTCCAAACATGAGTTTAGAAATGTTAACTGAATAAGCGTGAGAAGTGGATAGTTTCACGTCTTGAAGGAAGGAAGCTGGTGACTTTGTGTTTTATTTTTAAAATTAATTTGTTAAAAATACCTTAAGATGGATTATTTATCCTTCTATTAACCTTAGAGAATGTATTTCCTGTCAGAAGACCTCAATCTGTGGGTGCGATACCGAATTTACCAAAGTATACCGCAGATAGTATTTGTTTTAATTACTATACGACACCAATATCTCTAATTGTATATTTCATTTGTTTGTTTAAAAATAAATTTCAAGGTCTTTGTTGAGATTTTTTAAAAATATAATCGTTCTACAAATACCAACTAATCTAAATAAAAATTACTTAGCAATTGGCCCGAAGCCAGAGTCACATTCGAATGACCGCAATATGCGCTAAAGGTATTCATCACAGATGACTTTGCTCGAAAATGCGAAAAAAAATATAATAGTAATAATGACTAGGAGATAAATAAAAACATTCAAAAAATTACAAAATCAAAAGTGCAAAAATTATTGTAATAAAATAGTGTCAACAATCAACCAAACAACAAAATAATTATTGGTGGCATTCAGGCATTCACACAGTGACTGTGTACTGTGATATGTGAACTTTGTAGTTTTAGTTTTGGCAAAAAAAAATAGTTCACTTTGTTGTCTAATCAACTAACTGATCGACAACAAATAAATTTCTGTTGCCATTCAATGCGTATAGCATTTCGGCCAGAGCATAATATTGTTCCTTGGAATAATTCTCATTACCTTGATCATGATCGCCGCTTGTCTCTTCTTCGCGAAGGAATTTCAAAACTTCGGATTTTTCAGCTTGGTATTCTTTTTCGTTCTTCTTGAAGTTGACACTGAAAAAAAGAAAGCAGATAAAATTTTTTATTTTCAGTGATAGGCAAAAGAATTTTCAAAAGTTGCATGGATGGCTGAGCATTTTGAATATAAGAGTTTCAAAAGTGAAACACCTAACGATGTCTACAATGCTTCCTCCTTAAACGCCATGCAACCTCTGTAATTTTAATGGTGGGTTGGTGGCTCGGTCACAGGCAATATTGGATCCTGAGTCCTCCTGTTAGAAAACTACTCTTGGAAGAATAAACTACGTCTATCGGACTGTGAGTATAGAACTTCAGAACTTCAATCCAAGGGACTTATTGAGCCATATTCCTAAACAAAAACTTTCCCATTAAACAAGACATGCATACGCAAACTATTAGTCCTTTTAACAGGCCCTTGGGCGGTCAGCCGTCAGCAGAGTAGAATGCTGAGATTTACATGATCATAGATAGCCAGGCCGCGCTACTTGCACTAAAGGCCCTATTTTCAACACCAGAACAACGTGGTGGCTGCTACTGCCACTTAAAACAATTGGCCAAAACCAATAAAATCACCCTTATGTGGTGCGGCACTCAGGCATTGTAGGGAACGATGCAACAGATCTTTGTGCAAGAGAAGGCGCAGAAGGTATATTTACTGGGTCAGAACCAACCATTGTCTACTCCCTTAGCCACCTCAAAACAAGATTAAAGAGCGGACTAAAAATGCCATCAAAGATGAATGGGAATCGTCGACAGGGATGAAACAACTAAAAGGCTTCTCAAGTATAACATCAAACAATTAGACAATCAAACTGAACCGTCATGCATTCAGATCCCTAGTCTGGTATATAACGGGACACGGCCCATTCAATAGTCACTTAGCGAAAATGGGAAAATCCCAGACGGACAGTTGCCGTTTCTGTAACAAGGCAAAAGAATCGCCAGAACACATACTCTTTATGTGTGATGCTCTCACACGGAAAAGACTTAAGCACTTCAAGGCTCATACAGTCCCAGGACAGAATGCCATTTCTATCGAATTAGCAGACGTAATGGCATTCATAAAGGAACTAAGCCACCACATAAAGTGCTAATTATCTGGGAACCACAATAGATCTTTTTAGATTATTATACCAGTAATAAATCTTATTAATATTGCATAGCAACATTGCTTAAAATTCAATAACTGGATTTAAAACAAACTAATAAAATCCAAAAAGCCAGAACTCATAGACAAACGTTGTTTTGAACAAACTTAATAGAATTATCAGCTTAACTACAAATGGCAAAATACAAATAAACAAGACCAAGTGCTGTGGCGTGTAGTCAGAAGTATTTATGTATAGTTTGCCATACTGATGGGCATGAGAAACATTGCAAGTTCTCTTCCACTCTTTATCAGTTTTAAAACTAATGCTTTAAACCTTTTAGCTAAACTCCAAACCAGTAGAACATAATATCAGTTGTGTTTCAAACCAACCAGCAGATGATGCAAAAAACATCGAATGCATTAACTCAAATTTATTTCGCCATTTTACTCTATATTCACACATCACACATCACATGACGCATGAATCTTTATGTTTTTTAGTTGGCAGTCTTTCATTAAAATTGCAGATTACACTCAACTGCACTTGCACAACCGTTGAACAGTTGAAGATAAATGATAGTTTTAAAGAAAACTAAATCCACAGATTACCAAAACCAGTAGCAGTTGGGTGTAATTTGGCAGACTAATGGAAGACAGTCACTCAAGACAGACTCATTTTCTATGAGGAAACTTTTAATTATGAAAAGTACGTTACTATTCAAACACAAATTTTATGTAGAAAATCTTTGGAATTTCTAAGCAAAGCGATTATCTCATTAAATTTACACTAGACGTTTTCCATTATGGGGTTATTTGAATTAATTAGTTGACTGTAGAAAATAAATTTCAAATGAAAATTTAACTACACATAAGCCAAATCAAGTGCAGTTGAGTGTAATTTGCCCGTTTAATGGATGACAGCAATTAAATCCGAACATAATACGTACACATTCACGATAACAAATAACATCACCATAAGGTAAGTAAAATGTTCCAATACTGCTCGTAATATTACTTCGTCTAACCCTTTAACATCTAACCAATAATCGATGATTGGAAACTAGGCAACCTATAGTGCAATTCAACAATTTACTTGCTTCAATATTCTCTACTATGTACGTCGTACATTGTACAAACGCTACGCTACAGATTCACCAACACAAGTTTATATGAATGCAGTGCATACCTTTAGGCACGACAACAAAGTGCATAGAAGTGAAAAGTAAAAACAACGCAAATCCCTCACGTATGCAATAAAACTGCTTCACAATTGTACTTTTCTGACCTTTCTGGGCGCTTCTCTACTGCGAATGTTGCACGAAGCAAGATATGTACTTTGATACCTAATTGTTTTGTATATAAAACTGACCCAACTAATGATGTTGGGAGAGCAAACCAATAACAAATTGCACAGGAAAAATAAAGAAAGACCACAAAACTTTTAAGTGCAAACCAACGGACAGTTCTATCCGGCCAAATGCTGGGTATACGAGAATAGCATAGACTTGTGTATCTCAGGAGAAATTAAGAAAATGTAGCAACTTTGCCACGTCTTGAGAATCACTTACCACATTTCAGCACTTAACACTTGAGTTTTGTTTTTGGGTTTTCTATTTTTTACTCGACACGCTGCTTACTTACCCAAGAACACCACCAGCCAGGACTTCAGCTTGGGCCGACAGAGTTTCCGCAATAGATTCATCGCTGTAAATGCCAACTGGAGTATTGTATTGCTTATTGACAATGCTCTTAAGGTGGCCATCGCCTCCATTAACCTGTAGGAAAAAACAAAAAAATAATTGGTCAGATGGGATATAGAAGAAATTAAAGACAATCAAGTAAATGAAAACATTCAACACATTTTCGTTAAACGCCGTGGATGTTTGCGTTGTACTCTATGGTGACTCGAGTTATCTGCTGTTAGAACTGTACCTCCCATTTCTGCATTTCTGCTGCAATGCTTCACAGTTTAAAAATATTTTAATCAAATTTTCAAAACGTTTATCTACTATTTTTGTCTCTGAATCTTTATGCTAGGATAAGCAGTACCAAAAAAAAAATTAACAATAATTCTCTTCAGAGCTCAGAGAGCAGCAATTTTTTGTATCAAAAAAAAGTGTCATTGAAGGACTTTTTTTTACTAAAATAAGCCAAACTATCAGATTCAGAGGCTGGTGGTACTAAAACTTTTCGAAGCTCATTACACTGATTTGACGTTTAGAAATATGTAACCATCAATTCGGAGAGCATAATTTAATGGAAAATGTTAAACAATGGTCTTTAATGAAACAAGTTAATGTAAGAAAAACTTTGTTTTTCGGGTACAACAAACTTTTATGTATACACACGCCACACAGTCCTTTATTATTCGGTGATAATCGCCAATTCGGGGTTAAAGTACCATCGATGCCATTTATTAGAGAGCACAATATAAGGCAAATGTTCTCCACGAAAACGCCAGCACGATGGTTCGATATGGCCACTGAGGACGTCTAAAGTCTCTGGTTTATTTCAATTGACTTAGCCCATAAGAACAAACCCCAGAGGCGTCAAATCAAGCGAACGAGTTGGCTTGACTGGTCCATTTCTTAAGATAATACCGAATCACCGAAGCTCTACTTCAATACCTCTATTGCATGGACAGTTGTGTGGTATGTGGCGCCATCTTATTGAAACCACATATGATCCAAGTCAATCTCTTCCATTTTATCCCAAAAATAGTTAGTCAACATGGTCCGGTCTGCGTTGACTATGACTGCGTTTCCAGTTGAGGAATAAGAATGGGCCAATGACCGCTACAGTATGCAACGCGCATGAAATGAATTTCGTGATTGGCTACGGGTAACTGTTTTGCTAAAAAACGATAATTTTGTTTAAGAAGAAATGGATGAATGATTCAATGGCTTGAAAACTAATGGAATTTTGGACTTAGACACTCACAGAATTTCAGCTCTCTTGGTCGTGTGGAAGGTGGTAAAAAAGGTCCTCAAAATGGTCGAAAATACACACAAAAAGGGGTCAACTCAAGTTAAATAAAAGTTTTTAAAAACCATTAGGAACAAAAACCGAACCGAAACTAAAACGGCGCGAGGAAAAATGCTTAAATCAATGGATCATGGTCACGGAAAACTACAAAAAACCCTGACCAAGATAACATTACATAAAATACTCGCACAAAACGTAATTCAGCCTTAAAAAAATTCATGGATCCTCTATTGAACAATTCAGTCATTCAGGAACTTGTTGACGTCTAGTTTGAAGGCCTGTAAATTAAACAGTTCGGGAAACACGGAGTAGATTGTTTGATTCCACATCGATGTCACTCTCAGATAAAAGGAAGATTTAAAATGTTGTGTTCTACGTGAAAAAGGTTATAAGGCAAATCGCTTTTGATTAGAACAGAAACGCGTGTTCACGTTGCCGACTAAAGGATTTGGAACTGGAGAACAGATTTCTGAAGAGTAGTAAACTTTGTGGAAAACAGTTAAAGCCCCTACAATTCATCTATGCTCCAAAGAGTCAATAGATAAAGTAATGGTTACATCGTTTATCATAAGGACTACTCTATTCTGAATTAAGATAATGCAAATGAGATTTTGGAGCCCCACCCCATACATACGAATTAAATTCCAAAATTTAACTAACATAAGCCTATTATAATCTTAATACCTTAGAGGGACTAAAGTAGATGTTACAACGTCTTATAAAACCTAAGCATTGGCTCGCTTTTTTTGAAATTTCATAAATATGTTTCTTCTAAAAAAGTTCACTTGAAACTCGTAAACCTAACATCAGTGAATCAGATTTCGCAATAGGGGCACCATTAATTACTGGTGGCGCGTAATGCTGAACGGCCTTCTGAAAAAACACAAGCCTTGAATTAATGTGGGTTAAATTCCACCATATTAGATCTGCCCCAATCAAGAATGACTTGAATGTTCGACATCATAGCCGTATTCATTAAATCTCAAGAATCAATCAAGCGAGAATTGCATTCCTTTTAAATATCAAACTCGATGGAAGCCGATAGCGTTGTATCATCAGCAAATGAATGGATATCACAGGTTATAGAATATAATAGGTCAATAGAAGAGGAAGCAAGATCCCAGTGGACCTAGTGGCGTCTCTTTAAACATCAGGCAATAAATCGAGTTCGTTGGCGGACGTTTGTAGAAGCCCTATGGTCCCCCGAGGAGTAAAGGAGAGAAAGAAAGAAAATTAACTAAAGTTCACAAATTAACTGGTGATAACTTTAAATGTACACAAGACACCTATTACAACAATACTCGTACTTCACTACTATTTCTGCAAGAGCTTTTCAACTGCACTGGTTGAATTCCAAATAAGAATTAACTTACTTCGGCATAACGCCTCTATTTATACTCAATCAAAAGCTTCCAGAGACTTCCAATCTTATAGACAGAAATATTAAGAAAAGACCAGAAAATTGTTGCCTAATTCCCTTATTTACAACTAACGATACTTATATGTAATTGAGTCATCTTCTAAATATAAACTACATGTACATTTCATAAAAACCTGACAAGCCGCACAAACCGGTTTGACAACATTTTTACCAGTACATAAAAATTTAAACTTAAAATCCGTTATATTTCAAATAATCTAATTCAGCCTAAAAGTATGTAATTCGTAATTATAATTGTAGTGCTTATTTTTGGACGTGTGCAATTTATCATGGGATTCGTTTTTCATTATCTACTAACTACTTTTCGTAACGATATGTTATGAAAAGCGTAGGCGACAAGGACGACCGTTGTGGCACGCCAGCATTGATCCCATACGGTACAAACTATTAAGCCATTTAGTTTAATTTTTGAAGATTTTATAGTTCTTGTAATGAACAGGACACGAACTTAAAAGTATGCCACGTATGACACAACAAAGAGTTAAATTTTTAAAGATTTTCTAGTTCTTGTAATGAACGGGACACGAGTTCAAAAATATAAAAGTTCCACAAGTTGTAGCGCAACATGTGCCATACAATGCCAATTAGTTTCAACTAAAAAATAAGAGGTTCGCACAAGTAAAACTTGCCACGGAACGCTAATAATTTATTGAAAGCTCTAAAAACTTGCTTAACTTTGAAGCACCAAGCCATTCCTGACGCCACTTACCCCACAAACATTTAGAAAACTAAACTTTAACGTCCTGTAATTCTAAACAAACTGTCAAAGAACTACACTTACTAATCAGGTCTAAATTATTAATAATAAGTATCCAACATTTTTACTAAAAGTAAAGCACTCTACTTACCGAACTGAATGGACGTGCTGCATTGTTGTAACCACTGCCAATATGATGGACCTCTTGTTGTTTGTGAGCTAGAGAAGTTTTCGTCACCGTTGGTAAATGTTGTGAATGTTGATTGGGTGAAGGCATCTGACCAACTGGGGTAACATGTGGACGCCATGTCAAGCCGCCCCTGTAAACAGCACCAAACGATTAAATAAATTTTAATTATAATGCTGCGCAAAATTATTATACGAGTACTAAGTACAAACCTTTCAACTGTGATAACAAAATTATTGCCAGATCTGACAACAATATCCTGGGCATCCTTGTGCCTTAGATTGTAAACATCGACATCGTTAATTTTAATGACGGCATCGCCTGGCAGAAGGCCAGCCTCCTCGGCTAAACTGCCACCATTTACCTATGGGAAGAAATAGATGGATACGGTGAAAAACATAAAATGAATAGGATATAACATCATTAGGACAAAGAAGAGTTTTAGTAATTAAAAGTTTCACAAGTTTCAGTTACACAGAAGCAGGAAAAATTTCCGTTTTATTTCTGTGATATAATGTGAGAGTAAAACTATTCAAAGTCAAAGTGTTTCAAAAGGATATTTTCTGCGAAAACAGATGACAAAATTATACTGTAATTTTGTGCCACCATGATGATGACGATATCAATTTATACCAAAAGGAAAAATAAAAGATAATACTCAGGTGATATTCAGGGATTTTTCTGCTTCTGACGTTGATAGTGTTGGTGCTGATGCTGATTGCAACTAAAGTGCGGACGACGCACGAAGATAAATGAGACAAGTATTGTCAGAAAACTCGTTCATTAAAATTAAATAAAAATTTCACCAAAAAATAAAAGGATTTTACTACACTGCCTTGTGCAGTGGGTGTGATGTGTGTTACACAGTGGAATTAATTAACTCAATAAGCGAGGAAATCAAGAATGGACCATGAGGTTCCGAATTAAAACATTTGTAAATCAAGAAATAATTTATATGTACATTCTCTTGACTGACACGCAAATCAGGAATCCTTTCAAAAATTTTAACACATCCTCTCCGATGCTCATCTTTATTCATACAAACTTCTCCTCTTAACTATCAATGACAATGCCACAAGAATTATCCAAATTATTACTAAAAGTTTGCATAACTTTAGTTCGATAGTTAGTTGTATAATTCATATTCATACCACTCGTATGAATTTGTATATGAAGTATAGGTTTATGTTGCATATGCACCAAAGCAAGCCAATGGAAGATACAACTTTATCCAATTTATCTATTATTACCATGCCATTTCCCAAGTAATAGACCGATTAATAGTTTTCCAGATGCAAGGAGGAAGAGCACTGTCAAGTCAAACAAAATGTCATAGCCTCCAATTCATCCAATTATAGGGTAGGGTGGTATAGGTAGGAGTTGCTCATGAGTTTGTAGACATCATCTTTCGTGCTGCTACTATGTACTTCTAAGAACGGCACAGGATATTTCACACAAATTGTGATTGTTTCGAAATGCCTTTTATTAAAGCAAATGAGACTCGGACGGGTTCAAGGGATGAGAACCATAACGGCTCACTTTGTTAAATTTTTTTTGGGTTAAAGTATAGCTCTTGATTTTGCGTCGCAGGACTGATGCGGAACATTCCAGAAGCATATAGAGTTTGGAAAGTTGTTTTAAATCTTCCTCAAAGAAGTAGTATGGGGCTATTTTATGACTGCGTCTTGAAGAGTCAATACAAAACAACTTTCCTAAATGTGTTGTGTTTATTTTATCTCTTGTTTCCTAAAAAATATATTTTTTAAGTAAAAAAATCGAGTCATTGCGCCTGAAAAGCCAATAAGACATCCGCACGACCCTGACTTTGGTACACTTTCCACAATGTGACGGATACATTAAAGGTTCAAATTTAAGTTTTTGTTTACACGCTTAATGAATGAAATTTTGAATTGGAAAAGTAAGACAAGGAGGGAACTGGTGTATCGGACGAAGAAGATGCGGTTGCCTCGAGGTTTCACATCAATTCAATGCTAAGTGAATGAGAGTATTAGCAAACTTGGTTAACTTGCTATGTAAGCAAGCGCCGGAGCTACATCATCCTAATAACTACATAAACTTAGTTTATGTTATTTACTTATTTATTGTTGATGCCTGTGTGTATATAGTATTCTAGTTGACATAACGACTTCCATCACTAACCATCATCGTTGTTCGTTCCATATCCGAAGATCGAAAATTTCACCGAAGTAGATGACTGAGGTAAGGAGGACATAATAAACGTTGTGTCGAGTGTGTCGTTCTCAACTCAAGTATCCTCGTCCATCATGCTGGAATATTGGCTTTCTTATAAGCCACACAAAATTTAGAAGTTAAAAGCAATTAATTATGGGTGTGTCGCATATGTGGGTTGTTTTTTTTTTTAATAAATTTAATACCGGTACCAGAACAAGCTACAAGCAAGCGTCATAAAGAAGTAGAAAGGCAGATATGGCAAAAAGGGTTGATTTGTATATGTGCACCACCTATCATCACCACAATTACGCAGATGGATGAAAGCATTTCTAATACGGATCCTTTACAAAAGAGGATTACATACAAGCATATAAAATTTGCTCGTGTCCTGGTGCTAATGATGGTGCAGTATTGGGGTCTTGCTGTCGAGGATGGTTATACTCGTATGTATTGTAAAATCGACAAAATGATGTCATATTAAGAGAAAAGTGAATATGCCACAGCTGGTAGGTGCTGCCTTTGTTGTTTCGAAGGACAATGTGAACCGTGCAACAATGTTCCATTTACTAACGATGACCCACGATGATCATAATGAAAATGACGATATACTGGTGGTTGGTCATCTCCATGCCAACGTGCACAAGGGCTGCCGATGTGAATTGCAATTAAAGAGCAAAAACTTTTTAACTAATTTAAATAATGAAGGAAAACGTTGGAGTGGCTTTTTGATACTCAAAGAATAAAGATTCACGAAACCAATACGTATCACGTATTTACCAATTTTTTATTTTTGCCAAAATCTGAGTACTCACTATTAATTACAATCTGTTGACCTATAATAAGAGGAGTTGATCACGATTTCAATTATGTGCAAAATTCGATCGATGACAGCTGATAATAGCATCGAAATACGTGCACGGTTGCATAGAGCTAACAAATCCTATTTTAATTATCGACTTTTAGGGAACTTAGAGGTGGAAAAAATCACTTCACTGGCAAAGAAATCTTGGTCTCATAGAAGAACGATGTCTATGTGCAATAGATATTTAAATCTGTTGAGCACTCTACGAGCGGACTAGACAAAGGAGATCAGGTGGTGAAAGATGAAAGCACAATTTAAGGAAATAATTTGGAGAAAAAGTAAAGACTGCCGTTGTTTGTCTCCATCCTTGCGGTAAGAGAGCCACATCTCATATATAGAAATCGGCGAACTTTTTGCGAACTTGAAGTTAGCTTCGTTCTCATTCATTCTCACAAAACCAAGACCATTAGAGGTACCTATTGGGAAAATTAGAAACTAATTAAAAAAGACTCAGTAAGATGCGAACCTGTGCACAGGGATGCTATTGCAGAATATCGAGAAGAATAAAAATACCTAAAGATCAGGGCAGATTCGAACTTATTCCGAACGCTTTAACCCGTGAACCACGAAACACACATAGCAATCGGCTGCTTTTCTACTTAGCTTCGTTCTGATTCTATTTCTCATTTGCTTTCTGTATTATAAAATATTTTAATAAGTTCTTATTATTGAGCTCGAGCAGTCTTTGCAACTTTTTTGTGCATTCTGATAGTTCTGATAGGATTCCTTTGAGATTGGGTGATCTCTGACTCTGCCATTATTTTTCTTAGTTTCCTTTTCGACCTCAAGATAGCTCCAATTTCACTATGCGTCACTATACTACCTTTTTTAATATTATTTGACTTTGGAGTTGAGGATTTAGCTTGAATCAATATTTGAGCAAAAGTTACTTCATAATCAATATCTCTGCTATTTCTTAAAGAACTATTTATATTAATGTGAGAGCTTATGTACTTTATAGAAGACAGCCAGTTTATTTATGAATACTGTAATTAATAAGATTGGTCTTAGTCTCGCAAGCTTACAGGAGTTAATAAAACGATTTTCTGGTACACTTCTATATGTTTAACTTCACGGAAGCCAAAAAAAAAAATGAAGACGCCTCAGTATCAGGCCAATGATGGCAAAAAAGAAATTTATTGCCATAGCCATGAAAGGCAAATAGGTCCCAATTGATACTTCTGTCAATTTACTGATTAAAACATAACGGCTCATAAAAAAGTAATACCGTCCGAGGGCAAAAGTACTGTAACGACTGATATGGTGGCACTGAAAGTGTTCACATGCAAAGCAAAAAAAAAAACGCCTCGTTTTGCAATGAGATTTCTGCATTGATTGCCAGTAAGCGCAAGTGGGAATTGGGTTCACTTCATCTTCAATGACGTGTGGAAACTATAGCCACTACTAGCCGTACGATAGATTGCAGTCGTCTAATGGCCATTCACTACACATCTGTCAAAAGAGACTTATTCCTAAATATACCCCAACAATCCACCACAATCACCATCGCTTGATTCTTCTCAACAAAAAATCCAACCCTCTTCCAGTGCATAGTGTATAGTAATTGCAAGTGATTTATGGAATTGTAATTTGTTCTCATTACAACTCAATTACTAATGCGATTTATCAGCGATCCATAATCGTTGGTGGTCGACTGACGGTCGATTACCAGTGCGCCTACATCTGCGTTCCGCATTTCTCTCCAGCCGGATGTCTTAAGCTCCGAATCAATTTTTTTATTTATTACCGAGCGTGCCAAGCGCCCATAGGAACCAAATTATTAATGAATTTATTACAAAGAAATATGAATCGGCAAATATGAAAATCGCCGGGGACAAATATGGTACTCAATGTACAGAACAAATGTACATATACGCGCAGAGTTCCTATACCAGCAAGTCGATTGTCCTCGTCTGTACTGAATTCCAATGAATTGGTGCGCTGTCGGATTGTGATAGCTCGTTTGGCCGCTCGACGCTATTTCAATTTCTCTTAGCGCCAATAAACAACAAAATATGACCGTAAAAAATTCGCATAAATTTCCTGATTAAAATCGTAAAACTAATCGTAGCGCATGTCGTTGGTCGACTGTATTATACGAGACACGTCACTTCGCTGGACCAGGTGGGTGCTGCTAAAGTTGGACGCTGCAATGTGCGCATTTGCTGCAGTTCTGTTTGTTCGTCCAACAGCTGGATACATTTCCATCCAAAGGTTTGTTCATGTACACCAAATTAACTGTTGGTTGGACACTACTGCTGCCGAACGGAACTTGTATACTGAATCATGTAAACTGCTGCCACCACCGACTGTCCCCAAGCCAACGAAAATTGTAAATTGGTCAGCCACATGAAATGGCTACGGCGATGTGACGGAAGGATAGAAGGGATGAAAAGTGTTCCGTATACAGTTATATGGCTGGCATTGTTCATTAGTTTTTTCCACCGCAGTTAAATATACCTTTCGCAGTGTTTGTTCTTTTCGCCTTCCACCCAGGACACCTTTAGCATTTTTTTGGTTTGTTGAGGCGAAAAAAATATAAGAAAAATCAAAAAAATCTATTTATACGTTTTACTTTGTCTAGTGGCTAAATTGCCACCCAACCCACACCACCACTGGGGGCCTCCTCAATGAAACTTGTACCTACTACTGGAGGCACTAATCTGGGTGTCTGTTGATTTTTGTCTTCTCGACTGAATGCCTTTATAAATTATGTGGCCAAGAATTAATTACAGCAATATGGGTGGCATAAAATAGACAATTTTTTCCCTCCTGTTCTTCTGACTTGCTTGGAGGTATAAAGCGATCAAGCGTTACCTAAATCAATTGAATCAGATCTGACGCTTGTTAACGAAAATCAATAAAACCACAGGAGAAGCTGAAGTGTCATGCTGTATATTTCCGAATAAATAAAGAGTTCTGCGCGCACAGTAATCATATGGTCCGAGTGAATATTGCAGTAGAGTGAACAAAGCGGACTTAAAGAAACCTTTTAAACATATTTTCTTATTACTAAAAATTATTTCTTATTTTTTAAATTCTATATTTTTACTTCATCTATGCGTGTCGTGTGCTTGCCGCTGTCGTAATTTTGTGGTAAATTTTTAACCCACTTCATAAAGCCCGATCTTATTCAAATTTTGCACACATGTGTATATCCAATCCAATGTAAAGACTTTTTGTAAAAATTTAGAAGTGATCGGTCAGCAGGGCCGAGCAGCTTAGGGGCTTAGCCCAGCTCACTGCCGTGGCGGCGCAAGTCATTCGGGGAGTTCTCCCTTGGCAATAAGTTAAAATATAAACAAATAAATGTAAAAAAAGAGTACAAACTTTTATGTATACATCGACACAAGCCACACAGTCCTTTATTATTTGGTAAGAATCGCCGAAATACTATTTTTTTTAAGTCGGAACCATTCCAAAGTGTTTTCTTTTTTCCACGCATCACTCGCGATACACTTCACACGCTAGATATCAAAATTAAGCTTCTCAGACCTCTAGGTCACGCAAACGGTGGTTAAAAAGGACCTCATAAAATGAAAAAATGACCACACTTTCACCCATCACACCACATGGGAAACGCGAAACACGTACCACGCGGAATATAAAAAATACGATTTGGGACTTAGACACTCTTAAAATTTCAGCTCTCTAGGTGGTGTAAAAAGTGGTTAAAAACGACCTCAAAGAAGCCGAAAAAACAAAAAATTTCACCAATTACACACGCCACACGCGAAACGCAGTATGCGTCGCACGGAATATAAAAAATGATATTTGGGACTAAGACACTAACAAAATTTCAGCTCTCTAGGTCGTATGAAAGGTGATCAAAGATGACCTCAAATAAGTCGAAAATAAGGACATGCAGGGGTCAAGTCAAGTAGGTAGGTAGGTAGAGTGGTGGACCTCGCTGTACTTGCGAGGTCATCAATTAGCACTAGAGTGCGCCATTTTGATAAAACAAATCCCGAGGGACCTAGCATGGATAATTACCCAGTTTTAGGCCAGGATGTAGCGAACAGATACGAGATCAACTCGATGATCCTGTAAGCTGAGAGCACTTTCAGGTCAGCAAAAATGGTCTATCTAAAGTGCGGTGCCCTGCTAGTTCCGGACAACTACAGAGGATATGTGTGAGAATTTCTTCGTCATTTACATCTTTGCAACTTCTGCAGAAGTTTTTGTGCGGTATACCCAACTTGGCGGCATGACTACCAACTAGCAAATTTGTCCGCCCTCTCATTTCCGCCTATATTATTGTGACCGTGGCTAAGCACCCTATGCATGCTGTTTGTTTGTCGAAGAAAGTGTATGAAATGACACTGAATTCATTCGACAAGGTGTTAACAATTTTGGACAACAAATTAGACGCCACACATTTTTTTTACACAATGCTATTGTGTATAATATAGATAACCATTTATATACAAAAGTTATCTATAACAAATATCAATAAACATATAGCATAACTTCTCATATAATTAATAAAATTGCGTTTTTTTTTTCTCCCGGTGCCAACTTTTTGTGATGAGTTCCTTATTGATATTTCGATTTGCCAGTCTCTCATACGCACACTACGACAATCTACTAGTTGGATTTTTTTGTCAGTTATGCTATGTCAACTGTAACAAGAGTAACAGAATCTAAATTGTGAAAATTATGGAAAACAACTAAATATCTCAAACGGAAGTTCGTGGGCTAAGAATAACATGGAAAAGGCAGTACTATATTTTGAACACATGGTAAACATATTTTAACCCAATGAAATATCAATGCATGAAGTTTGTGCAGAAAGAATTGTACAAAGGAGTGAGGAGATCCATTCAGTCAAGCTAACTGAAATTGAAAGGGTTATTCAAAAAGGGTTACAACTAAAAAAATACCCTGATTATGACCTCATTACAGCTGGACTGATGCAACAATTGCTCCAGCGAGCAAAGTGTAAGCTATAAGATAATGAATGCTTGCTTAAGATTTAAACATTTTCATTGCTTTTGGAAAGATGCCGAAGTAATAATGATTACGAAGGCAGGGAAGGATTCTAATGAACCGTCATACTACAGACCCATATCATTGTTGCCCATCATGTCAAGGCTATTTGAAAAGATCTTAATCAAGAGGCCAAACCGTTCATTGAAAGTGAAGGCCTGATTTCATCTCATCAGTTCGGGTTTAGGGAAAAACACTCAACGATAGAGCAGTTTCATAGAATAACCGACATTATTGAAAAAGCCCTAGAAGATAAAATGCTGTGTTCAGCTATATTTTTAGACGTGGCTCAAGCGTTTGATAAGGTTTGGCATGAATGATTGCTATGTAAACTCAAGGTACTCTTTCCAAATGAATATACGGCAATACTGGAGTATTATCTCTCAGAAAGAAACTTTCGTATCAAGCAAGAAGATGCTTATTCTCACCTTAAAGAAATTAAAGCTGTAGTCTCACAAGGAAGTATATTAGGTCCAAAACTATATTTACTATTTACAAATGACATCCAAGTCCCTCCAAACAGTACAGTAGCTACATTTACCGATGACACCGAGATATTTGTAGACGAGAAAAGTGAAGTGGTATCAACTAGAATTCTTCAAAGTTCTGTAATTCTGTATATTGGCTCATTGGTAACAGATCATGTCTGTCTATTTAAAATAAGTTACTAATTTATAAACAAATGCTAAGACCCGTATGAACATACGGAATTCAGATATGGGGATGTACGGCTAAAAATAACATCGAAATAATTCAACGATTCCAAAACAAAGTCTTAAGAGGAATAGTCAACGCACCTTGGTACATTAGAAACTCAGATCTACATTGTGACCTTAAAGTCAAGACCATAGAAGGCACAATTAAAGAGCATGCAACAGTCTATCATCGAAGGCTAAGGCTACACATAAATCAGGAAGCAGTAAAACTCATCGATACAACAGTACTTACTCGAAGACTGAGCGCATCAAACCGAATGATCTAATTGCTGGAAGCTTTAACTACCATTTGTATATATATATGAATATTTGTATTTTTGAATAGAAGTAAAAACCTATTTCTGCATGTAATATGTTTAGATAAGAACTGCTCGTTTGCGTAAACTAGTTGCAGTGTAGTAAAATTGTTGTTGTGTCAGATAACAGCCCAATTCAGATATAAATCCACGTCTTTGTTGAAGAACATGTGCATACAGTCGAATGCTGCAGATCAGCCTAGACACGCTCTAAGACATTTGCGCTCAAAATCTCGAATGCATTCCAATTAGGATGGGCTAAGATTAAACCATATGGGAGAACAAAACTAAGCGTTTCAATGCCAAAGCAGCTTACGCCTTTTTCAGTTTTACATTTGCGTTATCATTATTATAAAGAAAATTGTTCGAGTAAATCCCAATATATTTGAATGGCGGCCTGTAGCTTATTAATGTTCTGTTTCTATTACAGAGACGTAAATTGTTGAAATTCTTACGCTATTTTTTATTACAGAATTCTAATGGCGTCCTAAACAAGATTGTTTCGCACAAATTAACGCTGATCCTGAAACTCCAATCTGATTGAATTTGTATTGTAGTTCTGTTCCTATCCCTGAGCCCTTCGCAGAAATGAAGAACAGGAGCGGCGAATTCACAGTCCCCTGTTGCGTTCCACTCTCAATGTTAAAAACTTTAGCTGTCTTGCCACTGTTATCAGTAACAATAAAATTCTTGTCTGTATCATTTGCATGATCATTTAAATAATAATGCTCGTGGGGAATCTGAGTCTTACTAGTTTACATATATATAGATATGATCAGGGTTAGATTATCAACTCAAAATGCTATAGTATTTCTATTAATTTAGCCTAGGATACTCTGACAATCTGGGTTTTTGCCGATTTAGATTATTGGATTTTTACTGACTTTTAAAGTAATACTCAAAGTACTTTTCATATTGTCTATGAAGCAAATAGTCCAACTGTTTTTAAGCTGTACCTTGGCTAAATGTAAGCAGACCGTTTTAAGTTTTATAACACGATAATTCCTTTTTATATTAAATATTGCCAAAGACCCAGAGCATTCAATTTGTTGCGTTATCTAATCGAGACTTCGTTTATTACAAAACTTAAAAGTTTACTTGTTTTTATTTTGTAAACGTTAATATTTTTCAAAAAAAACTGTTCCTACCTACCGTCACACTATTTCATTATTAATTTAAATGGTTCCACTTAAAGTGCGAGCAACAAAAGGATACTGCCAAAAACTGCTCGCGCGAAAGCACTTTAAAGCATCATCTCGCACAACCGCCAGACTTTACTTTGCAAATTAAATGCAAATATCTGTGTGCTTAGTCATGCACTGCAAAAACAACAACAACAACAACAAACAACAAAAATAAGAACTAAGCTAATACATATAAGCACAGCAACAGCAACAACTACAACGCAAAGCTTTTAGCGGAACTACCCATTAGATGAACATTTTATTCGTAAATATTTTTTACCCTTTCCCACTGGCATCGCTTCGCTCGTTCCTTCGGAAGCTAAAATCCCTAAGCTGAAATCCCAAGGCTAAACCTGGGGAAAAAATGCTTAGTCCGCTTAGCGCGGTTAGTCGCGTTCGTTATGAAGTATTTATGCTAACAAACATTTTTTTCGTCTGTTTTATGCGGAGTACAGAGATGAACATAAAAACATAGAAAACAATTTTCGGGGTTTGCTAGTGAAAGAAAAAAAAATTAAAAAAAAAATTTCAAAGGATTACATTGGTACTAGATAAGGTATAGTGAGTTGGGGGTGTTAGTTGCGGTCTACTCGTATTCACTCATACCGGTCACTCGACTATTCTTTCGCATGCAGTCAACCAGTAGTCTAACAGACTCAATTCAATGGAAGGCATAAACAAACTACGCGGCGAAGA
This sequence comes from Nephrocerus scutellatus, assembly GCA_947095585.1. NCBI lineage: Eukaryota > Metazoa > Arthropoda > Insecta > Diptera > Pipunculidae > Nephrocerus > Nephrocerus scutellatus. Next base: position 100,259,529 of record OX352762.1, on the reverse strand, counting down.
TTTTAAAGATTTAATTCAATTAAATGTTTCAAGAAGAAAAAAAAGGGAAAAAAAGAAAAGATCTTGAGAAAACTCGTGCGATAAATTTCTTAAATAATCTGTCAATAAGACGTTTTTAACTAATTGTAGTTGTCACATTTTCTGTGAGTGCACTTTTCTTGTTTAATAAAACTTGGAAAGTGATTAACACAAAAGAGGGGAATTTGCAAGCGCTACGGATCTGAAAATTCCCATATTTACACTAAAGTTTTGTATGCGGGCGCTGTGATCTAGTGGTTAATGCGTTGAACTTCTGAGCAGGAGTTCCGAGATTCCAATCCCAGAAACACCAAAAGTACTTTTAGGGTCGCACCCCTCCCGAGTACTTTTTATTAAACTAAATTCTTTTTTTATGTACGCTGCTAAAATCAGAGAAGCAGCTGGTGTTCCTACAAGTAAATCTACCGCTCGTCGTGTGAATCGCAGTGCCAAAGACCACCTTAAGCTACTAAAGTTGAAGAAAAAACCACCACATAATGCTTCACAAAATTTCAACCCTGACAATTAGCGAAAGACCACACTGGAAAAAATAGTATTTTCTGACGAAAAAAAAGTTTAATTTACATGCACCGGATGGCTATAAGTTTTACTTGCACGATCTAAGAAAATAGGAGCTCTTTTTAAACCACCGGAATAACAATGTTTTGGGTTGCAATATCTGATTATAGCAACATCGACTTAGTTGGTACAAAGCTCAAAAATGACAGTAGATAGCTAGAATTTCAGTCATTTGTAAGGTGCTTTTAATGTTATGAACCGATAAAAATGCATGCCGTTCGGACCCATTTGGCAAAAAGGTCTCTAATGTACCTAATGTAGCGGCTTTAAATCGGTGGAGCTAAATATTGATAGTGACAAAAACTACCTTACTCAGGTATCGCATAGGAAGTTAATATAAACTAACTTTGTAGAAAAAGTGTAGATCATTTGTTTGAGGGTAGTCCCATACCTGACGTATAGAAAGTGGTTGTTGTTTAAAAAGAAAGTTTAAAAGAAAGTGGAGAAAGTACCAACCTTGTAAAGATTAAATTTGACGTTTGACGACGCTACGTAGTTTAGTATTCGTACGGCAGCCATCAATTGTGAAAGCTCTTAATGAATTTTGAAACATGTTTAAAATTGATCATCGTTATATGATCTTTCATTTAAAAAGCCTCAATCCAACCAACATCAAAACGATTCTACTTTGGGAAAGTCTGCTCCTTCATTTACAACAATAAAATCGGAATTCAGAACAAATTCCTACGCTTCTGATGCCTGTGGACAGTACTGTACCATTTCTTATGTACAAAAGAGGATATAAAGTACAATACCCTAGCAGGGAAAGTTGGAAAAATTCAATTGAGATCCTTAGGGAATTCAAACCCATATTCTACACTGACGATTCCCCTACCAATGAAGGAACTGGTGCAGGATGGTTCTTAGATGAGAATTCTCAAGAAGCATTAGCACTTGAAAAATGGCCAAATATTTTTCTATTTTACAAGTTTCTAACTGGGCGGCATCTAAGAAGATACAAGGACGAAACACTGGAATCACCTTGTGTCCTTTCGAAAATTGTTCTAGAATGTAAGAGAAGACTGAACTCTATTTCTAGATGGAATTCCGTCACTCTTATCTGTGTTCCTAGACATACAGGAATAAAAGGAAATGAATTTGATGATGCAGTTGCAAGAAGTGGTTCTTCCGTTATTCATACTGGTCCGGAACCAATGTTAGACTTGAGTCAGGCAAGCTTAAATATTGGTATTCGAAGATAAATGGAAGCCGAACAGGAACAACGTTTGAATATCCAGAAGAAACTGTCGGAGCATGGTCGGTATACTTACTGGACATAGCCTGATTGGAAGGCATATGTTCAAGTTGGGACTTATATTGGATCCAATATGTAAGTCTTGCCTGGAGGAAGAAGATACAACTACACATTTCTTTCGTAGCTGTCCTGCTACGTTTGTTTGAGGGTAGTCTGGGTTTTCTGTCAGAGTCACCAACCTACACCTTAAACGAAGAGGGTATGTCTTTCTACACCGCTCTGTGTGTGACACAAAAAAGGTTTTCATCAAAATTGCACTCATTTTTTCCTACTTCTAATAATTATAACTAAGCTTTTGCAGAACTGCACACGACGGCGACTTTTTCATGCTGTTAGTGTTTTTTTTCTGAGCACCAAAAATGTTATTTCAAACGTTCAGTTTTTATTTCGTTTATGCAACGAAAACATTCTATTTTGACAACCATTGAGGATTCTGGAATGTTGTTTTTCCACAGACCAGAGTGGATATATTCCGTTAAATTACATGGAAGCGAACAACAATTTTTCATCACAGCTTTCGTGTTGTTGATACGAGTATGTAACAATCCTAGTGCAAACATGCATCGGACAAATGACAGAATACTCTCGCTGGACAAGCGGGCTAAAGCTTATAAGAGAAAACTAATCATTTGGTTCTAGAAACTGTAAAAAGTTTCAATGTTCTCTCCATGGATTTTTTTGGTGTCAAATTTTTTTCATTTTTGTTAGAATCGAGGCAATTTATTGAAAGGATTTCGGATGTCATCAGTCGGTTGAACAGAATAGAGTTGGCTTTTGTGTTTGCTTAAAAGAATGAAAAAAAAATCAACTTTTTGTAGAAACACATGGACTCATCTGTGGCTGCACCTATCCGTCGTGTACTATGGCTTAACTACAATCGCAGTCAAATTTATGTTGCTAATATATGAATTTTTTTTTTTTTCAAATAAATATTTTTCACTCTCCCGGTCTTCCACAGAGATCTGGGACACTTCTATTTTCTCGGTCACAAAAAAAAATTCTTAATAACTGTACGAGTAAATTTATTTTAAAAGATATTCATAAACTGGGTATCTACCTAATTACTTTAACTGCCCATGGAGTATGAGGCAAGTAATTTCTACTCGCAGATCAGCGCTCCACAGTGAATCCTTTTATACGAATGAATGAATGAATAGTCCTCCGCTTTCGAGCTACACAACAAAAACTATCAGCAATTTTAAATTCATGTATATTTTCATAGTGATTATGACTGAAACAAATAAAAAAATATATTATATTAGCTGTGGGCGCCAGTGGAAAGCGCAGGGATTCGTGGTTCATATCCCAGTAACACCAAAAGTATTTTTCACCATGTCCCACCTCTCCCGAATGGATGAAAAACGTACCGAGGGTAATAACTTGTCACAGAAAGCTTCTCAATTCTCCATTCGGATCCGGCGGTCCCTTTCATTTGTGTCCAAAAAAATATACATGCACAACACAAATGGTCGCGAGAAGCTATGCCTTGGACTCCAACGGACTGTCGCGCCGAATATTATTATTATTATTATTATTGTCTCGACCGAATGTAGAACCGAACAGGCAAAGCCAAATCAGTGTTTGGAATCCAGATAGCTCATTACTTTGAAATTAACGATAGATTCCATTACCTTGGGCAGAATTGACAACAAAGCAATAGGGTGGTAGTTAGTACGTGCTGATTTATCACCACAATACAATACTCCTAAGATATTGGAAACTCTCTACACTCTTTACCGGCTGTCCAGCAATGTTAACTTGAGTTACTGAGTTAGTGCCGAGGTTGATGATTTTGGTTTTGGCAGTATTAATCTTCAAACCCGCAACATTTGCCTCCCTTTTAATTCCACATTTGTTGTCATTTAGTGCAGCTCCACAATCCTGTGTGAGAGTAAACAAACGTCGTCAGCGTAGTCCAGATGTTTGAGTTGAGATGTAAGAGTCTAACGAATTCCTCTGTTTCCAGTAGATAAAGCTGCGTGAAGCACATCGCTAATCACAAAAAAAAAGAGTACCGGTCGTACTCCACTTAGGATCTCGAGCACCTCTGACAGCTTTCCTCTTTCCTGTATTAAATGCTGTTTCTTCAACTTCGCATAGGATCAATGCTGGCGTGCCACAATGGTCATCTTTGTCACCTACTCTTTTCTAAGTATATATTAATGACCTATCATCTTCTACAACCTGTGATATCCATTCATTTGCTGATGTTAAAACGCTACCGGCTTCCATTGAGTTTGTTAGTCAAAAAGAATGCAATTCTCGCCTGATTGGTTCGCGTGAATTAATGAATACGGCTATTCTGTCGACCATTCAAGTCATTCACGATTGGGGCAGATCTAATAGGGTGGAATTTAATCCGAATTAATTCCAGGCTTGTGTTACTTACCACCAGTAATTATGGGTATTGTTCCCATGTAGGAACAATGGAACGAAATGTGGACAGTATTTTTCTTTTATATGGAACGCGTGAACTTTTCGATATGCTTCCGAAATCGTAATCGCAATCGTCGTTACCGCAACACATAAGATTTGAAATTGTTTGCAATTTTTATTTTTCTCTTTGTTCTTCGTCGAAAGTAAAATTCAATTCATATAAGATTATTTCTATGATGAATTACAGTTCTAGAGTTTCCACTCTAAAAAAATCCTTAAAGGACTTAATATATAGTTCTTTCCATCCCTTAATACATTCATTAAACTTAAAAACTCTCGATATGCTTCCGAAATCGTAATCGCAATCGTCGTTACCGCAACACATAAGATTTGAAATTGTTTGCAATTTTTATTTTTCTCTTTGTTCTTCGTCGAAAGTAAAATTCAATTCATATAAGATTATTTCTATGATGAATTACAGTTCTAGAGTTTCCACTCTAAAAAAATCCTTAAAGGACTTAATATATAGTTCTTTCCATCCCTTAATACATTCATTAAACTTAAAAACTCTCGTCCTAAATTAAGTAGTTCATCTTCTCTCCTATCTTAACTCTTTTATTAATAATTCGCTTTTTACAAAGGCCAAGGACAGGTATTTTCTTTCCTTGTAGCCTTGCATTGTGTGCAAAAAAGAACAGGAATTTCGAAATATCTACTTTGTATAAAGTCAAAAAAGATTGAAGGAGAAAGCAATTGAAAATCTTTGATTACAAAAAGGACAAGGAACATGCATACCAGTGCATTACATTAAATAATAATCAGAAAAATTGTGCGCAGAAGGTAGTTTAGAGAGGTTCCTTTAATTCATTCGGTTTGAACTCCAAATTAAAAAGAAATCATCTCAAAACGGATGCTAATTTCCTTTTTGTTTAATTGGTGAGTATAAAACTCGCAAAGAAAGTAGAAACCCCCAAAAATTTTTGACTGAAATAACCCAACCAAAGAAACTGCATTGCTGCTGGTTTTTTGTGTCACGAAAACTGAAATCTGAATCGAAAACTCATTCCCACGTGATGCGACAAAATCATTTATAATATTTCTTGCCGGCTCAGTTTCATTTTTTGGATGGAATGGACATGCGATCGCTCTGTGGCATTCGCTCATCGGCAGAGTTATTCGATGTACACGCCGGTATTCATTTCATCATCAATGAGGCTGTTGGAGTTTTTATTTTCTTTTTTCATTTTGTCCACAATTAATCCCGTCAAAGGCAGCAACGTTCGTCACGCATCTGGATCTGAATGACCATCACGCGACGGCAATCATTCGAAAAAAACGCATTCCATGGCTGTTGGGTATATGTATGAACGCCATTCAACGTCATTGCATTTACCTTTTCACGATAGTCGCCAAGCCATCGCGCTTTATTGTCGCAAAGAAACGAACGAACGAATGAATTTATCGCGCGACCGACGGATATTCCTGGAAGAAAAGACACGATATGCTGGCTCTCTTCAGAAATCCGCTGCAATTCAATGTGAGCAGGAGTACTTCCTGGCGATATAAATATGAAGTTTTATATCCGCATGCAAGAATTTCTTTTTCAGAATTTTTTTTTGGTATTTGGTTTTTTTTTCTTTCTTTCTTTCCTTTTTTTTTCTTTTGTAATTTTTAAAAAAAACTCATGGGCGCAATGAAAATGTTAAACATGCACGCGACAGGACATTTGTGTCCTCTCTCTATCTACCTCATCACTCCCATTTGGTGTTATTGCCATGGCCATGGCCACTTTGAACCGTGCTGCTACTGCAGTGCAATTTTAAATGACTTCTGATTAATCTCTTTCGGTTGTTCCCATTTTCCAGCAGATAATGATGCTGTCGATGCCGCCGTGAACAGATTTAACAAAATTAAAAAACTTTAATCATCATAAAACATCCCAAATTGTCCGTAGTCACATTATGACGATGATGGTTATAATATTGTAGCCAGATATTCACAAAATAAGTTAATTATGTACGTTCGGGAGAGCAGGATCGGACCCCGATTGCACAGCCAAATTTAATGATGTGATGATGTAGACTCGACTAGTAGCAGTAGCAATATCAGCAATAAAAATAAATATAAAAAGCTTAAAGGAAGACAAATTTAAAAACGAAACGTGCTAAATAAGTTTCTTGAAAATGAGTGAAGTTTGCTTGAGTACTGATATGAATTCTACTTACTAGACTAGCATAACTGCAATCTCTAAACTCTAAATGGCTCCACAAATCTAAGTCAAGTTGTGCTTGTTGAGTCAAATTAAAATGCTGAAGTACTTAGTAGTTAAAACATTTATTCAAGTAGAAGCATTCATAAGAACGAGGCACGATAAATTCTAAACACAGAGGTCACAGCGATCCATATGATAGAAGTACTGAAGGCTACATGCTGACATTTAGAGAAAAACTGGATAAAGCCACCCATATCGTTTACAAGCAATCGCTGTTCAATCCAAAAGAAGCACAATTCCTTTAGAAACTGGATGTCATGGGCTTAAAATCGGAGCCAGTTTTAGAGCCAGAAATGACGATGATGATGATAAGTAAACTTCTGCAAGAATTCTCTTGGACTTGCACATAAAGTTACAAATATTTTCCAGAAAATTAAAATTTTTTGTCTTTTCTAAGTGCAAGTATATGCAATTTGTTACTTATTTATATCTCAGGGCTCAAAGTCAAAGTACAAAAGCTAAACATACATTACTGCTTCATCTACAGAAGCCTCAATTTAGATCTAGATACATAGAAATTCAATTCATAACAAGTTTAAAGCGCTATCTCAAAAATTGTCACCAAATATACTCATATCGCTCGTGGTTCGAATACCAGTAAAACCAAAAAGTATTTTGCCTTGGACCGCAATGGTCTGTTGCGCCGAATATTATTATTATACTCATATCGCTATTGCAGCCAACTTTAATGTACGCAGTTCTTTTTGGCTTCGCCATATTGGCCAGACAAGACCCGATGGAGAGTGTGTTAAGATATACAAAAAATATTTATCAGGATTAAATGAGCCTACAAAATATAAAAATTGAAATGGCAAATCAAACCGCTAACACCCTAGGTTTGTTCCTTATATCTCATTCTTTGTTTATTACACCTTTAAAGTATTATCGTCTCTTGAAAGAAAGCCTATTTCTTGTGACTTAAACTGCAAAAAGTCGTCTAGGATTCAAACAAAAATTAAGATTAGCCAGAAATGAGTGCAATATCCACTTTGGGTGAGTTAAATTCGCCTATGACAAAAAATTGCGGCAAAAAATACTACAATGTCTCGAAAGTAGTAAATTGTTAAACACAAACACTGGTACAGAATAACTTTCCTACTCACACTGTTGCTAGAATTTCATGTGATCTCAACATACACAAATCCGCTGGGTTAGTCGGTATTTTCGCAATACAATAGGTGTTCTCGAGATGTTGGGAAAACATCCTCTTCCTAACCCGATCAAACTACTACGTCTATTCTTACCCATGTAATGGAAATGCTGATTAATCGTCAGCTCATGAAATTTCTTGAAATACATACATGAAATCCGTAATGATAAGCAGTACCAACAGCAACGTTCTTTTTGGTGATATGATGTCATATTTCACCGACCAATGAATGAATGAAAACCATATGTTAACGAGTGATCTAGTATTTACATTGGGATGATACTACTCGTCACTCGTTCACGTAAGTGATCATGCCAAAACAACATTATTCACTCACGTATGTGGTAATTCGACCCCTCTAATTCATCAATTTGGTGAAACTATAACAGCACTTTGCAGCTACGCACATAGGTTTGTAAAACGTGTCCCTTTTCGAAAGTGGAACTCAACAATGTAATATGTAAGCACGTTAAATTCTGATCTGGACAGCATAATAAGATATATTGTGCCGCCCAACCTGTGGGTTCATGTGTGCGGTTAGCGAAGCGCCTGGGATCAGCTAGTACCCCTAATATTTTAAGCAATTAATTTTAATAATATTTTAAGAACTGGATCGTCAGGAAAAAAATATGTGGACCAATTAACATTGTCTTCTTTTCCCTTAGAGGTGCCTAGAAATTATTCATTGAAAATGTCTACCAAATCAAGAACACAAACACGCGCACACCTGATGGTTACTTGGAATTTCAATAACTTCATAGTTGACTGAATTCAATTGAAGTGAAAAATTATACCTTTCAATGCATTGAGCGTAGAAAATCTCAAAGAAGAAGGAATTCTAGATATTCATCGACAGATTGATTTTGTGTATAGATTAACCTGTCGTGAGCTGTAATGATAGCTTTACCGGAAAAATGAAATTATTTTGTACAAAAAATTTATATATATATATATATATATATATATATATATATATATATATATATCAGTAAAACTACTCAACTATCGTCTACTGATTCTAATATTAATTAGTCCAAAACAGAGCACAACAGTTTATTATGATATGTAATGTTCTATTCGAATTTGTGAAAACCACAAGAAACGAAATGATGTGGCTCGTTAAATTCTAAATCGGTATATTACGATCTACGAATATGTTTTTCCATGAATAACCACTGTATATCTTCAATATATTTAATTCGCTTAATAGGATCAGGGTTTTGTCTGATATTTCCATTATTATCATTTATGTTATCAACGTCTTACCAATAAGACAAATCTAATGTTGTTACTTATTACTGAGAAGAATGTTAGCAAAAACTTCAGTAATGTTCTTATGAATCGTGAATTGAATCATTGATAAAACTCGTGACAAGAGATGGAAATCCTTTGAGGCAACAACATGATAATCCATTTAATAGGATTGGAATTTTTTCTAGCGATTTCTATCAGTAACCAAAATCTTTTCCCAAGGGCAAAATATATAAAAGAGTTATAGTGAAATTTATGTATAAAATGTGTTGCTCAGAACCATTAAAAAAAACTTTATTTTTTTCGCTAACACCGTCGACATACTCCAGATTCGAGTGACGCCCAAATCAGCAATAACCATCGAACAAATCGCTGAACAAGTCAACATAGCCATCGTTCTTCCTAAAGAATGTGCACCTTTCATCGTGATATCATCGCTATCATCAGCATCATCATGCTGGAGCTTTAACATACTGAACCACAATCCACCAGACCTCTCGCGAAGCTAATCCTTTAACATCACTAAGCCATACAGACAGACGATTACTATAGTACAAGTACCTCACTGGAGGCGCGACGGTAAGACGACAGAGATGCAAACGAACACGTCGCGTCGGAGGTATTTTTCTCTGTCAAGCCGGACAAATGATGCCACCGGCAACAACATGAGCATTTGTTTGTCGAAGGTGATATGACCCCAAAAAAACAAACCTCTGGCAGCATCTGTGCGATGATCCTGGAACACAATATGGGTGTAGTCTGTCGCCCCACCACGGGAAAAACCATCTAAACAAACCGTCCCTCAGTCGTTCAACAGCCGGCACAATGGAGGAACAAGGAGGAGGATCAAGCAGCAATGGTTTTAAACACCCAATGTGGAGGTGGTACACATGAGGATCCAGCCCGGGTAGTGGTCTATTAGACTCGAATTGAAAAACAAACAAACAAAGAAATTGAATGGAACCGAACCATACATTCGCTTGTGTCACTTCGCACAGCCTCCTGAAGTGCACAACAGCTAGTGAGTTAGGCGGCTAATGGAGTGACAAAAGTAATGAATAGAATGATAGAAAGAGAGAGAGAGAGAGAGTGTGTGAGGCAAAAAATATCTGCTATTACTGTACATGGAACGTTAGTTCTTTCAAGGCTCCCATCATCGGCGGCATCTATTTCATCGTAGCTCGCAATGAGAGTAATTTATCAAAATCTTCAAAATGTACGCTCGCGAACGGTGCGACGTACGCCTCCTACTGCTTGCTATTGTGAGTACATGCTATACAAGGGAGAGGAGGTGGAAAAGTATAAAGTACAGATAGATGTATCTTACCTCCGTACACGAACCTTAAATAAAATTCCCTTATTGGGATTTCAACAGCAGATGAGTAATGGAATTTGAAAACAGGAGTAGCGGCGCAAAGCCACGTCGGAGTTGATACTTGTGATGCCTATCACTTATCAGACTTGTTTTGAATTTTGCGATTTTTTTGTATTTGTGAGTCTGCCACTTAACTAACCTCGTGGGAACTTTACAAATGTATTTAGAACAGACGGGATACAACAGCGCCGCCACGCACTGTTGACAATGACAGTGACACGAAGTGACGTGAGCGAAATACCCAATCAAAAGTTTTCGCGCCTGCCAAGAACTCGTTAGGTGTAAATTCATGCTAAATAAACATAAGATAAAGAATGGAATTTGTTTCGATGAATCATCATCATGTAAATGACATCAGTGCGTCGTAGAACTGTCAGATATCTGACAGATGTGCAAATTCGGTTGAATTTCTTTACTACACTAAATTTACTGACCGGTGACGGTGAGTGGCTTAAATTCTACCCTCTACGAAGTGGTAGCCTCTTCCTCAAGCTAGCGATTGAGAATTTGTCAAGTGTAACATTGTCTAGAGGTCCAACTGGCTAACGCAGATGATGTTTAATCCATCAATAGTACTTCAAGTACTGTAAAAGAACTATTCATCCAGATCTCGGTTCATCTTGATTATCAGAACAGCGTAGAGAACAAAGCCTTACTATAATCTTATTGAGTCTTCCTGGAATATAACTACATGTTCCTGTATAGAGCTCGGATCACTTCTTATGCGTCGACTTAAGTGCTTTTTTTTTGTATAATTCGCACCCTTATAATGCTCGGCTATATGCTTGGTACAGCGTTGGCGTTAAGGAAGAGGAGGAGAAAAGAGGAGATGGCCTCGTTAATAAGCAAAATAGTCGCATTGAGGAAAGTCGGCAACACGAAGCCATTCTCAAAATGCCATTACAATATTTGGTGCGACATACCATTGTGTTCCAAGGCCTGGCTTCTTGCGACCATTCGTGTTGTGCGTGTTTTATCTTTAAAACAAATGGAATGGACCTACAATTTAAAGCGGTGTACGAAATATAAATTAAGAAGCTTTCCGTGACAGTTATTACTCCAGGACGTTTATCAGACATGAGAGGTGGACCGAGAATAAGATTTTTTGTGTTTTGACTCTCTGAAGTCCAATGCACTGACGTTTAGAGCCACGGCGCTCACATAAAATTCAATTGCAGCCACAAAAATGTACTGTTCGGTCACAGATCACCTTAAGAGCATAAGACTTGAGTTGTTTAATTGCTTATGACGGATCTTTAATACGCGCCTGCCAGGCACATTGCGCGTTCTTAAACGTTTGCGTTTTTTATTGAGCATCGATATGTTGAATACAGAATTTTCTTTTCTACTTCAGTTCAACTTCGAGCTCGCTTTGTAAGTAAATTAGAGAGATGTACAAAGCACAAAACAGAAATTATTATCTTTTATCGGTTTACAATGGTATGTTGATATCCATTCTTACCCCTTTGCATTTGTAGAGTAACTACTTAACCTTTGGAGATGTCTGTCATCTCAGTTCAATTCACCAAAAATACTTTTCGGCTTGTTTTTGTTTGCCAAGCAAAATGTACCCGATAAAAAAGAAAACAGGTTTCAGAAAGTAAAATAAAATATCACTGACGGTGTATTCTTTGAAATTTCACAATGTCAATATTTAAAATTTCTGAAAAACGTACGCGTGCAAATTGTTAAATTTCCGCTTTTGTCTTAATTTCAAAAGGTAAATCAAAGCACACTTACACTGAAGTACAAATCGAAAACGAAAACCTTTACCAACAACAAACGAAATAATAATTAACAACCTGGGTAGGAATGTTTTGTCATCTTGGAGCACCAACGATGGTCATATTTAAAAAAGCAAATCCAAATAAAATCCCAAAAAATGAAAGACAATAATATTGAGGATGCGAAAAATGAAAACCTGCTATAACAAGGACCATTCAAGCACAAGGTATTCCCCTAAGAATACGCGGATGTTGGAATACACCTTCACAATGCACAATCGTCGGTCGGTCGAGTTTTTTGTTTTTTATTTTTATTTTTTCTTTCGTTTTTGTTGCTGTTAAGAGAACTCAAATGCAAAAGGCATTGTTCGAGTCCCACAGACATAGACGTCGACGACTCCATGGTGACTGCGTAAAGTCAAAACAACTTGTACGCCCGCCAGCAACAATGAGCCAACCAACCAACCGACCAACAAAAATAATTGCAGAAGTTCGTTCCCATTCGAGAAGAGTGTTTTTTTGTTGTGGATTTCTTTTTTGTGTTTCTGTGTTTTTTTGCGCGTGGCGAACCTGACCATGAAAGAACGCGGCACAGAAAACAGGCGAAAAACGCACGACGGAGAACTTAAGTGAAATCCCAATCGACTCAACTCGAGGTAACGAAATTGCACCATAAGGATTTTTTACACGGAAAACTTTAAGTGCATCATAAATAAGATTGCATTAGCATTCCTGCAATGTTGGTTGCCTGGTGGTTTGCGCTGCGGTGCGTTGCGCTTGCATTCTCACTCGGAAACGAAGTAAAACTGCTGCTGATTCAATCGGAGTCGTTTGTGATGTACGAGTACTACTGGGTGGAGTTTCGACCACTCCGAGCTCTGAGCTGCCCCTTTGTGGTCTAGGTTGGATGTTTTTTGTTTTTCTGCCGCAAAACCTGCTGACTTAGTGGTCCAGAGACTTAGTGCTGTTGCTGCAGAAGCCGATGTAGTTGCGAGGTCTGTACCTTTGTATGTCCCCTGACGCGCTGAGTAGGGACATAGGGAGGCACATAAATTGGATTCGATTCGACTGAGCCAGGAACAGATCAACCGCAGTGGGTCCGGCAGGAAGATACAGGTGCCGAAGTACCATAGCTACGGAGTGATTGAGGCGGCGACAAATCTTTTGCTAGCCTAATTGCGGTGATACACTAGAGAAATAGACAATCAGCCATCAGCCAGTCAGTCAACCTTGAGCCACGGTATGCTCTGTATCCTTGGTGTCCCGAACATGCAGAACACAAAAAGGTATTTCCCAGCATACGAGCTAGTATACTCATACTGATTAATGTGCCTTCGACGAATTCCCACACGGATTCCACAACGATGTCGCCATTGTAGATTATTTAATGCGATGCATCATCGTGGCCAGTGGCTCGCTCCACAGCATTCTCCGTATGCTGTGTAAGTTCAATTTGTATCTGTAGTGCCTTCGAAGTTTGGAATTGAATTGCGCGTTTAGTTTGACACTCACTTTTACTTCAAGTGGACGGACGACATGAGCAAAAGACATTCTTGCACATTCGTCACGGTCATCAGATTGATGGGGAGTTCATCGCAGTGTGAACACCGACGACGAAGTCGATCGGGAGAGCATTCCTTTTGTGGGACAACCAGAACGCCGCCATTTGAGCAAAATGCGGTGTGCCAGAAGAAGCTGCGTACGTTTATATATTTGAGTGTCTGTGTGTGTTCTCGAACAATTACAAAATGCGACTTGTGTGTTGTCTTGACCATTGATGTCTGGAATTTCAGAATGATTGAATACCGATGAGAGCAATAGGATTAAGCTGATGTGCGTCTAAAGATGAAGTCAATTCATTGCATATTTTCTTCTTTTAATAAAATACCCACCCTACAAGTACAACACTTTGTAGAAATATCTAATTGAAAATTAAGATATAATGACATATAACAGTATATTCCAAAATGGGGGTTTTGTAAATAATACAATACATCTAAAAGTTTAATTGATTAACTTTACTTAGTTATCATTATCAGCCAGCTCAACTTAAGCTAAAGCTTCTTCAATAGTCATCCTCCAAACATCCAAATTAAAGGCTACAACTATGGAGGATGCCTTTTATATTTCGGGAATGAGCTACTCAAGTGCTTCCATCTACGTTTGACATTAAGGACGGTTATTTACGCAGACCATCGTACTCAGTTTTAGACCGTCCCTTACTACTGATTTTTAGTGGTTTAACGTTTAGAAGTTTTAAATATATGCCCTTACACACAGGGTTGCAACAGTTCGTCATTGTAGCGAGTTCTGTATGTTCCGTCAACATGGTGCTCTAAACATTTACTGCATATAACGATTTTAAGGCTCATTTATTTTGGAACCATAGGATACTGATCGTATTTGAAAAATTGTGCTCAAAATTTAATTATCAGGCCATACGAAGCATTTATTAAAATGGAGATAAACAAAGTTGATACATTTTTTGTTTTTTTTTATGTGTTTCCTTACATTACGTAATTTTTGTAGCATTTAATTTAATAAATTAATGTTGGATCCTTTGTTGGCGTACCGTCAGCCGACATGCAGAACTTTATTCTGCTTTCAGTTTTATCCAGATTTCTCTCATAAGAGATAAGAGATCATCGTTTCGTAGTTTTTGTTATAAAAGGCCAGATATTTGCCATTTCCATTTTACAACCTCGACTGGACTTCTTCATTTTACTGCTGAACATAGTCTCGTCCATGTCAGGTAAATCAGAAAATTAATTACTTGTCTGCTCGTCTAGAGGCAACTCGTTTGTATGTTGGACATTTACGTTAAGATTGATTAGTGGTTGACATTGACTGATTTGGAAGCGTAAATATATGTTGTAAATAATTGGAATTTCGGTAGTGAAATAAAATCAAAAACAATTCTATGTACATATTTATAGTTAAACCTGATACGCAGTTGAACACTTTACTCTTTATCTGTTTACAATAATTGAACAGAAATAACTTTTTTAAGTTTATAGAAACAACAACTATCAGCAAATCAGATAAATTATTAGATTATTCATACCTTCACAAAATCAATCACAAAGAGATATTTGTCTTTAACTCTTATAAGAGGCTAAGAGAATTTTAATTCTACTGTAAGCTTTTATGGAAATATTTATATTTACTTTTATTATGAGATCTCGAAAATAGGTCCACAATCATTTGAAACAATAAATGGCTAATTTTTCATGGTCTAAATTCCGAGAACCACCGTGGCTTTTTCGCTATTAAATAAATAATAATAATCAGTCTTCCCTCACGAGACACAGCTCAACGAAGAAAATATCTCACCAGTTACTGAAGAAGAGATTCTAGACACAGCCACCATAATAAAGACACACAAGGCCCCAGGTCTAGATGGTATTCCTAACGTGGTCATGAAAACTTCTCTGATAATGAGGCCTGAAATATTTAGTAGGGAGTACACAACGTACATTAACGATGGAATATTTCCGCATAGATGGAAGCGTCAGCGGTTAGTGCTCATTCCGAATGGTGACAAATCACCAGAGAAACCGTCGTCGCAATGACCTTTGTGTATGCTGGACTCAGCGGGAAAGGTGCCAGAAAGAATCATATGTACACGCAGAAGGATCGCGCGGCTTTAATTAAGATTCCAATATTGCTTTAGGAAGAAAAAGAACATCATCGATACAATTGCGGCGGTATGTGATATCGCACACAATGCAATTGCAGGAACGAGATGTAAAGGCGGGGATAAGAACTAATGCGCAGTGGTGACACTTGATGTCAAAAATGCATTCAACTCAGCAAATTGGGACAAAACGTTGGTTTCTTTAACCTAACTGCAGGTACCAGACTATCTACGAATCATTGCGAGCTACTTCAGTGACAGAATCTTGTTATATGACACCGAGGAGACAACACCAGGCAATACAAAGTCACCGGAGGAGTACCACTGGGCTCTGTACTTGGACCGCTAATATGGAATGTGATGCACGACGGCATTCTAACAATTAGATGACCTGCTGGAGAAGAAATCATCGAATACGCGACATAGTTATAGCGGTTGTTGCTAAAACACTCGAGGAGGTAACGCAAAAATGTAATGAAATTATCCGGGGTGTCAGAGATTGGCTGCATGCGGATTACAAAAGCGAAGCTGTATTGATAAGTAGTGACGGACATAGCATCACATAGAGCCCACATATAAAATACGTCGGAGTCCTGCTGCATCACAGGCTCAATTTCAAGGAGCATCTGAGATATGCCACTGAAAAGGCATCGCGTGCAGGAATAGCTCTTGCGAGGATATTGCCTAATACTGGTGAGCCTAAGCAGCCGATAAGAAAACTGCTAGCGAGGGTCAATACCTCGATCTAAATGTATAATAATAATATTCAGCGCGACTGACCATTGCGGTACAAGGCCCAGCTTCTCGCAACCATTTGTGTTGAGCATGTATATTTTTGCACACAAATGGAGGGGACCTACAATTTAATGCCGGATAAGAACGGCGAATTTAGAAGCTTTCCGTGACAAGTTTATCAGGCTTTTGTGAGAGGTTGTACACCGCGAAAACTACTTTTGGTGTAACTGGGATTCGAACCACGAACCTCCTGCTTAGAAGCCATACTCCTATCCACTAAGCCACGGCGCTCACCTATATTAATGTATGCGGTGCCTACATCCGGCGACTTCTTGCGCCAGCTACATGAAAGGAGTTACAGCAGCGTACATATTGCTGTCGCTCAGAATATGCTGTGCATTCTGGATGGTCTCTTTTTTTTAAGATATTTTTATTAAACATTAAAGTAATATACAATTTTGATTTAAAAGTAAACTTATAAATAATATTAATATGTGTCGGCTCAACAAAAGGGGCCCGACGTATTTACATTGAAGGTACATGAAAGGAGTTACAGCAGCGTACATATTGCTGTCGCTCAGAATATGCTGTGCATTCTGGATGGTCTCTTTTTTTTAAGATATTTTTATTAAACATTAAAGTAATATACAATTTTGATTTAAAACTAAACTTATAAATAATATTAATATGTGTCGGCTCAACAAAAGGGGCCCGACGTATTTACATTGTCTTTTTTTTTGGTATTGTTTATTTTTAAACAATATTTTTTACTACTTAATCTACTACATGTTAATTTTTAATGTAATTAAATTTTAAACAATAATTTTAAAATAAAATAAGAATGAAAAATATTAAGCGGCGTATAAACAGGGCGAACTTCAGCCTCTGTAATATTGGTTGCCCGCCTTCTCGTAGAAGGAGACGTCTTGATTGTTAAAGATGTCATCGAATCTAGCATCAGTGAATCCTCTTATGTGTATGTACCGGTGACTTGGCTCGATTTCCTCGATTCGCAGTCCTTGCATCTCAGGACTTGGATGTGTTTCCAATGCGTCGACGAATTTCCTCGCCATTCGGAACAAGTGGTCAGTTATTGGCAGCAGACCTGCTGCTTCGTATAGTTTTGTAGTCGACACAAACTTATAGCTGTTTGTCACCCTCCAGAGTCCTGTACAGATCCTTAGTACCTTCCTTTCAAATAGGGAGACCTTCTTCATCGTTGTTGGTGAGACGGTGAACCATATGGGGTAGCCATAGGTTATCACTGGCCTGATGAGTTGCTCTGGATGGTCTCTTCCGATGCAGTCATTGTAGGTAGGATGTCAGTTAAAATCATGGCAATAGAAGATGGCAATAGAAGCAGCGGCATTGAGAGACTCACGAACCAAAAATTGAGTGGAGGTCAAAGTACAAGAGAATACATTCGAAAACGTAGCGAAATAGAGTGGCAGCGTAGATGGGACGCAACTACAAAAGCCCGAAAGGACGCATACGCTGATTCCAGACCTCTAAGTGTGGGTAGCAAGAAAACATGGAAAGGTAAACCATCACCTGACACAGTTCTTGCCGGGGCACTGATCTTTTCGTGAGTATCTACACAAATTAAGTACGCGTCTGTCTTAACTGCAAGATCAGTATAGAGAATGCAGAACACGTACTGCAAGAGTGCGCGAGATTTAATGACAGGAGACGCCTGCTGCAACAGCTATTTGGAGAGCGAGTCAGTCCGGCTCGCCTCATTCAAGCAAGCGTCTCGAACGAAACGAAAAATTTGTCATGTAAATACTCTAAGCGGATATACACATTGTGCAAAGATTGAATAAAATCGGGCTTTAGGAAATGGTTTAAAAACTGATCACAAGATTCCGCCAGCCACGAGCACGCGAAGTTAATATAGAGACTTTAAAAATAGGAAGGAGAATATTTCCGGGGCTTAAGGTTTCCAGCTTGAGCCAGGTTCATACGCCTTAGACAGTTTTTTCTGAATTCATATATATTTTTTATTCTATTGTCAACGAAATTACAAAATTATTGAACTATGAACAGCCAAAACTCGACTTTGATAATTTTGTGCGCGCATTTGTGATGAAAGAAATGCTCATTGCTGCTGACTTTTGACAATCATTCAGACACAGAATTATATTTGTATCTTTTGTGTTTTAATTTATTCAGCAATATTTCCATACAATAGTTTTATCATTAAATTCAAACAAGTGTTTTTTATTTAAACTCGTTCAAGACCTTCTGGAATTGGAATTTAATTTTAGGTTGGTTCAAGGGTTAATAAAAGCCAATATTAATCATAAAACAGTCATTATTAATACTAAACCAGTCATTAAAATTTTCAATATAACTTTTCGTAATTTTGGCAATTAAGTTGTGTTAATAACAATGGTTTAAGAAATAATTGCTGATAATTTTGACGATCATTTTAACATCCAAACTCGTAAGCTCTTCTAAAATTCTTATAGTATGTATGTAATTAGCTATAATCATGTTTCGGGAGTGCCTTCAGACTTTTCTCATGAATGAAAATTTCTAAAAATCCAAATTTCTTCTAAGTGAAGTTGGAATAATATCTTCACCCATTAAAAACAATATTACGGAACTAGTCGGGCACCGGTTGTAGAGTCTGTATTTGTATTGAATATTTAGATTGAAGATTGTCTGGGATGATATAAGCTAACAAAATGTAAAAAATTGTATTTCTTAAAATACATTTCCTGCATCAATGCCTTACAATTGTTTAGGAAGTTGAGTTTTTAAAAACATATAAATAAAGTTTGCTTATCTTTTGGTGCCTTATTCAATTTGACCTAAATTCTATCATCACAATAAAATTTAGAAATTCTGGTACTAAGTCAACAGAAGTTATCCATTATAAGCATTTTAAGATTAATGTTTGTCTAAAATTTCCCAACATAAAGTAAACAATTACACGTTTCTAACATTATCGCGTCAATGCCTGTGGAGGGTGTGACGAACGATTCTACATCCAAGCATATTGTAAAGTGCATTTGCTCATCCATCATTTCGACAGGCAGGCGTATTTTCAGATAATAAACAGCTTCGTTGTTTACATTTACCTGTATAGATAAAAGGGGAAAATTTTGATAATTAAATTTTGAGGCACAACAAACGTGTCGTAATTGATTGCTCAATTTATTAGAACAAGTTAGAGCTGAGGAATCAAACAAAGCCTTAAGAATCCTCTAAAAATTTCAAATTTCAAGTAGTTAATTGAGAAAACTGAAAAGGCAAGCACATAAACGGTGAACGGAGGCAAATTCTACGTAACTAATACTTGGAAATGTTATCAAATAAGGTCGCAAGGAGCTTAAATAGATAATCATGTCCATATGCCTATCTATGTGCATTCACGAACTATAAACCATATCGCACACAAACATATAAGGGAAGGAAAACCATTCGCAATGGTTAATAAAACTCGCCGTTTGTGCAAAATTTGCCATTTGTATTCCTTATCTGGGAACAGCGCTTATCCCCGTATTGTAGTACATATATGCCGGTTACGATTTGCCATGAAAAATAAAAAACGATAAGAAGGTGTACAAGAACGAGTTGGTATTTCCATGCAAACATAGTTTTTTTTTATATTTTTTTAATGATAAGGATATGTTGAAGAAGTGAAGGAAATATTCTACCGCAGAATACAAGACGATGCAAGCGAAAAAAGACAAAAAAAGATACGAAAAAGAGCAAGGATAATCAAAACATAAATATGTAAAAATATAATGCCACCGCTGCCGTATAGTACACAGTGCAATCCCTCGTGTCGCATATGCACGTACAATCGAATCATTGGACCAAGTGGAGAGGATAACAATGAAACCACAATTTAAGTACACATCATGCTGAGCACAGGATTAAGGATAAGATGAGTTCGATAGTTTGTCCAATTCTTTTGCTTTGCAGCAGCTAAACTGCACGAGATTTTTGTTTCTTGTGCAACGAAGGAACGAACTTTCCGCCGGGCGCTTTTCGCATTGTTAACGATTGAATATGACGACATCATGGCCTCTGCCATAGAAGGGAAAGTTTGAAGTTTTCATTTCGGGATTTTCTGTGGCTTTATTTGTTTCTTCCTATTCATTGTTGGAAAAGGATAGGAGAACGCTGAATTCTTGGTATTTATCTTTCAGGATATTTATAGGGATAAGGATATACTCAAACTTTTTTTTGGAACTTTACAGTAGTGGCATCACATTGTCTTTCACCCTATAGAAAAATACCTAGTTATTGGTAAATAGTTTGTATAGATGAAAATAACAGGGCAGCTCATTGTGAACCTCTTGAGGCATAATTAAGTTAACGATCGCACCACTGACAAATTTTCTGAATTAAATATTGGAACGCTGACCCTATATCCGACCGAGTAGGTCTTTCTATTCGTGACCTGATGCAATCAGATTTTTCTGTTCAAGTAATGCTGATTAAAAGAAGGTGAGCTGCAAAAAATACAAGAGCTTTAGATTAAATTTTTTGTTTAACTTGCAATTATTGGAAATCCATTCAAGATCATGTCTGTTTAGTTAGATAAGACATTTATTTCATAAAAAGATAGGTTGGTACATTATTAAACATAGTTTTCGAGCCTATTTAGGTTTGGTCATTATTGACCATCTACCAGATTCATATTTAGGATTTCTACATAAAATATGAGCTTACCAACATTTTACATTTATAAGTTTTAAATATCCGCATAAAGAATTTAACAATAATGTAACGAAAACTAATTATAATGGCGTTTCTATTTTAAAAACTTTCTTCCACGATACATTTTCTATACATTAACGCCTTCTTAGTGTAGTTATATAACACGTTCCACCCATATTCTCCATTTAGAATGATCAGTGTTCTGTCCTCGTCCAGCTCAGTTGCCCCGAAGTATACTAGACGGTATTCTTTTAAAATAGGGCGTATAGCTATAAAGTGGAAAACTTCCTCCCTCACATTTAAGTTACACATATCGCAAAGGATTGGTAGCTCGCCGGGGCGATGCGGAATAAAATTGAATGCGATCAGCTTACCTCTTACTTTTAATATTAGATTTATTTTGTTGACTGAGATGCTGTTTAGAAAATATGTTTCATCTTGCAGATCATATCCAAGTTGCGCGTAGTATTTTCTATGTTGAGAGTTCCAAGCATCACTTACGCATCTCTCGTATCTATCTCGTTCGATTGAGACAGTTGTTAAACTAAGACTGAAACCGTATTCATGAATGAAACTCTACTAATTTTGTTACAGATGACTTATTCTTGAAATTATATGGTTGAGCACCAGCTAAGGTAGCCTACCTTGTTACATCTCAGTAGCACTTTAAGTAACTATATAATCAAAGTGCATCCAGGAAAAGAGGAGGTACCCAAGTCTCCAAGTGCAACATATAATTAGGAGTGTTGCTAGTTAGGTGAAAAATTCGTTTTAAGAATTATCGAAGAAACCTTTCTATAACCGATAATAGAATCGATTTTGATGTTGCAGAAAATATTTTCTGTTTTGAGCTGTGGTTTATGCTTTTTTTAACACAACAGCGAATCCAAAGGGAAGATATTGCACGTTTTGCTTCCGATAATTTTGCATTAAGATGTTTTCCATATTGAGGTGGCCGGTTATCGACACTTCCAGGTAATTGTATTCTCTCACTATTTCAATACGTCTGCCTTGAAGGTACCACATTTCGTTGTGTGAATATTTACCGCTTCCGCCTCTGAATATCATCATCTTTGACTTTTCAAGATTAACACTCAGGTACCATAGCTTTCAGTACTCAGCTAGTCTATTTATCATCAACTGCATACCGTTGATTGTGTCAGAGAGGAAAACGATGTCGTTCCCGATTGCTTCACCCCCATTGATGTTCCAAACAACTCATCAGAAATAAATTCGCCATCCCAGACGTATGCCAAATTACTGTCATACATTGCCCTTAAAATGTTGATGACTTAGTGAGACGTGGAGTTTATTAAATATTGCCTCGCGCGGTACGGAGTTTAAGGCTGCACGGAAATCGACAAAGAATGTTTACAACTTCTTGTGTTGGCTTTTGTAGATTTGAGCAATGTTAATGAGTGAAAAAATTTGTTCAATGGTTGAGTAATTCTTTCTAAAATCCTGCTTGGAATTCTCGAAGAATTTTCCTATCCTACCACTGAATGAGTCTTTTAAACAAACTAGTTCCAATCAGCTTAGCCGATGTACTTAAGAAAGATATGCCCCTGTAATTTCTTGGATCATCATAGTCATAAATAAAATAATTGCTCTTTTGAAACTACAAGGAACGTACGCTGTTTCAAAAACTTTATTAAATTCTGCAGTAAGTGCTAAAAGGAATTCATTCGTGCAGTTTTTACAGAATTCGAAAGGTTTGCGGTCGTCTCCCGAAGCTTTCCGAACTTTCGAATCTTTGATGGCTTGTAGTATCTCAGAAAGAGAAATAGGTGCGTCCAGAATTATATCTTCAACCAGCGGAGCCGCATAATGAAAGGCTGGCGAAATTTGCACGGGGTTGAGGAGTCTGCTGAAATGCTCCCTGAACTGTGGCGCCTGCAATTTGGATCCAATGGCATTATTTTTCCCGTTGACATACTTTACAGCCTTCCAGAACTATGCTGAGGATCTTGATCTGTTGATTTCCTCAATGGACTGTTTTTTGAAAGCAAGCCATTTTTTTTCTTGTAACAGATTCAATTGAAGTTCTTGATTGCTTCACCATAGATGATTTTCGACACACTTGTGTTGTGTTTTCGCAGAAGTCCATGAGCTGCAAACATTCAGAATTAAACCACTTTTGTTTACTTAGGAAGTTCCGCCTTGTTGACTCATTTGGTGTTCGCTTGCTTGATTATTTCTGTAAGGTTGTCAATGTTTATAGGCAAGTTTGATGCTTCTAAACGTGTAAGAGCTTCGTTTAGATTTCTCTGGAATATTGTAGTAAGGCTTTCCATATCAGTTTTGGCAAAAGAGTAAGTGGTTATACATTTTCTTCAACAGCTGTTGTACTTGATATCTGCAATTTGCACGCAATTTCAAGCGGCATGTGGTCTGAAAATGTCATCATTGCGATCTTGAAGTCAGATATCAGATGATTCCAATCACCAGAAACAAGACAATAATCTATTACAGAGCGAGCTGTTCCACGAATAAACGTGTACTCTCCTCTAGAGTCGCCTTCGCAGCTTTCGTTTAAAATACGATAATCGACAGTATCTACAAGATCAAGAATCTTTTTACCATTTGCATCGTAGATATTATCCTTGGAGAAACGAGTGGTTTTTAATAGTGAGGTTGATATACCGATTACCAGGTTGTTTTGTGAAAGACCAATTCTTCCATTAAAATCTCCAGTCAGCATAATGTCTGATGAACCAAGTTTAAACAAAATATCTATAATTTTATCGTAATTACTTTTCCAGTTGTTACCGTTTATGTAAAGGATCAGATCATTCAAGATCATGTCTCAACATTCAGTTGACACACTTCCATTCCTCTCAAATTAACCTTTTATAATCAATAGGTAATTATTTCGCTGCCATCACTGTAGTTTTCATCCTTTTAACTAAATCTATTTTTGTGGATTTAGAACGAAAGCACACTGAATTCTAATTTATAGGTCTGCAATAAGAATAAGAGATGAACTCAAAGAACTGTGCTCCTTGCAGGTGTTTACTCTGGCGATAGTTTTGTATTCGTATATACATATATGCGAAAATAGAAAATTTTCTATTTTGCTCCAACCAATGTCCGCAGGAAAAGAACAGCACGAAAATCGCACCGTCAGACGGAAGCAGGAGTGTTGGATGTGTTTATTTATTTTTCGACACTTCGTTATTATGGAGTGTTAGATTCTAAGCAAGAGTGGGTGCCATATCCGATTTGACCAAAAGGAATCAAGGTAAATATACCTGCAATAAGAGTTTACAAAGTATCCAGTGTGAATAGTTGGTTGGTTGGACTCTTAGAGATGAAAACAAATTACAGTCTAAGTAGTAGTACGAGTTTAACGCGTATGGAATTTCATTTCAAGTTATTTGAAACTTCAAACTTCGTTTGGAAAATCCATTCTAGATTGGGATACAAAATTAGGTTTGTAGATATTCATCTGCACGATTACTGCACTCTAATAGAAGTCGCTTTAATTACATCTGCTTCTGTAGGTTTTTTCTTGATGCATCGCAGTGTTGTTCTTATTACCATAACGTAAAAAACCACAAAGGTTTGCTTATTTTCTTATTAGCCTTAAATGTAAGAGTTAAATATTCATCAGAAAGGTATTAATTTGTTCGAAAATATATGAGAAGAAGTAGAAAGAAAATGCACGACTGCACAACAATTATTTGATCAGTAAATAATCTTATTAACCATTACAATTGGTGTTATAGGTATTATTATACCTATATACTTTCTAATTTTAGCTTTAAAGGAGATTTTCCTCTTATAGCAGTACAGTAGAAGTCTTCTCTTTCATAGTAATTATTTTACCCAATGGGAACCTTAAGATACGGTTGAGTTTATATAGAATATTTCAGCAAAATAAAAGTAAATTTACTAATCTATTCATAAACTGATAATTTCTGAAAGCTTATCTTAGGTTTATCTTCAAAACCAGCATTTCCGTCTGCCTCAAAGGCAACGCAGTATTTTCAGACTTGCAAACAGCTCATACTACGAGCTCTGAAGGCAACTGAGAAATTCTCGTATCGAAATATAAATCTAAAAGCTTGCTTACTTGAGAAAGAAATGGCTTAAATCCGGAACCGGATAACTTAACCCTCAAAAAATTGTCTGCTAAATTTCTTAGGCAATTACAATTTGTTTGCTTTCATTCAATGCCACTGGTTGATGTGTAAACGTACAGGATATCCTTTGATATCGATAGAAGATGATCTTCTATAAATAATGTAAGATTTCTCAATAACAGAAAACCGCAAGAGATTAAGTCTACTAGCCAAAACGTATTAGATAACCAAAAATCATGGTTCTTGTGATTTTTTTATAATAACCTGTGGTCGAATTACCACATCAGTTAACGAGTGAATGAAAGCCATACGTAAACGAGTGAACGAGTATTTACATTGATATGATCACTACTCGCCACTCGTTCACGTAAGCGACCATGCCAAATTAACATTATTCAGTCACTTCTTATTCAGTCTCGTATGTAGTAATTCGACCCCTGGTCTCTTCTTCCCATAATCAATGGCTGAGAATACTTTTATCTACCTCAATTGGTCCTACATCAAACTGGGTCGCATTTTCCATTACTCGTACCATCTGGCTGAATTCGCACCGAAACTGAAGAAAATACCTATGTCCTTTCTCCTTATTCGGTAGTTAATAAAGAGCTAAGAACGAGGGCGTTCTACAGAAACACAAAATATAAACATTATGTTTCCAAGGACATGAATGGAATAAAACATCCTTTCATAATTTTCCATCTAAAGAATTTGTCCTATTATTGTCGATAGGAGGAGTTTTCATGACAACTTCCATGACAATTTTTATGGTACGCCATATGACAAGCAATCATCAATTCAGTCGTAGCATGTCCCAAGAGGGCGGTCGGTCGGTCAGTTTATCGAAGTCCATCCATCGGTGGGTCAGTTCATGGTGGGTAGAAGGGTGCAGTGATAAGCGCACGCGAAATATGCTTCTACTTATATAAAAATCGATAATTGTAGCAAAAAGCCTGAGTGATTCACGACCCATGAAACCAAAAACAAATAATCATAAAACCGAGTTCATAACAGGAGTGCCTAATATCTTCATTATTTATTCGCATGGATGCACCCTCACGTTGGTGTGGGGCGGAAGCACCCGGTCAGATCCTGTGGCAAAGTCATAACCGACGTTAAGAAAAATTGGTATTAAATCACCGAATGAGCGAACATTTCCGCAACAGAAGTCTGTCGACACGTGCGTCCGTGTGCGAAACCTAAAAAATGAGGGTGGTCGACTCGACTCGACAACACCTTACATTGTAGCAAAGTATGCTCTGAGATATTTTGGTTTTGTTGCGGAATAAGATAAACAACAACGAGCAGCGATATTTTGATTTTTCGCCCCATTGGGTTATTGGGACTGATGAGTTGTTCAGCGAAGTAAAAAAGAGGAAATAAATGTGTTTTTCTTTCAAATCTGACTTCCGTGTCTGTTCTTGTGCTCAACGCGTTCGACCCGGTTGATTTATTCCAATCAAGATGTAAGGAACGTGAGAACGTTTCATGGTTCGACTATGCGAAAAGGGTTACTCACCCGTATCTATAGCATTTTTCTCTAAAAAACATAAAGCGAAATAAATTATTCCTCCACAAAGTTTTCACCGAATGCTAGCTATACTGATACTGACTCCTAAGAACTTTCTTTATCTGTTGATAGTTGTTGATCGGTAGCTTTTTGGTTAAAAGTAAAAGACAAAATGTTTACGATGGCTTACAAGACAAATCAGACAAACACGACAAAAAGTGATGTTCGTGTGATAAATAACATTTGAATGGATTTCTGGTTTCAGATCCATTAGGCTAATTAATCGAAATAGCATTTTCTGTTTTATGCCAGAACTTTAAGTTTAGTGACGTTAAACTTCTTAAGGCGCGTTGGGAGTAAGCTCGTATAAGAATTTGTGGACCGTCACCTGAAATCTAACAACAAATAAATCGTCACTTGACATCCATCACATACCATCCTATTATTCGCCACATAAGATGTCCTAACCAATCAGATGGGATCTACAGTAGAAATACACTTTATGAATTATTTACATCCTAGGAGATGTTTATCAATACATTGCCAATGACTTAATCGGTGAATTCACATGCACTGATTTTAAAAAATGCCATTTCAGTTCAGTCACCATAACTTTTTTAAGATTTTCTTTCTTTTTGGTTTCCAGTAGAACTATGTCCTTGCAAAAGAAAATATAGCACTAAAGGAAAGTTAATTTAAATCGGAATTCCATAAATGTTCTTCAGAAAGTGGACAAAATATTTATAATCTTTCATCAGCATTAATTATAAATGTTTGTCAACGAGTACATATACAGAACTTCTGTTACTTAGAGGATCAACTGGACTGGCATGAAGTTGACTTTATTTCCTAATGCTTTTTCATTCCCCAGTCTTTGTCTACCTTAAAATTTTTTCAAAAGCGTTAACAGATAACATAACAAAAAATGAAGAGAAAACAAGAAAGAGAAAATATTCTGGTAATCCATAGCATTAGTCGAAGCCAGCTATAAAGGACTTAAATTGCTTGTAATTTCATAGCACAAGACCGCTTCATTGCTAATCTGGCAATTTTTCGATTTTTGCGATTTCCCTTTACATGTCCATTTTCTTTATCTAAAGTGTTTTATCTTTTTCTCTTCCTCTCAAATGCCCATAGGTGTTCCATTTCTGCAATCTAAAGTGACAACGACAACACGACACAGACATTATCGGTAATAAAAGTTTAACATCAGCTCAATTTATTGTTACTGCCCCAACACGACATGCGATTACTCTTATACTTGAAAAACGAAAAAAACATTTGTCGTTTAGTCTAAAACCCAAACAATCGGATGTTTGATGCAAAAAAAAAATACTATATCCGCCAATCCCCCAAAAGGCAAACTACTAAAATTTACAATGAGCTCGGCAGTCAGCTCGATAGCCAAAGGGCACAAATTGTTCTCTCGCCCAGCGAACTGAAGATATATACTTGTACACTCGCATTCATTAGATAGAGCAGAGAATTACGAGTACGAGAAGCAGTGAAACATAAAAAGAGGATCCTACTTTCTCAACAACAAAGTGGTATTGGCACTCAGTCAAATATCCTGAGAGACTACTCATCTGACGCACATAACATGTTAAAGCTTTTTTCATCCCACTTCCATTAAAAATTACTCCCACATTTGGCTGGCGTACTATTTTTTTTTCTGGAGAGAAATATTCGTTTCTTTCTTTTGAATTTGGTCAGAAAATCTAGATAAAAGAATGGATTTTTCATGTTCGGAAAATTTCAATGTATATTTTGGATATAATTTTAGTAGAGATTATTAGGTCAAAAATAAGGTCGCACTTCTTTTTTTTTCTAGTTAGATTGTAACTAACATAGAAATTTTAAATAATGAAAGTGAAGTTCAATTGTAACACTTTACATGATTTAAGTCAATAAATATTCCATTTGGCATACCGCAGAGATTCCAAAGCGGACCGGACCGTTCATTGTTTTAAATTGGTAAAAGTGGTTTATTGTGGCAGAATATTCCAAGCGTTGACGATAAAAATGCTGCCGAGACACTTTATTAATTTTTAAATTATTTGAGTTTAAATCTAAAGGGCGTGCAAACTTACACAATGTGTAATATATTCGTAATACATATAAGATCACTTTCGAATTCATAAAATGGAATTATATCATTTATTTATCATTCAGTATGATAAAATCACTGGTACAGATTTAACCAAAAAAAAATAACATCTTTTCTCTAAGAAGGTTCTGAAAATATATCCAAATACATTAATTCATGCAACTACCTTAATTGTTATGAGAATCTGGACATCATGACTCAATTCGAATCTCAAACTCAGCACACACAAAAATGGAATTCCCACAATTTATAAACACCGTATTCCAATAAATAAACAGTTTTATCTTAGTCCTTAATGGCTAACCTCTTCGCAGCATGAAACAAGTAAAACCTGCTAAGCTAATTGGTTGCGATAAAAGAAAACAAAGAGACAATCCACCCAGCACAGAATATAGGATAAGACAATTTCATGTAAATTTATAATGGTTCGGGGTTCCACTGTCGTCATATTTCGCTGCCATCAGAAAGCAAAGAAAATCCTCTGAAATCATAGCTGCAGGTAATTGGGACTATGTCGGATATTCTGCTCCTTTGTGCTAAATGTTTCAATGTAGAACAAATCGATAATTGCGTTGGTCATATAAGTGTGCAACGCAAAGCACTAGCGCTAACTCCATTGTACCCAATGGGCTCGAGGCCTCTCTCAACGTTTTGACCGATGGGGGCTCAAAAATTAAAGAAACGATATGCGGCGACAGAGTCGAGATTTGATTTTTCTATAATTTGCACACGCGTAAAGAAGCTGGCACTTTTATAATGGTAGGCTATTTCTACTGAACTCACCTGGTGGAAGTATCGATCAAAGCAGGAAACATTTCTGCGGTGTTCAAGTGAAGCGATTAGATTAGTTATCCGTTGGTTCAGGTTAGGTTAGTTTAGGAATATAACTTGATTAGCATACGAAGTTTTTTGAGTTGCACTTGCGAAGGGGCGGGGGTGGATGAAAGAATCGAAACAATGAGTTGCCAACAAGAGATCCTTAATGAAGATGATGAGATAAAGAGTGGCGGTGTGACAAAATCGATCCCTGGAGAAAGCTGGGGGGTGAGTTTCCGACTTTCCAAAACAACTTGGATTAATCGGTTCGGAAGATGGTTTTCATCGACTCCATAAGCAAACATTTTGGAAGAAAAAGCTTTAACCCAAATTCTTTCAAATACTTTAACCAAATTGATGAATAGGCTGGTTTCACTATTCTGTAAAATTTTTAGTCCTAGACTAATTTGTATTTGACTGACCGAAGGTTGGCATTGCAAACATAATTTCCAAACAAAGACGATCCTGATTAAAACATGCATGCCGTCGCTGGAAGGCTGACTAAGACTAGGACACTAAGAGTAAGGAGTAGCCTTAAAGCATGACATCGAATTGAGATTGGCAGGTATGGAGAGTTTTTTTTAAGAGAGTCTAGAACCACACTCCAGTCAAGATTTTGCATGCAGCAAAAATACTTCTGGGTTCTTTTTAAGTTAGTTAGTAACTTAGTCTATCTATTGTTTTAAGAAACTAGGGATATTCTCACCATATAATTCGTTTACATTTCTGATTTCTCTTCATGATTTTTAAATTATCTTAACTTTACACAGGGCAATTCATCAAAAATCTGCTGTAATGCAATATTGATGCCAGCCATTATTGTTAGGGTCTGTAAGTTTCTAGTTTTAATCTTAGACCAATATATATGATTTCTTGAATTTTATAGCAAACTCTTTTCAAAAAGGTTGAATCATGAAATATTTACACGCGCTAAATTTTCACATTGAAAGCAACACAACTGAATGAGACAAAATTTTTCGAAAGATATGATTAAAGTTATGAGCCATGACACAGAAGCACTAAGGAAATATAAAAAAAGGAAAGAATTTTCCAATGGATGCGTCCTTACCTTTAACACATAAATACTCCTGAACAAATGGATGGACGGATACCTGATTGCGATTTCTTTAGCATTATTTCAAAAAAATTTACACGATATTCGGGCTAAAACACAATTTCGAAGGATTTACAGAAAACAGGAGCGGTATAAAACTGATCAAATTGAGCTCGTTGGAATTTGTATACTGGGCAGTGCCAATATGGCATTAACAACCAGCGTCAAAGGTTTCGTCAAGTTAATCCTCTCAAGTTCAATTTCAAGCTCGATACACTTCACCGCTGCTAGACCCATTTCCAACCACAACACCACGTCATGACCATAAAAACTGATTTCTTTATTTTCGGAGGCAGTTTTTTTTGTGTGCTGTATACCGTTCCGTATAAGAATGTGGCTCTCTATTGTATATAACAGAAAAAACGACGCTTATCATCATTGTCATCATCACCGTCGTCAGCGAACCGTCCCTGTATATTATATAGGCATCGTTATCACCTGAGCAAATAACGTGGAAACATTTTTTAGTTCCTCCACTGTCTTTCTCGCCCAGCCTTAATGGTTTTAGCCGCTTTAGGTGGTTCGTGGCATTGTGATTCAATTCTGTGCGCAGCTTTGCACCTACCTCGGATATAATAGCTGTATGCTCAGAAGACGCAGCACACAATCAATAGCACATCTCATCGTACGTTGAGCTTATTCAATTTGGATTAAAGTGCGATAATGGGTCGGATTTGAGTTTTTCTGTTTTTTTTTTGTTTGTTCTTTTTTACGGTAAGGATTATGTATGCTACCCATCGAGTTATGCTTGGCTTAGTTGCTATAGAATTGATAGGAAGGCAAATGAAATGGAAAGAAACTGCAAACGGCTTTTTACGAGAACGTAAAAACCTCAGCAATATAGCTACGTTGTTTCGAAGGAAAAAATTAATCCCTTAATGCGTATTGCTAAAAATGAAAAAACTGTTTTTTTTACTACAAACTGGAGAAATCTAGCTATTCGAAGTGTCACGAATTCAAATGGGGACTCTTTTCAACACACGTTCAATTAATGTACAAATCAATTCCCGAATTGACCAAAGGAGGAATTTCATCATTGTACCAATTAAGCAATAAAAATATTATAATCTCCGAATTCTTAAGTACAAAAAAATTAAGGACAATGCGACCTAATTTTTAAAGTCAAATTGAAAAGCTTTTCATGAAGTTTGTCAGACATTCACGAGAGTTGGGAACGTGAAAAAGCTTTTGGATATTTTTCTGGGATTCGAAATTCAAACCTTCCGCTTACCGGTCTAACGTACTAACCAATTGAATAATGGCGCCCAATTGAATCACGGCTCCCACTTATATCTACCCCAACTTTGAAGACGACTGGATGAATGGTGACACAGAAATTCGCATTTAATAGATAGCGTAGGTTGATCAGTCATAGACTTTTTTTTGAATCTCCCACGCAGTAACTTTAAATGCAATACTGCTCCCGGCGACTGCCATCTATAAGTAGTATACTGCGAATTTTTAGGAACCTGCGTCAGTTAGTTTGTATATAACAGCCATTGAAAGCAGACAACCTCGTGCATTTTAAAGAAAATGGAAAAAAGTGAATTTTGTGTAATGATTAAGCGGCGATGTTCAGCCGCATTCCAAACAAGTATTTGCACCGTGTCATAACCGTGGACGATACATGGATCCATCACAACACAACAGAAACCAAGGAAGGCCAACGTGGGTCTGTGGGCCAACAAGCTCATGGCTACAGATTTTTGGGATGCACGAGGTGTCATTCACATCGACTACCTTGAAAAAGGTAAAACGATCACCAGCGAAGACAAATTCGGTATTGATTTGAAGTTGAAAGACCGCATTTGGCGAAGAAAAAAGTGATGTTCCATTAAGACAATGCACGGGTGCACACGTGTGATGCCACATTGATAAAAATCCATAAATTTGGCTACGAACGGTCACCCCACCCAACATATTCTCCAGATTTAGCACCCGCGACTATTTCCTGTTTTCAAACCTGAAGAAATTTGGGTCCAACGAAGAGCTCATCGCTGAAACAATACTATGCCTATGACAGCATAGCCAACTTTAAAAGGACATGAGAGAATTCGGCATCCCAAATAAACTGACACGACTATGTAGGTTGGCCATGACCAATGTTATAAGCTAGGTAAAATATCCGGATCACAATAAAGCTAATTCAACATCTATAACGGGCACCGACAAGGGGATGGACTGACCTGCGTCCTCTTTAACCTGGCGTTAGAGAAAGTGATTTGAGACTCTTTCGTAACGGCGAGAGGAACAATCCTCTATACCTCCATTGATACTGGCTTACGCAGACGATATTGACATCGTTGGTAGAAACAGAAAAGCTGCAGAGGAAGTTTTCATCCAGATAAACAAGGCGGCACGAAATCTGGGGCTGCACATAAATGAGAGCAGAACAAAGTACATGGTGGCCACATCTGCGAGTAGAAGATTGGTCCCTTAATTAAAATAGTGGAGCGCGATCTTGAAGTAGAGCAATCCTTTAACTATCTCGGGTTAACTGTAACAGCCGATAACAGCATGGAACCAGAAATACGCGCACGGTTGATGAAAGCCAACAAAGACTACTTTAGTCTGTCAAGTTTCTTCAAATCCAGAAACTTAACTATAACATCCAAGCTGCTGGTATATAAGACAATGGTCACACCAGTACTTACATATGGATCTTGGGTGCTTACCAAAAATAATTCTTACCTCTTAGCCGTGTTCGAGAGAAAAGTCTTACGGATAATTATAGGCCCGTATGTGAGGAAGGACGACTCCGAAGACTCTATAATGATAAGATCTACGAGTTCCGCGATGTCGACATCGTGAAGAGAATTAAGGTGGGAAGGACACCTAGCTCAAATGAGCGAAGAGGATCCTGCTCGGAAAGTCCTTTGCGGTAGGATTTATGCAACACGAAAGCGATGCCGGGCAAGCCTTCGCTGGAATGATGGCGTATACCACAACGCCAAGAGTTTAGGGATGCAAAACTGGATGACATCGGCTCAAAATCGGGACCAGCGGAGAGACTTTCTTCGGTAGGCCTGGACCGGAACCCGGTTGTAGAGCAAAATATTATGATGACAATGTTGAGAATTGAAACGCTTTTTTGCCGAAAAAATCGTTTACTCAAACAGTCACTGACTTATCAAACTTCCATCGTATATCGCAATTTTTTCTTAAACCGTTTAATGTTCATTGTGGCTCTGGATGAATTAAAACCATATATTTTTTAATGAAAAATATATGCATAACAATTATTGCGTTCAGTTTCATTTATAATGGCAAAAGCATCGATGTCGAATTGATATCGTTACAAAAAATATGGCTGTTTTAAATAAAACCAACCAGGCACTGTCAGGATAAAATCTTTTGAGTTGGACTTGCAAGCAAGGTTTTTTTTTAAATGGGAAATTCAACACATCTTTTAAAAAATGTATAGAAGGTAAGGCAAGGAATGCATCTGCTTATTAAAAAACATCCTTAATGCAGACAAAAATGTGCATAATGGTGCAAATGATTTTCAACAGTTGCATTACTAAGGTTGCTAGATCACGTACCGATTGGTTGGATTATTTGCGTCCAATTCATTGATTTATGCCGAATCGACTTCGTTTTGCAGCACGCTTCGTGGTGCTTTTGAAGCTGGAATTTTTAGAAGGATCCTTATAGGAATTCCTAAACTTAATTTCTTATGAAGGTACATACTACTATTTTACTTTTTAGATATACATACATAATATATCCTACTTAGTCTCCGACAGCAGAGGCAAGAACTGAGATATCGGTAAGACATTAATGGCCCTACTTGTCATTCCTTTGAGTTTGAGTCACAAATATGTTAAAAAATCCTAAGGCTCAATATAATATAACATTGTAAAATCCAATGTACACAGGACAAAAACCTTTTGTCTTCGCATACTTGCGCCTCACCCAGCTACAAAATTAATTAACTGTCAGATTAATGCCCATAAGTTCGTTTCATTCTGGAATTCCATACGGAATAGAATAATATTTTACCAGCTACGTTACATTTTAATCGGATTAAATCCATTCAAGACAAACCTACAAGCCGGCAGCGGCCTTACGTGCACATAAAATTTCAACTCAATGGCCGTTAAGGTCAAATTAATATCTATGCTTAATAAATTGTAAATCTTAGTTGAAAAATTTGTCAGGATAATGCGCTTATTGCCACAAATCTAGTGGAAAGCGCCTCTTGCATGCATAATTTAGCCAGGCCAGTGATTGGCTTCTGCAACCGCAAACTATAAAATCAAATAAATAATTTTATGGCACAAATGTATCCTTTGTTCTCCTACAACAAAGATACAATGCTCACCTTTTAATCGGTGCAATAAAGTGAGAAACACAATAACACAACAAAAGGTGATAAACAATGTGAATGAGTCATTTCCTGGGAATATCCTCTGAGGTATTTTCCGTTTGATTGTTTCATCAACTGAGGAGAAACTTCAAGTGTGTTCTTGGTTGGAACATGAAAAATTGACCAGTAAAATTACAAAAAATACAATAGTGAGCTACCTGTATATTGGTTTGAAGTAGAGAACAGTCATCAGTTAATTATATTCGATGATGCTGAAACCTTAAAGCAGACGCATGGTTGCTTTGTAAACCTGTTTTGCGTCTCGATGTTATCAATAAATTTTTCAATTTCTGATACAGGTGTTTAGTGTTTGCTAAGTCAATATATGAGTCACTGTAAGACGCCACAACAGCTGGGACGCTAAGCTAAATTTGTATAGATTATTTTCATTAAAGGTAGCCACCACACTATGAAAACCGTACGATATTATTGCCTTTATTTTATTTCTAGTCAATGTGAGTATTTAGAGACATTAAAAAGAAATCGTCAAATGCGACAATATCCCATGGCAGCTGTTTATAATCACGGCCAAATTTATTGGAAATAATTTAAAGTCATCCGCAAGCAAACGGCATGTATTCTGTTTTTAGAACAAAATGGAAGATCAATAATGAACACCAGAAAAGTCAACACACCAATGTAAATTTCTTGCGAAACATCCAATATTACATTCAAAAATTATATCACCAATGTGAAACTTCTCAACTCAACTTAATAAACATTGTTAAGCCTTATTATAGTTTTTTTTTCTCAGAATTAAAATATGGATCAGAAAGTATCATATTTTTACCAAACGTTTATTTTACTGTTTAGCTTAACCAACGTTAGTCTCAAAACCATTTTTAAAACGTTTAATATTAAACACGTCCCTTCTAAACCAGGTTGGTGCGTGGCTAATAACCCCGCCCCTAAAAAACCAATATTCCAGAAATTGTCGGGATTTTGAGACCAGAACTCTTATTAAAGCGTGCACTAGCGACAGACTAATAACATATTAGCAAAATGCACTCCTAGCCGCGTTCGAAAGAAAAGTCTTACGGAGAATTGTTGGCTGCTTACGTAAAGAAAACGATTACGGTAAATCTATTATAATAAGATCCAAGAACGTTAACGCCAGGTCGACATCGTACTTTAGGAATGGAAGACCCAAACAGTTGATTGCCCTTTTCTTTCCGGCTCATACGCAAATATCTATGACTCGTCACTTATCACGATCTTGTATACGTTTTTTGAAGTACCTTCGACCTTGCACATAGCTTCCGCACCTTTAAATGTTCATTTAAGATCGTATATACGCTGGTGTTACTAATGCCTAGGCTTGCCTCGATTTCCCGATAAGTCACATGACGATCCTCTTTAATCAGTTTTCTCACAGCATCGTTGTTTTCTGGCACAACAGCTGTTTTTGGACGACCTTCACGAGGCTCGTCTTTAAGTTCATTGTACCAAGT
This sequence comes from Nephrocerus scutellatus, assembly GCA_947095585.1. NCBI lineage: Eukaryota > Metazoa > Arthropoda > Insecta > Diptera > Pipunculidae > Nephrocerus > Nephrocerus scutellatus. The sequence continues at coordinate 100,223,031 of OX352762.1, read as the reverse complement.
ATAGACACTAGCTAAGGATGGTGCTTCGTCGCCAAAAGTGGAATGAAGTGATTCAAAGCATTGTTGTTTTTTAAAAAACGAAAAAAAAACATCACACGAAAATTTTCACGCGGTAATTCCATTTTTCACTGAATTCGATTTTTCAAGTAAATTTCAGATAAGTTGGTTCAAGTAAAAACCAACAACTAACAGATTCTATTTGCGAAACATAAACATAAAACAGACAAACAAGTATTACTATTTGCTAAAAACATTTACGGCACCCTATGTATCTTCCTACAAAAAGGATTAGTAAAAGTCCCAAGTTTGGTATATTATTTCCTCTTGTACCACGTAAATGAGAAGGCCATACAGTTCAGCAATCTTTTGAACTACTTTTTTTTGCTTAGCTATCAATAAAGCATTTGGTGGTTCTACAAGTGTTTATGTAGTTCAAATAGTGTTCCTGGTTAGTTTCCAAGCTTCTTTGACTCACAGCTAACATTAGTTCTGATCGTGCTGTGGCATTTATAGGAAGTAGTCTTGAAAGTTTCTATTTCCGTATTGACACAGAATTAAGTATTCTCAAGGTAACCAAGCAGCGGATAGGCTCACTAATAAAAGAGCAGAAACTCCGTTTGTTGGCCAGAACCAATCTGGGGTATGGGAAGAAATATGTAGAACAAGTACGGCTGGGCTAAGATGGAAAAATCTCCCAGGCTTACGACAAACAAAAGAAACACGTTGGGGAACTATACCGTAAAAGGTCTCGCTTGATATTGGGACTAAGCAGAGGAATTCTAAGAATCATTATGAGTTTCCTAACAGGTCATTGTAGACTAAAAGGGGACCTATAAAGAACTAAGAATAGAAGTGGATGGCATTGTGAATAAGCGGAGACCGGAGAAAGAGCGGCACCTTCTTAATATTTGCGGAGCAACGATCAGATAGAGAAGAGACCATATGGGAACTCATGCAATGTCGGAGACTGCTTGACATTCACTGAACCCACTCCATATCATTAGGTTCTTAAGAGCCATAAGTATGAAAGGAGTGCTGTATGGACGGGCATGAGCTGTTCCAAAACTCAAATCATGGGGAAGTGCAATAGATCCATATGGGTCGCAGTGAATGTTTCTAAGTCAATTTTTATTGTTGGAAAAATATTTGGCGTTTTTATTATAGTAATTCACAAACTTATTATTTGTACCAGCCGAATACTATTTACTGCAGCCGAGAATTCCACACCGTTAGTATAAATTATAGTAAACCTTTACTTATAACTGAGTTAATATAATCTTGAAAGGATTAAAAAGATGTAAATATAGGAGACAGGTACAAAAGCTTACCGAACTCTTAATTTGATCCAAGTGAAAAGATACATTAATAAAAACATTACCGACTTTCTTCAATGGCCTTTTCGAAAAAAATAACAGTTTCGTTTTGTCTGTTTGTGTTAGGCCTAACAAAACTTACCCCAAAACTTTGTTGCCCTCTCCTTTCCCTTTAAAGTATTAAATCAGCTTACCTATAAAGAAAACAGAAAAAATTACTTAGCATTATAAGCACTAGCATTAAGCAAAGTAAAACCTACTTAAATCCCACAATCGACCACGGCTAGAAAACTTAACTTAATTCCTTTGAAATTTAATCGCATCGTTCTGCATATGTGTAAACAAGTTGCTTATCTGCTTGAGAGACCGACTGCATCATGAAAATTTACGAACCCAATACCCCAGCGGTCACAAATGCACGTGCTGCACTTGCGGTTTTCCATTCAAATGAAATAGAACTTAACCCTGATTACGTGCATGATCACATAAACTCGTAAAGCCATCAAATGAAATTAATTGGCGTGCAACTGGACAGCAGAGTTGGAAACATCATATTAACATCAATTCAATTAGAATGACTACTTTTGATTTTAACAAAACCACACTGTCGTAATTATTTATAAAAAAATTATATGTAGTTTCCACAGAAATAAGAAGAAAAATTCAGAAAGAAAATTCTACAAAATTCAATCGATTTCCCAGCAAATGGATACGGCAATGGCGGTCATTTCGCGCGGATAACCAAGAAGAGTAACCATCCATCATCATCACCGTCAGCGGATATGTAAATCACCAATCTATGAACATAAAAACGATAACATGTAAAGTGTTAGACGGACAGTTAGATGGATGAACGCAACTCAACTCAAATTGAAGTCGGTTGAAATGTGATTTTGACGCAGAGTGTCTTCTTGTGTAGTGTTCAGAGGTTAGTTTCCAGACGTTTCCTTTGGCTGCCTTCTTGCCAAGGAATCAACAACATTTTCACACTCTTACTTTTCGTTAGTCATTTCAAGTAGCGAAGCGAAAGACACAACAACTACGTAGCCACTCAGGCGTAGAGGTAAATAATATAATGAGTGGTGTGGACTGTGGACTATGGTGTCAAGAGGAGGCATGAATAGAGGTCCACAAAGTGAGTGCGAGTAAAACTTGAAATGGTTGAAATGAGATCCTGATGGCTACTCATGGAACAGCAGTGTGGGCACTTTGCCGTAACACGCATATGTAATTAGCATTAATTTCCACACAAGCGAATCTATTTGCACCTTTAAACGATTATTCAGCTGACTTGGCAGTCGAACAAAAAGACCATGAGGCGAAGATGTATTTGATGATGGGCTCCATTGTGTCTTGAGCTTAGTGGCAATCCAATTAAATAAAAAAAACAGGCAAGCAATCACTTACCACTTAGCGCTGTTTACACTTATAGAAACTATTGTTTTTATTTTATTGTTGAATCAATCCGTTCAAGGAATTTAAAGTGCACTTAAAGAAGCTGACATAGGAACCTATACTACCTATACTTATATTATAAAGAGGCAATGTTGGTTTGTATGTAGGAGGTAATCTCCAAAACTGCTGAACCAATTTCAAAAACTCTTTCAACAATATTTAAAGTGGACTTTTGGGGTGAACATATGCTATATGTTATCCCATTTAAATAAAATGAACTTTCGTGGCGACTAATGTTGTAACTAAATAACTAAAGTCGATTAAAAAACGGTCGAGCGAATGCGTTTTGTACGAACGGTACCTTAACGGTAAAATATATTTATTTGCTTTCTATAGAAAAGGTCTATAAAAAAAGTCCGCGATGACATATCTCTAATAATTTTTGGAGTGAGGTTTCTAGTCAGCAAAACAATGAAACTCACCGTTATCGACCATAGAGCAGTAAATAAACGGCTATGCATCCTTCGCGTGCGGGGCAGTTTAAAAAAAAATAAACCTCATAAACGTTCACACACCTACAGAGGATTCCCCAGATGATGAAAAAGAAGAATTCTTAGAATCAGTCGAACGGGAACTCAATGCCTGTCCTCAGTATATCGAAAAAATCATTCTGGGAGATATGAATGCCAAAATAGTTATGGAGCCAGTATTCTGGCAGTTTATTGACATTGGTTCACACGAGAACACTAATGACAATGGACAACGAGTCATAGAAATGGGAGCAAGCAATAATTTGGTCGTTGCGAGTAAGAGGTTTGCGCGTAAAAATATCCACAAAGCCTCCTGGGTGTCTCCTGATGGAGCCACTCACAACCAGATAGACCACGTGTTGATACACCGCCGCCTCAACCAGAATCTGATGACGGTACGTACGTACCGAGGTGCCAACGCCGACTAAGACCACATACGTTGCACATACTGTAAAGACAAAAAGGGTAATCTGATCGCCGATCTCAAGGGCATCTTAGAGCAATGGGAAGAGCACTTTCAAGAGTTACTTAATGGCCAGCTAACTGAGGAATTGGAGGCCCCACCAATGACCGAAGACCACACTATGGTGGCGCCACCAAGCATAGACGAAGTTAGCAGAGCGATAAATTGGCTCAAAATAAATATGGCCCCGAGATCTGATGGTATCCCAGCGGAGCTGATTAAAACAGGAGGCCACGCAATACACCAAGCAATTCATGAACTAATAGTGCTAGTATAGGAGGAAGAAGGGATGCCAGAAGACTGGCGAAGAGGCATCCTTTGCCCCATACATAAGAAAGGAGATATCAAAACCTGCAGCAGTTATCGTGGTATAACGTTGTTGAGTACCGACTATAAGATTTTCTCCTCTATCCTTCAAGACAGGATAGCCTCACACGCTAAAGTCATCAGATCAGATTTACACCCTAAGGTGATGGAAAAATTTCTGGACTTTCTAAACTCACTACACAATCTTATTATAGACTTTAAAGCCGCGTATGATAGCATATCCAGAGTAGAACTTTATAAAGCCATGAGAGAATTCGGCATCAAAAATAAACTGACAAGACTATGTAGGTTGACCATGACCAATGTTATAAGCCAGGTAAAAATATCCGGATTATTATCAAGCCCATTCAGTATCTATAACGGGCTCCGACAAGGGGATAGACAGGCCTGCGTCCTCTTCAACCGCGTTGGCGTTGGAGAAAGTGATTCGAGACTCAGACGTAACGGCGGAAGTCCATTCAGATACTGGCTTACGCAGACGATATTGACATCATTGGTAGAAACCCAAGTGCTGTACAGGAAGCTTTCATCCAGATCGAGCAGGCGGCACGAAATCTGGGGCTGCACATAAATGAGAGCAAAACAAAGTACATGGTGGCCACATCTGCTAGTAGAAGATCCAACATTGGTCCCTTAATTCAAATAGTGGAGCGCGAATTTGAAGTTAGGCAATCCTTTAGCTATCTCGGGTCAACTGTAGCAGCCGATAACAGCAACATGGTGACCACATCTGCTAGTAGAAGATCCAACATTGGTCCCTTAATTCAAATAGTGGAGCGCGAATTTGAAGTTAGGCAATCCTTTAGCTATCTCGGGTCAACCGTAGCAGCCGATAACAGCATGGAACCAGAAATACGCCCACGATTGTATAAAGCCAACAAAGACTACTTTAGTCTGTCAAGGCTCTTCAAATCCAGGAATTTAACCAAAACATCCAAGCTGCTAGTATATATGACAATTGTCATACCAGTACCAGTACGGTAGGATCCGGAAATTCCTTTGCGGTAAGATTTATGGAACACGACAACGAGGCTGGCCAAGCCAACGCTGGAAGGATGGCGGTAGACGCCAAACTGGGTGAGATCGGCTCGAACCCGGGACCTGTAGAGAGATTTTTTGCGGGAGGCCAGGACCAAATGTGATGATGATGAACCTTTTCGGCACAGCCCAGTTAGAAACTTGTAAAAAAGCAAATATTTCTGTTTGAAAAACAGTTGACATTTTTTGCAAGTGCGAATGACTCTTTAGAATTGTCATCTAAAAACAGCCCTGCCCCAGTACCCACATCACTAAGAGAACCGTAGAAGACTATTGGTTTGAAGTTAAGGATCTTAGTTGAATTTGTCCGACTCTCCTTGTTAGGGTACTGAATTTTGTATCATCTTTTGAACAGTAAAGATAGGGTACAGTGTACTATCCACAGGCATCATGAGCAAGGGAATTTGTTCCGAAACCTTATGGAATATGTTTCTAAAAATACTCCTATATCCATCATTCCAGACCTTTTTCTTTCGAAATCAACTTATAGCTTTCATCGTTGTCATCTGAATAACTAGATCCAGAGGTTGCAGATAACATATCCACGTTGTTCAGAAATTCTGTGTTGCTTAGCCCAAATGATCGTCAGATTTGTTAAGATTTTTTACTTTTGATAAAATTCGTTACGAAAAGCATCTTGTATACCAAGAGAATATCTCTTTTAGAACGTTAGAATTGAAATAATTTTAAATTAAAAACTGTTTGTTAATAAACATTTCAAAATGTAACAAAATTGCGGCACATACAAATTTGCCTCTAATTGTTTGAGAGAAATGAAAAATTCACATACATGTTAGATGACACTTATCTATACGTCTGCAAGTGTCTGGCAATGGCTCATAATTTTGCAACATTTCGACAATGTAGTGAAATAGCACAAATTCATTTCAGCAAAACAGCCTCTTCGAATTAACTCACCGACAATCGAACAATGTTGCAAATTGCAATTAGTTTATGTCACAATCGCCACCGCCAATCGAACAGCAGGCGAACTTACACTCTCACTCGCAAAGGACTTTTCATTCAGTCTCAGTGTGGCAACAGGACAGACAGAACAGCAGTTTTGTTTTTGCTGGCGTTGTTCATGTGATGCAACAATGAAATTAGAAACTATTTTGATGCAAAAACAAAAGATTCAACACTATGAGAGAGGTAAAATAATGCATGTGGCACAACAACAAAGCACAGAAGCGACCTAAATTAATGCAAAATGCAAAGTTGGCGGTGTAGCGGCCGTCCTCGCAATACACGGCAGTTGACAGTAAGCGTTCGGTCCAATCGATCGATATTGTAGTGGCCGACTGCACTCTGTACGTTTGTCGATTGGCGGTGCTGTGGTACGTTCAGAATTACTTTCTGTGTGACAAGTTCTGTCCGCCGACCTACAGCAGTCCGTTGAATGGCACAAATGCTTTGTATAGAATTAGGACTGAGTGGGCAGGCATACAGCCTATTTGCTTGGATCCGGTGACGTAACATTGATTCACAGGAGGGGCCATGGATAGTTAGCGGTGGTGGGTGATGAGTGGCATAAGAGCAGTGACAATTTATTTTGGCAAAGTATCTACTGCTGCTAAATATCACAAATTCAATTGTTTGTTTTTCATTACGCACAACACAGAGCACGAGAGTTGATTGGTACGGTCTCATTAATTTAGTCGAATTTAGAGCATACCACATCTCAACGATTTGATAAATACTCTCACCGTCAGCCAGCCAATTAAGAAGAAAAATTTTCGCAACACTTGCGAAATTGATAATTGTAAGCACAAAATTTATCACATGCTCTTGGGTTACTATTAACATTCCTAAAGTATTAAGCTATTTTTTTGTGGAATTTAATGTCGCTATCGCTTATGTGGTCGTGTTCGAAACCTGGTAGGCTGAGAGGCATTATCACAGCAAGAGGCTCTGCAGTGCTGAACCTTCACTTCCTCAATTAAAAAACGTATGGATAGTTCAAAAAGTTTAAAACCTGAGACAGTTCCTAGTCTGAAACCATAGACAAATGCCAAATTAAAATCGTCGGGAAGATGAAATCCCTCTCCACCACATCTTTTACGTTTATCTTCTGCATAATAGAAACGAAACTAACGAAAAAAGAAGCAGACGAATAGTGGTCCAAAACAAAGAGCTACGAAACACAGATTGAAAGATTCTCTCACGTAAAGACAGAGAATATGATTATCTCCAAATAACTGTTTCAGCCTCGCCAAAAATAGCGGAGAAAATGGCTCCAACTACAGAGTTAACTGGCTCTTCGGGTCTGTATACTTCAGTCTTAAGAAAGAACCAAATATAAGTAAACAAAAAGCAGCGAAATCTGGACCTAGCAATGGGCCACCAAAACCAGAACAACCCAACAACAATCTAACAGAAAGACTAGTTCATCACCCAGTCACCACCAATACTAAAACAAAGCCATATGACCGACTACAGAAACCCAGTCACTCAGGACACAGTGTCGATAAGGCGAACAAACAAAACAAGGCAAGACAATAAAAAAAAACACCGCCTAACCACAACGAGACAAATACACCTCCCGCTAGTACAACAACAAAACATTGCTAGCATTTAAAGGACTAGTTCTTAACTCCATGATATGGTATATGACAGGACACGGGCCATTCAGTGGCCACTTAATGAAAATGGGGAAATCTCAAACGGACCGCTGACGCCCTCACCCAGTCTTTCTAAAGTTTTTAAAAGGAATGATGACAGACTGATAGGTCTGAGATCTTTTGGATTGACGTGTGAGCATTTGCCCGCTTTGGATGACTCGGACCTCGGATGACTCTTCTATTTTTCCACAGAAGAGTCTCCATAATAACCGTTTTGCTTTTCTTAGTTCTTTATTATAAACTTTGAGGGATGCTTTGTAGCGTCCCAGTCTGTTTCCACACAAGGCTTCTTAGCCCACCAACAAGAACAATAATCGCTGATGTGGTAATGAACAAAATTTTTTGTCGAATTTTTGGTCAATAATTTCCTTGAGACTTTAACAATTTCCAATGGGAAAATGCATGACGACGACTTTGCTAAATGCCCTATCGAAGGAAAGATGTCAAAGCATTCATTGTATTCCTTCGTCTACTCCTCCTCCTGACTCTCACTCTCACTGGGTTTTGGCATCGCCAATTTGCGCCATGTTCAATGCGGTATTACTTCGTCTATGTCACCGTTAATTAGCATTAAAGTGTGGCAGTATATCACTGGGGGATCGCTATGACAACGTGATTCGGGAGTGTGAGCAGCGAGCGCGGCACATACGAGTACGTACAAAAATGGGAGTAAAATGTTGCTGCTTCACAGCAACCGTGCAACGATCTGCGAACGTAGTAAATTCCCAGTCCAATTGCTTCGTCGTGCCGTGTATGCGATCTCGTAAATTTCATCGAGCAAATGTAGCACACAAACATATACACACACTGGTACTTGTAAGTGCATCGTCGTCGGTTTCGTTGTCGCTGTCGTTGCAATGGCAATAAATCCCCATAACAAGTGAAAATTATCGCACCTTTGTTGCACACTGTGGAGTGGCAGGCGGCTGGCGCTGGCGGCATGGCACTCGCACTCACCATCACCACCACCACCACTCCAATGTGTACTCTCTGAGAGATAGCGTGTACCGTGCTCGTATGCTGTATAATACTTCGTTTGAATTATAGCGGTAGAAAGTAAAAGTTACCTTAGGTGTATACTGTGTAACCCTGCTTAACCCTAACTCAATCTTACACTCTTCAGAGCCGTCGCTGTCACATTCGCAATCGAGCATATTCATAACATTTATGAGGTGTTAAGATGCAACAATAGCTTTTAATATTAAATACGAACAAAACATGTGATTACCATCGTGTTATACCGCGTGTTTTCCCCCGGTGGTGGAGATTCATATTAAGGAGTCCACAAGTAGGCTGGAGAAGCAAACTGCCTCTTCACTCAATCAAACGTTGGCGAAAGTTTTTGTGCCAGCATTAATTGTCCTGTCGACTTATTGTAGAATGCCGCCACTTAATTGTATTTACTGCACATGCGCAATTGATTGCAAACTGCTACTCAGCCGATATCACGACAAGTAGCCGGAGCGGCGGCGCAGCAATTGCTGCACGCCGAACTACCTACCTACCTAGAAATGTCATGATGCTGAACGGTGGCTAAATTAAGAGATTATCCTGAGATAACTGATGGGAAGTATTTGTGTGTGACGCGAATAGATTGTAATTAGCTAGAGTACTACGTGTATGTGTAGCTTGTAGGTGATACCAAGAAGGAAGATTTTTCCGAATGACAGCGACGTTGAAACCGTAAAATATAGTCTTCAACCAAGGTTATGTTTATGAATTATAATTTCATTTAAAAAATTAATGTTTTTTCTTTACTTTTGATAGTAGCATTTCTTTCACGGCCGAGAACTAATCGTTTCGCTTCAAATCATCCATGATTTTGTTAAAAGACTAGCAATTATGGCATTAAGTGAAACTACAACTTCATCTACGAAAGCCCCAATCTAGACAATGATTCTACTCAGTTGTTTGTGTCGGTGGTGAAGTGGTTAGAACCATTGGCTGCCACTCGAAGGACACCAGGTTCGATTCCCGGCACGATTTTTCTCTCACCGCACTGATTATTTATATTACAACTACACATGATACGGAACTGTACATGTGCTATACAATTGCCTTATACTACCGCATGCACATGTACGGTTGAGTTGCTATATGAAGTAATCAAGATGTAGAGCCATCCAATCCATGTGGTTTTATCAGCAAAATATTCTTATCTGTAAGTGCGTTGGTATGCTCTCAACTCCACCCACCAAAACACTTTTCTTTTCTTTTTCTATTAAAAGTGAAGCGTACGCTTATTATATCGGATTTTCTAATAAGGACTTGACAACTCTTTTATTAAATAAAACCCAAAGTATTTAGATAGCTCGAAAATTTTATTATTGGCTTGAAGTACATCAAAACATTTATGTATAGAACTCGACATTGGTCATATGTCCACTACTGGCACGTTTGCATGTGTCGATTCGTTAAACCCAATTTTCTATGATTCAATCGTAATACTCGTGGCGGTCCAAATGCTCATCAGTTTCCACTTCAATCTTCAGCCTTACTGTTAAGTTAAAAGATGCTTTCTTTAGTCGAACCTGGAATACTTTGCCAAGCTCTGAATTTTCGCATCATAACGATTTGCAGGCAATCAAAACACATGCTAACAGACATCTTAGTATGTCCACTCCTTGCTCGTGTTTCCACACATTTGTGGAAGAGACCACAATGTAAAGCCGCATCCGAAAGGCAAATAAAGAAGCTTTCCATGACAGTTATTACTCTCGGATGTTTGTTAGACATTCGCGATAGGTGGGGACCGTAAAAATTAATTTTCTGTGTTTTTCTGTGATCCGAACTTCGAATCTCCCGCTCAGTAGTCAAACGCACTAACCACTAGAGCCACGGCACCCACTGAAAAGCATATAAATATGTACTCACGTTCATCTACGAAAAGAATTGTCTTCCACAAACAGATGCTAAACGAAAAACTGACTACTTCTCAGATTTTATATCAATTACGCAAAATTTATTTTAAAACTAAATATTTACTTTAAAACCGATGGCGCATAATTTTTTTTGTTGATTACCAAAAAACAAGGCCCTGACGAAAATGATAAATTATTCACTCGCTGCTAATTTGCTGAATAAGAGAGTTCGTACAGTTTTTTGCGGCACAATGTCCCTTCAATTAACAGCCAAATGTCATGAAAAAAACGGATGGATGATTTATGAAAGGAAACAAAACTTGCGATGACAAGTCCCCCAGATCCCTATTGAACTTGGCCCGAACGATTCACAATCATTGCTCACTGGTAATGCCTAAATGAAATTGCAAGGTTGACGAGAAGAAAATAAAATAAAAAATTTATATCTGAGACGTCGAATTTGTCGAGATTTTTAACTGCGAATTTTCTGCTGCGAATCTATAGTTGACAGATGGCCGGACGGTCGGAAGGAAAGAAGGAAGGAAAGTAGGTAGATTCATTTTTTATTTTAGCAAAAAGGGCGTAAAGGAAAAATTGTTTAGTTCTTCATTTGCATTTGAGTTGAGCTGGCTCCGAAAGCGACATCCATAAAAACATTGACATTAATTATGTATATGTATTCATATTTTTGACAATCTTGTAGGAAATGTCGCCAGCCACCCTCCACCCTCTGTGCAAAGGGCGGATGTGTAAATCTAAATACTAAAAATCGCAAAGGTGGCAGAGATTCGTTGGTGTTTCGCAAGGCAACGCAATTAATGGCAGTTATATTCGCACGACATTTTTTTGGTAGTACTAGCAGTAGCGGTAGTGATGGTGATGGAAGTAGTAGTAGCAGTAGAAAAATAAGTAGCTCCGGCGAAAGGGCTTAGCCGGGTGGCAACCAACTAAACGACGTTCGACTCCAGATTTCCCTATGGTGGCATTATGATAGGGACGGATCATGCTAGCACAGCGATTCGACTCATGGCGAGAGGATGGTGCGGCAGCATTATGTTATTTTGCTGTTATTTGTGTTCGCTCACTGAACTGTTCAGATTCAGAGCTTCTTCTGGAGTGTTTTTACGGTGTGCCCATAGGCAAGGACACGAAATGAACGAAAACAGAATCATAAATTAATCCGATTTGTGCGGATGACTAACTTATAGCAGGAAGACAACGACAGCAATGTGCTAGTTGTGTGGATTTGTATATGTGTGCATGCATGTGATATGCATGTAAGTAGTATTTTAAATCTAAGGGATAACAAACAAATAGACACCAGACACAAGTGCCAGCCACTAGGAAGGATGAGGGGGACCAGCAAATTTTGTTATTTGAATGTGGGAATTCTTTTGTCTTATTGCGTTGTGTATCCTGGCGGTGCTATTAGTTAGTAGGGGGAAGGGTGCTAATTGTTTAATTTTTTGGTAAATTATTTTGCTATATTTTTTTTTTATTATTCTCTTCCTGATTCCTTGCTAAAGCAAATACCTCTCGTGATATTAAGGGAATTAGGAATTAGGGCGAACTGGATTTCCTTTCAAACTAAATCGCTACAGACAGCTGTGTAAGCTCTTTTTATGATTTATGTACAAGCAGAAAAGATTCTCCTACAACAGAAATAGATTATTTTGGGGTACTTAACTTTTTGGTTGTAAAAATATAAACAACAAAACTAAACATCTAAGTTAATTTACATAAAAAATTAGATTTTTGAAGATGTCGCGGAAATGTACAAGCATTAGTGATGTTATTAAATTATCTACATTAACTTCGCGTGCCCTTGGCTGGGCTAGCTGGCTGGCTGGTGGGCAGAATCTTCAGATCAATTTTTAACACACTTCCTAAAGTCCGATTTTATTCAAATTTTGCACACAGGTGTACTTCCCAAGACAATACTTTCTATTCAAATTTGGGGCACCTCGGGCCTCGGGGTGTGGTGGCTCCCATACAAATTTTTTAAACAATTTACCCGATTTTCTTCAAATTTTATACCCATGTGTATCTTCGATGGACAACACTTTCTGTAAAAATTTGGAAGTAATTGGGCCCATGGGTCGGGTGGGGGTGGGAGACCCCGGGCCACGGGTTCGTGGGACCCCATAAAAAATTTTTTAAAAAAATTAACCCGATTTTCTTCAAATTTTAAATACGCGTGCATCTCCGAAAGACAACACTTTTTTTTTTAAATTTTTAGACCCCGGGCACCTAGGTTGTGGGGACCCAAAATTTTTAAAAAAAAAATTAACCTGATACGTCAAATTTTATATACGTATGTATCTCCGATGAAAAACACTTTTTGTAACAATTTTTGAGACATTGGGCCCCAAAATTTTTTTTAAAAAAATTAACCCGATTTTTTTTAAATTTTATATATGTTGGTGGCCCCATTATTTTTCCCCCCATAAAAATTTTTCAAAAAAATTAACCCGATTTTCTTCAAATTTTTTACACCTGTGTATCTCCGATGGACAACATAAAGTTTTTGGAGTGAGCGGGCCTTGAGGCCCGAAGGGTGCCCATAAAAAATTTTAAAAAGTTTTCTTCCAATTTTAAACACATGTGTATCACTGATGAACAAAACTTTTTGTAATTTTGTTGGAGTGATAGGGTCCTGAGACCCGTGTGGTGTCCATGTAATTTTTTTCAAAATTAGCCCGATTTTCTGCAAATTTTAACACATACCCATCTCCTATTAGAGAATTTACATGAAAAATTTTAATTTTTATGGGTTGTTTTTTCTTTATTCATTTATATGTGCTCATTAAATTTGTATGCTTTTTACAAATTTCTAATCTATCATTGGGGAAATCATAGCACATCTTCTCGATTTCATCGAAAACTTTTTCCCAAAGGACTGATTTCTTTTTTCTTCCACTAAAAAAGTCACAAAAATCACTAAAAAAAATCACATTATCGCTTTCCATACAACTGTGCATCAAAACAGAAATTGCTGCAAGTTTGCAAAACAAATGCAGTTATTTGATGTTTATGAACGCAACTGATACCAAAACAGCTGCAATAATAATAAACTCTGCACAGCTGCGGTATTTTTACAATTATGAACTCACATGATGTCTAACAAGGACAATATTTGCTCCCAGTAGATTCTTGCAACCTCGATTTATGCGTGTTTGCACACAAATGGAACAAACCTACAATTTTAAGCTATATCAGATAGACAACTTGAGAAGCTTTCTATGACAATTACTATTATCTCGGAAATTTCTCGAAGAGATGGCACCGTGTTTTTTTCTAAAATTCAAACCTCCCACTCAGTAGTCCAACGCACTAACCACTAGAGCCATGACGCCAATCTTATAACTTAGATTAACATTACATTCAGTTAAATTCAGTCTTAGAAAACTAATAAAATGCTTTAAAAAATGTATAATTAAATATTTTAGATGTCAAAGTTCAATAATTTTTTGCAAATATCATTTTTACAACGGATGAACCCCTAGCTGTTCATCCGTTGTATAACAATGATCCCCTAACTATTCATCCGTTGTATAACAATGAACACCTCACAGTTCATCAGTTGTACAACAATGAACTCCTCACTTTTCACCCATTGTACAACAATGACCACATAACTGTTCATCCGTTGTACAACAATGAACCTCCACTGTTCATCCGTTGTAAAAAAATTAACCCCTCACTATTCATCTATTGTACAACAATGAACCCCTCACTGTTCGTCCGTTGTACAATGCATGAACAGTGACGTGTTCATTGTTCATCCGTTGTACAACAATGAACCCCCCTCGTAAATACTCGTAACAACTCTGAACATTATAACGTATTTACATTGTTTTGAATTTATTTAAATAATTAAAAAAAAATTCGTAACACTTTCTGAGTGACTCACTATCCTGTAAAATCAATCAAATGCGGCAACCTTCACTGACTCATGGCGCAATTATTTTTCATCATCGATATCAATACTTTCTATGTGTAGTTGTGTATGAGTGTTGATTTTCGAGGAAAAAAACGAAAACAATATCCTAAAGAAATGGAATCTTTACTAAGATTGGCGCACGCGTTAAATACGTCTACAAATAACAAACTCAGCATTTCCTAATAAATTTATATCAGCGGTTTTATATTTATTTAAAAAAAATCTCGATTGACCGCAGCAGATAGTAATTTATTTTAGCTTACTGTCTGAAGTGATCACACACCTCCTCCTCCTCTTTTTTTTTTTTTTTTTGAACTAACATTTGCCTTTAGTTTCGAGGCCCTGCAGAAGGTTGAATAGAGACCCATTCAACATCTATCCATCCATCAGCAACTATGTCTCCCAATTCAAAATTTTAATGATCATCATTGCTGTTTAACTGTTTATGTGATTAGCGTAAGTGAAAGATATTGTTCTTCATACCACCCGGAGATTTAGTTGGCAAAAGTGAAGTTTGTCCATTGTTCGATAGAAATATGATGGTCAATATAGGTGACATAATATACGACCGACATAATGGTCGCCGCTCCTCCCCAAATAGCTAGGTAAAGAAAACTTACAAAGTATTGTGTATCAGCAAACACATACGTAAGCGATTAAATACAAAGAAAGATCGATTTGTCGAAAGAGATTTAAAATCTTAATAGATTCTTTCACATTCCGTTTTGTAGACGGAATTCGGGTCGCTTGCTGTTGGTGATTTTTCCTCCACACTTTGTATCTCTGCCAAAATACATATAAAGCAAAAGTAAATAACTCTAAAGAAAGTGAAAGTGGGTGACGTGATTTTTGTTTGAAAAGATGAGAAAGAAGACGCATCTTTTGAATAGAGAGTGGTAATGTATGGTATGTGGAAGCAATGTACTTTCTTAAAGATAACTAATATTTCAACTACTGAGCAGAATAGGTTCGAAGTTCGAATTCCAGAAAAACTCCAAAGGGCTTTTTTACGTTCTGACCTTTCGCGAATGTGTGACAAACGTCCGGGAGTGACAACTGTCATAAAAGGTTCTCAATTCGTCGTTCGGATACGGCATTAATTTTTAGGACCCTTTCATTTGTGTGCAAAAGTATACATATACACCACAAATGGTCGCGAGAAGCTAGGCCTTGGACCGCAAGGGTCTATCGCGCCGAATATTCTTATGAAACTCGAAGACATCGGTTCGAAGTCGTAACGGTAGAGAAATTTTTTGTCTTTGTTGCCATTCAATGAAAATTTCCACCATATTTTCATTCGGCGCCATTTGGAAAAGTTGGAAATATGTCTGACTACACATTTTAAAGGACTGATCTTACGTTTCTATCGTTATAGGAATGCAACTGTCTCCGGTTCCTTAAATCTTTGAAACTCCGCTTATTCTGAACGATATATTCCATTAAAGAAATTGTTAATAATAATAGTAATAGAAATAGACTAAACATGCTATTTAGAATTTATCCAAGTATTTCAGGAATGGACTTAACTTTAGACTGCACCTGGTTCTCAAGAATAGCAAAAATAGCACGGAGAGAGTCGGAAGCCATTTATCATAAAACACAAAATGCAACAAACAAACAACGCATGTGTGTTGGTGGCGGTAATATGGTAACGTGATGTTGGTACTCTGCAAATAAATCGCAAGAAAAAATTTTCGGTTCAGGTCCTTGTTTGTTTGTTTGGCGTCACACTACTCCCCAAAAACGCTGTCATGATTTTTGGTATTATTCTTTTAACAAGCGACAGCGGCAATTTTTTTCCCCAGAACATTTCACTTTACTCGTATGTATGTGTGTGTGTGTGTGCGAGTCCACAGGATGACCATAGGGCCCCTTAGAATACATACTTGGAGCTAAACAATGACTGACAACTCAGATAGTGAGATACTCGTATATTACGAAAGAATGCGGGAAACAATGTGTGGGGCTGTACAAAGTGTGATTTATGCAAACACCCAAAACCAAAAACCAAAAAAGAGGAAAACGCTGAACGCGCCCAGAAATTCGCTTAAACCGCTGCGAACCAACTTCACACACACGCGCAGTCCTGCTGCTCTTGCAAATAATTGCTTACGAAAATTTTTCCATCATTTACCATTTCCGTTTCCTGTTGGTTGGAACAATGACTGAACTCTGACTACGTATGTGTGTGTACCTAACGTGGTCGCCTCCTTTACCAGAGCTTGTCGAGATTTTGTCGAGTTTTGGCTTAATTTTTTCTCTTTTGCTTTACGGCACACTATGATGAGATATGCTCGTAAGTTGGCTCAAATCCGTCGTATTATTCACGGTTGCTTATTTCAGTTGTTGCCATACAGTGTCCGGCTCTTTGAAATGTGTCTGTTTGTGTCCAGGGAACTTTTCGCTTTTAATTTTTTACATTTAAGATAAAAATATGAACCATATCACATCAGGGATGGACGACGTAGAAAGCTCCATACATTGTTGGAGATCCGGATCGGTTTTTTTTTTGGATTCAAGCCAGGGAAAGGAAACTTTATTCATGTAATTTAAGTTCGGTTGGTATTTGATAGTTTAATCCAATTCAAGTGATTATTATTTTAAAGACAAAACACGAAAATGACTTCCCAGCGATAAGATGTGTGCTACTCACATTGTGCCAGCAACCATCGACAGCCTGCTGTTTCGAAAAGAAGAAACCGGTGCACCTTGCATTATTATACGAGTATCGAACTATCGAGATTTTTGCAGAACACGCCATACATAGAAAGATATTATGCTAACAGAAAGATCTCTGATAATGAACCTCCTCATTATCACCATTTTCAAAATACTCCTACTTTACACCATCGCTATTAGGCAATCTTTAACAGTATAGCCAGAGTACAAATTTCTTAAGTCACAAAAGAATCTCAATAAATTGGGGTTGCCCAATGCAAATAGCAAAGTAGAGATCCAAAGATTTACAAAACGTAAAGGCCCATAAGGATGGCATCTGGGTAAAATTGGGACCTAAATATAGATATTTTTTTGCGAAAAAACGAGGTTACTTTCATTGTAACCTGTTTTCTGATTCTGCTTTCGGTTATACGATTTTTTAATGATCAAACATGATGAAACTCAAACTTTTAATATGTAAAAGGTTTTGGCGCGACAGATTAATGTGCTCCAGGGTCTTGCGACCATTCGTGTTGTGCATGTTATATTTTTGCACACAAATAGAAAGGACTTACAGTTTAAAGACGTATCCGAAAGCGAATTAAGAATCTTTCCATGACATTTATCAGTTTCGAATCAGACATTCGCGAGAGGTGGGACCATGAAAATCAGTGTTTTTCTTGGATTCAAAAATCGAATCTTCCACTCAGTAGTCGAACGCACTAACCACCAGAGTCACGAAACCAACTATCTATCATTTTGGTGTTATTAAATCTGAAAATGTGCATCTCTACAGAATCAACTGAGTGAAATACATAATTTGCTTTCCAAAATCTGAAAAAAATTTTACCATTTCAATGTCAATGACTGTGACGGACAATGTCTCAATTAAGTGCAAATAAATTTCAGGTTTTCCACGTTCGAGATGGCTCCGTCGATGCACTTTGCTTTGGCATTTCTCTTATAGCTGCCTGATTGGCTGTGTTCTTCTGCAGCTTTGACAATGATTCCGCCGATCGTTGACCATTAACTTAACAACAGTCAAAAAATTAATTCAAAGTCGGTTGTAAACTGGAAATACTTCGTCATAATGGGTCGGTCATTAAACAGCCAGCGGCCGACTGTGGCGATAGACATGAGAATGATGCACGAACTTTTTGTTGACTCACATTGTGTTACAAAGTTAATTGCCGCTTGATTTTGCATTGCGCTCTCAATATTCCACTACGAGTATTTCATTAATGTAAAAAGTTTGGAAAGCCGGAAAAACTATTTCTTCTTTTTTTTTTTTTAAAAATGGTTTCTTGTTTTCGCGTTATAAATGACTTCTTATAATAATAAATTTACTAAGTGCGGGAATATTACTCTCATCTGGGCGATACTCATCATCATTGGTCAGTTGTCTTTATTCTCAGAAGAGGTGTACATATTAAGAAAGTTTGAGAAAGAAAAGACACTTAACATATTTTGCAATTTATTACAGTATGTCATATATATAAGAATGCAACCACACAGCAAATATATTTCTGGGTATTAAGGATACGACGTAATATCATCCTCTGCAGCTCTAGATGTTCCATAAGGAAGTCACCTTGGTCCGTTTTAGTTTTGCATATAGTTACTATCGAAGTAATCATATATTTATTATTGACTAGCTGTTCCCGGGTGCGTTGCTACCCGCCCACTGACGCCACGCCCACTTACACCCGCGTTTCCCGGCTGCCCCATCCCACTGAACTCACACCCACTGACCTCCCGCCCACTGACCCATTGGCCTCATACACACTGACCCACCTCGGAAAAAAAAGACACCAGCGCCACCTATCTGGTCCAAATTTTGTCAACGACTTTCTTTTTATTTAAATATTATATGGTGTCAATTTGAGCCGAATCGTTCCATAAATAAGAATTTTCGGGGGAAAAAAAAAGACACCAGCGCCACCTATCGGGTCCAAATTTTGTCAACGACTTTCTTTTTATTTAAATATTATATGGTGTGAGTTTGAGCTAAATCGTTCCATAAATAAGAATTTTCAGAAAAAACGATACCAGCGCCACCTAGCGGGGATGAATTAACCTTTTCTGGACTTCCACAAATAATTTAAGACCAAAATTAGCCAAATCGGTTCAGCCGTTCTCGAGTTTTAGCCAGTCTTACGAACAGCAATTGATTTTTATATATATAGATAGATAGATGATCATCAAACATTCACAGTGTCAATGACCTAAAAATATCTGTATCTCCAGCCTCATATAGAAATAATTAACTTTTAGACTTATAATAATATCGGCGCGACAGACCATGTGGTCCAAGGCCTGACTTCTCGGAACCATTTGTGTTGAGCATGCACATTTTTGCACACAAATGGAGGGACCTACAATTTAATGCCGGATCCGAACGGCGAATTGAGAAGCTTTCAGTGACAAGTTATTACTCTCGGACGTTTGTCAAACTTTCGCGAGAGGTGGGACACCGTGAAAAATACTTTGGTGTTACTGGGATTCGAACCATGAACCCCCTGCTCAGCAGTCCATGCTCCTATCCACTGAGCCACGGCGCCCACAACTTTTAGACTTATTTCTCTTCAAATATTCCGTTAAAAGGGAGTTTTTTTTATTTATAAATTGACTTCAAAGAATTATTTAGGCAAAACTATTCAGTTTAATTTTTTAACCTCTTCTTTAATTAAATCATTTGTTGTAGTATTCTTCATCACTTACCTTCTGTACAACAAGTGGTGCAGCAAAATCCTTTCCACCTTGCAGGCGAAAACCCCATGGTTGAGCATCGAATCTCGAAAGTTTAACTTGCATTAATTGTGGTTGAGCCATGATATCAGACTAGTTATGTTGTTTTATTGTTGGTTTTGCTTTGTTTATCTGCAAAGGGAAAAAAGAGAGGAAGCAAAATTATTGACTTAAAATGTTCTTCTGCTATAACACCATACACGAAGGTGTAGATTCTAGTTTCTAGCATATTCGTAATAGTGCAGTATCCTTTCGTAAATAAACACATTTGCATTTTCTCTTGAAATCGATGTAGAAACAACAAAATTACCATTTCCACCAAAGTGACACAATTTAAATTTACATGCGTGAGTTGCTAAACGAACACGAGGCGCACTTAAGTAACCCAACATCTACTAGGGAAAATCACACTAAGTGAGCGTCGCATTGTTGATAGAGCCACGGCGATGTTCTTTAAAAGGTAGCAACTAACAATAGCAACAACAACAACAGCACACAGTACACCTCACACATATTGATAGCCAATTAAGTTGGCACATGGTACCTAATTAGAGGGAAAAGTTGGATGCCTCGAATGGCTCCTGGGGTTCTGGCTCTTGGCTCCTTTATCGTGTCGTTGGCGACAGCATTGGTGCCGAGTGCTGGGTGTGGATTATTCATTTTATTTCGTTTCGTTTTTTATGAAAATAAAATTTATTTTGTGTGTGTGTGCAATCTCTGTGTCAGTGGTTTTAGCACAGCTCAATGTCAAGCACTGGCTCTGAAAATAGCTAGTAGCGTGGTGCTGTAGTTCATAAACCTTGAGTGTGTTTTTGACTTTAAATGGGATTTTTATGCATCGTATCATATGAGCGCGGTGCATCGCAGCATTAGTTTTGGATGGATATAACTTCCTTTTTCGCCGGGTGATGCTCCACTTTAATGATTGTGTACAACGCTGTTGCTGATGACGTGTTTCACTTTTCATCGTGCTTACTTCCAGCACTTTGTTTGGACTTTTCGCCTTTGTCTGCACAGTACATAGTATATAGTGGTGGCATCAGACGCACGGCACCAAAGGTAGACAGGCGCTAGCGTAACACTTTTAACTCATGTTCCACCTATATGAGCATATAAAGATGAGCCATCCAGAGACATTCCCTTCATGGGTAAATTTGCATTGCAAAAACCTTAACAACATTTGTATCATTATTATGGAAATAGAAGAGTGCGTGGGACAAAGAACTGCCTTAATGGGACTAATTTAGATATTCAGTTCCATTTTTCGACCTTTTTACAACAACTTGTGCATACAAAAGGTCTGCTGTTGTAGGTGAAAATTCGTAACAATAAGTAAAAATTTCGTGAATGGATATTATTTTCAGCATCTCGAAACAAAAATGTATACTTCTGTCGATGTATGAATATGTATACATAAAAGTTGGTACCCGAAAAACGAATTATTTAACATTTACTTGTTGAATTTGAAAAAACAAACAAAGCCTTCGGTATGCTCTTTGCAGTATGGCGAAACAATTGTTAGATAATGAAAGGGAGCTTCATTACCTCGCCATATGGATGATGATTCTGCTAAAAAGGCACCTAAGTGGATCTTCCTTACACAAAGTAGTAGATCCGTGGCCGGCCAAACCAAACTTGGACAAAAGCTGTCGAGAATGAAGCAGTTCAGAAGAGACATGTATGGTTACACCCATCCGTACACATAACGGCTAAGGTAAAACCTAGAAACTTGGTAAAGTCCTAACATGCTTACTGCATGTAAAGCACATTTTTCCGAATAAGGTGGCTTAGCCCACAGACAGAGCTGGTCCTCTTTACCAGTATATATAAAATTTGAACAATGGATCCACTAAATGGTACCTCCATAGTTTTTGCTGATAAAGCAAAATTTCTCGGCACAATCTTGGAATAATTTCATATCCAACATCGTGTCAAGCTTGAAACCCAATATCATGAAAACGTTTGAAGAGGTTATGAATTGGCTGCTCCACAATGTATTATCTTCAAAGGTGGTCATAATACCGTTGAAAGCAGTCTCACTGTCATCAAAGTTGGCATTGAGCCGTATTGCCTCTCTCAACGAGATAAGTGAGCAGTTCAATATAAGGATCAATTGGGTGTCGGACCACTCGGATTTACATGGAAACTGTATGGCGGAGGAATTAGCGAGATCTCTAGATGCTACCGAAAATTCAGAGGTGGGGATTTCCATTGCGACACTAAAACTTGAGCTTCGGAAAGAGGCAGAAGCAGCAAAAAATGTAATGTGGGAAAACACCGCCATTTGTAATATATCAAGACAGGTTTGGCCAAAGCTGGACTTAAAGCCCTCAACTGCGCTAATTTCCCTGCAAAGATGTGAACTAGAAAAGGTTGTATGGATAATGACTGGACACTGTCTTCTAAGAAAACATGAGAGAGGACGGGTGTCGAATATAATGACTTCTGTAAAAGCTGCATGGACGAAGAGGAAGAGGAAACAATAGAACATCTTCTTTGTTCCTGTCCAGCACTAATATATAGAAGGCACATACACTTAGGTAAGCGGAATGAATTACCTTTCTAATCTCTAAAACGGCAAAGTGCAAGACATTCTTCGGTTCATCAAGAGCTCTGAATGGATCCTCTGAAAAATTAAAGTTATAAGATCAGCTACTGGTCTAAATGAGCAATGAGCTGCCACTACTACTTAACCTAACCTAACCTAGACCCAACTTGTTCGAATTTCCGATAACAGTGTTCTATGGATAGGACACCTTTTTCTATATTTAAGGGTTACAGGAAGTATTTAATTTTGTCCTCAATAAAATATTAAATTAATAATTTCCAGACGTTTTGGTGTAATCGATTAAATGGTTTACTTACTAATTTAAAAGGGTTTTTCATTTCGTTTTTTAATTAAAACAACTTGTGTTTGAGATATCAAATTGTATTTCAGGTTAAGGTATCGATGCAATAATATACACGGAAACGCCTGCATACGTTTTTTTTTTGTATAAGTCTGTTCTTAGATTTTGATATTTTCTTATCACGTATCAGTGCAGAAGCTACTGGGATTCGAATGTGTCATTGGAAGCATTTTTTAACTCAAAATTACAAATAAGCTAAAGCACAAAGCGTGACTGACGTTTAGTATGTAAGCAACCCGGATCGAAGCAAATTTAGTTAAACCCAGATAGAACCATAAACCGATATTGCTTACTGTCCCATTGACATTGAAAAATTTTTGTAGCAAAATTTTCGCCTGTTATTATGAATTTATTTGTTTAAGCAATTAGCACGAACTGCGGTAAGATTAAGTTTTTATATATGTAAAGCGCATTCACATTAATTTCAGCTCTATTCGACTGCATTATAGACAATCTGTCAAGCCAATCGTGCTCGTCCAGCAGTCACGTGTGCGGGGAACATGCATAATGAGGAATGACCCATCCGTATAATATGAATCGTGTATTTTTGCAATCCAACAAAGAAAAAGAGTCAAACAGAATTCAAGTCTGAAAAACGACACGCGTAGTTTCACCAAATAAAATTCAAGGGAATTTATTAGTTAACGGAGTGAGGAATTTTGATGAGTCAGGCGGACCCAGTCGCTGTGTTGCAGGCAAGACAGGTGGATCAACTTACATTTAATTTTATTCCGCGTATTATTTATCTGAGATCTTAATACAATGTTACATATTTATGACTTTTATAATTGTGCAATTTTTTCGTATATAACTTTAAATAATCTTTTAATTTTTGAAAAGGAATAAAACAAGGGATCACATGTCATAGTATTTAAAATAAACAAATGCATCGTGCACAATTGTAAATAACTGGTATAAACGTAGTCTTATTATTATGACCTTCAATCCAGGTATTTAAAGGCAAACTTTAATTATCAACAATTTTAAGATTCAACAATTTGAGTTTTGGTGTCACGAATTACAGTGCACTGTGAATTTCAAATTTACTGATCCGGAAATTCTAAACCGATATTTTACAGAAAACAATTTCAAAATATAAAAAAAATGTTTCGATATATCAATTGTGGATGTCAACCCTTTTTTTTAAATAATAAATTAACCGAAATTTAGTAATTCGATTTTTAGAACCTCTCTTGGAGCTTCTTCGACCATATTTTCATTTCAAAAAGATTTTGGAGTACGGAATTTTTTTCTGGTCGTCAGAAATTTTAAATCCGAAATTTTGACAATTTTTTAAATTTGGATTTTTACGTTTTAGTGTTTCATTTTCTATTCATTTCAACGTCTTCCGAAATAAGTTTGCTTAGAAGTCCATTCAAATAGTCCTAGTTTAGTTGCTGCCGAAAAAATACGGAAATCCAAAGTGGTCAGCATACTATTGATAACATCGGAAAATGTTGACCTTGTCGACATCACTATCTCGAGCAAAAATATGATGTGATGATGTCACAATTTAAACAATTAACAATTTCTTATCTCAGAGCAGACGTGCGCTCAGCTGAAATAAACACTTTGACCTTACGAGTCACGGCAAGTTAATCTCGTTTATGTTGGTATTCGCAATGCTATTCTGTAAGGAAATAATAATACGAGTAATTGCTGATTGGCTGGATAAAACAAAAAGTGTAGAAAACTGAAGCAAAGTGCAAATTTATAAAATAAAAATAATAATTACAATTCTTATTTCGCTTCCGACTTAAAACTAATCGCTGATGAAGTGATAAAATCATTGGCATTTTTGCCAACCAAAGTTAACACTAAGTAAGCAAGTGCAAGTACTTTAGCCGGCTCTCTTCCGCTGTTACCGTGTTGTTGTTGCTATTATTTTTTATAGGACCAGTTCCACATAACAATTCCATTAACTGTTCCATTAACAAGTTTTCAACTTGTTGCGATTTCCAGTAGAAAACAATAACTAAATTATAGTTTGAGGTACGAGTATGATGTCAGTCTGCGTGATGTTGTAAGATTTCTTGTAAATTCATAAAGACTCTACTTTTAAGGCACATTTTTTTATAGGGGTGCCAGTCTATTCGACAAAATTCGTTTAGCAAATCTTACTTCGCATTAATCGAAATAAATTTTGCTTTGCTTTGCTTTTTTTTTATATATTTAAACTTATTGCCAAGGGAGTACTCCCTGAATGACTTGCGCCACGGCAATAAGGTGGGCTAAGCCCTTTTTTAAAATTAAGAACTAAATCGGAGAAATGTGATTTACAATATATCACATTTCTCACGTTTGTAGCCGGTTTCAATTTTATTTTCTCGGAATTCTCCCTGATTCATTGAAAAAAGCAATACGGAAAAACGATCACGAAACTAAAACGACGCGAGTCCAAATGCTTTAATGAATGGATCATGGTCAAGGAAAACTACAAAAAACCTTAACCAAGAAAATATTACAAAAAAAAATAACATACATTAGCCTTCAAAATTCTTGGAACCTCCATTGAAAAATTCGGTCTTGCAGGAACTAGCTGACTACCGAATTCGTTTGTAGTACCAAACGAAAAAGGCGCGCAAAACTATCGAGCCGATAAGCTTCAACGCCAAACATTGCAAGGATGATCGAAAAAGCTAGACTCAAATGGAGCTCTTGAGTATTCTCTGCGGTTCCTCGCAGCTTGGCCAAGTTCTTTTGTTTGTGTTTCCTGTCGTCAAAAATTGCACCAGGGATTCTTTGTGGTTTTTCGTAGTTAGTCCTCTGGGGCAAATACAAATTCAGGCTTTTTGCTTATCTCGCAGTAGTTATTTCGCCAATTTTCATTCGATCTTTGATTCATCTCGCAACGTGATCACTTTCCATTGCTTTTTTCACGATTTTCGATCTAATTTTCATTTTAATCACAACGCGAAATAAGAACTTGCTGAACAAAAATTGTTAATACATTTAATGCGAAATAATTCAGTTGCAAAAAAAAATTCCGAGAAAAGACCCCTACCAGTTTATTGTGTCATACCGCAGAATTTATGGTAATAATCGCGCATAGATATACTTGGAATTCTTCCAGATCTGTTACTAGATTTTTTGCGCCGCTTGGTACACAGATAAATCTACAAAACTTCAGAACATCAGATTATTTATTTAAAAGCTGATAAATTTAAAGTTATTATCATTCAATATCTCAACAACTTGCTAAACATCCAGAAAGAACTTAATATCTACGACTAACAAAATTCTTTTTTGATGCCATACAATTTCTTCTTTCTACATTTCAATATAATATTCACGCCCTCATTCCAACGGAAAGGTGACTTGACAAAAATGAAGGAAATTTCTATAACATTCCAAATTATGAATTATTTTTTTTATTTTTTTTATATCACAATACAAATTCTTTGAAAATATATTTATATAAAAGTCTTTATTTTTATTAAATGATATATTAATGGCTGAATTATAGACTTTTTCTTTGTTTTCATATAAAAAAATATATTTAATAACCGGAAAATATTTTTGATCGTTGAAAATTGTGCAAAACACCGTAATATCCGGTTATTAAATATATTTAATTTAATTTAATGATTTTTTCGAAGTAACAAAAACAGAAATTGAAACATATATTACAGAATTAAATAGTGCCATGGAAATGACTCCATCTCAGCTAAGATTATAAACAAATGTAAAAAAAAATTCTCAAATAAAACTATTTAAATCATATTTATCTGGTTTTGATTATACCCCACAGTACTGTTGCTTAAAAACGTTGAATCTTTTGTCAGTTTACCAGTTCTTATAAACAATAAACGTATGTTAATTATCCATTAAATTATAACTAACACATTAAACACAATTTTGAGATATTTCAAGTTTCCGATAGATATTGTTATACTAGAAGTTTTTTTTACCAGCGAAATGCTATTAAACTATAAGTTATATAGAGGCATGTTTGTTCACATGTACGACTTATTATAGATGTATGATTTAGATGATATGGTTTTATTTATTTTATAGTTAATGTACTTAAATTATATAAAACTATCTTCTTTCAAAATTTCCCTTTCTTTGTCTATATAAATATTGAATTCATAATTTTATAAATTTCAATATGATATTCTTTACAAAGCTTAAATCTAATTATAAACTTTAATGGTGGTGGATTTATGATGGAAATATTTATATAATAAAATTACGTTGCTAACGGTTAAAAGACTAAACCAACTAAAAGAAAATTGTTAATACTTTTTCTGAAATAAATGAAGCAAAAAAAAATATATCATCAAGACAAAAATGTTAAAGTTGCTGCAAAATTTGATTAAAAAGTACCAACAAAACTGAAGCGGTCAACCAGTTTTAGTTCAATAAGTGTAACACACAGGCTCCATGAAGTAATTCTAATGTGGGTGATGCCCTTCTTTGACCGAACAAACCCTAATTGGAAGCTGCAGCAGTGAACCAAAATTTCTAAGTTCACATATCCAAAAGACCGAATGGCGTCGCTTAAAAACACTGTCATAAAATCGAGTTCGTATGCTCCAAAACTTAGTAAAAGGAAGGAAAGAAAGAAGATAGTAAGTATGATCCTTTGATATAAATTACCTGCAGCACTCCCAAGAATCTAATTTCCGTTCTGCGTGAAATGATAATGCAATAACGCTACGGTTTATTTAGCTCATTAATATTGCGTGCCCTTATGACCTGGCCTTAGCCCAAGTACCCAAACTCTAATTTGCTTTTAAAATAAGAAGAAAAGCAAAACAAAATACCTGGGAGTGCAATGGAAAATCCATCCAAACAAAAAATAAAAAACCACGCACTTGGCCTGCAGAAAGAGTTTTGCCACAATTAACAACGTGAAAAAAACATTTTCTTCCGGGACAGGCATAGATATGGCGACAGCTACCCGTAGCTGACTCAGCTCAACTCGGAGCGTGTTCGTATTACATACGTTGTGAATTTTGTGCGGTTTCTTCTTTCTTTCCCACGATCACGATAGATAGACAAACGGAACGTTAAATGTGTGCCACACTGGTACAGCATAAGCTCAACGCAGCGTAGTTGAGTGGCCTGATATTTAGTATGAAACGAAACGGGCGCGCACCGTGCACCTAAGTGTAGTGCTTGCCAGCTGTGATACAGACACGTTTCATTTCACGGTCGATTGCAATAATGAACTTATCACACCACGGCCATCGTCTGTCAACTATTTTGAGTGATTCCGAGAGTCTGATTTCGCTGTTCGCAGCGCTTATGGCTGCCGTCACTATGCTTTAGGCAAACATAAAGCCACACATGTGCATAGACAGACAATGGCGGAGCAGTTGTGCAATTTGCAAATGCAACTATATTTTGCAAGTGGAAGTGAACTCGATATTTTAACGATGCATCAGTTAAGTGTTCAAGGGGACTCAATAAAGCGAATGGTGGGCGTGACATTGTAAAAGGACCAGAGCACCACCGAGCTGACACTGAAGTACAGTTGTACGACAATTATTTTTAAATTCGTATTTTTCGAGCAATTAATTGTGAACTACACGGGGAATAATTTGTTCATTTTTGTCACCTTATTGTAATTAACAAACATGTAACATTTGTGAAAAATTCGCGTGTGCCAATTTGTTGTTATAATTAAAAGTTGAAATGTAACCTTCAGATTGGCAGCTGTACCACAAGTAGCATCCTGGCAACTTAAAATGGAAAAGGACTTTGGAATATTTCAAAACCAAGAACCAAGTCTCAACATAACCATTGAGTTGGCCTGAAAATTAACGTAGTAATTTCTTTCACTAAAATGCAATACTAAGATATAAGAAATTATATCTTATATATGCTAAAGTATAAGTGGGCGCCGTGGCTCTAGTGGTTAGTGTGTTGGACCTCTGAGCAGGAGGTTGTAGGTTTAAATCCCCACTAACACCAAAAAACTTTTTTTGTGACACACCTCTGGCGAATGTCTGACAAACGTTTGAAAGCAATAAATTGTCACGGAAAGCTTCTCAATACGGCATTAAATTGTAGGTCCCTTCCATTTGTGTGCAAAAATATAACACACACAAGATCAATGCTCGCGCAAAGCTAGGCCGTGAATCGCATCGATCTGGCGAGCCATATATATATATGTATATAATTAAAGTATAATAAAATTTGACGACAAAAATCTGCACCTCATCGATAAACAAGAAAATGTAAAAAAATTCATTTTTCGGGTACAAACTTTTATGTATACATCGACACACGCCACACAGTCCTTAATTATTTGGTAATAATCGCCAAAATATCTGCTTTCGAGGTCGGGCCTATTTCAAAATCCTTTTTTTTTTCTACGCATCGCACGTGCCACACGCGACTTGCGACACGCGTTACACGCTGCTCACAAAATTTCCGGCCTCTAGGTCGAGTGGAAGTTGGTTAAAAAGGACCAAAAAGAGGACAAAAAAGAGTTTTAACCCATCACACGCGCCATAGCGAGACCCGACATGCGTCATGTGGAATATATATAAATATATGACTTAGACACTCACAAAGCTCTCTAGGACCTCAAAGTAGTCAAAGATACGGGCAAAAAATTTACCCCTTTTTGTCTGTAATTTCGACCACTTTGAGGTTCTTTTTAATCTTCTTCCACAAGTTAAATAAAAGCTTTTTAAAAATCCTTTTACCAATCTACTGTCCACTCCTATCCATAAGTGGTTTTACCCAATTTTACTGCCCGAAATTAAGGGTTATCTAACAGAAGTTATCGCTTTACAGAATAGCAATAATATAACATTATGTGTGCTGTGTTTTACAAAAAATCTGGAATCTAATTTTCATTAGCTTCCAGACATGAAGGGTCGGTTAAGTTTTTATAGTCAACGCACATAAAATATTCTATGTTCTACAAGAAGAATGCAGAAAATTCACCCCAACCGTAAGACATCAAATATCCAGCAACAACTCATAGAGAATTCCCAAAGAAAATTACACTCCAAGAAGGATTAATTTTTACAAAAAACTTACTAGTTCTTCCGTAATGTGAAGTTGTAGACAGAACTCTCATCGTTAGACACCATCCTAACCATCCAAGAGATGCAAGAGATTACATCATATTCAGCTAAGCTCTCGTCAAAATCAGAAAGAAAATTGAAATTTGCATAAATTCAAAAAATTGACGTAAGTGCGGTGCCTAGTTGACGTGAGTGAGCGCGGGTTAACGTGTCTGTGTGTGTGTGTTAGTGGAGTGTTTGAAAAATCCACAACTGCAAGTACTCGAACCGATGATGATAAGCATAAAAAACCACATATTGCTATGGCGAATAAGCAGTTTGGCACATTACCATTATTAGTATTTTTCTGTGTAATAATTTTCCACATGGATGAAGTCAGGAACGCTCTCAAAACGCTGCCACATTCACCTCACCACTCACTGCCCATCAGTCAAAAAAAAAAATTGGAAAG
This sequence comes from Nephrocerus scutellatus, assembly GCA_947095585.1. NCBI lineage: Eukaryota > Metazoa > Arthropoda > Insecta > Diptera > Pipunculidae > Nephrocerus > Nephrocerus scutellatus. Next base: position 100,192,785 of record OX352762.1, on the reverse strand, counting down.
CCCATCAAGAATGTATAGAAAAATAAATAAAACTATTTCTTGTTTTTTTTTTGCAAGATATACTTGCACTCCTTCATGTGTGAGTGAAGTCTACATTACAAGGAAACTCTTCTTCACAGATATATCTTTTCTAGTGCTGTTGGTGCCAAGGATGACGATGATGATGATTATTCTTAAGGTTGGAAAGATTGAAAGCTAGTAAAGCACTTGCATGAGGGAACAATAATAATATGAAGCGACGAGTTCACATTTGTTAATGAAAACTCTGAGTCAGATGGGAGCCGTTAATTTACACCACCAACTGATTAAGTGCTTATATGGTTTCTTAAGACGATGAGAAATGAACAAACACATCAGTTATGGTGAGGTGTTAAACTGTATCTACGTTTTAAGCCGAAAATGTATCTTAAGCAGAAACTGAATACGCGTTTAATTTTAAAAAGTGAATTATACTTTAAATCATAAAAGACCACATCGCAGTACATAGGTTGCTTAAGATGAGTGACTTGGCTAATAACATGCGTATTTTAGGTGGAGTAAATAAAGCATTTCTCCAAAGGAGTCTTATACCATTATACATTGTCTGTAATATTGAAGTTATATGAGTTGCCCAATCTAGCCTTTTCTCTAAGGTCAGCCCTACGTTTTTTACAGTATCGGTATAGGCCTATAGGGTACTATATTTTCACCAACCTTAATATAAAGTTTAAAGAAGCGGTAAGTTGTGTTTTGTGTGTTTGTTTTTTGTAGTTATGTGTGATTTCAGAGTGGATCTCAGCAACATACGTGGACTGAGAACGAATCTGTGTTTACATATGTACATGTCCACAGGCCAGCAAATCTGGCACTGAGCAAAACTCAAATATTTGACAATTCTGATACTTCGGACTCGCAATTTAAACTTTTGCCTCATATGTCTTAGAGTGATGGTACAAGGGCGCAACATTCACTTTTGTTTTTTATATAGAAGACACGCCAAGTTAAACAATGTTTCAACTCAGGGTGAGTTTGATGCACTGTCTGATTCAATTTTAAGAATTGTCACAAAATATGAGTATCGTAAAACTGAAATCGTTATTGCGGGCGATTTCAATGTACACAATTCTGGGTGGCTTCGCCATTCTGTCCAAATAACACCCGAAGGAAGGTGTGTTGAGATGTTCGTTGAGTTTAATCACCTTAGTCAGCTTGTAAATGAGTCTACAAGAATAGCTGACATTCCAAACACCTTGACTTATTCCTCACCTCTCGTCCTGATAAATACTCTGTCAATGTATTATCGTCTCTTGGCTCGTCAGATCATTGTGTATTATTAGCTAATTTTTTGTTAAAAAACCACGCAGTTACAGGAAAACCTCCAAAAAAAACAGTATGGTAATAAGAGAAAGCCAATTGGGATGGCCTTAACAACTGGTCGCTATTGTTTCGTGATAGCAACGTGGATACCGCCGCAGATGCAATCACAAACATCATTCTTATTGGTATGAGCGACTTTATCTCTTCCATGAATAAGTCTATTAAACCAAAGGAATATGAATGATATGACTCGACCTGCAAAGGAGGCTTCTAGGATTAGAGAGGTATGCTTTCGGTTTTAAAAAGCAAACCCTACTGAGGAAAACCGAACAAATTTTAAACGAGCCAGAAATGATTACAATGCCCATCTTCGGCGAGTCAAATTCGCCTACGACCAAAAATTGAGGCAAAAAATACTACAACGTCCCAAAGTTAGTAAAAAATTTTGGTCATTCATAAAAAAAATCAAAAATACAGCCTCGTGGTCAACGCCAACGCTGATTTATAATGACACTCCAGTTGTCATCTCTAAAGACAAAGCCAATCTGTTTTCTGCATATTTTGCAGCTAGCTCCACGATTCCAGATTGTGGTTTGATGCCGCCTGCACCTCCGAGTATTGAACAATCTACGGGACAGATCTCCATTTGCACTCATGCAGTTGCTAGAGTTTAAAACGATCTCAACACTCACAAATCCGCTGGACCAGATGGTATTTCCACATTAGTTCTGAAGAGGTGTTTTTCCAAGCTGGCATTACCATTGAGTAAGTTTTTCCATCTATCCTATTCTTCTGGACTCTTCCCGGGAAGTTGGAAAACAGCCTTTGTCCAGCCCATACCCAAAAAAGGCGAGCCGTCGTCTCCTTATTAGTACCGAGCCATAGCACTTACATCCATTCTTTCCAAGATCATGGAAACGCTGATCAATTTTCATATCATGAAATATCTTAAAACCAATGAAATCCTTAGTAACCGGATTTACGGATTTCGTGGGCAACGTTCTAATGGTGATTTGATGGTATGTCTCGACGAACAGTGGAACCGGTCTTTGCATCAATTTGGTGAAAGCAAAGCAGTTGCACTCGAAATTTCCAAAGCATTTGACAGAGTTTGGCATCAAGCTCTTTTGTCTAAAATGCGTGCTTATGGAGTCGATGAAAAACTGCTTCATTGGATTAGAAGCTATATTTTGGACCGCTCTATTCAGTGCTGTCGTTTCCCAGGGCTCTGTTCTGTCTCCGATGCTCTTTCTCATTTTTAAATTCTCTATATTAACTTCGCGTGCACGTGGCTGGCTGGTTGGCTGGCTGGCTGGCTGGCTGGCTGGCTGGTCAGATTTTCTGATCAATTTTTAGCCCACTTCCCATGGCCCGATTTTATTGAAATTTGCACACATGTATATTTCCGATGACAATACTTTCTATTAAAATTTGAGGCCCCTCGGACCTCGGGTTCGGGGGGCTCTCATACAAATATTTTACAAAATTTACCCGATTTTCTTTAAATTTTGTACACATGTGTGTCTTCGACGGAAAACACTTTTTGTAAAAATTTGGAGCGATCGGCCCCTTGGGGACCCCAATATACAATTTTTATATATCGCTCTATCGCATCAGATCACGGCAAAGTCTGAACTCTGTGCTTTGTGAGCAGCGCTGTTCGCTGCCGCTGCGTCATTTCGTGGATGATTTTGCCACAAGACGAGCACGCAGTGTGTGTGTGTGTGTGTTTGTGTATCTCCGATTAGAGAATTTACAAGAAAAATTTTAATTTTTATGGGTTGTTTTTTTATAAATAATCTCTTATCCATTACTTCTAATCCAATTCACTCTTTCGCTGATGACAGCAGTCTCAGCTTCTCATATAAGTTTGATAAACATCCATCCACTTCTCATGTGGAACTCAAACAAGCAAGTATGTTAAGCACGTTTAATTCAGATCTGGACAGCATAATACAAAACAATCAAGTAGAATTAAACGCTTCCAAGACCCAATGCTGCCTCCTGTCGTTTAAGAGAATCCCAAATCCCATGTCATAATCCATTAATGGCACTTGCATCGAGGAAACTGAAAATCTCACAATTCTCGGTATGTGCGTTAACGACAAGCTTCATTGGAATGACCACATATTTACCACCACCAAAAAGGCTGCGAAATGTTTAGGTTTTCTAAATCGGTGCAAGAAATATTTCACTCCCTCTGATCTGGCTACTATCTACAAGGCTTTAATTTGCCCTAAACTTGAGTACAATTACCATATCAGGTCTGGTGCGCCTAACACCACTTTGCATCAGCTAGATAGAATGCAAAACCGTGCGATGAGACTTATCATTGGCGTAAACATTGCGAAGTCAATAGATTCCTTGAACACCGAAGGAACGTTTCCTGCTTGTCACTGTTTTATCGCTTCTTCCACCAGCGGTGCTTAAGAGAAATAGCCGGTTGTATGCCACTTCTCCTTGAATTCAACCGCAATAGTTGTAGTGCTCTAAATGCTCATCAGTTTACCCTTAAGCCCATCTTCGGCTGTACAGTAAAGTACACGTAAAGTAAAGTGTACGTATGTGGAATGCTTTGCCAAGCTCTGTCTATCCAAATCACTATGATCCACTGGCATTCAAGACAAAAGCTCCTAGACATCTCCTCTCTTCTCCTCCTTTTCCTTAACAACCACACTGTGCCTAGCATATAGCCGAGCATTATAAGGGTACGAACCCCTTTTTGCGTGGGCAAATTATAAAAAAAAGTTACATTGAATTATAAGCTGTTTGGTTTTTTTTGTCGATAATATAATGGCTTAGGATTTCGGATTTTCGGATTCAACAGAAGCTGACTCGTCATGGTCTTCGTCGATCATCAGTTATCCGAGGCTTCGTTCCGTAATATGTTTTTTTTACGGGCGAGGTTATTTGCCTCGGACCAACCTTACTTTGAAGGGACTAGCCTGATCATTTCGCTTTTCCTGCATTGGAGGAAAATTACCAGCGGCCACCACGTGGAGGTTTGATCGCACTTCCACCAGTCAGAGATAGTTGCGGCCACATGCATTTCCGAAGCATTCTGTGCTATGTACACATGTACTTGTTAATAGATCTTAATATTCGCCTTTGTTTTCGGTTATGACAATACACGAATTACAAAAATAAATAGACGAGAGGTAAGCTTTCTCGTTGTTAAGTTTGATCAATATTATCAGCACTTAAAAAGGAAGAACCTTCCAATTAGATTCTTTTCCATACGCATCCGCACATGAAATTTATTTTATTCCTTAATAATTTATTCGGTATAAAACTTAACAGATGAGCATGCTGATTGATAAAATTGAATGAACATATATCCGCATTTAATTACTTTAGCATATTGTCAAATAATAATTCTATTCATTTAGGTTATTAGGTTTATTTTTATTTATATACAATAAATTCAAATAAATAAATAATCCCGCAAAAGGATAACACATTTGCAAATCCACATTGCAACTGCAGGAAATATGATACATGCGAAACAGTTGCTCGCTAATCCAAAACCTGTGAATTTCATTACCATAAAAGAAGTGGATTAATAATTTCGGTGCAATCTATTTGATTTAAATCCATTCATATTTAGTTATCCTAATTTCCATTGCTTGGCATTGTGTGCCCAGGAAAACGTCGCGTTCGCCGTTTGTTTCGATTATAATCAAATATCCGCATTTATCATTATAAATTCAATTATTTCTCATCACAGATACGCAGCAGAAATTCGAATTGAGTTTGTTTGTTAAATATCCGATACAATCGTTCTTCATTAGCAAAATTCACACAAAAACAAACCACACACACGTCCGTACGCAGGCATACACAGTAGTTGTTGTTGATTTAGATATTTGAAATAATATGTACGACCTTAGCACTGAAATTGTGTGGTGCGCTGTGGTCCTTTACCGAATATCCATCGCTTCATCATGGAAGCAATAAAATTTTGACATTCTAATATTCCAATCTAATCGATGTGATGTCGGATTTGAATTTGTGAAATTTGAAACCGACACAACGACGCACTGCATTGGGCAATAAGGTGGTGTTATTTTCAGTGCTATGGCACTTTCAGCCTGGATTGCATTTAAATTGCAATCAAGCCATTTTGATTTGATGCATTGTTGAATGACATATTGCTGGATGAATAACTGAATGTTTGAAATGATAGGAGGCAAAAATTTCAATATTTAACTAATCAATTCGGAGAGCAAGAGGATAACAATAAACACCGGGTCCACAAACATCAGCTTGACGGCATACACAAAACAAATAAATTAACAATTTAAGGATATTTAAATTTAATATTAGTAACACGAGTGAAAGGTAATAAGGCCACGAGAGAATTCGTAATTGTAAATAACCACGACCACCATAAGTAGAAATTTTCGAATTACTCTAAAGTTTTAAAACCTAAACAATGAGCTTCGGCGTTCCTTTTAATTTGGCGATGGAGAAAAATATTCTAGATTTTAACTTTAAAATCCAAAGCAAATAATAGCTTTCTGTTACAGTGAGACGAAGTGAAGTTCCTACCGTGAAGGCTCTGTCCCAAGGTCCTCTTCGGACAGTCAATCAACGCCCATCCACAATATTGCTATTGCGAACCCGGTTGGAAAACGCCACTCCACACCGAGCAAAGCCTCTACCCGCATTTGGGTATAAACCACAGCCACCACGATGCTCCCACAAGGGGGCCAACCTCACTAGCCGGGGACGAAAGGAATCCTTCCGGGGGCTCCCCGGCTCACGTGGTACCAGACAAATCTCTGGTCGGATTTTCGCTGTTAACAACGTAGTTAACTACTGCAGTTGAGTTCCTTACAACGCGGGACTGGTGGCCTTCTATACATCGTATTATGCACGAAGTTCAGCTTATTGCTATGTTCAGTACAGGAAGTTGGTGCTAAGATAGCGAGTTGTCTACTCGCCCGTCTTTCAACGCATTTTTAGCGAACATCGTTATGCACTCGAAGCTTTATTTACAGCTTAAGACAGATCAAGGTTCAAGTTAATACCTTTAGCATACAAGTTTCTCAAGTCCAAGTAGATCGGACAATTGATGCAAAAATGCATTCAAGCTGCCATGGCCCGTGAGTAGAAGACCCAACTTGAGGCTATGAACAAAGTATGAGCTTGTTTGGGCGTACCAAACGTCCTTAACAAACTCAAAAACAACTCTGTCATTTGCGCACTCTGTCCATCTGAATTGCCATATAAACTTCACGGCATCATCAATGAGCTCCTTGCATTGAGCATCTAGCCTAAAAACTGGATGATGACTGTGTGATAATTTGCCTTTCAGCAACACCGATACAGTCTTGTTCAGTGAGACGTCAACACCAACTCGAACACCCCAGGCATGAAAAACTGACATGAGTTCCGTACCTCTTTGCTCAAGCTCAAGCCGCGAGTCACCTTCAAGAAGAAAGATTTAATCATCAGCGTAGGCACAGCACTTGGAGAGCTCCTCTTGCTGTCCTACGAGGGTGCCCATCAAAAGGTTCCATATAAATGGACCACAAACAGAGCCCTGGGGATATCCGCGAGTAACTTACTGTCATCATCAGTAGTGCCAACACAGCACTCTAGTCTGTCACTAAAGTAGCTCACCCAAAGAGTTACTTCACGACAGCCTACTTTTATCAGCCTTTAAATCACACTATCCCAACTGAGGTAGTCGAAAGCGCCCCTGACATCAATAAAGATAGCAATAACGTATCGACTTGCACTGCCATGTACGCTGTCTTTTACATTCAGCAGCTTTCTGTGACAATATTAATTTTATAACTCGAACTCCATCCTCCTTTTGGAATTATATTCACTTTTAGAGATATTTGATTCAGATGGATGTGCAACCAGCCTTTAATGGGATAAATACAAAATACATGGTGGGTATGTTAGCAGAAAATTTAAGAACTATATACGAAAAGGGAGTACTTCTTTAACTGTTTAGAAAATAGAAATACACGCTTGCTTTAACATTAACTTCTGACTTCCAAAACTGACTATTGCGGATACTGTACACCAAAGAGATGTACTAACACATATGCAATGCTGCCGTCAGGAAAAGGACTTAACTTTCCTATCGTACTTCTCATTTCTTTAAGTTCGTTGCGCCAAGTGTTCTTCAGATTGTTTCTCTTTTTAAATTTTTACAAGTGATCGGAAGACAATTTTCTAGTTTGTAAGATTCGTAATTGAATTTGTGTTCCTTCGTAAAATTTGTAATAAAGTAAAGTCATGTTAAGGTATTCTTTGCTTCTGTAAAAAAATTTAAAGGAATTTAGAGATCCATTTACAGTTTAAATTTAGATATAAGTTAATCTAATAAGGATTTGATTTCATTGATTAGGTAAGTGGTTCACGATTGTGGGCTCAGAATACTATTTGTTTTTTTTTTTTTGAAAACCCTAGTCCAAGTGACTGACACCGCGACCTAAAAGATCTATTGTATTAATAGGGCAATTAATTATGTAATAGACATACCGCTTTCCTAATAAAAGATAATATGTCCTTAGTAGCAGAGTTTTTCAACTCCGCTGTTGAGCATATTTCCTTATGGAATATGCGTTTCCTTAACCAAATAAGTGCTGGGAAATCGCAGAGAACATGTTCGGATGACTCCTCATCCTCCGCACAGAATCTAGAATCTGTCACAGAGCCCACACCCATTTTGCTAAGATGATATCTTAGGCCACAGTGGCCAGTTAGAAAACTCACTAGTTTCCTAATGCTACCTTTATCTAAATGCAGGATTTCTTTATATGAAGAGGGTCTGATCAGTTGTTTGGATTGCCTTAGCCCCGGGGTATTTACCCAATGAGCCAGGCGAAGTTTGCCCTCCCAACAGTTTATCACCTTTGTGGCGGCACACCAATTGACGCTACAAAATGGTTCAGGTCATATGAATGCCGTTTCCGAACCAGCCCTAGCTAGTTCATCTGCGGCTTCGTTGCCTGCGATACCTCGATGACCTGGTACCCAACCAAGCTTGACCCTGTTGTGTCTGGCCAGAGATTGCAATGCATCGTAGCAGCTTTTGACTGTTAATGAGTCCATTGACTCGGACGACAGAGCTTTGAGTGCTGCCTGGCTATCTGAATAGATAAATATTCTTGCGCCTTTAACGCCTTTACTAAGATTTAACCTGGCGCAGATCTCTATGGCATGGAGTTCAGCTTGGAAGACCGTTGGACTGTCTCCCATTGGTATCGAGACCTTAAGGTATCGCTAATAAAAGAAAACACAGTTCTTTTAATTTCATAAACAAAAGGTTTTCTTTATTTTGCTAAAATTAACCATGTAGTTGTATTTGGTCCGTAGACACCAGCACCAACTCCAGATTCCATCTTTGATCCATCAGTGAACCAAACCAGACCATTAGCGTCTAGTGTCGGACCAGCTTGCGCGGTCTGAGATCTCTACCTCAAATAACCTTCCGAAACAGTACTCCCTGACCATAACGTCCGGTATTGTGCAGAACATGTCTCCTTCGGGAATTGAGTTGAGAATTCTCAGATGTCCCACAAGGTAGCCTGGTTTATACTTATATTCTAGTTGCAGCTTTATAGCGCATCTAGCGTCCGTCTTCCTAATGAAGATTTGAACGGGCGAAAGACCTACGATAGCTTCTAATGCTGTCTTAGGGCAGGTACGCATAGCACCTGTAATACCTAGACAGGCAATTCTTTGGAGCTTCTGAAGCTCGTTTGCCGTTATCCGCTCGAGTACCTTGGGCCACCATACTATGGCCGCATACGTGATTATGGGTCTCACCATCATTGTGTAAATCCAGTGTATCATCTTAGGATTGAGGCCCCAAGTACTGCCGTAAAGTCTTCTGCAGGCCCATAGGGCCCTTGTAGCGCGTTTAGTAGCAGACTTGATATGAGCATTCCAGTTAAGTCTTTTATCAAGGATAACACCGAGGTATTTGACCTCGCTGGAATACATAAGAGTGGTGCCTTTAATGGTGACTGGATTTAAGTCAATCAACCCTTCTTTTAGTGAAAGGCACTAGAACCGTTTTGCAAGGATTGATGGATAACCCTTCCCTGCTACACCAGTCTAAAACTTTTAAAAGAGCATATTGCATGACAGCAGAAATAGCATAGCCAATGGCGATGTAGCCTGATCTGCTCAGAATAATAATTGGTTTGATGTTGCAACTACATCACAGAGAAATTTTGTTTTTTAGCCTCAACTCCAACTATAGTAAAATTCTGATTAGAATAAATAAATCATATTCCTGAAAAAATCCATCCTCATACTAACAAACGCATGTCACAGAAAGATATTAATTTTGATTAGCAAACCACTTAGGATGACCACTATCCCAAAAGCAAAAGTACTGGTTTAAATAAGCGCGAATTTACCCACTTCTTGAGTGTGAAATATTCAAACACATTTGTAAGCGAAAAGTACTAGATACGCACCAGCTCATATGGTGAGGTTCACCAACTTCTTCTACTTCAGACTCTAAGTATCAATTGAAAGAAAAGTGACATTTACAAAGTGCGGCCAATTAAATTGGCAAAAACGCCAATCGATTGTGCAATACCAAGAGAGTACAGAGTAGAGTTGACAACTCACCGAAGCACTAACGAAGAAGGACGACGACAGCTGAGCTGATATTGTGTGCCTTTGTGTCGAGCACACTTTGCTCGCCCACCGATGAAAGGATGCAAATTTATTCCTCATCAATTTTCAATCGAAAAACGAAAGATGAAAGATACGAACGCAAATACATACTACTCCCGGTACGGGTAAGTGTACAGCGGTGCGGCAACTGAAGATCGTAAATTAATTAATTAAAAACTCTCGAGATAGTCATGATAATCAGAGAGAACATGATGTGGAATGGGTAACACGGCCTGTTAGCAATCACATAGCCAATCAATATTCTTTGAACGAAAATAAATACATATTAATAAAAATTAATTAAAACCAAATTGTAATGCATTCATTTTAATTGAAGTGTGCGTCTATGTGTGTCTGTATTCTACCACATGCATCATAACGACTAATTTCATGGCGATGGGTTGGTTTGGGACTCTTTTTAATTTTAGTGAAATTGATTAATGCATTCAGTAATTTGGAGATAAATAAATTGTTGGCTTTTTAAAGCCACCGACGCAGCGCTCAGTTTCGGGCGGCCGCGCGTCGTATTTATTCGCAATCAGTGATTAATCATTAATTAATGAGCGCACCGAATTAATGGTTGATAAATGTATTTATGTTGATGTGATTAAAATAAATTATAATTAATAGTTTGCGGCATTGTACTATTTATATGTACTCACATGAATAAGAAAAAAAAACCACTACTTGGCAAATCAGAGAAAGCGTAACATAATCATAATTGCGTAACGGTTTTTAAATGTGGGAATGCAGATTGTTTTTTTTTTGGTTTTTTATTTGCTGCAAAATAATTATTTCATATAAAAACCCATCAATAATTAATTGCTGGCTTTAGTAAATGAGCATCTTTCATGTAAAAACTATGATGCTGATGCTGACGCTTCTTTACTGTGACTCATACAATCAAATTTTAACTAAAATTAAGCTCCCAACAAAATACAGATGGATAAAGCAACAACATATAATTGTTAATGGGACAAACAAATATTTATCACAAAATAAAAAATTTTATGTAATTAGGTTAGGTTGGGTAAGGTTAAGCTTGCTGTCAGTGAAACCGACACACTTAGACCAACAATGGTCCATTGTGATACCACATGGATCAAGAAAGTTTCCCTCCACCTACTTGTTGAACCACTTAGAGCTTCGTATGAAGCGAAGGAGACTACTGATATCAGTGTTGATAAGATCATTAGTGTCGTTGCAGAAGAAAGCTCCCATATGGAGTTTACGTTTCTGAAAGAGGGCTGGACAAGTACAGAGAAGATGGATATTGGTCTCGTATTCCTCCTCATCATCCATACAGCTTCTGCAGAAGTCATTCGAAATGGCTCTTGCTACACGCTTGCCTAGGAGACAGTGTCCCGTAATGACACCTACAATAGCACCGATGTGCGAACTTTTTTTTAGGGATCCAGCTTGGGCCAGATCTGCTTTGTCACTATGCAAGTTGCACCGTTTGGTCATCTACGATTAGTTTTATCAATAGCATCCCGCTTTAAAATGAGTTTGCATATAGCGATGTATGCCTAGAAAACCATATTTTGGTAAGATGGGTAGTGTACCTAGTTCTTTGTTTGGCGAGTTCGTTAGCCATAGCTGTTTCGACTTTTGATAATAAGTGTTTTAAGATTAAGCCTCTTTAATGATTTTGAATTATGCCTTGATTAAGGTTGGTTGGTTTGTAAGAGCAATTTCATATTTTTGAGGACATGAAACTCTGCCCTGCACAATAAACGCGAGCCAAGCAAAATGAACGAAAAAGCACACCTCTACTCAACACATATTGTATGGATGTGTGCATTCGTGCTAATAGGGGAATCACCAATTTCATTGTCATCAACACAAGTGTTAATAGGGGAACTACAAATTGTATACAATACTTGCTTGTGATTTTTATTAACTGTGTCCGTATATATGAGATATATTGATCAAAATGTTATGTTATTTGTATGAAAAATTAATAAAAAGCTTGTGTCGAGAAAATTGTCCGGCTAAAGGAGCTGCTAGGCTATTAAGACTGTCTGTAATGGAGTATTTCACTGTATATATATTCTGCCTTTGTTGTATCTTGGCATCTTGGCAGTATACAGCAGCATATATATTAGAAACCTGGAAGCTGGAAAACCGCAATTATCTTCCTCTCTAATGAAAGTAGTCTTCTTTTTTAACTTTTGATGATTATTGCCTTTTTCCACTATTGACGAAAGCATTCTCATGATTTTTTAATTGTGAATAAAATGAAGATGTGCCAATATAACTATTAAGTGCAGCTAGGAAAGATTTAACATAAATTTCGCTAAATTTTTTATCTCAATTTTAAGTAAAAGAATTAATTAATTCGGATAGCTTTTTTGCAAGATCTTTGATATTAGCGCTTGAGTTTCATATAAACAGTGTCTTTAAATCAATATGGTAACCTTTAATAAAACTCTTAAATATCCCCTTCTTTCACATGAAAAAAATCAGTCACCCTGTGTTTATTTTTAATTTCCACCTTCAATTTCGTTTTATCAAGAAATCCATCGCACATTTACTTCTTTCTTTCTTAAGCAATACTTTAGCATACAAACTTTTATAACTGTTTATTTACTATTAAGCCAAATTCCTGTTATCGGGACTATTGTGCTATTTTGTGTGTGGCTAAATTAGATATCAGCAAATTAGCTATTTTTCAGTAAGGAAAATGTTTTCCTGACATATGTAATAAACCTAAATAGATATTAACTATTTAGCCATTGATACTAGTCACTATGACCTAAAAAGTGACAAAATTTTGCTACAAAAGCTAAAAAGGAATTTCATTGTTACTTTGGCTGTATAAACTCCTAAATATCCCCTTATTTGACGTGAAAAAAACCATGTAAAAGCGGTCACCATATGTTTATTTTTAATTTCCACCTACAATTTGGTTTTATCAAGAAGTCCATCGCACATTTCCTTCACTTTTTTTGGTTCCTTCACAAAGCTAACGGCATGGCGCCACTTGGGGTGGGGAAATGGAATTGGCATTTCTTTCCTCTGACTGCAAGTGTTTACTGCAAAACACCTTTTAGGAAATTTGCACTATTAAGCATTAACAGCATTTATCTGTGATCTGTGAATGAAGGAGCAACACCCAGGATACAGCTAACTTCGACGATGACGACGACAACTAACAATTTCGTATTGAAGCCTTTGTCGAAAATTAGAACTCCAGATTTACAACGAAGATACAACACGTTAGTAACAGCAGCAAATTTTAACTCAATTCAAGAAGGAAAACTACCTATACTCCCACCAGTATGGAACTGACTATAGTTGGGTGCGCGGTGTTTTCGTTACTGCAGACGTGTTAAGCTGAACGAAGAGAGTCATGCATTTTCAAAGGATAACATTGGCAAGTTGGTAGTGCATTATGCATGAATGTATACATATCCTCCACCAGGCTGTGGTGTGGCCGTGATGGCTCGTCCATTGTTAGGTATCCATTCCTAGTCTTTCGATCTTTGTTTGTTCGTTAGTTTGTGGTTGTATCGCTTCGATTTACTGTATTTGACGGCGTTAGCGCTTTAGCCTTTTTGTCGTCGGTTTGTCTGCCGCGTAGATGCTATCACCACGCCAGTCTGTAATCTATAGTTGCAAGTCGAACCTCTGTCTATAAGTTGTACTAATATTTTTTGTTGGCATCCAATTGAAGACCGACTCGTATTACTATCAGTCACTCAGCCAGACAGACTCAGTCAGTAAGTCAGTTGGCAAACTACTGATGATAAATGATCGGTAAAAGGACGATCTACATTTCTGGAGTGATCTCAAACAAAAGAGTTCAATTATTTTCTGCACTATTGGTCGTCGTTATCGATTGCTATCTTTATAGGTCGCGAGCAGAACAAAAAGACAACAGGCATGGACTGATCTGTGAATGTCATTTTTTTCCTCTACTGGTTGTTCTGTTCGCTTTGATCTTGATGTGCATCCACGTTTCGTATTATTGAACAAAATGATTTTGTGTTTGTCGTGCACAATATTAATTAGGAATCGTGACATCATTTCTGTACGAGTTTAGTGCTATTTGTTGGGCATATTTCGCCCATTTTTTAATAAATAAATTGATAAACACGCAAGTGCGGTTTCATAATTGAAATATTTTTACAAATGTTTAATCGTAACCACGAATCTAACCTAGATTTGCCAGAAAATTTATTTGCGTTTTCGCACATTTCCCTCCCCATTTTTCCCCATTCAGCATGCAAATATTTACTCAAAATCTGAAATGAGTTGGCAAACTAAATATATTATGTATATACTCATACGTATGTAACAAATAAAAACGCGTATGAGTGAGCTTGCATTTTCCGTTTTTGTTTCATGTTTGCTTACTGATAAATGTTATTTCCGTTTATTTAGCAAAAGGCAAGAGTGAACAGCACACAGCTGACTGACATCATGCAAAAGTTGCTATTATTATCATCATCATATCAACAACAACAAAATTGTAAATAATTTTTTTAGTTTTATCAGCAGAGAATACGTTGAGCTGTTTGTGTCTGACGGCAAATTAATTTGGCGAACATTATGATTTCTTCAAATTGAAAATACCAAACTGAGTTTATGGCTTTCCACTTTCGATTAAAAAATTTCGATTACACTGAAAAGTGCAACGATTCAAAGTTTTCATATCAGTTCATCTACAGCTCTCGAATGATTCACTCTATGACTCCTTAGTATCTTATGTTGGCTTACAATGGGATCATTTAACCCATAAATTGTTATCGCTCGGTCATATTATTCATATCTTTTGCTGTACTTGCTAATGACAAGTTGCTCGAATCTCATTTTAATATGAATTCCCAGAACTTCAAGAGTCGAGAGATCAACGAATCATGTTTAAGTTTCTGCTTTAAAATTAACGAAGATAACAGAAAACAAAATTATGCAAAGCTAATGACGCCGTAAATGTGCAATAAGAAATAAGAGACACAAGGAGCTTTGAACTGGGAAAACTTCTGATATATGGAATAAAAAACAATATTTTAACAACAAAACAAATTTAGTTATGTTCACTGAAAATTTAACACAAAACAGTCGGTATGAAATTCAAAAAAAGCTACAGACTTCTATTGACAGCATCAGTGTTGCAGCGTCATAAGGAAATCAAAAGGTTTCTCAAATAGTCCAGTTCGACGAAACGAGCTTGGTTATTAAAAACCAACAATAGCTCAGGTTAACAGAAATTTTGTGGTCGGTCATCAGTAGAAAAGAGGGAATTTCATATACTATGTATGCACGCGTCGTATATATTCTGACTGGTGGAAATGCGATCAAACCTCCATGTGGTGACCGCCAGTTATTTTCTCCCAAAAAGGGATAACCCGAATTTTCGACCTAGTTCTTCCTAAGTATGATTGGCGCGAGGTTGGTAAGCTCGCCCGAAAAAAATCAATCCATAAAAATATAAACTTTTCATCTAAATTCTCTAACCGGAGATACACATGTGTATAAAATTTGAAGAAAATCGGGTAAATTTGTAAAAATATTTATATGGGAGCCTCCCGATACTGAAGTTCGATCACTGCCAAATTTTAATAGAAAGTGTTGTTATTATAGATACACATGTGTGCAGAGTTTGAATAAAATCGGGCTTTAGAAAGTGGGTAAAAAATTGATCACAAGATTCCACCAACCAGCCAGCCACCGACAGGCACATGCCGATGCGAAGTTAATATAGCGAATTTAATAATAATTAGGTACGAGTGATGACAAGGTCATAGCGCAAACCCACCACTTCTAACGATTGTGGCTGAACTGTAGTATACTATACTGTATACAGCAAAATGCAATACCCTTCTCCCCGTGACCACAAAGACACTCCTATTAGCTTTTTCTCGGCTCCCGAATGGTGTTTGGTATCAAATAAAAGGTAAATAAGTGGCCTTTATAACCGATTTGAATTTGGACACGATCCTAAAATTGATTTTTATAAAAATCAACATAAAAAAATGTTCATGTAAATATAAAATATAAATATAAAAACACATGCGAAGCACTACAACCCAACAATAGAACAACCCCAAACGTACAGCAAGCATCGCTGTACACAGCGCACAAGTCCACACAGAACAGAGTCATTATAGTATGACATGATTTGATGCCGCATATTGAAAAAAATTTGTATCGGAACCCCCAAACCCCGCGGCCCGATCACTACCAAATTTTAATAGAAATTGTTGTCATGGGAAATACACATGTGGGCAAAGTTTGAATAACATCGGGCCTTAGGAAGTGGGCTAAAAATTGATCACAAGATTTGGTATGCCCGCCAGCCAGCCAGCCACGGGCACGCGAAGTTGATATAGAGAATTTAAAAACCGATCGTTGTATAAAGCACGTGTTGCAGGGCAGATACCCTGTTTAATATTTAATACTGACATAACAGAATATAGTAGATGTGGTTGATAGAGAATGGCGTCTTACAAAAATCAGAATATGACATATATTAAAGCTGTTATGCAAACCATAATGTGCATGGAGTTGGCTTTTGTAGTTAGCGAAAGAACCAACCTCACAGTTGTTGGTTTTAAAGCAACTAACAAATGGCTATTCACTCTTCGCGAGAGGAGAAAATTTAAGAATAAGCCTCAAAAACGTGTAAGCATCTAAAGAGTATTCCTAAGATGAAAATGAATCAGTCGAACGACAACTCAATTTCTGCTCTAAGTATGATATGAAAATCAATCTAGAGCCCATCAACGCGAAAGTAAGTCGGGAGCCAATATTCAGGCAGTATATTGGCACCCACAGTTTATAAACCAATAAAGACAATAATATGGAATAATATGATAGCAAATAAGAATTTGGTCGTTGTGTGTACATATACATGTGGATATCTTCTGATGGAGCCACTTGCAACCAAATAGACCACATGTTGATAAACAACCCGCAGCCGATAAAAAAATGTGTAGAATTTCAAAACACAATACAACATATATGTAAAGATTTTAAGGGAGGAGAATTTGGCATCCCAAATAAACTAAACACAACAGCTACGTAGTTTGACCATGACCAATATCCAATAAAGATATCCAGATTAATATCAAGCCAATTGAATAATTATAACAAGGGAATGGAATAGCCTGCGTCCTCTTTAACCTGGCTGACGTAGTCGCTATATTGACATCATTGAAGAAACTCAAGAGCTGTATAAGAGGCTTTTATCCGCACCGAGCGGGCAGCACATATAAGATAGCAAAGCAAAGTGTATATCTCGAGTCAATATTAGCAGCAGATAACAGAATTGCACCACCAGATTTATGCGCACGATTGCTTTAAGCCAACAACATCTTCTTTAGTCTGTCAAGACTCTTCAAATCCCGAAATTTAACCACAATATCCTAGTTTCTGGTGTATAGGACAGTGGCCAAACCTGTAATTTCTTAGCAGCGCTCGAGAGGAAAGTCTTACAGGCAATTGTTGGCCTCGTTTTGAGGAAAGAAAATTGCATAAACTTTATAATGATGAGATCTCCAAATGTTACCTCAATGTCGACATTGAAAAGTAAGTCGGTAGGTTCTGGTTGGCAGTGCACTTATATCGCATGAGAAAAGAGGATCATGTGAACGGATTTATAGGGCACGACGGCAACGTCGGCCAGGGCTACGCTGGAAGGAAGGAAGGAAGGCGTAGAATTGGACGCCCAGAATTAAGGAATTCAAAACGTGGTTTTATTCGCTAGAAGTCGGTATTAATGTGGGAGCCCAAGATGTCACTGAAACTTTAAGAATAATTTAGAATAAACTTTTAACTCATCAAGGAATTGAACCTGCACCACTACATACAAAGAATTTTACTCATCTGATTAGTGTAGCTCTCTTGAATCATTATTAAGCTACGATGAAAAACATTGAAAGAACCTTCTAAAGGCATATTGTACTCAACAAAGAGAAATATATTTCACGGATAGTTCGAAAATGTTTTTTTTTCACTACAGTGGGTCAAACACTTAGCTGAAAACAGAGAAATATTTGCAAATTATTAAACAACATATTACACCAGAAAATATTTAGGTAAATTAATTAAAAAAAAATTTAGAACAAAAATGAATTTCGGCGTCATACAGATATAATTTTACTCACTGATCTTTTAAAATAGCCCACAATTTATTTATTTATTTCTGATTCTTAAACAATGCAAATTGTATGTGATTTTTGCATTTTGCATTTCATACATGCAAAAACTTACTTACTTTAATTGTTGTTAGCATTAAGGTATAGCTCGTGCAGCTGCTCGATAAAATTGGCTTGATGTCTTTATAGATGATGCATGCGTGAATAGCAACTATCATTAATTATATAGAAGCAAAGCTGCCAAAATGTTCATTCCACTTTCTTACTACACCATCATAACACTATTTGAATGTATTTTAGTTCTGCGTAATTATTATGTTTTATCGAGTAAATTTTTCAAACAAGGACAAACAATTTTTGGTAATTAAAATATGTATACCATCCATAAATTACACCGCCTTTTACGAGCGCGTGATGACGATAACTCCAATAGACACAATTGTAATTGGATTTTATGTGATTTAGGTGAGACGTTTGACGATCGGTGTGTAAGTTATAATGAAAATGATATAAAATCGTTATCACACCGCTATCTGTAACCTACAGTTAATTGCTAGATGTTTCCCGGTCGACGCAAGTGAAATCTCTGAACACGAAACTAATTAAATTTTAAAAAATATTCACTTTTATTAATTAGTTTATTTTTTCAAATTGTTGATAGGCATTGCTTCTTGTTCTTGTTATCATGAAGTGACTAAACTAACTAATTATGAGAATGAGTTAATAGGATTCCGTGAATTAAATTCATTTTGCACGATTTGTATTTAAAAATGGTAAAATAAATAAATATTTTTGTAATGCTTGTTTAGTGGAAATGCGTGCGAGGAACTGTGCGCGATGAATCGTCCTGTTACCAAAATTTTTGCCGCTTCTTCAATTGTTGTTGAATATACAACTTTCTGCGTGAATTTAGGTTATTATTCTTATATTTTGCTCTACCTACAACCAAGGACCGGTGGAGTTTTTTTTAAGAACTGGAGTCGATGTCATCTAGTTGGGATCCCTGAACTCTGAGTGTCCTGGTCTATGCCATCCTTCCGATATTAGCTTTGCCTGCATCGTTGTCGTCAATGTTGATATTGAATGAACTTGATAGGGATCCGGTTATCTTTATTTCAGTTTATTTGGTATGCCGAATTCTCTTATGGCTTTTAAGTCTAAGAAAGTCTATAAAAAGATGGTGAAGTTAGTTTTGGAACCCTAGATATTTTTCGATCGCCTGCCTAATTGTGAAAATTGTTTATTTGCCTGAGATGAAGCCATACTGTTATGGGTCAATAACGACTTTAGTGTAGAGGAATATACCGACTTTAAATATTGAAGTAGAACATCTAATACTTTTTACTCAACAGCGTTTTTTCACGATTATTGCTGAACGTTGTGATATTTCCATTCTTACGAGTATGTATGGTGCGCAGCATGTCTCTTCTCCAGTCTACTAGCATCCCTTCTTCCTCCCTTCAAGAATTTCCTCTCTTTTCCAGATTTAGTCAGCTCCGCTGGCCGATTAAGTCGATTTATCACTCTGCTAACTTCGTCTTTGCTTGGTCCGACAGCATATTGTGATCGTCGGTCATTGGTGACAACTATTGTTAAGTATCGCAAGATTTACTTCCTCGAATACTCATTTCGTAGGATATGGATATAGAAAACTTTAAGTTCGTTAGATTTTATGGTAGAACAAAGAACGTTTGACGATTTTTAGTATTCAAAAACCACTGCTTCAAGTCATTGCACTCTGTGCAAATTTTTGGTTACAAGAACAACATTGCCTCTGACAATGTTGCTTACATCGCAGAGTTATTAGTAACTGTGTTCCTCTTTATACATAATTTTTAGTGTGTTTATATTTTTATAAAAACATTTTGTATTTTTAACTCGTGTACCAATCGACCAGCGGACAATGTTTTGTCGGCACACATCTGCTCTCTTTTGTTGTTGCTCCTTTCATTCATATTGAAAATACAGTAAAAACGATTCTTTTCTAAGATTCTTTTAACCGAAACAATTCTTCAAGCAAACCGCAATGTATACCAGTATCGATAAGCATTGATGATTTAATGCATTTTAATAGCATATTCGTTACAACAGACACATTTCAATTTGTTTCATGTCAAAAAGTAGTTGTAGAAATTTGTGTTATTATTGCCGCTATGAATTATGCTATCGACGATGGTGCATACTGCCAATATCATACCAGCACAGCCAGACGGGATCTATAGCGCTTGTACCGCGTCTTGTTGTGATATTTCCAATGAAAGGAACAAAAATATTTCCAGATTATAAGAGTCTGGTTTCCTTTCGGCCGCGTCTCTGCATTCGATATGTAACTCTGACGGAGACCAAGCGGTTACAGTTTTTTTCTTCATCGTTTTATTGCTCTGTAAAAACTAAAGTTGAGCTTAAAGTTCTTACTTATCGTACTCCGCTTGGAATGAAACACATCCACTGAGGAAAAAACATGTCTTATTTTTTTTGTCTGAAGATAAATTTCGAACATATGGAAACTGGCGGGATAGATTTTTTATGCAGACTACAATGGTTATGGTCGGCGCGTATTAGTATCAGATCAAGTATTCGTCGTATCAAATGTGTTTTGGCTCTCTCCTCGGAGCCTATATGTGGAGCTCATTGTCTGACTTATTTCCATACTGCCCATAACGAGCTGTTTTGTATTTATTTGCAAAATGCATGTTTGCCGTTGTTGGTAAAAACGCTTACAGGGCAGTGTTTATTTAATAGGCTTGTCATTGGTTTAATTGGTGTCTTGCATCATAAATACTCGTACATATCTGAAATTTGATACTGGTTCTTTTTCCTTTGACTTGAGGCGATAGAAAGAAAAGTTTAACGAATATGAAAAAATGTAATGTTTTCTTATGAATTTTATTACACCAAAACAATAATTTTTGAAAAATTTAAATTTATAAGTTTAAGGAGGTCGCCCTAACTTTATTAGACGGGCTGTAATAAAACCAAATTACAATACATTACTCCACTTTGAAATATCTACAGAAGGAGATTGAAAATCAATTAAAAAATAACTAAACTTCCTCTAACTTCCAAACTCATTACTTACTGCACACCGCCCAACATGATCGTCATGACTTGTTCAAGTGCGCTTAACAACAAGTACATACACCAATAAACATCAAAGAAATCTCGTTCACAATTTGTCTCCCGCAAACAACGACAAAAGAAGAATCTGACTTTCAGCTGAACAAAATTCGTTTCGGGCAACATTGAACCGATATTATTGATGGCACAGATTTTCTCATTTTACACCTTCTATGGTCAAATTAATCACTTGCCAAGTCTTTCTCTTTTGGAACAATGACCACAGTTATTTGGTACGACGTCCAGCCGAGACGCTTAGGTGCCAAGTAATAGCAGACGAATAGCATAAATACAATTAACTTACATTCGAATTCGCGTTCTTAAAAAAGCAAAACCTAAAGGGGGCGGTCGCAGCAAGTGTTCTTTTATTCAATTGTTGAAGTCAAATTGAGTTCGAGTTTTAAACGACTCATAACGAAGAGAGAGGGCTGCAAAATTAAACCAAAGTGAACGTTAATGCTGTAAACTTTTGTTAATTTGCAGCGATTACATGTTGGACGAGTTTTTTTTAAGGAAATTGCATGGGCGTTCGAAAATTAAAGAGATGAAAATAGGATATGTCTATGCAGAAGCGTCTTAAACGTCTGCGATAATATGGATGCGGAAACATAAAACTTGACAATTTATTCGCCATAAGTAATCTGGAATAAAAAAGGAATCTCTGTATTGGTCTGAACGTTGGAAGATGGGCTAAATGGTATTGTGGACTTCTTTTTTTTGTTGAAGACCCCTTGTGGAAAAGTGATAAAGATAAAATGACAAGCAATAAGATCAATTACGCCGTCCATATTCTGTCTAGTAGATGCAGTGTGGCATTTGGTCAGGTCAGTAGACCATTTCTATTCAAATTTTGGGCGAGTATGTTCGCAGCCTGTCGGTCAGCCATCAGCAGAATAGGGCGAATAACACAGAATTCTTTAGAATTGCAGGTGGACGTAACTTTCTCTGACTGGTGGAAGTTCATTCAAACCTGGACGTGGTGGCCGCCGGTAATTTTCCTCCAAGAAAAAAAAAAAGGAAAAGCTAAATGATCGGGCTAGTCCCTTCAAAGTAAGGTTGGCACGAGGCCAATAACCTCGTCTGTAAAAAAAACTTCATTATTGAACCCAAAATCAGCCTCGGATACACTGATGAACGACGACGTCCATGGCACGGCAACAGCAAATGCATGAAACCCACCGTTATCGACTTTAAAGCAGTAAACGGCTATGCACCCTTCGCGTGCGGGGCAGATTTAAAAACATAAGCCTCATAAACGTTCAACCACCTACAGACGGTTCCCCAGATGATGAAAAGGAAGAATTCTTTAAATCAGGCAAACGGGATCTCCAAGCCTGCCTTCAGTATGATGCAAAAATCATTCTGGGTAATATGAATGCCAAAATAGGTAGGGAGCCGCAGTATTCAGGCAGTACATTGGCACCGATAGCTTACACGAGAACACTAATGATCAGATCAGATTCGAAATAACACGGCTGCCAGTCGCAAGAAGAAGTCCAGAAACAACCACGGTCAAGCGACAGGACTCACCCTAAATGCAGGGAGACTCCTGGGGCTGAGATGTCGGGCGTAGAAGAGAAATGGACACGTCTTAAGAATACTGTTATTAGTACTGCTGACACCATCTTAGGTAGTAGTCGTGGAGATCGGAACGACTGGTTTGATGATGAATGTGAGCTAGCGACTGAACGTAAGAATGTTGCGTACCGAGCAATGCAACAATCTAATAGATCGAGGGCACGCGAAGATGAATAAAAGAGCTCAGAAGATATGAAAAAACAGTTCCCCGGCGAAAGAAAGCAGCTTGGGACAAGAATCTCATCCGTGAACTAGAATAGTACAGAGAGCGAGGACCGTAACAGGCGCGGAAGTTCTACCAAGAGTCCGCGGTATGACGCAATATACACCGCAATGCATATACTGCAAACACAAAGAGGGTAATCTGATCTCAAAGACATCTTAGAGCGATGGGAAGAGCACTTTCATGAGTTTCTAAGTGGACAGCTAACTGAGGAATTGGAGGCTTTAACAATGACCGAAGACCACACTATGCTGCCGTCACCAAGCACAGACGAAGTTAGCAGAACGATAAATCGGCTTAAAAATAATAAGGCCCCGGGATCAGATGGTATCCCAGCGGAGCTGATTAAAACAGGAGGTCCCGCAATACACCAAGCAATTCATGAATTAATAATGCAAGTACGGGAGGAAGAATCGATGCCAGAAGACTGGCATCCTGTGCCTCATACATAAGAAAGAAGATATCACTACATGCAACAATTTTCCTGGATATAACGTTGTTGAGTACCGCGAATAAGATTTTCTCCTCTACCCTTCAAGAAATCATCATTGGTCCATACAAGTGTGGCTTCATTCCAGCCAAATCAACAACTGATCAGATCAATAATGGCAGCGGCTCTTTCAAAGATTCTCAAACCATTCCTTAATTTGTTTTCAGGTTCTTCTGATTCTCAAATTTTTCTTTCTCAAACTTTTAAAATGAGTAATATTTTCTTTGTAAGACTACTGCCAAGCCTACGCTGGAAGCGGTGTTGATCAGGACGGATGCAAAACTGCATGACA
Source organism: Nephrocerus scutellatus (assembly GCA_947095585.1). Classification (NCBI taxonomy): domain Eukaryota; kingdom Metazoa; phylum Arthropoda; class Insecta; order Diptera; family Pipunculidae; genus Nephrocerus; species Nephrocerus scutellatus. The sequence goes on along the minus strand of OX352762.1, from coordinate 100,169,026 downwards.
TCGGCTCAAAATCGGGAAAAGTGGAGAGATTTTTTGCGGGAGGCCAGGACAGGTCTCCAGTTGTAGAGCCAAATATAATGAAATAGTAGCCCAGTCAGAGTACTTCTTGTATCGTTTAAGGAAACCTAAACATTTTGCAGCACTTTTTTCAATAACGAATATGTGGCCATTTCAACAATGCTTGCTGTAGACGCACATACCGCAAACAATGCGAGTTTTTTGGTTTCTTCGATGCCATTCATGGATAAATTAGGTCGAGAGCTTCGTATCACTTTTTATTAGCATTAAATTTTAGCTATTGGCTAATCTCCACACTGTCAAGTTATTGAGTATCACTTTTCCTGATTTTCCTTGTTGTCGGTCTATTGCTGAAAACCATTGGTCATTGACAATAAGATTTGGAATTTTCGAATTTTACTGAAAAATTAGTGAAATATTTATTCAATTGAGTTTTTAAGTAAAAATGTTTAAAAAAATTTCATAATAATTTTGCCGTTTTTATAATTTAGAGACTATGATGTTTGCCATGATATATTACATGTAATAACACATTTAGCAATAAATTGTACGTTGCAGTTGGGGAAGATACATTTTTTTTAATGCTCTCATATATATTTTTTGCGTATGTGATATCTCAAAAAAAAAATAAATTTAAAAATAAAAAGCTTGTACCGCTATTAGTTCAGTTTGTAGAATTTTGTATAGAGTTGCGAAGTCAGAAAAGAAGTCAATGAAAAAAGTATTTATGCTTTTGTCCGCAGTTACAGTTCTTAAAGTGCAATTACAAAACAAACAAACTTAGTGACCACCATATATCAATATAAGTCATTAATTGAAATTACCTGCAAATACCTTCAATAATTCTTTGTCAAAGACACAAAATTACATACTTGCATTATCGTAACAGTCCGGTTCTCTTCATGTCTGCAATAATAAGCACTGTTAACGAAATAATTGCAACTTGTGTTGATTTTCAACATTTATCTAGAATTCAATTTAATTTTTCATTGTTGTCAACAGACATCTTTGTTTATGGTGGTTGCATTTAAAGGCACAAAGAAAAAAAAAACAACAGAAAAAGTTATTTTTCGTTCAACGATAGTAAAATGTGTTGCGTTTTTAATTAACTTACAAAAATTTCCTTCTCTACTCTGCTTCATTTGAAAGAGGAGTTTTTAATTAAAAAATCATTAAATAACCTGCATCTGAATTTTTTTCCTATCTTTGTAGAAAATATTATGCCAGTGTCAATTATTATTATTAAAAAAATCACAAATTCGTATATATGTGGAGGAATAAGTGTTAACGGCGGGGGGCCACAATCGGAGCCTGAGTTTGTAGCCAGAAATTATTACATTAATCGCGAACCGAGTTATGGAGAGCTGAAGAGTTTTTTCTTTGTCTGAAATCAAATAACAAAATGAATTTAAAAGTCAGCATGTCTTCCATATGCGGTATGCTTTGCACCTTAGTCTACTTTTTTAACTAATACTTAGGGTAATTTCACGGTATGTATAGGTACAACAAAAGCAATTAAGCTTCAAAATATGTTATGTAGTAAAAAAAATCTGTTCTCTTTACTGGGCTGTTTATCTTATCTTTTAATGGAATGGGTTAACGATACCAAAAAATACACTTCTTATCAACTTATTTACACTTCTTCATTAACCGAAGTCAGTCGAGAAATTTCAGCTTGCAACAACAAACACGAAAATAGATTTAAGAATTTAATAATAAAAAAAAATAAACGTTTACGCAGTACACGGTACGGCATAGAAAAAACATTCCATTTGGCGAAATTTATCCCCTTCCACCCAACAAACATCGTGCACAAACAGAGAAATAAATATTAATTTTCAAACGCCTACGCAATATTTTTTGAAAGACAACATTAAATAAAAGTGAAAACAAATTTATTTTCTTCGGATTTTACCACTCGAATTCTAAGTGGCGCGGAATGCTTTCGATTAGCCAATAGCAAGCACAGCGTAAGCCATTAAAAATTCAAAAAAAATAATAAATTAATATAATTTTCGCTTTACATTTGTGTCAAACGAAGTGCGAAATTTTTTAAAATATTGGCAGGAGGGAATATGTATTTTATATATATTTTTTTTTTCATATTTTTCCACTTGAAATATTTACGTTCTTGTACTTGGGTATCATACAACGAGTCATAGAGAAGACAGCAAGCTAGAATTAGCTTGATACCAAACTCTGTCAAATGCTTTAGAAATATCGAGTGCAAAAGCTTTGCTTTCACCAAATTGATGCAAAGAGCGGTTCCACCGAAAGCATACCTCTAGAAGACTCTTTACAGCTCTAGTCATACCATCCATCTTCCTTTGGTTTGACAGACTTATTCCTAGAAGGGATAAAGTCTCTCATACCAATAAAGATGATGTTTGCGATTGCATCAGCAGCGGCATCTACGTTGCTATCGCGAAATAATAGCAAACAATTAATTCCCAAAGAAGTTGTTAAGGCCGTCCCAATTGGCTTTCTCCTATTGCCATATTGTTTTTTTTTCTATAACTGCGTCGTTTTTTAACGAGAAATTACTACACAATGATCTTTATCAAGACGAGAGGTTAGGAACAAGTCAAGGGGGTTTGCGGAATGATTTGCAATGTCAGGTATTCTTGTAGGCTCATTTACAAGCTGAGTAAGGTGATTAAACTCAGCGAATATCTCAACACACCTTCCGTCGGGTGTTGTCTGGCCAATAAAGAAGCCACCTAGAATTGTATTCATTGAAATCGCCCACAATAACGATTTTCTAGAGTATTCTAGAGTTCGGCATCCCAAATAAAAGAAAGTAGAAAAAAAGTTATCCGAACAGTCGAAAGGCACGAAATCTTAGGCTGTAGGTGAGAGCAAAAAAGGCATGGTAGCCACGCCTGCGAGCAAAAGATAAAACATGGTCCCCTTCTTATTAGTATAAATCAAAGAATAGTTCTTTTGATGGCATCTTAGTGTCGTAACATACCAGGTGGAATCAGATGAAAATATCCAATATAAGTTCTTCAGTTAAAAAAGTGGATCGCTAAATATAAGCATTCATTACTTTAAGACAATAATTCCAGGAGCAAATAACAACGTCTCATTACAAGGTTGTTTAATGGGTACATGTTCAAAAAGTAAAATGTTAAATGTCACACTGTTATGAGACACTGTTATGTCACACTGTTATGTCCCATATTAAATGTCACTATTTTATGCCTCGTTTCCTATTGCTATATTTTGTACTAGATGTGCCCAGGCGCTTTGCTACCTGCACACATAAACCCACGCCTTCCTCTTACCATCGCGCGGTGGAGGGGGTGTACTATAGATTATAGCCATAGAGAAATAAGCACTAAGCGCATGGTCTTAGTCTATGGGCAGCAATAGTACGTAGCACATAACACATAGTCATTATGGTATACTATACTATATGGCGTGATGTTCGTACAAAACACAGCACAGAAAGCAGCGCAGCACACAGTCAACGCATTTGCTCGACCGTTTTTTCGTCGACTTTATTTATTTAGTTACAAAATTGGTAGCCACGAAGGGCCCTTTTATTTAAACGGGAAAATATAAAGCCTATGTTCAACCCAAAAGTACATTATAAATATCTATTGTTTAACGAATTTTTGAAATCGGTCCAGTAGTTTCAAGGATTACCTCAAGGAAGTTGTCGCAGGGAGAAGTCGCAGATGATCGTTTTACCCTTTTCAAGTCAATCGATCGATGTGAATGACACCGCGTGCAACCAGACCCACCTTGGCCTTCTATCGCGCAGGTTCACCCGGAGAAACCCACTGGTGTGTTGTGATGGATCCACGATTCGTCCACGATTACGAAACGGCATAAAACTCGTTCGGATTGCGTCTGAACGTCGCCAAACACTCCTTTGAAGTGGTCACACACGAAATTCATTTTTTTCCATTTACGTAAAAATTCTCGAGGTTGTCTGCTTTCAATGGCTGTCAAACACAAACTAAATGACGCAGCTTGTTTAAATTTTGACAGGAGTCAACTGACAGATGCTTGTTAACAGAAGCAGTGTTGCCATTTCAGTTAAGTTATTCTTGTTGAAAGCGAAAAGCTGCACCAAATTTTCAATGGAAAGTCCTTTAGAGCATCAACTTTTTGAAATATTTCTTCCAAAATTCTGTCTAGCTTTAAGTGTTGTTTGCTTTAATTAAAAGTCTTATTACCTCACGTTGATAAAATCCTTTAACAGTAAAGCTTTTCTCCATTTGGTGGATCTAAGCTTCTGCAAGGTGGTATGTAGAGTAGTGACCTTCGCGACACATGCGAAATCCTCAATTTATCGCATGAGTGCGACATTTTAATGCTTCTGTGAACGCATTAACAGCCGGTATCCTGTACATTGAGAAGGCAGTATATAGGATAGACATGCCCTTGTAATTTTGTCATTTGTTAACCCTATTATAAGATCTGATATTTTAAAGCTATTTTTCAGAAGTAACTAATTAAGATTAACACAACTAATAGAGAATTTACCTCAACTGCTAAGCAGAGATCAGCAAATTAAAAGATGGAACCCGAAAATTTCACCCTGAAATACTTCCAACAAATAGAGCGTTACGACGAATGACATATACTGCTAAACTCGTATAATAACTACCCACAAAATGTTATTATTAAAACCAAAAAAAAAAAAAGGAAAATTCTGTGAAATGCTCGTTTTTGGTGACATTGAGCGTTCTAATAAAAACTGCATAATTGAGATTTTTGCACGGCTTGTGAGCTTGATGCGTCGGCGAATTTCTTTGAACAAATTGTAATGTCTGTCTAGTGTTGTTTGCTTTAATTAAAAGTCTTATTACCTCACGTTGATAAAATCCTTTAACAGTAAAGCTTTTCTCCATTTGGTGGATCTAAGCTTCTGCAAGGTGGTATGTAGAGTAGTGACCTTCGCGACACATGCGAAATCCTCAATTTATCGCATGAGTGCGACATTTTAATGCTTCTGTGAACGCATTAACAGCCGGTATCCTGTACATTGAGAAGGCAGTACATAGGATAGACATGCCCTTGTAATTTTGTCATTTGTTAACCCTATTATAAGATCTGATATTTTAAAGCTATTTTTCAGAAGTAACTAATTAAGATTAACACAACTAATAGAGAATTTACCTCAACTGCTAAGCAGAGATCAGCAAATTAAAAGATGGAACCCGAAAATTTCACCCTGAAATACTTCCAACAAATAGAGCGTTACGATGAATGACATATACTGCTAAACTCGTATAATAACTACCCACAAAATGTTATTATTAAAACCAAAAAAAAAAAAAAAGGAAAATTCTGTGAAATGCTCGTTTTTGGTGACATTGAGCGTTCTAATAAAAACTGCATAATTGAGATTTTTGCACGGCTTGTGAGCTTGATGCGTCGGCGAATTTCTTTGAACAAATTGTAATGTCTGTCTAGTGTTGTTTGCTTTAATTAAAAGTCTTATTACCTCACGTTGATAAAATCCTTTAACAGTAAAGCTTTTCTCCATTTGGTGGATCTAAGCTTCTGCAAGGTGGTATGTAGAGTAGTGACCTTCGCGACACATGCGAAATCCTCACATTATCGCATGAGTGCGACATTTTAATGCTTCTGTGAACGCATTAACAGCCGGTATCCTGTACATTGAGAAGGCAGTACATAGGATAGACATGCCCTTGTAATTTTGTCATTTGTTAACCCTATTATAAGATCTGATATTTTAAAGCTATTTTTCAGAAGTAACTAATTAAGATTAACACAACTAATAGAGAATTTACCTCAACTGCTAAGCAGAGATCAGCAAATTAAAAGATGGAACCCGAAAATTTCACCCTGAAATACTTCCAACAAATAGAGCGTTACGACGAATGACATATACTGCTGCTAAACAAGTATAACTACCCACAAAATGTTATTATTAAAAACAAAAAACAAGAAAAAAGGAAAATTCTGTGAAATGCTCCTTTTTGGTGACATTGAGCGTTCTAATAAAAACTGCATAATTGAGATTTTTGCACGGCTTGTGAGCTTGATGCGTCGGGCAACAGCGAATTTCTTTGAACAAAATTGTTAACCGCATCACCATTTGTATGTACGAATGTGTGTACGTGGGTGCCCGCTGCATGTAAACGAAGCTGCACCGTGCTGTGCTGTTCGCTGTGACACATTACAGCACATAGCAACAACAACAAAAAATAGCATAAAATAAATGCCATTGGGCGACAGGCAAGGCGGCGACTAATGCTATTAAAATGAAAACGAGGCCATTTCATCGAGCTGGCCGAAAAGACGACGACGACGACAAAGTCAGAACACAGTTTGTTCAACATATTAATATTATTACAGGATGATACAGAACGACCGACAAACCGACAGACAGAATGGGAGAAACTAATTTTCGATTTTTTGTTGGTTGTTGCTGTCAACCTATCTACTGCATTCCTCTATATACATACATATGTATTTCTATTACAATTGTTTGTGCATTTAAATACTCGTAACTAGACATGCTGCTCATGTTTGAGTCAATTTAAATCTGTGCAGATACGAATCGCACAGATAGAATCATTCGGATAGAAATCACATAAAGTTTAAGATAAAGATACGTGTCGTGTGGTGGAAGGGGTCAGAAAGAGAAAGAGCCAGAGGTAGAGAGAATGGCAAGCAACACAAAATTAAAGGATAGCAGCCGATGCCCAAAAGCATAAACTGTCTATTTAATTTGTCTGCACATTACAACCACTGAGAAATGCTGGGAATGCGAGGGTGCGAGCGGAGGAAACACAAGAAAACCCGAATGCATTTAGGGCATGTTTTGCTGACTTTTCTCATCTCAATTTTCGAATCTTCAATGCGGCCGGACTCTATTTCCATCTGGTGATCGACTCGCATTCTCGTGTAATCCGCTTAATAAACATTTCACATTATTCCTATTCGATTCGAATCGTGTGTGTGTTGCAATTCTCGTGCAACAGAACAGCAGTGCAGAGCTACGAGAGCATCATTTGTGGTATTAGCTGGCAGTTGGATTAATTTTTTTTTTGTTTACATCTTTTTTATTACACATTATCTTTTCCTGTCTTGAGATTCTATGCAAATATGATTAGGTACGTAGAACTAGTATTGAGGATGCTGGCATATGTTAAGAACGTGCGAGTATCAACTAATCTGTTTGTTGTTGGCTGCTGATGGACTGTGGTACAAATACGATGCGATGAGGATAAATCGTAAATATGCTTTGCTTGTTTATAGCATACTAGCCGATCCCGGGCTCTTCGCTCCGTACACATGAACCTCCGCGTTCCTGTTACCATAGCGGGGTTGGGGTGTATTATACCATAAAACGTCGCCCATTTTCCAATAATGTAAATTGAAAATCTCATAAAAATCGGTTGGTAAATGTGGTTGATATTATATTTTATATTATTGGATAACAGAAATGGTCCTTGAGCTCGGACAAGTCGCACGTCCGAGAATATTGCGTCTGTGGCCCATAGTATGGGACAGAATCCATCGACCTAAACTAGACGCTAATCGCAGCAACTGGCTATAAGTCGCACCAGCCTGAGCAGAATACTGCACAAAGACCTCGGATTATTCGCTTACATGGTCCAGATGACTCATACATCTGGGTCATAGACCAGCTTGATAATGTCGTCGATTTTGGTCGAAAAATCATATTTTCTGATTAGGTGCATTACAATCTCGGGGGCTATGTAAACAACCAGAACTGCCAGATTTGTGGTTCGGAACAGCAACAAGTATTCATAGAGAAGCCAATGCATCCACCAAAAGCGACAGTTTTATTTGGATTTTGGAGTGGTGGCCCATTTTTCTTCGAAAACGCTGCAGGAAACGCCGTTACCTTCGATGGCGACCGTTACAGAGCCAGCTGACCAACTTTTTATGGCCTTAAATCGATGCCATAAATCTGGACGACCTTTGGTTTTAGTGCAGGATTTTGTATTTTTGTATCAGTGCCGTTGGTGCAGTTTGATTTCTGGTGCATAAAAAGAACCAACGATTATTTCTTATCGCATTGATCAACTGGATTTCAAATACACATGATACGACGCTCCACATTAACGGTGGGGTTGAGTAGATGTATGAAGTAAATTAGATGTAGAATGAACAGCAATTTTGTGATGAGCACAATGTTCTTCTTTGTCAGTGCTCGGTTGGATCCTTCACATTTACCTACACAAGTACTTCTTCTATCCCAATATTTTTAAGTCCTCCTTGTGCCTAGGCATTACAAGGGAGCAAGTCTCTTAAATCGTGCGCTAATTATAAAAAAATGTTCAAAGATGCGTGGTCAATTGAAGATTATGTGAGATGATGGTCTCTATACCACGCCATAATAAAACTAAACTCAAACTTTGTCCCTTGCTATTCGAGCAATGTTTGGGACTTCTCGAGTTGGTATAATATTTAGTGACTCCTATACCTTACTTTGCTGGGTGATCTAATTGTCAGTTTTCTTTATTAGGCCGTAAAATTTCACAATGAGCACAGGTGAAAGCAACAAGCTTGTAAAGCGACTTCATTTTAAGCCTGAAGCATATACGAGTACATTCATGTATCTATAATTCTGACATCACGCACAAGGCTCTGGTTTAGAAAAAATAAAAATAAAATTGCTCATCCAATCATGTCCCACTGTTCATCATGGTCGGCGCTTGCAGTTGGTGCGTATAAACAAACGCATACACACCATTGCCCACGCACAAAACTAAATTTCTTCATCTTCAAATGATTCTGATTCTGATTCACAGTCAGATTTTCATGTTCCATGAATCGTTGCGTAGTTTTAGAGAGTGCTGCCCTCTAATAAGCGTGAGGAGTGCAGTGCTCAGTTCTGGTTCGCGATAAATCCTGGGTGCGCATATTAATTATCCGCGACCGATTAACATACTACATGCATATACACTCGTATTTGTGGGATATACTGTATACAGACGATATAATCATTTTCGTATAACGCATAAAGGCATTACTTTTATTGTTGTTTTTTTTTTGTGCGTCTCTCTTCTTGGTTCTTGTATTTTAATGATTTGCATTTAGTGGTTGCTTTTGTTATTTGTGCTAAAGTTGTTTTTGTTTTTGCTACTGCTGCTGATTTAAGTTGCAACTTGACGTTGATAATTGCTTGCGTGCATTTAAATGGTTTCCGTGCAAACTTCAAGGAAACCAATGACGGACGAATGGCAGCTTTGTGCTTGCTCGGGCACGATGAACGGACGTTCCAAATATGTAATGGCGTTACACTGAGATGAATGCATATCTTTAGTTTTCTTCTTTTCTTCTTTTGTACATTTATCTAATCTGGGAAACTGTACGCTTGTGGATATTCTTTCTTCTTGTTTATATAAAATTGTTTGTTATTTCGATTGTAGCAGTTATAAATACCAGAGCAAGAAAACAACTTCGCGTGCAACAGCTAAACATAAAATTCTTAAACTCTTCTGCAGAGCATAACATCTCGGAAAATCATCCAGCCATTGTGACCTCCTTTGAATTGACACGCAAGCTATAGAATGATTTGAGCCGAATGTTGGAATAATTACCAAACAAATTACATGCAATTTTCAACAAAAACACCAATAACTTACTACTCGAATATGCGTACCTATCAAAGTGACCTATTAAATCACTAATAACAAAAGAGATTTTTGTGATTTTTGTGTAAAGTTAGCTGTAGCACAATCCTTAACATAACCCAGGTAAATTTGAGTCCCCTTTTGATATATGCAAAGCATACCACAAGATCAAAACTTTAAGAGTACAAAACAGTGATCAGTTCTTACATATATGGTATTTGCAAATAACTCAACTCCTTGCCTGATACAAGAGGAATCTGTTATGGATAATTTATAGCCGCGTAAGAGTGGAAGAATAATTCCGAAGACTCATTAACTAAAAACAATGAGGTCATCTGAACATAGCTACAGCAAAACTTTATAAAACCATAAGACAATTTGGCATTCCAAATAAACCGATATGACTATGCAGGTTGAACATGACCATTGTTATTATATCTGGAAAACTATCAAGCCTCTTCAACATCCATAACTAGCTACAATAAGGAGATGGACTGACTTGCGTCCACTTTAGACTGGCCTTAAAGAAAGTAAAGAAAAATTCTGATGGAACGGCTAGTGATACAAATTTCTACAAGTCCATCCAGGGCGTGGGAGGCACGGAGTCTAGTGCTGCACATAAATTATAGCAAAAAAAAGGGTACACGTCTGCGAGCAGATAATCTAACATTCGTCACCCAATTAATAGATCAATTATCAATTATAGAAGCCAATAACATCATAGAACCACACGCACGTTTTCTAACAAAGCCTACTATAGTCTGTCACGACTCTAAGTCCATGCGTCCCTATACTCTGGGCGTGCTGGTATACGCCATCCTTTCAAAGTTGGCTTTGCCTTCCACGTAGTGGTGTCCCATAATTTTTTCCATAAAATAGTTTGCAGCCGGATCCTCTTCGCTCATGCGAATTAGGTTTCCAGCCAACCGTAGCTTAACGAGATTGATTCTCTTCGTACAACGCTACCAAAAATTTACTTCTAAAAATAATCGTCGAAAAACTTACGAACTTTCAAGTATTTGCTCACATTAGAAAAAAAATAATACAAAATTGACATAATGCTTCTGATAAGTGGGTAATATCAGAAGTCACTTTTATTGATATCGTTATCTTCAACGGGCAAAACAAGTTCTGAGTTTTTGTTAATTTAATGATTTAGTCGCTGAGTCTGGGTAGTGTACGAGAAGAGCAAACGCTCCGCTCATCATGTACCTATACGTACATGATAGATTTAAACTCTTCTTTAACCGTCGATATCGATCAAGTCCGACTATAATCAAGTTATCTGTTGAATAAAACTTTAATCAAAACAACATCAGCTGGTGTGATAACGTATACTAAGATTAATAATTTTTTAGTTACACATACATACACATATACGAGTATATCGGCTAAAAAAGTAGTTTTCTCGATGTTGCAGTTGTCCAACAACAGTACCTATTATCAATTCTTCTCTAGTAGAGTAGAGTACAGATATATGTTTGAAAGGTGACATTTGACATTTATTTCTGGTTAAATTCCGTATTAATTATTCATCCAAGATAATTAGGAATATGTCTGGTAATATCACGCGCTTTCGGCCCATATCAGAGAATCACAAAACTCTATGAATGGCAGATCATTCGCTGATCACTTATTTCGGTTTTTACCAAGAAGCCGGAAGCGGTTCCAGAGCGACCTTTTTTTATACAGATTTATTTATGGAATCAAAATTGAAAATAGTTTTTAAATCTTAAGTCTAAAACACAGAAATATACTTAGCCAGTGCAAGTTCTTTATCAATGTTACATAATAAGTATTGTAGAAGAAGTTTAACAAGCATCACATATTTTATTACCTATGCGGAGGCGGTTGTGCCTCCGTTGTACAGGAGGGATATGACAAGTATAACGGTATTTTCTGAGTTTGATTTAGGGTTGGCATTAGTTTTTATTTTAGAAGATTTTCTAACGTTCGTCGCAAATGAGTGCATATGGGATCTAAAAGGTCTTGCAGTCCCGATCGCATTGAACGGTTTCAAATCTAATATTCACCGCATAAACTCTGGTGTTCCCCAAGGTTCCGTTTTGTGTCCGACACTCTTTTAATTTTAATAAATGATATCCTGTACGCAACTTCGAATCAATTCATTCTTTCGATGACGACAGCACACAGCTTATTATATAAATTCACACTTTCTCCACATCCTCCTTTTTTACAATCGGGTTTTGACCAAAAACGTATGTCAAGCACGTTAAATTCTGATCTTGACAGCATAACGAAGTAGGGAAAGTAATTCCACCAATTCTCGAACTCATTCGCAAGAATTGTTCCTCAACTCGAGCTTTCATTAAGCCTGCCTTGAGGCGTACCAATCAATTCTGATATTCCTTATTAAGCTGCAAAATAATTATGTGGGATGTATTGCCGGAGTGGAGTCTGTGCTTTCGTATCACTACCATCCACAGATATTAAAGACGCATGTAGGTAGACACCTTATCTTTCCCTCTCCTTAATTTCATAACGCCCTTGCTATGCTAAGCATTGTAAGGGTGCTAATCTCTTGAAATGAAATGTACATACAAAAAAGTGGGTTTATCGTATTCGTTAAGAATATACTTGCGTGGCTTAGGGATTACGGCTATTTATGACTATTTTCAGTACATCGGAAAAAGTTGTTTAATGACGCAGGTAATTCTTTCATCCCTTTGGGAGTTTTTTTTAACACATCCTGGAGCCTTTTTCCGGTTCAAGCCTTGAACTGCGGATTTCAAGTTATTTTCTTTGTCTTTAAGATGAAGTTGATATGGATTAATTGTAGTTTCGGAAAGATGATCATAGTGCAGAGGTTGGTTTGGTGTAAAAACTTTACGAAAGTCTGGCCGAGTTTATATCAGCAGGCGGATTGGTTATTTTGCTTGTATGATTGAGTTTTTTTAAAGATCTTCATACAAAGTTGTCACTTTTGTTTGTTTGGGGTAAGATATACAGAAGGCGCTCCTTCCTTTCTTGCTAAACTTCCACAAATCTTCAAAATTACAGCTGAGTGGTCTGAGTAGAGATCATAATATTCTTGACGTTCGTGAGGTATTTTGGAACCTCTTTTGTGAGAAAGCAGTCGACGAGGTCAGACGTTCTATTTCTGTCGGTTGACTTTCTCGCCTTCCCGTCGAGTAGAAGTCTACACTACGTTTCATACTGGATTTGTACGGTAATTTACCTTTCGTGTCATTGTATTTTGAACCCCATAAAGTGTATTTTGCATTAAAATAACCACCATAAATTTACAGAAGTTTTGTAATCTTTCTTGCGTTGTAATGCATTGTGTATGATTCTTGTAACTTTGCTATTTATTTTTTAAGAAGAAATATATATATATATATATATATATATATATATATATATATATATATATATATATACAGTTGCAGAACTGTTATTTACGGCACTTTTTAACTGTATGTGCTTTTTTATTTCAGCCAATTAATACTTTTTTGGTTAAATAACTTAAGGAGGTCAGTAGGTCGTAGATATCAGAGCCTTTTTCCTTTGGACCCCAGTGAACGCATTTTAATCGTCGGCAGCTATGAATTTTTTCCTAGCAGATTGAAGAAGGCTTAATATTGTTCTTCTAATAAATTGAATCGATGGGTAGAGTCTAAGTGTATCGCTGATATACAGATTTTTTCAGTGAATGTTTCTAAGCGAAAAAAAGTTGCCTGCATATATTCCTTTTTGAGTTCCTTCAGTAAATTATGTCTAAGTTTTCCAGTACATCCATGTTGGTGTTTTGTATCGTAGAATTATTGTATTTTTATTTTAACACCGTTTTTCTTTTAGATGGGTTTCGGTAGTACCTACTTTTATTCATGTGAATGTGAACTTCAGGGGCGTACCAAAACAAAATTAATAAAAATGTACAATTGGTCTAAACTTATTCTATCTATGAAAACACCCTGTTTTAATTCACTAGCGCTAACAAAATACGTCACACATCACAGTAAGGAATTTTCATTTCGCTGTATTTCGTAATTAAGTTTTTTGTTAAAAAAGTTTCATCAGTCTTGCCAGATGAAAGTTCGGAACTTCAAAACTTTTAAATCGTCTCAAATAAAATTGCTGCTGAAGCTCTGTATATATATCGATGTTTCGCTCTTTTACTAAAATTTATATAGACTTTTATTTTTTTCCAAATTTTCCCAAAGTTTTCTACTCATATTTCGCATTTGTTTTTCTCTTATGTTATATTTTAAAAAGAAAAACATGAAATCCTCAGGTTTCATTTGTTGAAGCGTCGCGCTCGCTTTGCAATTAATTTTTTACGATCTTTAGTGTTCCAAACGATTACCAAAATGATGGAAAGGAGGTGGAGGAGAAGGTTTCTCGTCGTGGTTTTGAAACAGACAAAATGAAGAAAAAAAGAGAATTAAGAAATTACATCACGACGAAGACGACTACGACGACGACCACCATAACAACATTTCAGAAATTCTGAAAATAGATCAACCAGAACTGCCAGCATTTTTTTAGTATCTTTTCATTGAGCGTTACGAAGAAGTAGAACTGAGAGATACAGAGGCAGAAAAGGAAAATAACAAAGTACAATAATGCAAAGGAATATTTTGTAATACGTTCCAATAACTGCTTTAGTTGGTTGCAATATTTTTACGAAATTATGAGTTTGATTGGCACAAAACCTCCCCGAGTAGCAAGATATCTCAGAACAGCACCTTCGGAGGCTTGTCAAATTAGAATCTGTCAGCCGACTTCTTAAAATCAAAAATAAACTTTTTCTTAACCAGAAAAATAAAAATTTTTTTCAGCACGAAAAACGGATCCGCGAACAGCCATTTCGAATGATTGCTAAAAATAAACTCACCTTGAAATGTTTTCGTAATCTTTTTCGTGATGAATTCTTCGTTGGCTGCTGGCTGCTTCGTTGGTTGATGCAATGCGATCGTTGAAAAATTATCCACAGGATATTGCGAACGTACGAAAAAATAATAAATTTAATAAATTTTGTTTTTGTTTATGTTTAAATTTAAAATTTTCAGGCGTTCCCTTGCGTTTCACTATCAATTTGCGATTCACAACACAAACACAGTGCAATTTTTCTTATCGATCTTAAAAAAAAAAAATTTTTTTTAACTCAAGTCGTCGAATATTTGGTATTTGTTTTTCAATTTTAACTAAAAACAAAGAAATTAAAATTATTTTGTTGTGTTGTTTATTGAAAAATTATTTACGTTTCACTTCACTTGATGGCAAAGAGTTATATTTTCTGAGGAGGGTTTTTTCCAAAATTGTATACCGAAAATAATAATTAAAAATTTTGTCAACAAAGTATTGCTAAAAAACGCGTTTTCCTCGCAAACTTCGAATCAGTTACGTCTAATTTATTCGTTTTCCCAACAACAAAAATGAGTTCTTCAAAAGAATATATATTTTTTTTAAGAAAAAGATGGATTTTTGTGGTATGGTGTCTGATTGTTTGACGTTAACTAAGCGACGATTTTCTCTCAACTAAAGAAAATTCTTCGTGAAAACTTAAATTTTCCCATCCACTTGAAAGTGTGTTGGTTCGCATTGTGGTGTGCCTATGGTACGTACCCGTAGGTAGCCAGCACGAGCAATTTGAAATGTATCTTGTATCTTTGCTTCGGGCATCCAAAATAATGTTCTAAATAGAAATTCTATATTGGCGAGAAGGACAAGAGCGATATGGCCAGTTTATGTGTCTCAGTGAACACACCAGACCCAGAGCCCACTAACTTTAGAGTTTGGCAGCTTTTACGCTCTCTGCTTTCGATCGAACAGCGGAGCAAATGATTTTGTAGAGATTTTTTTTTTCTCTTCTGCATTAGACGATCGCCCGCCATACAACACTCGATGATGATCTGCAGTTTGGTTTCTAAATTTCGTGCAGACGAGACTCGTGAACCATACGGAATTGCATTAACGGCCATCCGATGAAGGTTTTATTTTTACGATGCAACGAACGTGAATGAATGAGCATCTTTTACAAATTACAATGACGTGTTTCAATTAGTGGCGTAATTTGTATTATTATTTTTTTTAATGTATTTATGTCGAGTGAAAGAAATGGCCTACATTTCATATGAAATGGAAATTGGAATTTGGTGGGTGGGAAGTGGAGCACGTTAGCAGAGGGAGAGGAATTCGTCGCAGTAGACGCAATGGCCCACAATTTAAGGGCTTTATTTATAGATTAGACGACAATTAAATGGTTCACTTTCACAACCGCGCTCGAGTGATCACGAATTCTTCTGTAAATTTTTTTTGTGCTACTGCAATTAATATTTTTTAATAATTTAGTGTTATTTTAATAGGCGAGGTAAGTGAGTTTGCCAGTTCGGTTTTGTGAACCTATTTTTTATTTTTGCTGCTGCTGTATAAAGAAGCGTATTCCAAAGCTTCTGCAATTGTACCTATCTGATTGAATATAACAATGGTAGTATATTGTGATGTGACATCAGAGTCTTCGATAACTTTCAGCTGGAAGTCTGGAGCAGTAGAACGTGACGGACCCCGGTCACAGAACTAGATATGAAGATTATATTTACAAAGTTCTAATCTAATCTAATCTGTGCTACCGTCCATCGGTAGTATAAGGCTTAAAGCATGTAAATGTATAACTAGTTTTAGTAATCTAAAACATGTTCCCTATACTGATACTCTATTATCTCTATGATATGCTGCTACATTTGGTTCAAGATATATAAGAGATTACACTTTACTCAAACAAATCTTCAGTCGTTATTAAATTTTTTTTTAATATTTAAACTTATTGCCGAGGGAAAACTCCCTGAATGTCTTCAAGCTTTCTAGCTTCGCTGATAAGCTAACTCTTTCATTTCTCTCCGATAAGTGATACTAGATCCTCGTTTTTGTTCAGTTTTAAAGGAGTTCCCCAAGGTACCATCCCAGGACCCTAACTGTTCAATCTATTCATCAATAATCTTCCGCTTGTCCTAAACAATTGTCTGGCCAATCTCTTTGCTGACGACGTCCAAATTATTCATGTTGGCAAAACAACATATTTGACTTCTCTTGTCTCCCAAATCAACAAGGACCTAACCTCTGTGTTAAATTGGGCTGTAACTAACTAAATTGCCATAAATCCCTCTAAAATGCGAGCCTTTTGAGTCCTCAATGTAATGACATACATGCAGCATTTGACATAAAATAAAATACAATAATAGTGAAGACAGAAATAGAACGCCTAGTGGAAATAAGCGTTTAAAAGCCAGTACAATACAGCCAATGGGCCGTGACCAAACCAGATTCATCTCTCAGACTATGGTGATTTCAATGTAACTGTAAATCCACAACTAAAGATCCAACAATTCGTCGGGCGGAGGAGATATTTCATCGGTTTCGGAAAGGCAAGTTCTTTTCGAAAATTTACCTGGCTGAGGCGTATCTCCAGATCCCCATTTATGAAGAATCGAAGGAGGTTTTTGTAATAAACACACCAATTGGTCTTTACCAATTCCAGCGAATGCCCTTTGGTATAGCAAGCGCACGAGCAGTGTTCATGTATCAGTTTTTAGCGGGATTACCAAACGCAGCAAGCTACCTAGACGATATTGTAGTTTCGGGTGAGTTAAAAGAAGATCACTTGAAGACGTTAGAATTACTTTTCAAAAGATTAGATGAAGCTGGTCTTAAATGCAACATAAAGAAATGCCAATTTTTAATGACGGAGATTTACTACCTTGGTCATTGTATATCAAAATAAATATGAGCTTTATCTCGTCCAAGACTTACTCTCTATCAAACTCAGAATCAATTGGTACACTCCCTTATAATGCCCCATTTTATGTACGGAGCCGAATTATATTCCGGCACTATTCATCGTCTTAAACTATGCTTTAATGCTTGTATACGATTCGTCCACTCCCTAAAAATAAGTAATCACATCGCTCACCCTGCGTTTGATTTCCTTGGTACTAGCCTCCCGAACTTCTCTTATCTAACCTGAGATTTGCGCTCTCTTCCAGGACCAAACACCTTATTCTTAACACACACTCCCATAACTCTATGGAGAAATCTTTCATCATAAGAGCCGCTCGTCTGTGGAATGTCCTGCCTTTAAAGATAAGAGAATCCTTTTCCGTCTTCACCTTTAGCTCGTAATTATCTTAACTATAGTCATATTATGCCTATTGATCGTCCCGTATCTCATTCATAATCATATCATCGATATAACCAATCTAACCAACTACTGTTTTACGATATTCTCCACTATTAGGATTTTACTTTCAGTTGTCACACGCCTACACCGTGAAGCTGTCGCTACTACCAAAACCTTCTCTATAGAAAGCTCAACTGTTCCGATCGTACACAGACACATGCTTATTTTTTGTACACTGTATTCACATTCCAAAAACACAGACGCGCTTGGGATTGGCTTACTGCATTAGTATGCGTAGAGTTGGGCTTTCTATAGAGAAGGTTTTGGGTAGTAGCCTACAGGAACTAACTGACGTCTCTATATTAACTTCACGTCGGCGTATGCTTGTTTGTCGCTGACTGGCCAAATTTTGTGATGAATTTTTAATCCACTTCCTAACGTCCGATTTTATTCAAATTTTACACACATGTGTATCCCCGATGACAACACCGAGCGGACGAAGGGATTCCATATAAGTTTTTTCAAAATTTACCCGATTTTATTCAAATTTTGCACACATGTGTATTTCCGATTAGAGAAATTATATGAAAAAATGTAATCTTTTATTTAAATCTGCTTGCCTGCCATGCGTGCAATGTCAGTCAGAGTGTCATCTAGTTGTTGGGCATGCCACAACAGTTTTATTCAGCTCTTATATGAAATTCTAAGTAAATTTTTTTCAAAATACTTTAAAAAATAGTGTGCCATCTAATAAATGCAACTGTCCCTACTCACTTGATCAAAAACCGTCTGCCTCTGCCTGCATAGGTTCCTCTTACAAAATTACCAAACTGCACCCTGTGTTATATAAAATAGAACGGAAATCAATCAATGTTGTGAAATCAATGCAACATATTATAGATATCGAGTGAAAAAAAATAAATTTTAAATTGACGGCAATTGATGATGAACACGAGCTGCTTTGAAAATTTCTGATCTGATTCAGGCAAAACATTTCTTTGAATGGACGTTATTCATTACGTTCGATCAAATATTAAATTGGTATTTGCCGACTTAGAAGACGACGACGATTATTGTGCTGAAATTCTTTTTAATTCAATTAAAATAATTGTTTGAACATCGATCCAGTGGTTGTAAATCAAAGCGATAGGTAAAGGGGCAGCAAGGAAGAATATCAATAATTTATTCGCCACTGATATACCACGTCGAACAGATTGTGAACATATTATACCGTATTCTAAATTTAGAATAATTTCACCACCCTGCGATTTTGCAAAAGCTAGAAAACTTTCGCTTATTTTCTTGCGTAAAAGTGTGACGCATGCGCTTCGGCATAGAAAACGTATGCAAGGCAAAAACGATCTCGCAAAGATATTTGCAAAGATTTCCCGCGTTAGTTCAGGTTCAGTCTCAGCATTGGATGCTGTGAGATTGTGACTCTGACGCCACTACATAATGTTCCCGCTTTTTGGCTCTCTCAACTGAATAGCCGGCGAATAGATCGGCGTTGGAAACCCGATCGGATCACTATTCCCACTTGTGGTTATGAAGAGATGCGAATACGTCGCACAGCACAATTACGATTAGGATGTGATGAGAATACAATGATGACATCTAAGGGTTGACGGCTGGTTGACTTCGATGTGCGAAATCGATTTGTTGTGATGTCATTCTGATGAAAGTTGCACAAATGGAGATTGCCGCAGACTAACTAGGTTGAACACACTCTTAGGCGGCACAAAGTTACAACATTTTGCAAAGCGGAATTACACGTGCATTCATATATCTGTCTAAGTATACTTTGCTTTCATTTTCGCTGAGTTTCTGTTGTGGATGGATGATAGCATAATATGTATTTTTATTTAACCAAAAAAAAAGGAATCTTAATCAAATTAAGTTTCTGCTGATAACTTCTTGAATCAGTTCCAAGATCAAGTTCATAGCTTAATAATATTGTGATTTGCTGTTCAAAATTGCAAGTTATTATCAGAGTGTAGATCTTTCTTAGATTTATTTATGTACTTTGCACTTTTTCCCTAATCTTCAATTAATTTAATTAATTTAGCCGCATTCCTATCATGTTTTATGGGGCAGCATTTGGAAAGAGAAAAGAACACCAAAACATTAGATATTTTCCATTAACTTTTATTTTTGTATCGATCACAATATTCTGTATTATCTATTTGGGAAATTTCTATAATCTGTATTGGGTTTATAAGGTCTAGCCGGTTCACGTAATAAGAAGTGAGTTCCCAGAGTCCGTCTTACTAACCAATTATCTTGACCGTGACGAATATTAAAACAGAGCTCCGACAGTGGTATAGACTCGAATACCCATCGACTTTTGTGCAACACCGCGACGAACAGTCCCACATAATGTTATGGCTTATTCAGATGCCCGCCGGAAGTACGAAAAGTGAAGATGAAAATTATTGAGAGTAAAAGAAAGTATGTCACGTAAATTGTTGGCCCGGTATTTGCGATGTAATATCCTGTTAAAAAAACCTTTTAAATCGAGAAAGGCATTTAAGTTGCTACCTTCTTTTTTGTATGTATTGAATAGAATGTTTAGTGAGAAACGCCTCCTTTTTGTGGTTGAACAAATCTCAAAAAGTAAACAAATATTTTGGTTGCCAATTTTTGTCTGTAATAAGTAAGTATACATAAGGGTACCCAGACACTTACTCGAAAAACATTTGCTCGAAAAACATTTGCTAGAAAAACATTTTCTCGAAAACTAAATAGTCTATGTTTTCATCCTTCTAAAAACTATCGCGAGTAATTTTTGTTCGCGAAACGTGAGTTTTTTTTAAAATTTTTCGGTTATTTATTTTACCAAAAAATTACGTTCGAGCAAATGTTTTTCGAGAAAATGTTTTTCTAGCAAATGTTTTTTTAGAAAATGTTTTTCTAGAAAATGTCATGGAATCATACATAAGACAATTTATTTACAATTATACAAATCTGTACCTAACTCACTTAAAAATTTATATTTTAAGTAGGTACTATATAATTTTTTTTGCATCCTTATAAAGCGTGGGCGTTGGGAAATTAGGGAGAGGAAAAGATGAGATGTATGTGTCTTAAATGACTGCAGATCAAACAAATGCGGAAACAGAGTCGGGCAATTCATTCCACATAATTATTGTGCGGCTGAAGAAGGAACCTCTGAATTGGTTGGTACGTCCTAATGGTACGTCCTAATGGTACGTCCTAATGGTAGACCCGTAGGCTCGAGTGGGCGAGATGCATCTGGAAATATCTTTCGAACACCGCTTGTGGAAAAAGCTATAAAACAAAGACAAGCAGGAAACATTCCGGTGTTCAAGCGATTCGATTGTTTTCGCGATATTTTTATAACGTGGTTCTTAGTTCTGTCTAGTAGATGTAATGAGGTATTGGGGCATCTGCTCCTAAAATACAGTTGTATTCAAGTAGTGGAAAAATGTCTATAGTTTCAAAACCCACTACACTTTCTTCTTTCACTTCTTTTAATAGACTTTAAAGCCGCCTATGATAGCGTAGCAGTAGAGTAGAACTTTATAAAGCCATGAGAGAATTTGGCATCCCAAATAAACTGACACGGCTATGTAGGTGGACCATAAGCCAAGTAAAAATATCCGGATCACTATCAAGCCCATTCAACATTTATAACAGGCTCCAACAAGTGGATTGACTGGCTTACGCAGACGATATTGACATCGTTGGTAGAAACCCAAGAGCTGTACAGAAAACTTTTATCGAAACATAAATGAGAGCAAAACAAAATACATGGTTGCCACGTCTGCGAGCAGAAGATCCAATAACAGCATGGAACCAGAAATACGCGCACGGTTGCATAAAGCCAACAAAGCCTTCTATAGTATGTCAAGACTCTTCAAATCCAGGAACACAACCATAACATCCAAGTTGCTGGTATATAAGACAATGGTCATACTAGTACTTACATATGTATCCAAGACTTGGGTGCTTAGCAAACAGCATTCTGACCTCATAGCTGCGTTCGAAAGAAAAGTCTTACGGAGAATTGTTGGCCCCGTATGTGAGGAAGGACGATTCCGGAGACTCTATAATCATAAGATCTACGAGCGTTACACGATGTCGACATCGTGAAGAGAATTAAGCTCGATAAGCCCCGGTGCCGGTGGGCAGAACACCTAGCTCGCGAAGAGGATCCTGCTCAGAAAGTCCTTTGCGGTAGGATTTATGGAGCACGACAGCAAGACCGGCCAAGCCTACACTGGAAGGATGGCGTAGATCCGGATGCCCAGAGTTTATGGATGTCAAACTGGATGACATCGGCTCAAAATCGGGACCGAAGGGGCGATCTTTACGGGAGGCCAGGACCGAACACTGGTTGTAGAGCCGAGTATGATGATGATGATAGAAGCCATAGTAGTCTGAGGGAGTGAAGTACCGCACCGTTTTAAGAAACCTAAACATTTTGAGGTACTAAATATACGCAGATATTTTGTTAACTAACACTACCATAAGGAGTTTATAGACATTATGGACGTTTTAAAGTTTTGTAGCTTTCAAATTATGATGTCAAAGAAAATTATATTCACAGATAAAAGCGGCGTTTTCGAAATTGATTGGAAACATCACACATTGATTGATGAGCAACTGGCTTGAAAAGTTAAGCCGGAATACAGAATAGTTGTTCTAACCAATCGTACCTCGGCTACAAAGCATTGAAAATGTTCCTATCAAATCTGAACAGTCATTTTTAAGAAGCCTTATTAAATTTATAACCCATTCTTTTTAAGGTCCGCTTGATCCGGTTGATACCTGAACCTAAACTTCTTTTAAGATATGGCTTTTCCATAAAACATTTGTCAAAGCAGCAGTTTCCCGAGAGCTATCTTGAGTATTTTTTTTTAAAACTTGACAATCGCGAGAGCGCTATTGTTGGGCGGACAGTATTTTTAGGAATATTAATATTTCCGGTTTTTAAATTCTCTATATTAACTTCACTTGTCCGTGGTACGGATTGATTTTCTAATGTCGCAAAAAAAAACCAAGAATCCGCTCCATGGTTGGAAACCAGCTGTATTTTGCCGACAGCTTAATAGAAATAAAGATCTACATACTTCGACACCACATTTTTTTGTCTGATATTTTAGAACAGCTTGCTTTGCATGTGTTATATGCGTAACTAACTTTTTTGCATCGGTAGATATGTAAGTAGACCCTTCTCAATCGGGGGCTCCGATAATCTAATAACAACACTTGGAGTAATTTAATTTGTTTTTGCAGTACCTTCCTATGACTAGCGTAACAAAATATATTATAATAAATGGGGTAGACAAACTATTTTGCCTTTGGAGTCATATAAAGAAAATTCAACACAGATTGTGATGCACACAAACAGTAAAGTTGTACATATCTGGTAATGAAAATGCCTCACTTTTGGAATTAATTTTTTTTTAAATTTTAGCTTCGCTTTCTTAAGTAAGCTCGACGAACGGACGGACGGATAAGGACAAAAACACACAAAGTGCCTCGAAGCACATCTCAAAAAAATGCACTCAGTTTGCTTTACGGTAATGGCGTCCGTCGTGTGTGCAGAAGATCTAACTTGTTACAAGAGAATTTGAATTCTTCCGTTAAAAAAACGTTCACCAAAAAAATTTTCCAAAACCGGCTGCAGAAATGCTGGGTCTGCGTTTAGACCAACATCTCAGATAGTCAGAGCTGTAGGTGAAGTTCTGTCCACTGTGTCCTGTCTCCTGTTGCATTACCAAATGTGGCGGCTAAGTGCTGATAGTGAAGCATACGGATGATGAAGATGTAGTATCTCAAGATTTTGATTTTTTTTTTTGTGAAAAGGGAACGAACTCATCGAAGAAATAGAACCAAATATGTAAATTTTTTTTTAAATTTTATTGTCACCAAGTGAAATGAAACAATCCAAGAATCAGTGGGCACAGTGGATATTTACACAAAAATTGCTTGCACTAAACACCAAATACGCTTACTACGAACGCGAACAAATTTTTTATTACACGCAACTGCAACTTTTGCGACTACGTACCGCACCCGGCGCAATCAATCGCTTGAATAACAATGACAACGGAATAAACAGAAAGAGCAGCGACCAAGTCGAATAATAACAATAAAGTTGAATTCCGTTCCGATTCTCCGACAACCCAGAACCGAACAGAGCTCACATCACGAGTTACGGCAGACACAGTACGCAGATACGAGCAACGAGCAGAATAACGAGCGTGGTATAACGTATAAGTAGAAGCAAGCGAGAAGCGAAAACGATCAACGATTTTGCTGCGGCGAAATTTGTGTGCCTCTTTCTCGGCTCTTGAGTGTCGGGAGTCGTTAATCGTGATCGACTTCAGAGTCCAAGTCAGGTTAGATGATTTTGGTTGTTGGGCTTGGTATGTAGATTAGTTTGTGTCGTATGCTCGTATGGTTTCGCACCAAGTAAAACGCCGTGAAGAAACCCTTTGCTTCGCATTTCTCTTATACTGAATAAGAATTCTAGTTTATCTCTTTAAAAGGTAAGAGAAGATTTCTTTCAATTGAGTTGAGTTGAATTTTCAAATGAAAAAAAAAATAAAAGGAGAAGAAAAAATTGGTAATTCGATCTTACGACAAAAACCTTAACCCTCTAATACTGGCGACCATGTATGTCATATCAGTAACGGCGCCCAGTCTAACAGACCCCCAATTGAAAACTGTCTTAAATTTTATAAATGTTATTTTACATATTGTTATGAAACACTATTAAAAGACAAATGCGTGACAAATTATTAACAAAAAAAGTTAGCAATTGAATGATCGCCGCGAGTAAACTTGTAAATTGCTACAATTGCTAGAAGATCAATTTTTTAACTCTAATGAACATTGACACAATTTCATTTTTCCTTCCGAGATTATCTGCTTTATTTATTTTTTCCTAGTCGCAAAATCATCTAAAGAATCCATCGAGTTTCGGGTTTTTTGTAATTATTGCCTTATTTTTAACATTTTCAAGAAAGCAACTTAAGTCCTTGAAAACACTTCACTTAGGTTCATCCAGAAGGTCAGAAGGTCTTGATTTCTATTTAATTGTCTAGGAAGAAGTCATAAATTTTCTTTATGAGAGCAAATAACATAGCATACCGGTTAACTAAGTTAAGGGTCAATTATGCTATTGTTACAAAAAGTAGTTTTAGTACACTTAAGACAAGCATCTGTAGATCAAGTAATATTGTATAAAAAATTATATGCTTATATGCTACGGGAATTTTATATAAATTATACCAGAATATTCTAGTATTTGCTAGATGGTTCGAATAGAACTGATTAGATTAGGATAAAAAACAAATCTCTAACAGGAGATACATATGTGTGCAAATTTAGAACCGGGTTAATTTGGAAAAAATTAATTTTAGAGCCCCTTCACTTCAAAATTTGTTCAAAAACTGTCGTCAACGGAGATACTCATGTGTAAAAAATTTGTATGGGAGCCTCCGACCTTGGGGCATGATCACTTCCAACTTTCAATGGTTAGTGTTGTCATAGGGGATACACAAGTGTTTAAAATTTGATGAAAATCGGGTTATATTTTTAAAAACTTATATGGGTCCATTGGGTTAATTTTAAAACGTGCCGCCCTTAGCCCTGAGACCCGAGGTGCCCCAAATTTTAATAGAAATTGCTGTCTCTGGAAATACACATATATGCAAAATTTCAATAAAATGGGGCATTGGGAAGTGGGCTAAAAATTGATCGCAAGATTCCACGACAAACCGACCGACCGATACCGGACGTGCCACGGGCAAGCGAAGTTAATATAGAGCTCTTGATTACGTATAAATACTACTTAAATTATCGTAGTTATGATTTGGATTTGTACCAGAGTATCTCCAAGTACAAGCACCGGTCAAAAATGTAGTTAAACCGGTTTGTGCGGTTAGTCCGGTTTGTGTGTAGGTACATGATTGTTCATGTAGTTTATTTTTAAAAGATGAGTCATTGCATAAGAGTATGGTTAGTTGTAAATAAGGGAAGATGCCATATCTTTTTTTTTTGTATTTTCTTTTCTCGATATTTCTGTCTATAAAATTGAAAGTTTTTGAAAACTATTCAATGAGTATAAATTGAGGTATTTGGCCGAAGTAGTTCAGTTCTTATTTGAAATTCAACCAATTAAGTTCAAAAAGTTCTTGCAGTAATACAAGTATTGTTGTAATAAGTGTTTTTGTGTACATTTCAAGATATCACCAGTATAAATTTGTGAACTTGTGTTATTTTTACTGTTTGTTTAATAAAGTTGTAGTTTATAATTTAATAAACTTGTGTTGTGTTTTATTTGCAAAATCCTTTACGAACTCGAAAGCCTAATTTCATAACAGTTTGTGGAATAAGTGGTCGCCGTTGCTTAGTTTGTTGGACTTCTGAGCATGAGGTTCGTGGTTCAAATCCCAGAAGCAACAAAACTATTTTCACGGTCTCACATCCGGCGAATGTTTGACAAAAGGTCGTGAGAAATAATTGTCACGGAAAGCTTCTTAAGCTCGCCGTTCGGATACGGCATAAAGTTGTAGGTACCATCATACGCTCAACGTGAACAATTTTTTTGATTGGAAGAGAAAAGTTATTCACATTGTTGCTGTGTACTATGCTTTTGTGCTCTGTTGTTGATGTTAGAACTCAGAAGCCAGATTCTCATTATGCTCTTCAGTATTCGGCGCTGATTGTGACCACGTCTCATTATGTTTTCTTTTGACCATTTACAATTACGACTTCCCACACTTCCAACTCCCAATCACAACCTTAACTAGCTACTCTAAGAGATACGACCAAAACCTTCTCTATAGAAAGCCCAACTGTCTGCTGGAATATTTTTAAGCATGTATCTGTGTATCAGCGAAACAGTTGGGCTTTCTATAAAGAAGGTTTTGGATACGACGTACGAATCTAGGCTATACGCTCTACAGTGTACGACGAACAAGTATTTTCCACGATTTTGCTTACGCTAGTAAATAATTATTACTTAAATGCTTCTATATTAATATAGGTCTGTCTGTCTGTCAATTTATATGTCATTCTGTCACGCTTTTTTCATTCTAATGCTGTTAGTTGAGAGTCCCGTGTTAACACGTTTATGTTGTAGGACTTTTCGGTGGTGGGTCTTAAGGAGTCTTGAGGGTGTCTTGAGCTGGTCTTAAGTTGGTTTTAAAGGGTATTGTCGGTGTCTTGAGCTGGTCTTAAGTTGGTTTTAAAGGGTATTGTCGGGGTCTTGAGGTTGTGTCAAGGTAGTCCTTTTGGAGTCTTTTGGGTTCTGGGGTTTTGGGAGCCTTTGGCTGTCTTCTGGTGGTCTTGAGGTGATATTGAGAGGGTCTTGAGAAGTCTTGTGGAGGTCTTGAGGTGGTCATGCGGGGTTTGATGGCGTCTTAAGAGGTTCCTTGGGGTTTTTAGGGGTGTCTCGGTGTTTCGACAGACTCTTTCGTGGAGTCTTGAGCAGATCTTAAGGGTGTCTTGAGTGAGTTTTTAAGAAGGTCTTGAGTGGGGTTTTGAAAGAGTATTAAGGGTGTCTTAAGGTGGTCTTGAGGTGGGTGTGCAAGTGTTTTGAATGGAATCCTGAGGGGGTCTTGAGGTGGTATTGAGGGGTATTTAGTAGGGACTTCAGGGTGTCTTGAAGGGATATTTTGGAGGTTTTTATAAAAACTAAAAAATGCTTTTATTGAAGTTTATATATTCCCCTAAAAGGAAGAACATAAAATGGGTGGTAGATCTTACAACTGTAACTAAGAATTTATGTGAATTTTTTAACCTGATATATTTCAGATTTCCATTGGCAACATTCCAGAAATTTTCATTTGTTTTATAACACTTCTAAGTTGCTCTAGATCTACCACCCATATTATTTTCTACCTTTTAGCGGGCTAGATATGCTTAAACAAAAGCATTTTTTTTTAAATTTTAAATGTTTTATTTTTTAATCAGTTGTATTAATTAGTTGTACACTGATTTACACTTTCTGTCTGTTCGATATTATTATACCAAAATAGCTTGGTGCAAGAAGGAACTCTTGATTATCATTTTCTAGACAATGAACAGTTTCGTGGCGTGCGTCAACTGCAGTTGTGCACGTTTCGTTACGGTTGGTTCAGGTTCTATTATCGGATCGCGTGTCTGCGCGTCTGTCCAACTTTGAAACAAGCCATAGAGCTCAAATCCGATTCTTTGGCTCAATCTGCTCACTTGCCATGCGCCTGTGCTTATGGTTGTTCTATTAGACTTGCTATTCCAGTTTGCCGATAATCTGGGTGACTATTGCTATTAAATTTCTTTTTTTTTTGCTTCTTGTCGTTCTTTTTCTTTCTCTTCCTGCTCCTACTCCTCTACTGATTCTTGATTCGTTGCAAGAACCAGGTTTTCCTTTATGTCTGTTGCGGTTTGGTTACCATATCATCACGCATCAGTACAAAACACAGAGAGTCTTCTCGTGAAGATGGAACATCCACTGATTGAAGATTCATTCAGGTAGAAGAGGAAGAAACCAAAAGTGTTTGCCAATGGTATTGTATGGGCGCACGTCGTACGCGAACACGAAGGTAGGTTCACAGCGTCACAATGCTTACGTACGGATGCAACAGCGGCAAACATGTTTCGCAAATGGTTTTACATGCAGTGCTTCTTTCTGCGTGAGAATCCGGACGAGACGACGAACGTGTGGCAACAATGCGACCGCTAAAGCTGATGCCACGCAATGCAACGTGATGCTGACGAGACGCTGTGCATTATGATAATGATGATGCGTACGGCGGTCGGCACGCATGCGTATAGCGAACGCATAATTTACACTTGATTTAAAATTGATTGGTTCGGTTGTTGGTTGAATCAATCGTTCGATCGACTGACTGCGTGTGGTGTGAGCCAGGCATGCCATCGTTCTGTACTCGTTCCTTAAAGTGGATAATATGCGCCTGTCATGTACTAAGCAGTTCGAACGTATTAATTTTTTTAATGGACATTTTGGTGTACGACAGGGGTTCATCAGTTAATAAAAGAAAATCGCTTGACGCTGATGTACGACCCTGAATTATTAGTGGTGGTTGTGGCGTTTTTTGTAAGAAAAATGTCTCAGTATTCTCAGTTATTTTCTCTGCCATTGACTTTATAAGTATTAATCCATTAGAATTGAATATCCTCTGTCAAAAAGTTTTCTGGCTAAAATAATTTTCAGAAAGTACAAGTACACAGTCAAATACATATCTACTTAGTATTTCAATTGGTAAAAGAAACCTGCATGGAACTATTCTTGTTCTTGCTTATGTTTAAATATTGTTACGAAATTTAGGCTTTAGAGTTCGTAAAGGATTTTGCAAATAAAACACAACACAAGTTTATTAATTTACAAATAATAACTTTAATTGACAAACAGTAAAAATAACACAAATTCACAATTTATATTGCTGATAGGTTTAAATGTACACAAAAACACTTATTACAACAATACCTGTGTTTCACTATAATTCTCTTTAGGTAGTAGCAGTATTACTGTGCAAGAACTTATTGAACTTGACTGGTTGAATTCCAAACAATGAACTAACTGAGCTACGTCGGCCAAACGCATCTACCTATACTCAATGAAAAGCTTCCAGAAACTTCCAATCTTATAGGCAGAAATATCGAGAAAAGACCAGAAAGTTTCAGCCTTATTCCCTTATTTACAACTAACGATACTTATTGCGAGCCCGAAGGGCGATATCGCTAATAATCAGAGGTCAAGAAAATTTTTCTAGCGTACGTGTGTCGGTTTGTCGGTTTGTCAGTTTGTCAGTTTGTCAGTTTGTCAGTTTGTCAGTTTGTCAGTTTGTCAGTTTGTCCGCTTGTATATCGCGACTTCTACCAGTCAGAATTTGATGGGACTTGTTTTAAAACAATTGGTAAGCACTTGGCTTGTGATGACGTGACGCGCGTCGCGTATCGCACATCGCATGTGGCGCGTGTGGCGTGTGTAATTTTTTTTTTAAAACTTTTTTTAAAACTCGGCTTGCGATGACGTGACACATGTCGCGTGTCAAGTGTAGCGCGTCACGTGTGGCGCGTGTCATTTTTTTTTTTAAAGAGGGCGATATCGCTAATAATCAGAGGTCAAGAAAATTTTTCTAGCGTACGTGTGTCGGTTTGTCGGTTTGTCAGTTTGTCAGTTTGTCAGTTTGTCAGTTTGTCAGTTTGTCAGTTTGTCAGTTTGTCAGTTTGTCCGCTTGTATATCGCGACTTCTACCAGTCAGAATTTGATGGGACTTGTTTTAAAACAATTGGTAAGCACTTGGCTTGTGATGACGTGACGCGCGTCGCGTATCGCACATCGCATGTGGCGCGTGTGGCGTGTGTAATTTTTTTTTTTAAAACTTTTTTTAAAACTCGGCTTGCGATGACGTGACACATGTCGCGTGTCAAGTGTAGCGCGTCACGTGTGGCGCGTGTCATTTTTTTTTTTAAAGAGGTACTTGTTTTTAAACTTGACTTGCGATGACTTGACGCGTGGCACTTGTCGCGTGTGGCACGTGTAATTTTTTTTAAATACTTGTTTTAAAACTTGGCTTGCGATGACTTGACGTATGTCACGTGTCGCGTGTGGTGTGTGTCAATTTTTTTTATAAAACAGTTATTGTTTTAAAACTTGGCTTGCGATGACGTGACGCGTATCACGCACGCACACATCTACAGGTCAGAATTTTTATGGGACTTATTTTAAAACAATTGTTAAGCGCTCAGCTTGCAATTAGGAGAAAAAAAATGTTTTTTTTTTAAAGAAAACCCTTTCTAGATAATTTAGTCTTTAGGCTGAATAACAACTATCCATATGGCGAGCTGAGAAGCTCGCTTTACTATCTTATGTAATAGATGATCTTCTAAAAATAAACTACATGTTCAATCATGTTCCTACATACAAACCGGACAAACCGCACAAACCGATTTGACTACATTTTAGACCAATACATAATGATTTAAACTTAAGTTCCTTTATACTATTTCAATTAATCTTATTTAGCCTAAAAGTATGCTTTACAAAAGTGCATTATTTAAGTGGTGGGGGACTAAAATGTTTTAGGCAACCATTTCTCGGGCTTCATTCCCTTCCCTAATTTATAGGTTTCTTAGGTTGTGTTTTTATTTTTATTTTAATTTACTTATTTTATTTAGTTAAATTTTTTCTTCGTCTTCGGAGCGACGCGATAGTTTGCCAAGATTCTCGGGGATAAATTCCACCGGTCGTCTCGGAGCGGACCCTTGCGATCTCTGGAAACTCTGTGGCAAAACCTCAGGGATCGGGGAGGTGGGGACCTTAGGTCTTTACAAACTTAGACACCGGGGGTTGCTGGTCGCATCGACGCGAAAAACAGTCGATGTGGTAGTGAGCTGCCAGGCAACTCGATAAATATTTCACTAAAGAATTTCACTTGAGAAGCTGACTTACAAGTCTAACAGGGTTCATCATCACTGGAAAATAAAAAAAAATCATTGCATATGAACGTTACTCAACAAAAGTTAGGAAGGTACTAAAAATGGCAGAAAAAATATTTAACGATGTAGGAATAATTTTTTTATATGAAGATGAGAGCATTCCCACAGAACACACAACGCTCTTCACGGTTATACATCTTTAGCGTTATTCAAAGATTAAAGGTTAATATCCACGCTTAAAATCCATATGAATAGAATGATAAGAGAAGCAAAGGGAGATATTAAACCCGATCGATGGAATGATATCGCATGACTCGATATTATAATATAGCAGAATGGTTGAGTATACTGCGCAACAAAATGTCACAACTGGAAAAAACAACCCAAAAAAATTAAAAATTTTCATGTAAATTCTCTAATAGGAGCTGGGTATGTGTTAAAATTTGAAGAAAATCGGGCTAATTTTTAAAAAATTTACATGGACACCAAAAGGGGGTCAGGGCCCTATCACTCCAACAAAGTTACAAACAGTTTTGTCCATCAGTGATACACATGTGTTTAAAATTGGAAGAAAATCGAGCTAATTTTAAAAAAATGTTTATGGGCACCCCTCGGGCCTCCGGGACCGTTCATTCATAAAACTTTACAAATAATGTTGTCCATCGGAGATACACAGGTGTATAAAATTTGAAGAAAATCGGGTTAATTTTTTTGAAAAACTTTTATGGGTGTTGTCTCCAGAAATACACATGTGTGCAAAATTTCAATAAAATCGGGCTTTGGGAAGTGGGTTAAACATTTATCGCAAGATTCCATGACAGACGACCAACAACCGACGACCGGCGACCGACATCCGTGCCACGGGCAAGTGAAGTTAATATAGATAATAATTATAATAATCAAGAATGCTCCATAATATAAAATATAGAAATATTTATTAGACTTTTTTAAAAAATATCTAAAAAGAACGTCAAAAGATTTCCAAGACCTCTCAAAAGACCCCCAAAATACCTCATTCAAGCCTCAAAACACTCCAAAAAGATACCAAAAAACCTTCAAATGACACACAAAAGACCACCAAAAACACTCCCAAAAGACCGCCAAAACATTTCTAAAAGAACCCAAAATACCCCCAGAAGAACAGTAAAGAAGAAAGAGTCCCAAAAGACCTACCAAAAGACCTCTCAAAATACTCTCAAAAATACCTCTTAAAATCCCCTAAAACACTCCAAATTGTCCCACAAAATACCCCCCCAAAATACTCCCAAAAACCCCCAAAACATTCGCAAAAGACCCACCAAATATCACTAAAAGAACCACAATTACCCAAAAAAAGATCACCAAAACACTTCCAACACTCTTGCAAAAGACTCACAAATACACAAAAAGACTCTCAAAAGACCCCAACAAACCTTCCAAAAGATACCCAAAAGACCCTCTGAAAACACCAAAAGTACCACCAAAATACCTTCTAAAGACCCCCAAAATACCACCCAAAAGACTACGCCCAAAAAAAAAAGACCATCAAAAGGCTCCAAAGTAAAATATTGAAAAGCATTTAGTGGCTTGTGTACTGTATATTTGGTTGATCAGCACTGCATAGTGGACATTGGAAAAATTAAATTATTATATCGCACTTTCGTCACGCTCTCAATTTCACCCTCTACTAAACGCGCCAAAGGAAACATAATTCCAAAGGCGTTGTTGTGTGTGATTTCTGAATTAGAGAACTTGTGTTGTGTTTTTATTTGCAAAATCCTTTACGTAATCTAGAAAGCCTAAATTTCGTAACAATAGTATATAAGGTGGACATCTAAAAGTTCCGTACGATGATGGGCTGAAAAGTAATCGGCATAGGCAAGAGAGGGCGCTACCAATATCAAAGCAATGTTGACATTCGTACTTACTATCCGTCATATGTTTTCTGTCAAATTTTCTGCCAGCTGCGTCATTTAGTTAATGTATGACAGTCATTGAACAGCGAACATCGTTTGTGTTTTTTTACAAAAATTAATAAAATTATATATCGTTTTTAAAGAAAACGAACGATGAGATCAACAACGAATTGAACGATGTTTGTGGGGACTCTGCACGTCGTACGAGAATTTTTGACGATAAGCGCCCAGGCCGTCGAAAAGTGGTCACGACACCAGAAATAGTCGATAAAATCCATAGTATGGTAATTGACGATCGACGAGTTAAGGTACGCGTGATTGTTGCGGCTGTGGGCATTTTACGTGAACGAGTGAAGAATATACTGCATGAATATTTGGGACTGTAGAAGCTCGTTGCCAGAAAGTGACCGCGTTTAATTTCTTTGGACAACAAGCACGGCTGTTCAATTAAGTGTTGTGGCAACAAAAAGGAGTTTTTACGCCGTTCCGTAACCGTGGACGTAACATGAATACATCACAACACCTCAGAGACAAAGGAACAGTCGAAACAGTGGACTGCCCCTGCCGAATCGAAGCCGAAAAAGGCCAAGGTGGGTCTGTCGGCTGAAGTGTATTAATATAACAGGAGACTTTGTGGAGAGAAAAAAATTGAATTTTGTCGAAAAAAGTTTTGGTTTCTTGCATAGGCCGTTTACTTTTCAGACCGCCCTTGTATTTATAAAAGTACATAATTCAAAATTTTAGAACTCTAGAGTTCATAATGGATTTTGTCTCATATTAACAACAACACTTACATTTACATACCTAATTACAAGTACTCTGGTACAAATATTGTATATTAAATTATAAGTATGATAAATATGGAAATTTTAATTAAATTATACCATAATGTTTTGGTAATTTATTTAATCAAAGAATCGAGTCGAATCCTACCCACAACAACTTTGCAGAACAATTAAAAAATTTAAACAGTAAACAGCACCATCTATATTCCAAATTTTTATATTATGTGAAATGCAGTTTGCGCACAAAATATAATTATCCTTTGCAACCACCACAATTAAAAAATTCGTCAAAAAGAGCATGAGTGCTTTGGTTTGTATCTCTGATTAAAAAAGTTTGTGATGTTCTAAAAATTAAAACTAACACAGCGGGTATTTCGAAATAGTTTTGTTCATTTATTTCGCCAAGTACAAAAAGCAGTGCTTTCAAACTAATACAATCATTATTTATTTGCTGTATTCCATTATTCCCATCATATACATACACAGAAAACAAATTTGTGTAGATAAGGGAAGGAATGCTAAATTTATTTTATTACATACATACAAAGCAAAAAATGCAAGGCGATGCGTTTTGCAATTAAAATGAAAACGAGTATAATAGTGTTGCAAAGAGGTAGCCGCTCATAATACTGTTACGAAATTCAGGCTTTCGAGTTCGTAAAGGATTTATTTTGCAATTAAAACACAACACAAGTTAATTAATTTACAAATAAAAACTTTAATATTCAAACAGAGCAATAACACAAGTTCACAATTTATATTGGTGATTACTTTTAGATATACACAAAAACACTTATAATACTAGTACTTGACAACAATTCTCTCAGGTTATAACTTTATTACTTTACAAGAACTTTAACGACTGCAATGGTTAAATTCTAAACAACTTATCCATCTTACTTCGGCTTAACGCCTCTATTTATACTCAATCATAAGCTTCCGGAAACTTCTAATATTGTAGACAGAAATATCCAGAAAATTGTACCCTTATTTACAACTAACGACACTTATATGTAATGAGTCATCTTCTAAAAATAGACTTCATGCTCAATCATGTTCTTTTACAAAAACCAGGTAAACCGCACAAACCGGTTTGACTACTTGTTTGACCAGTACACAATGATTCAAACTTGCAAATAATCTAATAGTCGCCTAAAAGTATGCAATTGAAAGTGCTTATTTTTAGTATGCAGTATTTACATTGGGATTTATCTTAGAATTCTAATTCTATTATATACGCTACTGACTACTTTTCGTAACAATACACACGACACTTAAAAGAATGTGCTATACTTCTTCGGCTTAGTGACAAACGGTGATGATGACGCGATTAAAGACATTCATGTCCTTAGTCTCTCGCACGTCGCGTCACTGGGAACTCGCCAAATCAAGTGAACGATGTCGGTACCCAATCCGATTTGTATTAGCTTTGGTTGGGACTTAATAAGAAGGGACTTGGCATGGTCGACGGCGCTTCATGTCGACCTAGGTTGTGGTTGGCCAATCACCACTCAACTGAATTAATTGATTCTTGAAACTAATACAAGCCTCGGATACATATCGAATTTATTAACAATGACCTTTGGACCACGGAAAAGGACACGTTTTGGAACTTGGAACATCCGCACGCTCGTCAAGACAATAGAGCTTGCATAGTTAACAAAATAATTTCGTAAATACCATCTAGCGATTCTTGGTCAAACAACGAGGAAGCCAGCTGTAGCAGCACTGAAAGACCCAGATGTGAAACTGCAATATGTATCCTGCAAGCAACAGTCACTCTCTGAAATACAACCCCAAACCCTAGAGTCTAAATAGGAGAAAATAGCAAATGCATATACGGAAGCATCCTTAATTATTTTAGGAATGGATATCAGATAGCACATGAAACACCATTCGTGAACGCCAATCCATTTAAGCAGAGCAAAACCCAGCCCCGGGTGCCCAGCGAAGCGCATTAGCGTGGTAGCATAGGGATCTGAACCGGGTTCTCCAAAATTTTTACAAGAGTGTTGTCCATCGGAGATACACATGTGTATAAAATTTGAAGAAAATCGAGCTAATTTTTAAAAAAAAAATGTTGGGGCCCACGACCCCGGGGCCCGGAGTATCCAAATTTTTTACAAATAGTGTTATCCATCGGAGATACACTTGTGTATAAAATTTAATGAAAATCGGGTTAATTTTTAAAAATTTTATATGGGCACCCCTCGGCCCCAAATTTTAATAGAAAGTTTTGTCTCCGAAAATACACATTTGTGCAAAATTTCAATAAAATCGGGCTTTGGGAAGTGGGTTAAAAATTGATCAGAAAATCTGACCAGCCAGCCAGTAATATAGAGAATTTAAAAATCTAAAAAATCTAAGTCGCTTTATTTTCATTATCCACTCACAACTAATTTGTAATATTTTTGGGACGACAATTGTAATACAGCGTATATGTGTGCTGTTAAACACAGCGGCTGTTTCGACAAGGTTTCGTTCATTTACTTCACCACAAGAAAACACAAAACAGTGACTTTTAAACTTTTGCTATCCTATTTATTGTTGTTGAGTGATCAGTGAATATTAAAGGTGTACACATAATTTTACAGTGAAACATGAACTATTGGCACAATTTGAATTATTAGAGTGGTTCTCGATTGTACAAGTTTTTGTTAAAATATTTGAAATATAGGAAATCAGAAAGCTTCGTTAATAAGATTGGTAAAAATCAACACCCACACCACACCACCACAACTCACTTAGATTTTCACATGCTCAAAAAATTTTTAATTTTACAGAAATAACACTTATGCCTTGATAATATGACAAACACTAACACAATTTTAAAGTTAGTTTGAATCGTTGCTGGCTGGCTGGTGGGCAGAATTTTGTGATCAAGTTTTAACACACTTCCTAAAGTCCAATTTTATTCAAACTATGCACACATGTGTATTTTCCATGGCAATATCTTCTGTTAAAACTTTCCAGTATTTTCCATATAGCGGCATCAGATCATATGATACTATAATGACTGTGTTCTGTGAGCGTTGTGCGCTGTGCCCAGTGGGCAGCGGTGCTTGCTTTACTATTGGCGTTGTTTTGTGGTTGGGTTGCAGTGCTAAATTTTTATAAAATTTTATACGCATGTGTATCTCCGATGGACAAAACTTTTTGTACATTTTTTGAAGCGATCGGGTCCCGGGGTCGGGGGGCTCCCATACAATTTTTTTTTAATTATCAATTTTTAACGCACTTCCTAAAATCCGATTTTCCTGAAATTTTGTACACATGTGTATTTCCAGTGACAATACTTTCTTTTAAAATTTGGAAGTGATCGGGCCCCAGGTTCGTGGGGCTCCCATACAAATTTAAAAAAAAATTATCCGAAAATTTTCAAATTTTACACACACGTGTATACCCAATAAACAATACTTTTTCTAAAATTTGGTAGTGATCGGGCCCCGGGTTCGGCCGCAAGGCCCTTATAAATTTTTTTAATTTCTTACAGTAGCATCAGATACCGTCGTTCTTGTTAATGACTGTGTGCGGTGTGTGCTGCGCAGTCGGCATGGTTTTGGAGGTGGAGAGAGAGAGAGAGAGAAATCTTAGCTCACGCACAAATGAACCCAGCAAATGAAACGAGACATAAATGTTTTTCACACGCCCATAGACGAAAGTGACTGTTTCGTACGCTATAAACTAGCCTCGAAAGAAGCCCATAACAACACTAGTTATGTTATGATATAAACGTCTTTTGTTATTTACTACAATCTCAGCGAGCACATTGCGCATGAGCAAGAATCCTCTTTTGTTTGTCGTTTGTGATTTCTGCTTCTCTCTCGATTCAGCAGAAAAACCGGTTTGGACGCGTGAAAAATTCATTTCTTTGTTATTTACTGCAGTCACAGCGAACACACATTCTCACATTTCTGCTTCTCTCTCTCGATTTAGCAGAAAAACTGGTTTGGACGCGTGAAAAATAGCGTACATGACTTGCAGAAAAGTGCTCATAAACTCCACTTTCCTTGCTCGTTCTGTAATATACTATTATGCTTAATTCAACTTACTTACTTATTTACTGAATTGTATTTACATATATTGATGTGGTTTTTTGTTGTCGATATCAACTTACAGATATACAACAACAAGTTTTCACAATATTCTGTCATTTGGCGTTTTCATAAATTAGTTCAGAGCAGTCAAAGAGTTCTCAAGATAAATGTTCGTGTTTCTTATTTGCTCAGAGTATGAGCGTGCTCTAAGTGCTCAGAATAAAATGATCTGAGCTTTTTCAATTTTAACATCTGATGTCAAATGTTTGTTTCGATGATTTTCGATGATAATAAAAAAAAATGGCGCAGGATCGAGGGGCTCCCATATCAATTTCTGCGATTAGAGAATTTAGATGAAAAATTTTAATTTTTATGGGTTGTTTTTTTATTAATATATATTTTTAAAAGCTCTTGATCGGATTCGCAGCGAACTGGACTTTGAATCAGTGGTAGAGGGTTCGTAGAGACTCAATTTCTTTAGCAGAAATATTTTTTTATAAAATCTGGTAACTGGCATCTGCCATGTAAACACAATTTAAAAAATTTACTCTCATCTGTGATATAAGTATCTACACTGCACGGAAGGAAATAATTCGATTCCTTGCTTATTGCTGCAAAAGGACACATATTAAAAGGAGAATAAACCCCAGATCTGATAGCAAGGACCATCGACTTTGTTTCATATCCTCCCAATGGGGCGGATACAACTTTAATCATAAATTATGTCTGTCAATCAATCAAAATATACTATGCTGTAAGGCGGTTGGAGCTGGTGGAAGTGGGAAAATAGGAAATCACAGGCAAAGGAAAAAATCACAAATGACTTTATGTGCGAAGGAAAGAATAATTTTCCAAGACGAGCCAGTAATTGCCGAAACGAGGCGATGTTACTGCTCAAAAATTGTTTTCGTTTGCTTAGCTTGTCTTGTTATATGTTATTTATGATATTACCGTGACGTGACGTTAAGCTCTCACCAAGGTCAGTCAGACCACCACCACCCACGTTATGCCTCTGTGTGATGATCTTCCTTAACGATGTGTTCTGGTTCAGCGTACTTGATGTAATCATCCAGTAATACACCACTTAAAATGATTCTCGTGTAGCTCGTGTAGCCATCGATATCAGTGCATGGCAATGAAGAAGTTAATAATGCCGACGAGGGCAGCAGTGGGAAAAATATGATAAAATAATACTCCAATAATGCGTTGGTTTAGCTATCGACAATAATGAGTCTTGGAGGGGAATTTCGAAACCATATTAAAACTTTATTATCATTCGAACACAGGTATGGAAACGGTGCTGGTGTAATTCACGAGTGTGTATCTAATACATTTACCAATCCATGCAGCCATATGTATACAAGTAAATCATAGTATATAAGAAAGATTACATAGTATTGTTACATGTTGAACTAAAGAATGACGGACATAACCTCCAATCCAACCCAAATTACTTTTGCTGAAATAATTACCGACTCAGTCAGTTAACATTGGGTCGGTTTCAGTGCAACATGTAAATTCGAACTGACTCAAATAATATTTCATAAAATATTACAGAAGAGTGGAAATAAACAGAAAATTCTCAAGTAAAATAAATGCATTTATTTAGGATATACGACGTAGACATAGGGACAAACAACCAACGTCAGGACTTGACATATCACAGACTAACAATCAACGTCAGCTTAAATCGGCTGACAGACTATCGAACCTGACTGTAAAACATAACTGATATCAGTCTAAACTAATGCGCGTTGTGGTCAGATTAGTACGATGTTTTGCCAGTCAAACTTACAGTCAAGCTCGGGGCCCGATTACGTCCAATATTTTACAAAAAGTGTTTTCCATTGGAGATACACATGTGTATAAAACTTGAAGAAAATCGGGTACTTTTTGTAAAATATTTCTTGGTTCAGTCGGTCGTGCTTTGCTTCAACATTTTAACGAATCGGTGATGAACTGATGACCATTCACTCTATATGTCATATTGCACCCATGCTTACACGATAACACTATTGACAATGGACAACGAGTCATAGAGATAGCAGCAAGCAATAATTTGGTCGTTGCGAGTACAAGGTTTGCGCGTAAAAATATCCACAAATCCACCTGGGTATCTCCTGTTGGAGCCACTCACAACCAGACGGTACGAACGTACCGAGGTCCAACGTCGACTCGGACCACTAACTTGTTGGTATGGTGCTCCGAGCGCGGATTGCATCAAAATGAAAGACTGCATCCGCGAATCAGATTCGAGTCCACACGGCTGCCCTTCGCAACGAAGAGACTAGAAACAACTACGGACAAGCGACAGCCCTCGCCCTAAATGCTGGGAGAGTAAGTCCTGGGGCTGATATGTCAGGCGTAGAATTGAAATGGACACGCCTTAAGAATACTGTCATTAGTACTGCTGACTCCATCTTATGCAGTAGTCGTAGAGATCGGAACGACTGGTTCCATGACGAATGTAAGCGAGCGACTGAACGTAAGAATGTTGCGTACCAAGCAATTCAACAATCTCATAAAACGCGGGCACGGGAAGATGAATATAAAGAGCTCAGAAGATATGAAAAAACAGTTCACCGGCAGAAGAAAGCAGCCTGGGAGAAGAATCTCGTCCGTGAACTAGAACTGTACAGAGAGCAAGGACCGCACCAGGCGTGGAAGTGATACAAAGAGTCCGCGATATGACGCAATATACACCGCGTTGCACATACTGCAAGGACAAAGAGGGTAATCTGATCACCGATCTTAAAGGCATCTTAGAACGACGGGAAGAGCCCTTTCATGAGTTGCTAAACAGGCAATTAACTGAGGAATTGGAGGCTCCACCAATGACCGAAGATCATACTATGCTGCCGCCACCAAACATAGACGAAGTTAGCAGAGCGATAAATCGGCTCAAAAAAAATAATCTGATGGGATTCCAGCGGAACTGATAAAAATAGGAGGCCCCACATTACACCAAGCAATTCATGAAATAATAGTGCAAGTATGAGAGGAAGAAGCTATGCCAGAAGACTGGCGAAGAGGCATCCTGTGCCCCATACATACAGAAGGGAGATATCACAAAATGCAGCAATTATCGTCTGCGTAAGCATATATGAACGAACTTATAGAGAATTGTTCCTTTCGCCGTTACGTCAGAGTCTCGGATCAGTTTCTCCAACGCCAGGTTCAAGAGGACGCAGACCAGTCTATCCCCTTGTTGGAGCCCATTATAGATGTTGAATGGGCTTGATAGTGGTCCGGCCTCTTCGCTGGCAACGCTTCTTCCTTCCATACTTGCACTATTATTTAATTAATTCCTTTGTGTATTGTGGGGTCTTCTATTTTAATCAGCTCCGCTGGTATTATATCTGATCTCGGGGCCTCATTATTTTTGAGCCGAGGTATCGCTCTGCTAGCTTCATCTATGCTTAGTGGCGGCAGCATAGTATGGTCTTCGGTCATTGGTGGAGCCTCCAATTGCTGAGTTAGCTGACCATTTAGCAACTCATGAAAATGCTCTTCCAATCGCTCTAAAATACTTAACCCTTTAACCTCTTTGTCTTTGCAGTATGTGAAACGCGGTGTATATTGCGTCATACCGCAGACTCTTAAGTAGAACTTACGTGCCTGGTGCGGACCGTGTTGCCGTGTTGACTCGAATCTATTTGTGGATTCAGTCATTCGTGATGATGCAATCAGCACTCGGAGCACCATACCAAAAAGATATTGGTCCAAGTCGACGGTGGCACCTCGTTAGGTTCGTACCGTCATCAGATTAGGTTGTGGTGGTGGTCTATCAAGACGTGGTCTATCTGGTTGCGAGTGGCTCTATCAGGTGTTACCCAGGAGGCTTTGTGGATATTTTTACGTGTAAACCTTGCACTCGCAACGACTAAATTATTGCTTGCTGCCATTTCTATGACTGGTTGTCCATTGTCATTAGTGTTCTCGTGTAATTTATGGGTGCCAATGTACTGCCTGAATAATGGCTCCCTGCCTATTTTAGCATTCATATCCCCCAGAATGATTTTTACATCTTACTGAGGGCATGCATGGAGTTCTCGTTCGACTGATTCAAATAATTATTCTTTTTTATCATCTGGGGAATCGTGAATCGTGGGTGCGTGAACGTTTATGAGGCTTATGTTTTTAAATCTGCCACACACCCTAAGGGTGCATAATAGTCGTTAATTTACTCCTTCAAAGCATATAACGGTGGGTATCATTCTTTCGCTGACTGGAAACCCCACCCCGAGCCCATGATGTTTTGCATAACAGCTGTAATATATGTCATATTCTGATTTTTGTAAAACACCATTCTTCGTGCACCGCATCTCCTGGATTGCTGTTATGTCAGCATTACTTTTGGTCAGGGTATCGGCTCGCTGCTGTGCAGCTCGAACTCTCTACAGTGAGC
The DNA here is from genome assembly GCA_947095585.1 of Nephrocerus scutellatus. Classification (NCBI taxonomy): domain Eukaryota; kingdom Metazoa; phylum Arthropoda; class Insecta; order Diptera; family Pipunculidae; genus Nephrocerus; species Nephrocerus scutellatus. The sequence continues at coordinate 100,126,731 of OX352762.1, read as the reverse complement.
GTAGGTTCCATGAGAAAATTCTTAAAACGTTAAGTCGTTTGCGTTGCCGTGGTCGTCGTCGTTCATCAGTGTATCCGAGGCTGATTTTGGGTTCCGTAATAAAGTTTTTTTTTACGGGCGAGGTTATTGTCCTCGCGACAACCTTAATTTGAAGGGACTTGCCCTTTGACACCCTTAACCACGATATCTTACTGATAAAACTAAGAATGCTTGGCCTTACCCAAATACAAAAAAGTTATTTATCTTATGGGAGGAAGATAGTACAAACTGTTGTACGAATTCAGAGAAAAATTTTAATTCTGAAGTTTCCAAGAGAGCGATTTTGAGTCCTACTGTGTTTCATATATTTATTTATGACATAGTGTCTAACAACTTAATGAAAACGTAACCGTTGTATGCTGATGATTGTTTGATTATGTACTCTGCACATTCTCTAAATGAACTACAGTCACAAATGCAAAGCGACTTGGACACATTAAAGCGTAGGTTTGATTTAAACCATCTTACATTAAATCATGACAAAACCAAGAATATATCTTTTGAGAAAAACAATTTAGTAGTAGATGTCTTTAACAACAATCCCATTACGTATAACTCTTTTGTTATTAAAGGAGTTATAAGACGCGTTCGAAATAGCGAAATAGCAAATTCTTCGACTCCTCAGCAAGCAATCGTGTTCGAGTTACTAAGGATACGGAGTATACGGAGACCTCCACATCTCGAACGTGCCTATTAAGTACACTTATCTGGGTTTGGTGATTGATAGACGTCTAAACTAGTCGAATCATTTTGATAAAACTACAAAATCTATAGTACCATACATATTCGCCATCAATCGAATTAGACATATTCTACCGAAAAAATCTCTATTGCTATTATATTTCGCATACATCCAATCATTCATTGTTATTTCGATTTGGGGTGGATGCTAAGAGTCAGAATATAGGATGAAAGAGCTAAAAATCCTCCAAAAGAAAGTATTAAAAAATATAATTAATGCACACATCAGATATTCAACTTAGTGGGCGCCGTGGCTCAGTCGATAAGAGCATGGCTTCTGAGCAGGAGGTTCGTGGTTCGAATCCCAGCAACACTAAAAAATATTTTTCACGGTGTCCCACCTCTTGCAAAAGTCTGACAAACGTGGGAGGGTATTAACTTTTCACGGAAAGATTCTTAATTCGCCGTTCGGATCCGACATTAAATTGCAGGTCCCCTCTATTTGTGTGCAAAAATATACATGCTCAACACAAATGGTTGCGAGAAGTTAGGCTTTGGACAGCAATGGTCTGTAGCGCCGAATATTATTATTATTATTTGAACATATTATTAATTCGAGAATTTTTAAAACAAAGATAACGAAATATTTGAAATGTACTCAAAGTATTTTTGTTGTAAAAAGAAACAAATTTTATAATAGTCCAATGTAAATGGAAAATTTTTGTAAGGCATAAGGTAATGCCATTAGAGTAAATGAGATTATTCTATAAATAGTAAGTTATGTACAGTGTAGATAAGTTTTAACTGTGAAATTGCGCTATAACCTTTTTAGGTTCGACCAACTGATGTTAAATTGAAGAAAATGCATTAGCTGAAAGAGGATTATTGAATTTTAAATGGTCTAAATTAATAAAATAAAGTAAAAAAAACACTCGGTCAACACTCTATACCTGTAATAATCGCCTTTTCATCCCTATCTATCTATCGGCCTCTATTGCAGGTAATTATATAGGCCATTGCAGAAATGATAAGCTTTAACCTATATCAACCTGAAGGGCTTCCGCTCTCTTTTTATTATTTCTCTAGCATCCCTTTGATTCTGTGATTATTTCATTCAAAATGACAACGTTCATTTTCTGCTGATAATTGTTACCATTTCCACCCCCATCACTTCAGAATTCATACCACTGCGATGAGGAGCTTTCAGACAAAAGCTTTGTTGTTAAGCGACAAAAAAAGATTTCACGATGTTTGGGAAAAGGTCTGACTTCGTTGTTTTAACTCGATAAGTGATTTATTGGGTTAGCAGGCCAAAATTTGCGAGAGCTCAGAGCGAACAGATATGACTGCAACGTTCTCTTATAATCCTTTTGTCAGTCTAATTCGAACCCACAATTGTGAATGTGACCAACATAACAGTGTTCCACCATTTTGCAATCACTTTGTCATATATTGCTCCGCTGAGAATTTCATTCAGAAAGAAAAGTCCTTTTTGAACCTACGCGAGTCGCTAGTAGTACAGCTCTCATCTCAGCACTTGTGGCGCAGAATCATTAAAACGTGTTTCGTTCGGTGATCATGGTGATGCCTTGTCTGGTAGCGGTGGCACCATTAGTAGCACCATAGTATCAGCAGCTCGGAATAGCTGTTCCTGCTCTACTGTCCTTGTACTGTGTTAAATGGTGTCATTTCCATGCAGGTAGACGATGTTTGGTTGCTGCCAGCGACACTCAGTCGCATCGCAAACGAATCGAGTGAATCTCTTAGAGCAAAGTTTGCACCCTTAAAATATGCTAATTCGCTTTTTCCACCGAACTCTTTATGTTTTGCTGTTCTATTTGAATTCTCCCGTTTTGGATGCAGCACGGTTCTTTCGCTCATCTAGTGCCGCCGGTTATGGTCGTGGTCCATCGTTGTGGCGATATGTCATTAGGACAATCATGCGAGGGAGTATGTGTCACAAAATTATCGATTCTTCTCTATGCGCACACATTCGAGTACACGAGCTGACAAACTAAGTTCGCCTTGGTGTCTGAAGTTCCATTTAATTGGGGTTTTCTGTTGTTGTTGTTGTTTTTGTTGTGAAAAAAAAAGCTCTGGCAATTGGACCAGCAGCCAGCAGGTTATCCTCGCTGTCAATTTCCTATTCTTTGTGTGTATTCCTTGTCTTTGTGCAATGTGTACTTTCCGTTTCCTGTACCTTTAAGAATTAATATTTTGGGTCTTGGCAATTGTGCTACTGTTTTGTTTGGTGTATCATGGCAGCATTTGATTCTAACTCTTTTATAGTTCCTACATAAATAGTATTGTGGCAAATACTATGGCATGGGGTATAGAAGCCAATCATACTTTGATTTAGTATTGGAATTTGTGATTAGGAATTGTGGTGATATGATTTTTTTTCCTTATCTCATTAAAAATACTTTTTTCCCATCAAAGTCCTATTATACATAAGGAAACTTATTAATACTAGATTTATATTCGTATCATGCCAATAAAGAGCTGAAGATGCGACATATCGCTGGAAAATTTAAAGTTCGTATAGCCATCATCGTTGGCATACAAAAAGAAACTAATGTCAATTAGTTGTTTAAAAACATTTTAGTGTTTTTGGCTGAAGGCACAACAAATTCAAAATAGGGCAACGTCAGGTCAAAACGAACAGCAGTTTATCGAAAATAGAAAAATATTTGGATACGCTAAAACTGAACCAGCAGGGCCAGGTCATAGAGATAGATGCGCGATACTCAACGGAAAAACATTTAGCAGATAACTATAGAGATCGGTTGGCATTCATTAAGTAGGAAATGTCCATTAAATTGTTAAAATTTAATTTAAATGAATAACAATTCCATAAAACGTAAAAAATGTAATTGTAAAAAACTTTGGGTAGAAACTTTTATGTATACATCGACATATGTAAGCACCAATTTTTGTTTTGAGATACTGAAAATAATATTCACTTAAAAAACACGACACGCGTCACACGCGTCAATAAGATGGGCTCCATGCCCTTTAGTAATAATAATAATATTCGGCGCGACAGACCGTTGCGGTCCAAGGCCTAGCTTCTCGCGACCAATAATTGTGTTGTGCATGTATGTTTTCCGAACGGCGAATTGATAAGTTTTACGTGACAAGTTGTTACTCTCGGAACGTTTGTCACCCATTTGCGAGAGGTGGGACACCGTGGAAAATACTTTTGGTGTTACTGGGATTCGAACCACGAACCTCCTGCTCAGTAGCCATGCTCATTTCCACTGAGCCACGGCGCCCACGGCTATGCCCTTTATTAAAATGAAAAATATAATAAAAACCCGAGTGAATGTGATTTACAATATATCACATCCTCACGATTTCCTTGTAGGAAAAGGACCTGATTAATCGTTTGGAATATCTCAACCCTGGGACATTTTCCCAGTGGACCAGATAATGTTTGTTTTCCCATTTGTTAAACAGTGCTGTAGCGGCAGCCCAGTTGGCACCAAAGTTGTGTTCAGGTCCTATGAACACCTCGCGCCCTTAATGCCTTTACTAAGGTTAATCTCGGCGTTGATCTCAATGGCATGGAGTTCCGCCTGGAATGGGTCCAAATACACCAATTCCAACTCCAGATTCCATCTTCGATCCATAAGTGAACCAGATCTCTAGGGTCTAGTGCTGGAACACCATTAGACTAGTCAGCATGGTCCAATATTGCTACCTCAATTAAACTGTCGAAATAGTACTCCCTACCTTAATGTCTCTTTCAGGAATTGAGTCAATAGTTTTATCGCACATGGTCACCTGGTTTGTAATTGTATTCTAATTGTAGCCAAATAGCGCATATAGCAGCCGTCTTCACAATAAAGATTTGCAGGGATGATAGACTTACAATAGCTTCTAATGCTGTTGTAGGGCAGATATGCATGGCACCCGTACTACCGAGACAGTTTTCAGCCACCAAAAGATGTCCGCGTACGTGATAATAAGTCTCACCATCATTGTATACATCAAGTGTATCATTTTAGGATTTTGACCCCAAGTTCGGTCATAGAGGCGTCTACTGGCCCTCGTGACCCTAGTGACTCGTTCGATGGAGGACTTGATCTGAGAATTCCATCTAAGAAGTTTATCCAGGATAACTTCGAGATATTTAACCTCACTGGAATAAGCTAAAGTGGTGCTTTCGATAGTGATAGCTCCTAGACGAGATAAACCAATCTTCTCGTTGTGAATGGCTCTTAAACCGTTTTCAGGGACTGATGGATAGTCCTTCTCTGTTCCACCATTCTCAAACGTGTAGTAAAGTACTTTTCATAACACTAGAAACGGTTGCGTAGTGTTTACCAATAACAACAATCTCCAGGTCGTCCGCATGTCCAATGGCGATGAAGCTTTATATATGCAGATCGACTAGAATATTGTCGATGACTAGTGGTCACAGAAGGGGAGAAAGGACTCCTTCCTGAGGACAACTGCCGTCACAGGCACTTACGCACCTAATGAGGAGAAAGTAATATCTCGAACTTCAAGCATGACCCTTATCCATTGATTGCTCGAGTTTTCAGTCTTCAGTCAGTTAACCCTCAAGCCAATTTTCGGACGTACAGTCAAGTTCAAAAAATTGTACTTCAGCCGTTTAACGCTTTGTCAAGCTATGTTTTTCCACATCGCTGTGATCCACAAGCATTCAAGACACAAGCTCATAGACATCTTCCCTTTTCTTCTACTTTTTTTAACGCCCACGCTGTGTTAAGCCTAGCATTATAAGTTGGCAAACCCCCTTACGCCTACACAAATTATAAAACAATAATTAGACTTGTGGCGCAGACTAAACGTTGCACCAAAGTGATGCAAACATAGGGGTTAAAATAGAACAACTTTTTTCATATTTTAAATAAAAATCAGTTAGCAAACGAGAGTTAGCGAGGAACTCAATGAAATTTAAATTTCTTCTCAGCTTTCTTCTCGGAAAGGCATGCAAGCTTTTTCTTCTCTGAGTTTTGATTTCTGCTCCGATGTGATTGTGGAGACTGGAGACTCACTTTCGCTCTTTTTAATGTAACCGACAAAAAATGTGTACTGTGGACTGAGTAGAGTGTAATCTGTATTACATATTACATGCCGAGAAATTGAATTCCACTCTCATATATATATGTATTCCATTTCCAGGCAAATCCAAACTGATAGCACGATAGTGGTGATAAGTGGCTGACAACAATATTCGTTTGGCGAGGCATTTAGCGCTGAACTACTGTGTACAGGCACACGCATGCACACAAATCTACCAATGAGTATAAGTACTCTTATATGTGTGTTTGCTAGGCAGGCATTCCCCTTAACTGCTGATATCCCTTATTTTCAAGTTTTCCAGTGAAGCGCCACCTACTACTGAGGCAAAATCAGTGCCATTTGGGGCCATCAGACAAGAAGCAGAGTAGTACGGTATATATCCTGCAACGCGCAATTGTTTGGTCGTTTTTTTCAGAATAATTATTTATAATATAAAAACAGCATTGACAAAATAACAAAATAAAAAAAAAATTACTTATATAAATTACATACCATAATAGTAAAATAAAACTACATACATAATCGAAACAACTAAACGGAACGGAAACTCAAATTTTCACTCGACCCCGTAATCAATTACCCTAGCCTTGCGTTACGTTATATACGGTGCGACGAGAAGGAACAAATTTTAATGCCCATTCAATCTGCAGGAAGTTAACGTTCGATGCTATAATCTTACAGTGAATTGATTTTTGTTTTATTGCCACCTCCTAATATCAATAAAGATAAACGGTAAAGCTACAAAAAAAAAAGTTTCTTGTTCTTGAAGTGCATTTTAGAATTAATTGAAAATAAAGGGCATATTTGATTTGAAATATTGTATCTTCTGTCGTCTGCGTCGGTCGTTCTCTGTTATGTGAGCAGAAAAACGAATCTTGTGTCGTTTGAAACTAAAGGATATCGCCGCGTAACTCAACCGTCCCCGGGTACAATGAAAAACGAAATTCACCATGGATATCAGCGAATAACGAGGCAAAAAATTAAAACTTCAACGCGAGGCAATATTTAATAAAAAAAGGACATTCGCAATCGTAATCAGAGGAAAAAGAACGGAAATTGCACACGACATAAAGGAATAAAAATCACTCTGCTGTTATATATACATACGAGTACGCATCATAAAAGCAGATCGGGCAGCGGAGTCCGAGCTCTACCCAACAATCACCATCAAGTTATCGTGTAGAAAATTCAAATTATATAAAAATTCGAATTCGCTTTTTTCTCGCCACCCTCTATCCATCTTCATCAACAATTTCGTACGAGATGCTCAAAGGTCCACCTCGTTTTCCGTTTCGTACTTTTTTGTGTTTTCGGGAAATCCACTGAAATCCTTCTTTCATTTTGGAATTTCGGTTTTTCATTTGTCAATTTGAAATTTTTGGAATTTCATACTCGCTATTCGTTGCTTACTCGCTAGAGAATTGGATTTTTCTCTTTGGCAGAGGCTCTCTTAAAGAGTGAATTGCTGACTGATTGTCAAACTGTTTGGGTGGAAAAATAAGTTTTTCTCGCTACTTTTTGTTTGCATTGCTGCTGTTGTTGCTGGCTTGTGGCTTGCGGTGCACTCTGGCGTGTAACGGAATGAAAATCTTTCAAATAATAATTTGAATGCGCGTTGTCGTGCTACGTTTAATCGGGGCAAAATCAAATGTAATAATTTTGCTTTTACAAATTTTCATAATTATTACATAACGATATGTGTTCAATTTAAAAAAAAAATCGATCCGAAAACTACCGTGTAATTCAGGAAAATGAGATGAGATCCTAGGTAAAATTTTCTTTCGGGTTTTTTTTTTGTTTCTTGTATGGTTCGTGGCGCTCTAGGGCGGTGTTTAAGACTCAGCTACAGAGTCACCATCCACCCACACCATGTGATGAGAGAAGATGTAAAGTAAATGGAACATCGAAATTCAAGGTGAAACCTGTGGGAAGGAGACATCATATAGCGCGAGCAAAATTACAAGAGAGCAAGAGAGTTTCGGAATTTAGTTTATTGCGAATGGGTGCGTGTGTCCCTGTGCGCGAAGATAGCTTCACGATAACTCCAGGATAACAGCAAACACAACTAACGAACAAAAAGTCTGTGCTGTGCCTATTAATTATTACAACAACAACAACAAAAAGGATCCTAAAGCAATATTTCTCGATAAGGCGGTTATTTCAAATTACAATTTAATAGTATCTGTTTGTTTGCGCGTGTAGTTTTCTGCATCTTTGTTATCGCACTCGATTTGTTGCTACGAAAAATATGTGCGGTCGTACGTGCTTGTTCGACTATTTCTACTATTAGTACTATTTACTACTAATGTTACCACTACTTTACGTGTCATTATTGTTGCTGTGTTGTTGGCTGCCGTTGTCGAGTTAATAGCGGTGTGGTGGTGGTGGTGGTATTGGTGGGATGGTGTTTCGTATTCGTTATTCGTGTATCTCGCTCATATTTTTCTCAAATATTTTATTTCGTTCGTATCGGAAATTTTCTCTACATACGTGAACGGATTTCGGTTTTCGATCTGCTGCTGTTTAGTGCTGCTACTACGACATTAAAATTTGAAAAAGTTACAATAACGCTACTCGTATTGGGATAGAAAAAGGCAGAAAGATTCCATTGGGATTTGGATTACACACTATCACTTTTTGGATTGATGTTGAATGCCGAGTGTTTATGTGACAAAGCGATTTAGTAATTTTTTATGCAAAAAGGTATTCCATGTCCATTAAAAAGTGCCTTTAATATGTTTACAAATAAAATGTTTCAAAAAGCATGGAATTTATATGAAAGATGGTGTATGGCAATTAACTGCACTAAGCACTGATTAGAAATTCTCCCAAGAGGAATCATAAATGTCATTAGCTTATAAGCAACAATTTATGTATTGGTGCAAAGTTATAATATAGAAATATGCATATGTTTTGTATACTTGGGTGTTTGTGTGGTGAAAAGGACAATTGGAAAATAATTATTCAATAGGTTAATAATACATTATCTACCTGTTAGTACCGCTTAGGTTATTTAGATACCTACATTGTTAATATAACTTCCTTTTAAATTATCTATATTAACTTCGCGTGCCCGTTGCTGGCGGACTGGCTGGCTGGCTGGTCAGATCGTCTGTTCTGTTTATCCGTTTTTAACCCACTCTCCGTGTTAACCGCAATTAGGTTGAATGGGTTAAGTTCCCCTATAACTTTACAACTTTTACAAGAAATGAAGAGACAATTTCATCATTTCGTCCCGTCTTGCCATCACGAAACAAGTTCATCATAGTTTTTTTTTTGCTGGTGAGGCTAATAGCTTCGCACTTAATTCACCTAAAATTACGTAGTAATATTTGCTATTTTTCAAGTACAATGCAGACTCGTTAACTCAAACAAACGAAAATTTTAAAATCCTACGTATCTTCTTCTTTTTTTTCACAATAGCATTTTAAACATTTGAACTCGAGTCAAAAATGTCCTTTGTTGTTTTTCTGTTGCTTCCTTGCTTAGTGCATAGTTAAAGATTTTACTATTTTTTCTTAAATAATTCAATTCCAACGCTCATTCACAATGACATTCCAACTGTCAACTCTATAGGCAAAGCCAATCTGCTTGCTTAATATTTCGAAGCTAGCTCCATGCTACCAGATAGCGCGTTGTCGCCGCCTGTACTTGCAAAAGTCGAAGTATCAAGTGTCGGCAAGTGGCTAGAGTAATAAATGATCTCAACATTCATAAATCAGCTGGTCTTGATGATATTGCTGCTATAGTTTTGAAGAGTTGTTCATTACATTTTTGCAATGCTACTGCGCAGGCTTTTCCATTTCTCGTATTCTTCTGGACTATTTCCAAGGAATTGGAAAATAAGAAGTTGTATCATCATCTCTTCCCTCGTACCGACATTGCGCTAACTTTCATAATATCTAAGGTCATGGAAATCTGATCAATCAAAATAAGAAAAAGCTTATCAATCCTAAGCTTACGCAATACCTTGAATCAGGTGAAATCCTTAGCGACCGGAAATATGGTTTTCGTAGGCAACTTTCTACAGGTGATCTGATGGCTTATCTCACTGAAAATGGAATCAGTCTATTTACAAATTTGGCGAAAGCAAAGTTGTTGTATTCGATATTTCCGTGCCATTTGACAGAGTATGGCATAAAGCTCTTTCGTTGAAAATGAATGCCTATTGAATTGATGAGACCCTGCTTGATTGGACTAGTAACTATACCTTTCTGACCGTTCAGTCCAGATCGTATCGGACGGCTTTAAATTCAATTCTCACCGCATAAACGCCGGTGTTCCCTGAGGCTATATCTTATCTCCAACAATCTTTCGGATTTTCATTAAAAATCTCCTATCCGCTACTTCTAATCCGATTCATTCAGAAAGCATAAAAAATTGGGGACTATATAATAAAGCTGAATTTAACGCTTTCAAAATTTAATGCTGTCTTCTGTCGTCTAAGCATAATTAAAACCCCAAACTTTTTTTCTTGCATCAAAGAAAAATTTGCAATACTCGGCGTCAACAACAAGCTTCGTTGGAACGACCACATATTCACTATCGCTAAGAATCCTGCGAAATGTTTAGGTTTCCTAAAATGGTGCAAGATTTACTTCACACCCTCAGATCTACTGGCAACTATTTACAAGGCATATATTCGACACAAACTTGAATACAATTGTATTGTCTGGGCAGGTTCTCCCAAGTCCATATTGCATCTACCCGACAGAATTCAGAACCGCGCGATAAAACTTATTTGTGACGTAAATATCGCGAAAACAATTTTATCGCTTGAACATCGTATGAATGTTTCCTGCTTGTCACTGTTTTATTGCCTTTTCCATAACATTGCCTATTCAAAAGAAATATCCAGATACATCCCGCCCATTCTCCAACCCATCCGCAATACTAATGCCACAACTCGAGCCAACGGGCGTTAGGCCTATCTTCGGACGTACTAACCAATTTAAGGGTTGCTTCTTTAGCCCCACAATAATTATGTGGATGAATTGCCAAACTCTGTGTATCCGCATTTGTATGTTAAGCAGTCATTTAAGTCATATGTGTAAAGATATCTCATCTTTTTCTCTTCCTAATTTCCAAAGGTCCACGCAGTGCTAAGCATTATAAGTTTGCAAATTCCTTGAGTGTGTGTACATTATAAAAAAAATACAGAAAATTTACTGCTATGCCGTGGCTCTAGTGGTTACTGCGCTGGTTTCTGAGCGAGTGGTTCGAATCCAAAACACTAACAAGCCCTTTCACGGACCCAACTTTCGCGAATGTCTGACAAACTTCCAAGAGTAATAATTGTCATGAAAAATCTTTTCAATCTGCCTTTCGGATATGGCTTTAAATTGTAGGTTGTAGGTCCCTTAAATTTGTGTGCAAGAAACAAAACACGCACAATACGAATATTCGCAAGAATCTTACGCCATAAACCACAACGGTCTATAGAGCACTGAATATTATTATTTTATAAAATAAACTCGACATAACTGTGGAAATAAAATTTTAATTTTACTTAATTTTTTATAAAACGTGGATTTGTCCAATAAATAGTTTTTTTTTACTGGTTTTTAAGCAAAATATGAACAAAAAAATGATTTAATTCGAACTTCTCTGTTATCGTTCCTATATCGTTCCTAGTTTGTACAGACATGCTGTAATGTGGAAACAAATTTTTTTTTAACTGGTATGAATTTTGCTTTCTCTCTCTCCATATCTTTTTGTTCCTGTGATGTATGTACGTACTCGTATATTAATTAATTAATAATTAAATAAGTAATTAATGTGCACTGCAGTCGTGCGATTTAAACCTCCTATCTCCTCGAGGTAAGCGAGCCAAACCATATAATGGAAGACCGAACTACAAATATTGATTTTAGTTTTCGCTTTATATTTAACTTGCGTCTGGAATACAATTTATTTCTTTGTACTTGCTGCAATGTTTTATTACAAAAAAATCAAACGATGTGAAAACCTAACAAAGTTTTGTAATGTCATACTCTCTTTAAAACTTTAACACTATAAAGCGTAATATTTTATTTAAAATTAACAGGTAGAACAACAAATTTGTTCTGCATTGTTTGACTTTTAGTTCTATTAAGCAATTTGGTTCATTTCTTGAAATTAAATTTCCACAAGTGTTTTTGTAGATTATAAAGTGTAAAGTGTTTGTAAAGACGTTTCTATACATCTAAGTGCCAAGGCATTGATAACTACCCTTCTGACTAAAATATGCCGCTTTTTTCAGCCACGTTAACAGCAACCACCGTTGCGAATATCTTCGTATTGGTCGAAAAAGAAAACGCATAAGTTAAACACAAAAGTTGAAAAAAAGTGTGCTCGTCTATTTAGAACCTATGAGATACGAATTACTCCACACAACAAAGGGCTGTACTAAGGCCAATTCACTGCTACATAGAATCGTAGTCTAAACGTCGGCCACAGTTATTTCTTAGTTACAGGAAAATGTTAAAGGTAATGTATATAAAGATCAGCAGCAATCAGAATCACTGGTGCACTTAAAACCAGGTCTTTCAAAGTCGTTGAACTTTCTTTGCTATTTTCCATTTAGCCAGGCTATTCTTGTATTAACGAAAACCAATGAGGTAAATACTGATCTGGTTTAAGTTCATGCTTTCAGTTAAGGAGCAGTTAAGGATGACTCGATTTTTCAACAAAAAGGTTGATGCTCTTACACCTATAATGCTCCAAGCAGTAGCTTTATAACTATCACGCCTTAATGAGTCTATGCAGGCATCGAACACCCTATAACTTATATTTTGTCTGGAGTACTATTTCATATTTAAGCTTTTCGAATCACGTTAATCCTTAATTCTATTAAAAAATAGTTTAAGTCATAGCTGCCCATAATTGTAACATTTAAAATTATTCATTTTGCTACAACGTCTCATTATAAGCGATAAGCAAAAAAGGGCAATAATTGCTATCATCGAAATTCAATAAACTTGAGATGTAAATAGAAAAACAATGCGAGTAATGGTAATGTGAACACTAGAAGAAAAACATAGGAAGGGCGAAACATTCATTCATGCTTAAGTGCCTTCACGAAGGAACCACTTTTCATTATCATATTTTATTAGTTGTAGTTTTTTATGATGTGCATCAATTTTTGTTACTTCGTTATTTGTTTTCGTCTCGTACATTCGAATAATGCCAAAAGCTCCTTTCAACCTATTTCAACTTTTGCTGGCAAACTTGGGGAATTCCGGCGCAGTAAATTTTGTATTCTTTCATTTTCTATATTTTGTTTCTTCTCCATCTACTTATCGTTCTTCTTTCTCTAAGTAAATAGTTTTCAGCCACTCACATACACCCCATCCCATTCACTAATTTTGTGCTTCTCTATCTCTACCATGGTTGATCTATGTCTTCTAATCTCGCATTTTAATTTCTTACTCATTGTGCCCTCGCGTGATAAGAAAAGTTTTCTGTATAGGGTTGTACGAGCACACTTGTACGCATGTAGGGGTGTATTTATCTCCTTGAAACATAATCACTTAGTACTCACGTGAATAGTTTAAAGTTCTTCATCAATTCTTTTATTCCTATACTTCTCGTCTGTCTGCTTCTTTCTTTTATGCAAAGCGTCTTAAAAAATGTCATATGTACATAGAAATATGCCATCTTTAATACACGAAAAAGCTTCTTCTGAGCGTTTGTTTTTTATTTGTGTAAATTTCTAACAAAATCTAATCGCTCATCTTTCTTCTTTAATTTCGAGTCTGAAGTTTCGCTTTAGTTTTGTTCTCCTAAACATATTGAATTGTTTTTTGTTTTAGTTTTATTGTGAATTTTAATTTTTTGTTGATTATTTTTATTTCACTGACTTTCGGATAGAATGGTTTAAGATATCAGGGAACAGGAATTTGTTAAGTGGCCGCTTATCACGAAATCAAAGTACTCTTTCTGGAGATTTAATTTAAACAATAAGAGCAATACCCTTTTTGTAATACGTGAGAAAAAGAGGTGAACTTTCAATGAAAAAAAAATAAAGGGTTAAAGGTTGCCGCAATACTGATAACCAATATTACTAGAGCCCAGGACTGCACTACAGCACTAGAGCCGGAAATAATATTTTAATGCTTTTTATTTATGTTTTATGTTTTTATTATTTATTTATTATTTTAATGCCTGTGAATCATATGTATGACGAAAGACAGATTATGATAATTTATTTCATATTATTGATGTGCGGCTAAAAAAGAAATCTCCGTATTGATCCGATTAAGTGAAGATGGTTTCATTGGTATACTACTTGTGTGCTTCGATTGTCTTCGCGATATTTGCGTCACGAATAAGTTTAATCTGTCTTTGGAACACCTGACCATACAATGCAGTCGTGCTCAACTTTAGGAGGAATATATGCCTAGTAAATATATACATGATAGCTAAATCTGACGGAAGAATTTTAGAAGACCTAATATATTTGCAGTATTTGAGGCGATTGCGAATATGTGGTCGTTCCAACAGAGCTCATTGTTGACGGAAGTAGCAGATACGTTTTCGTTTCTTCCATACACGTGCTGGGGGTTTATATTTCGATTAGACGACAGAAGACAACATAGGGTTTTAGGAGCGTTTAATTAAATGATGATAAAAATGATGATGATTTTGATGACAGTGTTAACTTAAGACTTGGTATCTTATTTAACATTTTTATTTAACTTGACTTAACCTCTGGTTGTCTGTCTGCTTCAAATTATTTCAGGTCCTTTTCTGTTAAAATTTGGTGCCCTCGGGTCCCGGTGTCGGGGGGGCAACCATACAAATTTTATAAAAAAGTTCCCGATTTTCTTAAAATTTTATACACATGTGTATATCCGATCAATAAGACTTTTTACAAAAATTTGGGAGGGGGCACCCATACAAATTTTGTATAATAAAAGTACTCAATTTTCTTCAAATTTAATACGCATGTGTGTCTCCAATAGACAACATCTTTTTATAAAAATGTGGAAGTGATCGGGCCCCGGGGTCCGGAGGCACCCATGCAAATTTTGTATAAAAAAAGTACCCGATTTTTCTTCAAATTTAATACGTATGTGTGTCTCCAATAGACAACATCTTTTTATAAAAATTTGGGGGCCCCCATACTCGTTGCCAAAATTAAATGCGATCAGAAAAGTTTTCCCGTTCCGCCGGTAGCGTCCAAGAAGACAATCTCGCAAGTTCCATCGTTCATAACTCTAATGAGATGGATGAATTTAATTTGTTTTAATTTAGGCTGGAATGCGTTTTTCCAGATTTTTTATTTTACCGAAAACATTCAATTGAGTTATTTCCTCAAAAAAATATCCAAATTTATCGTTTTCAAATTTTTCTACCTTCTATTGTAATTTTCCCGAAATTTCTTTTGCTAACAATTTACCCAGGACCATAACGAACAAAACAAAGAAAGAATCAACCAAATACATATGTCGTTTTTACGTCAATGTCAGTTATGGTCGATAGTGCATAAAAAATTATGATTTTTGCAGTTTGTCCGAATTTTCCGACTATCCTTTGTAGTTGTCTTTCTTTCCAAAGACCAAAACGAACAAAACAAAAAAAAATCATGAATTAGGGTCGTGAGTTCATACAAAAATTCTATGGAAAACAGTACTTTCAGTTTTTCAGAAGTTTCCAGTCTTTTTGGCAGTTTTTCCAATTTTTCTTTCCGAATAAACCTTACTCATTACTCAGACTATGATGAACACTTTAAATTAAAAATTAGCCAAATCTATCTAACCAGTCTTAAGAGATGCGGTTACAAACGAAACGAACGAATTTATATAAATTAAAAAATAACTCTCAAGCAATAAGCGAAAACGTGAGTATATGTACATTTATCTCAGAGCAAGACCTAAATTTAAATGCCGAATCAATATCTCTCAGTGAGAAACCAAATTAAAATATAGGTTTAGAGTTAATTTCGAGCTCTAGTATTAAGGTTCTTTTACTGTACTGCATAATTTGTTGGAGGTAATAACTTCAATTCAACAATAACATTTTAAGATTAACAAGCACTAGCTTAGAATTACCAGTTTTGTAAAAATCTGGTGGTTATAAGTGGACTTAACGAATGATGTTGAACATTTAAAAGTGCATTAGCTCTATTTTGTGGAGCTAAATCTTAACTGTTAGTCGCAGATCATATATGCAGATTAAATTGTCAAGTTCTGTGTTTTCGCATCTACATCATCTACATGCACTCAAGACCCATGTACATAGACATATTTTCTTTCCTCTTCTTAACCACTTCTAGCCGCTTCTAACTACTCTGAAATTAAAAGCGCGCTAATCCTCTAAGCGTGTGTACTTACAATAATAATAATAATAATAATAATAATAATAATAATAATAATAATAATAATAATAGTAATAATTATAATAATAATAATAATAATAATAATAATAATAATAATAATAATAATAATAATAATAATAATAATAATAATAATAATAATAATAATAATAATAATAATAATAATAATAATAATAATAATAATAATAATAATAATAATAATAATAATAATAATAATAATAATAATAATAATAATAATAATAATAATAATAATAATAATAATAATAATAATAATAATAATAATAATAATAATAATAATAATAATAATAATAATAATAATAATAATAATAATAATAATAATAATAATAATAATAATAATAATAATAATAATAATAATAATAATAATAATAATAATAATAATAATAATAATAATAATAATAATAATAATAATAATAATAATAATAATAATAATAATAATAATAATAATAATAATAATAATAATAATAATAATAATAATAATAATAATAATAATAATAATAATAATAATAATAATAATAATAATAATAATAATAATAATAATAATAATAATAATAATAATAATAATAATAATAATAATAATAATAATAATAATAATAATAATAATAATAATAATAATAATAATAATAATAATAATAATAATAATAATAATAATAATAATAATAATAATAATAATAATAATAATAATAATAATAATAATAATAATAATAATAATAATAATAATAATAATAATAATAATAATAATAATAATAATAATAATAATAATAATAATAATAATAATAATAATAATAATAATAATAATAATAATAATAATAATAATAATAATAATAATAATAATAATAATAATAATAATAATAATAATAATAATAATAATAATAATAATAATAATAATAATAATAATAATAATAATAATAATAATAATAATAATAATAATAATAATAATAATAATAATAATAATAATAATAATAATAATAATAATAATAATAATAATAATAATAATAATAATAATAATAATAATAATAATAATAATAATAATAATAATAATAATAATAATAATAATAATAATAATAATAATAATAATAATAATAATAATAATAATAATAATAATAATAATAATAATAATAATAATAATAATAATAATAATAATAATAATAATAATAATAATAATAATAATAATAATAATAATAATAATAATAATAATAATAATAATAATAATAATAATAATAATAATAATAATAATAATAATAATAATAATAATAATAATAATAATAATAATAATAATAATAATAATAATAATAATAATAATAATAATAATAATAATAATAATAATAATAATAATAATAATAATAATAATAATAATAATAATAATAATAATAATAATAATAATAATAATAATAATAATAATATAATAATAATAATAATAATAATAATAATAATAATAATAATAATAATAATAATAATAATAATAATAATAATAATAATAATAATAATAATAATAATAATAATAATAATAATAATAATAATAATAATAATAATAATAATAATAATAATAATAATAATAATAATAATAATAATAATAATAATAATAATAATAATAATAATAATAATAATAATAATAATAATAATAATAATAATAATAATAATAATAATAATAATAATAATAATAATAATAATAATAATAATAATAATAATAATAATAATAATAATAATAATAATAATAATAATAATAATAATAATAATAATAATAATAATAATGATAATAATAATAATAATAATAATAATAATAATAATAATAATAATAATAATAATAATAATAATAATAATAATAATAATAATAATAATAATAATAATAATAATAATAATAATAATAATAATAATAATAATAATAATAATAATAATAATAATAATAATAATAATAATAATAATAATAATAATAATAATAATAATAATAATAATAATAATAATAATAATAATAATAATAATAATAATAATAATAATAATAATAATAATAATAATAATAATAATAATAATAATAATAATAATAATGATAATGATAATGATAATAATAATAATAATAATAATAATAATAATTATAAAAGCCTTATTGTTAGTTAATATGTATTTTTCCCTCTAATTCGTTTGTAAGTTGACTTGTGATTTTTTATCCCTTCTAACCAGATTCAAATAAAAAACCTTTCCGACAAAAACATAAATAGTTGTGCTGGTTGCCAGGCAATTAGCATAACTCATTTC